>JACSVZ010000005.1:16891785-18091785 GCA_014706295.1 Lycocorax pyrrhopterus obiensis
TGAAGCTGGGGAAGGAATGGAAAAGGAGAGGAAAAAACCCAGTAGATTTCTGGAGGCCAACAAATGCCTGCAGAGATCAGGATGGAAACAGAGTCCCCAGGACTTGGAACAGACCCCAAACTGTGTTCCCAATGCAAATTCCTTTGTCCAGCAAACTGCTGGGAAACCACAGCCCAGAGCGTGTCCAGGGAAGGCTGGAGATAAGGGCACTTTTTAATAAAGCTGACTGCAAAAGGAGGTATTTTAGTGAGGGGAAAAAAGGGTGGCTATAAAGCTCATAAAAGCACAGCCGGGAAGTTAGAAAACGCTAGAACTGAAGATGCACATTCCAAAGACTTAGAGTCCCTTTGCGAAAATGCTTTATGATCCAGAATTTATTTACACAATTAAACACACAGACACTGCCCTGCAGGAGTTCTGACTCCGTGCAGCAACTGCGTGGACTTGGACCTGGAAATTAATTCCGTTTATGTGTGAGCTTATGCAATGTCAATAGGATTCCTGGCTCATTTGGGGGAGAAATTAGAAGGCATGTAATAAAAATTTTGCAAATGGAGTTTTGAAAATAGGGGAAGACTCATAATTTAGTCAGCTGAATGTCATTCCAGATAACTGAATTCTTTCATAAATCGGAGTGATTTACAACACACTTTTCACCAATGGCAAATAATTGTGTTTGTTTTCTAGGTGCCAACCTTGGATGAACCCTGTTCTCAGTAGCTCTGAAAATCAGAGCTACGCTTAAACCCAAGAGAGACTGTGTTTTAAATTTATGCTATAAAGGTAACAAATGTTCTGAAAAATTGTGCAGTAAGCCGCCCTTGAAAAACACGTTTTTGGTGATTTTGACACCAACTGCTGTGCATCAGGTTCCTACCTATAAAACTAAAATTACGGTATCCTTTTCACAAGTGTGTTGTGAGGATGAATTAATTAGTGTCTGTGAAGCACTCAGTGAGGCCATATAAAAATAAATAAAACAACTCACGATGAGATTAGTAACCCCAGGGACTGCAGAGCTTAGCTGAAATGTGGTAAATCGGGCCTCAACCCCTACACTGAATGATAAGGATAAAAATGGAACTCTGAATACTTTCCATTCACTGAATAGTGCTCATTTTTCTCTTGAATGGAGCAGATATCCTGTGGAAAAAATTCGCTATACAATCATGAGAAAGCCATTTGTAATTCATTACTCTGTTCTATATTTGATTCTGATTAATGTTTTCTTTTCCTTTTCACATGATTTTTCTTTTATTCCCATTTATAGTCCTTTTTCATATTTTCTTCTAAACAGAACCCAGTGTCAGCAAAATTGATTACAAGGAACTTTCCAACCTAACACGTTGCAGCGCCTTCACAATTAGGCACAGAATACTCACTCATTCACTGTGATTTCACTTCATCTAAGGGAAAAAAGGAAAAAAAGGAAAAAAAAGGAGAAATTGTCAGGCAATTTTGATTGCAGTATTTGTCTCATGTCCTCTGTCAGCAGTGCCCACTCACTGCTCTTTTGCTGGCTCTTAACTCACGGGCACGTTGTGGATGGAGAACCACGCAGGGGTTCCTCCAGCCCGGGAGTCCACCCAGCCAGGATCATCCCAGCAGGTCCTGGCTGCCTCAAGTTCTACCAGAAAAAAGGGGAATGTGAACTGCATTAAAGGCCCCAACATCTCAGCCAACAACTCTCATCCTGGTCGCTCCAGAGTTCAAATCACACTCCAACACTTCATGGGCAGTTCCTGCCGAGAGCTCCTGTCAGACACCTGCCTCAGACCGCACACCAGGAAATCTCAGTTCCCCACAGGACAGGCTATTTTTGGAGTAGATTCCACTCCTCCTGTCCTCCACCAGTCTACCCCCTGTCCTAGATCCAGAGGCATCACTGCATGGGGAGCATTAGCACACCAAGGCCCTGCTTATTGTGCTCCATCATCTCCGAGGAAAATGCATCTCTGTGTTCACCTCCTCTCCAGAACTGATCATGAGACTTTCCCCTAATTAGACCAGCCAGAAATACATCACATTTCTGCATGGAAAGAAAGCCAGGCAGAGTGCTGGCCTGCCGGGTGTAGTAATCTATATGCAAGTCAAAAGCACTGGGACATTCACAGCATATCTCCTGCAAATGTACTGACCTGTATTTCCTGGGTACCCTGCACTAACCCAGAAATCAGACCTAGAGGGAAACTGGGCCGTAAAGGGAACACGCTTGGCCATAAGGATGCAGCAGCACAGCAAGGAAATTGTATCTGTGCTCAGGATACACACTGGGCTGAGCATCTGCGCTGCCACGGAATGAAAATTGGAATGTGGTTTATGCTGTGGTAATGTTCTTTGTTGACTAAATCAGCCTAAGAATAAGTAAACTTGTGCAGTCACACAACACCCCCCTCATGTTATTAAAATATGTCATTCTCAGATTAATATGCATACCTCAGGAGTAATTATGCCCTTGTAACTCTGACAGTATTGCATATGACGTTCGTCGCTATTCAATGTCAGAACAAAGAGGAAGATGTCGAAATAATACAAAGTGTCTCAACTAACAGAAATTTAAAATCTGTAAATCATGCTGAATTACAACAGGAAACATGTCACAAGGGGAAGAGTGACACTCAAATAGATTTGATTCGTCAGATATGGGATTTTCTGCGGATGAGCGTCATGGCTGCCAATTCACTCCCCACTGCCCTCCTTTTTTTCCTCCTCCAACTGCTTCCTTCAACCCAAAAGCAACATTCCTGATTACTCTTCTTGTAGGAAGAAAATAAAAAATATTCTGAGAAGGCAGCTGAGGGCAGTCTAGGAGGTTGTGCTGGGAAAAGCAGCGTGGCTCTTGAGGAGAGCGTGAAGAACATCGCAGTGCCTGCAGTGCCACTTCCACTCCAGCTTTTATTGGGATCTAAGGTTCCCAAGAACAATCCTTATGTTCCTACAGCTCACCATCATCAATGGTTGTAAAGTAAGGGACTGCAGAGGGGAGACAGAAATCTTTACCCACCGACCACTAAGCTGTCACAAAAATCCATTGTCCAAAAAAATGTATCAGTACATCAATATTTAAAAGCTGTAGCCAACTAATTATGAAACTATCTCTGCAGAACATTTCACTGCTGTGACCCATCACTAATGCAGAGCAGCTGGGGAGGTCCAGAGCCATCCAACCAGGCTGCTCAGTGAGCAACAATTTACAAATAAAAGGGATTTTATTTTGCTCCTGGGATGATACTTCTGGAAGTTTTATTTGGAACTGATAGTTAGGGAGGCACATAATTACACTTATGCAAGTCCAAGACACAAACCTTCCACTAATCATTTTGAAAGCACATTAATGACATTAGTTAATTTTATTTGTATGTGTTGGCATTTGGGGATTATTTCAGTATACTCCAAAATCTGCAATCTGGCTATCAAGGGATCACAGGTTAACTGCTCACACAGTTGCACGTGAAGCCCTAGTTTAAAACAGGTTTTAATTTAAGAAACCCCAAACCAATCCCTTTATTTAGATAAATGTCAATTAACCACCTTCAGAAATCTGATCCAGCTTACCAAAAAATTAGGACACTGCATGAAAATACATTTTGATTTCTGGATAAATTCAAAACCCAAATGCCCCTAAAGAACTGAGGCTCGTGCTCTGCACTCTAAGAATTTAAAGTTGAACTGCTTTGCTACTTACCAACCCTCACTGGGCATGATGCTGTGAGATGAACGACCTCGAGATGTGCTGACTGGGACACCAGAGAGTCAGATGAGAGCGAATGATGTGGTCACAAATCCCAGACAGGGTTTTACACTGCAACAAAGAACAGGCAATAGAATCCCTCGTATCAAACTGGAGCTACAAGTGAAGAAGTTCTTATTCTAAGAACTAACTGAGAATAAACAGATTATTTTGATTTGTAGCACTGTAAAAACTACAGGTGTATGAAAGTCAACAGCAAGTGGTTAAGGGAACGGAAAATATCCATAAATGTCAAGAAAATGTACATGTATGTGCAGTTCTGCTGTAGAAGGATATCTGTATCTCTAAACTATCATCTCCAACTATGTGCACTTTCAAAACAAAAGAACAAACCCAATGAACTTTATCCTTATGATTATAAATACAATAGGAGTTGAGTGAAATATGTAGAAATAAATGTCTTATGCAACTGAAGAACCTATTTTGGCTACTAAACGGTGACATCATCCCTACCAACTGTGATAATTAGGTGAATTCTGCTCTACAACTTGGAAAATTTCCTTTGTTAAAAATTACCCTGGCAGAGAAGTGCTTAGTTAACCCATTTCCTGAAGTAAAATTCTTATGCATCTTTGAACACATCCTTTAACTGATATTCTACATCACTACGACTATGATTTTGTTATCCTGCCTTCCAGCTAAAGATCTCAAAATCTTAATGCAAATCCACACAAACCCCTTCAAAGCAGGAGCCCCATGGCATGGACAGCAGCTGTGGGTCTGACAGATGAAACCCCTCTGTCAAAGCAAAGTTTGTGGGTCAGAGAGGAGCTGACCTGAACTCTCAGACAACATTCATGTGGAGAGATTTATCCCAAATTTCTGTGTGTTGCTTAAAGCACTCCTTCAAAAAGACTACACCTAAAAATGTTTGAATCTAATGTGAAAGAATTCATTTAGCTGAATTTCAGGATGGGTTTCCGGTCGAGGCTGTGCTCTGTGCATCTATTTTGCTTTGGGGACTATACTCTCATTTTTCCTAATTATAGCAAATTCCAGTGAAATCCCTTCAGGGAAGTTTTGTTTCAGGCATTCTCAAAAGCATGAGGCTTTCTAATATCTCATTTGACACTATCCATAGAAGTTAAACAAATGAAGTTTTCACAATGGATAAGTTAACTGGCTGAATTTATAGGTTGTATTTCCATTCACTGTGCGTTACTCATCTGGAAATCCAAGGACAGCTCTGGAGCCCTGGCTGTGGCATCTGGATTTGTATCAGCTGCAAGATGCAAAGCATCCCACTGAGGTGTGTGTGACTGCAGCTAAAGGTCACCATCACCACAATTACTTCAAGCAGTTTCAGCTCAGGGCCAGAACCCCTGAGCAGAACTTTGGGTCTCATCTTTTCCCGGAAGAGATGGAGAAACTCAAAAAATCTCCAGTGTGGTGGGTGTGCTGTGTGTGAGCTCATTCTTTATCCAGCTTTTGAATCACAGGCACACCAAAAAAAATTTCATAGTCAAATATCAAAATTTCCAACAGAAAACCTCTCTTATGCCTCAAAATTTGAGAGCATTGGCGCAGATTAGATTGCAGACTAAATCCCAGAGAGAACACTTTCTACTGTAATGTTTTTAACCTTAGAGTTGTCTCATGAAAATACTTTTTTTAGCACAAATAAACTACAAAGAAGTTTTTCAATCAAATCAACCTGGTCTAATGGAAGGTGTCTCTGCCTCAGTTAGAATTGTGGGCTAAAAGTTGTGTATAATATACAGACATATATATGTTGTGTGTGTGTGTGTGTGTGTGTGTGTGTACACTCCAAATCCCAGAAGGCATCAGGTGCTTTTTAAAGCTCTATTCATACCCCAGGTTTGCAATAGTAAGCTTTTTTTTTTTCCTAAAAGTCACTGCATGCTTTCTAAATTTAACAGCACATCAATGTTTTTATGACAGATTTTAATCCCCGCTGGAAGCAGAGTATGTGCAAAAGGCTTTGAAAAAAAAGAGGAAAGAAAGAGTCAGGCACTTGGGCAGAGCTTGTCAAAAGCTTATCTGAACTTGTAAATCCTCTGAGAGTTCCCTTTCACCACAGGCTTTAACTCTATCTCGGTGTCAGTACAGGTTTTCAGTGCTGGTACCAGGAAAATATAAAGTATTTGAACTTAAAGGCCAATATCTAATCAATAATCTTGAATAAGGTTCTTCCATTCCCCTTTGTCATCAGATTTTTTTGAGTGCCGAAGGCACAAAATGCTCAGTCTGACAACCAGGGATGCACCAGGTCTGTGGATGTGATGGCTGGAATTCCACATCAGCAATCCTGGCAGGAATATTAACTATACAGAATATAGTGCAGCCTCTAAACCTAAACCAATAATTTTGTATTTGCAATTAACTGTAGCTACAACAGAGAACATTACTGTGGGGGACTTTAATTTTTAGCAACTGATATAATTAATCAGAAATTATGCCAAAGACTAAGGAACTTTATTTTCCTCTAGCAGCCTTATTTTTTAATAGAATCATTGAAGTGTGTGGGATAAGATTAGAGAACACCAAAACAGAATTACTTACCACATGAAGAATTTTATTTTCTGTTTCATACACCGTACAATCCTGTGGTAAAATAGAACAAAACCAATTAAATGATGTCTCATTAAAGTTCCTATTAAGAAATGAAAGAAGGGTTTATGCTGTTAACAGCCTCTACGTATTCCTGATGAACCTTCCCACTTGTTACTTTTGGAGTAGTCATTTTTCTGTTTTAGCTATCGTTTTAGGAATAATCAATCTTACACTTCATAATTTCAGCCTCACCCTTACCTTGCTTTTTGATTTACAGCTATTACAGGGGCTAAAATGTTGCTTTTCTTTCATGAAACAAACCATAAAAACTGCTAAAAGGGATCTATTGCTTATTAATATGGAGGGAAGTTCCCTCAGTGTCACCCTTTGGAACTGGGACTCAGCCATGGCAAAGTTTTAACCATCCCCTACAGCTCTGCCCCACTTCCTCCTGCCAGATACACTCCAAATCTCAGGCTATATTCTGCTAAAACATAAAACAAAAGGAAAATACAGAAAATAAATCTTCCAGGCAGAGTGAGATTAGAACAGAGTCCCACCCAGTCTTGGTGCCCTCTGAGGGCAGCCCTGGCCTGGCCTCAGCTCCCGGCCAGGCTCCCTCTCCCCTTATTATGTTGGGAAATTATTAAATCCTTCTCCAAGTGCTATTCCATGTTGGAAAAGGCTTTCTATAGAGATATGGGATAGGTCAAAAAACCTGTCTTCTTTGTTTAGTTTTTTTCCTTGAATAAGCTTTCAAGTAAAATTTAACTTACTGATAATACCTGAAATACCCCTTCAAGTAACTTCGGATTCCCTCAGTTGGTCAGAGCCCGGTGATGGCAACACCATGTTGTGGGTTTGATCCCCATATGGGCTTAAGAGTAGGACTTGATAAAACTTGTGGGTCCCTTCCAACTCAGAATATTCTGTGATATCCCTTCAAACAGCTTAAGCTTCCCTCTAGTTCTCAAGATTTCCTCTTTTTACTGGATCTTAATATATTGGCAACAAGAGTAAAGCACTTCAGAACTCCCATGAAACAATTCCAGCCCCCTGGAAGTGTACTCCACACACTCACTTTGGGCTGGACACCCTCTGCAGGTCTCTGCTCCCCTTTTCCAGCAGCCCAAACCCTTGGCTGCTCCCATCCAGCTCCCAAACCTCCTCCCTTGGGTGTCCCTTGGAAGATTTTGCCCCTGAGCCCGTCTGAGGCAGCTGCTCTGAGCCCTCAGCCCAGGGAACTGCCCCTCCCTCAGCTCTGAAGGTCAATATTTATTTTGGAGGACTGCTGCTTCTGTGGAGAAATTAATTTCTAAGTGACGACAGTTTAAAGAATATTGCTACAGAGCAAGGAAGTCAAAAGCAGAAGATTGGGAGCGCCAAGGAACACAGAAGAATTTATATTAGCATTTCATGGTCAAGTATCCCTTTGATGTTTGCTCTGTATTCATACTGTTATTTTCTAGAGCACAAAACAGAATTCAATTAGTCAGTTTGGCTGGCAATGCCCAAGGCAGTTTTTCCTACAAGTTTTGCACACTTCAAACAGCTCATCCGCCATCTCCTTTTAACCCTCCACGTACCAGGAGAACAAAATGATCGCAGCAGGGCTTCCAGCTTGACTTCAGAGCTAATGTTCCTGTCTAAATTATTCCTTTAATTCCTGTGCTAGAAATACAATATGAGCCTCCCTCTGAACAAACTTAATTACTTCAGGTCAAAGAATAGAAGACTTATGTATAGTAAAACTGAAATTTTACTGTTTTGTGGAGCAGAATTAATGTTAGCTGTACTTATGTTGCACATTCAAGATTACATTAGCATGAAAAATGTTAATGGCTTTGGGATTCCTTCCAAAATAGATGCATATTGACTTTTTTTTTAAATACATCAGACTAGTTTAACTGAGAGGTTAAAAGCACTTGCAATGTTATACTAAAATATCGAGATAAGTAGGTCACAATATTCTTCTGATTTATTTTTCTCTGATACATAGCAATGCACTAGGGATCTCATTAAAAAAATAATCTTCCAGGAGTACCATTTGTAGAATGTTGATCTATTTTTCTTAGAAAATAAATAATAGTTATAGTCCCACTCTTTCTACATTCTCCAGTAGCAAGATGACATGATAAAGATATTCCTTCTTAGAGTTTAAAATAACCTTAAAATTAATAGCTGTGTTCTATTTCCCCTCTGTAAAAGGATAAAACACAGGAATTACAGAACCAGTCACAGCAGCAGTGTTGCAAACCAGGCAGGGGCTGCACTGTCCTGAACACCCTAAATTGAAAGGCACAGCACACTTTGGTCTCTGATAAAGTGAAACTGCTCTTCTGCATATTCATAAAGAGAAAAGGTCAGCGGGACTCGTGCTCACCCACGCTCTCTTCAAAATTTTAATTTCTAATTCTGAAAGAAGGAAAAAATGCAAGTGCCACAGAAATTTGCAGATACCATAAGGAATGTTTTATGGCAAGTTCTTGAGGACAGTTAACTAACACAGTAAAAAATGTAAAATATTTAGTTCATTAACTTAGTTCAATAAAACAGCATGAGTTAAGTCAGCTACTGAAAAGAAACTGAGACCCTATAAAGGAGCATTTCCCACCACAACACTGCAGGAAAGTTCTACAGCAGTCTTTGAGTGGTGGATATGACAAAGGGATATTTCAAAATACATTGCTTGCATGCATAAAATCAAATACTTCTGAAATTCACACATTAGAATGAAAGAGATTGCTCTGGAATTAGGCAAATCTACAACGGCAAATACACTGAACTGACTGGTTTTACTTGGTTCGAAGGTAGACACTTGATCAGAATCTATTTCAGAAAAGAGTGAACAGATGTTTGATGAAATGTTCCTTAGCAAATGCAAGCAAAATAAGATGGAGGGGCTGAAAGCTGAAGTCTGCAAAGTTCAAACTGAAAATAACACCCAGGTTTTGCGTGGCAGCTGCTGAATCACGGGATAATTCAGGTGGAAGGGGCCTCTGGAGGTTATCTGGTCCAACACCTTCTCAGGGGAGGCTAATTTAAAATTTACACCAGGTACAGAAGTTACTAAGAAACAACAATTCCTATCAATTGCAGTGCAAACCAGATGGCTTTAAAAAACCAGAAAAGCCACGCTTCATCCAAAACACACAGTATTTGGCTAAACATAGGGCAAAAATCCATTATAAGGTATCTGAATTTACCTCAGTGAGGTTAATTAGACAGTAATAAAGGGGAGAACAAGCAAAATGTTGTTTGGCTTTTGTTGGAAAAAGTTAGGCAGAATTGTGCTGACATCCTTTGGTGAGACACAGACACTTTTGTTGACAGAAAGTTTGTTCATGTAGGTTAATGAGTGTATCCAAAGCATCTACCTCAGATTTAAACATCTTTGACATAATGAGGAAAAATTAGAAACCCAGCAGCCACTAGGACTGGGGAACTCTTCCTACTCAATGAAAATTAACCAATGGCTGCATTTTATGAACAAGAATCCAACCCTGCTCTTCCCCAGTCCCTCCAGTTGTCTTTCCCTCAGGGCAGCCTTGGTGCCCTGACCAATCTCAAATTTAGTTTAGCTACTCTGGTAACTGAACTGATTTTCAATCAGATCAGATACAGATAATCAGATACAAACTGATTATCAATCAGATACAGCTCTGATTCCTTTCAGAGCAGGGAGGAGAGTGAGTGCACCTTGAAACTGAGCTGTAACTCAAAGTGAGGTCAGCAGAGAGCTCCAACATCTCAATACTCTGTTCTAACATGCTTTTTTGCATGTTATAAACACATTTTGATGGGACATTGCGCCTCAAAATGAGGATGTTTCTGCAGCTCTCTGCATGACATAATTCTTCTATAGTAGCTTAGTGAAGGTGATCAAAAGGGTTAAGAAAACTGGGCAGAATAAAGCACATTTCCAAACATAAAGGGACAGCTGTAAAACTCCTCTAAAATTAGAGAATGAGGTTTTCTTCGAACCAGCATGAGAAGATGCTGTTTAAACAAGCGACTATTCATCATAGCATTTGCATGGTACGTAAATAATAATAGTACATTAAAATAAATGTGATCTAAGTTATGTCACTCAGATCACACAGGACATCTGAGCATGAAGATTCATATGCACTTTCTATATTAAACTGAGGTTACAGGGTAATGTCCCCGGTTAAGAAAATTCACCTGGAGTGGCAGCTGCAAGTTACACACACAAAACACGTTCATTTCGCACAAAACGTCGAAGACGTTCCTCACTAAATGTGCCAAATCCGTACCCTTGACTGCTACTTTCACACTGGCTGAATGAGGTATTTAAAATGTATATAATTCATAAAACAAGGAGTATCTGAAAGGATCTGAGACCCAGGTTTCTGTTAGTTATGCCTTTCAATTCATGTTCCAGCCAACAGCTGAGCCTGCAGTTCTGGTTTAGGTGAGACATTTCTGCTTTCACACATTCAGGTCAATTTTCCTCAGATTTAGTGACAGCAAAGCTGTTTCTCTGTGACTGATTTGGTTTTATCTGCTCTTTCTGGTGCTAAGTTTAATATAATATCAAAAGATCTTAATAGACAACTATCAAACAAGCCAGACCTGACAACAAGATAAAGAAAAGACAAAACTTGATTTGCAACCTGAAGAACTAACCGAGCATTTTTCATCTTGGAATGACTTGGAGTTTATGCTAAAAGATTGTTTTTAAGTTGTCAAAAGGAAGACAGCTTTGGGACTGGAGCTGAAGAACTGGAAAAAATAAAGAACCAAACTATCACTGGCAGAGGAGAACAGAATTTCATCTGCCAAAAGCTGAGACATGAACGACAGAAGTGGAGACAGCAATTCAAAACTACTCTATTTTCACCTGGACCACAGGGAAAAATCAAACTCACACAAACAAAGTGCAATATCAGCTGAAGGACAGAATCAGAATCCAAAGTTTTTATACTGTAGAGAAGTTCATTTTGCTTAGTCTGTAAATCAAAAATAGCCCAGTGCTATAAGCACCTTGTAAGAGAAAGCTTAATAAAGATACATAAATAATTAAATGCCGACATAGGAATTTCTAAACTAAGAACAGAGAAAAAGGATCTTTGTTTTGTGCTGCAAAAATGCAGAAAGGACAAGATTTCCAGGAGGAATAAAGCTGAATGTTATAAATTAAGGATATTAGTGTAAAATACAATGACATATATATTAGCCTTAGTTCTTTTGCTCCAAGAACTGAAATAAAATTGAAGCAGAGGGGAAAAACAGTTTTCAGAACTACTACTCCATTACTACTCCAAAAAGCATTTGAAATTGAGTGAGTTCTGTGGTTGGTCTGCTGGGAGGGTGCATGGAAAACTGTGTCAGCACAGGACAGAGGCAGGCAGGGAAATCCTCTGTGTCGGAGACAGGCCCAGCTTAAAGTCCCTACAAAACTGCAGCTTAAGCTAAGCTTTCTTCTTGCTTTCCCTCCTACAACCCTTTCATCTTTGTCCTTTTTTTCTTCATTCCCAGGCAGCCCTGCCTTTTCTCTGACCTCTCCACATATTCCAGTAACACTCTTTTGTTTCACCAATATTTTATCCCCTCACAAGGGGAGTGGCTCATTGTAAATATTTGTAAAACTGATTTACCCTCCATCTTTCAGTACCTGTGTGTCACCTCTTGTCTCACTTTGGGGCAGACACTGTCAGAGACTGTTATTATATTATTATATTATATTATTTTAGGGGTCACAGCACCAAGCCTGACTTCAAGGAGTGTTTGGACAACCCGCTCAGGCACACGGTAGGATTGTTGGGGTGTCCTGTGCTGGGCCAGGAATTGGACTTGATGATTCTGGTGGGTCCCTTCCAACTCAGGACATTCTATGATTCTATTATTTAGAACTAAAGACCAGATAACTTATTTTTATGTACTGGTGGACTGTACCATGTCACAATTACCTGATGAGTGTCAGTGATGATTACACTGCTCCCACGATCTGTTCTGTAGTTAGTTGGTTTAATGTTGGGAATATTTCGTGTTCATCTCTAAACAACTTCCATGCTGCTGGCTCTCCTCTCAGTGAAGAAGCCACAGTGCAGGTTCTGGATATATTTGTATGTATTTTAAGAATTTGTCCCTGCAGCATTTTGGATCATTCATATTTTAATCTGGAATAAACTGTCAGTAGTAGTTAAGCTGCTTCCCACTGTGGCTTTATTCTTCTGTTTAACACTCGCATGGTGGTAAATCACCAGACATGAAATTGTCTACTCAAGAGCAAATTGGATTATTTTTAACTTCACACCATCCTTCAATCTATCCAGGAGCATCACCAAAGTCCAAAAACCTTCCTGTCCCTCCCAGAGAATGACAGTATGGAAAGAACAGAGAGGTAATGCTGTAACAACTTTTCTGGTGATGTAAAAGCTGTAGCTACTTTTGCTATCGCAGTTTTTAAGCAGTGATGTGAAGAGGACTCAGAGCAGAAGAGAGCCACTCCTACCTGTTGCACAATGGTTGTTAGTTCCAGGCACAGTTGAACAATGTTGTTTTTCAGCAGTGAATATTCTGTCACGCTGACAAACGGAGACCTGGGACAGGGGAAGGACAGGTTTATACAGCATTAGGGACCATAAGTTACTCTGTAAGCAGATATATGTCATACAGGGATCAGTTCCACACCACAGAAATGCCAAATCATTTTAATCTCCAGCAGCAAGTTGCACAACCTTTGTAACATACACCTTTGGAACAAGAGAAAATGCAGGCAGGATATAAACTGGATTTTGGCCAGAACATCAGAAGTTATCATTCTGATGGAGAGTAGAAAAAGGAGCTTTCAAATAACTCTAAGCAGCCTAGATTTCCTTTGTACTGCTCATTAAAAAGATGGCATTTCTGGTATGACATCACTCCTCAGCAGCAATCAGCACCTTAATTCAGAGAGCACAGTAATGCTTACTTAGTCACAGCTTCCTGCACGCTCAGATTTTCTTCAGGCTTTCCAAATTCTGGCTGAATCTGACCCCGTTTGAATTTATAAGAACTGACAAGGTCATAGCCTGAGAGAATATGACTGCTGGCATTAGGTTAGGAAGATGTCACCAGGATTATACAAATCCTGTAAAGGAGGGTGATTCACTCTCACTGTGATTCCTAAGGTGCCATTTATACATTCCAGAGCATTCAGATTCCAGATAAAGCTATTTACTGCTGTAATTCCAAAGGAAAACAAGCCATAAATGCTCTGATGCTGTTTTATGTTTTGGTTTCTGTCTTGCCACAGTCACAGAGGTACTTTTAATCAAATTCTCAGTTCAGAAATATAAAACACCAGTGGCTGGTTATTGAGCGTTAACCAGCACACCTGTACCTAACACATCCAGCCTAAACTGATAAATAAGAACATTTAATTTTCAGACTAAGCAAGTACTATCATTTATTTTGAACATTCTTAATGAATTTGCTCAACTCCAGATTTTCTGTGTCTTTTTGATGGCTGAAAGACAGCTCAAACTCCACAAGCTTTTCTTCCTTGCCCTTCATTCTGAAATTTCTGATGATGTTACCAGTTGTGGCAGTGAGAATAGCACAGAAATATTCATTTCACACAAAATCCAGCTGAAAGAATCTCAAAAGGCAACTAGAGCAAATTTTAAGTCTCTCCTGACAGAGAAGAGTACCAAATTTTGCTTCCAATATTTGACAAATTTGTAAAAATTTAGAGCTAGAATTCCAGACCTGCCATTTTAATATTAGAATAAAAGAGTACAAGAGGCAAAGACAGAACAAATACAAAACTCCCCAAGGAATTATTCTCATGCACAAGGGATCAAGGAACAGTTAATTACCTGTCCAGCCAGGCGAGTAAGTTCTTGGCAGCACCAATCAGGTCAACTACAGAGGTAAGAAAATCATTTGGCAGTCGTCTGGAGGCCCTGCCATCGTAATGGCCACTCCTCCTCCTACCCGTTATAAAGTTCTGAAGGTTTTTGGCCGAGGCGTTCAGCTTGTGGGACAGAGTTCTCAGGTTTTCAGTCTCCAAACCATAGTTCTGAGGGAAAGAAGATTGACAGAGTATGTGGTCAGCTACACGAACCAAACTGTGAGGTGAAACAGCCTGGAAGGCCTTGGCTGAAAGGGTGGTTGTGGATACCTGGGTTGAGATTGAACAAGAGTATTTGGGGCAGGACACACGGGATGCACCCAGCCTGTGACACAACCTCTGCTGCCGCCAGCACTCACAGCCCAGTGTGACTCACGTGGGTCCTGTGCAGTATTCACGCAGGGGCACGGCCCCGCACACAAGATGGAGAAGTGCGAAGTGTTTATTGCACAGGAAAATATTCCCTAAATACCAGCACCTAACAGGATATCACATCATATAAACAGGACAGATGTTCACCACAGTGTCCCCCAATCACCTGGGGTAGTGCACAGACATTGCCTATTATGGTAACAGGTAAACAATGCCCTATAAGGTCACAAACTACAATTATCACATCTCATAGGTCCAACACTGTCCAGAACCCCACAATCCTCTCTCAGCCCATCTTCGGTGACCTCGATGCCCTCCCAGGGTCACCTCCAGGTCCAAGAAAGAGGCTCTCTCTCTGGCCCTCAGGGCCTATCTCTCTTCCAGCACACAGTGCACCCCAATCCAGCCACGTCCCCGAGGGACAGGCAAAAAGGATCCTATGTGCCGAGCCTCAAGGGCTGTCCCAGTCTTGGGAAGGGCAGGTGAGGAGTGCGCTGTCCCCTCCCTGCTGTGGCCCACGGGTGTCTGTCACCTCAGCGTGGAGCAGTCCCACTGCACTGGATCCCAGGGCTTGGAACGCCTTCACCGGAGCAGAACGTCCTTTCCTGCGTCCCTTTCCCCTGCCCTGTGGGTCAGGAATAAAGTGGTACACGGCCTTGCTGAGAGGCTTTTACAGGAACACCCTCTCCTGAACCCTGCTGCTGTTGGAGAGCAGCTGTCCCACGTGGAATGAAACAGAACAGCCAAACCAGGTCAGAGCAAAGGCATGCTGCTCCTGCTCCCCACGGCTGCTCAGGGAAGAGGCTGAGCAGAGAACATGCAGGAACAGCTGCTCATGGCTCAGAGACTCCAACCAGTGACAGGGCTTCATATTTAACAGTTCTTGGTGGAATTTTGTCCATTGTTCTAACTCTGATGGAGGGAGAAGGGTTGAATCTAATTGAAGGTTTCCAAACACAAGTCCCTTTTCCCTTTGTCCACATTCCTTCATCCATGTCTCGGTTCTTTAATCACCAGGCCTATTCCCCACTCAGACCCAGATAACAAGCAGAGATATCTCAGCTCAAATACATTAAATAATTCAAAGACACACAGAAAATCTCAAACATGCTGAATTGAACCCGGATTTCTCGCAGCCCCCACAGGATGTAGGACATGAAAGAATTTAATGAGCATTTAAACAAAATCAACTCTCAGAGTCTGAATTGATTGCCCACTATCAATTTCAACTATGCTTGTGTTACAGAGGATGGCTCTTCATGAATACTACACATTAATATTTTTGCCTAAACTTCTTCCTCAAAGCAGAGAATAAAGAATTGCAAAGAATGCACTTCTTGACGGATGCTAAGATGGGTATTTGTATCAGAAATAATAATTTATGCCTCCAGAAAAGGGAGTTATACTGACCAATAACAAACTTATAAACTGGGGCTGTATGGAAAGCAACCAAAGCACAAACAAGCACTTGGTGAAGTGGTTTGGACCTCTGACAGCTGGCACTTGGGACAGTGCCCTCCTGCCAGCCATTCTCCCCGTCAAAGTTCACTCTGAGAAATAAACCAAGGCCTTGCCTCCAGCTTGGAGGGAAATCTATGAGGAATGAAACAGTTTGCTATCTTAGCTGACTGCAAAGAATTACATTTAAAGACCAGGGAGAGAATTAATTTCACTGTTAGGCCCGTATCACAGCTAAAGCACCGTAGTCAGTCAGTGGGGGCTGGACCATCCAGTTCAAGACTAAATTGCTACAGATGACAAAAAACTCTCTGCAACTTTTTTCCCAGAACAAACACTGCACAGATAGCAACAGTGTCACCAAAGAAAGCCATTCTCTTTCGGAAAAGTTTAAAGAGCAAGCTGTATTTGATATTAGTGTGTCATCTGTTTAATATCACATCTAATCTTTCTTTTATTAAAGCTCTGAAGGAATTCCCTCCCCTGCTCTGTTTTTCTCTCGACTTCCACTCATGCCAAGATGATGACTAAGTGGATGCACTGGGATGCCTTTTCCAGCTATCAACCAGCTGGGCAGGGCCTGGTTTTCCCTCAGAATGAGTTTCATTCTGCACACTCAGCAACACATTACAAGGATGATAAACTAGATCCTCCTGGTTGCTTATTCCTGTGGAAACGAGCAGAAAAAAACCTCTACCAATAACTTGTTATTGCATAAAAGCTCTGGAAACCTGTCACTTTGCTTTTAAGAGAATTTAAGCAGGGAAGGACACGGTTTGACCACTGAATCTATAAATACCAGAGGGTACTTTAGATCCCAGCAAGTGTAATCAGCCAGAGAGATCTTCTCCAGTCACTGGAAAACACAGAGGACTGAGCAGGAGATGTGTGTGAGGAAATCCACCTAGTGAACAAGTTCTCTGCTTTATCTTGAAGTTTATTGCTTACATGCCAACGACAACCTCGATTAGTGTCAATATAAAATTTAAAATACAGCACAGTAGAAGAGCTGATGCAAGTTAGTGGTTTACCTGACACTGAGTGGGGCACAATAAAGGGGAAAAGATAAAAATATTATGAAAGTGACAGTAAATCAATACCTTTGTAGAAGACAGAGACATTGGGTTGTTCTGGATTAAGCGTGTCTAAATCCAAGATTTTAATTTTTAAATCAAACAACTGTAATCAACTACCACATGGGGAAAATGTGGTTACAAATAAACCTTGAAAGTACCCCCTCATCCTGACGCTCTGATGGCACCAAACCTACAGTGGCAGGATATTAGGAGAGGGTTGAAGGAAGCTGTGGCCTCTTTTGGGCTTCCAGAGTCAGCAACCAAAGTGATGGGGAATAGAGGAGATTGCTCCTGCAGAGAAAAGAGCCAGGAAGTGAGTACCCCCCAAATTGAAACTGGACATGTTTGAAAACAAAGAATTGCAGTTTATGGCAGTGATTAGGCGGGTGAGGAGCCTTGTGGTGCATAGAAGGCAGTGCCAGGATCCAGATCTCCTCTAATTCCTGTAGGCACCTCATCTACGTGGCGTAACTGAGAGAGTCTCAGAGCTGCCAGACTAAATCATTATCACAGCTGCCAGGCCAGACTTCAGTTCTCACAGCCATACATTCTGCTCCCCCTGTGTTAAATATGTGCTGTTTTTGTGAGCCACGCCATGGAAATGATGCTCCTGAGCCTGGAAAATTCTGTCACTTGGCAGGAGATTCAGGTGATTTCTTTCCTGCGCTGTAAATCCTAGAAATAATTTCTGGTTTAAAAAGAAAGATAGAAAAATAAAAGAGAAAGCCTCTAAAAGAGACAAGAGGGTGCCATTAGCATAGGCAGGATTATTTTTCATCCCAAGAGCAGTGAAAAATAAACAAGAAAGGTTTGCTCCATTCCGTGGTTTTGTTTCATGATAATTCAGGTTGTTCCATCATCAAATGACTCAATTAGTGGAAATGGATACACAAGTTTAGGGAATGAATCCTGACTACCAAAATGACCCCAGATGTTGCCTGGCTGGAACCACACAGCCACACAATTTGTCAAATTATCCTGAAATCTGGATCAGGAAACTGTCTAATGAGAACAGAAAGTTGCCTAAAGTCACCAACACCCCGTTTCAGAAAAAGGGGCCTGGACAGGAACACTGCAGAAAGGGCCAAAGTAACAGCACGCCTTGAACACAGAAAGACATGACGGGAAAATCTGTTAAATATTTAAGTTATTTCGTATAAAAGCACGGATCAAACAGTAAGAACTTCAGTATCTCCACTGACAGCGTTATTACCTGCACACGCTCAGAAGAGCTACACAGATTATCTGATTTGTTCAGTGACTGATCCCCTGTGCTAGGCTGGAGCTCAGCAAGTCCTGACACCCCATTCCATGACAGGAGTCGGAAAAAAGGATTTCAGGAGGCAGGAACTGAACGCAAGTGTGAGATCAGAGGCAGACAAGCTCATTCTGGAAGAATATCATTAGCAAAACGCCAAGACGAAGCTGTGCTTGCAGTGACACTTCTTAGTGAGGTGTGCAGCTGATTTAGGATAACTCTGCTGGCTGCCTGCAGAACACAGAGGTAAATTCAGCTATTTCCCCTCTAACTCTCCTGTTTCCAGGCTCTCTGCTGTCCTGGTTCCTCTCCTGTTGAGTCTGAGCTGCTGTGCTGGTGGCTGGGGTTATTGGAGGTGGCGAGGGAACAGGCAGGACAGATCCCCCCCGGGGCTTTCACACTTGATCGGGTTTTTTGAAGTACAGAAAACAGGTGGCTGTTGTCAGAAACGGTAGAGTTCAGGTGACAGCAGAAAATGCCATTTTTTTTCTGAGCAACCTGAAGCAGATTCCTGTTTTTCCTAGTGAAGAGTAGAAGATAGGATGTAAGAGAGAAGTTGTTGAATGCTCCCTTATAGTTAAAACTGGGATTTTGGAAACTGAAATATAGGAAATCTGCCTCCAAATAGATATTTAATGCCTCTTTTTGATGTCAGAAACCCAAAATGTAGAAATGGCTAAACACACAACCAGCATGAACCTTCCTGCCCTGCGTCTGTGTCACAATTCCAGCTAAAAACTCTGCTTGTTTTGAACATTCTGGCTTGAAGTTCCACTTTTAAATGATTGAGCAAATTCCATATCCACCTGACAATATAAGATCTGAGCTTTTTACACATTCAAAGAAGCGGAATGAAAAAAAACCTCCAGCTATGGCTTAAGGCGTTCACACACCTTACTGCAGGTAAGCAGCAACATCACAAAGGAGGATTTTATGCTAATAAAGCAATCTGGGAGAATTGAAGCTACTAAGAGAAAATAGGCCAAATTATTGTAGCCAACATCAAGATAAAAAATAATGAATATAATGGGGAAAAAATAGCCAAGTGCTAATCAGTTTTTTGTAAACACCAGCACCTGAAGATCAAAAGCCAAGCAAGAAATACCTACAGTACATGGAGAGTTTATTTCTTCTGTGGAAAGCTCTCCAGCATTTTTTCTTACAGGTACTGCCATAATGAAATTGTTTTGCTGTAATGTGACATACAGAGATAAAAATAACGCATGCACATGGAAATTTAATAGGCACAGGATGTAATTTTAGCTAAACAGTTTATATTGCATAAGTAATGACTTTAGCTTACCTTAAAAACAGATTTCTTGTTAATTATAGTAATTTTTTTAGTGATGTTGTCATTTGTGTGAGTAGTCAGTGTAATATATATATATATAAATATATGTAGAAATCTATAAACACACGAATGCATACACAGCTTTTTCTGTAGGTGGTACTTTGTTAGAATTTTCACTGAATATAAAAGAGAAATAAAAGGGCAGAGCAGGAGATCTGACTGAGGAGATGAAAGGAAACAGCACTGACTGAAACTCAAGCACCTTACATGGAATTCACCACATCCAAGGCATGTAAAACACCACAACCTAAATATTGTGCTGCACTTCCATTTCTATATTTCATGCAAAAGCTTTAAGAATCCTCTAAATTATTGGGAATTTCAAAGCTGCATCTCCAGGTATTTCTTCCCCAATTCAGCCTGGTTTTCAACCCATTCTCAGATCACCCAAAAATTGCTTTATTGTGGACCTGCAGCAGCTGAAGCAGCTCCGTGGGGATGCTCTGCTGCTCTCCCTGGTCCCTTCCAGGCTCCTCCTGGTCCCCAGGGCCCGGAGGTGCCAGAGCCACCCCCTGTCCCACCTGCCTCCCTGGGGGTCCCTCACACCTCTGAGACCACTTGGGAACAACCCCCAGAGGAGCTCTGGGCTTTGGGATTCTCCTCTGGGAAAACACGGAGTGCCAGATGGGATCCTGCACCCCCCTCGCTGCTGTGTCAGGGCTCTGTCTGCTCCAGCTTTGCCACTGGAATGACAGCTTTGGGATAGCACGGAGCCAGTTAGCTCTGACTAAAACCAGGCAAACACGGCCTGTTGGATAATAAAAGCAAAAATCCCAATTAATCATACACTGATTTTACCATAAATCCTTCTGACACATACATAGAATGAAAACTGTCAAAACACACTTTTTTCTTTTAAATTTCCTCTCTGGAGGGATGTTTTATAGGTTAAGAGCCTTTAAAACAGTGGAAACCTGATTCTGAAACACTCGTCTCCATAATCATTTCTTTGATTTCACAAACATTTTGTGGCGATGTTTTTATAAAACTGCTTCAACCTGAAGGTATTGAAATAGCATAAAGTCAAAGTGGGTGAGGCAGTGCATTTCCACCAAGTCTGTCTGGTTTTCCTCTTGAAAAAGAATTCACAGGCTGGTCATCCTTTATCTGAATAGCAATTTGAAAAAGGTCAAATAAATTTTTCATTAGTGATCCTATGAATCAGTGCAGAAGTTCAGGTCTAGAGACTGGATCCTAGAACTTAAAATTTCCTGAATGGTAAAAAAAGGAAAAATTATTCTAATCAAATGCAAGTTATGACACCACTTGATAAAAAATTCAAATAAATCAAAGAAACTATGAGTTTTACTAAGGAGACTTTGTAAGATGTAGTTCACACAGTTTATACACTGACATATTCAATAATTTATGTATTTTATATATACACATATATGTGTGTGTATATATATACATAAATCCTAGCACTGTTGTTTTGAAAACTATATGTGTACTAGGAAAATAATTTCCATTTTATGGCTGGGGAATGCAGCTCCAGTAAAATATGGTCCAAATTTGGTTCAGCTTTTTCTTTCAAAGCTTTTCTCCTTCTAAATCAGTAAATTAGCATAACAACATATAATAAATACACAATAAATATATAATAAACCCAATCCTTCTGCCTTTCTTTAACAACATTTGCCTATCATTTCAGTTAAACTGCAGTATCACAGCACAGTTTATGTGCACGGAACGTGACATTTCATCAAAATAAAAGTGAGGAATTCATTAATAACTATGGTAATACTATGCAAATATGCAACATCATAATACAAATTAGAGCCTATTATTTGAAACACCTCAATGCTTTTTTATGCGCAGCTTTCCTCCCCCTTGTTCTCCCTTCCATTATAATTATCCCACCTTGCTGGAGCAAATTGTGTCACAATTCTTTGTCTCCTGAGTCTATAATTTGGAACCTGTCACGGTGCTTCTAAGCACTCCATATACCTTCCTATTATCTTGTAAATAGACAAATTAAGTAGATCTAGAAGTAAGATTAAATATTTTAACCTATTTTAAAAAATTACCATTTGCATGGTATTTTTTTATCTTCAGAGGAAGCTTTAGCATTTGCATTGCAATTCATATAAATATATATTTATATTTATATATAAATGCCATCAAGCATAATTAAGGTGCCCTGGAAAGAATTTTACTAAAAAAAGAGTGATTTTTATTTCAGATAAGAATTAGAACATGACAGTCTTTCCTTTAGAAATTGGACTCAAAAAGATTGGAAGCCCAACCACCGAAACAGGTATTTTTTTCAGAGTAACGTATTTCAATAAATTGTTAACTTTATGTTTAAGACTTCAGAGGATTGGGAGCCCGGTGAGAGCAAAGCAGCAGATGAGGTCAGAGATGGAGGTGCAGATTTATTGTTCAAGGATCTCAGCTTATGCAAGGCTTGCCCCATTCCAAGCCAGCCTAAAGCTGCACGGTGCACCAGTTTCTGCCCTGGACTGATTAAGATGATCAGCAATTAACAGGATCCCTGATCTCCTGCCTAAACATTTCAGAAGTAGCTTTTACATTGCAGCTCCTGCTGCAGATCTCTGAGCAAACTGCACAGAGCCTCCTTGGTCTGCTTAGTCCAAATGAAGCACCGTGATTTCAGTTGTGTAATAAACAAATGCTCCCCTAATGGGGTGAGCTTGGATAAACTGGAGTGTTGCACTTGGACACGAAAAGAACCACGCAGACACCTTGTCAGGAGAGAAGCAAGAAAAGAGCTGGGGTGTCAGAGACCCTGAGCTTTATTATATATGTTCTTAGAAACTACCGTGGATTGGAGGGAGAAGTTACCACCCCTCAATCACACTGGTCAAAGGAAAAATCCATCAAACGTCTCCGCCTAAGAGAATGAAATAAAAAATAATAAAGTACGGTTAACAAAACATGGCTCTGTTTACAGAAAGTGCGTGAGAAACTGTTACAAAAAATGAAAACATCGAAGAACTGCAAACTCAAGGCAACACTGGAACATCTCCCTGGTTTGGTTATGGAGGGCTGCACGGGATCTATGGAGAGAGAGAGAGAGGATCCACTGCTGTGGGACAAGTGCCTAAACCACAGAAAGGTGTGAGGAAAGCGAACTCCTTACACACAGAACAGACTTTAAAAATTAAACCTACAGCATTAAACCAATCCGACCCACGGAGCAGCCTGACAGGGATATTTGTGTGACAGGTGTGCATATTCTGAAAATGCATTTTAAAGCTCTCTGTCTCTGTCCTACATGGTCACACAATGAGATCCAGCACATCAGGACACATCAGCAATGTCAGTTTTGGGTAAGATCTGTAAAATGTGGGATCTGCAATTCAGTTACATAGACTGATGATTGCCAGAATGGCGTGAAGTACAAAGAAAGTGCACGTATTTTTAAAGTTCATGCCACTCTGAGTCTGCTGAGCATGCTCGAGGAATGCCCTAATTACATTTTTTCCCATGAATCTTTCTACTTTTTTTCCTTTTTCCCCTCTCCCTTGAAGAAATTTTAATTCTTTTAACATCTGAAACATCCTTATATTTTTCATAGTTTTAGGTTGCTCGTTGAGCAAGTCCTTGAATTTTATTCTGTGTGTAAATAATCTAAGTACCTAAACATTGACACAGCTATTTGGCTATTTAGTGCCCACTCTCACCAAAGCTTTAAGAAAGGAAAATTTTAAGAGAGGAGAGGAGAGCTCATATCTCATTTCAGTTGTAAAGTGGAGAATGATTATTCACATATCTGCACCACCAATAGTTATTTCTGCAGAGGTGAAGAACCAACAGGTTCAGAAACAGGAGAGATTGATCCAAACCTGTGCTTTAATTTCTCTGGGACAATGCTTTTCCTACTTTTCCTGTGCACATTGGCAGCATCCCTTGGAGCTGTTCCTGACTGCTCTCCCACTCTGCTCCTAATTCACATTTTCTGCTCAGCTCTGTCTTCACCAAGAGTTTAGATCTAAACTCCCTGGAAGTGAATTAGCATTTTAAAAAAAATTTCTTTCTTTCTAAACACATTTAATGCTTTCCCGTATTTTTTTTTGAGCAAGACCTTAATATCACAGCAGCACGAAATAACAAAACCTTCTCATGACCATACCAACCTTCTCGTGGCCATAACAACCTTCTGAGAGCCGTGCTGACAAAGTGGTGGGTGCACTGCACCATCCACTCAGCGCTTGCCCTGTGCCAAGCTGACATCTGGGCACATTTAACAGCTTCAATGTCAACTCGCAGGAAAACACCAGCAGGGAAATACAGCTGGGGCAGCATTTCCTTTCTGATGGGCACAAATCAAGACCCAGGAGGATGGAGGGGGTTCGGGTGTTTTGTGGCTCCTTTCCACATCCCAAGGATAATTGTTTCCAATATTTTATTGCAGTATTAAGGATGGACTGATCTGCATATGGCTTCAATTACAAAACATATGCGAGCCAGACAGCCAGGGTGGCTTGACCTCTTCCATATGTGTAGGAAAACAAGCTCTGAGCAATCTGCTGACTGGGGATACTGTGATAAACAAACAAGAGCAAAGGCTGACAGTAGATATTTCCTCCAAAACCATATTGGACTGTGATCTGCTTACTTTTAAAAATGATTAGCAATTCCTGCCTGCATGAGTCATTAACAACCTGCTGGTTTTGCTCCCCAGGGTGCACCATGCTGCTGTTGACACGTTCTGTCTCAGAAATACCTCAACTACACCCAAATTCTTCTTTACATTCCCAGCTACCAATGCAGGGAACTCCACCGGCAAGGATAGAGCATCTCAAGCCTTTGCTGTACCTTTCAGTGCTCTTTGTTCACCTTTCTCTGCAGTATCTAAGGGAGCTGTACATGTGTAATGCACTGCTCAATAACCTCAAACCTTTATTATTTACCACTAAACCCTTGTGATCAATTAAACTTCACTATATATTTCATAGTTCTGTGTGAGAACCAACCATCCAATCCTACAAAGCCTCATTTTCCCACTTTTTAGGTATCTCTTGAATTAAAAGGCAGAAATTAGAGATTACAGAGAAAAAGAGATTCCGTACATAACACAAAATTAGAATTTGAATCAAAGGTGAATTATTCAAAGTTCAGGGAATAAATGATAAGCTGGTCTTGGAAGTATTACATCAACACTGACCATTTCACTTGGGTCAGACATTGAACTTAGACCCCTGCAGAAGTGGTGGTTCCATGTAAAAACCACACCAGTTCTGGAGAAATGTTCCACACATCCATAACAATTCAGAGCAGCATATAGAAATTAAATTAGTAACAAGACTCGTCTGAATGGGCATTAATGAGAGTATGAAAAAAGTTCATTTATCTATTTGGATTGTGAATTTGCTGAAGGCTGCTCGAGCAACTCAGTCAACAACAGTGACATGAATATGCATGGGCATGCTCAGATATTTGCATGCAGATGAATTTATCCCTGACAATAACTGATCACAGATAATTACCCAGGAATTCAGGCAGCTCATAGACATTGATAATGCAACACGGTGGTATGAAAAAACATCTTACTAGGAATTTATGAAAGAAATAGTTCCTTGCAAATTAGAAAAGCGATTTTTTTGGTAGGGAAAATGTCCTTTTTTTGAACCTTCCCTGAGCTACTCCCTGTATTTCCTTGGCACAGAGATTCTCCATGGTATACTGCTTGCTACCATGCATTGCATGGGAAGATCTCAGATCAGGATCCTAAAGAAAAAGGGAACTGTTGCTTTCTGCAAGGGAAAGGAGATTTTGCAAATGAAACACACAAAGAATAAAAGCAACATAGTCCTTTCCAGTGGGAAAAAAAAGAGAAAGTCTTACAAAAAAACTAAAAGCTAATTTTAAATGTTTATAATATTGTTTATACCTAAATATTTGAAATACCATTTAAGTAAGTGTGCAATTATTTGTCATTAAAGACTAAGAATTACCGGCGTGTTTCATGTGGATTGTTAGAAACAACAATTTCTTTGATGGTTAAGACTTTGAACACCTGAATAAACCAAGAAAATATCTGTATATCACCAAGTTCTCGGGTTATCTTAAAGAACTTTAAATTTTCTGTTAGTGTAATAATACTTTTTCCATTTAAAGGGGAGAAGTTTATCTCTTCCTGCACTAGTGTGTATTATTCTCCCTTTTTGTTCTAAAAATAGAAACCTCTATCCTCTATAATCTAATATTCCCCCTCCTATTTAACATAATTACCTAGGAGTGAATCAATATTCCATTAGCTGGCTGCAGTCAATGGGCTGTCCCTCGGTGCCTGTAGCGTTCCAGCCCCAAGGATTCAGGCACAGATCTTCATCCACGCTGCCTCAGCATCCCCCTGGAAGGAGCAACGAACTGTTCAGGGAGCAGAGGCACCGAAAAGGACGGATCCTCCACGGTCTGCAGCCTCTTCACTCCCACAGCCCCTTCTCCACGTGGCTCCCAGGACACCTGCACAGGGGGCCAGGGAGAGCCCCCTCTGATGCCACTGGCCGAGGGCTGATGCCTCTCCCCGAGGATGAGGAGAATTTTCTCCCAGAATGTCACTCTGGGACCTTCTCAGCACTGGCAGGAATCCTCGTGGGCTCACATTTACATTGAGTTTGGCTGGGATAAGACAAAACTCCCAAAACTTAGAGAGTTTTGGGAACTGTGGGGATAAACCAGGCAGCACAGCCTCACCTGCCCTGAAAATTGCTCCCATTCGGGTGGTTCTCCCACCCAAATGAGTGCGGGAATTCACACAGCTTTGGTACAGATCTTTAATAAAGCTGCCAAGGCAAGACTATCAACCTCAGCTGGCTAATGGATTGAAATTATATATTCAGATGTTTAATGCAGTAGTGTACAATTAAGGGTTGTTAGGATGCAACAGACCCAAACCTCTGATAGTTTCTGACAGAAAGCACAAAGCCCTCGGTGCTCCAAGCCATGATTTTAGAAAATCAATATTTTCCTTTCATATGCCCTGCTTGAAGTCTTATTTCTGTGTTTGCAATAAAAGATCAGGGTGAAAGAGTTATCACTGGGCACTCCAGAATCTCGAATTTAAAATTACTCAGCTTAATGCCTGCACAAAATATTGGTGTTTTAGAGGCATTTTTATGAAACCGCAGCAAACTTTGCAACATCTGGATTTTTATGCTTTACTTGGAAAATTTTTGGTAGGATTGGCATGTATTTGATTAAAAGAAATGTAGAAATCCAGCAACACATTTTATCATGAGTAAGAGACGACACAGGATGCAAATATAACGAGCATCCTTCTTTCTAATTCCTTCGGTGTACAAAGAAAATGATGGAAAAGAAAATGTGAACGCTCTGCTGCACAATTTGTTCATGTGTCACTGCAAGGCTGTTCCATACACTTCACACTGAGATTCTAGAAAAGCAATAATTCATATAAATTAATTGGATATGCCAATTCTAATTGTTCCACAAAGGCTGGGTGAGCATCCTTAGGAGACCACAGGGGATCTCCATGCTGCTGCAGATGAATCAAGTGCCCAAATCTTGGCCAGTCCGAGGTTGGGGGCGCAGAAGAGCTTACACAGAGCAATGTGGGTTAAAATTAAGGTTAAAACATTAAAGCTGGCATTCTGGCTTTCCGCTCTCCACAGGTATTGGCAGACTGGATTACTGTGCAGGAAAGGATGCCTGTGAAACCCAGGGAAATCAAAGCAAAAGAAGCAATAAACAGTCCCTTAACACTGCACCATGCCATGCTGGGGCAGCTGGTGTCAACAGAAACACCATGAAATGGACCAGGGTGTTGCTATAAAGGTTTTGCTTTTATCCCTGTGCAGGGAAAATGTCCATTCCTTTATCCTCAGCAGCGACTGTGGTCCCACCATCAGCCTTGGAGAAACCAGACACCCAGAAGGGCACAAATTACAAACACAATCCCTGACTTCCAGCTCCAAACCTCAAGAGAAGTCAAAATGATGTCAGAAATGAGTGTTCCATTAATGGCCCCTAAACCAGGGGTAGAAGAATATATGGAAATTAAAATATAATATTTTTATATTATCCCAACACTATCTGAAGTGAATTTCAGCTCTCCTGCCCTGCCCTAAGGTGTTGGACACACGTGGTTTTTTAACCCCCGATCATTACCTACGTATTCATTTGCATAAATTTCTGCTGCTGCATTGGCCTAACAAGTAGCAACACAATTTAATTGTGCTTATTATGGGGTGCTGCTCTCTACCAGTGAGTGACAGGAACTCAGGGTATGAAAAGGAGTGGAATGTTCAGTATCAGAATACCACCGAGCTTACCCAGACACAGAACCAACAGGAAATACAGTAATGGATTATTATAAACGGATTCTTTTATAAATTTTTAAATGGAAATAAGTACATTTATTTCCCAGAAGCATGGAGGAGCTCCTGTAGGAACCTATTCACCAGCCAAGCCTGCAATGGATTAGGATCCTCATTCTCACTGGTACTTAAACAGATGCATTTTCAGAAGAAAATTACAAGCTTTGGAACAGGTTTAACACTTTGAATAGAACATGTTTCTCCCTATTTTGTGAAATAGAATTACTGTGTGACAAGAGGAAATCTCTCAACTATGTCCAAAGACAGGAAAAACAGAAGTCTATTTCCTCTCATTTGCCTGTTAACACTGACTTGCTCCAGAGGCAAGTGATGTGCATAAATTCGAGGAATTAACAGGAGTCAGCACAGCAAATTTGTGCTTTTCCTGATTTTTTTTTAACATAAAAAAAGCCATAAGTAGGAAGAATACAAAAATAGTCTGAAGTAATTTATCTGAAACTTGATAACCCAGTATCATCATTTGTGGGCAAGAATTAGATGTGTTCTCCTGGATTTCAGCTGCCCTGCATTCCCCTTCAGACTGTGTGCAGGAAGTTGAAATTTGAGTAAAATGCAGCCAACTTCTTTTCTCATATTTCTACTTCATACACCTCTTATTGTGGCAAGGGATGAAATTCTCATTAGAATACCTGAATAGGACCATTTCCAGTCTGTGTCTGGCTACAGGATATACACACATCCCATAACCAGAGGGTTCTGTGCCTTCATCAGAGGTTGTGTGGCCATGGCTGCTCTACAAGAATGACAAATTCAGAGAGGATAAAGTTTTCCAAAGAGTCCAAGCCTAAGTTTCTAATGAATTTAGCACACAAACACAAATCCAAAAGTCACTTTTGTTCTAAATTCCCTTTGAAACAACTCTGTGCTTGGGCACCTCTGAAAATTTTGCTTGCTAAACTTAAATACCACCACTGCTGGTGCTCCTGCAGTATCCCAAAATATTCCTGCTGCGCTAAGGAAGCCGTGTGTTACTGTGGAACAACTGGTGTGGGATCAGTGGCCCTTGAAGAGAACACTGAGAAGACATCAAGAAAAATTCCCCTTTGCTTTGCTCTTTGCTTAGATCAACCCCCAGAGCTGCCTTTAGCGTGGTGATTTCAGGGAGGAAGGATTTCGTTTTGGTGGTTACTTGACAAAATAATATGAAATTGCATCCAAACTTTTCCAGCACACCAGCTTAGGAAGACCATGACATTCTTACCTCTCCCCAGTAGGACAAAAGTCACGCACACAGCTGTAAAACCCCTGTGAGCAGAAGGACTTTAGGCTACTCTGAACTATTTGTACAAACTTAATTATCTCCCTTCGGTGTCCTCATCCTAAGAGAAATCTGAAAATGCCAAAATTGTCAGCAAACTTTAAAAAGAAAAAAAAAACCAACCAGACAATACTTAAAAACAGTTATTTTTCCAAGTTGCATGATTTGAAAGGCTAAGAAAGAATGAAGCTGCTAATTAGACTAAGCAGAAGATGATACACATGTTCTAATATGTGCAATAATTAACCAGCTCAATTCAATGGTATTAATTCAATGTTTGGGCACAGCATGATAAACAGCACTGGACTGCCAAAAGCCGAACTTCTTTTCCAGTTGGAATTAATAAAGCTCTCTGGATGCATACATGTTTGTGGAGACAAAAATAATGTACGTGCCAGGTTCCTCGTTGCACTGAGGAGATGGAATATCTCTGCATCGCTCACCAAGAGGGATGGCATTCCATTCCAGAGAAACAGGACTTATTTCCATCTACTCAAGCATCAATACATACATAAAATGAAGATTTTAGTCTAGAATAATTACCTTTGAATAACCCCTGAAATATGGGTGGAAAATAAGTATTTGACACATTGAATGACTTGTTAAAAATGAAACTTGATTACAAATCAGGTAAAGTAGGAAAAAATACTTCCTAGAATACTCACAGAATGGACAAATCAAAACGTGTATTAGCAGAATGAAAAATGAAAAGGATCTCGAGAGAGATCGTTGTAGGTGTGGCCATTAAATAGTATTAATTTAGGAAAAACTTGAATAATTTTAATTCAGAAGAAACAACATTATCAATAATACAGGGGCATCTCTGAAAGTCTTCACCTTCACCACGATGTGCTTCAAAACAAATCGCTGCAAACTGCTTTCCACCCGCCCAACAAAATCCTATTGCCGTTGTAATTTTGTTAGGGAGATGCTTAACAAAGAAATATGTTAGAAAAATGATAGAGAAAATAAAGAATTTGTTTGGTAGCTGTGTCCCATACGTTATGTAAATTTAAAAAAAGGTAAATACAAAAAGAAATTAAATTCCTGCAGTTGTTATAAACATGTTGACCACGGGTGACTTTATTGTGCCTTCTGGTGGAAAACCCACCCTGCCTGCATTGTGGCTTTGCAGAAACTGCAGACAAAGTTTCTAATCTTTATTTCTCCTTGAAATATCTCCACAGCACAAGGCCTCATTTCACAAGTTGAATGCCTGTGAATTAACAGTACTTTTAATTACTTGAGATACAATCTCTATTGGAGCATTCTTTTCATTTCCCATTCATTTTTCTTCCTTTCATTATCAGTCTTTCTTCCCACTAGATTGTTTATATTTTAATTTGTGCAGGCTTTAACAATATCCTGACTCCAATACTGGCCTAATTAAATTAAATTTACTTGCAGATTTGAACAGCGACCCACGTTGACCTCAAAAGTTTTCCTTTTTCTTGTTTCCAGTATATTTTACCCTCCATCAAAAAGTTATTTTCCCCAGACCTTGCTACTGCTTCAGATTCAGCCTCAGTGCAGCAAGTCCTCCAATAGATATCAAAATTAATATTTCAACTTTAATAAAATTACAGTCCAAATCCAAGTGGCCCACAATTTTTAGTCCCTAAATGTTATTTAGGTCACTTCAAATAAATAATTGCAGAGCACTTTCCGACCGCCCTAGCAAGAAAGGACTTTGATGTTCCAGACTGGATTTTTTCCCCACAGCCATCATTCCCAATTTTCTTCATAATTAAAGCACAACTCAAAAATGTCTTTCCAGAATGGTCAAAGAACTGAAGCTGAAAGTAAAGCTCACCTGTGACTTTGCATGTCACAGCACACGAATTCATCCCTCAGCAATCCCAGGACAGTGCCTGTACTTTCCTTCCTGCACAGAAAGTTCCTCTCACCTTTTGCACTCTGAATTTACCCTTTAATGAACGAGGTTATTTTAGCATTTGAAATTATTGAACTTTCAGGTAAAATACATGCACTTCTATATCACCACATGGCATGGGTGTATTGAATACTCTTATTATTCCCTATTCACATTTCTTATACTTTTTTCCTTTCCTTCTGCAAGTCATCTTCTCCCAGTGTGGAATCTTTTCTAGCCAGGATTCTCATATACATTGCCCAGCTGAAGAGAGCTCTGAATTCAGCTTGCTTTCAAAAGAAAAGGGGATGTAAAAACCATGTCAAGGGCTGATGCTTGATAGGAAATGCTCCCTGACTTTAATAACTTGCATTTGGAATCTGGCTAATACGTGGTTTGGGAATGGGAATAAAAACCACAAGAGTTTCCTCCTTTATTTTCAGTTTCTTGCCCTTAGAAGCTCCTTTACAGGTCAGCATTTGGTTCTGGGGGGGTTGTCCAGTGTTGGCACCCCTGGAACAGCAGCCAAGGCACCACTCTTGGTGTTACCCCCGCAGAACCCCACTCCCCATCCCACAAAAGCCAGTGGTCCAATGGCCCGATCCTTGGGAAAGGCACATCCCAGCGTGTCCCAAGGGCTGGAGCTCAGACAGTCACATTTCCCCGGGTTTCCTGGAGCAGCAGAGCTGTTCTGCAGGTGAACCCCCGCCCAGGGTGAATTCCTGCTCCCCCCTGAGCCTGAGATTTCCTGGGAGATTTCTACAGCCACTAGAGCTGCTCCTGCTCCCAGTATTACCCAACCCACCCCTCTGGGATGGAGGGCAGATCCTGCTAATGCAGCCTGGAGAAATGGGTCATGGAACCTGGGCACTGCCAATTGCCAACCAGAAATCAATCCAGAGATCCACACATGGGGAAAAATCCATGCTCATGGACATGGCCAGCGAGGGCTGACAGGCAGAGCAACAGCTGGGCTGTGGATGTGGGTACGGACAGGAGCAGAGCTATCCCAGATCCCAGGGAGCTTGGGACTGGGAACACTCACCAGGATGAACGGAGGGAGGGACAGAGGCAGAGAGCAAGCTCCCCTCCACTTGTGGGATTTTAAGACCAGACTGTTGGAATTGGTTCTTCCCTCTCCCTTTTCCATAAAGAAATGCTGAAAATATTTATGAACCTACAAACATGGATTGTGCTCTGCACCCTGTCCACAGTTCCCAACACACACAGAGTCCATTAAAGTATTGACTCCTGCCTGCCTGGGGCTCTGTTTTACCTGCCCATAAATCGTATTAAATTTGCTTACAATGCAATTCAGGGAATCAGGGACAAAATTATGTGTTCCTTAAGACATTCTAATTTCAATAATTCCCTATATGTTAACTCCTGTTTAGTGGCATTAAAAAAATACAGATGCTCTATAGCCCCTTTAAAAATCACTTTTAAAATAAGATGTTTCCTCAGGTTTTTTTGGACTAGCTGGTCTAAAAATCCGTATCAGTGAGCAATTCTCAGTCACAGTTTTTGCTGGTCATTTGGCCAGCAGTCAGACTTTAGTGCAATAATCAATTAATTTTTCAAGAGTTAGCACAGAATAAGAATACAATTGTGATATTTTAGAAATGAATTTCAGCTAATAAAGGCAGCATCAGCTCTCCTCTCATTCAATTATTGCCATTATTTAAAATAATTAAAGTGAGGTTCTTAATAATGCTTTTTGATTACATGGATCCAAATCCTAATAAATGAGTAGAGATTTAAAATAGGTATTTTACTTAATCTGGTCAAACTTTTATGTGATCCTGCAAGAATTGAAGAAGATGATGTACACAGAGCCAAGGAGAAATGTCAGAAGCAGGAGAACACCCCCGAGAGCAGAGCTGCAGGCAGCAGACTCGCTCAGCAGAAAGCACACGGAACAGGCAGGGAGAGAAACACTTAGAAGCAGGGAAAAAGAAGAAAAAGGCATTTTAGAGCCAGAGTGAGAAAGGAAGGGTAAGGGCTGAAAGGCAGGGGGCAAAATAAATGGTACCAGGAGCTGGAAAATCCCCATCCTGCTGCAAAAGAAAAAGTAAGGTCATGAGACAGTGCAGCGAGAGCTGCACTATCGACCAGCAGCAAGAGGTACATTTTCTGTGCTTAGGAAAGAAAAAAATCACAATAAAAGAGTCAGCTGGGTCCTCCTCAGGGACACACTTCACTGAAGGGAGATGTTTTTCCAGAGGAAGCTTCTCGGGGCTGCTGTTCCCAAGCAGTGTCCAGGCACGGCGTGCTCTGCTCGCTGGGTGACACAAGGTGACACGGGAGGCTGTGCTGGCTCCTTTTGTGTGGAACACGAAGTTTGCAAGGAAAAACTCTGGAGTTTGGGTTCAGAGGTTTCCAAAAGGCACTGGTTGTTGGGTTCTGCAGCACACACCTGTCCCTAAAGCATTTCCCTGCTCTGACAAAGAAGTTGTTTCATTTGGAGGGGCAGATCTCAAGCCACACTGAGTGTATTTTGTCATTCGAGGTACAGGCAAGAAGAAGATGAATAATACAAGGTACTTAATAATGGGATTTTTTTCCCCAGATCAAGTGCATTATACCTCACTTGTTTTCAATCTCACTTCTGAGTGCCAGTTTCCCTCTTGGAAACAATTTATCTTCATCAAAATCCCACAGGATAACGCAGTTATGCAAAAGCAGAACTCCTGATCAAGAAGTAAAATACTGTGACTGTCATGTGTAATTCTACTACTTTACTTTTTAGTATTTTCAATATTCTTTCACCTGTTCACCTACACAACCAAAAGTAAGGTAATTTTTCTTTAGCATTAACCTAATACATCTCATTTTATTAGCTGGTAGGAATAAAATAGCAGAGGAAAAAAGAATTTGTCAATATCAAATACTTTGGTAATAGGTGAACTGAATTAATAACCTAATAATTAATAACAGGAAAAAACTGTTCTTCTAAATGCTTGCAGGTTGCTAAAAAAAACCAAACCCAACTTTCAGTTGACACACGTGTCTGTAGTTTAGATGAAGTCAATTTTACCACTCCAGTCTCATCTTAAAGCTCATTTTAAACAATCTTCCAGTCTAATTAGCATTACCTTCTGGCTGTGTAGTACCATCCTTTCAGAGGCTGGCATGGTTAAACCACTCAGGTCTGCTTGGTTCAGTGCAGTGTGGCAAATGTCAGTGAAATACGAGGGCATATGGCACATAATTACAGAACCATATGGATGCCAGGAGTGATAGTCAACAGTATTTGAATGCAGGACCAAGAAAGTCAGAGGAAAAGCAATCAAAGACCATCACACATAATCATTAAATGGATAAATATAGTTTCTGTGCAGCTGAGAGAAGCCAGGACATGTCTGGCCTTTATTGAAGCAAAGCCACGGCGGCTGTTTGAGCGTGTGGCTGCAGAGGAAACTCTGCATTGTTTTTAGTTTGGTTTGTAAATTCATGAACGCCGCTGACCAAGATGAGTGAAGCAAGGGATCACTTACCAACGCACAGAGCAGATCAACTGCTTCCAGGATCAGCTCCTGGTGGCCGATGCGAGTCACTCCCAGCTCCTCCAGCTCCTGGTGAGTGATGTGCAGCAGCTGCTCCCCATTGATCTTCTCTCTCTCAAAGTTTTTGATGTATTGTTGGAGGCAATCATCGAGGCCTGGTTAGAGAAGCCAACAGCACAGGTTCAGAGCGCGGAGAGAAAACCAATCAAACGCTTGTGTAGCTCACAAATACAGAAATTTCTTGGAAATGCAAGTGTACTTCCTTGCTTGGAGCTATCATGGAAAACGTGCAACGAAAATTATAATTTAACTTACAGCACATGCTGCTAAAGAGAAAAGTTCGTATTACTGATGTTATTTTCAGCGTTCTTAAACACTTCAGTAGTAATTCTAAACCTTCATGGAGACGAGGGAAGGACAAAGCAGCACAGAGAGTGACATTATAGAAAACCTTTTTCTCGTGATGTCACAAAGACCTAAATATAAGTTTATCTTATGATTAGGAACAAATTCTTCCTGTAACTCTTCCAGGACTCTTCAAGGTCGTAGAGTTTGGCTGTCCCTGATCAGGAAGAGTTTTCAGGCTCAGTGACCACCCACACTCCCTCTGTGACACCCACTGCCAATTCTCACCCCAGATTACCCAGTTTTCTGAATCCCAACAACACAAAAATGGTTTTGTTACAACACCTCCAGCTAAGAATACAATTTCACCCACGCACAAAGAATTGTTCCATTTTACCCTGAAACTTGATAGGGTGAGAATAACAGATTACTTTGTTTCTCAGACCAGAGAAGAAACTGATTAATGATATTGAAAGATTTTTCCTTCCTCCAAATTTGTTTCTGAACCACACATGCCTTGAATTTCCAGCCAGAACAGTGAGTTGAACACAAGGATCTACTACTGAAAGCTACTTGAGGTCCCTCAGAGTTCCCTCAAGGACTGCCAGATTCAACAGAAACCTGACATGCACATGATTTTCTAGAGATCTACAAAATTCACCTTTAGTAACTTCATCTACCAAGTAAAGCAAAACACTGATTCTCACTTATTTGTCCTGCAGTGATGCAAGTAAATCCAAGATCCATAAAATTACAGACATGCAGAAGCCACAGAAACAACAAATTTGGGCATTGAAGAGCTTTGAAATATAATTTCTGCACACAGCTCTTATCAAATATATATCAAGTTTCCAGAGCCTCTGAGAAAAAGAGTTCTCACACCTTGTATTGGGTGTGCTGGGGGCCACCACTTTACACCCCAATTAACACAGCTCAGCTGGGATGACACAGGAATGGAATGAAACAAAGCAATGTGTTTGTCCTCAGTCCATGAACACAAGGGGATATGTTGCAGTTTCATTTAATTAACTCCTCTTCCAACACGATCCAATTATTTACTCTGTAAACTGATAGTCCTAAGTTATGTTGCAGATAAAGCTCATTAACCAAGTAAAGTGCCCAGCTTTATATTCACTTATACCTATGGCCCACACAAAGCCAGTACAGGGATAAAAATGTCATATTTTATGATGTAATTCAAAAGTACAGGGTAGTTTGGGGGACTTTTAAAGCTCAAATCAGCAGTCTGTAGCTAATACTTAAACCTTTTCTCTATTCTAGAATGGTCTGCAAATAGGAAACTGTTTCTCTGCATCTGTTCATTATTTTTAATGATCTCGTGAATGATTTTACATAAGTATAGTTCAGTTCAATTGGCTGAGAACTGGTCACTGCAAATTCTCTGTTTATTATTTAACAGTTTTAACTCCGAGCTGTTGCACATTTCTGTTCCTGCTTGCTCAAGAACAAATCTTAAAACTATTTTAGAGCAAAAATTCCAAACCCCACACATCTCAGATTTGCTTTTAGTGGACATTGCCCCAAAAGTCAGAAAAAAGTCCCAAAACTGCCACTAGATATTAAATTATTTTCAAGCAAATTAATTAAAAAATTTAGACTCAGTAGCCACAACAAGCATTTGTAGTATTAAGAGAGATTCAGGAAAACCCAGCTGAACATGCCACGCTGTGAGAAGTGTGCAGTCAGATGTATTAAACCTGCCTTTGTGCCAGGGAGAATGTATGACAGCAGAGCAAAATATCAAATTTGTATTATTTGTGCTGCTCTGTAATAGCTCCCCAGGGCACCTTTAGAAGGCATTTACTTACTGGTGCAAACAGTGTGGCAGCTGACAAGAGAATATAGAAATATATCATTAAAGGGCCAGGCTGTCTCACAGAATGACAGCTCTTAATAAATACACACCAAAAAAAGAGAGATTTGCCCACTGCTCTCTGTTTTTCTGTCTCTCTGGGAGCCAGGTACTCAAATGTGAGACATTCCAAAGCAGGAATTCAGCATCAGGAGCCTCTTCTTTATTGTCAGGGCTCCAATTGTTTTTAGCACTAAAACAACCAAGATGAAATTAGACAGGGTGCAGAACGAGCTCACGTTGGCTCACCCAAACCCAACGAAATATTTATTTCCTCAAGCCACTCAGGCCTCATTAGTGCTCTTTATGCATTTTCCCCCAGTATCATTTCTGTTTACAGGTAAGTATTAAAGTACTTCAGATTATAACAACAAAGAAGGAAGGGGCCTTAGCTCTGCTTAGATGTAGGTAAATAAAATTAACCCACTGTTCCCCAGATACTCAATATCAGTGTCAGGGAAGAAGCACAGAAATTTGCACTTCTCTCGCTGCACATTCTTACTTTATTTGTGCACATTTTGTAACCAACCAACATCTCCTTCAGAGTGCAAGAAAATGATTCAAGAAAAAGCGTTCAAACATCTATGCTTTACTTCAAAGCCAAGGCTCAACACCCATGATGAGAAAATTATGGCTGGGAGTTGAAGAATTTTGATTTCTCCAACCCAGCTGGGCTCAAGGAGCTAACTCACTTTAACAGCAAATCAATGAAGGTTGAAGACATTTACTAATCTTTCGGTGCTATTTGAGAGGACAATCCAAGAAAAAAGGAGTTAGCCATCAGCCCAGGTGCTGACTGAGTCAGCTGGGAAGCAGCTCTGGCTGAACATTGCATTAGAAGCTGTATAAATCCTTGTGCTCAGAAAATGGCCTTGTAGGGGGAAATCAGGGGAAACATCCCATAAACCACATCCACCTGAGAACTCTGACATTTTCCTGGTGTATGGTTGGAGTCCGTGATCTCAAAGGTCTTTTCCAGCCTAAATATTCTATGATTCCATATTGTCTCTTTCCATTTTTAAGTTAGAAAAAAAATCATATTGAATCCACATGGAGTAGGGAAATTTTATCTCCATATTCAAAGAGCAGAAGAAAAGGAAGCAATGCTGATATGTTGACTGCAAACCTTGATTTTGCAAATAGAGCATCTAAAGTCGAAGTCAAGGAAACATGAAAAAAAAAGAGGTAGAAAATAGAAAATTGTTAGGGAGAAAGGGCAGGGAAAGAAGAGCCAGCCATCTTGAAAATGGTTATTTTTAGAAACGCATAATTGAAGAAAAAAAGAATAATTGAAACAGAAAGACAAAGCAAAAATCTTAAAAATATCTCTCAATCAGATTTAAGTATTAACTCAGAGCAAACATTACAAAGGAGATGCCACATATTGTGGGCAAGAAGGTTCACTGAGATTAAAATGAGTCTTCCCATTGGTGTCAACAAATGGCAGGTTTGGATTCCATTAACAGCACAAACATTGTTGCCGTGTTATGTAAACATCTGTCCGTTCCTCTCTGCCATTAGACAGAGAGATTGAAAATATTACCATTATTGAAAAAATGACTGCAAAATAAATGGAGGGACAGCCCAAGTTGTTGCCTTTTATGCAGGAATGATGCATTTGGGGCAGCTCTCACAGGAGAACTGCAGGGGCAATAACTCTGGCAAGTGGGATCGATCCCAGAAGGAATTCCTAAGTTTAAAAGTCTGTAATTCCCAATTTTTTCACAAATCTCTCCATAACTTACATGTACTTACTCGCTTCTCCTTTTTCACATATTTTAATGGAATTTTGCTACTTAATGAAAACTACGCTGGTTTTGTAACCTCTCCTAAAAACTTCCTGCCCAAATGATGGGCGTGTTGCTGATCCATGATAATTCCCAGGGGAGGATCCAGGGCAGCTGGCCGGAGCAGCAAACCCTGGCTGTGAGGAGGAGGTGGCACGGGCAGGGCAGGGCAGGGCAGGGCAGGGCAGGGCAGGGCAAGGCAGGGCAAAGAAGGTCCCTGCCAGCTCTGCCTGGCTCAGACACAGCAGCTCCCACAGGGGAACTCTGCTGCCAGGTGAGGGGAGGCAAAACCAGCCCCTCTGTCAGGAAAACGCAGCGTTGCTTTGAGGTTTTAGGGTGAAAAAGAAGGAAACCAGCTCGGTGGGAATGCACTGACCGCTCCTGGCTTCGGCACTGCTGCGAGAGGGGTGAGAGCCCACTGCTAAAATCTCTCTGGTTGAGGGTCTGACAAAGTATTCAACGTTTTTCCTAATTAAAACCATATTTAGAAATTAAAAGCACGCAGCACAACACTAAATTCCCAGTTGCACAAGGCCTACACACAATAAAGAATCTGAGGTAGAAGTGTCCGTGGGACCTGGATCCCAAGGGCAAAACCTGAAAGTCGATGGGATGATCTGTTTGTTCAGAAGAATCACACTTTGGCCTGCCAAGACAAACTAATAACCAATTAATGTGCCTCATCTGACTAATAAAAGCTGTACAATAACCCTATCTCTGATGCTGCAGAACGGTGACTTGTGAAAAATCAACGTATCAAAGTGAAACAGGGACAAATATCAACTTTCAAGTGTTGTTGTGCTGCTGTTTCTGGACTCGCAAGTCCATAAAATCAGCTCTTCACTCATAGGAAATATAAAATCTCTCACTACTGTGCTGGAAAATCTCTGATTAATTGGGGAAGGCAGCATGAACTTCTGCTCCTGTCACAACCTTCAGTTTATATATGCAGATCTGCTTAAATATATCCAGCATTTAACAGCATCCACAAGCTCACTCCAAGTGTAATTCTTACAGAAAGCAAAAAAAAAGTTGAGTTTGGGGTTTTTTTAAAAAAAAACAAGGGATATTTTCCATATAAAGCAATATTTAGCAGCTAGCTCGAAAGATCTGGAAGGAATTGACTGGTTGGCTGACAGAGACTGAGGGAGAGAATTCATGCCTTTTCCTAAATGCAATTTTATTGAATACACACATCAATTCAGCCGTGTTCTTGATCAAAACCCCTTTGATTTATCACCCTGGGCTCAGGCACAGTGGAGCCTTTCCAATTCTTATGTAACTTGTAACAAGGAAAATCATCAGGTGGGTATTTTTGCCAGTGACGTTAAAAAGCTTTTTAAGAATTATTCAGTCCAAATAAAGAAAAGGCATAATCCTCAGGGCCATGTTCACACTAAGCTGACTCCCAAATACCAGATATTTGTTCTTAAGCTCTTCAGGAGGAAAAATCAAAACTGTTTAGAGCATCAAGAGAAAAGGATCTTCATACCACCACAATTCAGAAAGAGACAGGGGGAACATGCTTGAAAACACTCTAAAAACACCAAGCTTGGAATATGTCAGACCTAAACTTTCCTGAAGTTCAGAGTCTATTCGAAAACTAAAGATTGCAACATTTTGCATCTTTAAGCCTACATGTCACACACCTGACCTACAAAAATATAGTAGCTAGATTACCAGAATTTCACAAAAAACTACATTTAAACGGCAAGATACGGCAGAAATTCACAAACACAAAAAAGGAAAAAATTCCAATTATTCTGAAAAAAAATAATCCCTCAAATCTGGCTTTATCTGACCTTTGAATGCTTGACTGTGCAAGTAGAATGTGCTTAAATGTTGCTTCCCGGCTGAGTTTCCTCTGCGTCACTCCGATATTCACAGGGATACAGATGAATGTTTTAGATGCAAATACAGGCAGACTTGTGCTGCCTGAATTTACAGATCCTCATCTGCATGAACAGGAACTGGGGCGGGATGAGCACTCTGAATTAACGTTTCCCAGGCACCAACTGACACCAAAAATGTTGGCTTCCATTCCAGACTGCAAAGTGGGTGGAACCACACTGGGCATGAACTCTTCCACTGGTGTCAGGCCACTGCTCAGGGCTGTGCAGTCCATGAGGTACTTCCCTCGCTCCATTCTTCTCCCCTGAGAGCATCAGGACCCACAGGAGCACCGGTGTCTGCCCTGTCCAAGCCCTCTGCAGACACTCCCAGCTCCAGGATCCAGCTGGGCTCTCGACAGCTGGAGCACTTCTGCATTTCTGGCCCTTCATTCCAAGGGCTCCCTGCTCCTCATCCTCCCCATCCTCATCCTGCAGCTGTCCCTGGCTCAACAGTGCCAGCCGCAAGAACTCTCTCCCCCTCTTAGCACAAAATTCTGGGGATTTTTCCCCTAAAAAGAAGCCCTGTATATCTTTAACTCTCTTCATTCCTTGCCGGCTTCCATCTCCCCATATCCCATTTTTTCCCCTTCCATGCTGCCTCTGTTCTTTTATTTTCTATGCGTGAAAAATAAGAGCTTGTCAGCTCTGTCTCCTCTGTAACCAGCAGGGAAGCAGCTTTGGGAGAGCACAAGATGGAAACTTCCAACCTTGCTCCTCTTCCCTTCCCAGAGCAGGTCAGAGCTCCACTCACAGATCCCACTCACAAAGGGACAAACTCCTCAGGGAATATAAAAATCCACAGCAAATCCCTAAGCACCCTTTTTATTCCCCTCTGAAGTGTCCTCCTCCAAATCAGGACAAACATCACTGTCCCCTCACCACAGTGCACGTCCGAGACACAGACCACCCTCCCAAATTCTGTCCCGTCAGGAAAACCAGTGGCAATACGACTTCATCACCGTAACTTCATTATTTTATTTGTAGCGTGGCTAAAGCAAGGGGCTTTCCCATAATAAAAAGATCTCCAAGATCTTTCCAGCAGCAATTTTCCAAGATAACTGTATTATCAAGACAAAAGCTGTGCTCTAATTATTAATATTTTAAGGGTTCACAGCAGCTGAGAAGGTTCTGTAAGGGGATGTGTCAAGCAATATTAATAGCAAATGAACAAACTGCTGAACTAATAAAATTTGATTTAATGATATGCCATCACCCTTAAATTGACATTCATATATATGAAGTAAATGACTTAATATAGCTCTGCCTTCATTACCTATGGATGAATAATAGGAAGTGAAGCCATTCTAACTTTGTCCTCAACATTTGACAGCTGTCGCTGAGCTGTGGGATAGCCACGGAAGCAATAAACAGCATTTTCAGGAAGCTTGCTGGAACTAGACCTGACCATAAAGAGCTTTCTGGAAGAGAGCTGTCACACAGAGAGAGAATGGATCACATTTTCAGGCCCAAGTGCGCGCTCCCTGCAGCCACATTTCCCAACAATTTAACCTCGAGACATGTCACTGATGCTGCTACTGACGAACCTCCCATAAAAGTGACAAAACCCCAAAGTGTCTTAATTAGCTCTGTGTGCTAATGAAAATTTACTTCTTTCCTCAGCCTCATTAATTTCCTCCTTGATGAAGATATAACAACAGCCCCCAGTCATTCCTGAGGCAGCACGGCTGAGGGATGACCTGGAAGTGCTCACGAGCCTCTAAAGCCTCCATGTTCAGACCTCCCAGGTAATTGATGAAATGATTCCACATTCCAGAGCGGCCGAGCTGAGCGCACTGGGACCCTGAATGTGTTACATTTATGTTAAAAGAGAAATGCTTTGGCCCAGTGCAAGGCAAGTGCTTCTGTTTCCTGCACTGGACTATGTAAATACTGCTCTATTTTTTTAAGACAGAATTTGATGAGAGCCTGCCCTGACAGAAGTGCTGGCTCCAGCACAGACATCCTGGAATACACATCAAAATTAAAAAAAAAATTTAGAATCAACTAAAAAGACAATACAAAATATTTTTGGCCCTGTGAATCTATCTAGAGGAATCTTCATGATTTTTTCTCAAACCAAAAAGCAGAACCAGCACAATTAAATTCCTAAATCTCTGTGTGCAATCACAAAAGAGCGAAGATCTCTGTGTCAGAATAATTCTAGTGATAACAAACGTCTCTGGGATCAGTAAGAACACTGAGAAGAAATAACATCCACCCTTTATACATGAGGGATTGTGTTGCTTCGAAGTGGAGAATTGATGTGATCAGGGTTCACTTTCCTCCTTTTTGCAGGAAGTGCCAAAGGTTGTGCTCTCCTCTGGCTGGGTTGGAGGGCAGGGGCAGAGGAGACTTCTCCAGTTCTCTGCTTCTGAGACTTCCATTAACTTGCTGCTAAAGATGACAGGGAAAAAACCTCTCACTGTAACAAAACCAAAGAAAACCCCCCCAAAAAACACCAGGCAAAAGGAATAATCCTTAGGTAGAAAGAAAACACTAGGGAATCAGTATTTCCTTCACTGGAGCCTGAGCACATTGAGGTGAGTTTATTTCAGACCTCTGCAGTTTCCATTTTAGAAAGGTTAACAAGTCTAATAAGGAAGGAGCAGCATTAACCATGTCTCATCTACAAGGACTGATCTTAAAAGCAACAGTACAAGAACAAATAAATATAACTGAAAGCTCCTTTCTCCAGCTTCTGCGGATTTATCCACCTTGTACTCTGCACAGGGAAGTCTTAATCACAGCTTGACCTTCAGAAAACTACTTTGGTATCACACAAAATCAAACAAAACCCTCACGCCAAGGAAGTTCTTGTACTACAGGGATATGCCCCATTTGTCCCTGTCTTAAAAGGGAAGGAAAAAAATTACTGAAGAGTGAGATAACGAGCCTGTCTGAGCTAATCAATAGAGAGGAAGTAACTTGTCAGACAAAATTCATGTAACAGCAAGACAGACATTTAAAGTTCTGTGAAATGAGTCCTGCCCTGGAAGTATCTCTGATCACTTTGCAACAAGGCTGCACATTAAATTCAGTTCATCATCATATCAAACCCCATCCAGGCAGTGTCACAGGTGCCTCAGAACAGTGACTTCCCAGCCAGGATACATCTGAAGGAACCGAAATTTTCTGAGCCACATCTACAGCTGCAGAATGTTCTCAATCAACCGGACTCATGCGGGACGGGCAGAATCCCCGGATCGCATCCTCCCCTGATGAGTGCTAACGCTTGCAAAGCTGAGGGGGATAAAGAGCTGACAGAGGAGAATCAAACAAAAAGTGCTACAGATGTTTCGGTGCCAGAACCCATTAATTCTTGTTTCGACTTCACTGACATATTTTACTAAAAATCCCAGATATCAAAAGAACAGCCAAATCCAGTGTAGGCATTCGGAGTGAAAAGCCCAAACAAATCAGATTTCTGCTCAACCCAATTTCCTCAGCAGCTTCGAGTCCATGACCTAATTCATGAGTCAGAGTTTAGACACCTGCAAGATGCAAATTCCCAAAGTAGAAGGTGGCCTTGGCAATTCCTCACGCAGTTCTTCCCAGAGATGCCAAAAATCAGATTGCTGCAAGGAATAAAGAAAAGGGGGAGCATTTGATCTTTTCTCAGGGATATTCAGAAGCTCTGGTGATGGCTTCTCTTGGCAGCTACTCAGCAAAGGCTGTGGATCAGTTGATCTGGGGTTTCACCCACATCTCTCCCATTTCCTTTTTTTCCAAGGAAACACGAGGATGCCACGCACAGCACCACAGCTCGTTTATGTCGTCCTGTTGACTCCATAAATCTTGATGATCTTAAATGAGGCTCTTTCCTTAAGCAGTTTGGGGGAATTAGCTCCAGCAACCAGTGGGGAGCTCAGTTAAAAGTCAGGTTGTTAGCAGGAATTGTCAATTAAGGCAATTCCTGAACTAGGAATCCATATTTTATCAATACAAATTATATGAAACTAGCAATGGGAAGAAACCACAAAAGAAAGACACATCAGTCTGTAAATCCTACTGAAGCAGCTTTTCCCTTTCCTTCCATTTCCCCGTTTTTATTCCATGTTTCTGTTCCATGATGATACCAGACAAATTTATTATGGTTGCTATTGAACAAAATGAGAGCTAGAAATTTTTATTCACTACCACTTTTCATGCAGTGCCAGATTAAGATAGATTAAGTCTCTGGCTTCAACTACATGATGAAAAATATTACTACATCTTAAATCACTATTATTTTGTGTTTTAATTCTGAATTCTAAATGTTTTGCTATTTGATCTGAACATAGTTTATCCAAGATTAAATAGTTCTATGAAGCAACATGAAACAAGAATCTTACCATATCTAAAGAACTGTATAGCCTAAAGTCCATGAATAAAATATGATTACAACTCAATGTATAAGAGAAATCCACCCAGCAAAGCAATAATTCAGTACAAGAAAAAGTAAAAATCAAGTGATTACAAAACATTTCAAAGCCATAGCATGCCACTCACTCATATGTTTGAAATAAGACTTTTTAAAATGCCTAAGATGATTAAATCTTTGACATGGCAGTGTGCAAAAAAGGGACAGAGAGCAGGCCTAGTGCTTGAATTTCTCTGACAAGGAAGCAGCAGGCTGGAAGAACTGCAGAGCTCCCAGCTACCATTCCTAGTTATTTTTGTGCTCTGCACAGGTAAATAATTAAAGCTTTTCTTTCAAGCCATCAGACAAGGAGTAAGAGATACCCAGTAGTGACATGCCTGACAGTCTAAGTGCTGTCCATAAACTCTCTAAACAGAGCTGCTGGTGAAAAGCTAAATGTAATAACTCTAAAAATACTCCACTGAGCAGGATAAATTAATCCTGTGTCAGCAAAAGCAGCACAATATGAAATAATGTTTCTGGGGACATTCCCTGTGGCTTCTTTTGCACTTCCCTCACAGCCATTCCCAGTAAAGCCTCAAAAAAGGAAATTCTCCTCTGGTTTATTTTTCATGTAAGCCAGAGAACAGGACATGAAGGACAGGAGAGGTGAGTTGGCTCCTTAAGCTCACTGAGCAAGTGGTTTGCTCTAAGAGGATTGAGCAAAGTGTAACACAGAAACGATGAGTTACTGGGAAAAGCGAGTATACAAAGAAAGAGCCGGATAAAAGTTCTGTATAAAAGAGCTGTGATGAGAAAATATTGGGAAAATTCAGACTGAGATAGTCCAGAAGTGTCAGAAGAGTGAAGTAAATGTGACTTTTATATTTATGAAACATTTTTTCTTTAAATCATTGCATGATTCCCTTTTTCTAAGTTGCCATTTTCCTGAACTTTTAGAAACATCACACAAAACAAAGACAACCTCATCCTAAGAAATGGAGATATTATTAGTTTCTCCATTAAAATGCATTGTGCTGCCTATTGCTGCAATTTTTTCTTCCTGGAACACCACTTGGTAAATTAAAATGTAAATCTGGCCGCTTCAATCACTCTCAGCACATATGGAAAGAGCTCAGTGCATACAGGATCCAAGAGGTTTTCCATCCAACATTTAAATGTTAGGAAAGGCAAAAATAAAGCTTGGGGAAAAAACTTGAAAAGTTGTTCTGGGAGGTTTATAACACCTGTGATTTATAAAGGAAGTGTTGCCATTTACAGCCAAGGGCTGCATCCCACAGCCCCCGACCCAGTGCTCAGGAGCGGAGCGGCTGCACCCGGAGCAGCTCTGGACGAGCTGGGTTCCTCCCAGGGGTTCTCTGCACGGACCCTGCGTGGGTCCCACCAGAAGGGCAGCAAGGAGCAGATGCACCCGGGGTGCTGATCCCACAGACACAGCACAATTCCAGCTGCTCCGCCACTGGGAGGATTTTGGGAAGGCCGCGGTTCGCACTCCCACCTGGCCGTGGGAAGGACCCCTGAGCTCAGAGCGTTGGGCAGGGGAAGGTGGCACTTCCAGCCCCGGGCAGGGATGGTTTCATGGCACAAGAGGAGTTCACTCCTGGCTCCAGCTCCTGCTGGAATCGCGCGGTTTTCCAGGTGGCAGCGCCGTGGCTCAGGGCGGATCTGGGAGCCAAACGCCCCATCCCACACACAACCCCAACGCCAACCCCAGCCCCAGACATGCCCAACCTCAGTCAAAATGCAAAACCAGCACAGGAAAAGAATTGTGGAAATGGATTCACTCGTGTGAAATCATTTCAGGTTGCATTAATCACATTGCACAGCCTTAATTGGTACCTTTTAAAAATCAAAGGTGAAGTGCATTATTTCCCTGAAGTGAGCACAAGCTATTGATTACCTTCAATCTGAAAATGAATTCAGTTATTTTATGTGTTTCACATTTATTAAGATTTTTCCTTTTAAAAGCTTTAAGGAGTTCTACTTTAGAGAAGACATCTCTACCATCACATCCCTCCCTAGTTCACGGCCTCTGTAATTAAGAATTTGAAGGACTTCAGAAACAAAAGGATGTCAATTTGATCTTAAACACAGCAGCTGTTTAAGACTGAATTTGGATTTTGCCTTTACTATCCTTTTGTCAATACCAAGTCACATTCTCAAATGTAGTTTAAATAACTTGATAATGTAGATGAATTGACAATACTATTCACACAGTTTCTTTTCCCTAAAAATATATCAGTGGGACTGGAAAAATTCAAATTATGACCTTTAACAAGCATCTAACCATGTTGTTTGCTCCCTGTGAGCAATTTGCAATTTCTAACTTAAAAAAAAAAAATCAGGTGCCTACAAAAATACTAAAAGTCATTTACAAAACTTGAATGTCCTTGACTTACTTTAGTCTTTTTCAGGGACAGAATGAAAAATTAGTATTTCCTCTAGAGGGCTTCAGGATCTGTATTATTTCCCAAGTCAGAGTTACATTGCACTGAGTGGCTGCACTGCTGAGGGTCAGAGAGGCTCCCTGCTGTTCTGATCACTCCTGCTTTGGGGAAAAATCCTCACAATTAGTGAACTGCACAGGTCAGACCCTGATGGTCCTACCACGATTTGTGTCCTCACTTCCCAGTGCCACTGTGAGAATCCAGAACTGATGGTTATGTGATTATCTTCACTAGAAATGCTGAAGTTAATCAATCTGCTCTGTTTTCTTGCAATTTTTCTTTTTATGAGAACCAGTACTTTCTTTAAAGATTATCTTAGTTTCATACAAAAATGAATTTAAAATTTAACAAAACTACCTAAAGCAATGCATAATATGAAAACTCATACATCAAATAAACTACTTTATTATTATTATCTTATTATTATTATTAATTTTTCTCTAAGACTGTATTGTGAGAATCCTGCTAACCAAGTTTCTGATGCAGAATTTACATACTAATATAAAATTTAACTGCAGTTCAGGACTTCAAGCCTAATCACTTTACAATCTCTGTGTTTCCCTGTCTGCCACCAGAAATCCTAGGCTTGATCAGCCAAGACATTCTGCTCTACATTCTGTCACTTTCTTCTGTTTTTGTGCAAAACTTGTACTTTCTATGTCTACCTCACTCCTGAGCCGCTGCTGTTCACTACCTCTCAGAAGTTCCTACTTTTCAGGTTAAATCCTTGACAGTTACAGGAAATCTTTTTGAGATGCATCTCAAGAACTGCTTGGAAAACGCTCTCAGGCACAGGGTGGGATTTTTGAGGATGGTCCCGTGCAGAGCCAGGAGCTGGACTTTCTGATCCTGGTGGGTCCCTCCCAACTCAGGATATTCTGTGATTGTTTAATTTCAAAACTGAAACAGCAGCCAGTCTGTTCAACTCTCCAGATCAAGCACGTTTTCTTTTAAAATAGAAGTTCAATTCGATTTATCTCCTGATTGATGTTTGTCAGGTAATTGCAAGCAGTGGAATTCATAACTGGAACTAAAGTTCCCACTCCAAGATCTCCCCCTTCCATGGAAAAGACTACTGGTCACAAAGTTATCTGAAAAACTGTTTTTTGTGAATTCTGGTGAGGTCGTGGAGGGTCCTATCCTTGGTACCAGTTGTTATTTAGTACAGGAAGCACTGCAGCGATGATTTGTGAGAGTGTGGCCTCGATTCAACCAAGAACTTAAATGCCTGCCTCACTCCTCTGTAAAATGCTAATCCTCCAATTGATTTCACGGGAATATTCACGATTCAAATCAAACTTAAGTGCTTTGCTGGAGCCCAGCCAGAGCAGCGCAGGGCTGAGCCCACGCTGGCCAAAGCTTTGGAGATGGTCCCATCCAATTTCACAGATCGAAATTCATGTCTCTGGAAGGACATCCCACAGAAAATTTATACCTCACTTAGAGCCTCCTCCATTTTGAAAAATCCCCTGCAGGAATTAATGTCTCCCCTGATACTTCCTGGTACACGAGTGCCAATTTCCTCAGCAAAGATGCTTTTTGGTAGCGTGTTCACATCTTCCAGAACTGACCATTGCACCACTCTCAATGTTTTTCCACTCTAGGGACTCGATGTGATGTGACTTAACACCTGATTGTAAAGAGATTATATTCCTTGCAATACTGGTGGGCTGCTGGTTGAAGAGATAAACACTAAAGACAATTTCTTATTCCATCTCATAATCCATTCATTGTCATCTTCTGCCATAACCTTTGGATAGTACTTTGAGGAATTTGTTACAAAACCCTTTAAAATTGTCCATAAATATTAGTTTACTCACAAAAGCACTGCATAACCTTCTGGGGACTCACAGTCCTGGCTTTTCAGTGGAATGAGAAAGAAAACCAAACATCAGGGGACAGAAATATGAGAACAGCGGTCACATTTCAAAGCGAAGTTACTGACCACAAAGAGAAGATGAGAAAAAATTCCTCCAGACCGCGACTGATGGCGGGGTCAGTTCTGGAGACCTGGAGCCAGCGAGGAGCCAGGAGAGGTGGAAGTGTCCTGCTGGGCACTTTTCAGCCCAGGGACAGGAGCGTGAGACAGAGACATGAAAGAAATCCCTGTTTCCATTTTTCCTGAGCGAGTCTGTCTCAGCAAGGTCAAGTTGGTAAATACAGCGAGTCTGAACTGAAATCAAAGAGATTTGGCTCTACATATGGAAAGACAAAAGGTCAAAACAAGTTTCTTTTTCCAGGATTGAAGAAAAAAATCCTTGGAGACCTGACTGATAAGAGATGGTACCTAAATGGATGTTTTCATCAGTTTTATGATTAAACACTTTCCAAAGGTGCACAGCCACCTCCACGTCTCCTTTTAGAGCCAGGAGGAGACCATTTTACAAGTTCCAGAGGCTCCAAAGGAAGTGGTCACTCATATTTGAACAAGCATTCCAGTGGTGGAGCTCATCAGGGAGCAAGTTAAGGCATTTTTTCCCTCCCTTTCTGCAGCTATAAATGCCCAATCATACCATAAATTCTGTTGAAATGGCCTTGTAAGGACTCTCTCTATGCCACTCCAGTTCTATTAAAAAAATACCGTTTAAAAAGGGTGCTAAGTAGGCCGAAAACAACCTGTAACGAGTTTATTTTGCATGTTGGGAAAATGTCACGTTTCTTTGTCAAACAGGTTGTTACATCTTGCTACTACAAAGTTGGCAATTGTGCTGTATTTTGGATATACTGTGAACACATTTTGATTGGGTTCTGGCAGGCTCCCAGTTAAGCTGAATTACAATGAATGCCAACAACACATTACAATTTCTTTCAGTAAACACGAGGCACAGTTCTCAGGCAAGCAGCCATATGCCATGTTCTCACACACTTCTTTTTCAACCCAAAGAGCTGAATTTAGCTGTTGCTTAGGAAGGGAAAAAAAAAAAGAGACAGTCAGTGGATCTCCTCTTGTACGTAAAAAGAGCTGAATTTGTCTCATTGTCAGACAGAGATCTGTATGAAATGGCACCTGGAGAAAGGTAATTCCATTTCCAGGGCCTGGACACAGGTGGCAGCAGGGATGTGGTGCCTCTGTGTGGACTGGAGCAGGAGGGATTGACTTCCATGGTCAGGCACATATTTCAAAGCTGCTGCAAACACCACCAAATCCTGCTGGAGACATCAAGCCTGCCAGTCTGAGGGGGGCTTTCAGACTGAAGCAAGGCCTCTTGGAGAATACAGAAATTTATTTTAGGGAGAAATTTAGAATTTTAATTAAAAATGCACGAAGAAGAACCGGGCTAGGAAGAGGCACAGTCAGAATTCAGAGTTCATCCCTTGGTAAGGATTTCATTTCTCACAATGAATACGGATGTTGCTAATCTTTTAAACCTCACAGAAATGACAGCTCTCTTCTTTGAAGCCTGTCCAACAGAGAAAACACAATGGGAGAGATAAAAGTCACCTAAAAAAAAAAAAAAAAAAAAAAGAGGGACTATTTTCATTTTCCAGACTGGAGCACACTTCCACAGCTGCAATCACCCTCCTGCTGGATAAGGTGGAGCTGCTGCTCTCCAGCTCTTGCCTGCACGTTCTGATGCACCTCCTTTGTTAGCAAAGTTCAGATCTCATTATAATTCCCTATTTCACAGGTAGGAAAACTGAACCAAAGAGATGTAAAGCAATTTTCATCAAATCACACCAAAGAGCAGCAGGAGAACGAGAAACGGGCCCTGTGTCTGCTCAAAGCTTTCATGTATGGGCTTAATTAACTGGGAAAAATTAGAATCTTCTCCAACCAGAAGTGGAAGGGAGCTCACACACTACCTGATCCCCCACCAAAATATTCATGGGCTCCGAGAGAACAAAGGAAAATTTATGACATGCACTTCGCCCCTTGGTTTTGGAAAGGAATCTTTCAATGTTTGCAATAAGCACTGTTCAAGCCACGTTTTCCTCTAATCCGTTTTAGTTTGCAAGTGTTCACAATCAAAATAAATTCCAAGTACTGCAAATGAGACACGGAAAATTACATCCACTTGGTCTACCACATCTTTATCACATTCTTCATGCCAAAAAATTCAAATTACTCTGTATTATGTATTCACACATTCTGTTGCTTGCTCTTTAACTCCCCTTGTTTTCCCACACATCTCTTGTTCATTTTGCAAATGTTATCTCGTCTTTTTCAGTTTAATCCTCTGTACTCCCATTTCTTTATCTCAGTACCTCAGTTTTGGGAACGACCCTTCTGTTTCTGCCATTTGCATCCCGCAGCCTCAGCTCCAGCTCCTCTTTCCTAACCTGCAATTTGTGGTGCCATTTCTACCGAGGCTCAGCCCAGAGGCCGCCGAGAGCTCAGTAATGATCAGACATGGTACAATTTGCAGCCCACCCCTCTGTGCAATCCACTCCATCCCCTTCTAAACAATTTTAATTCCACTCCAAGTATGTGCCATTGCCATTTTCTCTCCTCCCAAACAGCTACGTCAAAATTCACCCCCTTCAAAGGCTTTACCACCAAGTTGATAAACCAAACATACATTTTGCTCTATGTTTCTCCAAAATTTAGATGTGCACTGGCATAAAATTTTCCCTACTCCTTGTTTTTCAATTACTTTAGCTCCAAATGTTCTCAGAACTCTCCTACAACCATTTCTCCCACTCAGTGGATCCCCAGGTTCTGTGACTCCACACGGTCTCAACCTCTGATGGGTCCACGGAAGAGCCAACTTCCAACTGCAGTAAAAAAAAAAAATCTCAGAAACACTTCAGGAAGATGTACAGCTACAATATCTCATAAATCCACGAAGCAGCTCAGCATTGTCACCAAAACTGAAACTATCATGGACTACACTATAAGGAGTTCTAGTTTCTGTCCCATCCCACAGGCAAGTGGGGATAAGCTGAACCATCTGAACCATCCACCTGCACCAAAACCAGCTCAAATTTTCACACCCAGCTCCAGTGCAAATCCTGTCTTTTCAGAAGCACAAACAAGAACGCGACTGCTGATGTGAAATATCACTCTGCTGTGTTTTAGAGCACCAGACCTCAGCTGAAAGGCTCCTCATTCCACGGGCATCCTCCAGGAAAACTCGTGCGATTTCACTCTGCTCACCTCAAGGACACCAACTGCTAAAGATGTGAGCAAGGGCTGCTTAGAATTTTTAATTATTTTGTTTGTCTGCTGCTGGATTTGCTGCTATACCTTGAACTTAAGGGTAGAAACATGAAAAGTTTCCTCAAATTTACACTTATCTCCCAGGTCCAGTTTGTGAAGCAACACACACACACAAATTCCTCTTTCAGTCTCCCTCTCCTTGCTCTTTAATTACTCAGTCCTTTTTCATCTTAAGCAGCCTTTGCTTCCCTCTCTCTTGAAAAACATCAAGTCTCTCTGGGAATCCACATCCAAACTCTTTATAGCTCCTCCACCACTTCATCTTCCAAGTCCCATGACGTTATTTTCCCTTTTTCCTGCCTTTTAAAAACTGGCTCCTTTCACATTCCACCCAAACTGCTCCCTTTCATTTCCATAGCCATAGCAGGCAGGGTGTGCTCATGAAATACATTAACAAGAAACTTAAAAGGCTGCATCAACAAAAAGGCTGAAATATTGTCTGAAGAGATCTGTATGACTGAGAACTAGACCAGTAGGAAATGAATGAAATACAGAAATACAACAGGTCGTGCCATCTGGGGACTATTAACAGATTGCTGCTACAGTGAGGAGAGTCATCAGTTCAGGGAAAAAAGATGAAGCAAAAAAAGAGGAGTGGAAAAGGGAAGAACCTCAGTACTCCAAGAGGAATCCTGACAGCGCTAAGAGGGGCTGAGAGGAAGGGAAATACAAAGCTCAAGTGAATTGGGAGATAAATTTTTCATATTTTAATTTACTGGTACTAAAATTAATTAAAAATCTGTGGTGATTTCCTCCTTTTCTATTATAAATCTGTCAAAGTTTCCTTAATAATCAGTTTTATTGCTGCTAAGCAAAACCATTCTGCTCAGTTTTTGCCACATATAAATGACTTGAGGCACGTCTTAAAAGCTGAGTGTATTAATTATTTTCTATTTGTTCTTTTTATTTTAAAAGTCTGGAATGTCATATTGGATTGTCTTTTAACCCAGACCTACAAGGGGTGTCACCTGTCCACAAGTTTTATCCCTGTTCTAGCTCTTCCTTCCCCAAAAACCACTACACCTAAAGTGGCCAAAACAGAGGGAGGGAGAGATTCGTCTTCCTCTCCCACCCACTGCCACAGGAATTAGCTGCAGACTCATCTTGCTTAATTAATTTTTGTAAAAGGATGCAAAATTTCAAATAAGATCTTAAAGGTCACAATCAAATCAGCAGAGCAGCTTTCTCTCAGCACCACTCAGAAAAATTAGCTCCCACTTCCAGGTGTTTTATGCAATGCATCCTGCTCCATCAGCATTTTTCAGCCCCTCATTTCCCAGACAAAAAAGTAAATCACAAGATTTAGATTATCGCATTGAGGCTGCTCCGATTTTCTGCTCAGCTCCCTGCAATTCTGATTTCAAGATTTATCACAAATCAGTGGGTTTACATCAAGGAAACCTCCTTGGGAAAAAACCAAGGAGGAGGAATAGCAGCCCTGATGGGAGAACCTCGAGTGTGACTGATCAACAGACTTTTCTTTATGACAGACCTATACCCAAGGAAAATAATAAAGTGGAGCTGTAGATAACAAGTGAGGTATCCCATAGGGACAGTTCTGTTTCCCTGCTACATCTGCTCGTACAAGCTTTCAGAAGAATTATCCTCTGCCTTGTCGGGTTTCGAGTGCCTTAGGAGATATTTAATTCACTGCCACTGAATTTAGCAGATATGCAGCTACCAGTGTAAGTTGCCAGCATAATTTCTGGGTTAGCCAGGCGCTTTTTCGCATCACATTATATTAATACAGTGTAAAATTGGGTATTGCCACGTTTATCAATTTATCAGATTACCAAAGTTATCACGTTTTTCTAGCACGCTTGCAGTGCTTCTTATGTAACACAGAATGGGTTGCTATCACCTCAGACTTTGTTTAACTTCCACATAAGTTTTTTCAGGCCTCTGAAACTTTATGCACAACTACTAAGACTACAAATATCACAAATGCATCAACAAAAGTCGATCTGAATGCAAAATGATTTGCACAAATGTGCAGTTTTGCCATGGAAGGATAAACACAGCAAGGTCTGAGTGTAAAGAACTAGGACTGGAGGAAGTAACCAATCATTAGAAAGGGTTGTTTTATTGTTGTCGCTTAGAGATACATAAAAGTTATTTCAATATTTGGTTTAAATATTTTTTCCCCAAAAACTCATTGATCCTCAGGTCTTACGCACTGAAAAATAAGCAGTACACAAACTGTTCCCTCCAAGGCACGCAATTTCCAGCCACGAGGTTACACATTAAAATTCCAAAGGCACAAATACTTCAAGGAGTAAAGTTTGAGCACAAGTTTTAGTGTAAGGCTTAGAACTCCTCCAGCTGCAAGCAGTAAAAGATGGGAAATACAAAATTAAAATTTCATATTCCTTTTTCAAGGGAAAGAGACTCCTTTTGCTGTTCTCATGAATGAGGCAGGGAAAAAACAAGCTTTTATTTAGTGAATTCTGACAGCACTCAGCTGCAACTAAGCTTGGTCTGTAAAAATTAAGGAAATGTTACTGAGCTAAGACAAGAATTGCCTCTTACATCATACTTAGATGTGAAATACCATCAGCTGGATCAAGGACGCCTCTTTCTGCACACTCAGCTCCCACAAAGAACTCTGATTTAGAAGGCAATGAGCCCATTTATAAAAACCTGATTGATTCTTCCCAATATATCGTATTTTTCCATGTAAATCTTAATTCCTAACAGCAGTTTCTTCCAAACTTGCCTAGCAGGGAAACCAGATTTATTTGTCCACTCTACCTCAGTCACGTGATAATCCCTTTTAAAGATTTATATCTCATTTGCAATCTTCTGTCCCTGTGGTACTGGGACTGGCTTGAAGAAAAGGTTTGGTTTCTGTTATTTCACATTGGAGGCTTTGTTGCACTTTGTTTGGTTTAACATTTAGAACTTTTAGAATTACTTCAGTAGAACAGCTTGTACCAAGTTCTTATTGTCTCCCAATTTATTACATCAACTGGCTGCTGGCACTTCCACTGGAGACAATGATCCAGACACATTTCCTGTAAAAAGCATCCTCCTGCTCTCCTCTAGCAGGGAGTTATTTACTTTACATTGCATTTTCAACTCAGCAGACAAAACACAAACGGTGTTGTGTGTAATATGGCTTGACAGAAGAACAGATAATGCTCAAATTAGGCAGCACCTTGTAAAACAGTCCTGGTGAATATTGTGCTCAAACTCAAGCAGGTTCTTTTCCCAGTATTTTCCCTCCACTGTGTACAGGCCTCAGCTTCCTAATAGATGTAGATATCCAAGTATAGCAATGAATCATTAGCAGATAAATTAAACTTCTTATCAAAATGGGACTCTATTGTTAACAGATGAAAAATGAGTGGATCAAATGGCTGCACAAAGAAAATCCAACAAAGGCTCATCTGCACCCCATCAGCTCCTGCCACAGCACTGAACCCACAGTAACTCGCTCTCACCAATTATTTCATACCTGCACGGATTTTCCTCCCTCTAAAGTAATTCCAGGCTACGCCTATGCAACTTAATTTCCGAATTAGTGGTTTCCAGGGAATGTGCTAGCAGAGTAACAGGCTGAGGAAAAGGAAGGGGGGAAAGGGAAGCTGGGAACCTTCTTGGAAAACAGTAAGAAAAGTACTCGGAAAACAGTAAGAACATGAAATGACAGGGAATGAAGAAGAGTCTAAAATTCATTTACAGCATTCACACCTGGGTTCTGAGCTTGTTTTGCCATTGTTTGTTCCAGGGACAAAACAAGGGGGAGGAGGGAGACGGAGGGACCGAAGCAAGAACACACCAGGTCTCCCTCCGTGTGACCAATCTCAGCTGTTGAAAGGTTTCTAAGCTTTGCTTTAAATACCAAGAGACCTGTGCAGGTCACAGCAATCCCTGGGAGGGAGCAAGTCAATCTGCAGGGAACACAGTCAGTAATGACTCTGCTAACAGGGTCCTGCTCCCCAGCAGCCTCTTGAAATTTGAGTTTTCCAGCAAGCAAGGAGAGAATCTGATACTGAAACAGAAATTTTGCAAACCAAAGCATTGAGTTTTCTGCCCTCAGAGGTTTTACAGGAAATATTTGGTAATGTGGAATGTAACAGGACTTGGAAACTGTGAGTTGAAGGGTGAAGGTGGGACACAACCACTGCAAAGAGGCTCAGAGGTTTGGGAAGCGGCTCCTCTGTGAGCCCATTTAGCACCAGAGAAGGGAAGGTGTGTACAGCTGGGAAAAGCCTCAAAACCCTGCAGGAGCTGGAAGTCGCCCTCACTGCAGGATTATGATTATTAAATCTCCACAGAGCTTTTATTTACGTGCTCTGATGTCCCACACAGGCTGCTCAGCTTTCTGAGCCAGGTTCTGAGTGTGCACGGCAGGCAGCAGGACGGGCACCGGAGGTGTAGGCAGAGGGTTGGATGGTGACAACACAGCCCAGCTCCAGACCACAGGGTGGGAGAACTGCAGCAGGTGCTCAGAAAGAAGGGAAAAGAAATCCTGCCTTCCCCCAACAAGTTCCTTTTTTCCTTAAAGTAAACAGGAAGGTTAAACAGTGCAGGAGGCACTGCAACAGAGGCAAACTTCTGAGGGAACAGTCTGCTGCTGCTGTGAACCTGGGATGAGCCCTAAAGTGTTGGTTTAAAATGAAAATGCTTCTCTAAAAGGGAGAAAGCACCTCTTACTCCTTGACTGGCGCTAAAATGAATCACAGCACTGTGAAGAAAACATGGATTTGTCAGTTGTTGTCATCACTTTCCTGCTACGTTGTGATGCCTTTAAATGGCTCATTTGAAATATCAGTCATTCTGAAATTCCCAGCCTTTCACCTGGAGCTGCAGGAATGCTGCAGCACCACAGCTTCTTCCTGACTCAGACCTGGACTTCAGTGGGACCTTTCCTTTTCCTGGCATCAAAAGTACAAAACCAAATCAGTAAAGCGCAAATTCATGCTGCCATCATTTCCTTCCTTGAAAATAAATATATAAACACAAAAAGAATTTATGATGACATGATAATAAACATCACTTTGTTGAACCACAGCTGATCTATAAAAGGAAAAGTTGAAAGGTAATCACCACACAGTGGAAAGTAAAATATACAGGCACCAGTGGGATAATAAATCCTCTGATAGCATCTGGGAAAGCCCTATAGCCATCACACCATTATTCAAAGTATTATTAATGTGGGTGAAATCTTCACAGGAAGATTATCCTTATCTGCCTGTAAAATCCATGGCATCCTGTGAGAAAAGCACCAAAGGCTCCCATGCTCAGCTTTCCATCACAATCTCCTATTGAGAACTCCTGCAAGTCATCCATCCAGGAATCTGAAAAGGCTTTTGCTTGGGCTTGCTCAGATGGAAAGAAAGGGAATAGCAAAAAAAAAAAAAAAAAAAAAAAAAAAATCTGTTTTTTCACGCCTGGTTCACTTCAACCCTGAATTTGCTCATTTCCATGAAAGGCAAAATACATGAGTCAAAAGGCAATGCGTGGCTCAGTGGGAGAGGGAATGAACACCTGCATGTTCAGACCTTTAAGAGGCCTGTCCTTCACTTTTACAAATATTTCAAACCAATTTCTGCCATCTGTAATATTATAAAGCATTTACAGCTCCACAGCATTTTCAACTCAGTGAATTTATTTTCACATTTTCCCAAAAAGCCTCTCCCAAACAGAGATCCTGGAGTCACAGTCTCCAAAAAACCACTCAGCTGCAAACACGGCAGAGTGTGAAGGCCACCACTCCTTTGTGTATATTATTTTCATAATGTTATTTTAAGCAAAGTATTTCTTAAAATTACATTTCACAGCTTAAAAATTTACCAGGCAGTAATTGCTTTTAGCAAGAGACAGAGAAGCCATTAGGATGATTTCAGTGCTGTAATCAACACACACTCTCAGCCACACAATCCTGTCTGACTCATTCCCCGCACAGACTCTAATTAACTTCCAAAGGAAAGCCAGGGGATTCCTGTTGGAATAATAACGCTGTGGAGGCATTATGCAAAACTTCACCTCTAGGAAACGATCTGGTCTCACCCTGATTGCATCCCAAAAACCTCCCAGAAAGCTCTGATTGCACTCCCTCCACCACCAAATTCATTTATTAACCAGAGCGAGGGGAGAATTTGTGGCGCTTTGCTTTTAAAATGAAAGCATATCTGAAAAAAAAAAAATCCCTGCTGAGAAAACACCGTAGATAAAGCTGGATCCTCTAAGTTTGGAATCCATACAATATTTTACATGGGACCCACTTATCAAAATGGGAACTCAGTGACTTCACACTCCGAGGTTCTGAGACTCAGCACTGCCGTGGCCAACAGATCCCCCCGTGGACAGAGGGGAAAAGAGCCAGGAAATCTTACATAACTCACACCACATCATGGAAACAGCAGGGCTGAAAACCACAGCTGACAAATCCCCCAACTTTGATCCCTGGAGAAGTTTTGGCATTTTTTTCAGTGTATTTCAAATTTATAAAAAATATATTCTAGTGGGACACTGAAATCGATCTTTAAAAGAGAGAAGCAGGCCAAAGAAGGACTAATTTCAGTTATTTGCCTTGTTTTGTTGTCTCTCTTAACCATATTAGAGACCCTGTAATCTCTCCTCTCTTTCCTGTTGGAAGTGGATAGGAAATTTACAGTATTTACACCTTGTCTTCTTCTGCAACTGAGTACAAATCCTCATTTTCACTTTGCAAGCACCTCTAACCCCATTTCTTTCCTTTCATGCATTATTATAATCTTATCAATCTATTTTTTCCGTTGCTTCCTTTGAACCAAGTTTTTGTGTCCTTTCATCATTCCCATCCATGGACAGGATCATTCCTGACATGCAATTACCACAACTCCTTTCTGCCCTGCATTAGAAGTTTCTGCTGGTATTAAATACCAGAGCACTGCAAACAAAACGGGCAGATTCCAGCAGGAAAGATAAAAGTGTAAATAATGATGACATTAGGGCGATTATACAGCACAATCTGGATCATTTGGTGGGTTTGAACTTCTCAAAGAAGTCAATCTTTAAGCGGCCAAATGCATCTTGCACATTCAGGACTGAGGGCTGTAGGGCACACTTGGAGAATGGGGGAAATCAGACACTCTGGGAAAGCCTTGAGATGGTCCAGTAAGTTAATCTGAGCCCCAGGATATAATGCCATGGAGAAACACACAACTTGAGCTTAGATAAATATGTAAAAATGCTCTGACTGAAACAGGGGAGGGATTTCACCTCTGGATGCCCCATGGGTGAAGTTGTGCTTAAATACTGCACCCGGTTTAGACCCCTGCAGTTTTAGGATGTTAAAGAAAACCAGAAAGAATGAATAAAAGTGGTACAGGATTTAGAGGAACATCATTAGTTCATCTCCTCACTTCATTCAGCTTACAAAAAAATAAGACTTGAGTGATCCAGCTCCAATTTATTTGTACCTGTTCAAAGAAAGAAAATACCAGGAGCTGAAGCACTTTCATTTCAGCAGTGAAGGACTGGTGGAAGATTAAAGCCAGACAGAAAATGGAAATGAGCTGCTTCAGAAAACAAACAAACAACAGAACCCTGGAAACCAGTCAGCAAATGCTCTTCAACAGAAGCAGCACCCCAGACAAGGGGTGGAAATTCTGGTTCTCAGTATTTTCAAATGTACCTCTCTGCAAAATTCTGCTTTAGTGGAAGAGTTTTTATGCCCAGTGCTTTGCAGATGGTAGCACAAACACCTGGTCCTCTGGGAATTCCCCCCCTGGAGTTGTGATCCCATCAGCTCTGCTTTTCATAATGTGTTGAAGACAGAACTATTAATTTATTACCAGTATTACTCTACTCAAATACTAAATGCTGGCGCCAGTTTCAGCTCTTCTCATTGCAGACCTGCAAGAAGATCCAGTCAACTGCTGCAAGCCTTAGAAAAAAGTTCTGGAAAACCAAAACTGGGGAAAACTAAAGGAATAGGGAAAATATGTCAGGGACAGAAGAAAAGAGCCAAATAACTGCTGTGCTCTCACTAGTGCTGTAAAAGTTCTGATTTTATTTTTATCAACATCACCCTGCTCAATCAAGAATCCTCTTTTTATTTTCTTCCCTGACTGAGATTACTTTTGGTTGATCCTAATCTACACTTCCAGGAATGCTGTTCCATGTAAATAAAATCTTGCCTCAGGCTGCAAAGCTCTGAACTGTGCAGAACACAGACCTGAGGTACTTGGGGGTGAACACTGCAGGAGCCTTAAATGTGAAAAAGCAGATTTCTGGCCAGGAAAGAGAAACATTACAGGGGCTGTATCACTGAGCTGGATTTATCACTATTCATTCAGACAATTTCCAAATCCCAGAATAAGCATCTGAGCTCCGAGAAATGTTTCCGTGCAGACTCTGGGATTTTGGTGTCCGTGTAGATTTGCTCCCATTTAGTCTCTTTTGTAATTATACGGATAAAGAAGCTGAACAGTCTGGCTGCTCTTCAATATCTCTGTGACTTATTTGTGAAGAAACGAATGGAGGAGGAGGGGAATGGAAAAATAATAACAGAACAAGATTTGAGAAATTATCATAGTGCTGAGGCGTGTGTGTGCATGGAGTTCAGATTCTCTTACAATAACAATGCTCTCTCCGTTGCTTTCCAATATAATCTGGATTTATTCTAACATCCTTGGAGCATTTTTTTTCTTCCCACTCTTAAACAAGAGCAAAATGAAGAACAACAGTTTCAAGAATCCAGAACAGCAAAACAGAGTTTTTTGGAGAAGGAGTTGGCTTTGGGTTTTGATTACTTTTTTGTTTCTGGGGTTTTTTGGTTGTTTTTTTGTTTGTTGGTTGGTTTTTGTTGTTGTTTGGGGGTTTTTTATCTTATTTTGTTGGTTTTTTGAATGGAGATCACCATAAATCCAGTATTTGCTTAGAGTGATGCAGTTTTAGGGCCCTTTAAAAGATTCCTTAACAGGTTAGGACTGGAGCTTGATTTTTAAAGACAGACTGTACCTTGAATTTTCATTTGCTGACGCAGCAGAAGATTTTACAGAATTCCGAGTCCTTAAGAGCATGTTGGCTTTGCTGTAATTAGGGCTGCAGGTACCCTGCAGAAATCAAGCTGACAAGCAGAACTAGGCAAGGCAAGGCACAGCTCTGGCAAAAGACATTTTAGGCAACTTTTCCCCCTTCATCAGCAAAACCACTCAGAGAGGTCTCTGCCCTCCGTGCAGGATTCCTGACCCATCTGGGCTGGTGAGAGCACGCCTGGAACCGTGTTATAAACAGGATTAATGACATGATCCTGCTTAAAATTGACCCTGCAGAAAGAAGAGGAGGGGAGAGAGGCATTTTCAGCAGTGATTCATTTCACAGCCAACCCTGCATATGGTTGTTACCACCACAGTCAGGGAGATGGGGACCTACTGAATTGGATTAAGCTGAATTTAATTAATCTCACTTAAATTAGATTTGTCTAAGTGTATATTAAACTGTGTGTGTTCATCTAGTGGGAAAATGATAATCTTTGCTCTTCAGTAGAGATTTTCATGCACCTGCTGAAAATCTCTGTACTACAGTAAGTGCTAAATATGACAAAAATGGAATATTGCTGCACTCTGGTGCAACAGCTGAACTTTGAGTTTGAATTATGGAACTAATTATTCAATTGAATTAAATAATACCAACTAAGTTTACTATCCTGTGGAAGCAACTAACTCTTTGTATGTGAGAAAACCATTTACTACTCAAGCTCCTTAATTAAAGCATCAATAACCATAATCTCCACCTGAAATCTCATCATCTGTGAAAGTCACCCCTATGTCACAACCAAGATGCAGAAAAGCATGAAGAAACAAGCCATGCTGGCTTCATCCATGCTGTAATAAAAGTAAATTAAAACCAACCCAAATCCAAACTTCATAGGCAGAGATTACTTGCAATAAACCCATATTGTCCAAATAAAAGATAAAAGGTTGGAGAGGGTGCTCCTTTATTCTCTTTCAATGAATTCTTTGACCATTCCCAGTTATAATTTCAGTCTCAAAGTCTCACTCCTGCAGCCTCTTTGTACCCTAATTTCAAGAGCATGGACATGCTCCTAAAGGTATCAAATTTTCGTATTTGCCAACAAGATAAAAATGAAACAATGAATAGGAAACCCCCAAAAGCCCAAAGCACACATCAGCAGGCAGTTTTGTTTGGGATTTAATACAGTGTCTAACATCTTTATTTGCTCTATTTGGCCCTGCTGAGCATAGAAGGTAAATTTCCCAACTGAAACCGGCTCGGAAGGAGGTGAGGCTCTCAGAGATTTTTCTCAGGTTAATCATAGGTAAAGACTAAGTTTTGATGAGGTACCAGCAGAAGGTCATTTTGGCCAAAGATACCCCAGCACAGGCTGTGGTGATGTTGGTATTGGGGTCCAGACCTTCCAAAGGGGATTCCCTAAATAATGAGGGCAGGAGGAGCTGTGGTGTCCCAGAGAGGCCCCACCCCAGCCAGGGACTGCAGGAGATGATGGAGGTGTTTACAGCTGGCCTTTCATAAGCACAGCAATAAATCAGAGCTTTAATTCCCTTTCCTCCATGCACACAAACCCCACGATTAATCCAAAATATTAAAGCAAAGTTTTACAATAAAACTTCAGTCGTGGAATGTAAAATAATAACGGCAAACACCTGAGAAGGGGAGTGGCCGAGGATTTCATATAGCAGCCAAAATTCACTAAGCACTTTCTTACTATTGACCCTGATATGAACCAGCAAACCTCCCCAGTGAGAGCCTTAAAGGAAAACCATGTTCTTAAAGGGAAACAAAACCCAAACCTAACACAGAATTGGGGGTGAAAGGGTGTTCTGAGCCAGGGATAGAGAGCCCAGGGTGAACTGAAATCTCTATTTCTCATTAAGGCAGCAGTCAGTCTGGTTGGAAACGGCATTTTCAAAAAAAATTATGTTTCTAAGTTGTTATTTAAAATATCTTCTCTGGAACTACTGAAGTTTCAGTAGCATCAAAGTTGTCATGTATGATCAAAAGAAGAGACCTCACAAATCCATGCTCAGCAGTGATGAGTGACAGCTAATTAATTAAGATCACACGGGCACTGAAGCACAAAGCAGCAGGAAACTTTCTTTGGACAGAGAACAAAGTTCAGGAGTTTTTAGAATTCCAATATTCAATGATTTTCTGTATTGTTAAGGCTCATTTCTTACTTAACACTTACTGCTTAATAGTAAGTGTTAGCAGTAGTAAGCTACTGCTTAATAACACAGATATCCCTAACACACACCTGCCTAAGCCACAGTGGCCAGGAGCTTTTGCCCATTTCACACCTCAGAAATTATGGAACAGACTCTTCGACAGTAGCATATGCTATGGCAGAAATATGTACAATCACAGGCATTGAAAAAACTTTTATAACTGAAGGGGTACAAAATAACTGTAAAGAAGAATAAACTGTGTATTGTTTGTATGCATTAAAATCATCTCCATCCAGACCCTGCAGAAGGACTCAACTCTGATGTTGTAACCAAAAATAACCTGACATTTTCATAGTTTATCCCAAGTATTTCTGAGTTACTTCACCCTACACTTGGTTTGATAGCTGGGAGCATCAAACACACCTGAAAGCAATTAAAATAGAAAAATCTAGTGAATATTGCATGTAACACTCGACAGAACATACCTGTTTTCTTCCTTAAACACCACAAGAGCCAAACTCCTGTTTGTGAGCCCAGCTGAGCATCCGCAGCAAACAAAACACATTCCCCAGTGGTCTCAAACTCACTGACACGATTTTTGTGATCATGCACATGCAGTGCTCTACTGGAATGAAACAGGGCTTTTTAAAAAGTATTACTTAAAAAAATATATTCTGGAACTGCTTTACAAATATCCTCACCAGCACCAGCTTTGTGCTTAAAAGTTAAAATGTCTATAATATAAAAGTTTAGGGCATGGTACTCCAAGCCCATAAAAACTCTGGTCTAGCTGAGCAGCTCCAACAACAACCAAAAGAAAACCACATTTCACACACGCCCCCACAAACGGGCTGCCTGAATTTATCCTCTCAAAAAGAGGATATGAGGCAGAGCCACAGAATGGAGACAAAAGCCTGCACCTGAGAAAGGCCAAGCCTTCATTTCTCTTCCAGCTGAGGTTCCTCCAGCTGATCTGATAGGAGGATTTCATCATTAGCACATCAGCTTTCATAATTAAACAGGAATTCAGAAATTATAGCCAAACTTTGGATAGAAGTGGGTTCATCAACCTGAGGATCAGTTTCCTGTTCTGGCATTAGCAAGCTCGTTATTGGCACTTCCTGAATACATTTCCCTGTTAACTGGGATCTAAAACTGGCTCATTGCATCAGCTGAAATCCTCATAGCCACGTCCCTAAAGCTGACTTCAAACCAGCTTTTTAAAACACACAAAACCCCCTGAAACCCCCAAAATACCCAGTCAATACCTCAGCAGGAAGAGGGAAGAATTTACAGTATTAAAACCCATCAAGGCTCAGCTCCATGTCTGAATGAGCACAGAAAAGAGCAATATACCATCTAATGAGGCACTTGCTGAATTACACATCCTGCTCCTTATTTTGGAGGGAAATGTGGCATAAACATAAACACGGAATTCTCCAAAGTATAATTTTTTTACAGCTCGTGCATTAAAAATAACGTCCAGCAGAATTCTTCAGATCTGGAACCAAATGCCAGTAGAATTTGCCAAAATTGTCTGCAGATGTCTGCTGGCCAGGCAGCCCCAAAATGGTGCTGAATGCAGGAAAAATCCATTCACAGGACCCCTCTCCTCCTCTGGCTTTGAGGAGATGCCAGAGCTCCTTGCACGGGTGTTACTTTCACTCATAAATGCCCATTAGCCTTGTGAAAAACTGTTTCTTCCTATATTTTTTTATTACATCTGATTCCAATTCCCCATGTCTACCTTCATACGTGTGGATGCCCCAAAACCTCTGAAATAATCAGAATCTTCTGGTTCTGCATTCTAACAAGTTTTTGAAGCCCAGATAAATTTAAGCCTATTGACAACAGGATTTTTTCCCTTTCAAAAGGAGAACCTGGAGTCAGCCTCGGTGGCTTCCTATCCACAAACCCCTTCCCAAGGGGCCCAATAAATTGGCAATTATTCAATCAGTGATCACAATTTGCTGCATTTATGTGGAATTAAATATAAAAACTTCCATCATCTTAGGAATGATATTTTTAAGAGTATTCCCCTTTGCAGTTCTCACACTTTGACCAAAACCAAAGGAGTATATGGACTGTAAATGCCCTGCAGTGCTCTGTATTAATTCATCATTAAATAATTGAAGTATTTTGTTATGTGAAAGTACAGCATTGTGTCACTTGCACAGTCCCAACAGATGAAAAAAATATTCCTTAAATTCATCTGTTTTCACAACCATTTTATTCTCCTTTTAGGTCAAAGTAATTCACACAAAAAAATGTAAATATTTAATGTTTCTATTTTCACAGGCTACTCAATAATTTCCATTAATCTGGCCAGTCATAAAAATGTACATAGATAAACTTTACATCATAAATTTTTTATTCCAAAATGAAGAGCTGGAGTAAATAAATCTACATGTACATGAAAAATGTCATTTTTACAGATTGAGAAAGTTTCATCCCAACTTCTATAACACTTGCTATGGCTGATTGGTTTCTTTTCCTTTATTCAGATTCCACACACTATTCAAGAACTCAGATAATAATGAAAATATATTAATCTCTCTAATAAAATAAGAAAGCCTTACTCAGCCAACGATATTTTCAGCAAGACTGATTTCTGAATTTTAACACTATAAAAACTGCCTACAAACAGTATTAATTGCAATTTGTTTTTCCTTCAACAACTGGCCAAGTAATTTGCTTTCCTTAATAAAACAGCAGCTTTCCACAGCTTTGCCAGAAATGGCTGGAATTAAAAAACTATGGAGGAATGGAACTATTCTGTTTGATGTTCTGTATATCTCAGCAAAATTTTTAATTCATATTTTATGTTCTGGATAAATCTGCCCTCAGAAAATGCATTAAAACGAGCAAATATCTGCTCATTCCCCTCCGTAGCCTTTCAGATTGAAGCCCATCTGCAACCATTGGAAATGGGCTTTAAAATTTTCTTTTTTTTGTTTGGTTTCAAGCTACTCTAAAGGTAAACTGAAAATTTAGTCAAATAAGTAGCTAAAAGTAAAACAAAGATGGTAGGGAACAGTTATGTTTCATTTAGAATGTCTCTGTAATTATGCCAATAAAAATACCAACGGGAACAATTGCATAACTCCTCCAACCTCAACCCTTCCCCTTGTTAGTTTAACGTATTTAGAGAGAAAATACCATAATCCATGAAAATACAAGTGAAATTTTGAGATCACTCTGATTAGAGCTGTTAAAAAATGACAAAATTAGACAACGAATGTTTATTTATTCTTGTTTAAGGCCTTGTAACAGAGCTCTGCTTCCAACACACCTCCATTTACCGCAATTTTGTTGTTCCAAACCCCCTTCAGAGAATACTCGTGCTGGCATCAACACAGAGGAAAAAACTGGAGCATGAATAACTCCTGGAATCACAAAGCCATTAAGGCATCACCACCATCTCCTAACTGGGAGCAAGTTTTAGAGATCTTTCAGGAATATTTAGGTCAGCATCTGTCATTCAGAGCCCCCTTGACAAAGCTCGGTTTGATGTGTTTAACTCCTGAGCTCATGTGATGCTCCTTGTTTACTGGGGGGGAATAAATTGGATGTAGCTGTTTATGGTATAAAACTGGGAACTTTTACAAAGTGCTAAACACTGAAAGCCAATCACTGGATGAATTAAGTTCTTACTAGTAGAAAAAACCAAAAAAAAAAGAGTAGGTTTCCAAATCTAGATTTGATTGACTCAGTGTTCACAGAACTTCTTCAAGGATTAAATTTTTTTTGATTGTTAAATATGACTGCAAAGACATAAGATGCCAAGCAAATAAAGAGAAACTTGTTACAATCGTGCTGTTCAAATGAATTTTTCATTCCTCATGAGATACCAAATACCTTCTTTATTCACACCAGCAACAACTGGAACAACACTACTGCCAGGGCTCTGATCTGAGAATCATTATTTAGGGATGAGGCAAAAAGCTCCCACGGAGGAACACAGTGACTTTCTGGTTATAAAAAGTGGAATTACTCCCCAGAGATCAATCCATAGGAAAGGTGTAAAACTGGTTACGGACCACTGTAAGCTAACTAAACTTTTCTCCATTTCAAGAGCAGAGAACTCCAGGAATAAAGAAATGAAGGGTGCACTCTTAATTCCCCATATCTGTATGTTCATAATAGATGTACTTCTGGAAATGCTTACCCTGGTGTCTGCAATGGAGCCTTGAAATGAAATAAAATGACAGAGATTAAAACCTGTCTGGAACAAGAGAACCAATCTCGTTGTCATGGGCTGGTTCACTTTGCTGGCTGTGGATTTACCTGAAACTATTTTGGATTTGAGTGCCCTATTCTGCAGTTTTCAGTAGAGACAATTCATTTATTTACATTAAACTGATTCCTTCCTGAATGCTAAAACCAAACCCAGAACATTTTAAAAAATAATGAAAAAAAGACAAAAGCAATCCCTAATGCCAAGACTGGTCTTGGAAAAACAACATGTCCATGATCAGAAGTAGATACAGCCAACAACGCTCTTTACAGTGTTTTAAAGTGTTGATTTGTCCACGTTAGCACGACAGTCTGTACAGCATTTCTCCTTGTTTGTAGGAGTATTTCCCAGAGCAGCACAGGCAGAGGTTCACTGGGAGCTCTGCCTTAGGTTGCAGCTGGAAGATTTTCTCCCCAGCAAAACCTGGAAACACTTTTGGAGCAATGTTTAAATCCCGTATAACCCTCATTGACCAGCGAGGGCTGTCAGGGAAAAGCTGACCAGCTATTTGTTATACACTTTCTCCCATCACAAAGATCCCACTATGAATTCCTGCCAGGAATGCAGGCACGTGCTCCCACACAGAAACAGCTTCTGCACTGATGGATCAATCTCAGCACTGAGCACAAGTTTACCCTGGAAACACTTCTGCTGCTGTGGACTCCTGAGCAGGTTATTTTCTTGGAAGAGTGCTCATACTTGAGTTCCATTTCCCTTTTTCTGTAGCAGAATAGTGAAGAAAATTGCATCCAGATAATGTTTCCCTATAAAAAGGAAAAACTTGTAGCTCTGACCAGGATGTAAACTGGGCCAATGTGATGGCTGCCTTTCACATCCCAAGGCACACAGTAAAATAGCCCTTTTTCCCCACATAAATATGTATTTAACAGCTCACCTCTCAGGCCTCCACCCTGCACATTTGGACCATTACTTGTCTGTTTAGAAGCATAATTTTTTCACTTGCACCAAAAAAAAAAGGCTATAAAATTAATATTTCGAAACCACTAGATATGCCCCGGAAGCTCCTGTTTAAACATTATATAATCAGACCTCTTTTTAATAATAATAATAATAATAATAATAATAATAATAATAATAATAATAATAATAATAATAATAATCAGGATCTCATTTAATAATAATAATTCTCATTTAATAATAATAATAATATTAATCAGGATCTCATTTCCCTTTTTTTGCCTCCATCCCAGAACTCCTTTCAAGTGTTAGACAAATCTCCTCCAGTCTAACATCAAAACATACTGACAGGAATAAGACTGCAAGGCTGCTGGCTCCTCTCGAGCAACGCCACCCATTGATCCATGAATAAATGTTCCAGCTTCGAGGCACATCTCTGCTGCAGAGTTATTCTCTTTGGAGATTCAAAGAAGAGCTCCTTGTCTGGTGCCCGAAGATCTGAAAACCTGCTGGAGTAACTGGGGGATTGAGGAACTTGACATCGTGGTTTGCAGCGTTTGGCAGGATTCACCAGCTCGCTCTCGCGGGAAACAGCAGCAGAATTTCACAAGAATCACACACAACATTTAAACACTCCCTTTTTCACATGGATTTGCAGCATTTTGCTGCCAGTTTAATGAGTGGTTAAAATAAAAACAAGCTTGTTTTCAATCACTATGTTGTTATATTAGATTATAAATTAGGATGATGGACCTAAATGACAAAGGTCTTGCTTTCAGTTTGTTAACAAGTACTTTTTAGTGACACTGTACCAATAATTCACCCAAAAAATTCCTTGAGCACTGTATTGCCTACAGCATGCTGGGAATATTGAAGGTGTAACTGAAGTCTTCCAGAAATTATGCATTTAGAAAATCTTTGAGAAATTCAATAAATATTTTCAGGGATGTGGCTTTGGTTTCACTGCCACATAATGCATAGAACTGAAAACACGCAGCTTCAGTCATTTTGCCCCAAAAGCCCCTGTGCAGTAGTAGTCTGGTGTCTTAGACCTTGGTTTAAACCCCACCCCAGGATTAGCTCCTGGAAACTGAGTCCTTCTAAGAACACTTGTTCAAATGGTTCTGAATCATCTTCTGGATCTCAAATAGAAAGTAACCTTGTTTTCAATCTCTGTGGCATTCACAGCTTCAAGCACTCACCACCCCAGATATACAGGCTGGAAAAAGCTAAAACACAGACACTTTAAGTGGATATATAGAACAAAACACTTGCCTGAAATTTTGTGCCACTATTTTATTTTGTTTGTAAACAAAGCTGAATGAGATGGTCCGAAAAAAGGGAGGGAAAAGGAAAATAGCAAATGTAACTGGACTCCTGACTGAACCTTATCTGAAGAGCTGTGATGAATGCTGCTATAATATATCAAATGCCAGTTAACAATAGTCTGCTGCAAAAGAGCTGGCTTTGGGAGATATTTACTCACGTCATTCTTGGCAAGAACTCAAAGTATGAGTCACTCCTGGAACATTCATACTACTGGTTACAGTTAAAAAGACATTCAGGCCTGACTGTTAATACCCAACACACTTTTAAAAATTGTGTTTTTCTACAAGACCCTCTCTTAAATTGTGATGTTTAAAGCATGTTTAATTTCTTTTTAAGGAAAAAAGAAGTACTATCTTGGAAGCAAGAACCTATTTGTGAAGCAAAAATGGCAACGTGCACGGACTGAACCTGACTGAAATTTATCAGAGCTAAACTGTGGGATTGAAATATCGGTTGAAACTAAGCTGCCAGCCTGCAGATGGAATCAAAGAAAATGAGAAGCTTTTACTTTCTGCAGAGCTATTTATCACCAAAGCCTGACTGCAGTGCATATGGATTGTAAGGGACCAGGAAAGGAGAGGAAAATAATGAACTAGTGCTTCCCTCAACAGCTTAAAAGTAATATGGCTGAAACTTGAATATACCTCGTAATTTTTTAGAAAATTACACGCACAAAAATTGACAACGAATGAGGAATTCAAAATGTGGGTTGGTATTTTATTCCATCACATTCTCTTAGGACAGTACATAATTACAGTTATTTGCATGTGATATACAAACAAACAGACACACACCAAATATACTGGGGCTGAATATAGGTATATTTTTAGTCAATAATACCCAAGAGAGAAATTGCAAGTACTTCAGTGAGCTGTTCCTTTTGGCAGAAGGCACATAAAACTGTTGGGGAGAACATTATAGGGGGAAATCAAGGTGTGGATGAGGTCAGAAGTGAGTGTGAAGTTTGGTTTTTGTTTAACAGCCAGTTCTTACTCAATCTGCGCTCAATTTAAGAAACTAAACAGGCAAAGCAGGTGAGTGACGACTCTGCTTTTAGCAGCTCCTCATCAATATCTGGAAAGCAGCAGCAGCATCTCCCTCAGAGGTCTCTGCACAAATCTGTGCTCAGCCTTGCACCTGTTTGTCCTGCCCACACCCACGGGTGTCAGCGAGCTCATCCCACAGGAACTGCCCTTGGATGGTGGCATCCAAAGCAGGCTCTGTCATCTAGTGCTGTGAACGGACAGGAGACAGACAGACGGACACGGCATGGCCATGGCACATCCTTGCACAAGGCTCTCACACTCCCACGGCCCGTGCCTGCTCATGGCTCACAGCAGCCGTGGCTCATCCCAGCTCCAGGCTCACATCCCAGCTCCAGGCTCACATCCCAGCCCTCTCCACGCAGCCATCCATGGCACTGCTCTTCCCACTCGTTTTGGGCACAGTTTGGGCCCTCGCACTCTGTTGGCGTTCTTTGTGCTAAGGTATAAATGTGTGTATGGATATATGGATGTGTGTACAGCTGGACATATGCATGTACATGTATGAATATATATATATGTATATTTATATATCTGTATGTATCCTCATCCTCAGGCAGGCCTGAATTTCCTCCCTCGGCCCTGCATCCGAGGATGCTTTGGGGTAGAGGAAACCTTGGAGATCATCCCATCCCACCCCCTGCCATGGGCAGGGACACCTTCCACTATCCAGGCTGCTCCATCCAGCCTGGCCCTGGACACTGCCAGGGATCCAGGGGCAGCCACAGCTGCTCTGGGCACCCTGTGCCAGGGCCTGCCCACCCTCATAGGGAAGGAATTCTTCCTGATATTGAATCTAAATAGGAACATGAAATTAAGAAGGCAAGAATTGCCTCTGGGGAGATCCAGTTTCCAAACCGCATTATGTGTTGGAGGTGTACTTATATTTTCCATATCCTACACAGAATATTTTAGCACAGACTCGATCACATGAAGAGGTTGTTTAGGAATGGAGAACTTGAGGAGAAGCATGCTGAGGCTGTGACTATTCAGATTTATATATTTAAAGTGTCATTTCTCAACATCATCTTGGTGCTGTAAGCACAACATGCAGTATTTAGTGTGCAATAAGATAATTTTAAATGTTAATTATTTAAGGAAAATTATGCTTTAAATCCACACCAGAAAGCCCACCATCGTATACCTCACATCCACATAAAAATCAGCAGCAAGTTTTGCTCAAGTGATTTTGTTTATCTTGGAGATCCAGGCAATTAACTAAATGACCAAGTGTGTTATTTAATCAGTGACAAGTGCTGCAGCTCTTGCTAAAAGAGCTGGAGGTGGTAATGAAAACCCAGAGCTTTTCAGAACCGTCCCCTCACACCTTTCTCTGCGTATTGGAGATCAAAGAGGCCCTGCAGTCTTTTTCCAAGCAGCTTTGTGTAGGCTGCAGGGAGAACTGGATCACAATCTTCAGGCTCTTTTCTGCCCTGAACTGTTGCTGTGTGCTCAGGATATTGGATGTTTAAGGCTGAATACCTGAGCACATTGATCGCATTTTCCGAGAGCAGCTCTGTGTTAGGCTGGGACCCATCGTGCAACATAATCATTAAAATATGGTTCCTTGGAGCCAAGCAATTTTGGTAGTATATTTAAAATAGTGCTATTTGCACATTGATATATCCTTTCCAGGAGCCTGAGAGAATGAAAACAAAACTATGTTTGAAAAGAAAGCAAACACCAAATAAATAAATGAGCTTTTAAATCAGGATTTGTCCAGTGTTAACATTTACAACATGCTGGGTGGATAGCATGGAGAGATTTATGGGAATTTAATGGCTGATGGGTGAGCACCACCCATCAGTTTACTTCAGCCTGGTGCAGAAACACTGCCAGACTCATGGCACAGACTTTCTTTTCCTTGGATTTTTTAAATGCTACTTAAAAACTTAAAAATGTACAAGACAGAAACCAGTGCTGGGTAAGACAGAGAAAACACACTGTTCTCATGTTTTACTTGCCTGGCTTTCATCTGCTTTCAGATTACTGGGGGAGAAAGAAGCTCAGAAAAATAAGAGAAAAGAAAAAGATGGAAGCATCCCATCTCACGTGAAAGAATTTCACTGGAGAGGGGGAAAAACTACTGCTCCTGAATGGTAAAAATGATGGTGGGAAACTGGGACAAAACCTAACATATTCGCTTTTGGATCAGCCAGCTTGTTCTGGTATGGCTATAACTGAATCTGCCTAATTTAAAAGCAAGGAGATAAAACTTTGGACATTATCAGTTCACAGAAATGTGTGTATTAACCTCTGTGAGCACAAATATGTATGGCAATATCGGGATACAGGAATGCACACACACATATATATTTAGATGTACAAACACACACACATCTATATCTCTATATCTATATCTATCTATGTCTTTGCAGGAATCCAAGAAATAGTCCTTTGGCTGTGCAACCCTCAGGACATGAATTCAGGTTTGATAGGGCTGTGACCGTGCAGTTATCAACAGGACATGACTGCGTGATTGAGGTTTATTGTAAAAGTTTTTCCAAAGACTGAGGAGCTCAGTACTCAACTCTCACTTATATATTTATGTTGCTCCTTCTTTCCAGACAACTTACCTTTTGAGTGCTATTAAATATTTACTTGCTGTCAGGAGTAACAAGATGGAATAGGAGCTGACATTATCAAAAACAGTAGAGACATACTTAATCTTACTTCCTCACTAGTTTTATGAAAAAAGACATCATCTGCTAAATAATTTTGATAGTTTTTTCATGGCCAGGAACTTTGCAGAAAGCATTGAAGTTCAGCATAATTTCATCTCTCGAGGAGAGAGACAATTTCATAAATATTGATTTATTTTTCTGTGCAGCACTTCTGAAAGTCACTGCCACATCATCCATCTGTGCTCTCACTGGCACCTCTCGAGGTCAGAACTCAAGAGCTGAAATTCAAAGTTCACATTTCTGCATCTTGGTAAAAGGGAAATAATCTTCCTCCTAAACAGTAATGTCGTTGTTCCTATAAGGTGTTTTGTGCTGATTTGGCACTGGAAAATGTTTCTTTTGAAAACTGTATTTTGCCAAACAGTATTTATTTTACAGGCTACTTGGCTGTATCGTAGAATATTTCTGGGTTTCATAGGTAGAAAAGACAATGGATTTTTGACAATTAAACAACTAGCTGTCCCTTACTTTTGTGACAGCTTTATGAAACCAAATTGTGCTTTTGTTCCTTTTTCTTGGTTTTGCAAAAAAATTGTGTATAAATTATCCACATATGCATGTGAATTCGCATTTCATAGCACTCACATTATTCTCTTCATCTATTGCCTTGAAAGCCAAGAGAAGCACGGTTGAAGCCAATGAGATGTGAAAGGAAATAACTGACCCATTTATTTGCAGTGGAGTCAATTGTAAAAAGTTAATTTGAACAACCTGAATGTTGGATAAATTATGAAGGTCTGCTGGTTTAAATGCATTATAATGGTGGCACAACCTGTGGGACACTTTCCAGGGACACAGCCCTGACCCGTGGTTTGCCACTGCCCCACTGTGAGAGTGGCTGCTGAGTCACTGGGATGTGACAGGGCTGCTGAAAGCAATTTTCGTGTGTCACCCACTGGACTGGACTGAAATGAGCTGTGAAAGCCATCTAAACATGCACTTTATCTGTCAGGCCAAAGGATCCAGATGAGGTTTGGTAGGTATGTCCTCACAGCATTCCTGCAGAGCCTCTCCCATGGAAATGCCTCTGGAAAGCCAGCCTGGCACGCTTTTCCTTCTCAGGAGAAGGCAGCACAAGGAGCATTGCTCTGCTGAGCTGGAGACTGCTCAGAATTCCCTCACTGACTTTACCTGGAAAGCTGACAGGGACATCAGCACAGAGTCCCTCAGCTCCACGTCCTCCCTTCCTCCTGTTGAGGGTTTCCACTCCCCCCATGGATATTTTATGTGAATATTGCAGTTGCCTGTGAGAGCTCTCGCTTTTGTGTCAGCACTGCCAGGCATTCCCCATCTCAGATGAACGAACCAAAAGGCCATTTTACACCCTAGGGACCATCCTTGCCAGACTCCAAGCCTCCATGAGCAGGACTGGGTACTCTCGGTGTTAGGATGGACACTGCAAAGCTTGTGAAGAGCCCTCAAGCCTGAAGATTCATTAGAAGAACAAAGCAAAAATCCAGGATCTTCTAGATGCATTAGGATCTGAGTCCAGGGGTTGGATGTGGAATTCACGGTGTTTCAGGGGCACATTAAGAGGCACCAACAGGTGGATTTACCATGTTTCCATCAGGTTTCTTTATCCTCTTTCACAGGTTATTCACCCTTCCCCCACCACACTTCTAGGTGGTGGCTTTTCCTTAACTAGACTGTCAAAAAACTCCAGGTTAAACCCCTACCATTTAGAGTGTCCAAACTGACCCAGAGAATTTTCAGAACTGACTTTCCACAGGAACAGATCCTGAAGACATGCAGCTGCTTGTCAAAACTGTAGTCACAGAATCACTGAGGTTGGAAAAGACCTCCAAGACCATTGAGTCCTCCTCAGCTGCTGTAACCCAGCAGGTATTTACATGGAATGTGGATCCCTGAAATCCTAATGTGGTTTTTAACACTCTGCCTCCCACTTTAAGGGTTTTATGTCAATCACTGCCTGTTGGAAATAAAATATATCCAGACCATTTTTCCTTAGTGAGTTAGCTTCAGTTCTTCAGTTCATTCCTGAGAGTTTGAGCTGGAAAAGCTTCTCCTGTGAAACAGCAGACTGAAAGGCTGGGAAGTTGTTTCAGTAAATTCTGTCTTGATAGAAGTTACCAGCCTATGAAGGCAGATATTGCCAGCTGCTATTCTGCTTTTATTAAATACAGTTGTCTCTGATTGCCCTCGGTATCAGGTAAATCATTCTTTTCCCAGTTCGAGGCTGAGAACTTAATGCAGCAGTACAAATTTAGGTTTTCACTGCATAACCTTCTGTCTGTTCTTTTCCAGTTGCAAACACGATCCTGTTAGAATCCCCCAGGTGCACAGCCGAGATCTCACCCTCATGACGTAATCTTGCTTTTTCTGTGCTTCTCCTTCAGTATTTTATTGATTACTGTGCCACGGTTTGAGATTCCCACCTTTCACAGTCATTCATTATGCATCTGCTTCTCTTTAATTATTCTAAATACTTATTTAATATTCTCCTTTTTTGGGCAGATGTTACTGGGTTTACTACACCCATTATTCTGGAAAAATGCCAGATATCTCTCTCCTCTGTAGTGTCTTTTTTTCCTCCTTAAACCACACAGGCTGGATGGTCTGCTTGCTGCAGTGATCTTGATGTGAACTGATTGTCCTTCATTAAGTGCACTGACTTTTGCTTCCAGCTTCAAAGTGAAAGGTGTTCATTTTGTGTGGGATTCAGGCCAGGGGAACCTGAGCTGAAGTTCACGTTTGCTGTGTGAGCAAGACCCTGAACTCCACTAAGTTTCAGGGGACTTGTACATCTAAAAACCATTTACATCTTTTCTTATCTACAGATGGAAACACCTGTCTAGGTTCTTGGAGTAGAAGTGTTTTAAAGAAAGCTGTTAGAAGGGCTATGAGATAAAGCCTTTTTTGTCATATAATCCCAATTTACGCCGTAACCTGACTATATTTCCCACTGTCACTGCCACTCACGTGCAAACCCATGAGCTCCTTCTTTGCAGACACTGAATTCTTTGAATTTTGGTACAATAACAGACCTCTTGGCAGCTGTAGACGCCTGTTATTAAGAGAGATGATTCGCTGAATATTCCTCTATAGAGGGAGAGGGTTTTGAGTGGCTGTGATTTGCATAGCATGTGCTGATGTGCAGTTTGCTGTCCCAGGGAACGATGCTCCTTTGTGTGTGGGAGAACACAGCTGACAGCGACAGCAAAGGCTGCAGCAAAGCCTGAATGGCTTCCACATCCATGGCAGGAAAAATGCCCTGCCATTTGGAATAATAGCTCAGCTTCTGGCTGGTTTGGTTTGGTGTTAATCCATTTATGGATATATTTTTACAAAGCTCCTGTGTGGCCTCAGTCTGTTCTAGTCACCCTTTTTCTGTTGTCACAAGCTTCACGAGGTGTCTGGGCTCAGGAAACTCTACTCACTATTTGCTCTCATTTTACAAACAGCTGTGACATTAAAAGACACTCTCTTCATGCATCTCGTTTTCAAAGATTTTCTGTGCCCTCAGAGCTTAGTTTAGGATTCAGAATATTTTTAGAGAGCAATACTCTCTAATACCAACATTTGCTGCCCACACAAAATGAACTATTGCTTCGTGTGTTTTCTGGTTTGCTTCTTTAGAGTAACTTGATGCCCTCCAATGATGGAATATCATCATTTGAGGCAAATTGAGCCTCCTCCCACACACAGAAATTCCATAACCATAATGTAAATACTTCTATGAAAATATCTGAGACTGGTTACGAAGTAAAGGAAGAAATGTTCCTTCTTTATGGGTGCAATAACATCGGAAGTTTCCAACATTTGATACACTCAGTGGTCATTTTGTGCATCAGAGGATCTTTCAGGCGAGACTTTAAGGAAATACAGGCATTTTATTTATTCTATTTTACATTTTATTTAATCCAATTCTCATAATTCTTATGATTTCAAAGTTACAGAAACACAGAAATCAAAGGCAACTGGATGAGACAAATGCATTTTATTCTCCTACAAAACAAGGCACCTATGGGGATAAACTAAATGTGACCCTGAGAGCTGTCAAGACAAATTAACTGGTCAAAACCCATTTGACCAAATTCAGATTTAAACTGTGTAAAACTAAAAAGAGAGGTCTCTCCACTGTCATACTTAACATTTAGATCTACAATGTTTAAGGAGCCACATGTACCTTTAATTTTTTTTTCCCTAAAGGACAAACTTATTTCAAAAATAAACATTAATATCTGAAGGATTACTGAATTCTTGCCAGCAGCCAGAATGAGCTTAAAAAGTCAGGGAAAAAAAGGGCTTCTTTTGAGATGGAAATTTATTCAGTAAAAATGATCAGATCTGCCAAACTGGTAACGTGATGACTGGGAATTTCAGTGGTAAACAAAACCAGTCTTAATTTTTCAGGCAGATGACCCAAATGTCAAAGGATTGCATTAAAGCACAGGTATTTCTTTGGAGTGAAGTCCTGTTGGTGAGAGAGGTAATTCCTCATGCAAAAAGGTCCAGCCTATATTCTGAAAATTGGCCAAGTCGTACTTGTGACATTCAATGTGAATTGCAGATATTCCTAATTGAGCCAAATTAATTCAAGCATTAACACCCCAGTGAAGATGTTGTAGACACTCAGTGGGAGCTACTGACCACAACAGTGCACCAGATGTATCTGAAGTAAACAATACTGCTTTCCCAGAAAAGCAAACCACTGGATTATGATTCTGCTGAAGGTTGGTTACTTTCAAATCTGGGGCTTTTCCCTTCTGGAATTGAAAAATTACGTGGCCAGCTGGGAGCCTTTTCAATTTAGGAAAAGACATGTCGTGAAAACCCACAGAGGAAAGTACATTCAGTCATTTGTGTTTCTGGACTGACCTTCCCTGGAGCTGTCATCTCCCAAAAGGGACACCCACGAGCGTCCGAGGGATCGGCCAGAGAACCAGCCAGAAACTGCCCTGTTTCTGAGCAGTGCTCTCTGGGACTTGAAATCCACCTTTTCCTGACTCTCAGCACACACAGGTTATTTTGCACAGCAGTTGTTCACCTGTGCCTCCCCTCGTGATCCCTCTGCCGTTTCTTTGGGCAGCTTCCCCCCTAAAAGCCCCTTTGCTGCTCGGATCGATTTGTGCCAGGGCCTCTCCCCAGAGCTTTGTGTTCCCACTTTCCTGACACTTATCACAGCAATCCCTTCTGCAAAGTGCAGGTCCCATTAATAATTTATGTGTTTGCCTCTCACAACAACCACGGGGTTTTATCAGGTCCTGTCCTCACTCCAGCTTCGTGCCTGGGTCCAGGGAAATCCACTTTGGCTGGATTTTTGTGCATTTCTGAAGATCTGCATGAACTGGTGAAGACAGGAGTTGATTCAGCTTCAGCTGAACTCTGAATTCAGCTACTGAGCTCAGGATGAGCAAGATCAGGCATTTTAGGAAGAGAACGTGCCCATCAGCCTGCATTTAGGGAGTATTCTGGGATGCTGCTTCCTGTGTTTGAAGCACTCCCTCTTCTGAGACAAAATGTACTGAGGAAGGAGCCCTTGATACTCTTATCTGTGTAAAATAAACAAATACTCTGTCTTCTGGAATCAAATTAGTTATCATTTTATTCCTCTTTTTCCTCCCCCTTAATTGCTTACTTCCATTTTCTCCTGATGGAACACTTAAAATGGAGCTGCTGGTTAGAAATGCAAAAAACTGAAGAGAAAATTGTGCAACTCGGACTGTGTTAGTGCTCCACATTCTAACTGTGCCTTTTAATCTTGTAACAACCATTAGTGGAAGGGCTGACAAATGGTAGAAACCCGGGAAAAAAAGTGTCAGGATAATTTCTCGCTCTTCTCTTTCTTTTCTCCCCTGCAACTACAAATGAAGTCTGTGAGATTACATCAGCAGGGAAAAAATAGAATCAAGAGGGAGAGATGTGATGGAAATTCCTATAAAATCTATTCTGTGATTAGAGGTATCATAAAGTGCATGAAGAAACACAGGGGATTGCCTGGAGTTTTCTTTGAACTCAGAGACATCAGCACATGGCAGGGCAGGCAGCTGTACTCTTTGTGAAGTGGCAATCTTTTCTGATATATTTATTACAGAAAAAAGGATAAAAATACTATATGCACTTCCCCAAGTGAAAAAGAGACAGGCTGGGTAGTGTGTTTTGAACCAAGACACAAAACCAGTGTGTTCTCTAGATTCATGAGCTAATTAAAATCTATAATGCAGGGAGTACCAAGAGAGACACCAGCAAATTTTACATGTTCTGTTAATGTCTGACACTGAGTGTGATTTTGTGTCTCAAAGATCCGCACAGTGCAGAACGGAAAAGAAATTGAGCATAGCATTTTTACTCTATTAAACTGAGAAAACAAATATTTCTGTGTCTAGGACTGGTTGTGAAGAGATAGTTCTCCCTTCCATGGGAAACAGGAGAGTGGGACAATTGGCAAAGTTCTTGGCAATATTAAGCAACACGCCCCTGAAATCATCATGGTTTTGGACATCACCCATGGCTTTAGTTCTGGGAGTTCCACACCTGGAGTTAATGCTCAAAGAGACCATTATTTTCACTGTCTCAGTGGTGATCAAATATACTGTTCACTAGAAATATGAAAATCACCTGCTACCGTTGCCCTGAGACCGACGTCCCCTGGCTCTGTTTTACCTCCTGTGTCCCTTCCAAAGGGCACAGAGCCCTTGAACTCTCCCAAATTCACGTGGCCCGGGGGCTCCAGCTGCTGCTGTGATGCCCAGGTGGCACCCAGGCACAGTGTATCAGAGTCCGTAATTAACCTGTGCCGGTTTCGGAATTCCAGCTTGGAATTCGTCACAAGTTTCAGATTCTCAGTGTAGAAAGAGAAGTTTGGCTGAGGAGATGGGCTGTTCTATTAGAATAATTTTCTGCCTAAAATTCGTTCTTTCCTTCCAGAAAGGACTATCAAAAAGGAACACTACAGAGTTTTGACGAAGCTGGGGACAGTCAGAGCTTTTCCAGGGAGTTCTGTGGCAGAAGATTCTTCGTTTGGCTGCAATTCTCCCTTGTGGTGTTTACATTTATTGGCTTAGTGTACTTGAGGAAGGGTTTTCTGGTTTGTTTTGATGTTTGTTTGATCTTTGCAACTCCAGCTTTTGAGAATGATCAACATTCCAGGCCGGCACTTTCTGCACAGTCTCTTGCAAAGACCCAGCTGCATCCTTCCAAAAGAGTTGGCTCTCCAAACACAGCGTTCCAGAATTCTCCATCTGTCTTGTTTGATGTCTTCCTCAGGCTGCTCCTCCTCCTTTCCCATTTCCATGCTGATGTCAAATTGTTTTTAGGGATAACACCAAAGCAGCCCGGGCAAGTCCATCCCACAGGATGCTCGGCACATCCAGCGCTTGTGTTATGTAAATGCGGGAGAATCGCTGCTCCAGAGAGGCTGCTCCAAAGCAGGCTCTGATTTAATGCAAAGCCCCGAGACTGAAGGGGGTTTGCCGAGCCCGGTGTGCGGGGAATGTTAAGGAGCCCGTTCCCGTCATCCCAGCTGTACTTCCCGTTCTCCCTCCTTTTCCAAGCCAACCTTGGATGCCGGGAACTGCGTGCTGAGGAAAACCGGAACCCAAGCTGGAATCAGTCTGGCCGCAATCAATGCAGAGCAGCTCATCATTTTTATTACCTGAATTCGCTGCTCTCTTTTTTTTTTCCCTGTATCTGCATCTCTTTTGAGCCCGTCAGATATCTAGAGTGGAGTTAATTTGAGAGCTCCAGGTATGCACTTGAAAGGAAAAACAAGTTTATTCTTTCTAAGAGGAACATACAGGTAACATATATTTAAATAACAAAAATATATGTGTAATGCGTAGCTCGACATGCAAGTTTAGCTCTTGAAGCGGTGAAAATGTGAATTAATATCATTTTAAAAAATCACTGAAACCATGAAAGCCCTATTAAAGGGAGCTTGCTGGAGTCAAGGAATTTCTGCTGCAGTCAGTTTTGGGATTAGAGCCAAGCTGAGCCCACAGGTGTCTGGAGGTTCACAGGAACAGACAAATGATCACTGCAAGAGCTCTTTAGGTTCACAGAGCCGGCACAGGGTTTGGCTCAGCAAGTCCACAAACTTGACTTTAACTCTCGTTCAAAAAGATCCAAAAGTGCCTTTGCCACTGGGCTCTTCAGTTCCACCAAACACCGTTGATTTGTGGAGTCTGTGTGGTCATGGACACAAAAATACATGGAATAATCCCATGTTCTGGAGGGGGTCCCATGGATTTCAGTGGCCCATTCAGTGCAGGGGCTGTTGATGTCCCCCATGGGTGAATGAAGAAGCTTTAATTATATAATAATAAAAAATAAAAGTGGATTTTCGTTGACATTTTATGAGACATTTGCTTTTGTTTCTAAATCAGTTTGGTTTTAGAAGCAGTTTGAGGGATCATATCCCTGTCCATCATTGTCTTTCCTAAATAAATCCAGAATTCCAGAATGGTTTGGATTGGAAGGGACCTTAAAGCCCATCCAGTGCCACCTCTGCCATGGGCAGGGACACCTTCCACTATCCCAGGTTGCTCCAAACCCTTTCCAGCCTGGCCTTGGACACTTCCAGGGACAGGACATCCTAACAAAAAAGTCCATTGCAACTCTTGTAAAGGAAAATTCTCCGACTTGTTGCATCCCTCAAAACAAATGAAGTATCAAAGCTGAGCACTCAATGCTGGAAAAAGTAGCCTGGGTAGTAAAATGTTTCACTCTATTAAAACTTTTTTTGGTACCACATGATATAGGAAATTAATGTTTTTGTTGAATTTACTGAGTTTTTAATCTTGCAGTGTTTCTTCAACATAAGTAAATACACTGAAGTATTTAAAAGCTTTTGAATTCCAAGGGATTTGACACTCCGAAGTGTAATTTCAGCCTTTTAATATTTATAAATATTTTATAAAAATACAGAATATATCACGGTTTAATTACTTAGGATGACTTATCCACTCTCTGAGAAGTTTTCTATAATTATTATCCACTTTTATCACAGAAAAATGTTGTTATATCAAGGAAGATCATATCTACCTCCACACTTTTAATTTATTTTATTTTATTTGCATCTTCTTGTTTTCCTCACCATCCTTCTCAGTCTCATCCTAATGCAAATCAAGGAGCTAATTTGCATGCAATGCTTTAATTTCAAGCCCGGTAAGATGACATTGTTCAATATTTGCACTGTGTATTTTTATCAGCAGATTCTTCATCAGCCACATATTCCTGCAGCAGCGAATTTCACCTGAAGTCAATGGGCACAGATTTCTAACTGCCACATAGAATTTCTGTTTTCTTCCTGACTGACCTGCTTAGAATAATTAGCTTTTTTCCTTATGCTGAGCTGACAGCTACCTGGGAAACAGCAGGTACTCTCAATGTTAATAATGCTGCCCAAGGCCTTTTTCCTTAAATTCTTAGCATAAAGAAGATTGCAGCAAGTCATATTTGTTGAATAAATTGTGAAGATGGCTCAGCTTAACAGAATCAGAGACGAAACCAAAACACACAAAGCAAGGACCAGAGGATTAATATTATATTTTCCCAGCTTTGGCTTTGGCTCACCAAGTGCTTGGTTTATGGCGACGAGATCTGTAAATGATTCCTGGGTATGAATTAGTGATGACCCAGCAAAGGGATCTGGGAGGGTGGCTTGGCTTTAGACAGGAAGGTTCTCGGTGGCCTGGGGATAGCTCAGCACAGTGGTTGGGTGGAGAATCCTCAGGGATGTTTTTGACTGGCTCAGGGTACACCCCGCTCGTGCTGCAGGTAATAAAGTGCCTGTAGCCAAACAGGCTCTCTCTGAGCCCCCGGGAGAGGAAAGGGCCCACAGGAGCGACTCTCTCAGGTTATCTGGGAAGTTCATGGACCATGCCACAGTTATCACCTGGGCTGGTTTTTCCCAGGACCACAGGACTTCCTGCTGGCCCACACAAAACACAGCTGCTGTTCCTGCCCTCTCTGCCATCATGTCACTCCCCCCCTTACACCTCCTCAGGGCTCACCTGAGCACTTGCACCACACCCTACATCAGCTTAGAGGAGAAACTGGGAAGAAATCCTTGACTGTAGAGGTGGTGAGGCCCTGGCACAGAGTGCCCAGAGAGGTTGTGGACTCCCCATTCCTTGTTCCACACCAGGCTGGACAGGGCTTGGAGCACCCTGGGATAGTGGAAGGTGTCCCTGCCCATGGCAGGGGGTGGAATGAGATGAGCTTTAAGGTCCCTTCCAATCCAAACCATTCCAGGATTCTCTGGTCAGAACTTTCTACTGAGTAACTCTGTACTGAGTCTTGGCACTGCAGTGCAATGTAAATCCACAGCATACACACATTTAGAAGAGAGGACAATTTACCACTCAAAAATCAGTGCTACATAAAACATTTTCTGAAAATGAGTTTTGAAAGCTGCTTGCTACTTTGAGCATGTCTCAAAGAAGTAAACTCAGTACCCTGACAGGCACTGCACGGTTTTGGAGAGCTGTGAGGTGTAACAGGGACAGGAAGGTTCCATTCCAGAGGGAAGCACACGGAGCACTCCTGAAGGCCTCGATTCTATCTTTAAAAAGACTTTTCCCTTGTATTTTTGTAACAATTATCTAGTGATTCCCAACCCATATGCTTGTACCAGATGTTTGAACCTTCACAGGCCAAATCATATTTATTCCTTCAGACAAACCACTTCATATTCCTTAATAATAATTCTCAGGATCATTATTATCATTCTCATCACTTCAAATCCAAACACAGCAAATATGATGAACAACACGCTTCAATTTTTCCCCTTGATTAACGGGCTGTGTGTGTGCACAAAACCACTTCAGCTTGGAAGATATGATTTGCCCAGTAAAGCCATTGCTAGCCAGATCTTTCCTGGAGCACTTTCCCTGCACTGTGGAACGACTGGAATTCGCAAGTGCAAGCACCCAAAATGAAACTTTCCTGTGCTACAGATGCTAATGGTATTAATTGCCATTTCTCTGCATTTCATTGTGTCTTCCCGTCCTATTAAGAACTGTTACTCTTGAAATACCTGTGAAATACCTGCAAAACACTTGTGAAATACCTGTAAAACTCAGAACCTTTATTTGCATCATACTTGGTTTGCACTTCAGTCCCCAAGAACTCTTTCTGCTCCTTTAGCAATCCAAAAACGCCCTGAACAATGGAACACTGGAGTTTTGCTGTATTCCAGAGCCAACAAAAGAGTTAATAGTGCACAATGTAGATAAGGTTGTCATTACTCTTTGACAGTAAATATTGCTTTGTGCCAGGTTACCTGATCTGATAAGGAGCAGAACCTCCCAGCAGCAGGATGCTGATAATGATCCTGCCTTTACCCAGGGCCTCTCATCTCAGCAGCTCTGAACTGGGCTGCAAAAGCTGCACACAGACAATGCCATCCTTTCCTGAAACGCTGCACAGACTGGAATGTCGTTGTCCATTAAAACAGGAGTGAACTGCAGATACAGTGAGAACAGGCAGTGCAATCCTCCTGCCAGCATCTGCAGGAGGAGAGGAGGCCACAGCTTTTAACATTGTTTTTCAAAGCATTTTGACTGCTTTCCATCACCCCAGTCTGTTGGAATCTGTGTGGATCACAATATCACGCACTTTGATCAGGGTAAAAATGGAAATACCACCATGATGGCTTGGTTTAATACAGATTTAGAAAAATTATCAGTTTCTGAACTGTAAATCCCGCATTTGCTTTTACATCAGCATATCCATTTCCAGTTTGATGTTCTGCAAACCAGTGTCAGTGCATCTGTACATAAACTGTGCTTTTCACCTCCATAAAATCACGGAATCCCAGAATGGTTTGCACTGGAAGGGAGCCTAAAGCTCACCCCATCCCACCCCCTGCCATGGGCAGGGACACCTTCCACTGTCCCAGGTTGCTCCAAGCCCCATCCAACCTGGCCTTGGACACTTCCAGGGATCCAGGGGCAGCCACAGCTCCTCTGGTCACCCTGTGCCAGGGCCTCCCCACCCTCACAGCCAGGAATTCCTTCCCAATATCCCACCTAAATCTCCCTTCCTTCAGATTAAAGCCATTCCCCCTGTCCTGCCACTAAATGCCCTTGTTTCATTAACAATTACAGTTGCATATTTGCCCCTGTATCCTTTATCAGAAGTCATTCCAGCATTTGTCCATCGCAGTCCCAGACTAACAGGTCTTTCAATGGATTTCCAGGGAGGTTTTATTTCAACTCCTGTTGGTATCCTCCTCATCTACAAGCATTTATTGATTTTTAGAGCCAAACCAACGAGTAAAAACGTTGAGTGGGAAACAGGAATTGCAAAGAGGCAAAATGGAAGATAATGGAGGTCGGAAATGAGGCTGGCTTTAACAAACCCTGCTTTAACAAACCCTGCTTTAACAAACCCTGCTTCTTTGCTGCTTACCGATTGGTTCTATCAAGACAACCCGTGGCAGATCACTAGAAATTTTAAATCAAAAAAATAAAGAGGCCGTGCCAGTGCGTGACCGCACTGTGATCGAAAGTGTCCCTCAAGAATATTTCCTAATTAAACTGCTTGATCAGTTTTATTACCTTAATCAGTGCAGCCAGCCTGCAGGAGGGACAGCCACTTCTGTATCAGGGATCCTGCACTGCAAGAGTGGATTTCTTTTCAGAGCTGTCTCTCTCTTTCTCACCAGGCTGACTTTTGGGCCAGGCTTACCTGGGTGTGAGGTTCACTAAAACGAGCTTAACCTCAGCCAGCTTTAGGACACGTATTACAGAAAATTTAAAACCAAAAAAAAAATGCTCTTCTTGTTGTGTTTTATGGTGCAAGGGGTATTGACAGTCACCGGGATGGAAAACAACACAGATCACAGTGCATCCAGTCTGTAAATACCATGGAATCCCTAATTCTTCAGGAAAAATCTCAGTTAATGCCCCACTCCTGAGATTATTACAGGAGATTAAAGAAGACAACATAAGTTTTTTCAAATGCACAATTTCCAGTCCTTTTGAGGCATGATGTGAATTTATTTCAGAGCATAACTGATTATCTAGATATGCAAACCAAGATTATTTGAGAAAAAAATCTTGACTACAGGAAGTGGTGAAATGACCTTCAGACAAAAATAATATGAAATAATCTTACCTTCAAACTCATCCGTTCTTCTTGAAAGTAACTTAGAAACCTTGATTGTTTCTAACTCTCCAAAGAATCACGGCTCCTGTTTCAAAATGGACTTGGCCAATATTTTAACTCATCTATTTTATGGTACTTTTTTTTTCCTTCTGAGAAATTTGTGGGTTTTCTCTGCACCAAATCTCAATTATGCAAATTCTGTTACCATTTTGGGAATGCTTAGTCATGGATCCTCATTACCATGTTTTTGGGGATGGTAACTGTGGAGAAGAGGAAGACAGTGGCTCCAGAAGAATTACTCATGGTCTGACAGACAAATATAAATTATTCTGGGATGTTTTGAACGGCTACAAATTGATAATAATTATGTCATCAGGCATGGATGCCTACTAGGGTTAACCATAGGTGCAATTTATTTTCTTCTGCCCTTCCACCACTGTTGGTTATTTCATTATGAGGACAAACAGAGACTGGTCCAGGATGGCTTTAACCCTGTGCACCAAGGTTTAATTTTGTCCTTTTATGTGACAGCCTGCCAGTGTGCAGGCAAAAAAATTGAAATATTGTCTATCATTTTCCCCTGGAAAGATGGGATATTAACAAGATTTGAAAGAATAATTTGAGGAGAATTTCAGCAATTCAAATCGAGTATGACATTGGAGGGTGAAAGGAAAGCAAAGAGCACTGGGGTGAGTCCTGGCACGCTGACATGGCACAGAAGAACTGGACAGCTTTGGTGCACTTGCAATTCCTGCCTGGATGTCTGACATGGAAGCTGGAGATCCTCCAAGCACATAGTGGGATATTTAAACCTCTTTGATTAAATGGCAAAGGTTATGTGGAATTAACTCATTCCAAAAGCCAGGATTCCTCATCTATCAGCATCCTCGTATTGAAAAAGTTGATCATAAAAGAAAATGGAAATATAGAAAATGTTTTAAGAAGAAACTCTGCTGTTTTGATACCAGAGGAGACCTTTCTAATGAAAGAACTACAGAACTACCTTCAGGTAAATAAATGTGGGACACAAAGAGCCATCCACAGTAAACAGGGAATAGAAAAGCTTCTTTCCACAGGCTGAGTGATATTGATGGCTCTTGGGATGATTCACTGATTGAATTAAAACACTTTCATTGAATGATCATTTGAGCAATTTGGTTTCTAGTTAAAGTGTTGCCTCATTGCTGATATGCAAATAACGATTGCTGCTGCTGCCCCAAAAGGCATTGATAATTTGGCCTGAGAACTTTCAGATAAACAAGAAAAAGTTAATATGATGTCCCAGTTTATCTTTCTTTCAGCAGGTGATGGCTTCCTCAACACATCTCCCAACGTTTTTAAGTCCAATTCCTAAAGCCTTGAGAAGGGCTTTCCTCCATTTCTCTAAAAAAATTTTGATTTTTTTTAACTTATCCTTTAAGTTTATCCTTCTATTTCTATCCTATGTGGAAATTTCCTGTCCATTATTCCAATTTATCTTTTTTATTACTCAGATAATTATTTGTTACATTTTTGATGGATTATTCACCAGCTCTCTTCATTCTCCAGAATTTATTTCTGCAAGAACAGCATTGCTGAGCTACTGCCCTAAGTGGATCCATTTCTTTTTATGTGACATTCAAGCAGTGAATATTCTAAACTGTATTGGTTCTGAACCTCTCTTACATTACTCCACCTGTTCCCTCCAACCACATGATACAAATGCAAATTTCAAGAGTTTTTTTCTCTGCTTTGAGTGCCTTTTTCCTCTGTAAACTACAAAGTTGTTCTTTTGTATAACTAAGGGAATTTCTCAGTGTGGCTTGGCAACGAACAATTGAAATCTCTTGACAATGGGCAATTAAAATCTCTCCTCAGTGTTCTGTAATTGAGGGCATTTTCATGACGAGCTCATTGTTGATGCTGAGTGATCAGTAACAGACGCCTACGGAGGACTTCCCTGGATTTAGGAAAGTGCCCACAGCAGCACATTCCTGTGTAGTGTAAGATGATGGAATTCCAGAATGGTTTGGGTTGGAAGGGACCTTAAAGCCCATCCAGTGCCACCCCCTGCCATGGGCAGGGACACCTTCCACTGTCCCAGGGTGCTCAGGGCCCCATCCAGCCTGGCCTTGGACACTTCCAGGGATCCAGAGGCAGCCACAGCTTCTCTGGGCACCCTGTGCATCCCTATCCACTGGAAAGGATTTCATAAAAAGATACCTCTGTTGAACCTCCCTCACATCTCCCAGGGAAGCAGCATCTCATAGTCTGAAAGAGAACTGAGGAGCATCCAGGATATTCACAGGAGATTTAACGGAGAATCAGTGAAACTGCAACATTTGCCTTCTTCCAGCTGCCCCTTAAAGCTCCAGGAGCTGTGCTTGGCTTCTTGAGGCCGGTGGTTTTCACCTCCCCTGGGATTTTGGATGCACTTCACTTCCAAATCAATGCAATGCTCTCCAAGATATTCAAAGCTAGACATTTTTGATGTTAAATGAACAAATTCCTTCACAATCTGACGCTTATTGTCCATCTCATTATGTAAAAGGCAAGAAAAATGCTGCTGGAGAGGCATGTGAACAAACAGGAGGAGAGAGACAAAAAAGGAATGGGGGAAGCTGGTGGAGAGAGAGAGGTAAAACATGCTTTAATTCAGGTGATCATTGGCATGTCTGAGCTGTCAGGCTGACACCACTGTCTGCCTGCACTCAGAGTTTTTCATGTAAAAGAAGCAGATGTGCCAAAAGAATCCTTCCTAGAGCTGTAGTAGGTTCAGCACACTCACACAAAACACAATTTCTGCCTTAAGAACTCCTGAAATCCGTACAGATTTTCTAGGCTTTGTTTGATGCTTAGAATGAAAAAGATGGACATATTTGTAGGGAATAAAGCTGAATGCATTTTGTAAAATTACTGGCTGCTACGGTTTTATTTCAAACATGCCACCTACGTTAGAACTAAAAATGCTCCACAGTCTTTTTATAATTCATCTTTGCTGGAAAAACAGTTGGTGGAGAATTTGAGTAGGAAAACCCAAACATTGCATTGGCCTTGAATCCTCCTGAGCACTTCTCTGCAGAGGGTCAGCAAGGATATGTTTTGGGAGCTGTTTGAGTGTTGGTTAATCAGAAATAATTTCATTTTGATTCATCACTAGAGCCCTTCACAAATACAACCTCATAATTTTTTCCTCTCTCTGAATCCTTTAAGAGTAACTCCTGAACCTCCACTTTCCAGCTCCTGCCCTCACTGCAATGGCATCAGGGAAGAGAAACTCAAGTTTACTAAAAAACCTAAACTGCAAAAGTAGCAATTTAAATTAGTAATGCAAAGCAGCACGTAGAAGATATCCACAAAACTACTCTGGGTGGAGAGGACGAACGTAGATTATTGCTCAGCAATATTTGATACCACTGTGTTTTATTCAGTAAAATGCTTCATTTAATAACAACAGTGTCACTAATTTCAGCAGCAGAGCCACAACCTCCATTTCTGTCAGCGTGGCAGGACAGCAGTTCTGAAAGGGTGGCATTAAAAGGATAAGCTCTGTCTGTTTTAGCCTTGAAAGCTTTGTAGGTGCTAAAACAATTTCGCAAGAGGACAAATCGCAGTTTACTTTTCGCTTTCCTTTTCTTCCTCCATTGCAAACAGAAACGTGAGACATTGAACCCATCAGAATGAGATGTAAGGAGATTTCTCAGGCAGGAATAATTCTTTACCCAAGCACAGCGAACATTTAGAAGCCTTCCTCGAGGACGGGCCCAGGAAACATGGAGCTGCCTTCCCATGGGTTCTGAGACAGGATCTGGAATAGAGCTGTGCCTGGCTCTCCCCCATCTAGGCAGTGTTTCCCATGCACTAAAATGAAATTCATAATGTATTTTTCGGCACAGTGCAATGTTTCTCAAACTGCCTTCCAACCCAGGCAGTCAGGAATCCTGTAGCACTGAGACGTTCTGCTCTTTTCCTAGGAAATCCACACTTTCCAAACTGGTATCAGCGTTACACACGGAGTTCTCAGTGTTATGGCACACGGGCTGATGTCAATCCTGCCAAAGGAAGGAAAAATTTAGAGACTGGAATGAGTGGGGCAGGAAAGCCTGGGAAGAAACCATGAAAGCATCTTTTTGCTGGGCAGGATCCAGTGTCTTTGCAGTTTCCTGACACAGAGCACCTCATTTAATGCGGTCTGAAAGTGTCACCCACAGGAGCCAATTTATCCGGAATTTTGCTTCATAAGATGAAACACTGTGAAATAATGGAGAGCCGGAGAAGGTTGAGCTCTTCTGAATTTGCATTGCCACTCTGTCCTCCCTGGGATGGTCTGGACTGGGAACAAGTCGGGCATTTTGCATAATTTCTACACATGGTAAAGGTTACAAGGCACAGCAATGCGTGACACATTGTCTGACTGCTGATATTAAGCTGCAAGACAATAAAGTAAATTTCTTTACATAATGACCTGAAAGATTAGTTACGCTTGATAAATGTGACTTGAGAGACTTTCATTGAGCTCAGACTTTTCTCTGGGAGCAGAATTACATTTCTTAAAAAGGTCTGGACGTATCTGCTTTATAGATAGGGAAATTTCAGAATATAGTCCTAAATAACCTGATAATAAATACAGACCATTAAATTGCTAAATGTTGCTGAAATCTTTTATGGAGATAGTGCTAATCCAGTCCGTTCTTGGAAGATATATAGCCCAGTTTCTAATTGGTCCTCATAGAGGAGTTAGTGAAGGTGAGGTAATAGTGATAGGGATGCAGAAATACCTCAGCCAAAATGATTTCCATAGAGAATTAGAGATAGACTTGATTTGGGGAGGTCTGTGTGCAGTATTTAGCTGTGGGCCAGCTGGCCATGACCCCAACCACGGCTGCAGTTACTGGGAGGGCACAAACTGGAGCTATGCGCTCAGCAAAGTGTTTTGTTGTCCTTCCAGGCTGCCAGTGGTGCACAAGCTGAATTAAAAGTGGTAACAGTCAAAGCCCTGAGGGCACTGGCTCTTGGTAATCCTGCCAGTCTTCTGAGCTCTGTTTGATACCTTAACCTCTTGGGCAGGGAGGAAGGGGCCTTTTGGGAATGTTGGTGGAAGTGGAGCAGGTCTGTGTTTGCTCCTGGGGCTGCAGGTCTGCTGCTCTCCTTGTGAAACACAGCAGGAAGACTTCTCAGCTTTAGACATTTGGGCATCATCTCCCATGGTTATTCTGGGGAATATAAACTGTGAAATATCCAGGAGGAAGCCAGAGCTATAATCTCTTCAGGGCTGTTTCACATTTCAGAGATGAGGGTGATTCCCATGCAAGAAACCATCCCAAGGTCTTGTCTGAGTTGGAAGAGGCCTTGAGAAGATGTTTGGTGACTCTGCTGGGGACAGACTGGGCACAGAAACTCTTCCAGAGGGATGTTGGAGCTCTTCTCAGTTATATTCAAAACCTCCTACAAAGGGAATGGCCCAGGCTGCCTGGACAGCTCATTCCAGCACTTAACTGTGCTGAATATTGGGAACCTGTTCCTTGAAATCTGACCTTTAGCACTCACATTGCAAAGCTGTCAGCTCGGAGGTGGGCTCTGCTGACCCTTTAAAAGCAAATAGTTCACAGCACTCGACAGTTGTTCACAAGATTCATTACTAAGAAGCATTAAAGTCCGAAACTTGTGAGAGGAATCAGGGAGGAATTGCAGCCAATTCTGATTCAGTGACTTCCTAGAGACAACTAGAAATGTGGTGCCAGTGGAACACAGGAATCCAAGGGGGAGCCACAACAGCAAATTGTTTGTTTCAGTTGTAAATTGGTGAGAGCAGAAGGAAAATGATGAAACCTTCACTTTAGAACAGCTTGGAAATTCAACACGAATTCTGTATTTGTGGCTCAGGTCTCTTCCAAACCTATTTGTCTTCGGAAAGAGCTGAAAAGATGCTACAAAACCTCCATTTTTCTAAATAAGAGATGACCTCTGTTGACTACTCCAGTTCCAGGTTGCATCTGGCAGAATTGTGTTCCTGCATTATGGGATTCCGAGGTCAGGAAGGGGGATCAGGGAAGCCAGGGATCACCCAGCTCAGCACCTCCAGGGCTGCTTTTGCAGGAGAGCATTACATTCAGCTGTGCTTCCAGCACATTCTGAGATCTGATAAATACGATGTCCTGCACAGAGAGGAGGCTCCCTGGCTGTGACACATTGCTCCAGCACAGGTAGTGATCTAATGGGAAGCAAAGGAAGAGGGAGAGGGGTTTGCCGGAGCCCGGCGTGATGCGAATGTTAACAAGTCCTCTCACGTCATCAGCTTCCCTGCTCTCCACGCCCTCCCTCCCTGCCTTTCTCTTTCATGAGCCAGCCTGAAATCAGGGAATTACATGCTAAGGAAAACCCTTCAGCTAAACATATAATTATTCTGCACAGGATCAGTGCAGCACAGTTAATCAGTTTACCAACTGAATTAATTTTTATTTTTTTATGTCTACATCTCCTGTTGGAGGTGCAGAAATTCTAGATTTATAGGGGAAAAAATGGCTTGCAGTTGTGAAATGAGTATCTACAGCAGACCATTTATTAGGAGAGAAACCTCCACTGCAGGCTGTTTTGGCAGACAAACCTGTCAGTCCCCAGGACTTTGAATCACGGGCTCTGTGTGGAGTTATTACAGGTACTTAAGGAATAGCTGGTTTCCCATTTTAATTTTCAGCTGTTCAGTAACACTGAAAGTCGCAGCTGTATTTCATTGCATTGTATTTCATTCCATTTCCTTGGACTGCTTTGAAAAGTGAGTATTTATTTGGACAGAGGTGTCACTTCCCCGTAAATGAGTTCACATTTTAAATGACCTACTTGTAAACTGCTCCCCATAGGAAGTACAACACCTCCAATGCTCTTGGTGGTAAAAGTACAGAGAACACCCTTCAGATTCTGCCTCCAATGGAAACAAAAGCTACCACCCTTTCATTAATTCAGTAAGACATCCTACCTCCCCTGTGCACCCCAAGCCCCCAGATTCTGTACAGGACTCCCCTCCTCAGTGCATTCTGAAACAGATGGGTTTGGGTTTGGAGTGCTCGCTGATAACCTGCAAAGTGTCCCTGAGTTTCACAGGGAGCTCCTGCACCAAAAAGCAACCAAAGTCTGCAGGTAAAGCATTCCAGATGCACATCTTGGAGGGCAGCTTGTCATTTACTCACATTAAGATGTTAAACCTAATCCAAGGAAAAACTGACCAGTCAGAAACCTCTCTGATCCCCGAGGCACTGGTGAGCTTTTTGGGTAATGCTTCCTTTCCAGTGGGGCCACAGCGGAATCTGGGCAAGGCAAAGGTTTTTCCTGAAGTACCTTTTGGGTCCATAGTACACATCCCCAGGAAAACAGGTAAGTTATGTAAGAAACCAGGGGAAATACCTGTTCATTTTCTGAAGTAAAAACCATTTAGAGATATCTAAAATTTTGGAAAATTTGGGGGAAAAAAAGAATACTGACTGAAAACTGTTGCTAAAAATATCTTCCCAATTAATGTTTTCAGCTCCTTTAAACCTTCCTTCTTAACCACAGTGCCTTCTGCTGTATCTGCTAAACTTTACAAAATATTTTTGTATAAAGACAGTTTCTTTAACACAAAAATATCCAGAGTTTTGATTTCTAGATCCTCTGAGAGCCTCAGGAATCAATTTCTCCAGACTTGCATGGCCTTTTCAGGTTGTCCACACCATCAGATGCAGCTCCCTAATTGAATTCCAGTTGAGTGCGTTCCCGAGAAAGGAACTGTGGATAAATACAAGATGCCAACTTGTCATTACAATGTTCCTTAAAGCCTACCAGTTTTTACTTTTTTTGGCAAGTAACATTTCCTAAAGGAAAAGAACAGAAGGGTGTCTCCTCTTGAGGGGGGCTCAGGCTGCAGTGGTTGCTCTCATCAGATGCTGTAACCAGGACACATTCTGGGGACCTGGGTCTCAAACCATTAACATCATTTTCATGACTTCCTTCCATCTTCTCTACAGTTATTTGATGCTTCTGGTACTCACTGCTAGTTAGTTTCGAAACATGGGCTTTGCTAAGAGATTTTAGAAATAAGTTACAATGGCTTCAACGAATATGATAAATGCAAGTTCTAAAAGTGTGCTGCTATAATTTCCCTGTGAAATACGTTATCATTTACAGTCTCCACCAATAAAACTAATTGCCTACATATTTTTAAGCCCCCCCCCAAAGGTATATTCCAGTGGCAATATTTGTTCCATTGTTTGTTAACATGTTGCTATCTATAGTCAAGATAATACTCCTCATTCATAAAGGGGTAATTTTTCGAAAGTGTCTTTAATTTATCTTTTAGTGCTGTGAATGAAGTGACCTTTCAGAATAGAAGGAATACATAAAAACTACCTTATCACTGAAAATCACTGCCTGTGCAGACCTTCGACCTCTCTGGCACATGGATTTAGCAGAGTGACTGTAGCCAACAGAGTTGAGCTACAGAATACATGGAAATTACAGGCAAACAGTGGCCAAAGTTGGGCAATTTTTGCAAAGTGAGGTAGTTACAAGTAGTTTTAAACTGATTCTGGTCTGCCATTTGTGTGGGTTAAGTCTTTTCTTTGGCTGCAACTGAGCTATGCATCTGCAAAGGTAAATGCTGGCATAAAAAGGGGGCTTGTAATATTAACGTGGGGGAAATGGACAAATGTGCAACTTTCCTGTTTGTGGATGTGCAGCTTGAGTTACCAAGGAAAATATCCACGTTGTGAATACTTCAGTGTTCATTGCATTATCTTTATTTATGCCTGAACACAGAGGCACAGCACTGACAATGCTGCCTACTCCAGATATCCCTATGGATGGTCCATGTGCAGTCTGGTATGGAAATCCAACTGTCAGGCAACTCCAGACATTTAAAAACCTGCTGCTTGTATGACCTTCCTCCACTGCACATCATGGATTACTGTTCCCCAGGATGTAATTAGTTTGCACCAGAAAGGATAAAAAAGTAGCAGGAAGTATTTTTAATTTTAGCAACAAGTATTCTACACCCTTTGACACTTAATTTACATTATAATTCAATTAAGGAGTTAAAATAGCAGAGTGGTCTGTCCACTTTTTAACTCTTTTGTGTACTGAGAATTAAGGTGTGGATCAGAAAACTCTTGTGCACGTCCATTAGGATTTGATATCACCTAATGACATTGGAGCCTGGGAATCAATCCTATATCTAAAGGTTTCAGGATCCATCCCAACGACCTGCTCAAGCCCTCCCAATTACCCCGAGTTCCCAAACACCTGAGAAACAAAGTACACACATTCCCCTACACACCGTTTGCTTCACAAGACTCTGTGCTTGTAAAAGAATAATTAGCTGATAACGGCAACGTGTCTGATGAGCACCAAAACAGCCCAATTTCAGCGAAGTGTGGAGATGTAGCTCAGCAAAATGAGACCAGAACCATTCCCTTATTAATGAGAATACTTTGAAAGCTTTAAGGACATCATAGTGGGCATCCAATTTAACCCTCCCGTAAGTTCATCACATTACAGGAATCATTTCCATGAGTAACCTACACCCCAAATTTGCACCTCTTCTCCTTATATAACAGAGATCCCCGTGGCAGGAATTACTTGTCTCAAAGACAGACAGCTCATCAGAAGCCCCGTATAACAACACCAATGCATTCCACTGTGGGAACACATTCTCCCCCCACTCCGGAGAAATTTAAACCACTCATCATCAGGAACAACCCATCGCCCTCCCATCCACCCCGGTCTGTTTGCAGCGCAGCCGAGCATTGTCAGGCAAAACATGTCACAGCTGACGGCTGTGTTGTGAAACTGCGAATGTGCAGGGAAATCATCATTCCTGTCAAGTTATCCCGGCGAGTTTCCCCGCGGAGCCGTGCTCAGCCCTGCGCCTTCCCACGGCTGGCGCGGACGCGGAGCCTCGGACACACGGCGGGGCAGCCTGGACAGGGCAGGACACGTCCCTAAAGGAGCCTGGACAGAGCAGGACACGTTCCTAAAGGAGTCTGGACAGAGCAGGACACGTCCCTAAACGAGCAGGATGCCTCAGTCCAGCCCCCGGCGCCTGGTGCTCCTTGTGGTACCCAAAACTACAGACAAGTGCTGCACAGCCACTGCATCAGATCACCTGATATGAGCAAACCAGACCTAATCAGGGCAAATTTAAAGCAGCCAAACATCCCGACGTTACCCTGTGCGAGGCATAATGGAGCCGTGAGACACAAACACTTTCTGTCTGCATTGTCCAACAAATGCAGTTGATCCCCGCTCCGTTCTCGGCAGCAATTCCCACAGCACAGCACAGCTGAAGCAGCCTCTCCTCAGCCCTGTCTCTAACAACTACCGGGCAAAGCAGCATAGGGATGATCAGAACTGAATAAACTCTTCCCAAAACAAAGAATGCGAGAGCACGGATGCAAATTGCCAGGATCCAAAGTACAGACAATACACGGCAATAAACGATCCTACCTTTCATCCAATCCACTACTTGCTTGGGCGTCCACTTGCTAATAGGTTCCATAACGAGAGCCATCATCAGATCACTTTATCATTCACACCAAAATCAGAGGGAAAAGGAGAGAAAAATTGTGTCAGAGCATGGCTGGGCTACGAGAGCTGTCGGATTTTACAGTGCAGTTCAAAGAGAAGATGATGCTTTGTCCCTCCAGGTTCCTCCTGCACTGATTCAGTAATGTATAAAATTACACTGCTTGATCAGCTCTGGCACCTCCCCCACTGCACACAGCCTGCAACACCCGGAGCACCGAGCCAGGAAATGGTGCAGTACAGACTTACTTACCAAAGCCTCTGCCCGCCGAGCCACCGGCACGGATAAAACATGGCATTGCACACGGAGCAACCCGCGCCGGAGCCGCTCCGCACGCCGAGTTTGACGGAGCTGCTTTATGCCATGGAGCCCTGGGATCTTCATCAGGGAATATGTCACTACTGTAACTTGATAGCAGATTGTCTTGGCTTCATTGTGAATATGCTGACTGTCACTCGGCTTAAAGTGAAGATAGAAACGTCAGAATATCGCCTGGCATCTGGCAAAATGCTGAGCATCTCCATCTTTACAATGCAAAATGTTGCTGGAGTCTTGTACTATATAATCATGTAATTCAGAATGTCAAACACAGTATGAAAAGTCTTACCCAAGAAAAAAACTACTGGGAGAAAACTCTTTTTTTTTCTGGCCACATTCAGAGCTAGGATATTTCCTCCTATGAGCTGCTCATTTTGTAGTGAAAGAATGACAGCATCGAGGAGTCAATTTGTACTACTACAGCACTTTAGGATAGACAAGTACAGCAAGTATTTTGACTCTCAGTACTGGGATCATTAGTCAATGTCTCCCTTTTGTTATGAAGGAAAAAAAATGTCTTAAGTATTCCTAATCCCGAAGTTTGCTACCCTTCTGACAGATGAAGGTGAAACATTTTAATGAGATGTGCCAAACAGCACTTTTTGGACCCGTTTGTGACTCTCTGCACCTCATGCAGCACAAATTCTGCATCCTGTGGCTGTGAAGGTGCTGCTGGCTCCAACCTATCGTCTGAGATCTGCAGCCCCACTATGTTATGCTAAGGGGACAAACTCAGACTCCAGAAAAAAGGCAGAACAAAGCAGTTCCACCTTTCTCTTCAGTGATCTTTCATCTGTGCCTGTTTCTCCTGCGCTGCTCCAAGCTCCCCCAGCACATCAGGGGAAGAGGATGATGCTGGTCCCATGTCTGCTCCCCCTGGGGCTGGGTTAAAGTACCCAGGCTGAGATCTGTCTTCTCTATCTCTCATATGGGGGAACATGAAATACCAATGAATATTTATCACAGAATCCCAGAATGGTTTGGGTTGGGAGGGATCTTAAAGCCCATCCCATTCCACCCCCTGCCATGGGCAGGAACACCTTCCACTACCTCCAAGCCTCGTCCAGCCTGGCTTTGGACACTTCCAGGGACCCAGGGGCAGCCACAGCTTCTCTGGGCACCCTGTGCCAGGGCCCCCCCCACCCTCACAGGGAAGAATCCCTTCCTAAAATCCAATCTAAACCTACTCTCTGGCAGTTTATTCTCTGCCCTTTCAGGGCTCTTTTTTATATAGTTCAGGATGCAGACAGGCATCTTTCCCCCCACTAAAGCTTCTCCAAAGAGCTGTGCCATTCTCAGCTCAGTGATGCACTCGACCCGTTTTTATTTTTCTTTAGCTTTGGGAAATAGTGTGATTAGTATTCTATGATGTATTTGGAGTGCTCAGAGCACAGATCTTCTTTACAAAAGGATTCACATCAATTCTCCTTCAAGAAGGCTGAACAGCATGTCAGCTTCCTCTCTGAGTTTTGGGAGACCACTTTCAGTAGCTTTAGTTCTGTCTAAATAGCTGTTTACAATGGACATAATAATGACAAAGCTCTCAAAGGCACAATACTTCTCTTTTTAGGCAATAGTGGGCTAGAATTGAGAATAAATATTTCTATTAGCTATTGGAAACTGTACAAGTTGTTTGGGGGGTTATTCTTTCTTAAAAGTCTTGATTTTTTTAAGTTCAACACCAGCATGGAAGAATTTGAGATAAGCTATGTTGTGCACAAACTTGGTATTTTGACACATTTGCACAGAAAAAATCTTCATTCATGATTGTTTGGACTACTTCCCTAATTCCTGTCATTTGACAGACATTCTGTCAATGCCCCTTTGTCTCACATTTCCTACCCAGGCTTGACTGGGCACTTTTTCATATATATTTTGACATATTTTGGAAAGATGATGAAGCCTGAATTCAAAGCCCATCAATGTCAGTGGGCACAATTCCCCTCATTTAAATTGTCCTTGGATGACAAAAGAGGCCCCAAACCATTATTTTGGAATGAGAACTTCCATTTTCACAATGAGAACCTTCTAAATCCTTCATGTCCTGTTACTGAGGCTCCTCCCCCCAAAGATGGTTTGCATTTTCATTTATTCCCACCGTTACTCACCACCATGCTGCTGGCTCAGGCAGTAACTATGATTTGGCTGGAAGACCTCGGCTGTTAGATAAACTCCTGTGATTTTCCTTATTATTACCAGTCACAGTGTGTCTGTATTCTGGGATTTTACAACCTTCAGGACAACAGTCTACTTTTTTGTTCTACTTCTCAGAATAAAATATTCAAAGCTGTTAAAAAAACTCTGTTTCTCTCCTTCCCGATGATTTATTCAGGTTCATTCTCTGTTGCAAAGATCAGTGCACACGGCCCTGCTTTGTCACGAATCATTCCAACCCCAGGGAAATGTTCCTTCAACTCCTCTCATGGGTATGTTCAGTGTGGCAGCCCACAGATGGCTCTACCTGGGGATTTCCTCTGCTTCTTCTTTTGTTGTTTCAAGAAAGATTTATTCCTCACACCCATGGGAATGTCACAGGAACATGGCAAGATCAGGAAAGGAGCCCGTGACAGGCCATGGGACTCAGTGATGGATCCAGCTGAGCACTAGAAAGGCCAAATGGACTGGAGACATAGCCAGACTATTTCTGGAACCATGGCTCAAGTCAGCTCAGAGCACTTTTTCATACAGGTTGTCCACTCTGCCCACTGAGGTAACAACTCTGGAATGAGTAATCATGGAACACACCCGCCCTGCCCTGAGCTGTCATCCTCACTCCTGACACAGCTCTAACCCTCCTCCCTCACCATTCCTGTCAGCCATGGGTCACTGCAGTGGAATCAAGTCTGAAAAGCCACTAAACAAGGAAATTTTTCAAAAAACAGGCAAAACTACGCAATCCCTAAAGCTGTGCCATGTGTTTTTCTGCCTGTTTATTGCAAGGCTTCTGCCTGGATCTATCCCCCAACCTACCTAGCACTGCTTCCTGATGCCGACATAAAAGCAACAATGCATTCCCATGACTGTGTTTTTCTTCCAGGCTGAATGTAGCAAATCAAGAGAAAAAAGATCAAGGAACATCTTTCTCACTATTATTCTATCTAGGTCATGTAAATGAGAAATACTTTCTGACTGGAGTCTGCATAAGCATCGGAGCAAAGTGAGGCATTTGAAAGGGAGAAAGGGAGCAGAGCTTTCACTATGATGCAACGTTGTTGTCAAAGGCCTATATAAAATAATCTGGTAATTCCAGCCCATAATCATCGCTGCTGCCTTTGACAGCAAAGGCCTAAGGCTGAACAGACTGGTGGAAAGGCATGGAGTCCCTCCTCCTTGCCAGCAGTAATGCTGAGAGTGCTGTAGCTTTTGAGCACTGCCCGGTATCTCTGGGATTGCTAATTAAACCATCAGTCTCCGTATTTTCATGGTCACCGTGGGAGGCAGTTAAATGTTCTTGTGTATTTCATGGCCAGTGATAACTTTCCAATTAAGGATTATGCTCAAATCTGGTACCATAGTCACTGTAACACTTAGAACAATCACGCATTTCTTGCAGTTTTCATTTGGAAACAATTATTCTCGTCTTCTTTGATGAAGAAATAACTTGCTTGTTGGGAAATAAGTCCTTTACGAGCTGGTTAGTTTAACAAAATCTTGACATGGCATTTGATGTCCATTATGGAAAAACAAGAGCATGCAGCTCCAGATTAAATAAGTCACGAATGCCCTGGAAAAGTGGTATGTAATGTTATAACTTAGGACATCCATAATTTATATTATTAATGGAAATGTAAGCAAAATCTCCAAGGAAATGACTGTTGAACTCTCGGTTATCATTAAAGCTTTTTATCATGTAAGATTAATATATTATACAGCCGCTTTTTGTGGAAAAAAACATATTCTTAAAAAACAGAATGGAGCTAAATTGTTGGTTTTGATCAGTTCTGTTCTAAGCCAGGTTCTGCCTGGTGTTGCCTCCAACCCTTGAGACACTTGTCGAGAGATGGCAAGAAAAGCGCCTGCGGTGAAGTTGCGTGAGAGCAGTTCATGTGCTGGAGGAACAAAACCCAGCTTAGGTTTGGGATAGGGATTGACAGATTCTCCTGTTTAATGATAAACCCTGGCCTTACTTAACCCTGGCTTTACAAGCTGAGGGGTTGGGCTCTGGCTGTTCTCGCAGGACAGTCCAGCTCAGGAGATCTGGGGGAGGGTCCTGTGCTTTGAGCAGCCCGAGCAGGGGCTGTGAGGAAAGGGTTTGGGTCATTCCCAGCTCCCAAAGAGGGTCAACACGAAGGTGCTATATGATCCATGAGTCTTTATTTTAGATTACAGGATATTCTGAGTTGGAAGGGACAAGGATCAAGTCCAACTCTTAAGTGAAAGGCCCATCCGGGGATTGAATCCACACCCTTGGTGTTCTCAGCACCACGCTCCAACAAACCGAGCCAATCTCTCAGGTGGATATTGCATTTTTGTGTCCAGAAGCTGTGGCTGCCCCATCCCTGGCAGTGTCCAAGGCCAGGCTGGATGGGGCCTGGACCAGCCTGGCACAGTGGAAGGTGTCCCTGCCCACGGCAGGGGGTGGCACTGGATGGGATTTCAGCTCCCTCCCCACCCAAACCATCCCACGACCCTGCGATTCTCCAACACACGCCGCAGCTGGTGCCGAGGTATTTTCTCCCAGTGCAGGCACCAGCCCTGACTGTCCTCTGTGGAATTCTGCCGGCTGTGAGCCCGGCGAGGCCCTGGGCAGCGGGGCCAGTGCCGCGGAGCCCCGTGGTGATGGGGATGATGGGACGAGGGATGATGGTGATGGGGATGATGGGGACGATGGGGATGGTGTTCCACATTCTGGAGTGCCACCTGCTGGCACCGCACCCGGCGGCAGCTCCAGCACCACGGCAAAGGGCACTCGGCAGCCTCCCTCTTAATAAATCCGAATTAATTAATTCATTCATTGCGTTTAATTTTCACTGCCGGCGCTTGCTGTTGCATCAACTTACAGTATTTATTCCACAGGAACCCACTGTAGTCTTCGCTCTTCCATCACAGGTATTAATACCCCAGCTTTTACATGGAGCCTCATCAGAAATTTATATTTTTTTCATGCTCCATTAGATGATAAAACTGTTTTATTAATGTGTGTTAGTCATAATTTATGATACTTTACATTAATTGGGTATTAAAACACCCTTACATGGTTCGGAAATCAGGGCTAACATTACAGAAATGAAAGAAACACTCGGTTTTTCAGGAATACAGAGAAATTATTTCATTATCACTTTCTAAAAAATATGTCCTGACGTGGCTGAGATGGTTTAGTGCACTGCTTTTTTTCTTGGCATATTTTGGTGTTCACAAAAGCTCCTACTCTGACCTCTCTAGGGACTGAAATCCTCTATTTAGCCACAGAACATGTACATCATGGACAGAGGCACTGCAAACTTCCTCCTCTCTTGCATCACTTTCATCATAATATAAGCTGTTTTTTCAGGAGCTGCCCTTTAGCTGTTGTTACACTTCCTTGACATCAAGAGCAGCTTTTCTATAAAACAGGTTCTCTAGATTACACATCTCTGGGAAAAATTATCCCTTTTCGCAGCCCCATTCAGAGTTTTAAATGCAACTTAAGTGTATTAATGTCAGAGATATACTGTAGAAAAATTAACCGAAAAAATGTTGTTCTTTTCTAAGAGAAGTCCACTGATTTCAGTGAAGACACTGTGAGGTTATAACTGGGATAATTTTTTCTCATAGAAGATGAACTTTGTGGTTTTTGACTCAGACTGCAAATGAGCAGAGAACACTGAAATATTTTCATATTAAGGGAAACGGGATTGTCTGTTTTCAGCCTGTTAGCCGATACCACCAACATGTTTAGAGTCTCCCAAAAAGCTCCAAATAAGAGGGAATACTCCAATCTGGGAATCACTGTGACAATCTTCAAAGCAGAGACACAAGAAGAAAGTCCCTTGAAGCAGTGCCAGTGGAAGAGCCTTCCACCTTGCCAAGGAAGTTTCCATATTCCACTCGTGCCACCACCAGGAATCACAGCTTCCTCCCCAAATAAACTTCATGAGGACACAGATATTTGGGTAAATCTTAACTTTGAGCTGCTGGGAAACACAGAGCACAGGGGCCTCATCTGCTTCATTAATCTCTTCACAGGTTGCCATCACCAGTTTGGTAAGCAGGGGGAAACTGCAGACAGGTCCTTTGTTATCATTTTCCTACACAGAATTCCTCCAGGAACAGCTATAAAGTTCTGCTCAGTTCAGAACTGACTAGAGTGTGTCGCTAAATTAAGGAGAAACAGGAAAATATCTTGCAGCAAGATACTGAGCCTCACATGCAGCTGCAGAGGGATCCTGTAGCACTGTGCAGGCAATTCCATGCTCAGAATGGATTCACTCTCTTAATTCAGTTTTCCGTGACATGGAGCTTACAGTGCTGACAGTCACTGGGCCAGCGTGAGAATTTCTGAAGGCAAAACGGGGCAATCTCTCTCCAAAATACGTTCCAGCTCAACAGAAATCATTGGTGTGATGCCATATTTATTACACATGGATCAATGGTCTTTATTTTTTAGGTATTATATAGATCAGACTACCTTTTCAGAAGTCTCCTTTTTGGCCCTAAAATCTTAGGAATTTTAAAATTTAAGTGCTGCTAACTCCAGCTTCTTTTCTTTGAAGAAAAACAAACATCAGAATATTTATTACTACAATATGTTTCCTGTCAATATATCCATATTCATTTATATACAATATGATTTGTATTCGCCTTTACCCTTCCTCTAGTAAATAAAGGGAACATATTTATTTGATAAAAACAGAATAAATGTCCAATATACTTCCTCTGCAAGACTCACATAACAACTTTTAAGCAATAAACCATCTGCTTCTCACTACATTAGGTAAACGATATTACTTTGGGAAAAACCAGTAATAATGGAAAACTTGACAACAGTAATAAAACTTCCAAACTATTGATAGCAGATTCCCTTGTAATCCATTACTTGCTGGCTGGAAAGCTGGCTTTGAAGCACTGCTGCCTGTTGATTTTCCTAATGCATTCAGGGAACCAACTCCGAATATTCAGTGATTCTGTGAGACTCGGGCTGTATATTCCGTGTGACATTTATGGTGTGAAGAAAACATCCAGCAATGTTGCAAATGGATTTGTTTTGCCATCGAGGGACTCTCAGTGTGGAGGGAGAGGAGGGACAAACTCATGTTCAAGCGTCCAGGAGAGCCTGGGTGCACTCTAGGCAATGGTGTGGAGAACTATTCCACTGAGAAAACCCACTTTATCCTTTTGTGTTCCATCATTATCTTCTTCTCCATCATCCCACGGCAAAATGTGCCTCACAGAAATGTTTGAGCATGGGCTTCAATATTAAAGGAGTCATTTTGCCTTGCAGAGATATCTGATGGGGTGACCCAGGACGTGCTGCAAAGGGGAATGTCAGATTCATAAAATTGTGACAATTATTATCATGCCGTCTTCATTTTCCCCTGTGATTTTCAGTCCAAGCTTGTCTTTCATGTTGCCAAGTGACTGGTGACAGGAAAAGCATTTCTTCAAGGCATTCTCAAGACGGCTTTTTCTTTATCTTAGCGTCTCTGCAAAGCCCTGCTATTATTAGGTCTTTCTAATGCCTTGGTTAAAACCTCAGAGATTACGCTCCTACTTTATACTCCAGTAGCCTCTTCATTCTCCATGTTTGGTTAGACTCAATATTTGCTTGGAGGACTGGCTGTGACTACAGTGATACTCCCGGCGTGTGACTGGAGCCAAGTTTTGTGTTGCCTTAATATTGTGAGCAGAAAGAGACATACAAGAATCCGAAAGCTAGAAAAAGGAAATTCGTGTGAGCCACGAATACCTGCCAGACTAACCTGACATGAAACCATCTGCTGCAGCCTTCACCATGGCCACTTCAGAGAATTTACTATGTGAAGCTTCCTATCCTGCCCTTGATAATCTGTGAATGCAGAGCTGGACATTTTTGATCCTCTCTGTAGTCACACACTGGCACAAGTTAAACACTGATCTGAAAGAAGGATGCAGAATAAAAAGGTCTCTTCCCTTCAGCCTGTCTCTCTGAATTAACTTGATTTGCTGTTTAGAGACCGAGGAGATGATGGTGATGTGTCCTGTCGTGTTTTCCTCTGCATCCCAGCAGCATGCCCTTTGCTCTTAACCAGGAGCTTTGCATCAGCAACCAGCTTTCCTCCCGTAATTAATTTCTCAGGGCTCTTCCCCTGCTCTTTCCATTCCAAACAGCTCTGCTCTCTCTTACATGCAACAGTAGCTTTATTTTGAAAGAGCTTGGCAAGCAAACAACATGATGTTTTCCTTTTGGACAACCTCAAACCATGTTAGATGGTGACAAGACACGCTCTGATCAAGCCAGGGAAGGCATAAACTAATTGCCAAGAGCTGGGAAGCTCTGTAGCTGTGCTTCAGAGTCAGCTTTCATTTCTCTCTTTCTTGTAGTCACAAATTGCACCAGCTCAGCTCCAAAATAAAGACCTGCCATCCAGAAACCTTGTTTATAGGCAGGGCAGTCAGAACCCTCAGCCATCTGCTGTTTCTGCTCCCCTTCCTGCTCCCAGCGCTCCTTCCTTCCGTCGTGCATCCCGACAGCTCTCGGTCCTCCTGTCCTCTGTGAGGGAAGGACAGGATGTTCTGCAGCCACCAAACACCAGCCACAGCCCTGCCATAAAAATCCAGGGATAGATCCCTTGGTTTAGGGATCTTCGACAGCCATTGCAACTGCAATTCTTTAAATACTCTCTGATTTCTGGTATATCCAACCCACCGAGCTTTTCCTCAGGATCTGCGTCCTCCAAGCCTTCCAGCACCTACTTTCTTCTTCAGGTCTCCATCAGGAGTCTGTCTTCTCTTTTTCAGCCTCTTCAGAGTGAGAGAAACCTGCATTTTTAGTTCTTCTCCTATTTGGGCTTGTTATGCCTGTGAGAATGATTGGAAATGCACATATCAAAATATCCCATCCTAAAACAAAGAGCCAAGGCTTTTAACAGAGACATGACCATGGCCAAGCCGTGCCCTTGGAGTCTCCTACGTGTCCACCAGCAATTCCCAAGGTCACTGAGTTCCACCAGTTCTGTTCCTCAAGCTTCTGTTTGTTTCCCAGTTGAAAGGAGTCCACCAGCTCCAGGACTAAGCTTTTCTCCCAATGAAAACCTCTCCTGCAGTTTGAGCTGTTGTGAGTTTATTTTTCCATTCAGTGCAGCGGCAGCAGCAGCAGCAATTTCTGGCTACAAAGCCTCCCTGCAGGTGTTACTGCTGTGAGCCAGCGCTGGGAAAAGGTGAGACAGGTGAGAAACCTGTTAAGAACGTGACCCTTATTTCCTGGTCCCTGCAGACAAGGCCCTGTGTCTTCTGCCTGGAAGAGCTCGAGGAATTTAGGGACTATTTCAAGCTATAATGTTTAAATAAAAATCAAAGTCATATATTCCAATATTATCTCCCTCTTCCTCCTAATTCCTCCAAGGCCCATCTCAGGATAATAACTTTCCATCATGTGAGCTACCCATTTAACATTTTCTTAACTCTTTGGGGAAGGGGCATAACTGTGCAGAAGTCTTAAATTAATTTGAAAGAGTTAGAAAAAAAATTGGCCCCATTCATCTATCTATAAAACCATCCATATTATCTCCATCTATTATTTATAAATTCATTTTGCATTCTAAACTAAACCCCACACCGTCACTTATGTTTAATGCTGCCTGCCCATTCTCCTGATGAAGTGCCACATTTGCTGCATTTCTGCATCACATCTTTTTAATAAATGGCTAATTTCTGCAATCATGTATCTTGCTAAGAAAGTTCTTACTCCTTTCGTATAGCTCACCAGTTTTGCTGTATTGCTGCTCTCTCCCAGTACATCATCATGAAACTTAGCAGGACATTTCTCATGTTAATTGAACATTCTGCCCATATACACAGATATTTATAATCTCCTGGGGGAAAACTGTTTTAGTGGCTTTTCACAGCACAATTCATTTTCTTATTTCCACTTATTCACCGAAAATGTTAGGATTAAAAATAGCTTAGGCTGAAAACTTTGTTGAAAGCTTTTTCCCCTAAAATTATAAATGATATGTTTTCACACTTAAGCAAAAATATGTACCATTAGATGTGCAAAAAGTGACATAAAAAAGAAATTAATTTTCCAATATATTAATTTATTGCAAATAACTTCTTACACTGTTTGTTAATAAATCTCTGATGATTTTTTCTGGTAGAACATCATCCTGGTTGGAATTCTAATATACAGACTAGAACACAAAAGTTAATTATTTTGCTGTTAAATTGCCACCAGAATCAAAACTCTTCAGGAATTGTGACTCACATTTTCCTATCTTCCCAGTTTTGGGTCGCTGCTTGCAGACTGTGACCCTGTACAATGAAAGAGCATTTTCAAATTCTTCTATTTATCACAAATGTATGTCTTGGACAGTAAAATCTCCCTCAGGCAAATAAATTTCATTATGCTGAATATAAGCATTCCCCTTCGTACAATTTTAGCTGTATAAAGTTAATAGCACTAAAATATGACTTGATTTGAACCTCTGTTTCCAAACACTGCTTTGCCAGCGCAGCACCTAGAAAGCAATACAAAATCAAGGTGAGTTTTCACATGGATGTGACAGGGAGAGGATTGACATTAGAAAGCAATACAGAATTAAATTTCCATTTCCTGGAACTCAGTTCATCACCATTTATGGGCCTGTTGGGTCAGTCTTGTGGTTAAAAGCCAATCATGATTATTTGAATATTCCTTTCCAGTCAGTTGTGTCCCTTCTCTGTGTCCCAGAAATTTCAGCTGGATCACATTTCTTAGTTGGCTCAGGAAAATAACATCATTCTGGATTAAAAATGATCGTAGCAAAGTTACATTTATGTCCATGAAGAATTTTATTGCCTGGAGTAAAAAACCCTTCAGACTCATAACTTTCCCTTCTCTTGCTACAGACACAAACGTGACGGGCTGTGGCAATCAGAATGAATTCAGGTATTAAACCACTTAAGCACAGCACAAGGGCCTGCTTTGACTTGGAAAGTGGTTATGTTAATTAGCTTAAATTTGCAAGAATTTGACTCAATAGGAACAACTTGACATTTAGTTTGAAAGGTCTAAATGTTTCTGTAGAGTTCAGATACCAGTACCGCTGGTAAGATATTCCTTTTTTCTCCCCCCCTTTCCCAAATGAGGCACGAATACAAAAAGTTCATTTGCAAATGTTTACCTAAAATAAACGACTTACAGGGGGCCTACCAAGGCGGCTGACACAGATCCCGATTAAGTCGAATCCCTGGCAATAGACTCTGCCATGAAGTCGGGCTATTTGCTTTTCCTCAATCCTCCCTGGCTTTAGATGCTTTCAAGTCTTTGCTAATCCCTGCTGAAGGGCACAGCTAATTAACCTGGGAAGGGGCCGCTGCTGCTTTTGCAGGCTCCCTGACACACCTGCACACACCCTGCAGATGCACCGAGCAGCTCAGGGAGACACCCAGGTTTGGGGAATGTCACAAAGGCACCTTTCTCTCCCCTTCTGGAAGCCCTACAAAGGATCTCTCTCCTGCTGCAAAGCATCAGAGACGCGCTGCTCGCTTGGCTGGACCTCCCACATCCGATTGAGAATTATTAATTTATTTCTTTCCGTGCGCTTCACACTTCCAAAGCACATCCTTGACATCATAGCCCTGTTTCACTGCCCTCTTTTCCCTCGGCAAACAAAGTGATATCTGGCATCTCCTTTGTCACTCAGTTTTCCTGCCGCTGCTGAAATCCTGCTTTGAGCACCGCTCCTCTGAAACTGTACAAGTGACCACAGCTTCACTCACCGTTTTTTTAATTCCCAGAGTCAGAAATTGATTAGTTAATGGAGCTTAAGCTCCATGGCTTGCAGCACCCTGCACCCTTTCATTAGCTGGGAATCCAAGATAAACACAGTGATTCAGGGCTGCTGAGCAAATCCATCAGCTCCGTAGCATGACAGGTCGCTGCTGCTTTTGCTCTGGGAGCTTTATTGAAATACACTGCTAACAGCGACTCGTTTTTTCTTCATATTATATCAAAAAGCTTTTCTTTTTAACAGGATGTGTTAAGGCACAGTGGAAGCAGCTGCTTCCAGAGAGCCAGGAGTGGCTCCCCCCACAGAGCAGAGTCACAGCCAGGACTGAGGTGGCCCAGGGGGGCTGGAAGAGGGTCCTGGGCTATGGGGCTGGAGGAAGAAAGAATTCAGAAGTACAAGAGTACGGAAGAGAATGTAAAAGCATGTCAGTCTGGGGGCAAAATGAAGCAAAATGTCCATGTGAGTGTAAAACACATTATTATTTTACAATGAAATGCATGAAATACGTATTTTTCATTGGAAAATACAGAGATCAAAGTCAGTTATTGATACTGATGAACGCTGAGGAGTAACGCTAATTGAGGCTTCATAACTGGAAATTCCCTGGTCAGCAACACTTTGATACTGTCAGGAAACTCAAATCCCACAGCTCATCTTTGGCGCACTAAAACACGAGAAATGCAGCATTTCTATCATGTCAAACACTGCCTGCTGGAATTACAGCTGTGGCGATCACTCTGTGTGGGAGTTACTCCTGTGCTCTAACACAAAACACCCACCAAAATGTCAGCCACTGCCAGCCAGGCCTATAAAGGCTTTTGATATGATCCAAGATATTTGTCCTGAGCTCCTGGGCTCTTATCTTGCATTTAAAATGAGACAATTCTATTTCTGCCCCAAATGCTGCTCTAAGTGCCTCACCCCAGAGCTCTGCCTCACGAGGACAGCTGGGGCACAGTGGCTACAGCTGCATCTGAACCAGACGTGGCATCTTGTCTCACCTCAAAGGATTAAAGGCATTTCCTGGATATGGTTGCTCCCGAAGAAGCATCCATTAGGAACCCAACAGTACAAACTACATCATCAGGAGATAGATCCAGGGATTGGGAAATAACCTTCCTCTCCTCTTACAAAGTCTTCCCTTTAACGTCACATCATTCCATTTTATCTGGGCTGAGATTAAACAAGATTATATGGAGAGGAAGTAAAACAGGTTGGAAACAATAATGTAGTGCTACCACAAGTCAGGCTTCATTTAAAGAAATTATTTAAACAAATAGTGATTAATACAAAAGCTGTCTTCTCTCATGAAAGAAATAATTTGCATTTAAACAAAGTCCTCTGTAGATGAAAGAAAACAAGGTTACAAAAAAGGGGAAAATATTTGGCATCAAACCATCGATACTTCAATTTTGTTGTTATCTCAAAGACAAAGATGGGAGATTACTTTGTAAACATATTTCTCAACAGGATAATTCTGTAATGAACGGTAGCAGTCTGTGATAAGAGTTAAACTTACAAAGTCTTGTTGCGAAACCAATGTGGTGCTATGGGACTGAACAAAGTAGGATATTTTATCCACAAAAGACAGCGGCTCCTTCCCAAGGAGGACACTTCACCTGCTCAGGATTCTGCAGTGACTCTTTGCCCTCTCTTGAAACCCCACCCGCAAACTGATGGACAGATCAGCCAAGCAGGGATGGGAATTGTCTCGTGGATTTCCTTCCTTGCCGAAATCTGGCACTGCCAGAACCGGCATTTTTAGCTGATCTTGTACTTTTGGGAGGTCATGTGAGGACCTTGTTTTTAGCAAGACACCCAGAGGGCTCACAGTGGGGTTAATATTGTTTGAGTAATTCCATGCTTTCCTTTCAGGAAGTGCTTGTGGTTTACCATTGGTCAAAGGATTTCCTTGGGATCTTTCAGATACTCACCCTTCTTCTTCAATGGGAACGTGGTGCTATTGAGGACCATCTGGTGCTTTGTACTGCTATTTTATTTGTAAAATTGATTCCAAAGTTTTTGTCTTCATCTCTGTTTTTACGGCGCTGTTTCCTTTAGAATTAAACCTACGTTATATTTTATTGTACCATTTCTTTCCCTTACTTTGGCTTGCTGTGACTGGAGAGAAAAATGAACTTGACTAAACAAGGTAACAGAACCAAGGAGAAACACTTGAAGGAACAGGTGGGTGATGGTTATTTCTTTTATTCCCAAGGACTCGAGACAACCACTATGTTTGTCCTATTTTTAAAGGGAAAAAACCCCATTTCAGGCTCTTTCAGCCCTGTCAGGGGTACAAGGGAAAAGACCCTGGTAACAAGGGGGATAGGCATGAGCTGTGGTGGACATGGAATAAAGTGTGGACCCACAGGTAGGAAAGAAGGAGCAGAGCAATGTTTGATTGTGGGAGACCCGAGCAAATGGAAAAACCATCTTAGCCTCTGGAGAAATACAAGTCAAAGAAAAGCAAACTGCTGCCTAAACTAATAAATGCTTCGAAGATTCCAACTCAACATTTTCTTGGCTGCTTTTCTAAACAAATTATGGGAAATAAGAATTGCTTGGGCATCACCTTTAGGTGAACCACCTCACCAATTGAATTGGGTCTTGTAGGAGGAAGATAAATGACCAAAGCAGGGGCTGTATAGATTTTTTTTTTTAAATGATGGTTCTCTCTCTGGTTCTTTGCTTCCTCATGCCTGGTTTTGTTTTCATTTTTTTAAAAAAAATACTTTAACTTTGTACAATAAAACTCTCTATGCTCGGAATACTAATGGGTGGAAAATATATATACAATAATTATCTCCCTCTTTTTTAAAATTTTTGGTGTATTGCATTTTTTATATGTTCCTCAAGTTCACAATTTTCCCTGCTCAGTGTATGAAAAATTATCAGAGGCAATAAAAATGAAAGGAAACAGCATCCTGATTTTCCTAAAAATATCCCAATAAGTAAAAAAGTGGAACAAATCCTTAAAATATCTACCCAGTCAGGCTCTTTTCCATTTTTTCCCCATAAGCACCAGCTGTTTTTTCCATACCAGCACAAAGGACACATTTACAGATTCAGTTTATGGGAGCTTTGTTTATGCACTGGTTAAGGATTAACGACTAATTTTAATTAATATGGCAAAACCAAGTTCAAAGAAGACAGAAAATTTGTAAATCTTGTAAGACCACTAATTCTGGCTGTGCTTTTAGATGCAGAAAATGTGCCGCATGGAATTTTCCATATTAACATTTTTCCTGAGGTTTACAAACTGTAATCCTTTCTCCATCACCATTTCACATGGAACCCCTGATTTAGCAGATCTTTAATTACACCCTCATTCTCCCAATCTTTCGTGTGTCTTTATAATATTTCTGTAAAATGAGCATCACCGTTGTCATTTCAGGTGTTCATTGAGCAGAAGACCTGGGAAAAAGCAGGTACCTAAACCAAGAATGTGCTTTTCAGGGCAACTTTTGCCCCTGCAAATCCAATGGCATCGATAGGAAAAAAAGGACATACGTATTTTGGTGGAAACAACTCTGATTTTGCAAGAATAAATCACGTCAAACTTTCCTTTGTGGCAGAATAAGGAGCCTCGTAGAGACATGAAGCAGTAAATGTTACATATCTTGACTTTAGTGAGGTTTTTGGAATGGTCAGACATGTTCTTGGAGTGAAACTGAGGGGACAGAGCCTCAGAACTGCCTGAGGAGCTGCTCAGGAAACTGCTAATACACTTTTCTAACAAAATGAAAGGACCAGCAGGGTTTTTCTGTGGTCACTCTTGAGCCTGAAGTTTAATAAATCTCTTATGAGGGTTGAACTTACCAAAGATTCAGGATGAATGATAACAAGAAGTTCCCAGAGGGAGGATGGTCAAGCACTAGATTAACTCCAGGCTTTTCAACATTGGATTCTCCATACATTTTTCCAAGCACAAGTTGGACTCTTTGGGGACGAGGGGACAGTTTCAATCCAGGTCCCTTTTTGGCTGATGCAATGCAGCCCCATGATTTAATGCCTTGGAGCACTCAGAGCCAAATTACTCGTTTGAGATAGGGAATCGCAAATACAAAAATTCCAGGTGAAAATGGGCTCTTTTCCACCCTGTTTTCAGTCCTTGAAAGGTCCCTGACCCTGTAGGTCACCCCAAGGCCTGGCTTAGAGCTACATCCTTTAAAACATCGCTTAAATAATGGCATCATGAATTGAGTAAAGCTGTCCTGGGCAAGGGCTCTGTGGACTGGGGTGGGTTTTCCTCTGTGGCTTCATCAGTGGTTTCTAGACTCCATAAAAAGCCAGAGAAATGCAAAGAGCAGACGTTGCTCTAAACTGTGCGACCAAAGCTGTTCAGGCTTTGGTCACACACCAGCTCCCAGTCCATGTCTAGGAATTCTGAGCAATCCCTACAGAGACTTCTCGTACCTGCACGAGCCACTGAAAGTGAGAACGTACGAACTGATGGAAAAGGGAAAGGTCTTGGGACAAGGGATGAGAACATTTGTGTGATCCCACAGTTGAGTTCCTGATGGCGGAATCTACTCCCTGCCACACATGGGAGCGATGCAGATGTTCCCAGCTGTGGCAGGAAATACCCACACCCAGCCGGGGCCCAGACGTTTTCCCTGCCCGTAGAACCACACCAGGGTAAGTCACTAACGGTGAGCTGGGCTAATCAGTTTAATGAGCTCATACACAGGAGCTCCATCACAGAGTCTCACTTTGATGCTAATTCCCTCCTGGAAGGGCTCCTTTCATGTCCCGGGCTACTGTTTAAACTACCAGACCAATCCACCAGACTCTGTTAATTTAAATCTGTCATTAATGAAGGAGGAAACATTTGGATCTGGTGGCAGGAGAATATTTGGTTTCTTTCATCCTGCCATAGTTTTTTTCCTCAAGGTTTGGCTCCTTGAGAGGCAGTACCAGGGAGGGAAATACATAACATGAGATTCTTTCTGGAGCTTGTCACTCCTCTGTTGCAAACAGCAGCAGCTTTGTTAACCTGTACATTCTGTCTCCTCTTCCACATTGTAAAGAACATTACTGTGATCTATAAATCCTTTTCTGGGGCCGCAAGTCTGCAAACTGGTTTCTTTGACAACTTAAATACACATCTCATGTCTCCTTCAAGAGTGATTCTATGAGTTTTTTGATGAAAACTATAGAAAAAGCACCTGTGAGCCCATTGTTAGTCAAATTAGAGCCCTTGAAATATCACTTTCTATTATTCACCATTTTAAAGGAGTTTAATAAGCTGCATTTTATCAAACACCAATGTATTTTTCAAAGGATTTTAGAGAGACTGTCTCACCATTTTTATTTCCCAAGCCGCACACAACGTGAGAAGAAAATGTACCAAGTTTCTCAGGAAACATTCCATAGCTAATTCCAAACCGATTGTTTTCTATAGAAGTGGTGGTGTAGAGGTTTTGTGGTTGCTGTATTTAATTTTTACAGGGTGAGTCTTGATGGCACACAGAGGAAGCGAACACATCCAGGAGACAAAGCAGCACAACAGAAGATTTAGGGTTTAAATACATGGACTATCCCTAAAATCCGGTTACTAAATTCAGGATGTTTACTACATCACAGAATTACAGAATGGTTTCATATGGAAAGGACCTTAAAGATCATCCAGCCCCAACTCCCCAAAGGGATGCCACCACTAGTTCAGAAGTCAGTGTTAAAATTTTTAAACAATGTAAACATCTTCTTTCAATTTTAAAATAAACATAAATGCTGTCTGCTTTTCTCCTCCCTGCCTACAGAGAACCAGCAGTGATTCTTTTATTTCAGTCCTGCAGAAATATTTACTGGTAGTTCTGATTAAAGCATTGCACAAAATTAATTGCCTGTTTAATATTTTAACATGGTGACTTTCAGAGGAAACTATTTGGAGTAGGGATACGGCCTGTCTAGAGGCTTTGTAATGAACACAGCCAGGTCTCAAATCTGATTCAGACTTCTCAGTGCTCCTACAGCCGAGCCAATAAACAGTGATTTTACATGATTTCTACCACACAATCCATCAGGATGGGTGGGCAGTGTCAGCTTTCCTGCTCCTTTGTTGAAGAGTTTCCTTTTGGAAGTGGAGCCTGAAGGAGGGCTGCCACTGACGCACCTGGCTGTACCTGGATCCCCGTAAGGACACAGCGAGTGTGTGTGTGTGGTTTGTGTTGTCACCAGCTCCAGCCATGGCCCCGAGGAGGTGTCTGGCCCCACGGGGTACCTGCCCTGTGCTGCCCACCTGGAAACACTGACGTTTCCTCCCTTCCCAGACCAAACGTATCATTCTGGGCAATAAAAGGTTTATTTCTTGAGTGCCGTAATATTCGCACAAATGAAACCCTGATCCTTCATGGAGCTTTTTGGGTTTCACTGGGCACAACCTCCTTGTGAGCCCAGGCTTCACATGCCAGTGGGGTCACAGGGATGGCCATCCACCAAATCACTGGATGGTTGGGGTGGGAAGGGACCTCTGGAGATCACCCAGTCCAAGGCAGGGTCACCTGGAGCAGGTGACACAGGAACGTGTCCAGGTGGGTTTGGGATGTCTCCAGACACGGAGACTCCACACCTCCCCGGGCAGCTGTTCCAGTGCTCTGCCCCCTCCACGGAAATAAGTTCTTCCTCGTGTTGAGGTGGAACTTCTTGTGTTACAGTTTATGGGCACTGCTCCTTGTCCGGTGCCTGGACAGAGCCTGGCACCACCCTCTTGGAGACATTTACACGGATTGCGGACTCCTTCCTTCTCCCCGAAATCTCAGGGATCGCCTTCCAGGAGCACTCCCGGGGGCTGATGCCGGGCGGGCCCCGCGGCCCGGGGGCGGTGCGGGTTCCGGGGGCGCCGGTGCCGGTGCGGGGCCGGCCCTGTGGCTGCCCCGTCCCCTCGCGGTGCCGGCGCTCCCGTGCGCGCCCCCCCGGCGGGCGGCGGGGGCGGGCGCCGTCCGGGCCGCGCTGATCGCAGCGCGCCATTGGCCGCTGTCTGCGCGCACGTCACGATCATGATGAGAATTAATGATCGGGGCCGCTGATTTCATTGTGTGACGCCGGGACCGACCCAGCCGAGCCCGGCCGAGCCCGGAGCCCCCGCGCCGGCCCCGCGCTACACGGTAAGCGCGGGGGAGCCCCCCGGGGGGGAGCGCGGCCGGGCTCCGGGCGGGAGGGGGGCGCGGCGGGAGGGGAGGAGGAGGAGGACGAAGATTATGATGATGATGGTGGTGATGATGATGATGATGATGCCGGCGATGCCCCCCCCCCCCGGGCCGGGCGGTGGGGGTGGGGGGGAGGCCCGCGCGGGCTCGTGCGCGCGGACCCGCCCGGCGCGCGCAGGCGCTGCTGCGCCTCCCGCCCCCCCCGGCGCGGGCCCGAGCGGGGGGGGGGCAGGGGGGGCAGCGCCGGGCACGCGCCGGGACCCTCCGGGGGAACTGCGCGTGCGCGCGCAGCCGCTCCGCGCGCTCCAGGGGGGCGCCCGCGCGCCTGCGCCGGCCGGGGCCGCTGTGCGCGTGCGCGCCGGGCCCGGCAGCGGCCCCTCAGCCGCGGGTGCCTCGGTCACAGACACGGAAACAGCGCAGTGACCGAGCCTGGAGAGCACCCCCGGGATCCCCGAGCACAGCCTGCCACCGAACACCGCCGCCTCCGCTGAACCAGGGCACTCAGTGCCACGTCCAGCCTTTCCCTAAACACTTCAGGGACAGGGACTCCACCACCTCCCTGGGCAGACCCTTCCAGTGTCTGACCACCCTTTCTGTGGAGAAATGGTCTCTGATGTCGGTCCTAAACCTCCCCTGGCACAGGTGCTCTCATCCCTAATTTACTCAGTTGCTGGTGCCTCTTTCACAGAATCTCAGAATCACTGAGGTTGGGAAAGACCTCTGAGATCACAGAGTCCAAGCTGTGCCTGGTCCCTACCTTCTCAGCCAGCCCAGCGCACTGAGTGCCACCTCCAGTCCTTCCTTGGATGCCTCCAGGGATGGGGACTCCACCACCTCCCTGGGCAGCCCCTTCTGATATCTAATTACCCATTCTGTGAAGAATTTCTTCCTAATGTCCGACCTAAACCTACCTTGGCAAAGCTTAAGACTGTTCTCCTGTCCTGTCATGGGTTGCCTCAGTCCTTAGTGCCTGGGTGTCCTCAGTGCTTCAGTGTGCCTGTGTTGGCAGGGGCGTGGAAGAAGATGGACTTAAGGTCCCTTCCAACCCAAACCCTTCTGTGATTCCATGGTGTTGGCCTGTTGTGGTCCAGGCACAGCCAGTCATGATGGTTGGAGTGGGGGCCTTGTGCTGCCACACTTTATCCCTCAGGTGTTTGAGGAGGAGGAGGAGGAAGTGTCCTTGCCTGTGCTGTTCTGGAGGTCTCTCCCCTGGAAGTGCTTGTGTGGCACTCACCCGCCCTGAGCAATCCCCAACCCTGCCCTCTTAGCCTGGGGTTTCTCCTATTATAGATAAGATCGCACATAACTCACCCAAGGTAGTGCCATGTCCTCCCAACTGGAGTCCTGAAGCAGCTTGCATGCTCAGAGTAACACTGCATTTTAATGTTCCTTCCCTTTTTTCTGACATAGGTCTTACAAAACATGTGCATGCTTTATTTAAAACACGTGGCTAATCCAGGTGCAGTCAAGAGTCTCATTTGCATCAATAAAGCAGGATGGGATGCATAAACCTGCAGTGTTGTGGTCATGGGTTATTATGTTATTAAGTTACTGAGGGCTGTCTAATTTGTCCCTAATAAAGGGCTGCATTTTATAGGTAGGACTGTAATACAATCCTACAAACGCTGTACTTAGTGGAGAGGGAAGCAATTACGCTGCGAGTCACGGATATTTAAAAGTAGTTTTACAAGCTGGTCTGTACATTACACTTACCCAAGCATCAGCCTCATCTATTGCACTTGGAGTGAGTGGTTATAACTGGTTTGGCCTGTGCAGGAAAGAGACACCAACCTACAAATTCAGATTATTAAAGGTTGTTGCTTGATGTGCGTCCAGTATCTCCACATAGTGTGTAAGTTGGGGGAGTGGTTGGTTGATTGTTTTCTTTCCATTTGGGATGTTCAAAACATGGTGAGTTTTTGGCAGTCGTGGAAAGTGAATGAGATGATTTCAATTCAAGTTTCTAAAGCTGGAGGAGTAGTGTCACTACTGCAGTCTTGTTTTATTTATGTCTATAGTAGCTTTCTTACCATAGTTCCAGTTTTGTCTCAGATTTATATTGGCACTAAGACTTGTTATTTTTTGCCACTGGAGATCTGTGGAGGGAATAAAAAAAAGATGGATTGGGAGTGTGCTGATTTTCTTGTTGTACCTGTTACAGATGGAGAGACTAAAACAGAAATAGGCTTTCTAAGGTGACTTTTTCCTAGGAAAATGCCTCTTTGGAGCTGAAGTTAAAAAAGAAAACTCTCAGAAACTGCTTGTTTCCTTTTATCACCCTGTGTTAATCCCTGATAGTTTTAAAATGTGTTATGCCATAAATATTTTTATACTTAGTTACTTCCTGTTGGCTTGTACTCTGAGTTAATTGATTTATTTATTATTTATTTGACATCGAAGACTAGTTTCTATTGCTGTTTGAAGTGAGCATAATTATGGGTTTGTTTCCTATTTTTCAAATTAATTAGTATTAACGTAGTATTCTATAAAGATTTACCTTGTAAATGTTTACTTGATTCAGCAATCCTAACATTTAAAGACTTTTGGGGACTTAAGATCATACTGCTGTACTTTGTAGGCAGAAATTATTTTTCCTTCTTATGATGCTCCTTTTTTTTTTTTCTTTTTTTTCCCCCCCAGATTTTTCAAGTAATTTCAGAACAGCTCAGTATCTCCTAAATTATTTGATTACATGGTTTTCCCCATTTTCCTATTGTTGTTTTTTGTGGTACTCCTTGGCATCGAGTTGTTTCCATTAGTTGCTAAAAATGAATGACCTGGCTTCACCAGGTCTCCCCGGAGAGATTCCTGATTTTTGAGTGTGGGATGAAGTAACTGGGGTGGAAGGGCCGGGCATTTGCCGCAGACCCTGTGGGATCATGCACTGAGCACCTGTTCCATGAGGCAAACCACAGCTTCAGGAGCAAACTCTGCTGTAGGTCTGCGTGCTCTCCCCGCTCCACTCATTCTCGCTCTTCCCACAGAAGGGATGGAAGGGGAATACTGGGGAAAAGTTGCTCAAACAGCTAAAGAGGCCTGAAAAAGTTCATCTGTAAGAACAATCCCAATGTCATCTGACAAGGAGCCGGTGACGGTCACGGGGTGTCCATGGAATTGTCATTGGGACAAACTGAAGGCCATGGAGTTCCCATCTTTGTCCTTATCAGTCACCACTCTGGGATCTCCCAGTGTCCCCAGTGCCTGACAGCACTTGGACTCCGTTTACATCTCCCAAATCATAACACAGCAGAGGGATCTTACGATGAGCAGTTTTTTTAGTGTTCAGCTCAGAAGGGCAGCAAAAACATCTTTCTATTGTTGGGTTCAAAGGAGGCTGAGGGGTGGGAGACCACGGGAGTGAAGAGTTAGCCAGTGTTGGTTGGCCTAGGCCAAGTAGCAGGGGCAAGGAAAACCATGGAAAACCTGCTTTTTCAGCTGTCACAGATCATTCTCTGCACTCTCAAAGACACCAACACACTTGGCCAAGGCTACTTTATTTTATTAGAGCAGGCAAATGTTGAATCCTTGAATACTGCTTTGCTGCCTCTGTCTTTTATTAAAGTGAAAATACAGCTTAGGTTCATGGAATTTGTTTGCATAATGCTTTGCCTGATTTTTATTAAATTTCACAGAGTTCTTTTCTGTAACAAACTCTCTTTTCAGTGCCAATGTGTTGCCAACCAGTTGGACACCCGGCTTCCCCAAAGCTCACATGCATGTTTGCTAAGCTTGGCAAGTCAAGATCAAAATGAAATTATGATAAAAATCCATGTGGATTTCTAACTTGGAGTCTGAGGTTCAAGACAAAGGTGAGAAATCCTAAAGAGACTGGAGTGCTCTGTAGGTGCACAGACTGGGAAAAGGAGTTTATTTCCTTGGAAGTTTCTGAGGTTGTTTTGAATAGTAATCTGTGATGAAGGTGTGTGACCTGCTGATTCCTGTCACACTGATGTGGCTGCCTCAATGTTCAGTAATTTTAGCACTTTGCAAGTTACTTCCTGTGTTAAAGAAAATGTAAGAGTTCATATCTTGTTCTAATTACGAAAACTGATGCTGAACAGGTAACACTTCCCCAGAAAATAGTCAGTGTAATCCTTTGATGAACATATTCTGTGTTAATTTGTCTCAGAGACAGTAACATTATGTTCCTGCAGCTGCTTGAATGCTCAGTATAGGTAAATTCCCAGGTGTGACAGGCATGGGAAGTGAGCAGAACTTGGTGCCTGTGCAGGTGGGATATGCAGAGGCAGCTCTTCCTGGATTAATGGGATGGCTTTAGACTCTGTGGTTTGCTAGGGGAGCTCCCCAACATCCAGTAATTGATTTATTCAACATAGGGTACTGCTTTAGATATTCAGAATCAGCACTTGAGAACTGCTGATAGCAAGCTGTTTCCATCTGCACTTTACAGGTGACATAGTATCAGTGAGCTTTGAACCTGCCAGAGACAGAATATTGCCAGGTGTCCCTCACACTGGTGTGAAATCAGTGGGAAATGGTACAGAACTGTCTGTTGACTGAGAATTCAGTGTATGCAAGACACAAAAAGCTTTAATAAATTATCACCTGCTTATTTGAATGTTTACATGTTGGACTGTAAACTGCAGTTATGACTCAGCTTTCATAACTCTGTGGCTGTAGGATCCTGTCATCTGTTTATTTAAATACATTTCTGATGGCCTCTGCACGGATCTTTTGGGCTCTGCTGGATTCAAGGCAGAGGCTACTAAGGAATCTTACCAGGACTTTGTTTGGCAGGTGTAGCTCAGAAGTGATTAAAATCCACTGCAAAAATGAGTTATTAAAGCAGAGCATGACCTCTCCTGAGCTTAGCTGGGCCAAGCCTGTCATGCAATGCTCAAGGGTTTATCTGAAGTTCAAGTGATTTAATCAAAATGCTCCACCCTGTCTTTATCTAAATTACAGATGTCAAATGCAACAATGAAAGTATTTTAACAGGAACGTGACCTTGGATACAGAAATCCACATAATTAAAAAATGTGTCAAGGACCTGACACACGTCTTCCCTCGCAGGTCATCAGGTCTGGCTTTCAAAATTTATCTTGCCATTGGAAGAGTCTTCACTGCAGTTGGTGAACTATTTGGAGAGCATGATGTGATGAGCCTGTGTATGGAAATGCTGGAGCTTTGGGATGATACACTGCAGCTGGATCTGGAAAGATGGAAGGTTCATAACTATTTCTGATGAGGTCATTTGTGGGAACTGAGCTCCACTAAATAAAACGTGAGCACTGGTACTGAAAGAGGAGTAGACAAAAGTGGAGGCCGTGTCCTGCCAATCGTGCAGGAGGAAAAGAACCACAAAATTAACTCTTCTCTGTTCTTTCAAAGTGACATAAATCAGTCGGTGGCCTTGTCATTGTGTATCCACATGGGAGATCTGAAGGCAGTTCTCAACCTGAGAAAGTAGATTATTATGAACTTTATTGATTTGTTAATGGACTAATAATTGTCTCCTCTGTTGCTTGCTATAAATTTCTTTGAGGCGTAGATTATTCAGAGCAGGAGTCTCCTTTGCCCAGCTCTGGCTGTGACGGAATAAATGTTCTTGGGGAGGAAGAACTTGGGCAAACCTGACTTGTAATGCAGCTGGTGGTGCTGCATTTAATAATGCATTGGTTTGAGAGGGTGAATAAGAGTTGGTGACAGAGGTAGAAAATGTGATTGAAAAATCATCTTCTATTTTAACTATTATTTCAAAGTAACAGTCATTTTTACAAATTGGTAATTATTGATTTTTCTATTGTCTGTTGACATAGAGGGGAAAGTAAACTCTGAAGTCAAAGCTCTGGCCTACAAGCATTTTACTCCAAATTCTAGATATCAATCTCTTTCTTTATACAGGCCTGTTGAACTCTTAACATCCATTACCATTACATAGTATAATCATCTTGGAGAATAATGTGAAAGCAGTTGGATGTCTGCTCATGCTTTTGAACCCTTAATAATTTTATTTGCTTTATATTGGAAGCAGCTCTTGTGCAAAGATTAGGTAGATCACAACTCTTCTTCTTTCCATCCAGAATTTTCAAATGTGCTTGGCTACAAAGGGTTCCCTCATCCCCTTTATTTTCCTACTGGATGATGACAGGTTTCCTGTCCTTTGGTTCATTCTGTATTATTGTGATGCATGTACTGCATTAAAATAACTTGTGTCTGGTGACATTTTTGCTTCCCAAGGCACCAAGTTGGATGCAGGTTGTTCCTGGCTGGCGCTTGCAGTGTCTCAGCTGGTGGCCTCCTGTCTGGGACAAAGAAAGGCGCTCTCTTGGAAATCTGTGATGATGGGGCTCTTCTTTCCTGATATCTACCCAGAGCATTGTATTCTTGGCCTGGGTAGACTGTGTAACAAGTCCATCAAGCTCCAGTTTGCCATTAGGACTCCGTTGTGCACTTGGTAATATTGATAATATTGGCAATATTGTTTGCCTTTCCCAAGCCAGGGCGTGAATTTTCACATGACAAAGCGATATCTGGTTTGATGTGTTCATCAAAGTGCTGCCCTGTCCCACGTCACTGCCTGACCCTTCAGAGTGAAACTCCCAAGGGGACCCAGTGCTGGGAACTGACCTAAGGAGTTACTGCTGGCCCAGGAGGAACCTGGGCCTCTGATGCTGGTTGAGTTCCTGAGCACCACTTCGGACAAAGCCAAGGAGCAGGAACACATCCCAAGGTCCTGTAGCCAGCATTGGTTATATCCCAGGAAAACAACCCTTACGTATTCTTAAAAATCCTGATTTCCAGCCTTCAGGGGGTGTCACAGCAGCAGAACCTTTCTCAGCCTGGGACATGGGTGTCCCTCCTCTGTTAACTGGAGTGTTTGCACTGGGTGGGCAGCACCAGGGCTGCCCAAAGCCCTTCCTTGGGGGTTTTCCCCCCAAAGTGGTTTTTGATCCTTGATCTTTGTGACTTTGCAGCTGGAAATGCCAGTAATGACACAGCAGAAGGACCGGCCTTCATGGAGTGTAGGATTTGCTGTAGTTGGAGACAGTGGAAGCTTTACTCATGTCAGTCACCTTTATTTTATACCAGATTTTGTCTTTTTTTCTTGTTAGGGGAGGTGAAACAGACCTGATATTGGAGCTGCTGATGTTTCTCTGTTTTGCCTAATGCCTTTATTTCATGTATATTTTTAAGGGAGAAACTTCTTCTTTGAAATTAGAGCCTCACAGACTTAGCAATATCATGTAATATTTATTTATTTATTTATTTATTTATGAAAAGCAGTCACTGTTGTTCCAAACATACAGTTCACCTGTTCAACTTGAGTTTGTCACAATGCTGACTGCAACAAGTTTTTTTGGAAAGTCAGGAAGAGTGTTGGTAAAAGATTGTGTAGAGGAAACATGTCAATCCTTAGTGTTATCACAGGCATGAGTGGGAGCCCGTACATCCTGCAAGTGTTACAGTTTCTAGTGCAGCTTTCAGAGTATCTCCTTTTCTTTTCAGATGAATCTGCGTTCTGTATTTACTGTAGAACAACAAAGGATATTACAGCGTTACTATGAAAATGGAATGACAAATCAAAGTAAAAATTGCTTTCAGCTCATATTACAGTGTGCACAAGAAACTAAACTGGATTTCAGTGTGGTCAGGGTAAGTACTGAGGCATTCCAAATTTGTTAAACATACACATTCATTGTTTTATGTAAAATATATAGAGGTCTGGAGTCTCTAACTTTATCCTTGTCTTAAATCAGACTTCACTGTGTGTTTGTGACATTCATTTTTACCCAGTGAGCCTATTTAGAGTTTGTTTTCACTGAAATATCTTCACATGACTGTTGAATTTAGCCGGGGCGTGGGTTGCACGAGGAGTGATTTTTGTTCTTTGTCTTTTGTTGGGATTTTTAAAATTATTATTTATTAAATTACAAGTTGGTTTGCCCTATAGAAACTTTGTATAATGTATTGTACCAAAGCAAGGTCACATTATTCAGAAACTATTTTTAAGCTAAACAAGTTTCTATAAATTAATATATTTGGGGGGAAACAATTGTGGAACTATTTCTTTTGATGCACTCTGTCACACTTGTATTCGACATCACAATCATAAATATTGTGGTCCCTCATGGTTATTTACAGTGAGGACATTCTTTTCCTATAAAACAAGAATGTCCCTAGTGCTAACAGGAGCTCTTCCAGAGTCTATGAGTTCCACGAGAAGGGAAATAATAATCCCTTTGTGAAACAGTAGACAACAAAATGGCTGTTGTCCGAGAGCAGAAATAGAAATCCTGAGGCATTAGATGGAAAAATAACAAGGGTAGTGGAGCTCCCAGGAGCTGCTGTGACACTGGACACTGAGGAGGAACAAGTGGGACCAGTCGAGGTTGGTTTTTTAATTGGTTTACCAGTGGTACACTGACAATAACAACCCTGCTCCCAGATTCTTACCTGGATTCCCGTCCCTCAGAACACTCTGGAAACATTAAAAGTTACTTTCTCAGCTCGAGGTGGTAGAAGCTGTGAAAGTCAGCCAGGGATTCAGGCTCCTGGGGCAGGCAGAGAGTTGTAACAGGAGTCTGGATGCTGATGGTGCAGCCAGGGCTGGTTTGCTATTTTTGTGCTGATTGAATGTCCTAGAGGAGGCAGCCCAGCTCTCCTCTCCTTGCAGTTCTCTCCATCTTCATGTTTCCTTTCTCTCTCCATTTCCCTTCCTGCAATCAAGTATCATTCCTTCTGGTTTTTTCCCTTTCTGAGCCCTGATTTGCAGCACTTAAACTTTTTCTTACTTAGGAAGTGCAATGGGAACAGATCCGGTGTTTGTCCTGCTTTTGTCGTAGTTTAACATGATCGTACCTTTCTCTTCTTTACACCCCTCATTTCTGCTTCTCCTAATGCCCCCTTTTCTCCTTTTTTTCTTTTTTTCCTATAAAACTCTTGGTCAGTGATTAGTTCTTTGCAAAATGATACTTAAGTTGCAGCTGGCACTTGCAGGTAGGATTATCATAGGCACATGAATTCCCTAAATACAATTGGTCAGGAGAATGGGGCTCTCAGCAGAGGCAAAGCTGACCAGTAACTGACATTTCACTGCATGTTACAAATTGTGCCTCAGATTAGACATTTTGTAATATTTGACCAAAAAAAAATAGTAGAGTGAAATTGTGCATGCCAGGGATGTTTGTTTTCCTATAGGAAATTAGTCACAGTGGTGTCAATGAAATAAATCTTGAGGGTAAATTCAGGACAGGAGGCACGAGAGTCTCAGGATTTTTGAGACGCTGGGGCTTTGGAATTGGGGCTGGGGTTCTCCTGTGTATGAGTTGTGGATCCCAAGGAGGAGAAGCCTGGATTTCTACCCTGTATTGTTCAGGCCTGGATTTCCACCCTGTCATGTTCGCTGCATAATCAGTACATGATTTACATATTTGTAAACTTAGATCTCAACTCAAACACTTAACATGTCATCAGATCTGCTTAAAAATGGAATTGCTAATTTTTTTCTGCTTCTTTAACGCCTTGTTTTGTGTTTGCTGTCGTTGCTGGCGTTGTTTGCAGACGTGGGTTGGCAACAAGCGGCGGAAGATGAGCAGCAAGAGCGCCGTGGAATCTGGGGGCACCCCCCCAGGGACTGCCCCTGCCACTCCCTCCATGCCCCCGGAAGCAGCAGTGAGAAATGTGGTAAATATTGCTCGATCCCAAAGCCAGCAATCCTCTTGGACCTCTTCTAACAACGACGTGATAGTGACTGGTATCTACAGCCCTGCCAGTTCGTCGGGCCGGCCGGGAGCCGCCAAGCACACAAACGCCTCCGTGGCAGAGCTGCACAAAACCTCCATTCCACGGCTCCCGGGCAAGAGCGACGCGGACTTCCAGCAGCAGCACATCCCTCTGGGACGGCAAGTACCCCACTGTAAAAACGCTTCCCTGTTAGTGGGGGAAAAGACCATTATTCTGTCCAGGCAAACGAGCGTGCTCAATTCTGCAAACTCCATTTACAGTCACACGAAGAAAAGCTACGGCAGCTCCTCGGTGCAGACGGCGGAGCTGGTGTTACCTCAGAAACCCATGATTTGCCACAGGCCCTGCAAGGCCGAGCCCATGGGGTGCCAGCGCTTGCACAAACCCGAGCATGTGGCCCTAGCATCCCACGTGCCCCCCGGGCCAAGGGCTCACCCCAGGGACCCCGGGTGTGACACCCAGAACCTGGAGATCCGCGAGGTGTTCTCGCTGGCGGTCACAGACCAGCCCAAGAGGCTCATGGCGGGGAGCACAACGCAGAAACACCCCTCCCTGGAGGGCAGCTGCCTGTCCATCGCGATGGAGACGGGCGACGTGGATGACGAGTACGCCCGGGAGGAGGAGCTGGCCTCCATGGGAGCGCAGATCCAGAGCTACTCCAGATACTGTGAGGGCGGCGGCTCTGGCCGCGGGGACAACCAAAGCATGGCCAGGCCGGGCCGCAGTGGGAGCTGTGGGGCACAGGTGGGCAGTGCCAGGGATGTGCCTGACAATCTCCTCTACCACAGCAGAGAGTTCCACCTGCCTGCACGGACCTCATTGCACACAACATCCAGTACGATTTATAACACTGCGAACGCAGCCAGAAGTACCTTTTCTCCTCATTTTACATCTTCAAGTCAACTGAGGCTGTCACAAAACCAAAATAATTACCAGGTAATCCATCCGTGTATCTCTGTCTTCAGATCTCGAAGCCAAAGTTGTAGATAAATGCTGTTTTCTTTCAAAGTTGGTAGCTATTAAGCAATAGGTTCACCTTTCTGCAGGCTGTGCTCCTTTTATGCCTTTCAGTGGAGATTCATTCTCAAACCCAGTGTGGGCAGCACTGCAGAGCTGTCCAGCCGAGCCCCTGGTAACTGTATATTGAAGATCAGTGAGGATTTCATGGATTCCATGGCCAAATTTTGGCTGCAGGATGGTCATACCTACGAGCTGGTGGTCGCTCAAGCCTGTGTTGTCCTGCCCTGGCTTTTCGGCACATGCCATGGCCATTCCATGGGTGTTCCCCTGTGGACACACATCACACGTGGCACAGGACATGGTTTCATGCTGACGTTCGTGTGCTGTGAATTCGCTCACCCCATTGATGTCAGCTTGGATTCCTGTACCCCCTGTGCAGGTGGCAATCTCTGGACCTGTGTTCTGTCAGGGATTAGGATCCCCTGTGAGGGAGTTAACATGGTTGGAGACACTCAGCTTCTTTTCCCACAGCATCTAATTCAAATAATCAGTTTTACATTCAATCCCTTTATTCCTCATCCTGTACTAAAATCCCTTTAGTGATAGTGAGGGGAAATTAAATGCAGAAGAACTGAAAGTTGTTTAGGAGAAACTGCAACACTTGACACATTTTTTTAGTTTTTGGTATTACAAGGGGAGAGATACTTGTGCAGGAAACATTGAAATTGGTATTTTTCATGGATTTTTACACCATCTGGCATGATATAGCCTGGAGACACTGAGATAAAAGTCTTTAAGGCTGACAGCATGTGATTCTGTGTGTCTCACCTGCATGCATTTGCCTGTTATTGCCTTTTTAATTCATCCTGAAAATAAACCATGTCGACAACCTATCAGCTTTTCCTGTGCTTTGCTCACCAGGATAGAGAGCAAGACTTTGTGAGTCATGGTTTTTTTAGGTTTTTTTTAGTTTTTATTTTCTTTTTTTCCTAACTTCTTCCTATCTCATGTGACCATTTGAAAGAAAGTTTTTGAGTCCAAGTAAGTGCCACTTTTCACCTGAATTATTACTTTTCTGGGTAAACCAGAGGTTCGATGAACAGAGATACTCTGGAGGAAATTCTGGGGTGTAGATGGCACATCAGATGAGCTGTTCTCTCCTTTAGTCTCACATAGTCTGTCAGTGTTTGCTGTTACTTTGCTTCCTTGGTTGTAAAATTCATGAAATGCTGTTTACTTTTGCCATCCCAGTTTCACAGAAGAAAAGCTGTAAATGTGCAGATCAGTCCAATAAAGGGTTGGTGAAGGTGCTTACGATTGAGTTAAGGACACTTTTCTTAAGTTTCATGATAGGAAATCCATTACTGGATGCCTCCATCAGCTGTGTGCTCGTGGTGCTTTATTTCACTCCTGAAAAAGCTTCAGAGAGCTTCAGAGAGCAAAGAGAGATTGATTTCTTCTATTTTTAAATTTTTTAAAGGAAATTTGGAATAACTTTGTTTTGGGGTTTTATGGGGTAGGAACTGAGTCTTTATAAAGAGCTAGAACAGCTCATGGTAGATGATATTTTATCTGTCCATGTGGTGTTTTATGGATCAGAGTAAGATCCCTGGAACTTTGTTTTGGGGTTTTTTTTTTACTTTCCCCTGTTATAACAACATACCTGTTTTTTTCACTAAGTGAGGAATTCATCTGTACCCCAGCTGACCTCCATGCCTGTCTCAGATACCTTGTTCTTTGCATCGGGAATGTGGATGGAGGGAGCTTCTGTTTCCTGTCATATCCCTTGTCATTCCAGGGTTTTAAGCCTTGGAAAAGCTCAGCCAGATGCTGTTAATGCTCTTATTGCTGTGAGCATGCACCCTGTGAACCTCTGAGGTGACACTTCTGGGTATCAGAGACTTTCTAAGGTGCTGTCTGAATCCTTTTAAGCATGTACCGGATGACACTTCATTTTTTGTAGTCAGTTTATGTTAGTTTTATTGCCTGTGTTTAGCTAATTTATCCATCAGCACAGAGATGAAAATCCTTCAACTTGGGGAAATCTTCTTGAATTTAAAAATAGATGAAACCTGAGCTAAATGATTATTGGAGTAGTTGAACATCCAAGCAGATGCTTCTTCAAAGTCAGGACTGTGTGATTCATGTTTTGATGAAGTAATTACTGTCATATATTGGTGGGGTATCTAATTAGCAATTAGTTATAGCTTCCTTACTGGTTCAATTAATCAAATTCATGTTAGTGTAACTTAAGACTAAATTTAATTAAGTGATCAATTTTAATGCCTGAGCAGGTTCAGTAAACAAATTCTTCAGCCTACTTGCTTGTCTTAGTTTGACTTTGAGTGTGTTGAAGTAGAGAGGTTATCTGTGCTGTCCTCGAGGCTGAATTGGGATTTAGTCTTGGTTTTTTCCCCCTGACCCTAAGGGACAAAACCCCTGTTGAGAATCTGTGTATTTTTATTGACTTTGCTCCCAACCCCAGCCCTCGTGCCTGTTTCACAAGGGCAGCTCAGAACAGTGCCATGCACGTTGTCTTTCAGGGAGTTCTCTTGAGATGAACTTGCCTGGTTTTGGCCTCACACCTGTCAGAACTGTGTGCATTTGTCTTCCCAGCAACCCTTAATGCTCTGCCTGGTAGATTTTGCTTTACTCCCGTAGAAAAGCACTTTTATTTTTTTGCAGCCCCCTTTAAATTCGTGAAGAGGAGCCACCTGGGTGGGTCCTCAGGGTGCCTTTACAGGGGATTCTGTGGTGTGAAGCTGTTGTGTGGGATATAGGGTTGTAACAGACGTAACTTTTCTGTACAGAATTTCTAAAATCTGTGTTTGCAGTGAAGAAATCAATATTTTAGACTCAAAACCTGATGCAGGCTGACCTTTGTGAGGGGAGGGTGCTCCTTTCCCCCCGCTGTCAACCCTCCTTGTGCTGTAATGAGAAAGGGTCTGATCTTGCGTGACCTCCAAGTGCTTCCAGCTAAAAGCTTGAGGAATAAAAGTATTTTATGTGCTTGTGCAGCAGACACCTGTACCAGGGCTGCTGTACTTGCTGTGCTCATGCTGCAAGAGCCATCAGTGAAGCACTTTGCAAATACAGAAACTCTCAGTGCAGTTTGGTTCAGTCAGCAGAAGTGCACAGGTTTTTTCCTCACATACGTGTGTGTCATGACTTGAGGTGATTAATCTCTCCAGAGCTATGTTCAGTCTCTCCAGCATTGCTTGTCTGCAGCAGAAAATGAACATGGAATCCTAAATAAGCCTAAAATATTCCAGGCTACGACACACCTGAGATGGTCAGGGAAAACAGTCTGGGATTTTTATTTAATAAAGTCTGACCTCTGGGAATGATGGAGAAGCAATAGGAATAGAGGCAGCTCACCTTTGCCTTCACACCCCTTCCCCTTCCTTCTCCAACCTGATATCCCTCATTTTTCTGCTGGTACTCAAATCTCTAACATCAGACATTGAACAGCTCAGTGACAAACACCAGAGCATTTTTTGTGGAAGTTGAAGTGATGTAATTGAAAAAGATGTGAGGGCAGCTCAATCCTCAGCCCTTGTCTGACTCCAGTCTGCTCATCCTGCCAGTGTAGGACAGATTGAAAGGGAAACTGCTGTTGTGAAATACAAGTTTTGGGGTACCAAAAGTACAGGAACACCCAAGTCACCACTGTGTTACCTTGCCCTCACCCAAAGAAACAGTGTTTTAGTCTTAGCAGTAAAGGTGAGTGTGACTTTGGTTTTGAATCTTAACCTGTTTACAGACACTGGTGTCAGAATTGAATGCACAGTGCTGAAATCTTGTGAAATTGCTCAGTATTGGTTCTCACAGCAACCTAAGCTGCTCTTGTTTTCTGTTCTGTTTCCTTCCTCTCTACAGATTTCAGGAAACCTTACTGTGCCTTGGATTACAGGTTGTTCCAGAAAAAGAGCAGTAAGTACAGTTCCATTTAAGTATCTAATGCATCAAGTGAAACAATGAAAAGCTGTTAAAAATGCATTTTTGAAAATGTCAGTTCTGTTTACCATGTGTGGGTTTTTTCCCTTTTTACTCTGATACAAACATTATCTGCAGGTGCAGTGTTTCATTCGAGGTGAAGTTGATGTCTATCTTTAAAAGCAGGTCAAGGTCATAATCCAGTGTGAGGTGATGCCCAGGTAGGAATGGTGCTCTTAGCTCAAATATAACATCTGAATTGATAAGGACTGAGAGTTTGGAACTCGGAATAGTGTTTTTTATGTTGAAAGTGAAGTGGTTGTTAATTGAGGTAACTGAATGTTTAAGAGAGTAACTCCCTCTGCAGCTTCTCTGCAAATGCCAGAATTAGTCAGTGCTGGCTGTAGGAACTTGATCAAGTGTAATTTTATCCACATAAATGTCATTTCACAGCAGCAGAATCAGCCAGGTTGATGTCCTCAATTCACAAACGGCTCCAAACCATAACATGGGGTATGAAACAGCTTTTGTCAGGAAAAAAACCATCTGCCCAACTCTTTTGTTTAGTTACCACTCGGCATTTCCAGCTTGTCTTTAAAGAGATGTCAGTTCTGCCTCCTTTCCATGGAAATCCACCCTCAGCTTCGATGGTACAGCCAGGCTCTCCAGGGGCTGCTCCATCACTCCAGCTCTGGCAGAAGCAATAATTGGGGAAATGTCTGTCATGGTAACCAAACTCCCCACTCCATGGAGCTGGCAGTGTCCTGGCAGTGTCCTGGCAGTGGCTGCTGCTTTGGCAATGAGTTCTAGGCAATGGAAGAGCCTTTCCTTGCTTTCTCCTACTATAACCAGTACTTCTTCCTTTCCTTATTGTTTTCAGTTCTTCTCTCTAGTCTTCAAAGGTGTGAGTGTGAGAGTGTTTCCTGTATAAGTAGGAATCTAAGGACCATCACATTAATGGTGTTTTCTCTCAGACTTTTTCTAGGTCTCAGCTGAAGCACTTCCAATTTCTGCAGAGTTTGGTACAATCACTTACTTCTTTTTATACAGAGAGCACTTTATAAGAGCATCTCCCAGAGGAACTGATACTTTTATACAAATCCTGTTGTGCTCAATCCATCTTTTTTCTTTCCCAAGTGCTAATTCTCTTGAGGAGGCTTTTTAAAATGCAGCTCTTTTCTGGAAGGCTCATCCCCTCTGTCACTTAATGACCTTTTAGAGCATCTCACCAAGGAGCTGGGGAGTGTCCTCGGGTAGAGTTTCACAGCTAAAGGGGGAGGTATCCCCCTCCCTCCCACTGCCCTGCCACCCCATCCATAGCCAGTATCCAGTTGCAAGGTAATCCAGGTCAGGTGTGTGACCTGGTAGGTACAAATTCTGCTGCTGAGGTTGTTTTTAGAGTTCAGTGCTGTTATGGGAGTCAGGTGAGTGCCAGAGCCAGCTCACAGTCAGCAGTGGGAGCACTGGGCTGGGAGTGGGGTGATGTTGGCCCCCGCCTGCAGCACTGGGGGGGCTGTTGGGCATCATGGTCATGCTGGATACCTGACCCCAGCTGTAGAAGACATTTCTGGAGTAGATTTTAAACCTTCAAGGATGTGGAGGTGCCTGTTTATTAATCAAAGAATTGTTAAGGTTTGAAAAGACCTTTGAGATCATCAAGTCCGACCATCAGCCCAGCACCAGCACGGTCACCACTAACCCGTGTCCCCAAGTGCCACATCCACACATTTTTTGAACACTTGCAGGGATGGTGATTCTACCCGTGCCCTGGGCAACCTGTTCCAATGCTTTGCAATCCTTTGAGTGCTAAAATTTTTCACAATATCCAACCTAAACCTCCCCTGGCCCAGCCTGAGGCTGTTCTCTCTCCTCCTGTCCCTGTTCCCTGGGAGCAGAGCCCGACCCCCCTGGCTGCCCCCTCCTGTCAGGGAGTTGTGCAGAGCCACAAGGTTCCCCCTGAGCCTCCTTTGCTCCAGGCTGAGCCCCTTTCCCAGCTCCCTCAGCCACTCCTGGGGCTCCAGCCCCTTCCCAGCTCCGTTCCCTTCCCTGGACTCACTCCAGCCCCTCAATGTCTTTCTTGCAGTGAGAGACCATTAAGGATGGTTATTAGGGAATTCTTTTTCCTTAGATCTTTACTGCTTTGTCTTTTTAATCAATAAAATGCATAAAACCCATTGGGTAATACAATCTGTTTGACAACACCTGTGTCCAGATTTGTGGATGCACTTTCCCAGTCTGAGTGCAGAACCAGCCTCCTTCAGCAGACAAGCTGAGGACTTGGCACTCTAAAACTGCTGTGTACACACAGGGGTAAGACAAGCAAGGGAGAAAAAGCTCCTACTTCCTAGAAACTTTGATTTCAACTGTGAAATTCTTTGGAATAAAGAGTGTGAGGGAACAGAAATAGACTGGATAGAGTTGTAGAACTGCCATTATGGCAATTACTGCCATTCAAACAGGAAAAAGGCTAATCTGTATTTTGGTTAAAATGGAAAAGATTGTCTTTTAGATGCTCTGAATTTTTAATCTTCTGCCTTGATGTTTTGTTTCCCTTGCCCTGTCCTTCAACTGTATCAGGAGAGAAATAAAAGCTGTGCAGTTCTGCAGAAGCTCTTTCTTGTCTGCTCAGCTCTGCTGTAGGATGATGTCATCCTGATTGTTAATGAATATTAGTCTAGAAATATCACCCTCTCAGTAACTCATGAGAGTGTCTTTGGAAATGACAGAGTTCTGTGTTTGCTTCTGGTGCATGTGCAGTGGCCTTTATGAATGCATTGATTTTTGGTTTTTCACAGGGTGGTGGAAGGATAACAAGGGTTCAAAAATAGCAGTGAAGGTACCGATTAAGGAGAATTAAAAGGGGGAAAATATCTTCACTTTTGTCCTTGTATTCAAGACTTGAGTGTACTGACTGTGCTTCAGTTCTGTGTCATGTGAGGTGTGAGCAGAAGGGTTTGTGTTTGTGGTAGATTTAAAAGTACTGGTGTGCTCGGGAGAGCATTTGTCACACAGGTGGTGACTCTGGGTAAGCTGTGCCTTAGTGGTGAAGTTTTATTTCGGGGAGCAGAGGGGGCTTGTCTGCCCTGAGCTTCATTTTGGGGTGTCTGGGCTCTCAGTCTGATGTATTTGGGGATGGGAAAGACCTGAAATGGGTGGGGAGTTCCTGTGCTAGATTTTGATTTTGTATCGCTGTTTGCACATTGTCTATTTGAATAAAACTCTGGAGATGGAGGCATTAGAGTGTCCCCTCCGAGTCCTGCCTGTCACAGCAGTGCAGACACCCTTCAGGCAGTGAAGGGGCTGGGGTGTGAGACCTGCCCCAGCTGTTCTGGGCATGGGGAACACAGCTGGGTTGTGTGGGGGAGACACATCTGTACAACTCTCAAGAAAGCTCCTCCTTGGCCTGGGGTCTGCAAGGCTCAGGAAAACTGGCGGCTGCTGCAGGAAAACCAACGGGAGCTGAGAGCAAACACCTCAGAGCAGCTTTACAGAGAAACCCGGCAGGGATTAAAGCTGCCTGCAGTCAGAGGGCACCTCAGCTCTGCCTTTTGTTTTAAAACTATTCCAGGAGGAACTTGTGGAGTTCTCTCCACCTTCCTCTGCTCTCCCAGGAGGGGAAAAAACTGTGGTTTAGTCAAGTCTGAGTGAGACAGTCGGGGTCTGCAGTGAGAGGTGAGCCAAGCTGGAGGTCTCTGGAGGGGAACACTGTGCTTGTTCCTACTTTGTGTCATTTGGAATACTGAGTAAAGTGTTTCCGCCTTCTGTGAGGTATTTTACTGTGCATTTCAAGATATTTCTACATTGGATGGTAATACCATCCATGGCATGGCCTTCTGGCTGGGAACAGCACCTCCCTGTCCCACAGCAATCCACAAGGAATGCAAAGGGAGACAAGGCTGGTCATCTTTTTATTGCATGATGTGCTTGCACCCGAGTGCCACGAATCACCTTGGCTTTTTGTCTGCTGTGAACCTGCAGGCAAGGAATGTGTGAACAGGAACTGCAAAACTTTCTGGTCCAATGTGAGGAAGACGTTAATAGATCAAGTAAGAATCATGATAATTGCCACCTAAAAATCAGTTTACTTTGAGGCTGAACATTCACTATTTCACAGATCAGTTCAAAATCTCCAGAAGGACGAGTTGTCAGTTTGTGTGGATTGAGGGTTGGTTTGAAAATTACAGTGAGATGACTGGGGGTTCAGCGTGTAGTATCTTTGCTAGACTGTTCATTGCATTGATATCTCTTTTTTTTTATCTTTTCAGTTGAGTTTGATTTAGAAACAGATATTAACAGAGTATCTGTAATTTTGGCTGAGTGCTGAAGCAGTTACAGCTTTGCTCACAGTGGGGTGCTATGAAATATTTATCAGTTCTGCTTCCATCAGAGCAAACTTCAGGCTTACCTAACCAGTGGAAAAAGATGCAAAAAATCTCTGTTGCAGGAACCTAACAGTGTGTGCCCTAATGGTGTGTCAGCAGGAAGAGTTTAAGGGTGCCTTCAGCCACGTTTGTGCAGCTGTGTGTGAGCAGCAGTGGCCAGCCTAAGCACAGGATGGGATGTCACTGACAGGGGGGCAGCTTTGTGGCACTGGTGAAACCTGAAGCTAAAACCTCAGGCTGAAGGAATGTGTAATCTGGCGCAGCTTTAATGAGGTTAAATATCTTGGTGTGTTAAGGGAAAATGCAGACTTTCAGAATTTGTGTGTGGGAAATCAAGCAATAATGAACTGAAAAGCAAGAATGATATTAAATGGTGCAGATGGGAAAGGGGGAGCATAGTGGAATGATTCAGAAATCACTATTAATACATACAGATAAGATATCAAGATAGGAATTGATAATCCTCTGAAGAAAACATATTAATTAGTGTCAGGGTTCAGAGAGCTCCATGCTGGTGTCACTGGGAAAGGTGAATAAGGCAAAATGACACTGTGCTTGTACAGAAGAATCTGGGATTTGTTCATACCTGGAATGCTTTGAGCGCTTCTGATCTTCCCGTTCCTCCCAAAATATAACAGAAGCAGTGACAGAGATCAAAGGCATGGAAAATTTGTTGTGAGAGGTTTGTTTGCTAAAAATAACCATTACCTCAGCCCATTTCATCACCAAGTATCAGAACTGAATGTTGATTTAATATGATTTCACTGCAATTGAAATAAACACCACACACAGTGCTCAGCTGCAGCATAAATGCAAGTTATGTATAAAACCTCTAATTCTTCCATTTTTTAGCATGTCTTTGATTAATAATCTGAAATTTGTGTACAGCTTTTGTGCACGTGGCCTGAAACATTTTCAACTGATGTATAAAACGCGATCAAAAAAAGCAGGCTCTAAGAAAAGGCAGGATAAGGACACTCCACTCTGTGCAATTATTCATCCCAATTATAGACACCGGATTTGCACCACAGATACTGCTGCACGGTGGGGGGGACGAGGGGCTCGGCAAAGAGCCAGGAATGTCTCTAATAAACTGGGTCATCTCTTCTAAGGATGTTGTTATTACACTTGGGAGGTCGGGGATAAGCCGGGTTTAACCCTGCGCACAGCACAACTGCTGATTCAATTTGCTCGCCAGGATTGCTTTTCCTTGGGAATGGATAGGCTGGATTCTGCTGGACAAAGCCTCTCCTGCTTTTTAAACTGTGGGCAACAGAAGTGGGAATGTAAAGGATTCAGCCAGCAGCCAGCACCATCAAGGATAAAGCCAAGCCTTGAATCAGCAAGGTGGGGATCTGAAGAGAGGAAATGAGAATTGTGTTCAGAGCTGAGTTAATGACGTAAAAATAAGAACTGAATTACTGGCTTGCCTTCACCTACAAGTATTGTCATAAATATGAAGCTTTCCAATATTATCTTTGGGTGTTTTTTCCTATAGTGGTGAATGTTATGATCTTTGTAGGGCTCTGAGATTTTCCTCTTGGTCCCTCATTTCCTCTGATGATATTAAGCATGAGAAGGTTATTAACTAAATTGATGGAAGCTTAGTTACATGTACAATGTAGAACTTATACCCTTTATTTTCTGACAACAGTCATTATGTAATTTTTAAGCAGTTTATAATGCAGGAGTCAAACTTGGGTATAATCCATGTCAAGGGGATGATCCTGTAATTGAAGGTAGTTTGTGATTTCCCTAAGAAATTGCTGATAAGGCCCATGGCACAGCACGTTAAACGAAGGCAGCTAATCTGGAGCTGAAATTTGGACATGCTGAAGTGTCATTTACATCTAGAGAGCTTAAGGGGTGACACTGATCCCATGGTGCTGGTGCAGCAATGGAGAGCAGGGTGTGTAAATGATGATCCTTCGGGATCTCTGAGATCCCACGGAGCTGCTCACTTGGCAGAGCACAGGAGCTCCTCAGTGCTGGTCTTGGCGGAAAAAAATGGCTAAAGTGAGACAGACTCCAAAGTAGAAAAGTTAAAGTTATATTAACATAATTACACAGCAGCTGTGAGGTGAAAACCATTGAATAGTGATGTATCTAATAAGATTTTTATTGAAACATTTGTAGTAGGTCATCTGTATTAACATCTATCCACTAAAATGGAAAAGGTCTGACACTGCTTTTTAAGGAAAATTTTTAAAGGCCAGGTGGTTTTGCTGAATTCTGCTTTTTCCGTGTAAAGTCCTTGTTTTGAATAAGTAAAAGCTGAGCAGGCTGTGCACCTTCCTGAGCACCACCACTCTGGGAACTCGAGGCAGGCACTGGGTGTCTTTTGTCCAAGGCAGGATCCTCTTGCAGATCACTTTTCCTGCTGCCAAGTCCTCTCCCTGGGTTCTTCCAGGAGAGGAAGCATTTCTGAGATGACTGGAAAATCACGTGGCAAGAAACCTGAGCTTCCTCCAGCAGCAGCTGGACTTTCTCTGGGTTTTGTTCTAATTTGGCCAACGCAACCAACTGGGTGAGAGAAGACAGCCTGAGCAGGGTTTCTCCCTTACCTGTGCCGTAACACCGGGCACATTTCCTGGTGCTCTACAGAATTTCACAGAATATTCTGAGCTGGAAGGGACCCCACAAGGACCATTGAGTCAAATCTTTAGTGAACGGGCTTCTCTCATTTCAGCCCTGCAATGGGGAGGGTGAGCCTCCACAGGGTGTTCCAGGGGAGTTTTAGGCTGTGGATGTTAAATGTGAGGGATTGCTGTGTGTTCTGTCCCTGCCGAGCACCGATCACAGGGAGCTCTGTGAGTTCACTGCGAGGGGTTGCAGCAGTGTGAACTCTCCAGAACCAGCAGCCACTTAGTTACTTATGTTTAAAGAGCACCCACTGCTCTTTAGGAGGTGAGGTTGCCCTGAGCAGTCAGGAATACAGGATAGGCCAGGGTTTTTCCGTGTAGTCTGAGCATTGCTGTCACTCCTCTCTGCCTTCCCTTCCCTTGGTGCTGGGCTGCCGCAGAGCAGAGCTCTTCCCAAGTCCCACTCTCTTCTGCCAGCAGCTATAAAAGGAGTTATTGCTGCAGTGATCTGGGAGATGGCTGTACTTTGTTCCTTGAACGTGGCTTGGAGACAGGAGGAGCTCAGGTCAGGCGTGCAGCGAGAGCGGCGACAGCTCCGGGCGAATGGGCACAGGGGATTTGGCTTTGCCCGGGTCTGGAGCTGCAGTTTGCTCAGCCTGGAGCAGCCTTCAGTGTGCCAAGTGGATTCCTTTTGGATGAACATGGCCTGGAGCATTGTGCCCAGGAGCATCTCCTGTGCTGGGCTGCTCGGGGCTGTGCGGGAGCGCAGCAGCTCTGGGGTGTCCAGGGCGCTCCTCACCAGCCCTGCTCCGACCTGGTACCATCAGCTGTGGGATGGGCAGGATGGGAACAGCCCCTCTAATTCCAGACTGGGGTGATGGAATAACAGCCAGGAATAGCTCTGAGTGCCTGGTAGGCACTCAATTAATCATGGATTCATTAAAGTTGGAAAATACCTGTAAGGTCATCAAGTCCAACCGGACCATATTTGAATATATCTGGGGCATCGTTTTGTTGGGATTACTTTAGGAAGACAAAGGTTTGATGCCCCTGTTTTGTGTTCATACATTGAGGAGACTCAAGTGCTTTTAATATTTTGAGAAATAGTAATTTTTAAAAGAAGAAAATTGCAACAATTAACCATATTCTGAAGATTAACAAAAGCTAGAACTGGGAACTGTACAAGATTATCAAATGATCCTAGTTCTGCAAAATTTCTTTTTACTCCACTTAAAATTATTTCTTTCTAACTTTTAATGGTCTTTAAATGAGCAAACAGAGAGTTCAGCTATTGAAATCATGAACACAATCCAGCTACTGAAATAATGACACGTGGCACATGGGCTGCAAGTTACCAGTGCAGACTTTGTGGTTGATTTTCTGTACTCTGAATAGCAGGAGAAGTGAAAAACATGGGTTGGTGTAGAGAAACTGTAGATTTTAGATAAATTTCTGGGTGAAAAGCTTTTGATAAAGCTTGGAAATTCTACAAGAGAAATGTACTCTTTGCTCACACCAGTTCAAACAGTGGTAGGATGTTTAGGAATTCTTTTTCAATGTTACTCCTTTTATCACTGATCCACTATCACATATTTTGATAAGTGTAGACAAAGAGTTTGGGAACTCACAGATAAACAGTGGAACCAATTTAAACTGAAGCTCACCAAATAAACATTAAAGTATTCCCTTTAGGAAGTCAGAATGCTTTGAATTATGCATGTGTTGTAGTTTGCAGTAAGATAAAAGAACTTTAAGGGGGGAGGGTGAGAAACTTGAAAAGCCTTTAAGGAGTAATTTGCATAAATTGGGTGGAGAGAGTAAGCAGCACAAGGGGGAAAAAAAGTTATTTTCAGTAAGGCCTTATAGAATGAGATTAAACAAATTACCAAAAAAATCAGGTGGAGTTGAAACAAAGCTGATGTGCCTTAAACTTGTGTTAGCGCTGCCACTGCCTTTCCAGCCAATCCCAGGGAACTCTGAAGTGCCCTGGATACAAAAAAGAAATTTAAAAAAAACCCCAAGTTCTTAAGGGAGAGTTAAAAGAGAAGAAGAGCCATGCAGACAGTGCAACGTGTGTGTTACTGCGTGGGAGACCTCTGGACACGAATTCTCTGGATAAGCAGATTTTTTTTCAATCTAACAGTATTTTTTTTATCTTGCAGTTACAGGACCGCACACAATTTAGTGACCGAGACTTAGCTACCCTAAAGAAATATTGGGACAATGGCATGACCAGCCTGGGCTCAGTCTGCAGAGAGAAAATTGAAGCTGTGGCTGCAGAATTAAATGTTGACTGTGAAATAGTTCGGGTAAGAAATCCAGAGTCTTCCCTTATCTTGTCGCAGGAGCAAAAATAGGACAGATGAAAGGCTTTAAAAATTTCATGAGGAAGCTTGAAATAGATTTCACGTATTACATAATGAATGACCATGTTGGGGAGTGCTCTCCTGCTCTTTCTGCAGTCTATATTTAGTAAATGCCCTCAGGTAAGAGTCGTATTGATCAGCAGCAGCACCATGAGCTGTTTGACATTCTCTTGAGTAAGATTTTAAGTAAGTGTTACATTTTTTAGGGAGATCCTAGAAGACTGAAAAGTACTATTTATATTGCTATTAACATACCAAAAAAGGGCTTTTCTAAAGAGACAGGGAAAATACTTCTCATTCATGCTTATAGGGAAAATTATGTGAAAGAAAATGCTCCAAAATAGGGAAAAAAAAATTTACAAGACTGTCTTGAGGTCGGGTTGAGGTGTGATGGGGGAATTCTGGGTCAGTTCAGTTTGATGGTCCCTATGGGTGGTTGAGGGAGGCACAGCTGTGCTGGAGATAACCTGACTGCCGAGAACCACTGCACATCATCTCTTCCAGAGGCTGGGAAGTTGTTGCTGCTGTGTCCCGGATGAGCAGACACACAGCATCACCCTGCAGCTCTGGGGCCTCCTTCGCTCATCCCAGCCTCAGGAAATGGCCCCACTGTTTGCAGTCATACAAAGACAGGAGCCTTCCTTTCCCTCATGACAGGCTTGACAGCTGGGATTATTCCTTTCAGGCTTCATCCTCTGCTTCCACCTCTTTCCTGAATTCCTGACACTGCTGCAGAAGCAGGGCTAGGAGCCCTTAGTGAAACTCTCCTGTTCTGGAGACCTCTGGCTTGGTGCATATAAATGGTTCCAAAGCTGCTTTTAGGGTTGAACACAAATCTGGTTATTTGTTTTTAGGGGCACACACTAAATTTAAAAAACTCAATTGTACTTTGGAGGCTGAAGAGAATCACTCTTTTTTCTGTGGAGAACAAAGCTGCTCCCTGTTTTCCAAGGGCTTCACTTTGAAAGGTGAAGCCGTTCCCCCAACAGCATCTCCTGGCCATGACAACCTCATGGACAGCACAGTGACACCCAGGCTCCCTTGGTTTGTTCCCTTGGGAACATCCTCACTGGCACAAAGGGCGACACTGTGAAGTTCTGTGCCAACCTTTCCACCTGCTGGAATGTTTCTGTCCTCAGGGCAGAGACTGGGCTGGCCCCTAAGGCTCTGGCATCGCCTGCACCAGAACAGACACACAAATGATCCCATGCACTTTACAGACCCTGCTGGAAGTGTTTAAGGAGAGAGTATTTTAGGGATAGAGCTCCCAAGCTGATTTCCTACGTGGGAATTCTAGTCTGCTCTTGCACTCACTATTTTGCTGTTCCAGAATGTTCTCTGTTCAGCAGAGCACACAGGATGTGGAACCTTCTCTTCCCCATTTAATTTGAGACACGATCAAAACATGTTCATCTTCCCTGACATTCTCAGTATGCTGAACGAAAGATTTTCTGCTTTGAAAAGTCTGTAAAAAGATCTGCCTTTCCCAAGTGCCTTTTTTACTAAAGAAGAGGTAGATTAAATTTTAAATTTTGTTAGCACTGTTTGTTAAAATCACAAGATGATGGGAAAATTTAAAGAATGGCGATACACTGCTTGGAAAAAAGAGACCCAGATCTCAAAGGGCTGCTTGTGTGCGGGTCTTTCTTTAATTTTTTTCTCCCCAAACTGTAGATATTACAAAAAAATTGTCTAGGTAGTTCTCTGCATACCTGTTGTACATTCTTCAAAGAGGAAAATCAGCAAGCTGGGAAAGCAAATACCAGCCAACAAAAATGATTTACTAAAAATAGTGTTCAGCATGTTATCTTTTAGCTTGTTAGAGATGCAGCTTTAAATGGGTTTTTTTTCCAAGGCTGACACAGCATGAAACTGCGTTTAGTAGTTGGGACTGCTGTTAATATTTCTTTATTTTTTCTCTTTAGTAATCAAGGTATTATAAGCAAAAAGTTTTTTACTCAACTTTTTCCTGTTATATATCAGAACCCTAGGAAGAGGAGCAGGGCGAGTATTTCTGAAGTAAGGCCAGAATGATGTTTAGTGTGCCTTTAAAGAAAAAAATACTAAAATATTTTAATGTCTTTGGAAACTCGTTTGGAACAGAGGCCTCATGGAAAGGACATGCATTTTGGCATGGCCTGATCGTGTTTTCAAACCCAGGAGCTGCTGCTCCTGGTTCTGGGGGTGTAGATGGTGTGGAAGGGTGACAAGAGCCAGCCCGAGAAGAGTGGGAGTAGCAGGTGGTGAAGAATTGGTTCCTGGCTCTGGGAAGGATTTTTGGTTGCCAGTGGAGAACTGATTTGATGGAATGAAGGGTCTGGGGTACAGGGGCTGTTGAGCAGAGTTGAGATGAGATGAGAAGTCAAAAGCCTGAGTGACACAAGGGAAGGGAGAGTCTCAAGAGGTGAAGAGTTGCAGACAATCCTTATTACATCATGTTGAACTCTGAGTCTTTAATAATTTTTGGTGTAGATATTTCTTCATCAGAGAAGGCAAATGCATGACCGGGTGTACAGATCCACTTGGAGAATTTGGAATGTGGGTCTTTTCATCTTTTTTTTTTTCCTCCTTTGAAGCTCAGTTTTATTGATGTAAGATGAACTTAAAGCATCCATTTCCGTCCCACCATGGCTGGATTTCCAGGTTCCCTGGGCCAGTTTCATCTCCCAGACTGTTCCCAGTGTGCTCCTCTACACTCACTGCAAACAACTTTTCTTAAAGCCTTGTGTTCCAGCCAAAGGGGACTGAAGGATGAGCTGCTCTGAGCTTTATTCTGCCAAGTTCCTTTCTGTCCTCCAAGGGGAGTGATGTGGATCTGTCACCTTGGCCAGTTCCCTCTGTGCTGTAGGAAATCCTAGAACAGGGGGGATGTTCGGGTCGTTGGATGCTTCAGTCCCCTTATGGAAGTTGCAGAGTAGGAGAACCTGGATCAAAGATCTTATGTTAAATTCGTTGAATAATTTAGGTGAGGAGAGAGCTTAGAAAGTCACCTAGTCCTGCTCTTTATCTGGAGCAGGATTGACTTTGGAATCAAGTCAGGTTGCTCAGGATGTTGCCCAGTAAAATGTTGAGTACCTCCAAGGCTGGAGGTGCCAAGGCTCCTATGGACAAACTGTCCCTCTGCCTCACTGTAAAGCATTATTTTTTATTTTTCATTCTCAATTCCAGTCAGAGCTTCCCTTGCTGCCACTTGTGCCTATTGCTTCTTTTCATTTTGCTGTGCACCTTCCTGTTTCCCTTGGAAAGCTGAACCTGGACACAGGATTTCGGGAAGCAACCTCAGGAGGGTCAAGCACTGGGGAATAATCAGCTCCCTGAACTGCTGGCTGCACCCTGGTCCAGATGTGCTGATGTCGCTTGGTTGGGGGCCTGTTGCTTTTGTCATAGTTTCTGATATCATTCATGTTTATTTCTCTTACAAGACTTGGATTGGGAATCGAAGACGGAAATATCGTTTAATGGGGATTGAGGTCCCACCCCCTAGAGGAGGTCCTGCTGATTTCTCTGATCAGTCTGAATTTGTTTCTAAATCAGCACTTAATCCAGGAGAGGAAACTGCTACTGAAGTGGGGGATGATAATGATAGGAATGATGAAGTATCAATCTGCTTATCTGAAGGAAGCTCACAAGGTATTTGGAATGCAGTTACTACTGTGCCTATATTTTCAATTTTGTGCAGTGTGCATGCTTTGGATTCTGTTGTACACATTCAAAAACGTCTGACAGAGTCACAAGTGCTCCACCCCGCCTGGGCTGAAGGTACTGTTTGGTCTCTTTCTCCTACCTCTGTGTCTCTGAGTTTTGTTGGGTTTATTATACAAAGACTGGAGAAACCTTTGGTCTGTGAGCCCCATTTCTGCCAGATTGATCTGAAATGAAATCACAAGTTCGCATTTTGCTGGTGCAAGTGAGAGCTGGGCAGACAGTCCAGGTGGAGAAGCCTCACTTCCCCAGGAAGCCAGGTTTAAAAAATGCTCTCTGCCAACTGCTCAGTTCTTCCGAGCCAGCTGGAATGGCCATTCCATTTGACAACCCATCCCTGGAAGTGTCCAAGGCCAGGTTGGATGGGGCTTGGAGCAAGCTGGTCTGTGGAAGGCGTCCCTGCCTTGGCAGGGGTGGAATGGGATGAGCTTAAAGGTCCCTCCCACCCCAACCCGTGCTGTGATTCCATGGTTCCATCCCTGTGATCCTGATCACCCCAGGCACTGGTGGGGGTGGAGCTGCTGCTGTGCCTGAGCAGAGCTGTGCATTCCCAGTTCCCCTGGCAGGGAACCCCTCAGCTCAGGCTGGAGCAAGGAGCTGCCCAGGCCTCCTGCTGCTCTCTCTGACAGGCAAACACAGCCCAGCAGATCAAAGCCAGGAGCAGGGAACAGCTCAGGAGCCTTGGAACTGCACACACGGGGGTGTCCTCAGTAAACTGCAGGATCTGGAGTGAGAAGTGCCTTCAACTTAATTCCCTTTTCCCTCCCAGGAGCACATGGGATCGATGTCTCCCTGCCCCTCCTGTCCGTGAGCTCGGCACATCCCCCGCTCACTAATTGCTCCCAGTGCTTCTGCTTAGGGGAGATCAATGAAGCCTTTGCTCTCCAAGCTAGAAGAAAGTCTGACCTCAGGCCTGCTGCTGCTGCAGCTCAGTGTGCCAGGCTTGATCCTGTCATTTCATCAGAACAATTTAAAGGGAAGAGCCAGGGGAACGGAGAGCGGCTGGGAATGAGTCTGGGAGAGCTTTGTCATATTCGACTGTAGAGGGAATAAGATGACAAAGAAATGGGTCAAGTGATTGAAAGCCAAGTGAGATGAGGAATCTGAGAGTCCTTGATTTGCCTGAGGTGTGGAAGGAGCTGATTTAAGTCAGATCTGCTTGAAAGAAAATGGTGACAGGGAAGAGTCTGAAGTGTCTGTAGTTCAAGTGAGGAATAACTCCATGTTCATTGAGCAAGGCTTTCATCAAGCAAGGTGAGTCTGAGCACTTGGGTGCATTATTAGTGTCAAAGCCTAAGAAGTGCAAGGAAACGACAGGATTTCCACAGCATCCAGGAATCCCACTTCCATTCCTTTATTCTCCCACAACAATTATTTCTATTCATTTCTCCAGTTCAAAGGAGGAGGTTTCACTGCTACAGCTCAGCTGGTTTTGAACTTCCTGGAAAATATTTCCCCCAATACTCACGAGTTATGTTCAGGCACAGATAGGAAATTGTTCTAATGTTTGGGAACTGTAACTTTTGGTCCTAATTTATTAAAAAACTGAAACCACAAAAGCAAAAAGCCACTCTGAAAGACAGACAAAAGCAACTCCTGGTCATGTGATTAGAGTGACAGTGTTGCTGACTCCTGCTTTTAAAATGTAGTGTGTAAATATAAAAAGATAACCTGTGCTGTGATGCAAAATGGAGCATTAGAGCTCTCCTATTGCCTCGCCTTTTTTAATTGTGTGTTAATTGAATCCACTCTGTGTAAGTGGAGGCCAGTAGGGCTGTGCTGGGTTCCATGAGCTGAGGATGAATATTTAAGGAATTGGGAATGCTGTAGGGAGCTGCTTCATTCGGCTGTTGAATCCAAGGGATGTTAAATCAGGGTTGCAGAGTGCCTGGTGCCTTGGAATGTCCCCGAGTCCCTGAGGAGCATCCTTACCCAGTGACCTTCACCCTTCCTTGCTCCCTGCTCCCCAGTGCTCCCATTTGATCCCAAGTGCTCCTGGCACAAATTGTCCTCTGGAGCTGTGACCGGTGGCAGATTAAGTTTATTTGAAACAATTTCAAGTCAAATTTGCTCAGTTTAGAGATATTTAACTTATAGGAAAGTTGTTTAACACCATTAACTGTCTCTGTATGGTCTGGCCTAAACATTACCCTGCCTTTGGCAGCATTGGTAATCCCAGGGAAATCCTGTTATCCCTGTTTGTGTGGAGGTGGCAGACCCTGGAATCATCACCTGCCTCTCCCATTGTCCCACCTGAACCTCGCTGCCCTTTCCCTCTTTTCCTCCTTATATTTAATATGTATAATAGATTTGTGTTTTAATATGCTGAAGTCAAGTGAATATGAGAAACAAATTTCAATTTTAAGGGTAAATAGACTTGTCTTTCTTTGGGTTATGCGTTCTCCTTGGCCTTTCAGGTCAATGAAATCATCTCATGCTTTGTCGTTGAAATATCAGGGTAAACTCTGCTGTTTTCAAGTGTTTACACATAAAAAAGCACCTTAGGTTCACTAGGGATAAGCATTTGCCATAATCTGATCAGTTTTTGGTTCAAAACCCATCAGGGTCTGCAAGGAGGGGGTGGGATTTAGATATGTACCCCAGGATTTCAGGGAATGCAGGATTTTTCATGTAGGAATTTATTTTAATTAAAAAAAAAACCCAAACAACTTCTGCGCACCTCTGATGTGAAACTCTTCATCACCTTTGAATATTCCAACCTGGACCTAAAAATGGGAAGGTTTTGGTGCAGAGAATAACTGGTAGTTTTGTTGTTGTTTCAGGTCGCAGTTGGTTTGATGTTGGCCTGAAACACTTGTGACAAGATGTCTTTTTAATAAGGCAGATGTTCTGTTTTCTGACTAGACACTGATACCATGACTTTGCTCTTGGATTTAGCAGCTGTGACATTTAGTGGTAAACACCATTAATGGTCCTTCAGCATAAAATTGGAATGAAATCTGACAAAACCAATTTATTTCTGCAGAAGAGACAAATGAAGCGCTTCAAAATGAAGAAATTGGCCACAAAGATGATGACCAGAATCCAGTTTCCACTGATAATGTGGTATGTACACCTTTCCTTTTCCACCACTTCATTAATAACTCCTTAATTAATGTTGAGGTTGTTTTCACTAGGTGACAACTCCAGTTGTGTGTGCTGAAAGTCCTTCCTATTTGAGCATTAAAACTGTACTAAAAATACTGAAACACAGCAGGAAAAAAACCCAACACCTTCAGTAGAAATGGTTTGCAGAGATGGTGTCCAAGAGACTCAGCTCCCCAATGTGCCTGAGCCCCAGATTGTGTCATTTGATGTGATAATGGGAACAAAGCCGAGGAAGAGTTTCTTCATATTTTCTTCTGAAAACACTGTAACAAAACTTTTTAAAAAGGCACTTCAAATTGGACTAAAATACATTGGATTTGCATAAGAGATACAGTTTTCCTATTTGAAATTCTAATCTGTTCTTTCCCTTCCTCTCTTAAAAAGTGTGTCTTAAGAAAGAGAAGGTAAATGTTTAGTAGTTATTTAGAGATCCTTTCCTCAAGCTGAGTCTAAAACCAAAAATATTTGAGTCCCAGTGTTACTGAAGGTCTGATGGAGCAGCAGAACCTGGGGACATCAAACCTCTGAGCTGTTGTCACTTCAGCTGGGCTGGCAGACACTGGAGCTCACAAAATGGGCTTTATCCTCCCTGCCTTCAGCACAGGCTTGGGAGCTTGGTGGGTGCTGCCAGGGAGAGCTGGGAATGCCCCTGGAAGGATTTCTCCTCAGTAATTTCAGGGAAATTCCTGGTGTGCAGGCAGGAGGGGCCACGTGCTGCAGGAAAAACCTCTGAATTAACACCTCAGGAATGCTCCATGAACGTGGATCGGGCCAGTGGGGCCCTTCCCTGCACTGGGTTAAACACTATCCTAAAAAACAGTAAAATTGCTTCAACTTCTTATAGACGGGCTCAGAAATGTTCACAGCTGTCAAAACAATTAAAAACAGTAAAAATACTTGGGACATATTTCTGAGTTTTAATCAGTGTTAGGCTTGGCCTTAACACTGTGCTTCAGGTATCTTTAGGAACCCAGTATAAAAAGCTCCCCAAATTTTTGTGAATTAGGTGAAAATGTCCATATTTATGCATTTGGAGGTGTCCTTTGGATCAGCATCCCCTACAGCTTCGGGCATTTCCCTTGCACTGTGGCCAGGGAAGGCCAGAGGAGAAGGCCTTGATTTCTTTAGGCAAGGAATGGGTCAGCACTTGCTGTGATGGTTGGTTTGTCCAGAGGAATAAACTTCCAGACCCTCCTTTGCAACAGCAGAGCAGAGTAGGGGCTGTGAGGGGATAAATGTGCCACTTAAAGCCAAAAACCTGGGCCAGGGAGCTCCTGCTCTGTAAACAGCCCCAGTCTCCATGGCAGCAGCTCCCGCTGGCTTCCCGCTGGATCTCCTGGCTGAGGTGCATGATTGCCATCTAATGGGGGCTGCTCGGCTCAGAACTCCTCAGGAGCCGGCACAGAGTTCTCTCACCTTCATCCCTCATCCTCCCTGCCCCTTTGGGAGGCGGATCCTCGTTTGTTTGTCTCCTCTCTGTGTTGGAATCCTCGGAATGAACGGTTTGCTTCTGTTTCAGAAAATAGAAATTTTAGATGATGAAGAGAGTGATCTGATCAGCAATTCTGAAGTGGATCAGATGAGTTCTCTTTTGGATTACAAGGTGAGTGATTGGGCTGTGTCAGGGACAGCAGGATAATTCCGGGGAGTTCAGGGGATGGATGTGTCAGGAATTCAGCAAAGGCTTGTGGGATCCTGCAGCTCCTCTGCTGTTTTCCTGGTGTGCACATCATGCCCTCATCCCACCTCCAGCCACTTTATCCATGTTTCAACCCAAATGGAGGCAGGAAAACCCCATTTCTACAGAGCTGGAACCTGCCCCCCATGTATCCCAACAAAGGGATTTACGGAGCTGCTCCACCTGAACTGTTCCTCGGAATGCTGTGGCGCTTTCCCTGCAGCGTGGTGCTGCCAGCTCTGGAAGGGACTGAACAGCTGGAATGCTCTGATGGAATGGGGGGATCTGAGGAGAAGTCATTCCCCAGGATGTGCCTGGAAGTGGTGGTTGTGGGAGGGAGGAAAAGCAGTTGGATCCTGACAGCTCCTGTCTCCTGCCAAAGGCTGAGGGTTGTGTGTGCGCTGCTCTCCCAGGAGCTGCCACAGTTCCACATTTCCTTGAGTTTTTACCTCCATTGCTGATTTTTTCTCTTAGAAACCAGGTCTGTTGCCCTGACAATAATCAATTACCAAAATAATAAACAGATCATCTCTTCAGAACAAAAATTCCTCCTTCCAGCAGCGCTTTCTTGGGAAGGGCAGCGGAGAATGAATCAGGAGAGGGAATGACCTTTTCTTAATGTCACCTGTCAGCGCAGTGAAAGGCTTGTTGTGACAGTGCCCTGCAGAGCCAGGGTTGTTGTTTGACAGCACTGATTAGTCCTTGAGTTTTCTGCCTAAATCTGAATTCTTCCTGGGCTGGGCAAAGTCCAGAGCTAAACAGGCAACTGCTAAGTTTCCGTCGAGAAGAACTCAGCTGATTTTTTATGAAAGCCTCAAGATCGCAGCCCAAATATTCCTCTCTCATTCCCAGAGCTGTTATCACCTGGAACAGTGTGGTGAGCAGTGCTTTCACTGAAAAAATGTGAATTTTCTGGGAAAAAAACAACAAAAATACAACCATTTTTAAAGGTTTGTTGCAAACCTTCTCAGAGCATCACGTAGTCTCAGCTTTTCATGTCAACTAAAGCTGAATTCCATCCAGTCTAGAAAGTGTGAACATGAATATCGTATTTTTTTCATTATTCTCTCATGAGTTGGTGCTATTAAGCAGAGCCCTTCTGCAAAAATGAGCAATGCCTTTGATCTTGTAACCTAAATAAACAGGTTCATTTTCATGATCTTTGCAAAGGTGAATAACCAGAGAAAATGAGTTTTAGCTCTGCACTGATCAACAGGTTTAGCATTTGGATCCTCCATACCAATAAGTTTGAAGGAGAAGAGACACTTGGAATAAACAGAAGTACTTATCAAATCGGAATTTTTAATTAGGAGATTTGCAAGTATAGATTGGGAAAATGCCTTTTTAGCCAGAGCATACAATTTTTTGGTATTTCCTCATTTTGTAATATTTTACATCCCGTTCCAGCCCCATTACCAGCTCTGTGGAGGTTGGAATGATCTTTAAGGTCCCTTCCAAACCATTCTGTCACTCCATGATATTCCTGTTTATCCTGTAACCCGAGGGATCCTGAGGAGCTTGGTGAGCTGGCACTTGATCCCTGTCAAACCCAGCTGCACTGGAGGATGTTATCTGTTAATTCGTGGTAGCTTTGAGGAAGTTTCAAGTCATTTTCCGTGGTTTCGGTGTCAAGCCTTCTGCTGCAATAATGGAATGTATGTGCTGTCTCTTCTCACAGTGCCCTGATCACTTCTAGGAAGAGATCTGGGCTTTGGTTGTCATTGTCACTAAAACCATTGAGTTTTAAGCCAGGTGTGTTTAGCTGTGGTTATTCCAGTGCTTTGTCCTGTCCCCATCCCTGAGGGATTTAACAGACCTGTGGATGTGGCACTTGGGGACATGGTCAGTGGTGGCCTTGGCAGTGCTGGGGAATGGTTGGACTCAATCTTAGAGGGCTTTTCCAGCCTAAAGGATTCCATGGTTCTGAGAGTATTCCCAGAACTCTCTGATTTCCCCACAGAATGAAGAAGTCAGGTTCATCGAGAGTCAGCTGGAGAACCACAAACAGAAATATTTTGAACTGCAGACGTTTACCCGGAGTTTGATACTTGCAATTAAATCAGATGATAAAGAGCAGCAGCAGGTAAATCCTGGAGCAGGTTTAATATCAGAAGGTGTTTGTCCTTTTGTGTTGTGTCCCTCCCTTGGATTTATTCCAGAGGCTCAGATTATGATTGAAAAACTCAGTTAATTTTTTCACTCGTTATGTAAAGCACATTTGACTGCTGACATAAAAAACACACCTAACAGTGTATGTACTGTATATTATATATGTATTTTCCCTTGTAGGCCCTGCTTTCAGACTTACCTCCTGAACTTGAAGAAATGGATTTCAACCACACATCCCCGGAGCCCGATGATACCTCATTCAGCCTCTCGTCCCTGTCGGAGAAAAATGCCTCAGACAGTTTGTGATTTCTCTTTTTCTGGAAGTGACGGAGCAGAAACCCCACGTGAGGTGCAGGGTTCAGGAGAGAGGCTTTTGCTCTGCAGTGTCCTCAGCCCAGGGGAGCCAGCTCGAGGAGGAGGAGCCGGTGCTGAAGGGCGGCTGTGGCTCCTCGCGGCCTTGCACCGCCCAGGAATTGGGGATGCTGGGTTTGGAAAATCAAAGAACTGGCTGAGGGAAGGGTTCACTGGGAGCAGCTTGGCCTTGGGTAGGATTAACTTCTGACTCTCCAGAATAACTCTGGCTCTGTAGCAAAGTCTTTTTGAGCAGGGATGCAAGAGTGGAAAACAAATGTCATGTGACACACGGCGAATACTTCAGCGTCCCGTGCTCCCCTGGCCTGTTTATTATATTTTTCCCCATTTTTACTCAGGTAGGTGGACTAAAAATTGGGGATCCAGATAGAATAACAGGCTTTCTCTGAGTTGTGCTTGAAAACCTGAAATTAAACTGAAGTGTTTTTTGTTTTCTGACTTGAGATTGTTAAATCTTCCATTTTTCTGACCAAAATAGCTGAAAAAACCTTGAAAGGCTAACTGAAAAAACTGAATTATCGTCAATAAATTATTAATGCAAAGAAGTAGTGATAAATGTTGGAAGAAATGAGGTAGAAATGGGAACCCTGATAGCTGCAGGACACGACTGCCTAATACAGTAGCAATGATATTGGATGTTTACACTCTTTAGGGTTTAATGATTGTAGTCACAGTTTTTATTTGTCAAAGCCTGAATGCTAAAGTTCTGCTTATTATTTTAAGTCTTGGTTATATACTTTTCCACAAACTTTGCTCCAGTTTACCAAGCCAGTCAGAATCCCACAGCTGCCATTGCGTCCTGAAAGGTTTTCCAGTGTTGGGAAGTGAGTTTTGCAGATCTGGTTTGAAGCCCTGCCTGGTGAATTTTTTGGCAAGTGCTGTTTCTGAATGGTGATCTCGATGGCGGGCAGGGGCTGAACTGAATTCCTTCTTTCCCAGAGCTGTTGGCACTGAATCCCTTCACTCGTGTGGTGGAATGGATGTGCAGAGATGTTCAGATGGGTTCAGTGGGGTGTGTTTGTGTCCAGGGAAGGTCAGGCCATGGCAGTGGTGCCACGGTTGAGGTGACAGGGTGGTGACCAGTGCAAGGCTGGTCTCAGCCTTGGAGCTCTTTTCCTCCAGGATGGTTCTGGGCGATGCTGCAGGTGCCTGCCCATGGCATTGATGCTCCAATTCCAACCTGGATATCCCTCAGCAAGCATTTTTCACACGGATACTTGAGGCTGGTAAAAAACCTGATCTTTCCATTTTATGCCAAATAATAATTGACTCTGGGGAATCCTTGTTCATGCAGGGAGTAATCCCCTTCATTTCAGTGGGAGGTCCAAGGTGTAGCTCAGAAAATCCAGAGTGTTGGAGAAATAACACCTTTTTTTTCTTTCATACTGGGATTAACTCAGGTTTAAGGGTTTTCTCAGTCTGATCAGTTCCTCCCTAATCACTTGTACAGCTCTTTTTGTTTAGTACCAGTAGCGAGCTGTGTTCTTTCAGGTTTTTAGTCTCTCCTGTCCTTGGGCATGAGGAGCTTTTAGCAATACTGTTAAACACCAGCTGCCGAAAGGGCAGGAACAGTTTTAAAAGGTGTTCTGAAAAACCAGAAGCCTCACAGTTCTGCCCCTGTACAATAAGTTCCCAACAGAGCTACCCTTCCACAGAGAAACCCCGGAATTCCAGGCTGCTGGGCCTGTGTGTGAGTTGAGGCATTGAAACTCGGAGGTTTGAGAGCAGAGCTCACAGTGCTGTCCTTCACAGGGAGGATAGAGCTGAGCTGGAATTCTGCTCACTCTGAAAAACTCATTTATAGAGGGTTTTCTATGCCAGGCCAACAATGGTTTCTATTGCTGTTCTCTCTAGACAGGAAATTTGTGCCACTGACAATGAAACCTCTTGTTTCTGCGAAATTAAAAAAATAATGCTGGGATTTGCCACTATTTGGACCCTGTTTTCCTGCTTCTTCCACTTAAATTCCCATGAGAGAGGGCAAGATACTCTTAACAGGAGTTCTCAATTTCATGGTCAATTAAATCATCCACCTTCCTGCAAGAAAAACTTCCACTGATGATTCATATTTTGCTGTCTTGCTGCTATTTCATATCCAAACAAATCGAAGGAATGAATTTTGAATGAACTGTTTGCTAGATACAAGCAATTATGTCAGTCCCTGTTCTCCAGGAAGCTGGAATCCTCTTGGATGTGCAGCTGAGATGAGCTGCAGTCAACGCCCACCCCATCCCTGGGGGATGTTCTGTGGTCCTTTCTCTTGTGGGGAGGCAAAACACAGCGAGGCAGCGTTGCTGCCACAGCCTGGGACACGACAACACTACAGGATAGTCAGGAAAAAAAAGTGTGAGTTCCATCCCTGAATAAAGAAATGTGGGGAGGAAGATTCTCCACAGCTCCTTGGCTGGGCTTTCTTTCAATATCAGTGTGTATTTCTGACAAAAATCTAATGACTGTTACCCTTAGTGGTATTTAGATGGTGGAGAGCAGTGGGGCTGGCTCTGGGGGGGATTTGGCTTCTGGGTATTTCCCCTGTCTGTAGGATGGTAACAAACACCTGTTGAGTGCAGTTCCTCATTTCATAACCTTCTATAGGAGATGGAGCCAATCCTGTGCTTTTCAGGGTGCAGAAATCAGCCCCCTTTCTGTTTCAGTGAGTGACTCTAATGTGAATTATCACTGCAGCAGAAGGGCCACGTGTTGATGGTTTTATCACCTTTCTGTGGCCACGTATCGATGTTTGACCATCCTGCGGAGTCTCTCATTTACTTTGTCCATGAATGATGACTTCCCTGGCATTGTTCATTCCTGAAGCATCCATGGGAACATCAGTGATGTCTTTCTGAAGAAACCCAGGTGGGAAAGTAGCTCAGAACAGACACTTTACCAGAGACAGGACGGGCTCTCCCCAGGGAGCTGGTTTAGATGCTGGAAAGTTTGCTCATGGTTAAAACCCTGTTTCCTGGAGCTCTGCCTCCTTTCCTCTCCCTGCAGGTGATGCTTCAGTCACATCCATAGGTCTGACAGTAACAGGAGATACTCCAATAAAACAATAAATACTCCAGTGGGTGAGTTCAGGGCAGGTTTGAAGGTACCGGAGCAGATGAACCAGATGAGGTTTCTGGAGTGCCCGGCCCTGGAGGCAGCTCTGCACTTTAATCTCTCCAAGTATTTCTTTTCACTAAGGCAATAAAAAGTGTGAAATGAGGAGTTTGGGGCTTTGCAGCCCTGTGAGTGAGGAACGGAATGTCCTGGTTCTGTCTTCACCTTGGGGAAGCCCTGGTTCTGTCTTCTCTGAGGGGAGAAGCTGTGTGTGCTGCTGGGCTCATGCAGGTGAAGTGATGGAGCAAACCAGCAGCATCATGGACATCCTGGCTTGGGAATGGGAATCTCTGCTTAAAATGGATCTGCTCTCCCCTTTGGGATGCCATGCCCTGCTGTATTCCTGACACTGAACACAAACTCCTGCACAGACCTGGCCTTCCCCTCGGCATTCCGGACACAGCCACTGCTGGCCTGTGCTCAGGGTGCTGCTGGTGTGAGGAGGGGCAGGAATATGTGTTAGGGGAGTAGCACAGAATTCCTGCCACAGGAGCAATTCATAAGCTTGGTGAGCTCCAGCCCCCTGCCCAGCTCCCCCAGGCCAGCAGGGACCCTGGGGCTGAAGGGCTGGAACCTGGCCAGATTCTGCCTTTTCTGCCCCAAATGCTCCCAGCTCACTTGGGAGGTGCCTGAGCAAAGTTAGGGGTGGTTAGTGAGGAAACTCCACCTGGCTGCCAGGGAACACGAGCTGGGTTATGGTGGTGGATTTCTCTAAGCAAGAACGTTTTATCACATTGGCAAAATGTGAAATCTGAGAAGTTTGGGGAAAAAAATAGACAAAGCAGCACTACAAAATGGGTGTTTCCCATGGCAGAACAGGTGTTTAGTGTGAGTATTTATTGCTCTGAAAAGCAGCAGCTGCTTTGGTCAGAAGGCAACAGAAGCGGGGCAGAGCCTTGGGCTTGTGGGGGTTCTTTTCCCACAAAGGAGCAAATCCTCTTGGCTGAAAGAGGTGTTTAAGGATGTTCCAGGAAGGAAAACAGTTCAGGTCACTGCTTTGGCTCTGGGAGCAGTTTCCCATGTTACTGAACTAAGTCAATAACTCTTTTCCAGCTCTGTTTTACATTTTACACAATGCTACCTCTGAAACGTGACACCCCTTAAACCCACACAGAAAATGTGAACTTAGGAATTTTTTTAAACATTTTATAGGCAATAAATTATTCCCAACATGCACCCTTCAGTTTTGTGCTTGGTTTTAGCTGAGTGTGAGCCATTCACTTTGTTATTTTAGTGCTATTTTTCTGTGTTTGTGTTCATCACAACCCGTGGACAAGGAAATAATGGGATATTAGGGAGAAAATCTTAGCATATGTTAATGAGAGAAAATATTTGTGTTAAAGCTGAAGGATGGTGGGGTGGCTGTGCTGGTTTTGGTGCAATTACTCTGAGAAATAGGTATTATCCTTAATTCTGGTATTAATGATTGTTGTAACATTGCTCAGTGCATCAGATGAATTAATGTGAGAGAGCAGTCAGTGATCTCAGCACTGTAAGGAAAAGGATTTTACACTTTCTGAGACATCACAGTTCATAAATACCTCTGCAGATTTTTGTTTCAGTTGTTTCCTTTTTTTGGCATAACTTTATAGAGACCTTGTAGAAAGAATTTTGAAGGGTTCAATGAAAACGGATCAGTAACAAACTGAGGTCAAATGTAGATTTAGACCACGTTTGTATTCAAGTTTCATCTGAAGAGTTCCTTGAATCTCCCCTGTCACATTTCTCTCCCTGGAGTACAGGGGAAAGGGTGGCAGGATGCACAAGGGGATGGAGGGAATGAGGCACAAGGAGGCAGAAATGAAGGTTCTGGGTTCTAGGCAAGAAAATTTCAATAAACTGAAAGGTTTCTGTGCTGTGGAAAACAAGAGCTTCTGCTTTATCTGCAGATTTTGTGAAATAACAGTTCAAAAAAACAGTGGCAAATCCACTGAATTGTGCTGGGGGAAAATTGTCTTCTCCAGTAGGAATTTTATGATCTCCAGGGTTAATTCTGGAATTTCTGAGTGTGTGTGAACACACAGATGCAGATTTACAATGTGCACAGATACACTGAACTTGATCACAGTAGCTCTACAAAGGTATTTTAACTTGAAATGTTAATGGAATTCTTCTAAAATATATTTCATTTGCTCTTCTTTTCATGTCTTGCTGTATATCAATTACGTAGTTCTGCAAATTAGTCAGATACATCCATACAAATATGGTTTATTGTTTATGTCCTTGCAACTGGTAACTTTTAGGCTTGGAAATTCTTGAAAATGCCCATAATAATGACACTTCTAAGTGATCTTGGCAAATAAACAAACTGCTGTATTTATGAAGAGATAATGAATCTTCTGCCATGATAATTTCTTCTTTATTTTCACTATAGGAATCAGTTTCATTTAAAAAAAATACTCTGAAAGTTTAAATATTACTGTATACCTTGGATGTTTTCCTTAGCCTACAAAACAGGATAATTGATGATTTTAAATTGTTTATCATTTCCTTCTGGGCCAATTCCTTAAGCTTTGTAACCTGAGTGTATTCCTGAGTTTCTCTGTGAAAATCACTATTTATATTGCATTTTTATGATTTGTATCAGTACGTGTAGCAAAGAAACTACTACAAACCTTCAACTGAAGTACCTCCACTATGGTCCAGGACACCTGATCTGGGCATTTTGAGTGCCAGATGCCCGGAGAACCGGTCCAGGCGTTTGTATTGAGTTGGTTTTCTGTGTATATAAAGGGTATTTATAATCTTGTATTAACAGAGTCATCGTTGGAAATGCTGATTTCCTGCTTTCGAAGCCTGCTCAGCTATTTTTATATAAAACGTTGGTCTTCGCCTTAATTTTTTTTGGTGAAAAGTTGTGCCATAGATATTTTAACTTATCCACAGATCCTTTACAGAGTTTGCTTTGACTTCTCTTCATTAATTATTTTTTCCTCAAATTGTCCTAATTTGTTTTCTCTTCCAAATGCATCTCAAGGTTGGTTTGCTTTCTCTTTTTTTTGGTTTTTTTTTTTTGGAAGTTTTGGAAGATCCCTTCATCTGCATGCTTTGGTAGCTCGAGTTTTTCCTCTGTAGTTTATTGTTTATAGTTTAGAAGAACCTTTTATTGAACCCCCCTGAAGTAATGCTTGTACAAATGTATTTAGGGTGGCCCAGATGGTCAGAGAAAAGGGCTATTTAGCATTGGTAAATTTGTCTACTGACTCAAGGATATTTTTCTACGTCTGTCAAGTTTGGGACTATGGAGAAATGAAATAAAGGTGAACTAACTCCTTTTCCTATATGAACTTCTCTGTTTCTCTGTTTATTATGGCCTTGGAAATGTTCAGTTCTGTTCAGAGCAACAAGAGCTAAACCCACTTCAGGGCTCCGCCCTAATTCTTCAGTTCCCACCATATAAATTAATTTATTATTTATGGAGAGGCTTTTCAGAATTAGAATTTTGTACAGAACTTGGAACCCTCTGTCCCAGGAGCAGTGAAATGTCCCTTCCCGAAGGGATTTATGTCCAGTGAAGGCACTGCACACCCAGCACTGACACAGCTCAGTTCTCGTGAAGGGGGTTGAGTTGTGGGGCTTTTTAAAAGCTATTTTGAAGCTAAATGTGAGCTCTTGGTGCCCTTTTCATCGCATCCCTTGGCATTTCCTAAATTAAAATTCTCCAGAGCTAAATCCTGTGGCCTCTGACCTCAGCCCCAGTCCACGTGGATGGAAACCGGGAAAAGTTGTTAAAGCTGATGCTTGTTGGCTTTAGGAGCAATTCCGGTGCTGAAAGTACCAGCCCGGCTGTCCTGGGGAGCTCTCAGTGCGGTGCCACGGCTCAGGGACAGGACTGAAATTTAACTCAAACCCAGGAATAGTGAAAAACAGACGGAAGGGATCGCACGGAAAAGGGCTTTGGTGCCTGCCGCTGTTCTCACCGCGGACGAGTAGAGAAACGACACAAGAGTCCAGGCTCAGGGATAAATGGAAGTGATTTAATAATCTATCCGAAGGCTTTTATATGTTAGTTCACAAAAGTGTGTTAAATGGCATAAGGCAATTGGTTTTTTGGCCATCCACCCCTTGAGGTGATTGGCCAAGTTCTAAGACACCCGTCTCTGAATGTTTTTCTAGTTAGAACCATAACAATCCTGCAAAACAACCTGCAGCTGCAAGAAGTTTACAAAACTGTAACATTGTTTTGAGTTACTTGCATGGGAAAGACAGAGCTTTCACAAAGTGCTGCAGAGAGCTGAAGAAATTCTCTGCTGAAGCTTTTTCAGCATCCACAGGTGCCTGGGGGCATCCCGGGCTGGTGTCGGGCAGGGACACGGGGGGAAGGTGCAGCCGGATCCTGCAATTCCCGGCTGCCCTGGGTGGCAGAGGATGGCAGGGACAGGGGGGAAGGTGCAGCCGGATCCCCAATTCCCGGCTGCCCTGGGTGGCAGAGGCGGGCAGGGACACGGAGGAAGGTGCAGCCGGATCCCCAATTCCCGGCTGCCCTGGGTGGCAGAGGCGGGCAGGGACACGGAGGAAGGTGCAGCCGGATCCCCAATTCCCGGCTGCCCTGGGTGGCAGGGGCTGGCATGTGGCGGTGTGGCCGCATCCTGCGGATCCTGTGGGCGCACGCTCACCTGGCTCCTCTCCTGCTCTGCAGATTTGCATAATCCTGATTAATTAAACTCTCAACGCTCCGAAGTCACCCAAACTCTGAGCTCAGCCCCCGCCCGGCTTTGGAATTACGGCTGCAGAGAGGGAGGGTAAAACCAGAGAGAACATGGATGGAGAGGAGTTAAATCTGTCCGACCCTAAAGATTTGTTGACAAATGTTCCTGGGACCCTGAGCTCGGATGTTTTGGGAAAAGCCCACCCCGAGCCGGGTGGTGCTGCAGCTCCATTGCCACCTGGTGGCAAAAAAACCCCAGGAATTGGAGAAAAATGCCTTGAACTGTCCCCATACTTCGTATTTCAGAATGAGCAACTATTTTTGTCTCAATGAGAAATCAAAATAAATCGGGCGTTTACTAAAGAGGAGACTGAGATCAGACTGAAGGTGCAGCCATAAACCAGGAGCATATTCCAGTTTAGTTTCCCCACGTGGATTTAGGTTTGGGGGCACCAAAGCTGCTCTGTGGGTTGAGGTGATGTGTGAGCAGCAGGGACAGCTGGGGTGGCCACTGCAGCTCCACGTTCCTGCTGCAGGGAGTGAGGGGAAGGGCCATGGGAGGAGAAAGAAACCGGAATAAAAGGTGTTTTCTGGGGGTTTTTTTGCAGTTGTTATTTTAGTGGGGAAGGAAAGTAGAGGAAAGGGCAGGAAATGTGAAAATGTTCAGACTTTATCTACTATTTGATCTTGCTTTTTGGTTATTTCTTGCTGGAAATCTGGAATAATCTTGGACTGTGTAGAATTTTTCACTGGAAAAAGGTCATTTGACTTTTTTTGAAAGAAAAACTCTCACCGGCCTCAATCTTCCCTTGGCAGTCTCCTCCCGTTTTCTGTTAAATGTGAAATTTTCAGTTAAAGGCCCTTTACCTCTTTCTTCGAAAGGTTTTGGATTCAGCCAAAATTCAGAGGAATTTGAAGTGAATTTGAAGGAGTCACCCAGCAGGTCCCACCCCCTCGAGGATGGACAGAGCAAGAGAGCAGTGACCACACCAGGAGAGCCCATTTTGGCAAGGGCAAATCCTTGGAATGGCACCTGGGAACAGACACCCCATCAGGTCAAAGACCACGGGTTAATTAACCTGGGTTTAATGTTCTGTTAATCATTTCCCCCTGTAACAGTTGCAAACCCATTGCAACCAAACCCCCCAGACCTTCATTCCCATAATAGTAATAAATGGCTCACTGTGCTCCGAACTATAAACAGATTTCATGCATTCTGCCAGAAATTGAATATTGAATTATTTCTTTATGCCCACATGTCTTTCCTGGTTTGCTTAATTCTGCCAAATATTTAGCTCAGCCTTCTCTTCTCTCAGCAACCCACACTCTCCCGGCTACATCATCCCATTTTTGGACCATTATTTAAAATTTCAGTCTTTTTACAGAGCCTGGCCGAGGAATCAGAACTGATCAGGGAGGAATGAAACAGCTGAACGTGTTCAGCTTCTGTGTGGGGATCAGGTCATGGGCTCCTCACGAGCCACCTGCACAGCCAAGCAGCAGGGTTCGACCCCAGCCCAGTGATGCTGGCATAGGCTCCCTGGTTTAGCCCTTTTCGGGAAAAATCCCGCTGGAATGTGCCTTTTGTCTAAACACCGAGCTCAGGGCCATGGGAACAGGATGGACACATTTTTGCATGTTCCACAATCACACTTCACAAATATATGATTTTCTGAGTTTCCATTCTTTAAAATATTAATTTGTACGGGTTTTTTTTCATACAAAACCCCGAGTGTGTGGCTGAAAATGCCATTTCTTGCTGCCATAGGGGGCTGTGAGCTGGCTCGATGCTGCCATGATCTGTGTCCTCAGCAAGAACCAGGACTCACAATTTTCAAAGTGCTGCTGATAGCCTGAATGACAGGCAGAAAACACTGACAAAATAATCCTTGTCCAGCAATTAGCAGTAAAACCCCGTTAATTCGTGCAAACATTCCCGGATAAAGACTCCTATCACCTTTGCAGATTATTTTCAATCACTCTCCCCCCTTTAATTCAGCTGAAGAAGCTGAGATAAGATGTTAAACCGTTCAGTGCCGTCCCTGCTCCGTGCCCTGGTGTGTCCTGTCCTGGGGGAGCAGGAGCAGCTGGGGCTCCCGGAGCCTTTCCCTGCCGTGCTCCCAGCCCGGGGACAGGGATGGGGACAGGGACGGGTGGCAGCGCCGGCTGCTCGCTGCTCCCACGCCAGAGCCATGTGTTGATTCACTCTGTAATTGATTTGGGCAACTCGAGGCAATCGGTTTCCAAGATACCACATCCTTCAGATATTTAAAACCCCTCACTCTGGCAGTGTATTATATTTAAATGTCGATGGATGATCCGGGTGTGTATTTATAGCCACGCTCAGATGGGCTCTGGGAACGGGCCGTGGATGGCTGGGCAGGGAAGTGTGTGTGGCTGGAATTCCAAGGGGGCTGGGGCAGTGGGGGCCCCTCTGAGTCACCCACAATCAATGTCTCACCATGGGTCAATGCATCAGAGGCTCTGTTGGCTCCACCACACTGGGGTTCAGTGCAGCTCCAATTTACAGCCAGGCCATGAGCAGTTATTAGAGACTGATTTCAGATTTTCCTTCCCAGCAGTGATTCCCGAGTCCCCAGCCTGGGGCAGTGACTGGTCCAGCCAGGTGAGGTACATTTTGTTTGCTGTTCCTGTCATTCCTCACCGTCACCTTCCCACCTCCACACCGCTGCCATGGCTCACACAGGGATCACTCCCTTCCAGCAGTGAACATTGGCTTCCTGGATAAAGGAAATTTCCAAAGAAGAGAGAGGAAACTGCTGTGATCTCCCTCTGGATTTCCAGCAAAACTAAAAAGTGGAAATTTTGGTTAAATTGGTTGAGTATTATGAGACCTGGGGCTGCACACGCAACTTGTGAGCTCAGGGTTTCCATGTGTGGAAAGAAAACTTGTGTACGTAGAAGAAGAGGGGCCAGCTCTGGAGCAGGCAGGAGAGGCAGGGATAACCCAGGAGGTGGATAGGGACAGGGACACACAGGGCACCCCATCTTGGACTGGCTCTGCAGGTGCAGCTCTGAGCAGGAATGACAGGAAGTGCCTGGAGAGGAAGAGTTCCCAAACTCCTGCTTTGGGCTTCTGCAGCAAGAGGAACACTCACCCAGACCCCGAGGCCTGGCACGAGCCCAGCTTGGGCAATGCAGAGCTTTCCTTGGTTTAGCCCAAAACAAGGAGTAAAACACACTAAGAATGGAGATAAAACAAAGGCTTGGATTTGTGGCCTCCCAGCTTTGCCACCACCATGGTTTGGACTTAAAGTGGGGATCCAAGATCCAGGATCACACATCAGCCAAAGGCTGGACTCGGTGACCTCAGAGGTCTCTTCCAGCCTAAAGGGTTCTGTGAAATCTTCCTTTCATCCATGCCTTGGGTGTGGGTGGCCCCAGGAGGCCACAGCAGGAAGGGAGCAGGACCAATCCAGCTTGGCAGTGCAGGTAGCAAAGGTTAAACTGAGATACGAAATGTCTGTGCACGATGGAGAAAGGGAAACCAGTAAAACAAGGAGAAGGGTCGGGAATGCAGGGAGTGCAAGCCGTGGACATCCAGGTGCTGGGGGAGAGAGAGGGAGGGAATGGGAGCAGAACACAACCACGCGGTGGGGTGTGAGGGGCTGACCCTGGCTGACCCTTCGGAAGGCTCAGAGCAGTCCCCTGAAGGAGAGGGGGTCACCCGGGGTCACCCGCTGTCACCCACGGCTGCTCCGGCGGGGCTTGGCCCGGGCTCAGCGGGAGCAGCTCCCGGGAAGCGGCGCGGGGCGGGATGCGAGAGCGCTGACGGCGCTGCCCGTGGGAGTAGCTGTGGGCTGGGATGACGGGTGATTTTTGGCTCGATAAGGAAAAAATATAAAACCCAACCTTTTTTTGTTTGCTTAAAGCCTCACTATGAGCTTCATATTGTGGACTTTTCACTGGAATGTTTTAGGACTGGAATACATGCAAAAAAAGGAAAATCTGCGCACAAAATTATGGTTTGCATTAAAAGCAGTGTAGTAATAAGCAAAAATTGAAATACAATGCATTAGAAAATGCCCTGATTAAGAGGTTGTAAGAGGTGTTTTTACCCTTATCTACTAACGATGTTGAGTTACTTATTTTTTTTTCATATCCCAAAGATTTTACAATGATGAGTATTTTTTTGGAAGCATTTCTTAGTTCAAGGTATGAGAGCTTCAACAGATCCCACTCATGCTCTGGATAAACGGAGTCATTCCAGCTTTCTCCAGCCAAGATGTGACCTTTGTTAAGTTTAATTTACACTTCTTGGGTGACTCCTTGAACTGCTTTGTCATTTACAATATAACTATTGAGGCTTGTTAATGTGCCTAGGGCTGATCAGCCTGCTGGTCACTGTGGGGTGGAGGACGCCTGTAAAAGTTCAGACCATGATTTCCAGCTCAGAAACATCTTGAGGGAGGAGGGAATTGGACCCTTGGCGGGGACTCAATAGGACGCAGAGTGGTTTGAGGTGGAAGGATCTTTAAAGCTCATCCTGGTCCACCCCCTGCATTGGGCAGGGACACCTTCCACTAGCCCAGGTTGCTCCAAGCCCCGTCCAACCTGGCCTTGGACACTTCCAGGGATGGGGCAGCCACAGCCTCTCTGGGCAACCTGTGCCAGGGCCTCACCACCCTCATGGGGAAGAATTTTTTGCTAATATCCCATCTAACCTTAATCTCTGTTAATCTGAAGCCATTCTCCTTTGTCCTGGCACTCCAGGCCCTTGGAAATAGTCTCTCTCCATTTTTTCCTGTGAGCTCCCTTCAAGCACTGGAGGGCTACAATGAGGTGTCTTCTCCAGGCTGAACACTCCCAGTTCTCCCAGCCTTTCCTTGCAGCAGAGCTGCTCCATCCCTCTGATCACCCTGGTGCCTCCTCTGGAATATTTCAGTCCTGTTGAGCTGCAATGCCATCACAGTTGTTCTGGCAGGTGCTTTTCCCAGGGAGCCCCCAGCCCGTGTGGATTCCTCACCCGCTCCAAGGCCGTGCCAGGAACGGCAGCAGCAGCCAAGGTGTCTGCAGGGGAGCTCTCCCTGTTTTCCAGCTGTATGGAGCAGAATGAAACAGAGGTGTCACTGTGACAAGCCAACAGCTCTGAAAAAGCACTCCCAGAGTCTCCAAGCAAATTTGGAGGAAGCCAGAACTGCGGGGTTGGAGTTAAACAAACAAGCAGACAAACAGGGAATGACAATTCTGGGCTCCCTTGAGCTTTCTGCAGCTCTCGGCGGGTTCAGCAGATCCATCAGAGTGACACGAGGGGAGTCAGAGGGAAATGCTGAGCAATCAGTGTGGCATTTTATGGAGGAAAAACCCTTTGTAGGGAAAATACTTATGGCAAAATATTCTCCCGTACAGAAAATTGATATCATGTGTTTATCCCATTAAAATCATATCTAAGGAGTCTGGAGGCCTCCTGCTGGTTCTGTGCTCAGGTAATAATCTCCCTCACTCAAAAAATGCCATTAATTGAGTCCATTGGGTCCACTGGGTCCAAAAAAATGCCATGAATTGATATTAAATGGGTCCATCGTTTTATTTGTAGGTGTCAATACAGATGGAATCATCTCTGAGTGAAAACATCTTCCACCTAGAGCGCTAAATAACCAATATTAATAGCTAGGTGCAACATAAAATACTTTATAACTGTCTTATTAAAATGCATTAAGCAATGAGGACTTTGTCATAACGGAAGAAATACATTACTGCTGTTGCTGCGAGCTTAATGATTGTGCTTAATCACCCATTGTTTGGTGATTGAAAATTTGGAAAGGTGTTTTCATTTAAATTTTGAAGTGCTCTCAGAGTTCACGTGCTTCCGAAAGGCATTGTTGGAAGGCAGTTGTGGCACTCACAGAGGCACAATTTCACAGTAAATCCAAGTTGCTGCTCGCCCAGCACACGCTGCCTCAAGCCCTCGCTGCTGAGCTCAGGGACAATTTTAGATATCATTTAACAAGGCTGACTGCTTCTTTCTTTGAGTTAATTTGAACTTCAGACCTTGATCATCTGCCTCTGTTTATGTGCATTTATCCATCCTTGAAAATTTTCAAATTAATATTTCGCTGCGAATATTGGAAGTATTTTAATTCTGACTATCTCTTTCAAGGGTTCCTGTAATTACAAGGTACGTCATTCATTTGAGATTTAAATCTGCTTCCTTCCCACACAAACCCAGCATTATTTCTTTTTTCCTCAAGATGACTGTTAGCGGATTTTAAAAGTGAGGCTTATTAATTTTTTGTATCAAAAAAGCAGATCTTCCTCTTTTTAAGAGTCCTGCCTGGTGCTTTTTGCTGGCCTTCCAGAGGTGGTATCACACTGTGTTTGTTGCAGGAAGAAAAATCAAAGGTTTTTCCTCCTCCTTTTATGAGACAAATATTGATGCTCAGAATTACGTATTTTAAACTTGCTTCAAAACACCACAAACTGATGAAATGTAAACTGAAAGCAGGCTGGGGCTGAGGTTTTGTAGCTTCATTAGGGAGGCTGAGGTACCCCAGAAGTATTCTTGCTGTTTACAGGTGATTTATTGCTCAGCCTGTGGCTCTGCTGCTGGGCTGGGCTGCGGGTAAGAGCCATTCTTTACAAGTCTGACCTCACCCTGTGAGATATTTCCTCCACTGAGTGCTCGTGTTTCTCATTGAAGCCAATTCACAACATTTACTAAAAAACCCTCCCATTAAGGGCGGTGAGAATCGGCCTCTCACATGGCGTGGACTGGATTTTTTCCTTATCATTGCAAGTCTGCTTGTCTGTCAATTTTTACCACTTTGAGCTGTTCTGCCACAGCTCCGTCGATGCCTGTGACAGCTCCTCAGTGAAAGGAGAAGCAGCTCGTCCAGTGTCAAAGTCAACTTGTTGAAGACTCTTCACAATTGCTTGTCCCTGTAGACTTACAGCAAAGGAGGAAATGTGACAAAGAGCTGGGAGTGGTGGCGAGCCCTGTCCTTCCTTGCTCAGCGTTCAGCTGCCCCGCAGCTGCCGTTGGTTATTAGGAACAAGGCAATGAACTGCAAAGTGTTTTGTGGCGTTTCCCGGTAGGAAAGACACTGACTGAAGATCCATTGCCTGGTAAGTGCTGCCTCAGATTTGTCCTGGGAAAGCACAATGCGACTGGGACGGCGTTGGCTTTGCTGGCGGTGCTGCGCTATTGGATAGCGTTGGAGGATGGGCAGCGAACTCCTGCAGAGCAGCACAGGATTCCAGAATCCCTGAGGCTGGGAAAGACCTCTGGGATCATCGAGTCCAACCTGGGACCGACCCTCATCTTGTCACCCTGCACAGAGCACTGAGTGCCATGTCCAGGCATGCCTTGGACACCTCCAGGGATGGGGACTCCAAACCTCCCTGGGCAGCCCCTTCCAAGGCCTTTCCATGAAGAAATCCCTGCTGCTGTCCAACCTGAGCCTCCCCTGGCCCAGCCTGAGGCCGTTCCCTCTCCTCCTGTCCCTGTTCCCTGGGAGCAGAGCCCCACCCCCCCCGGCTGCCCCCTCCTGTCAGGGAGTTGTGCAGAGCCACAAGGTCCCCCCTGAGCCTCCTTTGCTCCAGGCTGAGCCCCTTTCCCAGCTCACTCAGCCTCTCCTGATGCTCCAGCCCCTTCCCCAGCTCCATTCCCTTCCCTGGACACGCTCCAGCCCCTCAGTGTCTTTCTGGCAGTAAAATCAGGAGCAGGTTGGAGTTCTGGCACGTTGATATCCTGTATTTAATACACCTGTGTAAGCTCAGCTGAGAGAAACATGAGTTAGAGGCAACTTGCACTGTTCCTTAGTCTTTTCAACAACCCCATGTGTGGCTCAAGAGGCTTCTCAGCCTAGTAAAGAGTTTCAAATAAGTTCTAGTCACTTACCTGCTCATCTCAATTTAATACTGTTATTTGTCTAATTGTTTCTATTCTTGTGTGTTTGCTATGTGAAAATGCAGTAAAGCCATTATGCAGGAAAAGAAAAGGAAAGTGGTTGAGATGATTATTCTGTTATCAGTCATGACTAAGATGAAGAGAGATATACTAGCAAGACATTGTTCCTAAAATAGATACCTTGCAAACAAGAAATGTCAGTCAAATGAGGTTTAAATTAAATTCCTGATAGCAATTACTTACAGAATTATCGTGCTCCCATTGAAATTATTATGAATATTGTCACCAGAGTTAATGGGAAAAGAAGTTGGGCTTCAGATACTGATTCTGAAGCGAATTCCAGAATGTGCTCAGCTTGTGTCCTGCTGAACCCAAAGTCACAGGGCTACAAATAGCATCCTTGGCTGAAGGGTGGCTCCAGGCTCAGGGCAGTGGGAAAAGGTGAAACTGAGAGCTGGGCACTTGCAGAAAGTATTGAATGGCCACAAACGAGTGAGTGACCTCACTGGGAGCAGAACTGATGAAGTGCAGAAATGTGATGTGTGTTCCAAATAAAGAACTGATGAGTCAAGTTGTGCCCCAATTGGAACAGGAGCAAAGTCAAGACAGCTTGAAAATAACCTTGATTGTAGTGGAGAAGTAGCAGTGGAGTTGTGGTGACCCCCAGGAGCCCCAGAGCAGCGGTGGGCGAGAAGGATGTGGATCTCTGTCCCTCCAGGAGCGGGGACCCTTTCAGCACTCACTGCTGCTTCAGCAATTTCCTGAAGACCCAAGCTGACATTCCTGAAGTGGCATTCACGACCTCCTCTCTGCTCCAGTAATGCAGCTATTACTCATCCAGTCAAGTCCTTTTGTTACACAATAAGGAGAAAACAACTTCTAAATATATAATTTTAAACCAGTATCTTTATACTGCAAGACACAAACAGCTACTGCTGAATTATTTCTTACAGATACTAAGTTCCTATTTAATCTTCCAGGTTGAGGCATATTTCTAAGCATGGCTCAGTAGGAAGTTAATTATAATCTTCCAAAAGGGGAAGAATTTTCACCTGAGATGATTAGGATACTGGTTTGAGGCATGGTATGTGGGCTCCTAGCTAAAGTTAGGAACTGGCAACATCTTTGGCTCTCTCTCATTGCAGAAGTAACACCTTCTGCTGTCACAAAAACTTCCCTGAAGATGGAGATCACGATGATTTTGGATGCAATCAATCCCTTAAGTATTCATCATTGTTGATACATTTGCATATTGGAACACCATGGTGGTTTATTCTGCGCTCTGAGGCAAAATTTGCTCTGAATTCCAGTTGGATTTTTCAGGCTTGGTTTTAGCTTCAAGGATAAATCAGGTTTGAAGAAATATAATGAAGCAAGTTCTGAGAAAAGACAAAAGTATGTGAGATTCAGTTTTTTTTAAAAAAGGATCAATTGCTTGTGGTAGATTTGCCATCTGTTGGTGTGTGCACACTGCTGCAGTGACTTATTTCAGGATTTAATTACGTTTTCTGACTGCACTTGGCTCAGCTAACCTTGGGAGTTTCTATGAGAAATACAGTTGGTCATATTTCCTTCAGTAGCTTTTGGAAAGAGATGAATTATCAAAGAAATTCTGGTTTATGAGTCCTTAGAAGGAGGTTGGACAAAGCTGGGCCTTGGGGTTTTCACTGAGTCATTACGTGGAGGATGCAGGATTTCTGTGGTCTCTGCTGGGCTTTCCTAAGCTCAGACTCCAAAAGTGCACACAAAGCCCGAGTGTCCATCCCTGCAGTGTCACTCATGGATGTAAAACCAGCCCCCTCCTTACTCCATCCCTGCTGTGCCCTTGTGGTGGGCCCGTGATTTACTCTGAGCCCCTTGTCATTTCCCACAGGACTTGGGGAGCTGATGACTGCTCGTTACTTTCCTTCTCTTCGTAATTTGTGCACATTATTGACAACTATTTTATGTTTATTCCAAATACTATATATATATATATATATATATAATGAAAATGTGTGCAGAGAAACAGGAATTTCCCCACCCTTCAGCTCTGAGTGAGGGAACGGAGCAGTGCCTGGTGGGATGGTGGAAGTGGGATAATCCCAAACAATGTGCAGAGGGGATTAATCCCTCTCCCTTGCAATATAAAGCCAGGGAACACCAGGTGAAACTAAGCAGCAGGCTCAGAGCGAGGTGCTTTGGTGCCAAGGGTGGAATTTGTGAGGTGTTATGATCACTGTAAATGTAGATATTCCGGAAAGCTTGGGGAAACTGATGGAAGAAATATCCAACAAGAGTGTTCTGTGCAGGATCTCACCCTTGGCTCATGAAACCTGAATTGCTTGAGCCTGAATGCAAATCTGGAGCTGTATTTTTAGCTATTGCTTACCCTGTTTGTAGGTTCTGTCTGGCATCTGCTTTCCTGGGCAGCATGGAGACAGGATAGTGCATCTTTAATTTAGATTTTCCTTTGAGGATAGAGAAGAACTGAGATGTGTCAGTTGGCTGGTTTGTAGCATTCACTCAATTTGGGGGAAAAATATAAACTATAGGACGTTTAATTTCAAAATGCATTTCCAAATGAAGGAAGAGTAAAAGGTTGAAGTGAAAGCAAGTACATACAAGCATAAAAAAGTCTAGTAGGATCTTCATTCACTGTGCCTGTCTGCAGTTTTCATCCCCTACTGTCAAAGCTCTGTGATCAGCAGAGATAAATTCATTGTATTTTCCATATGGCTGAGATATTTCTTGAGCTCATTTTGGACAAATGTGGCAAAATTTGCTGCTAAGTCTGTCCTGTGGTTCCAAAATATCCCCCAAAATATGTTTGCTTTGACGGTGAGAATGAAATAGTAGATCTTTCTTAAGGTGTTGATCTGGGAGCACCATCTCCAATTGGCTTCCTTTTTTTATCCCTGAGTGAGCTTTCAAAACCTTGCTACGAAAGTACAAAGATGAGATGGAGAAATGTAATGAAGCTGAGGCAGGGATTCACTACGGGCCTCTTCCCTCGCACTTCATGCACTGACATAACCACAACAGAGTGTAAGTGAGAGTGATTCTGGCTGCTTCCTCGCGTGAGCGGCTCCACACAATGGGGCAAAGCACACAATAAACTGCTTAACAATGTCAAACTGTATTTGATACCACATCTCTGTGAATACACACACACACATCTCTGAGCTTGGCTCTAGGTGCAGATTTTAAATGTCAGAATACACAGGGTGGGGTATGGACTCTCATATTTTTGTTTTATATTCAGACCACGTAGCATTGACTGAAGATTTTGTCATGATGCTGTTCCATAACTGCATACAGGTGTTTGGTATTGGGATACCAGTGTCTAAAATTGTGAAAATCTTGCTGCGTTTACCTCCTTGAGACCTGAGCAATTTCCTCTGTGTGCAGAGGATTTCCACATTTTGATGGCCACAGCTGTCCCACTGAGCCCTTGTGAGAGCTCCCCATGCTCTGTGTGCAGCAGTCCCTCCTCTGGAACAATCCTGGCAGGGACTCAAGGATACAAGGACACATTTTTGTTGCATCAGGACAGTTGTTTTTCCTCCTCGTAGGAGAGCGAGTGGCACAAACAGGACGTGCTTTGTACCCACGAGCATTCATCCACACAACAGGGGAGGGTTGTGCTGCTCTGACTCTGAAAATGTGCTTAAATCGTATTGCACAACAGATTAAAGGTGAAATGCTGATGAGCTTGAATAAACTCGCCCTGAGAAATTAACTGCATCCCCCCAAACCACCTTCACAATCAATCCTAGAGTTCAGCCTGCCTTGAACTGGATCCCCAAAGCCAAATTTGTACCTGTTCCCTTCAGGGGTGTTACCAGCGTTGTAAAAGCAGAATGAAACAAGCAGGGGCAGCTTCCTCAGGCTTTGATTTTTGCACAGTTTCCTTCCTGAGCTCTTGCTAAACGAGGCACTATCCACATAATCCTCTATTCCCACTGCCTGGCTTTCCAGGGGGGAGCTCTGCTGTCCTTGCCGTGGTTCGGGTTCAGTGCCACCACCTGGGGGAAGGAGGGGAACAAAAGACACTGGCCTGATAATAACATTCTTATTTTTCCTTTCTTGAAAAACTTCCTGGGTGAATGAAAGCAAAGTTCTCAGGATTCTTCTGAAATAATCTCGTTTAGGGTAGCTACTGATTAACAGAAAACTGGAGAGGGAATGTCAGTCTGTAATTGGCCTCTCTGAGAAATGTCCTGCTGGGAATGACATGCAGGAAATATGCAAGGATTTTTTAAATTCACAAATAAGCTGTTGTTCATATGTTCAAGTGTGTGATTGATGATTTTCAGAGAAATTGAATAAGTAAAGTAAGTATGGATGCTGTCAGGTGGCTGCAGGTGCATAAAAGGGACAACCGAGTGCTTGGATTTCATGTTACTCATACTGAACAAGCTGAATTTTGGCTGCAGACCCCATTTATTACTATATTATTATTACTTTTATTTTTATTTTTATTATTTTTATTCCTTTCCTATTAGGCTCAGTGAAATACTACTCTGAGCAACTTTATCATGCTGTAGAATTAATTTTGAAGTGAATCTATATTAAGAAACTAATTATTTGGAACCCTTCATCTAATCAAAGTCCCTCAGAGGTTCTCATGCTGCTCATACAAGGACCTGCTGAGGGGCGGAATGGGCAGAACCTGCTGAACAGATGAAGGTGCTGAAATGTCAGGAATATTCAGGTGCAAATTGCACAGCAGGGATGTGATACCCCCAGCTGAAACCTGGGCACCAAATGAGATCTGATACCCCTACAGGCAGATTAGATGCTCTGGAAATAGGGGCAAATAATATCCAGCTATATAATATCTAAATATTCACTTGAAACCCAAGACATGAAGCCCTGGTCCTCCTAAATCAGTGATTTGCTAATGTATTTTTGATGGTTTATTTCTCTGTAAAAGAGTATTTGAGGGGAATCTTGCTAATTTTTACATTTCTGTGACATATTGTTGCCTTTTTATTGAGTAGTTTTTGCTTGTTTGGCTGTGAGACCTAGAGTAACAGAAATTCTGAATTTACGTTTTCTTATATCTACATACATAATAATTTCCCTTTTCCAGCCTTTGACACAAATAACAATCCTAACTCCTTTAATTATTGCTTTCCTCTGAACTTCTCAAATCCCTGGGGATGCAGAACACTTGTTCGCAGCCTGTTATTATTTGGAGCACTGGGAGAAGTCAGATGCAGGAAAACAGCATCTGCCAGAGGAGTTTTAGGCACACGTTCTTGTTGAGCACTCCAAGAACTTTTGAAAATCACTTCTCACTTGATTTCCTTTATATTTAAATTAAGATCTGTCTGATGGCACTGCTCAAGTAAGTACAGATTTAATCTCAGAGAAGCTTTGGCCATTTGGCTCATTGGGGGTCCACACCAGTGTCACCAGTAGAGGCACTGGGATATTGCTGTGTGCACCAACAGCCTGCAAACCTGGGGCTTGTCCCTTCATCTCCTGTCACTTAATTGCTGTAAAAGCTCCATGTTCACACACTCCTACCATAACAAAAATAAAGTGACCCAGCCTGAACAGTTCTATATTTAAAGCATAAATTCTCTGTCGACATTAACTACCTGTGACTTTGGTCCTCCATTTTCTCACCTGATTTTTATTTTCTGAAGGACAAACATTCCCAGTACACACTCCAAAACATTTGTCTTCCATGGTTGAGTTCCAGACCTTTAAAAACAGGCTTGCAATGGAAATGCTGACGTGCCAGCTGGCTGCTGCTGCAGTGACACATTCACAATAGGCAACCCTTCAGCGCCGGGGAACTGGGAATGGGCAGCTTTGTGGGACTGCTCGCTCCCATTTAAACAAGGACTGGAGCAGCACAGCATCCTACACTTGTCTGTGCAGTGGTCAACTTCTGTGTCAAAATAAATCAGCTTGGAAAGTGTTCGGGATATGGGGTGCACTAGCTTGTTCCCTTATTCGTGCTCATTTCATCAAAATTATTTGGCAATTAAGAACGGTTTGAGCCTTCCTTTGCTTTATCTAAAGGGCAGGGCTTATTGATAAGTCATACAGCACGTCCAAATAAAAACTGTCATTGAGGCAGTTTTCTACCCTTTAAAAACACACTTTTGACAGTATCATCTAGTGTTTTCCAGCTCCTAAAATCGAATGGTGAAGGGGGAATATTATTTTTTCATCCACGCTCTTTTTCCTGCCCCCGTTCGGCAGTGCTGTTGTGCTTCTCTCTGAACACATGCCTGCAAACAAAGGCGTCGGGACCGGTCTGTTGTAACCGCGGCGAGGCGGCTCCGCTCCCGCGCCGGCTCCTTCTCGCTTCCCACCGCCGCGGGCCCCGCAGGGACCGGGCTGCGCCTCCCCGCCTCCCGCCGCCCGCGCTTCCTGTCCCCACACCTCGCAGTTTCGAAAAAACAAAACCAAACGAAACTTTTGGGTTGTTTTTTTTTTTTTTCCCATTCTCCCCTGTCGGTTCCGTGGGAGGAAGAGCCTCCCCGTGCCGGGCCCGCAGCCGGTGCCCCTCAGCGCCGATCACTGACGGTCCGCGTCCTCTCAAGCCTTCCCCCACCACCCTGTCCCCTCACTCCTGTCCCTCATCCCCAATCCTTTTATCCCCAATCCCTTGACCCCCGTCCCCTCACGCCTTGTGCCCTCAGCCTCGATCCCCCGCAGACCTGTCCCCGCAGCCTCGTCTCGTCTCCTCACCTCCAGTTCCCTCAGCCCCGTCCCTCATCCTCAATGCCCCTCATCCTGTCCCTCACCTCCAATCCTTCCACCCCAATCCTCCTCAGACCTGTCCCTCCATCCCCAATCCCCTCATCCCCAATCCCCCTCAGCGCGGCGCGCCCGCCCGCCCGCGGCCGCGGTGACGTCACCGCGCGTCATTCCCCCCCTCCCCATGCAGGGGATTCTCCGTCCCGCCCTGACGTCACCGCGGTGCCGCGCAGGCCCCGCCCCCGCGGGCCGCCATGTTGGGGGCGTGCGCGGGGCAGCGCAGCGCGGCGCCGCCCCCGCCGGCCGGCAGCGCCCGCACCCCGCGCTCCGCTCCGCGCCCGGCCCCGCGCCGCTCCGCACGGCCACCGGGAGCGGCCGAGCCGCCGCGGCCCCACAGCCGGGACATGGTGCCGTGCGCGCCGCTGGACGACGAGCCGCAGCCCTGCCACAAAATGGAGCTGTACGTGAGCGGCGCCGAGGTCAGTGCGGGGCGGAAGGGGGGGAACGGGGCGGGCCGGCTCCGCGCCCCGCCGGCACCTGCGCCCGGCCCGGCCTCCCGCGGCCGCGCGGGGCTGCGCCGGCCTCGCCTCGCTGCCCGCTCAGCCTGCCCGCCTCCCCCGCCTCCCCCGGCCCCCCGGCCTGCGCTCGGCCGCGACCCGCTCCCGCCCTGCCTGGCCCCGCCGCCCGGCTCCGGCCCGCAGGCGGCCGCCCCCGCCCGCCCCCGCCGTCCCGCGGGCCCAGCCGCCGCCGCCGCGCAGCCCCGCGGCCGCCCCGGGCCCGGCCGTGCCCCCCGGGCGCGGGCCGTGACACGTGTGGAGGTAGCGGGACCGGCGCCCGGGGGAGGCCGGTGCTTTGTGTCGCCTCCCGGCTGGTCCGTGTCACAGGTGTCCGTCCCCACGTAGCATCCGGGGGGTTGTAAACTCACTTTTATGGCCGTAGCTCCTGTGAAAAGTTACTTTAAGTTCTGCTGGAAATTTGCTCGCGCTAATGTGGCTGCGCGTCCAGGTAGGTTGTCACTACAGAGGTCTCTTTGCCTTCTCCTGGAATAACTATACGTTAATTATCATACACACTACGAGCAGAGAGAACCAGGAGTGCCTGGCTGAGGTTTGGATGCTTAAACGTTGAATAACTCTGCGTTGATTATCATAAACACAACGAGCAGAGAGAACCAGGAGTGCCTGGCTGAGGTTTGGATGCTTAAACGTGTTAAAGAACGAGGAACGGCTTCGAGGTATTGCTTAGTGCTCGAGGTGCTTCATCAGCAAGGAGCAAATGCAATTTAAAAGAAAATAAAAGGTAAAACTGGTTCTGTTGCAATGATTCCTGTGTCTCAGCAGAACGTGGTGCTTGAGTATTAAAACTCTTGCACTTTGAAATCAGAAGTGAAGGGTTGTGTATCAGGTATCGCCAGCTATGACAAATAAAAGATTACACCTAGGTCTGTTAGACACACAGAAGATGTTATCTAAATAAAGCTGCTTAAAACTGGTCAGACTTGCTTTCTGTTGTGCACCAGACTCTTCTAGGTGAAAAGGGTCTGTAGCAAAATCATCTTGAAGTACAAAGTGTACAAGAGTGAAAGGATGTCCTTTAAAGGGTCTTGTTGAAATTTTTTTCCCTGATAAAAATTTAAAGAGAAAAAAACCTCCAAATTTCTTAGTGCTTTTAATATTTGGGGTTTTTAGTACCACTGCCAAGTACTATAATTACTGGATATGCATTTTTATACCGTGGCTGCTGCACTCTAACACTTTAAAATATTCTAATGGTTAATTATACTTGAGGCAGTCCCTGTACCTTAATATTAGAGAAATCCTAATTATGTTAGTGAAGCTACAGGATCTGAAAGTCAGCAGAAGTATTAAGGCTTATTTGTTCATATTGTTTGTAAAAGTAGTTACGTTCTAGCTGAGGTATGAAACTTAGTGAAGGTCTGAGAACTTTCTTGGTCCTGTTGATAAGTTCTTTAGGAAATATTAGGAAATTGTGATATATCAGTGCTAAAATAATCAAGTGCAGAGTGTTGCAGCTGAACTGGGATGTGCATCCCTGGGTGTTTTTTGGCTGGACAAACTCCCCCACCAAGGGGTGCCAGCCGAGCCCAGGGCAGGGGATGTCCAGCTGAAAGGGCTCTGTGTGTGTGTGTAACATCTGAAGGCAACTGTTTGCAACAGTCACTCTTTAAATTGTATTTTACTCAGGTCTGTACCTGAACTATTTCATAAAGTCTGTATAAAGCTCCTCTGGTTGTGCTCTGATTAAAAGGAGACCTGGTGTTTGTTGTGTTCATGTTCGGTTTGGCCAGCAGCAGTTAAAGCCCATTTGTGCTACACCAGCTTCTTCAAGTTGAGTGTGAAGTTCCCAAATTACAGGAAGAAATACTTGTGTTGTCATAACCCTTCCTGCAAGTGATCTCAGGGATGTGCTGTGCTTCTCACTTGTTGGATTTCTACATCCACGTGGCTTGGGGATTTAACAAAGGTGTATTTTATGTCAAAATGAATTTTAGTTTTAATCTTTCACTTAATTTTTATAGAATTAAATATAGCTCATTACAGCCTTGTATTGGCAGCCTGAGAGATCTCTGACCTTGGCCTTGCTGGACCTACAGTCAACAGAGTTACTGTGAAATAGGTTTTTATTTTGAAGATTAACTTGTGCCTTCTGGTGCTCTTGTCCATCAGCTGTGGCACAGGAGGAAAAATCCGAGGAATGGTTTTCTCTGAGGACTCTGCTTGTTGACTATATTTAGGATTATGTTATTAGCAATAAGTGCATTTCCAGTAGCACTTGTGTTGACTTGGAGTAAAAACACCTGGCAAGGAAAGGATGTGATCTTGAAGGTAGGAAACAAATTTTCATGCTTCAAGTCACAAGAACAACATGAACTTTTGGAAGAAATTATTGAAAGTCAGGATTGAATTATTTTGCCCTTTTTGGGGGGTCTTTGAAGTGCTGAGGATTTGGGGCTGTGCACTGTGCTGTTTGTGTGTTTATATTCCTGTGACTGCATCACTTATGAAGCTGTTTTGTGACTCTGGGAATTCCTTAAGCCTAGGTAGGAAGGATGAGTGTTGCACTGTTTAAGCTTCAAATATTCAGTGAACTTCTTTCCCCCTGGATATTGGATTAATAAGTATTTCCATGGTAATGAAAATAGGTACAAGGGTGTTGATCATAATCAACTGTTGTAGATTATTAAAATATAATTACAGTCTATAAAGAAACAGGAAAGTAAACATTAGCATTTTACTGACCAAGCTGAATGAAATGCAGGAATAGTTGGAATTGGGCAGAATATGGGAATTTGGGCACTTTCTGCCCGTTGAACAGGGAGGGTTGCATTTACGAGGAGCTGTGTAATAAATGTAAGCACATGCTGTTTGCAAGACATGAATATTGTGAATTGCATAAATGTAGTCTCCTTCTCAAACACTTATTTTTGCAATAAATACTTCAGGAACCAGTTGCTTAATTGCCTGATTGTGACAAGCAAGACAAGGCTGAAACAAAAAAGTGACTGAAAACTAAAGTATTCTGCTGGAAACCGGGGCTGGATTGAGAGTTGCTGCCTTCCAAAAGGCATTTTAGTGAGCTGAGCTCTGCTGCTGTTGTGCATAAGCTGCTGCCTTTGCCAGTTTAAATAAATACATCTTTGATTTTGGCCAGTGTTTTCAGCCCATCCTCTGGAGCACGTTCTGAGCCCGGTCTGTCAAAGGCCACTGAATTTTGTCAGTGTTAGGAGTTGCATAACTCCTTTGTGAGTAATTACTGGCAGTGACGTGGATGACTCAGCTCTACCTAGTTTTGTGCATCTCTCAGAATCGCCACAGTCGGGTGGTGTTCTGTTAAGGAGAGAAAGTAAAACATTGCCCCTAATTTGAGTGCCCTCAGCCATTGCAACAATGTACAGATTTTGTAAAGATCTTGGAGAACAAGTTGCCTTTAAAAAAAAAAAGTATTCACATTAATGCTCTTAAAGGGAAAACAATGAGTGTCTTTATGCATTGAAAAGTGCTGCAATACAGTAATAATGATGGTGGGTTTGTATACCACTTCTGAAATTAGTTTTGGAAGTCTGCTGTAGTATTCTGAGTCTCAAAAAGGAGCCAGGAGTCTGTTGCAGGTAGCTCACCTTCCTTCCTGCAGGATGCCTTTGGAGACACTTCACAGTAACCCTAAATCCAAAGAATGGGATGATCTGTTTACTCATCATAGGTAGAATTCTGCTATTTATGTAGTACTTCACTACATTAAGAATAAAATTTGAAATAGTTGCTTTCATCGAGTTTAAATCTTACCCTTTCCCAGAATTACCTGCCATCAAACATGATTTGGAGACTGGCTGCTTTATGCCCGTTGATTCTGGAGTTATGATTATGTACACAGGCAGGAATGAAAAGGTTCTCAAGGCCTTTGCTAATTCAGTGATTCCTGTGCTTGGGGTCAGCTTCGTGTCTTGTCAGAGCTGTAACTTGTTGGAGGCACACGTAATTCTCCCCTGGTCTGATAATGGGAAGGATCAAAATGTCCTTTTAGAATCACTAATGATATGTTGCTGAAGGTTTGGTATCCTATCGGAATGTGTGATTTATTTGCCACAGGAAAATAACTTTGTAGCTCTGCCTAGTAATTGATTATGGGTTTCAGGTGTTTTAGATTGCTTTATCTCCCTCTTTTACTTGGTGTGTTAAAGAGTGTGAGGGAGTTAGGAGACCTCTTCCCTTTATGGGGGCAATTGAGGGACTGGGGCTGGCCCAGGATTTGTGCAGGTGGCGAGTGGATGTGCCCAGAACCCTCAAATTCCTCAGACCTATCTCAGGAAATACTCAGTAGGCCGATATGTTGCTAGTTAAATTAATGATGCAAACTCTTTATAGAGGTAATTAAGAATAAATGAGGAACAAATGTGGTCATCCTGACAGGATATTTTTTTCAAAGTCTTTTTGACATAATTGGGATTTCCAATGTAAGCTTCCACTCGAATATTTTGAAATAAGTATTTGAGGCATTCCTTCTGTGTGTGGGGAAGGAAACTGGTTATTCCTGTGTTCACGTGGGAGAACTGAGGTGCAGGTCTGGGAACACCACAGTAACTTCCCAAATGGAGCCCAGGGAAGGAGGAACCGTGGAGGATACGGGAGCTCTTGGTGATCCTTGGGTAGAATTTTACCTGTTTGAAGCCAGACAAGATTTTAGGTGAGTGGTGCTGAATACTGCTTTTTACTTCTAATTATAGTATGATGATAAAATTCCCAGTTCTGCTTTTTCTAGAATTTTTTTTAATGCTGTTTGAGTGCCTCAGTGAAGACATGTAAAAGCAGGGCAGGATGAACCTGCTTTACATCTTCCACTGCTTTTCCTGTGATTAGGTGTTTTTGCTGACCTTTTGCTTGGCTTCTTTCAACCAAAACCTGTAGACCCACCAAGTCCTAAGGCATTTACCATGTAAACAGTGAAAATATCCTTCATATGGGGGAGTGGGCAGATGGTTCAAATCTCTGGTAACACTGGGAATCCTCTGTTCTGCTGCAATAATCAGAGGAAAAACATGTGCAATAGTCATTAAGCCTTTTCCCAGCCCCCAGAAGCCCTTTGGATATTCTCCTAAGGTAATAGGGATGGTCCTGGTCATGGGATCCATGGCACTATTTAAATCCAGAGGCACTCTGCTCCCTGGGAGGCAGTTGGGTCCCTCAGCCTGCACCTCTGCAAAAGTGAGTGTCTGACCTGCCAGGTGCTCTGACCTAAACTTTGAGCTCATCTATTTACATAGTTTTTGTTATTTTATACTAATCAACAACGTGGGGTACTTTGTGTCATTTCCAGAGTGTGTGTTTGGGAAGTGTTGTCAGTGTTTGCCTAAATGTTTGAGTTCAGTTTGTGTTTTCATGGGAGTTAATATTTAAAATGTTCAATTGTAGGACTTTAGCAGCACTGAACAGCAAAATGATTCGAAGATGAAAGAATCTCCTTCACAATCATAGTACTGGCTTCTTTCACCTGTTCTTTTTATAGAGAGCTGTGCTTTTTAATTCTCAATAACAAATTAAATTTGTGCATTCGTAGATATTTAGTAAGTAATGGCTTAGAGGTTAAAATAGTTCTGTTCTATATATGTTTGTGCATAAATATTCATGGTTAAATCACTAAAAGGAGCCTCACTTGGCTGTGGAAGCTGCATTTTGTATCTGGTTTCCACAGAGGTGGGAAATAAGCATTAACTGTCACTTTTCATTTTTGCCTGCTTCTGGTTATTGAAACTTGGCCAATTAAGTGACTGTACAAGACAGTAAAGATTTGATTTTTGTCATTGACTTTTTTTAGCTGAATTACTTAACAAGCTACCAGACTTTGGGTTGTATTCCAAAAAGTTTGCAGAGTTTTGTTCCTTATTTTTTTTTTTTAAGGGACAGTGACCAGGCTTCACAAACAAATATGGCAAAAGTTTTAGTTGTGTGTATCAAGCAGTAAAAGCAGATTCATGCCCTTGAACATCAAATTCTTTGGACTAGAAATTGGCAGGTGTCCCAGTCTGTATCAGTACAGAGAGACTGGACAGGAAAAAACAAATACAAACCAAGGAGCAACAGTGAAGAGGAAAAGTGTATGATAGGAAATTGTTAATTAAGATGATTACCTGCCATAAAAATCCAGTATCTTAGTGTACTTGATTTGCCAGCGAGTTGAAAGTACATTACATGGTGTTCTCAGGAACAGCATAGATGAAATAACACACTGCTTTTGGGTTCAAAACCCCATTCCTGCTTCATTTTTTGTATCTGTATTGTTTTCAGTATATCTACAGTCCTTCTGGCTGGTAGTGTTGGTTCCAGAGCTTAAATTGAAGTAACAAAACTTGGAAAATGTTGCCCATATTTATGGACAGAAACAGTGAAATGCACACTAAAATCACTTTGAATTAAAGTCCATGAAGGAACAATGTTATTACATTTCTGAGCACCTGGAGTGGAAACCCAGTTTGGTTCCAGATAACCTTTTTGGACAAGTTTGGTGGGCTTTACATTGGTTCACACTTGAGTGTAATCCTATGGTATTGTGAAAAGAAATTGCATGGAAATGAGGCTGGAGGTCAGAGCTGGGCTGAACTTTGGTGTTACTTCTTGATTTATTTAGTTAATTCATACAGGAACAGCCGTAGTGAGTGTCTTGTCCCTCCCAGTATCAAATTTGGAAAAAAATGTTTATGCAAAAAAAAAAGAAATAAGTTATGTTGCAAATTAGTAACTTTGGTTTCTGGATCCAGGGTAATGGATGAGTGATTTTTGACCTTTAGAGTTGGGGTGGCAACACATGAGAGATGAAAGATGGGCATGGGCAGGAGGTACCATTGGTAAAACTGAGTTATGATAAATAGAAACTTGTAGAATGAAAATAAATGAAGCTTTATGGTATTTCCTTGATCTGTTTTTTTTTCCCAGTGGGCATATAGTCCAAAAATAAGTGCCAGTATCTTGCTACAAAAATCGGAGATTTAATTTTATCAAAATCATTGATTTATGAATTAGCTCTTAAAAGCTCTCTAAACCAGGAGTCTGGAGCAGCAGTGGAAGTGGTTGAAGGTTTGCCTGGGTGACACAGTCGTGATGCAAACCTGGCCCTGCAGCCCCACCTGATCCTCCAGATTCTGGGTTTGGTTCTGAACAGAGGAGTCTGTGGGGCATTTCTTTGTAGTCCTGGGTTTTACCAACTCCCATGCTGACAATAATACTGCATTCCAGTATCTTAGGCAGGGATTTTAGGGAAAAATCAGAAGAAAAAAGTCATTACCCATCCTAGAATTTATTTGGTTCACCTTCTGTTTTCAGAAAATCAAGTTTAAGTTTTCTTATGTTATTTCTAGTTAGTATTTTAGTGTGAGACCTGTGCCACATAAAGGTAGAGATGCTGAATAATTAATATATAAATAAATTAGCAATTATTACTAGCAAAATCCATAATGGGATTCACCCATTTTTGTCAGGTATTTCCAGTTTTTAATTAATGCTTTACATGTCTGAACAGAGCATGTCCTTCATATTTCTGGGTTTTGATTGTGGTTTTTTTTTTTTTTTTTTTTTTTTTTGGTGGTTTTTTTTGTTGTTGTTGTTTCAGCTCTGAATTATTTGTGACTTAGGGAGTGCTTAAACTAAGTTTTGATTTTTTTTATTTTTTTACTTCAACTGTGGACTTGGTATTTTCAAAAAGGCTTGGAATCACTTCTGCATCTTTTCTCTTTAAATTAATTTTCATTAGAAGACTCTAGGTTTCTGAAAAGCATCTACAGCATAAGTTTCATGCATAACTGAGGAATTCTGCATTAGTGTCATCTTGTAGGAGTGGTATCTGTAGCTTTTAAAGGAGTTTTAAATTAATCCCAATTAAATAACACTGGCATAATAATAATAATGATGGCATTTACAAAGGGAGATGCTAAATGATACATAAGGGAGATGCTAAATATAACTATTGAGTAGTAATGTTTGTTTGAAACTACAGCTTTAAATTAGAGCAACCCCACCACCAGTTTTCACTTGTGTGCTCTGAAATGTAAATTGGTTGAATTATGAACTCTGTTAATTTGAAATTGCTGGGTCTTAATGAAATTTTTTTTCTTTTCTTTTTTTTTTCCCCTGCATTCCCCTCTCCAGCTAAATGGCCTTAAAATGGCAGATGAGCCTATGGAAGAAGGTGAACCATATTCCTACCACGTAAGTGTTTGATACCTGTTTGCTTCAGCCACTCATTAGCGTGACCTCCTGTTGAAGCAAAATTTGTGCATTCCCTGCTCTTTAATAACTTCTGAACCCATCATTTTATTTGAACAATATCTGAGGAGACTCTAAGTCTCAAAGACGGTTTTGGAAATTAGTACCTGGGTAGGGACTGTAAGTGCCTTGTTTGGGAAAGTCTGCTGCATGAGGCAGAGCTTTATGGAAAGATTCTGTGTGCTGGAGGGAGCATTTGATCCCTCAACCTCAGAAATGCTCAGGCCAACCTCGAACCTCTCATACACAGTGCTGAATGCTGCTCTTGCTACGCTGTCAGCTGTTCTGCCTTTGTAGTTTTTGGTGTAGTTGCTGTACCTTCAGCTCAAAGGTACTTAATTCTGCTGTTTTAGAACAGAATTAACGTGTACGTCAGTATGTTAATTTTGCGTTTCTGTACAACTATCCAAGGTAAGCCCCTGTTGAGCATGGGTTTTGTCCAGTGCCTGTTTAGGAGGTGCTGAAGATGAGTGTTCTATTTGCTGGCTAAACCTTGGACTAAACTTGAGGCTCATCCTGTGTGTGGTGAAATGCCTGACTTCCCATGGAAATATTTGCCATCATTTTTCAACACGCTCATCCTTGTATTTTTGAGCAGGTTCATAAAGAGGGTGTCAGATATCTGTTGCCCAGAGAGGCTGTGGACTTCCCATCCCTGGAAGTGTCCAAGGCTAGGCTGGATGGGGTTTGGAGCACCCTGGCATAGTGGAAGGTGTCCCTGCCCATGGCAGAGGGTCTAACTGGATGAGCTTTAAGGTCCCTCCAACCCAGCCTGCTCTGTGTTTCTGGAATAAGTAGATCTTGTCACCAGTTGTAACAACTGCTTTGTGTTACAATAGCAACATTTATAAGTAAGGGATTTGGAGAATGAAGTCTTGGGCATAGAACCACGTGGTGCCTGGATGTTTCCTGGTGTGGAGTGGGTAAATAAAATGTCAGAGTGGTCTCACATGTAGCAAAGAAAGGAGCAGTGGATTGTCTTGAGTCTTCCACTGCTCTTGAAGCAGGAGGAGGAGGAGGTTGCTGGGCTCTCAGGTGCTTGGAGCCACACACCAGGGAGCTGTGACAAAGCCGTAACTGATCCCGGTGTTTCCTTTGGCTCCTGGTGAACCTGCTGGGAGCAGGGAAGAGTTCCCTCTTGTGCAGGGCCACTTGGTGGGAGCTGGTGCTTCAGCTCAGAAAGAAATTTGCTGCTCAGGCAGCAGAACACAAAATGAGATAACCAAATTTGCAGTTCGTGGAGGCCAAAGTAGAAATGAAAATGAAAGTGGCTTGGAGCTGCTCAGCTCTGTGTGCTCATTCCTTGGCGATGATGAAGAGGTCTCTTTATACCTCAGTCACTCCGATTTTTAGTACCTTAATGATAGTTAAGTAAGTGAAATTATATAGACATCTTTTGTGAAGATAAAACACTTTATAAAAACCATAACTCATTTCATCCATCTCAAGTTAGTCTTTATTTGCATGGAAAACATTTCTCTCCTGAGTTCACATTTAGAAATCCTCTCAGTCTCCTCAGCAACCACGTGTGATGTCACAGGCTAATGGCTCGAGGTGGGTGATAAACACAGGAAAGGCTGAACTCTTAAAGAGCTTTTCTCATGCAAAGGTTCACGGTGTTAAGGAATACAAATTAGGATGGGGAAGAAAAAAGGCTTCTAAATAGAGTATTTACATATTTCATAGGAAGAAGCAGCCATTAAGTCTGTTGTAGAACTTGGTGTGTAATTAGACAACTTGCTGCTTTCATCTGTCATCAGATGACTTCAGAATACTGCTGTTCTTACCTGCCTTAAATTAGGCATGTGTTTAAAAAGTAAAGGAAAATGAAAAGATAGGTGTATCTTTCCTCTGAGTACAGAAATGCACAGTCACCAAGGTGGATGGATGAAGGGAGGTTGGGATGTTTACAGTGTGTCATCAGCGTATGTCAGCTGGGGGTTTGTGACCAAAGAGAGAAATAAAGTAGCTTGGATGTGAATTATAGCATTAACTTTGTTTTCCAGCAGTGTCTGGTGTTAATACCCACCTTTGTGTGGGAGGCAGGCAGAACAAACAGGCCTTTCCCAGAAGGAGGATGAAATAAGAGAGAGGGGAAGGGAAAGGACTCGTGTGCAGTAACAGCTGGACTGCAGTTTGGGAATATACCAAGATGTTTGTTTGAACTCTTTTTCCCCCTCTGGACAAGCAAAGCAATTAAGGCAGAAGCAGTTAATGCTGTGTGAGGATTGCTTCTTTTTTTCCCTTTAATTACTGCAGTATGTACAAATTCAGATGAGCAGATTTCTACTCTGAATTTCTGTCTAAAACCAGTTAAAGAATTTCATCCAGGTACCTCTGTATGAGCTGTGATAAATCTCATTAGAAGTTTTAATGCACAATCTTGGGCAGTAAGTTCACCTGACTATAGAATGATGTTTCCAAAACCCAGCTGTTTCATCCAGTGCTCAGGTCCTTTCCTGGTGCTGTTTGCACTTCTCATCGAGGGGCAGTAACTCACAGGAGGTTGGTTGGGTGTTTTTCTGGTCTCTGCTAAGAGAAGCTTTCAAAGTGGAGGCCTGAAGAGAGGATAGGAGACAGCTGATCATCATCTGATGCCCCAAAAACAAAGTACTGCAAATCAGATGGGATTTTCCTTTGTGACTGGGTTGTGTACAAAATACTGATATTCTTGATAGGGCTGAGGATGCTGCTCCTTTTCCCCCTGTGAGCTGAGGTTGCTGTTGAAGGCCTCAATTTTTAATTTCAAGGGTGCTTATTTTGACACTTGCTTGTTTTGGCTCTCAGAAACTTCTCTTACACCATGAAAGCTGCAATCCATCATGGGATTTGTTGTCATCGGGAACGCTTGTCTTTTCACAACTGGAGCTGCTGTGCCCTGCTCTGCTAAGGATGAGAGGGACATGAGAAAGTCAAGAGAACATTAAATCACTCACCTAGCTCAGAATTACCCTCGGCTGTCTGAAGGAGGTCCCCACACAGGATAATCTTCCCAGGAGCTCTGCACCCCAGAGCTGTTTCTTCTCTTGGATGCAAGAATTCTCAAGAGTCCTTAAGATGACTCATATCTTATTTATGGTCTTCAAATGCTGCCTGTTCCTCCAGCTACAAATGGATGACCAGAGTTATTATTTGCTGCTGTGAAAAGCAATAATTACCCCAAATGATGAAATTCAATTTGGCTTTCATTAAGACTTATTTCAGGAAGGGGAAAGATGAGAAGAGTAATCACTGGGAAAACTAAAGCTGCTAAGCAGAGGTGAAGCACAGAAGTCTTGGTTTAAAAATCTGTACATTTATTTCTTTCATGTAAAATAATCCAGCTTTTCTGTAGTTGGAATATTTATGGCAAAAGGAAATGAGCATTCTTTGAGAATTTTCCTTCAGTTTGGAAATGTTAGATGCATCTATTTAAGAAAAGATAGATGGGAAAACTCTTCATTTGAACAGTTCTCCTTTATGGCTTATTAGAATGTCAAATATTTTATTACAATAAAGCTAAACAAAGAAAAATCCAGGTATTTACATGCACATTTAGCAAGACTTAGTTACTGCAGGCCTGTTCACTGTTGTATTTTGTTTGCTTTGAAATCACAGGATGAAGGAAGTGTGAAAGAAATTCCTATTACACACCACGTGAAAGAAGGATGTGAGAAAGCAGATCCAGCACAGTTTGAACTACTTAAGGTTCTTGGACAGGGATCATTTGGAAAGGTAAGATGATAAACTTGTTCCATAGACCTGTCCAGACATTCCAGGGAAACAGTGGCCGGCGGAGTTGCTGGGAATGTTTGAAAATGTGTTGAGTAATTGAATCCTTTTCCAGCCTTGCTCCAGTGCCATGGACAGAACCTTCTGAAGGAAATGGTGGTTTGTCTTTTAATGATGGGACTTGAAATGCTGGGAATGTTTGGCTTTTTTCAAGACACAAAATCTGTATTTATGTAACTACAGAAGAGTTGATTGTGGCAGATTGGAACTTGAACTAAAGTAGCAGTAAAGTAAATAACCTGGGAAATGTATTTCAGGTTTTTATTTTGCTGTATTTACCAAGTGATCTGCAGCTAAAAGACACTAAATATTCAGATGGCACAGGGAAGAAATATGGCAGGGGTTTTGTTACAATGTTTTCCTTTTGTAATGTGTCACTTTGCAGAAATGAAATTAAAAATGTGATCTCTCAGTCACTGTGTTGAAACACAGTAGTTGAAATACTAATCCTAGTATATAAGGAGGTTATGAATTTTTGAAAACCAAACTCAAACTACATCTCTTGCAATGCATCAAAAGTAGTCAATCAGCTTTACATATGTTCCTATTTTCCTGTTCTTCTGCTGGTTCTCTGTGTGTCTCTAGGCAGGAACAACCCTCTGCATAGAGTGGAATGAGAGAGGCAGAAATAGACATTAGGAAGGCATTCTGTGAATCAGTGACGATGTAGAGAACAGACTTTAAATATTTCTTAATATTTTGAGGTTTCAGAAACATTTCTTTACCTGGTAATGTTGGTTTCCCTCACACACTTCTCACTGTCAGAGCCTGAAAAGCTCCATATATTTATTTCTCCTGACTTGAGATGTCTGAAGCTACCTCAGGGTTCAGCACAGCTGGCACAGCCAGCCTTGACTCAGATTTGGCTTCCCAGAGTTCAGGGTTCTGCCAGCCTAAGGAATGCTCTTGCTTGGAATCCCACCAGCTTGGCCAGACATGCTCTGGAGCTTTGGAAAGCTGGCAGTGCCTGCTTCAGGAAGCAGCTTTAGGAGCTGCATGGTGCCTGTTGCACACCTGAGCTCAGTCTCTGTCTCTGTTGCTTTCCTTTGAAAAGAGAAAACAAACAAGGCAGATCAGTGGCTGTTGCCTTCATGGTGTTTTCTCTTGCCAGTTTCTACTCCCAGGGTCCTTCCTTTGGGCTTGGCAAACACAAGGTTGGTTTGCTGGAGTCTGGTTTTGACATCAGTGCAGGGTTTTACACTTCCACAGAAATAAAGGGTTAAACCTCCTGAATTAACTGAATTCCTCTCTTCATTCCTTTGAGGAATGGTTTGCCTTTTAAAGCAGATGTGGGGTTACTGAGGCTTTGTCTGCAAATTAAATAAATAGGTGGTGCTGCAGTCGTTTTCAGCTACTTTGGGCCTTATTAGCTAAAATGTGTAACTTGTACATGAATTCCTTATGTTCTCACAAGTTGTTGGTTATTAAGACTCAAATATTCCTATGTGCTTATTATTAATATTTTATAATTGGGATTGTATTAAACTACAGCTGTTTTCTTAGTTGCTGGTGTTCAAATTACTCCCTTTACTATTTTCTATCCCCTTGACCTATAGGAGAGTACTGTTGTAGGTCAGTTATTGGGCAAAACTTATCAAAACAAAAAGACAAACGACCTTGAAACATGATGATATTTTTCTTCTAACCAGAGCTTAAAATAAAAACAACAACTCTCCCAACCCTGTACAACTTAGTCATGACAGTGCTTGAATTTCTGGTTGTAGAATGGAAAATTTGACAAGGTCATTGAAAAAATACATATCATTTCTAGGTGTAAATAAATCTAGTGTAAATGAAAGTCTTTTAAGGTGAGATCAGAGAGGCAATTTTGGTTTAGTCTTAGCTTTCTCTTGTGACTTGTATGTTATTTTTTGCAGCAAAACCTAATAATTCATAACAAATAATTGCTATTACAAGAACAGCAATTTAGAAGTAGGAGCACATGTCAAACCAATTTGTAAATTGGAAGATCTGATGGTTAAAAATTAGTGTAGCTCCATGTTTTTGTACTGCAGTATTTTATCTGATATGCTTTTCTCAGTGTCAAGTTATATCCCATCTATCTTTAAAACTCTTCTGGAGAGAAAAAAGTAGAAAAACCTGTTGGAGTTGCTATTCCAGAGGGAAAGGGTGCTTTGATCTTAAATGGTGAGGTTTCCTTGCTTTCATCTCACCACTTGTACAAGAATTCATTAATAAAATGAATGTTTCATATTTGAGACTTGGGTCTTAAACCTCAAAAACCTCTTGGGAGGTAGCAGACCAGGCAGAATTGTCATTTTCCAAGGAAGTGATAGAAAGAAACGTCTTTCTGTAAGAACTTGTTTGGTAAATCAGGAAAGAATCCAAAGTTTAGGGCCAGTGTAATGCTTCAGAGAGCTCGGTGCTGCTGCAGCTCTGATCTGATCAAGGAATGCAGTTTTGCTCTTCCTTTAAAGGTGTGTGCTTAGTACAGAGCACTGGAAGCTGCCTGACATGAATAGGAGGTTTGCAAATGCTTTGTGAGAGTTTGGGTTTGATTACCAAGCTTGCAGTGATTTAAAAATGGGCTTTATATTGCCAGGTCTTCCTCGTGAGGAAGATAATTGGGCCTGATGCTGGGCAACTTTATGCAATGAAAGTGTTGAAAAAAGCTTCTTTAAAAGGTAGGTTTGTCTTTCAACTAAGACTTTGGACCATGGGGTTTAGTGCAGCTGTATTTAAAAGCTTTTTTTAATCTCAGATATTTGTCAGTGAGTTCATAACTCTTCTCTGACAGTAGGTTTTTTATAGAGTAACTTGTAAGTTCATGTTTAAGTGTTATTTTAAATCTGGTCAGGTAGCTTTAATTATGTGGTCAGAAATGCTCTTTCAAAGTTTAAAATTGGATTATTTAATTCTGTTTAGACTTTTCATTATATGAAAACAAGTTAATTTCATAAACAGTTTTCCTTTTGTCTTTTGTTAAGTCAAAGCTCTGCTGTGGTTAAAATTAAGTCATTCTCTTGTTCAGGAGCCATAACAATTTAATTCAATATTTTGGCTTTCACTTTCAGGAGCCACTTGAATGGGTGTGAGTCCACTGTGTGTAAATAGGACTCTTACTGTTAAAGAGGATAAAATAATCTTAAAAATACTATATATTCAGTACAGATAGTTCATTCAAAAGTTGAAGTTGGATGTAGATGGGAGCTTTTTTCTTGAAAGTAGTATGGATAATGAAAAAATATGGGGATGTGCTGGAAATCGAATGAAGCAAATAAGAAAAGTTGGGGCAGGCAAGAAACAAACCAGAGTTCTGCTGTCTGAGGGGACGAGTTTTGTGGGAGACTTGAACATGAAAAGCAAATTAGGTGACGAGGGAAGAGATTGCTTTAGACAGCAAAGCCTTTCTGCTGTGTTTGTGTTGTACCAGCTGCATTTGTTTCACACTGGGTTGTTTCCCTTGCTCCCCCCAGTTCGGGACAGAGTCCGTACCAAAATGGAGCGAGACATCCTGGTAGAAGTAAATCACCCGTTCATCGTCAAACTGCACTATGGTTGGTACAGCTTCCTTTCTCTTTGCCTACAGCTGCTCTTGTTCTGTCTCACTTTTGGAGGGTCCACATTAGGTTCTAGCGACTTGAAAAAAAAAAAAGGAATGTAAATACACCTCTATATAAAAGTTTTAGGTTGAGCCCTCTTGAAATTAAAGATTTGGAATGTTCTTGCAAGTTCTGCAGAGATTTTGTCCTTTTCATTGATTTAAACCAAATCACAGTAACTGACATCCTAGCTGTTTCCCTGTTTGACAGAGGAGAAATAAAAGAACATACTTTAATCATCTCTCATGACTAAGATTTTCTTCTGTGAAGAAGCGAGGAATCATTCAATAAATTACCTTGTGTGCTGCTGAATTATTTCAGTTCCACAACGAAAGTATTGCCTGTGACTGTAATTTCTTAGTTGTAAAAGCATTCAGATCTGTTTTGTAGCTTTGTCATACAACTATTGATTTTTACTTTTTTATTTTTTAAAGCCTTTCAGACTGAAGGGAAGCTCTATTTAATATTGGATTTTCTCAGGGGAGGAGATGTATTCACACGATTATCCAAAGAGGTAAGTACCTAAAATTTTATCTCCACTCACTCTTAGACAGGGGTTGGGTTTTGTTGGTACAAGATTGGCTTCTAAACCTGTTCTCCCCCATATTTCTTGTCATAGTGAAGTTTTTAATAACTTGGTTGGGCTTTCCTTACATATTCTAGATTCTGTTCTATCCTTAAGAAACCCGAGTGTGTATTGATGAGTAGCCCAAGTTTTAATTTGGCATCTGCAAAGTACAGTTCCTTTGTCTAAAAATGTTTTGTTGCTTGGAAACACAACTGAAGTAAATGAATATTTAGCACTGAAGGAAGGGGATGTGTAGTTCTCATGCTCTTAGTCAGCTTAGGTGCTCCTGGAATCCTGCAGCCCTGAGAGGTTTCTGCTGCACTGTAAAATTGCCTCGTGCTGCAATCCAAATGCTCATCCTGAATCCCACAGAGTGGGAACGGGGAGTGTTTTTGAGCCCACTCCCCTCCATCCAACCCTGGCACACAACTGGACCTTGAATTTTTCTGTTCTATTTTTGTTTTCTGGAGGGAGAGCTTCACAGGAGGGAATGGGATACAGCTACAGGCTGTTGTTATTTTTTTTAAACATTTACCATCAAATATTTATTACATGTTACCTTAAGTGTTATGAACACATTTAGAAGACTTTTATTTTCTTTTGGCAAACCTTTTATAAAGATCTAAATTTTTAATGGCAGTTTCTCAACAGCTTCACAGCAAGAGAGGTTTTCAATGTTTTCACCACTGTAAATGCATTTATATTGCCAAAGCACAGGAAAAGCCACTTTCTTAAATGAGAAAACCATGTTATCTGACTGATTTTTTTCATGGTGTGGAGGAGGTTGTTTATTCCCAGTATGTAAGACCAGGAGAGAGTTTTTTCCCCTTATACTTTTCATAAAAAATAAAGGTTTTGCTTCAGGAACGGGCAAAAGAGAAGGAAGAATTTAAAGGCAGCTTTGTTAAAAGCTGAGCTTGGTAACACAGTGATTATTTCTAAGAATTGAGCTCAAAATTAATTAATCTGGAAGCTAAAATGGCTGTTAAAAACTTCAAGTGACCGGCTTGTCCCGGGTTATTGGAGCAGGAGGTAGGAAAGAGGTCAGGCTCTGCTTTGGTATGGGGTGTTTAATTACAGAGGGAATTCTGGAATAGCAGGAAGGGCTGTTCCCTTGCACCAGCCCAGCTGGGATTATCCACTATGCAACATTCTTAAATAAGGAATGCAAGGCTATCCATAAGAGCTCCCTCTGGTTGAAAGAGGGATGTATTCCCTGTGGGAACCAAGAAGTCATAATTCTCAAGTTTTCTTACTGCTGAGATTCCACCTGTTTGTTGGAACACTTCAGTTACCTTCTATGATGGCTTTTATACATATCGATATTAAAATAAAAATCAAGTTTTTATTTTCTGGTGGGAATGTGAGGTAATTTCAAAAGTCCAAGGTAAAACACTGCCTAGGGACAATGCACATGAGGATAAATTCCCTGTGGCATTTCATACTTTGCACACAAGGATTATTTTAAATTAATTTGGTTTAGTATGAAGTTATTAAAAGACTTTTGTTGGTCTTTAAATTCTAATGTGGGTATGAGAGTTTCAGCTGTGGCAGTGAGATGAGTGTGTAATGAAGATTTTATTGGTAATATTTAATGAAATTGACTTGCATCATGTTTAACTTGACCCAGAGAACAGCTTTAAATGTCATTATGGGGAGATGGTAGATTAGCATTTAGCATCATTGTGTTCTGAGATTTGCATTTTGGCTGCTCCAAGGAGTAATGAAATCCAAGGAGTAATGAAATCCAAGGTTTCCCTCTGCTCTTTTGAAAGAGATGAAACCCAGCATCAACACTGCTCTTTAAAGGGATGAAGGTGACACTGTGTGGAGTGTAACAGCTTCATTGTTCACCCAAGGTTAACACCTGTCATTATGGAAATCAGGGAATATTTCTGTGCCTGGAGAACAGATCACACCTGAGCAATTCAAAGTACAGAGCAGTGGCACTGAATCAGGGAGCCCAGGTAGCTTCGTTTCAGCCTTGTTGGGCAGCAGCTGAGTAGCTGCACTCCCCATTCCTGCTGGATTCAGCAAACAAGGGAATAGTTCACATAAAGCCCAAATTCAATCCAGCAGTTTAAAGATTCCAAGTTCCTCCAGTAATTTGTAGAACATGACAAGAGCCAAAGCAGGTACACTTTTTGTATATTAAGTTAGAAGCAACCTGTGGAGTGTTCAGGACAGAAGTGCATCTCTGCTCTAGAAGCAACATCAATATTTCAGTGTCTCACCAGGGTTCTTTAATTTTATTTTTTTTTCCTAAGAGCAAAGTAGGTTCTTCAACTCCTAGGCTGTCATTGTTATTGTCACCAGTGTTTTATTCTGTGTTCTTTTTTCTTAAATGATTTTTACTTTTTTTTCTAAATTCTGTTAATGTGAATTCACACTCACCCATACAGCAGCCATATATTAAATTTTATGATGCAGTGGAAACCTGTCTGGGATTGTGGCAGGAGGAGTGCTGGGTGTCAATTAGACCAAATATAACAATTCATTTATTATCTGGAAGTTAATTTGTGCTCTGCAGTAATGCTGATGGTTTTATTTAAGTATTGCAGGTAGTTCTTTGTGTACTTTGTAATTAACAGATATTAGTAAATCATTTCTCTTGGCTGAGCTCACGACTTACGAGTTCACAAGGGACTTTTAAGACTAAGTTTGAAATTTAGGCAGACAGGAGTATATTTTTTTTAGATTGCAGTTTTAAAAACTGAAGACAAGATCAGAAGGTAAATCTATACAGTTCTTATTAGGTTATGTTTACAGAGGAAGATGTGAAATTCTACCTCGCAGAACTGGCCCTTGCTTTGGATCACCTTCACAGCTTGGGAATTGTGTACAGGGACCTGAAGCCAGAAAAGTAAAGTAAAATGTATTTTACCACTATTACGTGTATTTTGCTTGTTGCTTTGTCTTTTCCACTGTAAAAAATTAAAAGTATTTGTTAGACTTTGTAAACAAGTACAAAATGTAAAACACATAGCTGTGGTTTAAATGAAATAATATTTGCTTGTTAAAGTAATAGCAGAATTGGATATCGTCATTTTTAACTTATATTTTAAATGTTTTATGTAACCATTGCTCTTTATGTGTTTTGGTGAATGTGAATTTTAATTTTCAGCATTTTGCTTGATGAAGCAGGACATATCAAGCTAACAGGTAGGCACCACTCATTAATACAGCCCTTTCTAAATAAGCTTGTGTTTCTGTTTTATCCATTTTAAATGCATATAATATTGCAGAAAAAAATTCTGTGAGGAACAATCCAAAGACATATTCTAGAAAGTGATGTATACAAAAGATTTACTATTTGGAAAACAAATTACTATAAATTTCTGAAAGCTTTAAATTACATTTAAGGTGATGCTTTTGTACTAGAGATTTCATTGTATATTTTGATCTAAGATATTGCTGTTAGATTCCAAGAGAAAATGAAGTTTTTTAAACCCTTAAAGACTTGATGGAATAATGGTGATGGAAATCAGGTTTATCAAATGCATCCCTTTTAAAATTCTGGTATATTGAAATAAAATTCAGTCCTAAATTTGTCACTTCCTTCTGAAAGTGGAAATAATGGATGGGATCATTGATTAGCAATCATTTTCCCCCATGAAAAACAGGGTGTTTGAGAGCTGAGCCAGTGTCAAGGATTGTGTATTCACTGTATTCAAAACAGGGAGAAAAGTGTTCTGGGAATGAAATATTCTGGGAATGCAGGACTCTTCTGTACTGAACTTGAGGCAGGTTACAGAACCATGTTGCCTTATGTAACAACAGTATTTTTAGTGTGATTTTATTTATTCGTCATTCACTAAGACCAGACCATGCAGGCTGCATTCCCTTTGAAACTGATTTTTACTTCTCTCCAATTTTTTGTGTGAATAAAGCAGGCAGTAAAGAGAGAAAATGAGACCTTCTGAGTGTCTTAGGGCTCTAAATGTGTACGATTTCAAATGCCGAGTTATTTCAGTCGTAATTTTGATGGCTAATCATGAATTTAATGACTTTTAGAATGGTTTTGGAGGTGTGTAGTAAACTAAATGTGCTATCTCCAGATACCTGCAGTCTCTTGTTTCACGGAGAGCTGTGCTAATCATATTTCTGAAAATAACCAACCCAAACCTCTCAACACTTGGATTTTAAAGTACCATATATTGATTTATTTTTTTGCCCCTGAAGTTCTTTACTGGCTGTATTCTTGTGATGCTGTTGTTGTAGACTTTGGACTCAGCAAGGAATCAGTAGACCAAGAGAAGAAGGCCTATTCTTTCTGTGGTACTGTAGAGTACATGGCTCCTGAAGTGGTAAACAGGCGAGGGCACAACCAGAGTGCTGACTGGTGGTCCTTTGGGGTCCTCATGGTACTGTATTTGCCTCCTGCTTCCCTTGCTAAGCTCACACAAATGCACTTAGAATAAGCTTGTCCAGTTCTAAGTAGGAATGCTTGGGTAAGGGGGACAGTTCAATAACTGAATTGGGTTGGAATAAAATCGACTTTTCACCTCTAGGGGATGTTTATCAGGCACCAGAAAAAATCCTGTGTGTCATCCATTAGTAGTTAAAACCAGTTGTAGTCAGTGTGAGACTTCACTTTGTGTATTTATTTTGCATGTTACTTGGTAGTTAAATTTAAAAACAGACTTGAAGGTTTGGTTTGAAGGAATATTAATGGCATTTCTGTAAGAGTGAGCCTGTGGAAGGAGTGCTGGAGTGGAGTAGGGACATAAGCCAGTAACTGCTGCCACTTCTGCCCTTGCTGGGATGTGCAGCATCAGCTTGATGTGAAAAGTAAACTGCTGTTCTAGAATTTACCATTCTTGCAGTTTTTAGAATATGGCAACATCTAAAACCTGGTTATGGAGGAGATTTTATTACTTTCAAGTAGCTTCTTGATGCAAAATATTCCTCCATCATCATTATGTTACACTTACCACTGTTATCATCATGTAAACTGCAAGAGAGAGCAGAATTTTAGATTTAACATTTTCATAATCTTTTCAAAGTTCAACCAGTCTGATGTAGAGTTAGGAGAGAGTGCAGTGCTTAACACTTTGTTTCAGCAACTGGGGAAGAAGTGTTGATTTAGATTAACATTTGTTCTTTCCAGTTTGAAATGCTTACTGGTACCCTGCCATTTCAAGGTAAAGATCGAAATGAGACTATGAATATGATACTGAAGTAAGTATCTCTCCTTCCTTTTTCAGAAGTCAGAAAATGTCATTTTAAGCATGTTTTAACAGCTTGTTGTAACTCCTTGTGCAGCCTGGTCTTGTGGAAGGTGTCCCTCTAGCAGGGGGTGGAACAAGATGAGCTTTAAGGTCCCTTCCAGCCCAAACCATTTTATGATTCTAAGAGCACTGAGCTGGAACAGGAACAAAAAAGCAAAGCCCCTTGATATGCTTTAGATCCCAGACTGTGAAATACCATTAAGTATCCCCAGCAATTAAAATCTCAGGGGTGAATTTGTACTTTGATTGTAGGCGTATAATAAAGATAGGAACAGTGCAGTGACTTAGAGCAGCTTGATTTACACTCCTGTTGTTGTTACACTCCCTTGCTACTGTTACAGCACGCCTTGTTTTGTAAGCAGCAGGTGATCAGGTGTTGCTTTGTGTACAGATGTGTGGAGAGCACTTACGTGCTCAAATTCGCATCTTAAATTACCCCAGTTACAACAGAAGCTGTTGGACTGGACAAACTGGGTGAACTGGTGCTCAGTGAGTGGAGCTGTTGGGCAAATATGTTCCTGTCTGTCTTTGTGCTTAGCTAACAAAGAGTTTCCTCCTAGCACAGGCACAGCCTTGGGCCCTCTGAGGAGTTATGGGAAAGGGAAGGAGGGAGAAACTCTGTTCTTCCCAGCACAGGGCACTTGCAGCTTGCCCTGAGTGGGAGTTCCTGGTTGTGCTGCCTGTGAAAGGATGGAGCAGACCATGAGCTGCCTCCCTTGCAGCTCCCAGTGATGCTGCAGTTTTGCACAAGATTTCCCTGCCTTGGCATTAGAGTTTCCATTAAATGAAATAAATGGTAAAGTCAGTGAGCTTTTATATGATGGCTCAATGAGGCCCTTCCCTGGAGGAATAGTAGCAATCACTTCAAGGGCAGGTAATTGGGGATTTGGTGAGTCTCTTCTGGCATTGAGTAAGTGGTAGTTACTTTGGTAAAAACCTCCCGGTGACATGAAGATTTCTTTGAAAATACTTACATATTCATGAGATAATTATTTTACTCTGTTTCAGCATAAAGCTTGCTTTGGGGGCTCGGGTGGGGTTTGGTGGTTTTGGTCTGATGTGTTTGTTCTTTGTTGGGTTTTATTTTAAACCACTCATATAATAGGAAACTTTGAAAGTTGATGAGTTAAGTATGTGTACTCTGCAAGGTTTTGGAATAGATCCTTGATAGATCAAACTGTGCAGTGAAATCTATGTAGACAGTTTTTACTAAGATAAGTTTCTTCCACTGACTTGTTCTTTGTTTTCTTTTAGAGCAAAGCTTGGGATGCCTCAGTTCCTCAGCCCTGAAGCACAAAGTCTCCTGAGGATGTTGTTTAAAAGGAACCCATCAAATAGATTAGGTTGGTTCATGTATTTTGATCTTCAAATAATCAACTCAACCTAACTTTTTTATTTCAAAAACAGTTGTTACTAGAGACTCTCAAGGTCCGGGTGTTCAGTAACATTTGGATACCTGTTAGTTTGGACCATGACTTCCTGGGTTTGGCCAAGGAATGGTCACTTCTTGGATCAGTGACTTCCAGGAGTGAGCCAAAGCTCTGACAGTGTCAGAGCAAAGAATATTGACACTGTACTTATGGGCTGCTTGTGCTCTGTTTGCCTCCCTGGGTATTTTACATCCTTGGAGTATCTCTGTATTCACAGTTCCCTCAAATAACCATGTCTGTGCAAAGTTTTTAGAAATTAACTGATTTCTAGTGCAATCTTCAAAGACTTTACCCACAAGTGTGTTAACTACAGTATTTTCTTTGTTCAGGAGCTGGTTCAGATGGAGTTGAAGAAATCAAGAGACATCCTTTTTTTTCTACTGTTGACTGGAATGTGAGTACAAAAGGATCTGAATGATAAAGCTGTTGTTAATTTTTCTGTGTGTTGTAGCATTTGTGTAAGTATTTACATCTGAATAGGGCCCAGCAAACACTGCCTCACTGGTGACTGGCACATCCTGGCTTCTCCTGTAATTCCTTGGCATCTGGAGCTGCAGTATTTACTGCAGATAGATAGTATTAATTATAAATTGTGCATTTACTTTCTAAATAATTATGAGCTGCAGCATCCTCAAGCTTAAAGGGTCCATTAGGGCATTTGTAGTTGGGAGAGACTGCTGGTGTTCCCAGGAACTCTTCAGGAAGTGTCTGTCCAGTACTCCCCTGCAGGGCACAACAGCTCCCTGTGGCTGTAACTGTCCTGGAGTTCCCTCTGCATCACTCCTGTCCCAGGCACAGTTCAGGAATTAACTCAGGTGCTCGGAGATGATCCAAAGCCTACAAGATCATGACTCCTGGCTTCAGTTTTTTGTGAGCACCTTACGATTCTCCTCTGTGGTTCGCTCATCCCCTGAGCTGTGTTTGCCAGAAATATTCTCAAAGCCAAGATGCTGTGTGTGAAATAAATGCCCCCTTTGCTGTGGTGCTGCAGAAAGGTTGATGGAATAAATAAGATGTGGCTGTGCTGACAGAACTGCAGTCACACAGGGCAGTGCTGTGCTCACCTATTTCTTTGAAGCCCCTCATCGTTATCCATCTGTTTACCTCGTGCATTAATTTCTGAAAAGTGATTTTCTAGCTGTGTTTATGCAGCAGCTGCCTCAGAGTCCTGTTCAGCAACAAGTTTTTAGCAACAGCAAAACTTCGCTGCTTTATGTGAATACACTTCAGAAGTTGTTGTCTTGTTTGGCTTGATTATCTACTTTTTTTCCTTTTGAAGGGACTGATGTTGAAATAAATACCAGCAGGGAAGTTTGAAAGCTCAGCAGTCCTAGCTCTTTCTTTTTTCTTTGTATATATTTTTTAAAATTTGACAGTAATTTGTGTTTATTTCACTTTGGTGGTGTTGATGACACTTCTGTATTTTATCTCATTATTTCTTTGGGATGCATTCAGGTCCCATTTCCTTGGTTTTTGTTGGTTGGTTGGTTTGGTTGTTTTGATTTTTTAACTAAAATACACTGTATGTTTTTGTGCAGGAAGGTTAAATAAACTGCAAAAAATAGGTCTGAAAGGAGGAGAGAAATGGCAAGGAAGTGTTCTCAGAACTTCCTGAATTTTGCATGGGGAGTCAACATCTTTTAACATGAAATTTTCTGTTCATCATCTGTAAATGGGATTTATTGCAGATTTGAGATCTTTCCCATCTTTGCCTGATTTTAGTTTGGTGGGTTAGGAAAATCCTGGAATAGAGCTTTGAGAATGGGCAGTTCCTTGCCAGGAGGAACGTGCCTGACACTGGTTGAGGTCTTTGTCCTTTACCCTTTATCTTGTCAAAGTTACAGAGCCCATGGAAGGTTCATTGACTCTTCATTATCTTTGTCCTTCTCCTTCAGAAACTGTTCAGAAGAGAAATTCAGCCTCCATTCAAACCTGCCTCTGGAAAGCCAGAAGATACTTTCTGTTTTGATCCAGAATTCACAGCAAAAACACCAAAAGGTGACTGTGCATGGCTGTAAATTGGTGAGGTTTGTGGGACAAGGGGTTCAAGTTAATGTTAAAACAACAAAAAGCCAGGGACAAAGTTAAAAGGAGAGGATGCACCAGGGTTCCAGTGCTTTGAAGGAGGATGTTGCCCTCAGCAGGTTTCTGTTCTTTGAATATTTTGCTAATCTTTGACTCAGGAAGAAAAAAAAATGGAATATTAAAAGCTGGACTATGGTTTCTAGTTATGATTAAAGTCCGACATGCAGTGTTTGAGGGGAAGTATTTAATACTAAAAGTAAACTCAATTTGATTGCAGCAGTGATTATTGTTAGGGTCAGTATTTCATGGAGAACAGCTTGCTTTAAGAAACATTATCATTAGTATTGCTTAGTCTGCTTCAAGTTTCACTTCAGGTTTTCTTTTGTGGATTTTTTGCTTTCCTGTTGCATCCAGCTTTTAAACCCTCTTCTCATGTTTGTTTGGAGAAGGTCTGTGCTTTTAATAGGCTACACAAAATTACTGAGCTGTGCTCACTGTGAGATTCCAGATAGTGAATTCAGAGGTGCACAGAATATAATCTGAGGCAAACTTCATTCTAATCATTCAGTGATATTTTTTTCAGTGATAGTTTACTTATTGGATATTCTTGTCTTGCCTCACTTGTCCCTTGCCAGCAGCACATTAACCAGGGCAATCTGTGGTTGCTCTTCTGTGTTACAAAGCTGTTGAGCACAAGACAGTGATCTTTATTTCTTTTCCATAAGTAGCTTTGTTTCAATAAACTTCTTCCTTAAAACATGTGCTCGTGCATTAATTCCTGCAGTGCTTCGCAGTTTTAGATAAAACCCTGGAGTACTTGTTTGTGTTTCTTACTGAAGTAAGAGAGCACAGATAACAAACCAGAAGTTGTATTTATTATTTAACATTGGTGTTCCTCTTGTTTGCTTCCCTTCCCTCAAAATGGTTTTTGTGACATACCTGTCACAACTTTTTCTAACCTGAATGTTAGAAAATGGCCTTGCTGGGATGTAGCCACACTAATCCTGTGTCTGTCTGCCCCCAGATTCTCCGGGGGTCCCACCCAGTGCAAACGCCCACCAGCTCTTCAAGGGATTTAGTTTTGTTGCAACTACTACTGTAGAAGACCATAAAATATCACCCCTCACCAACATCCTGCCCATAGTCCAGGTAATGCTTTCCTTTTTGGGAAACGTCTTTGACACGTCAAAGACTGACTGATATTCGGTATTTACAGTTGTTCTTGCTTTGTTGAGGAGACCATTACTAAATGTGCCTTATTAAATACTTCATGGGATGTTTTTAATTTTAAAAAGTGAGTTACTGTTTTTCTGGAGGCAGAATTTCAAAGAAAAATCACAAGCAAGCAGTAGAAACTTCTGCTGTTGGTAACAGTGTAATGGCAAAGAGAATCCTGTTGCTTTAGATAACCACTTGCCTGTGTTTTTTTTTAAAGCAGCTTCATGGAAACAGTGCACAGTTCACTGATGTCTATGAACTGAAGGAAGATATTGGTGTGGGTTCCTACTCAGTTTGCAAGAGATGTATCCACATAGCTACAAACATGGAGTTTGCTGTGAAGGTACCGGAATGAATTCCACTCTGACATTCTGAAAATATTGTCTGGTAGATTTGAAAACGTGTATTTGTGAATTTTCCAGTTATTGTGGCTGTTTATGTGTTGATAAGTTACAATCTTGAAGGCTGAAAATACTGTACAACGATGAGAACACCTGAAATAAAGTGAGATTCACAAGGGTGGAACGGGGCTGAGGGAATTAGTGATGCTTCAGACAGTCCAGTGCATTTCCTTGTTCAGTGGAGCAGGATAGGCTGCATTAATGATAGAATTTTAACAAGGATAGAGCAAGAAATGAATAAATGGGATGTGAAGTTGGAAGATGAATTACTCAGGATTTGTAAGAAGTAATGAACTCTAGAATTTTTTTCTGTTGTTGAAATGAGAATATAAATACAAAAAATGTCTTTATTTAATAGACTTTGTTTATGCAAGTTGTTTTTCCTGTATTATTTTGCAGATAATTGATAAAAGCAAGAGGGATCCCTCAGAAGAAATCGAGATTCTCATGCGTTATGGGCAACATCCAAATATTATTACTTTAAAGGATGTATGTACCTCTTTCTCTGCTACCTCTTACTAGACAGTGCTCAAAAAATAAATGCAGATGCAGGCAGTTTATTGGGATTCATTAAATTTCTTTTGCATAGTAAAATCTATTGTGAGAGCAGTACATAATAGTAGAGGCAGTGTTTCAAAATGCAATGCTGTCCTGATATTAATTTTTTCTAAAGGCTGTTTAACAAACTTGAAGTGAGAAATGATGTAAAGGTTAGAAATGCCGTATTTCTTCTTGTTTCAAACGAGCAGCCAATGTGTTGATAACCTGGGAAAGCAGTGACGGGTTGTCCTGTGTATGCCAAGTGCCAGCACCTAAAAATGGCCCGTGGAAGAGCAGTCGGGAGTGTAGGGCTGCTCTCCTCTTCCAACAGCAGTTCTTACACTGAAAAATTTGACTCAGAGTGATGAATGAACAACTTGGATTGAGAGTGATGAATTAACGACTTGGATTGAGAGTGATGAATTAACAGCCTGAGTCATGAACTCGCAGGATGACATGAGCTGCCTTGCACTCCCTGCTTTGGCAGTCCCTGCTGTTTGTGCTGCCCGCTCCTGTGGGAGGAGGGGATTTATGGGGATGTGTAACTACAGGTGTTGCCTTTGAATAGATCTATCTGAGTGTATTTTGTGTGAGTGCACTGTTAAACCTCTCCCCAGGTGTATGATGATGGCAGATTCATCTACCTGGTCACGGAGCTGATGAAGGGAGGGGAGCTGCTGGACCGGATCCTGCGGCAGAAATTCTTCTCGGAGCGGGAGGCCAGCGCTGTGCTCTTCACCATTGCCAAGACTGTGGACTACCTGCACTGCCAGGGAGTGAGTGAGCCCTTCCACCCCACACCCCTGTCACAGCTCTGAAATTACCAGTCCCTCTCCCTGGGTGTTGTGCTTGGCTTTTTTTTCATGCTGCAAGGTTTTATATTTTATCACAAAGGTGAATAATAGAAACAACTTATCCTGTTACCCTGGCAAAACCTTTTGACTCTACACTTTATGAAACAGCAGATTTTTGCCTTGTTCTCCTTGTTGCCAAATGGGCATGTTTGTTCCAGTTGCATTATGAGCCAGGAGGTTTTTATTACATTACTTGAACTAGAATTTTTAGGTCCTTTTAAGTTATGTAATTGTTTAAAATTCCCATAAATACATTCATCTAGAGAATAGCTTTTATAAATTGTAAATTACAAACAAATGTACCTGCTCCTCCTCAGTGATGGCTTTTCAAATGTCTTTGTTTAAAGGTGGTGCACCGAGACCTTAAACCCAGTAATATTTTATATACTGATGATTCAAACAATGCTGATTCCATCAGGATTTGTGATTTTGGATTTGCAAAACAACTTCGAGGAGAAAATGGGCTACTTCTAACTCCCTGCTACACTGCAAACTTTGTGGCACCAGAGGTATTTCAAGCTGCTCTGTGTTTCCTTTATGCTGTTTTTGGTGCATCAAATGCTTAAACGTTTCAGCAATGCTTGGAAAGAAACCCCAACAATTCTGCTCCTTTTCTTTAAATATAATCACACATGCTTTTTAAACACTGGTGCATGTGTTTATTATAAACCTGCTTTAAAAACAGCAGAGTCCACCCTCAAAAATAAGATGTGAGCCTGTTGAAAATCTTTAGAGATGTTGTTCTGGGAACAAGAAATGTTGTTGGTACTTACTGCAACCTGTACATTAGAAAATCAATAATCCAATCTCTGACATGATCCAGGAATGGTCTTACCCTTCCTTAGGTCGTGGAGTTGGTTTGGTGGGTTTTTTTTAATATATGGCAAGTCTTTAATACTCTTTGTTTCATAGGTTCTCATGAGACAGGGATATGATGCTGCTTGTGACATATGGAGCTTGGGAGTTCTCCTTTACACAATGTTGGCAGGGTGAGAATATTTCTGAGCTGTTTTGTTTACCTGAAATCCCAGAATGTTGCCTGAATCCCTGCTTCCATGGAAATGGCGAGGCATTGCCTCATGGAGTAACACAGACACTCAGGTGGGACAGGCAGCTCTGAGTCAAAGCCAAATAAACCAGGTTTATCTCACAAGTAGATTCAAGGCTTCTCTTCCCATAGTGCAGGATTTGGAGGTGCCAAAGACTCCCCCCAGTTTCCAGGAGGGAATTGAGTCTGTGAAAATATGTGGTGGGTTTCTTTTTACCCTCCAGACTCTCATCCTCCCACCCCATCCCCTTTACTCACCTCGTGTCTCCTGCCCTAGGCTGCATTCCTGGCCCTCAGAACGCTCTGGGTTGTGATCTCTGGAGTTTAGGAAACATCCAGACTTGATGAAGCTCTAGGAAGCATCTAGTGGCCAAATGAGAGATGTTTGCTCAATTCTGCTCTAACAGCAAAAGAGAAGGTTTTTAGCCTTATGGCTAAATCCTGTATATTGGAAATTAGTCTCTTGATAAATCTGTACTTCTCGTGTGATATCAGAAATATTAATAGTATTTAATAGTGTGTGTATATATTCTGTGATGTGTGTCTGCTGGCAGTGGGATATTGGCTAAGATTCACGAGATTTTACTAATTTCTTGCCGATTTTATCTATAACAAGGAGTTTTTGTTTTGTTTTTTTTTCTTTCAACAGCTATACTCCATTTGCCAATGGTCCCAATGATACTCCTGAGGAGATCCTAGTACGGATAGGCAGCGGAAAATTCTCTCTAAGTGGAGGCAACTGGGACACTGTTTCAGATGCAGCAAAGGTGTAAATGTGTTTTGGTTTTATATTTTTGTAGAATTCCAATGAAATATACTGAGCTTTATCAACTAGAGTGCTCTTTAAGTGTAGTTTGTTGTTACTATCTGCAGACTTTATTGAAGGGAAGGATATCTGCTCCAACCTTTATATTTAAAGACTCCATCTGTAATCAATATGAATTCCCTGGGATGGTGTTGACCCGCTCTGTGGGTATCTTAATCACCAGTATTACCTTTTAAAAAGATCAGCATTAATATTAAATATTAATATTTAAATATTTTTCCTGATCATTCGGAACTGCACTATTTGTTCATTTCAGTAGGAGTGATTCAGAATGCTTGTTGGCTGCTGCTGTCTTAGCACAGGGAATTCACTCTGTGTGTTTAAGAATGCTTCACATTTTGTACCTAAAACAAAGGGAACAGTCTGTCAGCTTGCTCATATTTTGGTTTTATTTCAAACTGTTGCTGTCTCTGTTCTGTGCCCTTCCCACCCACCTCTCCTCTGGACCAATGTTGTAATTAATTAGTAGCTTATTGCTAATGCTTCTAACAGGCAAAAACAAGTGTCCATTGCTGTTGGCTTTATTCTTTATGTGGCTTTCTGAAGGAAAAATTCCTTGCTGGTGTCTCACTGTCTCTAAATTCAGTTGTAGTAAGGAGTCAGCAGGGCCCAAAGTGCAGAGTAAACAAGGAGAGAGAGATTTGAAAATAATAGCTTTCCTCCATAAAATCTGCCTGCTACATTTTAATAGGATTCCTAGTCTTTTAAAGATTACATTCATAATCAACACGAAAGGCACAACAGTGAGTTCCTTTGCAATCAAGGCTGGCTCTGTTGCGCTGCTCCAATAGTACCACACATTGTTCTCAGCCTGCTGCAGTGTCAGGGCACAGAATGATCCCATTTGTCTGCTGATCTCTGTGTGTTTGCATTGTGTTAATCCCTCCACATCGGGCACTTCTCTCACTGCTGCCATCCCTGATGCTCTGAAGGCCACCTGAGATGCCTTGGACTGAGCAATCCGTGTGTTTCCCTTCCCTGCAGGACTTGTTGTCACACATGCTGCACGTGGATCCCCACCAGCGGTACACGGCCGAGCAGGTGCTGAAGCATTCCTGGATTGCCTGTAGGGACCAGCTGCCTCTTTATCAGCTCAACAGGCAAGATGCCCCACATCTAGTAAAGGTAAACCCACCTGGGGTGCTGCTTGAGCTGGGGGCTGTGTAAGGAGTCGAGTTGGTTTAGAGCTACAGACAGAACTCTCATTTTTTCTATTTGTTTCCCATAGTACTGACATATTTAAGCTACATAGTGAGACAAACTCTTGGAAAAATGGAATGGTTTGGGTTGGGAGGGACCTTAAAGCTGGGCCATCCACCCCCTGCCATGGGCAGGACATCTTCCACTATCCCAGGTTGCTCCAAGCCCTGTCCAGCCTGGCCTTGGACACTTCAGGGATCCAGGGGCAGCCACAGCTTCTCTGGGCACCCTGTGCCAGGGCCTGCCCACCCTCACAGGAAGGAATTCCTTCCCCATATCCCACCTAACCCTGCCCTCTGGCAGTGGGAGACCATTCCCCCTTGTCCTGGCACTACATACCCTTGTACAAAGTCTCTCTCCAAATTATTGGTCAATAATTCTTTTTAACCTCTGTGCAAAGGAAGAGATTTTTCTGGGTGTTTTCTTTACGGTAGTTCTTGAGTTGTCTCCTAAGTCAGGATTTGAATAACCACTGAAGTGGCTGTATTTGAGAAATTGGTGCTAATCTGGCTTGAAAGATACAAATTCTGACCTACATTGACAGGTGATTCCTACATCTAAGGTATACAAAAAAAATACAAAGGAAAGAAAAAGAAATGTCAGACACTCATGCTTAGACATTGGAAGGATTCTACAACAGATGTTTCTTTTTCCTAACAAAATTTATAGAATTCACATGACCTGGCATAAGTCGTTTGGTTTTAGGGGGGTTAATTGAGTATTTAATGTTTAATTGCTTTATTTTCTGGTTAAAACTTCTCTATATATTAATTATTATTATGTATTTCCTTTTTCTCTAGGGAGCCATGGCTGCTACATATTCTGCACTGAATCACAAGACATTTCAGCCAGTGCTGGAGCCTGTGGCAGCCTCCAGTTTAGCTCAGCGACGGAGCATGAAAAAGCTCACATCCACAGACTTGTAGATCCACTGGGACACCTGAGCAGACACAAGCGAGGGGGAAACCCAAGTGGCTCTATTTTGCCTGACCTGTGATCAAAAGGCATCTATGGTTTCCTGCTACACTACTTGAATTCTGTAAAAGTCCTTTTTTTAAAAAGAAAAAAAAAATCCACAGGTTCATACTGTGTTTGTTTTACAGGCCGTATCTGTTAAGTTAATTTAAACATCAGGTACACCATAATGAATTTCTCTACACTGTCCTTTGAGATCTGTTGCAAATATTCTTTCACATTCTGTATAGTTTTGCTGGGTTCAGTTAAAAAAAAAAATATGGTTTAGGGGACCGTTGCCAATGACCAAGTTGTACATAAAGTGTCAGTGTGAGTTTTCTTTGCTTCACACCTTTAGACCCTGCTGTGAAGGGCAAATTCTTCATTTTGTAATTGGGCACTTCACTGATTCAACTCAATTCCTTTACCTTGTCCATGACTATTATGCAGAGCTGAGCAATGTGATGTGCCAGTGTTAATTCATCACTGTTGATGTGGAAGGTCTGTGTTTGCATGGTGCCAGTAACTGAGGAGTTTCTGTGGAAATACAAACCAAAGGGATGTGCAAGATCCTGCACTTCAATTTGATCACTCGTGACCCAGAAGAAGTGCTGCTTATGGCCTCTAACAGGAAAATGAACATTTCTAGTTGTTACCACAAATTGTGTCCTGCACTGAGCTGGAGAAAGTCAAAATGTGCATAAACTGTCAAAATTCAGGCTCTCAGAAACATTGGTACCACTTCAAGGCAACATCACGCAGCTCAAGCCTTTGTTATTTATATTTCCCATCCATTAGCACAACTACTGTGTTATTTTCCTCAGCAGTCTTTCCACTGAATACACCCAATATTAGGTTTGCTTGGCATGTGACACAAACTGACACTTCATTATAACCAACTTGGCACTTGGGGTTTATTTTTTATTTATTTGATTTTCTTAATAGAACGTTGCTTCTCTCTGACTCTTGCCGCATGTACAAATATTACAGAACAGAACTGCAAAATTCTCTTTGCCTAACTGTAGGGATAGCTTGGGAAAATAAATAAGCCTTGCTGTGTGCCCAGGTAAGGGAATTCTGACCAAGAAATTCCACGGTTATGGACAAATTTCTGTCAGCATCCTGTGGCCAGCACTCACTCACCCTCTGTGTCTGGTGTCAGCTGTTCCTGAATGCTGAGATGGAGAGGAAATTCATTTCAGGGCCAGAATTATCTTGGAGTTTCCTGACTCAAAACCAGTGCTAACTGCTGGTAGTTCATTTAGAGATACACTTAGAAGTGTTTTCAAAAGTTGTAGACATTGAGCAATTGTAGTGATATAGCAGGATGATCTTAAATATTAAATATATTAGTGACATTAGACTGTGAAGTGACCAAAAGTCAAACATAGTTCAGACTCATTTGTCATCACTGAATTTTCAATTGCAAGACCCCAGCATTTTGAGACAGGGAAAAAAAAAAGCTTCCAGGAAAATTCTGGCCCAAGCACCAGGAGTGGCGGTGGTAACTCAGATCTCACAAGAGGTGTTGGCTGGTTTTTGCTTATACCTGTGAAGGACTTGGTGGTGTTGGAAGTACTTTTAGATAAGCTGCTTTCTTCTGTTGTGGTGGGGGAAGATGGACATTATCTGGCCAAATAGTTAGGTATGAATATATGTAGATTTGAGACTTAATGATATAGCAAACATAGGTGTGCTCTTTGTATCAAGCAGAACATCCCTCAGATGGAATTCCTTGAGTGTTTGATAGATGTTGGAAGCTTTAGGGGCCATTTGTGCCTAGTTTTGAGGTGCCTGTTTGAAATGCTTGAAAGCTTATCAAAGAACACAACTGCTTCCTGGAAAGCTCCTTGTTTAGTACAAAATCTGCCCCTTTTGCAGCTGGATCATCCTCCTCTTCCTTACTGAAGACCTTTGCCAGCAAGAATGCCTGGAAACCTCTTGTCTACACTCTGCCAGGGTCATTTTTATGTAAATTTAAAGGTGACTGCCAGAAGAATTTGAATTCACTAAAAAAAAGGCAAAAGTGGTGGAAATTAAACCACCTGAGCCCAGGTCAAGGTATAATGTGGGTTGAAATGTAGTCCTAAAAGCTGTGTTGGGGATAAGAGGTAATGCAAGGCCTGGAACACAATGAAAATGTCAAACTGGAATTGTCTTCAGCTTTCCTGTAAGGCAGCAGCTGGTCTTTAATGGCTTTACCCATGAATCATTTAACAGTGTTTCTGTTGGTATTTTCTTTTAGCTTGCTTAGAAGCACCACAGTATAAGCACCTTAAAAGCATTTTGCACAAGAGCAGTTGGAAGCAGCTGAAGGGACTCGAGTTGTTCTTGATGTGCAGCACAAAGGTGGTGAGAGGAAAAAGGACACAAACAAGGTGGATGTTCTGATTCGTTACAGAGTATTTAAAACATCTCCTGTAAAGTTATCCCTGTTTTATATCATTCCTGGCCTTTAGTGCAAGTGGGACTCCAGGGGTAAAAGTGAAGTTTCAGTGACTGCAACATTGCAAAGTTGTCTTATCACAGGGAAAGCATATGGGTATGTTATATCTGACAGGCCAGTGTACCCTGGTATGCCAATTGTAACCCTTGATTTGGGGGAAAAGTTCCCTTGCTCTGACTATTTCAGCATATCAGTCTTGGAAATATTTGGGATATGCAGGAACACGAAAGAGTTCACTTGCAGTTTACTTTTACTGTGTTTAATGATCATCTTTGTGAGGCTCCTTTGGGAATTTCTTGCCTGTTTCTCATCCCTTTCTTTCCCAACTTAGGTTTCGGTATCTGAAAGTAGCATGGTCTGCTCATGAGCTGTCAGTTAAAGGTTTGAGATGGAAGAGCAGGTAATGGCAACGTGCTCTGGCTGCAGTGAAAGGTTGGTGGAAATCATTTCATATCATCTGGGCACAGTTCAAGTTTACAACCTGGTTATGTTATTGCTGCCTTACTGAGTTAGAAAAAAAAGTCAAATTTTCACAAAGGCTCGTAATCACACAGAAATAGGCACTCAGACTAAAGGAATTTCCACAGAACTAAATCTTAAATGATAGAATATTTTGGCTGTGACTTCCTGCCAGAAAAGCTCCTGCTCTGGTGTTCGGTGATGATCATTATCAGTAAGTTCCAGCTCTGGTGCACACAGAGAGCAGATTCCCACTGGAGTGGGCTCAGGACCTGTTCTGCATTTTTTTTTCACCCCAGGAATATCTCAATTTATACCTTCAGTTATCCTTTGGATAAAAAGTGAGGAACTCTGTTGTATTCCTGTTCCATATCCAAAAACTGCAATGGCACCATGGTGGGGGGGCACAGTGCCCTTCCTGAGAGCTTTGCCTGGCTGAGTCCAGTCAAGCTCCTAATCTGTGGCTTGTGTGGCCTCAGTGTTGTGTGGGTTTGCTGCTTTTTCCCATTGTGCTCAAAATCGGTGAATTCCCCTTGCCCACGCCAGGAGCCTGAGGTGCAGGGGGCTGAGCCTGCAGTTCATTTGAGGCCTCCGTTGTTTGAATGTTCTTGCAGCCAGAGAAGGCACCCAAAACCTCACCCAAGTCAGTCATGTTGAGCTTGAATTCTGTCTTCCATGTTTTAATTCCTTTTCCAAAGCTGATCTTCATCTGTCCAATAGTTAAAATAGCCTCTAGCAAACTTCAGCAGTTGGGAGTTCCTTGCAATGTACTTCGAGACTGGTCTGTAGAGCTGAGTTAAATGAGTTACACAAGGTTATAATAATTCTCCTGGCTTGTGTCAGTGAAACTAGGCTAAAAGATCAATGCAAACACAGGGGTTTATGTATTTCTGTAGCACTTAGGCTTTTCAGTCCTATCCAGAACTAAAAGTTTGCAAATGTTTGTGGGAGGGGAAGGAGGAGCAGGTTTTTCTTTCTCCAAGTTTCCAGAAAGCTTCTGAAGCTGTGATCATAATAGAGTCCTTGTGTATCCTGTCGGAGCTCTATAAGGTTAAAAACGTAAAATTCTTCTTAAAGTTTGTTCCAGAAAATCTCTTGGGTGCGCACTGAGAGCTGTTGGTAACACCCTGCACTTCATTCCTACCACATCAGCCTTCTGCATCAACATCTGTGTCCCTGCTCCAGTTATTTTTTAAATATTTGCTCCCCCAAATTCTATTGTTTCTTGGGAATAGAAGGATGGATACAAATTTGAAAAACCCCACCCTTAATGTATGGCTGAAGCTGATTGAACGTTGTAATAATTTGCATAATTAGAAAGTCCCCCACAGAATCATCAGCACCTGGTTTTCTTGAGATTTTTCCTGTGTAATGAAAGCAAACTTTCTCTGAAAGCTTTAAAAGATACTTAATTGATTATATCTCTGAATTATTAACTTTTGGGCAATAGCTTATTACCAATAGTGAGTTTGAATAACCTTGAATCCTCTTGTGGGGTTTTTCACACGAGGACTGAGAATGCTGGAGGTGGATCTGCTTTGCAGGACCAAGTGTTCAGGTTTGGGTGTTTTGCATTAGGCTTTTGAGCAGTGTTTGCTAATTAATTAATTAATTGCATTGTCATAATGTCCCAAGCACTTTGGCATCTTGCACTGATGCTCTGGTTAGAGCTGAAACTCTCCTGGCACGTGGCTAAATCTCCATAAAGGGCATTAATTGAGAACAGTGTGCAATGAATTCCATGCTCTCTGAGGTACTTCAAAGATGAAACTCTACACAAGGTCCCCAGTATCAGATATTGTAACTGTCATTTCTTTCTCTTAAGCATATTGTGGATTTTGTATCATACTGTATTTATTTCATTTAATTTTAAAAGAAATGTTTTCTTTAAAGCTCTGTATATATTGACATTAAAGTTTGCATTGTACTACGTTCTCCTCTTCTTGCAAGGCTGGGTCTGGCAGTGCACTGGTGTTTTTCTTGGCACTGCTGCCTTCAATTACAGCACACCAAAGACAACCTCAAAACTGTATTTACTTTTGTCAAACTCCCTGAATAATCATAAAGGTACAGTTTTAATTAGCTGGCAGTTCCTTGAGTACCAGAATAAAAGGGTTGCAAATTCATAACATTTGGTAATTGACAGAAATCCATCACTTCTGCTTTGGAAGTTCACTTGCTCCTGTTTTTCAAATGGATATAAAAAACAATGAGCAAACATTCCTAAATTAAATGTATGTGAATTATTTCATAAACCTTGCCAAAAATCTCACATCAAGAGCTATTTATAAATTTATATTGAGTCAAGTGTTTCATGCCACACTTGCAGTAAACCAGACATTCAGTGGTAGGATTGATGTTTTACCTCACATCTCATCAGGTGGGATCATCTACCTCTATGTTTTTAGGTACCTATTAAATTTGACTCCATATTTTAAGAGGAAATAATTTTCCTGCAAAGATCTGGTCCTTTGAAAATAGACACTTGCATTACAAGTGGCAGGAATGACATTAAAAACTGGGTTTGAAATCCTCCTGAGGTATTTGATAACTGCTGGTCCTGTTGGTGTCCAAAATGGTTTATAGATGCTTTATTTTTTTGAATGCACAGAAAGGTTTTCCCACGTTTGCCTCAGGTCCATCTCCCAGGTGCTTTTTGCTCACACAGGACACTGCTTTAACCAGCACTGTGGTGGGAGAGAAGAGGGGGACTGAAACCATAGAGGAGGCAGCAGGTAAAAAAGTTTCCAAGATGGTGATGATTCGCTTGATTTTTCTCAAGGTAGGCAGGAAAAAATAATCAATTTGGATAAAAACATTAAAGTAAGTTTTGAAAGTCTCAGGTATTGAGATCTGCAGGCTTGGTGAAGGTGTTGCTGGTGGGAGAAGAGACAAGGCATGGATTAAAAGCCAACCTTACTGAATGTTTTGAGAACCAAGGACAGAGGTGAGCCAAGAGTTAAAAAAGAGACTTCAGGATGTGCCTTAATCGCATCCTGCTCTCTTTGTTTTCTGGCAAATTTTGGTTCTCAGGAGCTGTTTTCCTCATGATTCATCTCTGAAGCTTTATGACTGGAAGAGGCACCTTCCCACGTCTCTTTTGTGTTTTTATGAGGTGCAAAATGTTTTAAGGTGAAGATGTTCCCACCTTTGCTTGCCCCAGCAGTAGCAGGAAGAGGGAGCAGGTGTCTGCTGGCAGTTTTGCCAAAATACGGATTTAGCTATTTATTTTAACTTTTGATTAACAAATTCCCTCCAGAACCTCTGGGGAGCTGCTCTCAGAGGCTGGGGTGTCTTGTGGGCCTTTTGAAAGATACAGAAAGTGTTTGGTAGAGGTGAGGTCAGTTCTGCAGTCCCTTAAGGCACTGTTTGGGCAGGGGCTCCCTTGCAGCTCCCTCCCCTTGGAGTTGTTTGCAGTTCCAGCCTTGGAGCAAATCCTTGATTCTCCAGAGCCGTTTTGGGGCCTGCTCTTTGATTTTTGGCATCCACAGTGTTCTACCCAGAGCAATCCTGTACCAAGCTGTGTTTAAACAGGCAGTGTAATGCCCTAATGCTGGCTGATTGTGCACATTCCTTTATTCCTGAACAGGCACATTTTGGGCTCTTGTGGCCGTCAGCATCCAGGTTTGTATCCTGCTCTCTGGGGGGATGGCTGGGCTGCGCAATTACAAAGGGGTAGATACCTCTTAATTTAAGGGGTTTTATTGCTTCTAAAGGGTTTTGAGGGGGAATTACAATATAATGTTGATGGGCTTGTGCCTGTCCCATCCCTGGACAGTGTCCAAGGCCAGATTGGATGAGGCTGGGAGCAACCTGGGATAAGGGAAGGTGTCCCTGCCCATGGCAGGGGGTGGAAGGAAGTGGGCTTTAAGGTCCCTTCCTATTTTATTGAATCACAGGTTTTTTTTCTACGATAAACTGCAGTTGTGGAATGCTGATACAGGCCCTGTGCATCCCTAACCTGGCACCTGGCTGTGCTGAAAGCCTTATTTGGAGGTCTTGGCAACTAAACTGCAAGTTAATCACATGGCAAGGCATTAGAAACAGGTATTGTGTCATCCTCTGCTTGTTTGGGGCTGAATTCAGTCATTCCAGGGGTGAGAAAGCAGTGGGGAGCAGGGATGAGGAACAGGATGGGGAAGGGGGATGCAATGCTACATTGCTGTTCTCTGGGGGAACTGGTACCGGGTGGTTACAGGGTCACAGTGACCCCAAAACCGCTGGGGATGCGGTGCCTGGCTCGGGATGCCGGCGCTGCCGTGCCGCTCCCGGTACTCGCTGGCTCGGCCCGGCCCGGGCTCTCCCGGGGGGTGTGCGGGTTCTGTACCCGCATTCCCGGTGTTGGCCGTGCCCGCACTCCCGGTGTTTGCTGTGCCCGGTGTTGGCTGTGCCCGCACTCCCGGCGTTGGCCGTGCCCGCACTCCCGATGTTGGCCGTGCCGGTATTCCCGGTGTTGGCTGTGCCCGCATTCCCGGTGTTGGCCGTGCCCGCACTCCCGGTGTTTGCTGTGCCCGGTGTTGGCTGTGCCCGCACTCCCGATGTTGGCCGTGCCGGTATTCCCGGTGTTGGCTGTGCCCGCACTCCCGGTGTTTGCCGTGCCCGGCGTTGGCCGTGCACACACTCCCGGCGTTGGCCGTGCCGGTATTCCCGGTGTTTGCCGTGCCCGGTGTTGGCCGTGCCCACATTCCCGGTGTTGGCCGTGCCCGGTGTTGGCCGTGCCAGTATTCCCGGTGTTTGCCGTGCCCGCACTCCCGGTGTTTGCCGTGCCCGGTGTTTGCCATGCCGGTATTCCCGGTGTTTGCCGTGCCCGGTGTTGGCCGTGCCCGCTCCGGGCGGGTCCCGCCGAGCCGCGGTTCCCCCGGCGCAGCCGCTGCGCTCCCCGCAGCACCCAGGAGATGGAGGCAGCGCCCCGCAAGCGGCTCCCGAGCCTTCCCGCCGGGATCGGTCCCGCCTGGAACCCTCCGGGGGTCAGCGCGGCTGGAGGATGCACGGCCGGGAGCTGGAGTTCAGTTGCGCTATTGGAATTGGTTGGCGTTCTGTTATTTTATTTATTTATTTCTCCTCCTTGAGAACGTCTTGTTCTCCTGGTTCTCTTGTTTTCCTGCCTGTGGGATGTGGTAGTGTGACCGCTTCGTGTCCATATCCCAAAGAATCTACTGGAACAGCTTCATATCTGCTGCTCCATAAGCAGATCCTGCTACTCTTGGCTGAAGGGCAGAGAAGCAGCGCTGGCAGGACCAACCTCGGAGCATCTCCCTGACCACAGAGGTCACGCTTTGACAAGGATTTCCCAATACTGGGAAAGGAGGAGGAGCAGAAATCATGAAATCATAGATTGTCCTGAACTGGGAGGGACCCCATGGATCATTGAGTCCAGCTCCTATCCCTGCACAGACACTCCAACAATGCCACCCTGTCCCTGGGAGCGCTGTCCAAGCGCTCCTGGAGCTCTGGCAGGGTTTGGGCAGGGAGCATTCCCTGGGAAGCTGTTCCATCCAAGAGGAGGAAGCGTGGCAGGGCCAGGACAGCACACGGATCCACCTGGATACCTGGCGTGGGAATGTCTGGGCAGTGCTTGGACGTGGAACTTCCCTCTTGCAGTTCTTCCTGTGCTCCTCCTGAGCAGCCGGAATTGGTGCAGCCAAGCACCAAAATTTCTGATTTGGAAAGAGCAGCACGAGGCAAACCTGGAGTTTCTGATCTAGAGCAAAAACCTCAAAAATGCAGATTTTTGAGGTAAATAGAAATATTTTGGATCCAAGTAGAGACCAGATGTATGTTTTTAGTGGTTTTTCAAAGCTGTTAAACTCTAGGAAAGGTGATTTAAACACCTGTATGCTTGTAAATACAACTTTGTACATGTTCGCTGTTTTCATTAGGAAATTTATTGTAATTTAAAATGCTCCGATACTCCAGGGTTCAGCATCTGGAGTAAACTGTATGATAGAAAAGCTCTCATTAAATTCTGATAATAAGACAACAATTTAGGAATAAAAATTATTTAAGATCTTGCTTTGCCAGGTTAGAAAATCCCATTATGATCAAGCTGAAGGTGTTCCTGCTCATGGCAGTGGGTTGGACTCCATGGGTTTTAAAGGTCCCTTCCAACCCAAAAGAAGGGATTTCCTTGTGCTGCTCAGGCTTCCGCTGTGGAGGGGGGAGCAGAAAATGAACCTCAAGTTAATTAACAGCTCCAGCTGCTAATTCCCCCCGCACCAGCCCAGGAAGAGTGGGCCTGCTCACTCCCTATGCCCCATGGAAAATAATCAAACTCCAAAATAGCTGAAAGAATGAATGTAAATGAGCTGGCAGTGCTTGTTAGGGAGGGAATAAGGGCAGATTTGAGGAAATTAGTAATGTAACTCAAAGTTCCCAGCAAACTCCTGGCAAAGGCAGTGTAAACTTGGTTTCAAATTAATTATGGCAAATAAACATTTGAAATGCTACAGGCCAAATTAATATTTCAGAATTCTTCACTATTTATTACTGTGCTTAATTTTCTTACTTAAATATAATTTGGGCCTATGGCTGTTAAGAATTTAATTTTTGAGGTGCTTTAATGAATTATAAAACATGTTTCAAACAGAAGTGAATAGATAATAAATGCCAAAAGTGATTAATTTTCTGAAACGTGCGAAGGCCTTTGTATTTAATTAAAAAAAAATGCCCTAAATTGTTGGAAAGTGAAGAGAAAGAAAATACAAAGTGGATCAATTGAAGTCTGGAATAATTTACTAAATCACAAATAGTTTTCCCTTTGCTGTGGCCATATGTTCTTCCAGGAGTCTCCAATCCTTCCAGGAGTCTCCAATCCATTTTTTGTGCCCTTTAGACAAGGTGGTGACAAAGACATGCCCTGAAGACACCTTGCTCTGAACCCCAACTCCTGGGATGAGCAGCACTTTACCCTGTTTAAAAATTGATATATCCAAACTTTTCCTGGGATAATACAACATCAAAGGTACAAAGGTTTTTATAAGCTCATGATTTTCTGATTATTTTAATATATTTGGGTTTCTTTAAGTGCTAATGAAATTGTGAGAATGAGGTTTTTGTACTTTAGGTGAGCTTTTAATATAAATTTTGAATGTGGGGCTTGTGTGATGCGTAAAGTTACACGAGGTGGGATTTATGTGCCCAGCTCCCTGCACGCTGGGATGACAATACCTGCTGTTAATTTTTTGTGGCTTGAAACCGAGCTTGATTTAGATGCTTTCATCACAAGGGAAGAGACATTTTCTAAAATCAGCCCAGTGGTAACTGTTTGGAGTTGAGAGTGAACTCACTGAAATTCCCCATGAATGAATTGTGTGCTGCCAATGATTTATGCCCGAGCACAAGCTTCCAAACGTCCTAACAAATTATCCAAGGCTAAGAAGGGGATGATTTGCTGCCAGTGACACTTTGGAGACTGTTCAGCAGAAGTGTTTTCCAGCAGCTCCTGTTGTAGGAAGCTCCTGCTCAGCAGTGGGGTTAATAAAACAGAAATTCTTTCCAAATTTTCCTTTTTTTTGAGAATGCACCAATGAACGAACATCCCAGCATCTCTTCAACAAGGAGTAACCTCTGAGCAGGGCTGGGTTTACACCTCACAGCCACTGTTCCTCCTCAGCAGAAGGCACAAAACACTGGAGAACCAACAAGGTGAGACGTGACCGGGGTGTCCCTGCTGCCTGACAAAGGTGCGAGATCATGAGGAGAGAAACGTTATTTGGGATGCAGGGATAAAAGGCCACATGGAGTTCAGTAATTGGAGGAAACTAGAAAGGGAAATTTAGAACAAAACAACAACAACAAAAAAATTCTTAAAGCCTTAGGGGATAAAGTTATAAAAGCATCATCAGGAAAGAAACACTAGGAAAATCTCTACCTGTGAAATTTTTGCATTTCTTGGCAAGTTTCTTTACCCTGCTGTATTTCTCCCTTATTTTGTAAGCTAGGATTTACAAAAAAAAACTGATTAAGTCCTATTTTTTTTCCCTCTTGGCTTTGAAATTTCCTAAATTCTCTTTACTTTGAAATTATTTTTCTTCGGAGCCTTTTGAATGCTGGAATCAATTTCTGTTTTCTTATTAATGAAACCATTCATCCAAGAAAACTTTGGAGAAGAGAGATCTAATTTACAGCCCTACCTCCGTGAAAAGAAATCAGGTGAACAATCAGCTGGACCATCCAAAGGATTATTACTATTGCAACGTAAGCTATTTAAGAAAATATCTATGGGGAAATACCTGGAAATGTAATAACTTAATCCTAAATGTCAGGAAAACAAAGCAAATTACTGAATATAACATAAAGATGGAGAATGGAGCAGAGACAGACACTCACCTGGGATGTTTGTTTTAGGCAGGCAGAAAGTTTTTGTTCTGCAGCAATTTAGGGCTGAAGGTGGCCAGGATGGCACTCAGGTTGCTGGTTTATTGGGAAAAAGATCTTTTTTTAGTGTCTGGATGCTGTGGGACTTGCATATGATGGGCTGCAAGGCCGGGGGTGATTGATCCTAAAGGTGAGGTTGAGTTGTGTTTGCTGTGGTGAGTGCCGAGTTTCTGGCTGAACTAAGGCTGACACTTAAATAGATAAATTCTCTTCACTTTGACTATTTCAAATGTCAGAATACCAAGGATCTTGCTCACTCTCTGTCAGTGCAATCCCTTATCCTTTAGAAAGGTTCACGTTTCCATCTGGGCTGTTTTGTAGGGATGTCAGGAACTGTGTAAGCACGTCACAGCTGACCTAAGAGTTGGTTTAATTATTTATTGCCTTTCACCAGCATTTTCATCCCCCCCTTTAATTAGCTCTGCCAAAAATGGCCTCTCTTTCTGGCTAATCTTGGAGGAGGGGTGTGAAGCTGAATCCATGAGTTCATTTTAGGGTGGAGGAGGAGCTGGATGCAGCCCCAGAGAGGATGAGAGCCGGCGATGGTCCAGGCACGCTCAGTTTTTGCCAGTTATGGAGGCAGCCCCAGGTTGGAAGGGCAGGACTGTGCCTGGAATTTGGGCAGCTGGGGGAATTTTGGAGTCTCTTCACTGTGGATCAGTGAGGGATGCTGGCAGAAGTGCTTGTTTTAGGATCGTGTGGCACCGCATCGATCTCTGCTCGCTTAATCCGCACCTTCCCTCCCAGCCCGGCGGAGGGAACGTAGCCAGCGGGATGAAGGAAGGCTGCCTGTGGTAGGGATGTCAGGAAAACCTGCTCCCTGCCCACTGCCAGCCTGTGCAGAGCAATTATTCATGCTGGAGACCCAATGCTAGGAGACATGGGCTCGGGCAGAGGGAATGTCTAGGACTGGTAGGACGAGATCATTGTGCTGCAAGTTGAATGAAAGGCGGTTTTTTTTCATAACAAAGATAAGACAGGCAGTGAAAGACACTTTTTTCCACGAAGGAAGAAGGCGTTATCCTGCTTAAATGATTTAGACAGACTTTATTTTCTTGGAAAGCCGTGAGTCTCTTCATGGATCATTGTCTCCAAGCTGAGTTGCTCAGTGAGACCTTTCGTCTACGGAAAAGAGACCCAAAGAGAGTGAAGGGAGCCCGTGACCTTCCACCACCGCAAGTCAGGAGCCATAGAAATGTTTGTCAGCTTTGAAAAGAAATGTTTGCACTGGAGATCCTTTCCTTGGAAAAATCCCTCAATCTGGAGCCACAATGAGGCGCGATTTTAGCACGGATCTGCCAGGACACATGGGTTCCTCTTTCCTTTCAAATAAAATATGGAAGTCAGCTGGGGTGTCTGAGTTTTTGGGATATGACAAGGAAAACACTCAATCCTCTTATTTTTAATTCAGGCTAGGTGAGCTCTGCGTGTAATTGGTTTTCTGGAAGCAAAACAAATATGCTTTTAATTCTGGGAGAAAAACAAATCCTCCATAGGAGAACTTGGCCTGGGGGTCTCTCCTCTGGGCAGCAATACTTCTCTGCAGAGAGAAATGCCCAGGTCTCAGCTTAACCAAAACACGTGGCCACCAGCCCCAAAGGCACTTCTGCACTAACGGAGATGAAATCTGGGCTGATCTGCACCATCACTTACTCTGGGTGAGATGAAACTCTGGGGTTAATGCAAATGTAAGTATTTCTTAGTTTGCTTCCGATAGTTTGTGACCCCACACTGGTCGAAACCAAATTCTGCCTCTTTGAGCTGGGAATTATCCTCTTCTGCTTCTCTCCCCTTCCTTCCCCTGTTCTTAACACGTATAAAAATAAGTGGTGTTTCCCTGGATTGAACTGCGGACTGACATTGTGTGGAGTTCGTATTTCCAGTAAACAAAATTCCTGCTTGTCACTTGAGACACTCAATAATTCCTGGTTTGTCAAAAAAGAAAAAACCAGTTTGTTTTGTTTTGGTTTTTTTAATTTTTATAAAGCAGGACAGCATCTCAAACCCACACACCATGGAGCTGGAACTTGATGATGTTTTAGGTCCTGTCCAACCCTTCCTGATGATGTTAAAATGCCAAAATTAACCTGCAAAGTTCATTTCTCCGTATCACAGCAGTACAGATAACAGCCTGAGAAGACAGATGATTCAATGCCAGCCTTTAGGTTTCTGCCCATTAATTTGCTGTTTATTGATGGGGTTGAAGCAGAGGGGTGTTGGTTGGGGTCATTCTCGCCCTGGCGCGGTGCTGAACCCCCGCTGCCGTCGGGCAAACCCAGCAGGGCTCTGGATTTCTGTGAGTGGCTGCATCCAAGGAAAACCCTGAACAGTTGCCCATGGGATGCCTGAGAAATGTCTTTTTAATGAAAATCTGTATGAAAATGGAGGGCATGCACTGCCCTGTAGAGGAGGCTCTTTTCTGTGGGGGATAAAGGGATTTTTTTTCTCTTCAGAAATGCTTACACCTGGTTTGAAATTGCCTTGTTTGGTAAGAACATCTTCTACTCGTGTGAATGATCCATCATGTGAATTCCTCCTAAATCAGCATTTTGATATTAATAGATTGGCAAATAATGACTCAAAACCTGCGTGGTGATTCTTGACCTCTGTGTAAGGCAAAATTTGGAGGAAAATTCGGAGCCATCTCCCTGTAGTTTGAAGTCAGGCTGTGGTGTGACCAGAGTGAGGGTTCCCCTCAGGGCAATCAGAGCAGGATGGGTGTTACAAGGCAAAGGAAAATCAGTTGACTCTAAACTTTGTCATGTTCAGCCTTTTTGAGTAAGAAGGCTCAGAATTTTGCAGAGAAAGCACCCACAGGCTTTTGTTGCAAACCATAAAATAATGATGTTCTTTTCACTGCTGGCTGTTATTTAAACAATATTTACCTACATAAGATATTAAAATTAATCACTGCTGTTTACATTAGAAAATTTTCCATAATACCTTTGAGTTTCTCCCACTTCGCAAAGAGTTTTGTGTTTGGCTGAGGAGGCTCCTTTTTCCAAGCAGCAATTTCCTTCCTTCCTTGTCTCTAGTTTATGAGGAAAACATAAAATCCCTTTCTGTACTTAAACTCATTCTGGTGACGCTCTAAATTCTATGCTTAAGGATGCATTTAATTAAAGATTGACTATGGCATAAAGTGGAGGTTAATTAAACACCAATCAATTCCTGTATAAAATACATACAAAGGGCTTTGACTCAGGCAGTGAAAGGATCTCCAGGAGGAGATTCCCCTCTTGCTCACTGTGTAGCTGGAGAGATGCTTCCCACACTCTTTTCCTTGCTGTATTTGCCATTCAGGGTATTGCAGTCCTGCAGAAAAGCTGTTTTTATGGAAACAAAGCCATGGTCTGACCCACTCCTGCTGTTCAGAAGAGATTTCACAGGGACTTTTCCATCACCACTTCGTTATGGCGATGTTGGTGCAATTAGACAAAACTCTCACTGATGAAAGAATAACTTTATTTTTGTTCCCTCAAAAATTTCTGAGAAGGTCCTTTAATAGGGGCATCAAATGAATCCAGAGTATCCAAAGTCAATAAAACACAGTGACTTTGCATGGAACAAGTCACTAAGCTGTAAGTGCCTTATTTTGTAGGATATTGTGTATGCTGAAATTTAGGTGAGCTCTGGGGACGAGAGAAGTTTTGGAGAGTCTGGAAGAGGAGTCCAATGCAGGAGAAGCCTCATGTGATTTTTATTTTTTCCCCCTCTTCTGTGTTTCCACGAATGAACATTTTGGGACTCAGTGGGACATTTGAGAGAGAAATCTGGGGTTTGTGCTCCTGCAGTGGTGGCCTTTAAGGTGAGGTCAAATGGATGGACAGACTTGAAATAAGGGGCATAAAAGTTTACACTGGATCAAGAGCAGAGTTTAGTCTCTCTTCTAACTAGACCTGGTTCTTTAGAAGACCCTAAAAGAATGACTTTAACATGCTCACTGTCCCCCATGCCCTGTGGGAACATTAAATGCTTCAGGAATATTAAATGGTGAAAAGCAAAGTTACCCTGCTTCAGAATAGGCCTTTCTTTCAATTAATTTAAAAATCCCTGATTTTAAAGTTGTTTAGAACTTCTTTGCTGGACATTCTCATGTTTAAACTACCAAAACTAAACATATGAGCTGCAGTCAGGAGCAAAATAATATAATTTTGAAATATTTTCATTTTTAAATGCTCAGTTCCATTAAAAATATTATTGTTCTTTTATTTCTCATAAATCCCCTGGAACCTAAGCTTTTCTCACTGGGTCTTTTAGAGATTTCCACCTCCTTCAGAAATCCGCTTTACGTGGCTGCAGTGATGTCCTTCCAAGGAGCGCAAAGCACTTGGTCAGCATGGCAGGGCCTCTTAAAAGTATTTTTCCAGCCCTGCAGAAGAAGAAAAGTGAGCTCAAAGCCTGTGAAGAAGCAGCCTGGGATCCAGCAGCCCCTGCCATGCGAGGTACAGGTTGCAGAAATGAAGTTGGAAGTTAATTGTTCTCGCTGCTGAAGGGCCCAGGTTAGCTGCTGTCATTACGCTAATTTTTGCACCGTCTCAGTGACCTTCAGATCATATTAACAGTTTTATATTATGTTAGCAAATTGCTCTGCCAGAGCTGCAAGTCTGATTGCATTCTGAAGGTCATTAATATGATATGAAAATATTATTGTATTCTCTCCTTTCATATTTTATTAGTGATATGGAAAGCAATAAAGGAGCTGATTTTTGCTGGGAGGTTCCCCAGGGAAAGATGCTCTACAGCAGTGGTGTCCCACACTGGCTCCTAATCCAATCTCAACGGGAAGTTCAATTTCCTCATCATTAATTATTTAGCTGTATTTAACTGCTGTAAATTCTCAGATTAATTTTTTTAACTGTTGAGTTTGATGACCTCCAAAGACATTGGTATTAACCAGTGCAATATGAAATACAGTTGCTTCATGCAACTGGAGCCCACTCTTCCACGAGGATTTGTGTGAAGGCATAATAATGGCAAATTTAATTTTTCTGCTACAAGAGTGAAGGCTAATTTTATTACTACCTTTGGTGCCATTCAAAATTGCAGCATGGAGGAGGAAGGTGGTGGCAGCTGGGACATTCCTGCAGGGTAAGCCTGGCACTGGAGCTGTCCCCAGGACATTGCCAGTGGTCACCAGGCCAGGGAAAGCTGCTGCAACCCCCACAGCTCAGCTTGTGCCCCAAAAATTTCATTTATCAAGTAATGCAGAGTGGAAAAGTCCTGACACGTGTGAGCAATGGGTAAAACTGGTCAGGCACCAACCAGAGCCAAGGGTGAAGTCAGGAACTTTTGGGCAGGTTTTCGGCTGTTATTTAAGAACAATGACCTCTGGACTTGCAGATGAGGGTTAGAAACATTAAAGAGACTTTAATCGAAAAGAAAGGTCATTGCTTGCAGAGACAAATGGTTTTTGAGGTAGCAGTGCTATTTTGGAGTGATTTTAGCCATAAGGGTGACTTTGGTAAGCAGCAAGTTGAATGCTTTGATGCTTTAACAGCCTTTAACTCACCCTTAAAATGACATCTAACAGGAGTTTATCAAATGTTACCCACAACAATATTGAATTATGATATCATAGCACCCAAATGCTGGGGTTTAACACGATTTTGCCACGCAGAATGTTTTAATGTTTGAATTTATGCCTTTTCCCTGCCGCAGCCTGAGGCTGCTCCGCGTTCATCGGCCTCAGCCACGCGATGCTCCGACAAGAAGCGCCTCAGATCCCGGGAAAACGCTTCCAGAGCGGGTTTGCCATCGGGTTATTGGTGGTCAGGGCTGGCAGGAAAGTTAGTCTGGAGGTTCCCACAGCCCGGGGCACATCCCAGAGGATCCTGCGCAGCACAGAAAAGAAGGATGCTGTTATTCCATGGAAAGCGGCGCCGAGGGAAGGGCGAGAGCGGCGTGCAGTGCTCGGGAGGGGCTGCAGATGGCGATGCTCCACCGAGGGCCGGGGCGGTGCTCCCAGCCCAGACACGGCCCCTGAACACGGCACCGATCCTGCACCCCAGAACTGCCCTGTGCCACAGCACCCATCCTGCACCCACAGCACCGATCCTGCACCCCAGAACTGCCCGGTACCACAGCACCGATCCTGCACCCACAGCACCGATCCTGCACCCACAGCACTGGCCCTGCACCCCAAAACTGCCCGGTACCACAGCACCGATCATGCACCCACAGCACCGATCCTGTGCCCGGCACCGATCCTGCACCCCAGAACTGCCCGGTACCACAGCACCGATCCTGCACCCACAGCACCGATCCTGCACCCCAGAACTGCCCGGTACCACAGCACCGATCCTGCACCCACAGCACCGGCCCTGCACCCCAAAACTGCCCTGTACCCCAACATTGACCCTGCACCCGCAGCACCGATCCTGCACCCTAGAACTTCCCGGTACCACAGCACCGACCCTGCACCCACAGCACCGATCCTGCACCCCAAAACTGCCCTGTACCCCAACACCGATCCTGCACCCGCAGCACCGATCCTGCACCCCAAAACTGCCCTGTACCACAGCACCGATCCTGCACCCACAGCACCGGCCCTGCACCCCAAACTGCCCGGTACCACAGCACCGATCCTGCACCCACAGCACCGACCCTGCACCCCAAAACTGCCCGGTACCACAGCACCGATCCTGTGCCAGGCACCGATCCTGCACCCCAGAACTGCCCTGTACCCCAACATCGATCCCACACCCACAGCACCGATCCTGCACCCACAGCACCGACCCTGCACCCCAGAACTGCCCTGTACCCCGACATCGACCCTGCACCCACAGCACGGGTCCTGCACCCCAAAACTGCCCTGTATCACAGCACCGATCCCACGCCCACAGCACCGATCCTGTGCCCGGCACCCATCCTGCACCCACGACACTGGTCCTGCACCCCAAAACTGCCCTGTACCCCAGAACCGATCCTGCACCCAGCCCTGCTGAACACCTCAACACCGATCCTGAACACCTTCTCCACGCTGTACCCCGGCACCCCAACACGCTGAACCCTGACACAAACCCTGCACCCTGCCCTGCCCCGGCTGCTGCTCACACTCTGCTCCTCATGGCTTATCCAGAGACACGGGGGTGGCTGTGGCCCCCACGCTGTGCTGTGGCCAAACTCATCTCTCCCTGCCCTCTGGCAGTGGGAAGCCATTCCCTGTGTCCTGTCCCTCCATGTCTTGTCTCAAGCCCCTCTCCAGCTCTCCTGGAGCCCCTTTAGGCTCTGGAAGGGGCTCTGAGGTCTCCCTGGATCCTTCTCTTCTCCAGGTGAGCACCCCCAGCTCTCCCAGCCTGGCTCCAGAGCAGAGGGGCTCCAGCCCTCGGAGCAGCTCCGTGGTCTCTGCTGGACTCCCTCCAGCAGCTCCACGTCCTTTATATTGGGATCCCCAGGGCTGGAGGCAGCTCTGCAGCTGGGGTCTCACGTGAGCAGGGCAGAATCCCCTCCCTGGCCTGCTGCCCCCTCTGGGGATGAGCCCAGGCCGTGGTTGGCACTCGTGTGCCTCCATGCCCTCGGATTGTCACTGCCAGTGCCACCGTGGTGCTGCTGCTTCCCTTCAGGTCGTGTCCTCACCTGTGCAGGGCAGGAGCTGCCCCAGAGCCACCATGCAGGGCATCAGCAGGTCCCGTCCACACAGGGCGTGTCCATGGCACCGTCTGGCCTCAACTATGGGGCTGTAAAACTCCAGGAGAGCTGAGGACAAAGCAGGCAAAGCCACGCAGAGCCCCAGTAGGAATTTTATTGACAATAATAAAGTTCTTTGGTGTCTCTTACAGGAGAGAGGAGCATGTCAAGTGTGATGCTGCTTAATGTCGTCTGAGACAACAGTGTGAGAGTACTGAAGGTAAGACCCTGTGGACTGAGCCGTATTTCATCACAAATAGAGCCCTTTAACCAACAAACTTGTTCTGGGAAAGTTTCCAACTCCGACAATCTCTGGCGTTGTGGGGTGGTGGGATCTCTCATGCTAGGAGCATCAAAGGAGTCTCTGGAGATGCTTTAACAGAGGACAGGAGCCTGGGAGGGAGACTTCAAAATCCTGGCAAGGGTACAAATAAAATACACTTTGGTCTTAAATTAATGTAAAATTTTATGAAACTGTGTCTCGGAGATTATTCCCAATGTGGAGCTAAAAAACAAACAAGCAAACAAAAAGCAACAGCAACAAAGAAATGCCTGGCTGGTGTCCACAAAGAACAAGTGCTGTGGTTTCTAACCTCTGCACGACATTATCCTCCAGGAACTGCTTCTTCGGGAAGATTCCACATAGCCAGGCTTTATCTGCACCCTCTGCTTAAATAAAAAGGAGACATCCCAGGTCTCTGAAAAAAAGAGAATTTGTCCTTTGACCTAAACACTGATTGATGCAAAGGCTTTCCCTGGCAAGTCCTGCACGTGCCCTGCCAGGGCTGTGTCCACTCTGTGGCCATCGTGGGGCTCCATTGACTCCAGGCTCATCCTGCATAGCCAAGCTCCCCATCCAGGGCCTCCCTGTGGTTGGAGAGCTGGGATGGGATGTGTCCATCCTGGGAAGCAAACAAGAAATACAAAGCAAGAGGAGAAAAAAAAAAAAACCAAAACAGAAAAAATGTAAGCAGCTAGAGCTCAAGAAGAGAAGGAATTAAAAGAAAAGATAATAACAATAATAATATTAATGACAAATTTTAATTAATAAGTGGCTAATTAATTTTCTAAGCACCATAAAATTGCCATAGCAGCCTAATTGCTTTGCTAGTCTTGCCACCAGGCAGGGAGGAGATGAAGAGTTCTAATCCCCTGGATTTCGACGTGGGAGGTGGTGAGGAAGGGGACACGCCGGGGTCTGCAGGGGCAGTGCCACCACACGGGGACCTGGCCCGTTCCCTAAGAGGTGCCACTGTCACCTGAGCAGCTGCCATCAGGAGGAGCAGGGCTGGGGCAGCTCCGTGGCTCTGGGATCGGGTGGGGTGGTGGCTCTGACCCCGACAGGGATACAGGGACCACACCAGGGACACAGGGACCACAAGTGGCTTGCGAATGAAATTCCAGTTTGCCGTGGTTCTGGAAGAAGCGTGAAGATGCCATGGGATTACTGCAGCTGCTTTCATCCTCTCTTTCAAACCCTCTTACCCTTTCGAAAATATTTTTTGACTTAACGCCAGCACAGATTATTGGGTTTATGCTTCTGTAACAACAACGTACTTACAGGAATTACTTATAGGAACTCACTTAGAGGAACTGGGGCTGTGGAGATACCGGTCTCCAAAGCCACAGGAGCTCTTCTTGATGCCCTTCAGAAGAGTCCACAATGCCTCCAGCTCCTGGGATTTGTTTCTCTGTGCTGCCTGGTGCAGGTGTGCACAGTCCAGCCACCTCCTGTCCAGGGCACTATTCTGGGGACATCGTGGTCACGTTTGAAGTAGTCATTCAACGGGATGGGTTTTTTTCCTGGGCTGTTTTTGCCACCAGCTCTGTGATGAGCAATTTGGATTTATCTGCATTGACCCTTCTCATGTGCTGGGTGTGTTTTTAGGAATGAGTCCTTTCTTTTCCTAAAGGTGGTGATCAGTGAAACCACATAATCTTTTGCCATAACCTTATTGCTAAATGAGATTTCATCTCATCCCACAATTTCTGAAGACAAAAGCAATGTCTGGTTGGGGGCTCTGGGTCCTGTGGGGTACAGCACAAATTCTATTATTTCACACAATTTTTGCTGCTGACTCTTCTGTCTTTGCACATTTATCTTCCTTCCATTCCCAACAAACTTGTTTTTTCAGCACTTCTTTGTCAAAAGGATGATGAGGATTAACTAAATGCATGTAAACATAACCATAAAAAGGGGGAAAATTACACTGCATGAGCAAACCTGATACTCTTCCCAGTTCATTAGAATTTAATGAAGAAATACTCAGTGCCCAACAGGGGAATCCTAATTCATTATGTCTTTTGAATTCTCATTAAGCATATGCATGGTGACTACTGGAAAGCTGCACCCTTTCAGCTCTGTTGTCCATTACCCTGACTAATAAATAGCCATTATACTTAAATACTGATGAGGAGACTCGAGGAAGTTTTATTCCTGTAATTAATTTTCCCTGGTTAACTCCTGATGATTTTCCAGTGCTCCTGGTGGTGGCTGAATCAAAATCCCTGCACAGGTGAGGTCAGAGAGAAGCTGCTCCAAAAGTGGTTTGAAGATGGAGAAGAGGATGGACCCCACCAAAACCTCCCCACACCTCACAGGGCCACATTCTCCCCACCTCGGGGATGTTGCTTTAGGTTTGAGTGGCTCCGCTGCTTTTTTACAGGGGAAAAGATTTTTATCCATTTAAATCCCTGGAAGTGTCCAAGGCCAGGCTGGACAGGGCTTGGAGCAACCTGGGATAGCGGAAGGTGTCCCTGGTGGTGGGGGGTGGCACTGGATGGACTTTAAGGTCCTTCCAAACCAACCTGGGATTTTAAATGGTATTAACTGGTTTGGGCCCAGTACCTGAATGATGATGGATGTTGGCTAAAGTTTTCTACACTCTTGGCTGAAAGCTTTCAAAGGAAGGCTGTGTCAGGGAACATGGAATTACTAAATCCTTCAAACTTCTTATGTAGCTTAAGGCAATGTTTAAAAACTGTTTAGTTGCTTGGAGCTGTATTTTACTCCGTAAGTGGCAAAGGGGTTGTTCATTCCTGCATCTCTTCCCAGTTATTAATACTTTTTGTCTTTTACCTTTGTTCCTAAAGCTGGCTGATAGCTCTGGAACAAGGAATCTCTGGGGTGCTGGAGCCAAGAAATGACTGGTTTTATCACAGCTGCTTTCCAGGGGACTTTCTTCCACTGTTCCCTGCACCTCAGCTTTGGGAGTGTGTGAGGAATGTATAGGAGGCTCCTGTCTGTCAGGTGCTCTGAGGGCTGCCAGCCCCCCAAAAATCCCCAGCTCGTGATGTCTTGAAGATGTAAATGCCGGAAATGGTTCACTGGTGTAGGACAGGACCAGGGCCCAGGGGTGGGGCAAAGGTTTTTCTGGGTGGGAACTGGGATTCGTGTTGACTGAGGTGGTTTAGGGACTGAAAGGCAGCTGATAAACTTGGAATTGGAGTGGTGATAAACGACTCATCCAGGAGCTACAGCTCCCCTGAGAGGTGGGATGAGCCATTCCTGGTGCTCCCGTCCCCTGGAGGAGCGAGAGGAGAGGAGAGGAGCACTCGTGTTGTTGTTTACAGAGCTCGGGCTGCCTGTTTGCCATGGGGTGGTGCTTGGCGTTGGATCAAAGCGGATCCTGAAAGGAGCCCAGCAGGGGACACAAACCCGGCTGCTGCCTGGGAGGGCTCCAAGCAGGCGGGGACGGAGCGCTCGGATCCGGCTTCGGCACCGGCGTGGGAGCTCGGGGCCCTCCGGGGACAGGAGGATTCCGGCTTCCCCTGAGCTGCTACAGCTCCTTCCGTGCTCATCCATGGAATTGTACCTTGTATTAGACCTCAGAGCGCTCGCAGTGCCTAAAGGGGCTCCAGGAGAGCTGGAGAGGGACTTTGGACAGGGGATGGAGGGACCGGACCCAGGGAACGGCTTCTCACTGCCAGAGGGCCGGGATAGCTGGGATATTGGGAAGGAATTTTGGCTTGTCCTTTGCAGGATAACTTTAAGTCATTCCATGTTTCCACAGTGGTGATAGTTCTGTCAAACAAAGGATTCTTCAGTGCACGTAAAAATCACCAGTGTCTCCGACCTGAAATCAATGGGACTAATTAGGAAGTTGATCCAGAGCAGACTGGAGTTAATGGCTGTGCTTTGACCGACCTCAGTGGCTTTCCCAAAGCTTCCCAGCAGCCTGCAGAGGTTCAGGTGAGTTCCCTGGTGCTGACGGAGCTCATGCCCACACATTCCTCTTATTGTCCAGATAATCTTCGTGGGAAGGGTGTCCAGCCCTGGCACAGCTGCCCAGGGCAGGGGAGGAGTCCCCATCCCTGGAGGGCTTCAAAAGCCCTGTGGACGTGGCCCTTGGGGACATGGTCAGTGGTGACCTGGGCAGTGCTGAGTTAATGATTTGACTGGATGATATCAGAGGGCTTTTCCAAAGTAAACAATTCCGTGATTCCATATTGTCCAGGCTGAGTTCCCTTTACCACTCTAAATGAAATACACTTTCCCAAGGCATGTGAATTCTCAGATTTTTATTGCTTTATATTAGATTTTCTTTTGCTTATAAATGTGCAAGTGAACACAGTAAATCTGTATATAAAAATAAACCATATTCATTGGTGTCTTCTAACCTATGGACTGTTCTTGACATGCCCAAGGAGCCCAGGCTCCCTCTCACTCTCCCAGGCTTTAGGAATCAGTCACTATTTGTGTCACTGCAATGACAAATCACCACTATAATAAGGTTTTATCCTTTTAAAACAAAATAACTTTTATTAATTCCTTGATTTAATAATTGAAGCCTTGACTTTTCAAGGAGGGGCAGATGTTTGTTGTGATTAATAGGACACATTCCCCACGTATCACAGAACTTTACTAAATCTTAGTAATGGCGTGGGGGTCAGTGTCACTGTTATTATAGAAATGATAATTATATCTTTGGGAAGCTGTCAGAAAAGTATCTTTTCCAGGAGTCAGAGCAGTGTAAACAGACTGTACAGGCAGGCACTACCCTTTCCATCAATAGGTAAACAATCTTTGTTAAGCTCATCTTGATAGTCTTATTTTGTTGCCACATTTTAATTACGCATCCTGTCTGTTTATATTCCGCTGCGTTTTGCTGAAGATACAAGCTTTAAAAATCATTGGTATTTAGGAAAATCCAAAGCCGGGGTGATGCATGCTCAGGTGCTAATTTATTTACATCAATTAATTTCAGGCCCCTGATGTAAACCAATTAGTATTCAACACTTAATGGAGTCATTATCTGTCAGATTAGCTTTTAGAAATGCTTGTCACTGCTACAGGACCAGGCAGCAGAACTTTGCTAATAAAACTAGCAGAATTAATGGAGTGAACAGCATAGATAATGACTTAATGTGGAACATACAGTATAGAAAAGAGACTGAACAACTGTCTTCAAGAAATTAAGATATCATTGAGCCGGCTACTTTATTCCAAAACTGAGCTCAGATGGGCTCTTTGGAAACATCAGAGGTGTCTCGCTAAGCCTTTGCAAAGTTTATTTCATGATAAATAACTTCCACCCTTTGTGCCCTCACATTCTCCAGCCCAGCTTGGTGTGGCACACAAAGAAAGGCTTCCTGTTGTACCTCCCTGCTGTGTCACTCGAGGCTGCTCCTTCCCAAGGACTGGGAATTTCTGGGAGCGTCCAGGTTACGGAGCTGCGCCTGTGGGAGTCACCTGCAACTTCCCAGGTGAGACCTCCTGTGGGGGATGCACTGATCACCTGCAGGGCTGTGGGGCACTGCAAAATGAGTTCTATTTGGACAGCAGCATTTGCCCATTGTTTTGTTCTTCCAGGTTAAATTTCCTTTTTTTGTTTGTTCTTTGCAATTTCCCATATGCACTTGGCAGTCAGTCTGGTTATTCTGGTGCCTCGGGGACAGATGACACCTGTGCTAAAGTCATCCCTGCATGGAGGGAAATCACAGAGCTTAATTCCTACTTAAGCTTTGAAAAAAAAAATGCAAATATATCTTAAAATATCATAATGGTGTGTTTGCATAGCGATTCCTCTGATTTGTGCTTCACTGAGAACTGTGGCACTGACCTGCAGATGAGTCTGACAATGCTGATCTCACAGCAGGGACAGTCCTGCACCTTCACCCTCTCTTGTGCCTTGATTCAGGGATTAGGGGCTGGTCTGGGGACCATGGGGTCATCAATATGTTCATAATGGCATGAGGAATTCCTCTCCATAATTATATCTGTGACTGCATTTGAAGAAAAGTCACTACAAAGTCACACTACACGGTGATGATGTTCACGTTCAGGTGCTTTTTCCTTGTCACAGCACCAAAACTTGAACTCTGCCACAAAATAAGACAGAATAAAGCTCTTTCTGTGTTATTTACCATTCTTAGTACAAATTGTGGTGTCCTGCAGCTCTGTGCTGCTCACCTGAGCTCTTGTTCTTGCTGGGTAATCAGAGCAGGTCTTACAGTTTTAGGTTATGCACCTCTTAGGTGACACTGTGAGAGAGTTGTCTTCAACCTCAGGGACAACTTCACACATTTTTAAAGTCTTCCTTCTTTAAATGACTGCATGAACACCTTGTATATCTCCCCTATCCTTATAGAGATGTCCAACACTGATGGCCATCTATGCCTGGTTTATATTGGGTTTTGCATTGATTGTGGTTGTTCTCCTTGATCGCTTTTCACCTTTCCAGAGGGACTCAGTTTATGGCACAAAATCAACATTTACATTTGATTTTCAGCATGGCAAGTGGCTGCTGAGAGTGACTGAGTGGGAAATAGGTGCCTGTGCACCTGCCTCCAGGAAAACCATCTTGTTTCAGCTCCACTGCCAAAGAAACTTCTCACCTTGCCCAGCCCCTACGGCTTCTTCCCAGGAGTATCCCAAAGGAGGAGGGAGACCAAATGGGACTCTCAGGGAGTACAGGAGGTGATGTAGCACTGCCCTAACTTCCAATACTGGAAAAAGCACTTGATGACAGACAGACATGAGGTATCCTGTCCCTATCATCCATCCCTGTCCTGTTCCATCCCCCACAGAACCACAAACATCTGCTGTCCCAACACCCTGTGACAGAGGTTTCAGAAATATCAGTGACAGAGAGTGTTTGCGGATTTATTTTTCAGTGATCACAGCAGAAAATCCTCGCCTGTGTGATTTTCTCCCCCAGCTGTTTGTCTGTGGGATCCCTGGGGTGGGAGAACTTGGACCATGAGGAAGGAGATGTTTGGAAGCAGCCTCAGGAAGGTACAAGTGGTGACAGAGGGATGTGTTCCATGTCTGGGTAAGCTGGGCATCACTTTGGAGGGGTGGAGGGCCAACAGCCAGAGCATCTCTGTCATCTTTGCGAGCAAGAGAAGCTGATTTTATGAACTTCTGGCTCAGCTGAATTTCATTTTAATATCTGTAAAGAAATTTCAACCTGGATTAACCTCCACTGCACTCGGATTTAATTGTGAACATTTTTTACAGCTGTTCAGAGTTTTCTGCCGTTGCAAAGAACAATTAATTTGGGTAACAATAATTCCTGCCTTCAAAGACTATATCCATATGGCTATCAAGGCAGTTTGTAATTCCATAATTGAAATCATAGATGACTGCTGCAGCATCCTCAAAGGGGCTGGGGTTTTTTTTCATGTTTTTTGTTTTCCTACTACCTACCCTTTCTTATCAGACTAAATATTTGCTGGTCTTACCTCAAAACTGGTGCTATGACCCCACTGTGTCCTTTGTAGGGGCACAACACGAGGTGTCACGATTCAGATGCTGCTTTGTGGTCCTACCTGCTGGAGATGGCCCTCTGAAAGGAGAGGAAATTGCTGTTGGATAACATCACTCCCCCCACCACAGCTGGCGCTGGCTGGTGCAGATACATGTTTACATTTTGCTTAGAAAATGTAAACACTAATTAAGCATTAAAGTTAACGGGGCCTGGGCCCCAGGCTCTGCTGCTGGCGCTGCCCTGGCTGCTGTCCATCTCACCCCACTCACTATCTGTATTTCCTGGCAGAAAATAAGGATAATCATGTATTCCTTTCCAAAGAGGGAGGGAAGGGACACCGGGGAGGGTCATGTAAGGACAAAATATTGTGTTACTGGGAATAAACCCAAATCCTATCAGCCTGAGAGAAAGGCAGGAGTGGGTTGTTATCCCAGGTTCCACTGCGGATGTGATCACTCAGTACCCTCTAGATTTCCCGTTCTCACTCCTGCATCCAAACTCAGGCAGTTTGCAGGGAAAAGCCTCTCCAATTTGCCACGACACAGGGATGGGATGGATCAGCAGCGAGTGTGGGGGAAGTGGAGCAGCATCCAGTCCTGCCATGGTGCACACAACCCACCTTTCAGTTTTAATTCTCTGTAAAAAAGACTTTCCTGTTCCCTCTTTATGCACCACTGTGGGATGAACTGGTCACTGAGATGCCTCCACCAGTGCCTGGTCCTGCCGTGGCCGTGGCCATTCCAGGTCTTTGATGGCAGATTTTCCATTTTCCCTTTGCTCAGCCCCGGCGAGAGCCAGCGGCGGTGCTTCTAATTAGGGAGGGTAATTTCTCCCAAACGGGTCCTCTCCCTTTGTGAGACCGTGGGTTTGCCAAGAGAATAAAAGTGCCCTGATTGTCCCCTCCTTTCAGCCCTTCCCCTGATGAGGAGTGTTGCTACACCTAATAAATTAAAGGACACAAAGTTAATGAATTTTTCATTTGAACTCACAGCTAGGTATGGATTAGCGAGGCTGACGTTGCTGAAGAGCTCAGAATTAGGAAGGGTCCTACAGGGACATTTTCCTCTTTGCTAAAATCTTTTCATTCACCTTTTCAAGCATTATCTTGCTCGGGAGAAAGAGTTCTTTTCACGCCGTATAGCCCGTGGGGTCTGCTTTTTTTTCCACATAAATGTGATCATTCATTTTGTTTGTCTAATGGATAAAAATAAAGGGCAGTGTGAGTGACATTCAGACAGCCTTTCTCCTCAAAGAGAAGGGATTCATAGGATCCTGAGCAGCACTCCGGAGCACACTGAGCATTCATAGTCCCCATTCCTTTAAATTCCAGTTGACACCAGCGGAAGGTTGGTTTTCCTTCCACTTGAGCAGGGCTGGGAGCTGCAGGCAGCTTGGCCTTGTAAATAAAACTACACCCACTTTACTTAAAAATTAGTTGTAAGTTAATGTCAAAGGATCTGTGTGATTCAGAATTGTTTTCTGAACATAAATTTTAAAGGATTGCAGCTGCTTTTAGTGTGCAAACTGATTTCTGCTTCCTGGAGCCAAACCTGCACATGCTCCATTTGGAGACAAAATGTTGTTTGTTTTGCCTGTACTCCCTGCCCAATTTTAACCTTTTTCTAAGAACTTCGATTTGCCTTCACTTGTCTTTTGACACTTTGAAAGACTCATTAAAAGAGTGACTCGGGTTTTTGGTTAAAACCAGAAGCTGTCTGAGTGCACAAGAGGCTGGGGAGTGTGGTGGGACTGGGGTCACTCCCCTTATGGAATCCTCTCTCTGGACCAAGCTGAAACCCCATTCCCAGTGAGCTTTGGCCTTCCCAGCCCCCAAATACACGGCTGAATTGACTTAAAAATCATTTCTAATTAGAACAGAACCAAGTAGGATCTCCTGCGATGCTTCAAGATAGGATGGGGAGGAGGGACAGAAATCACTACAAAAATTAAAAAAAAAAAAAGAGAAAAAACCCCACAAGAAATCCCACCAGGCTCTTGCAAAAGCCCTGGTGTCTGTGACACGTAGATCCATGGGGAAAGGGGGAAGTTGGAGCTGCTGGGCGGCAGGATGCACAGGATGAGGATGCTCCCTGCAGCCACTGGCTGGGGGAACTTTTCCCAGCAATCTGTTTCTGCCTCTGGGCTTTCACCACCCTTCATTACTAAAGGTGGCAGTGGGTGTTTCCCATTGGAAGAGTGTTTGCCCAAAGCCCTCCTGTTGGGATCCCACTGTCTCAGTTTCACTGTTCAAACTGGAAATGACATTTTTATTCAATTTCTGCCCTAAACCTTTAAGGAATTTTTCTGAATGCTTTTGTAATAACTGTATGTTGCACCTATAAATGCATTTCAGCAGCAGATTATTTAATGCAAAAAAGGTGCAAAGGCCTGTGGGAAGAACCTCTTGCCCATTTCAAGCAGAAACACCCCATGCAGGAGAGATTTCCCCATTTCATAAATAATTTGGGATCAAAGATCGTGGCACTGGGTTAGGCAAGGGTGAGCGTAAATCTGGCTTTAACTGAGATTCATGTTTCTATTAAAAAGTAATTGCAAAGAGCAAATCCTGATTGTCTTAATAACTGATATTTATGTCCCTCAAGCAGCAGAATGGATCCATCATTTTATTCACAGCTCTAAAAAAAGGATTGGCTCTGCTTGTATCCCTTTTTCCTTTGCTGTTCCTACCCCTGTGCCCCCTATTCCCTTGTCTCGTATCTCCCAGAGCCCATACAAGTTACCTAGAATTCCCTTTCCTGACCTAGAAACCACCGTCACCTTCCAGTTCAGGTAAGAAAGAGCTGCAAAATGATCCCAAGTAGGGAAAATTTCATTTCTGGTCTTAGTGACAAGTTTCAAAAACCGCAGCACGAGTGGTGATGAACAACTCCCGTGCCTGTGGACCTGCCTGTGTTTGCACCATCTGCCAGTGGGAGTATTTTGAAAACTTTCGGGGGTGGAGGAAGGTTGTTCTGGAGGGAAATATTCCTCTGAGGATTTATTTTGTGCAAATCTCGCTGTCAAATACTCCAGAAACTGATGCCCTTGTTAGTGGTGTTGTAACCAAGGTCTCTCCTGCTTTGATGGCAAAGGAGAAGGTTCCCCAGCAGCTGCCCAGGGGGCACCTTGAAGGTGCAGAGCAAAGTGGCAGAAATTAATCAAAATTATTAGGGAAAACGAATTATAAATGATGTCTCAGGGATTCAGGTTTTTTGCTTCTAGAATAGATTTAGCATTTCCTTCTGTCTTCTTTTTTCCCCCAACATGAGAAGAAAGTTCTTGCAATCTGTTGATGGGCATCAGCACAGGCTGGGAGCGATATTCCAATGACTGCTTCTCCAGTTAAAATATTTCCAAGTGCTGCTCTTCCCTCTTTTTCAAGGATGACTACTCTTGCTGAGCATCTCTGTGGGTTGTTTTCTGACTTATTTTTTTTTAAGTGAATGTAACTTCTTGGATCAGAGAGAATTTCAGTGTATACATTTGCTTTGTGGCACTTCCCAATCTGTCCAGGCTGATTTGTAACTCAAACACTAAGAAAATATATTAATGAAAGTACTTTTTAATGGAACCAAAAGAGATTCCAGAGGAAATATTCAGAAACAGCCAACGTTTTTGCACCATAAATATGCTGTGTTTCTTCCTATTTCCTCCATTCATTATTACACTTGCAAACAATTCATCGTTGATAATTAATATTAATTCCGTCTGCTTAATTGACAGAATTATCAGGGGGTGACGAGATCAGCTTCCCAGTATTAAATAATTTTTAGCAATTTGTGGTGCTCAGCTTGCTGCTCTGCTGATTTCCCAGTTGCTCCCTGTCTCCTGCATCTCCAGGCAGACACAGGGGGAATCAGGGAGGTTCGGAATCCGCGGCTCGGCAGCCGGAGCGGGTGGAATGCCGCCTTCTCCAGGAGAGCACCGAGCCTGTGCCTGATTATCCAGCCACGGGATCCTCCTGCTGCTGCTGGAACACCAGAGATTTCCACACGACATTGCTTGGGTACATCCCATGATGTTCAGCTCTGTTAGAAAACCACAATTTCTGTCTCATCAGGAGCTTTCCTGCTCAGCTCAACAGCGCTGCGGTGCACTCTTCATCACTTTCATCCACACTGGTGTTTGCTGTGGGGACACACTGCAGTAATTTTTTCATGTTCAAACATAGCACAAATTACATGGTCAGTCTGAGTTTTTCTGTGCAAGAGCTCAGAGAGACCCCCCCCCAAAAATTTACAAAAAAACCCCTTAATGTCTGTTCTAGAACGCAGCCCAAATATTTAGCACGTGGAACGGAGGGAAACAACTCCTACTTAAGGAATTTCTTTTTTTCAATGAATTGAATTTGTAAAGGCTCTTTTCTTTTCTCTAATACAAGAATAGGTACTCCTAAAAGGACATCATTCAGTGATGATTTTACTGCACAGGAGGTTCTGGAGTGCAAAGACCTGCGTTAGCACCACAGATGTTCAGGAACTGCAGCAGCTCAATAACAGCCCTAAAAATTTACTGTCTGAACCCAGCACTGCCCTTATGCACCAAAGCACCCCCCCACATCTCAGCCTACACCTAAATTAATGTGTCTTCCTCATTTTTTATAGTTTTTCTCATTTCTACCTCGCCTAGGTTGTGCTGTGCCAGAGCACACCCAGCTGGGCACAGGGGAGGCTGAAACCCTCCCATCTCCTGGTTGACCCTTTTTGGCTCTCCTGTTCCCACCCCTCTCATTGTCCTTTCCTCCTCCCTCGGTTTTGCAGAACAGGAGGAACTTCCCTTGCCCAGGAGGAGAAGGGGAACCCATCGCTGCAGGGCTGGGATGTCACACAAGGAGCTGCCCTGGGGAGACCTGGCCTTCTTTGGGAATTTCAGAGTATTTCAGCATGGGAGGTAAATGATGGACAAAGTCCAAGCAAGAGCATTGAATTCCTGTTTAAAAGGCTGTGAAACCTGGTGGAACTTTCTTTTTAATTTTCTTTTCTTTGTTTTTTTAAAGTTTTCGGTTTAAGTTTGGGATAACTGATTTAACCACGCACCTTTTCTCACCTACCAACCCAGTTCTTCCTGTCCTCTTCTCCCGTGTCCAGGTATCTCAGTCCCTGCTGGGTACCACGTATTAGTTAACGTTAAATCATGTATTTCTATTTATGTGATACTAATCCTGGCTTGGTACCTACACTAGGTTCTTAATTCTTTGCAACTGATAACATTTTACGTACGTATATTTATTTTTTAATACTCTATTACAAAACAAATAAAAAAAGGATGTTAGCGATAGAGCAGAAAATAAAATAAATATCCATGACATCATTATTTTTGATGTCTTGGCTTTACTTTTCATACACTTGTAATAACTGCCATTTTAATGACCTGTTATTTTCATTACCAGCTATCAGATCAGATATGATTTTGAAAAAAAAGGGTAATTTTCCAGAGTAATTTGTTTGGGGTAATAGTAGGAAATAATACACTTAATGATTTTGCACATTTTATTTTCACAGCTCGTCTTAAACAGGAGTTACCTCAAGCTCAGTCTTGGAGTAGCTCACAGGAGCCCAGGGCTGCTGCTGGTTTGGGAGGTTTTGTCTCCAGACTGAGCTTCTTCATCCTTTAGAGCTGACAGAAAGGAAAATTCAGTGCAAATCCAGCGATTTGTGGTGACAACCAGAAGTTTTACAGTGCTGGGATGAGACCTTTGAGGCTGTTTGGGTGTTTGTAAATTGTCCCTGCTCATGGGCACTCATTTATGTACCACGGGCATGTTAGGACACACAGTGAAATTAAGATGTGATATATTTAGAACAGATAAAAATAAAAAAATATGTCCAGTGTTTGACTGGGCTGTAAAGCCCAGTGTGAGATGTGAGAGCCAAGCAAGGAGCTCGTGGTGGCTGAGCAGCCTTGTGGAGCAGGAGAGGTGTCCCAGCAGCACTGCTCTGTGCTGGCAGCCTCCAAAATGGGTCATTTTTTGCATTTCAGCTTAAAACCTCTGAGGACTGATGGTGGACATGTCTAATCTCTGTTTGTGCAGCTGGTCAGTTTTGGGGAGGGGAGATCACTGGTGCCTCTGCTTGGGTCATCTGCTGCGATGTCATTCTGGGCATGGTTCAGGCTCGAGATGTCACCTCTTCCTTTCTGGCTGTTTCCCAGCAGTGAGTGAATATTGTGCTGGTTCTGTGCCCTCATTGCCAGCACTGCCCTCAGAGCAGCCCCTCAAACCAGCCTGATGCTCTGCCATTTTCCCTTCTCATTCCAGTGTTTGTTATGGGAACGAGGTGTCATAATTTTAATGCCTGCTGTGGCCTGTGAAAGACCATAAACATTTAATAGACCCATAAACACTGACTTTAACCTTTTCACTGTGCTGTAGCTGGACTGGCCCCGCTGCCTGGCGTCCCCCAGGCCACCACTGTGGACACGAGGGATCAAACAGCACCAATCCCAAAAAGGTCAGAGCAGCCTGGTTTATTATCCTCTCCCTTGGAATAGATGAGGCATTACAATTCCCACAGCGCGTTCTCCTGGCTTAGGTTGAGGCAAGAGGAAGAAATGGCACGGAATAAATCCCTTGGGAAGACAGTCGTGGTGATGGGGATGGAAACAGGCACCCACTGAACTCATCCCTTTTAGCTCTCCTGTGCCCACAAGAAGTAGCAGCAGCTCAGGATGAGTGGTGGATGTGTTTTTCTGCAGGAAATTAGGAAAAAAACCTCAAGTCTTTTCTGCTAAAAGAATTGTTTGGTATTCTTTCAATTGGCATGCTTTATATTGGATGAACCAGCAAAAGTATTTTATAGTCAAGGTTGAAGAATGTTACAGAGCAGGAAATGTTCACAGTGAGTTTGACACTTGGAGACCACCTGAAACTGGTGTGCAGCACAGGAAATGGGCATGAAGCAGGGCAGAGTTTAGTTTTTAACCTGGATTTAGGATGGAGTTCTGTAACAAGGCAGAGTTTAGTTTTTAACCTGGATTTAGGATGGAGGTTCTGTAACAAGGCAGAGTTTAGTTTTTAACCTGGATTTAGGATGGAGTTCTGTAACAAGGCAGAGTTTAGTTTTTAACCTGGATTTAGGATGGAGGTTCTGTAACAAGGCAGAGTTTAGTTTTTAACCTGGATTTAAGATGGAGGTCCTGAAAGGGGTGCTCTCTCTCAGCAGACTGGGTTGGAATTGCTCCAGCACTGTTTCTGTCCAAGGAGTGGCATTCAGAGAGATTCCCTGGAAGGAACAGTCCCGCACAGAGGGCTGAGAGCCAGCACAGATGTGAGATGTGCAGGTTGCTGTGCCCTGAGTACCCAACCCCCTGGAGTCAGAGATCCCAGGGAGGGGAGCCCAGGACCTTTCCCAGTGTCTGTTGTGTTCATCTGCCTCCCATCCTGGGATGGCTGGGAAGGGGCCACGATTTTCCCAGGTCCAGTTGAGACAGCTCCAAGTGATGCTTAACCACAAAGGTTCTCCACCACAGAGAACTGTAAACTCAAAAAAAAAAATCAGAGTTTGTCGTTTTCTCGTGCACCATCCTGAAAAATCTTTAAACTTGGGCCTTGTACTTGAAAGCTAATCCTGTTATAAATATCTTACTATGCAACTGCGTATTTTTCTGAGCAAACCACTGCCAGCCACATCACCATGTATTCATTTCTGCAGAGATCTTGTTACAAAGGCAGATTTTCTGAGGCTCTACTACAGCTTTACTACACTATGAAGAACATACGAGAGTAAACCCCACACCATTGCATTTTCCATTAAAATCTCCTCATGGCTGAATAACTGGGAGTGTGTTACATCCTCTCTCTGCTGCAGTTGGGAGAAGTCTCGGCTGAGCAGGGCAGGATTTTGTGTTTGTAAGGTGCTGTGTTGGGTTTGTGTAGCATCACCTACAGAGATCTGCCCACTCTATTGAAAACAGGATTGTACAGAAGGACTCAACCCTGCAAAAGCTTGACATGGACAGAATTCTCACTGCTGAATTGTTTCCTTTGTGCAGAATTTGTATCAAAGATAATAAAGTTTTAAATCAATAGTCTGAACGTATGCAGAGCTATAATCTTTGTAGATTTGGTAATCCCCCGTGACATTTACAGGACAGTTCCTGCAAACTCAGAATTCCAGAGCTGAATTAGCATTTCTGAGGTGTAGGAGATCCCCTGTGTCCGTGTGATGTGTGTGGAGCAGCAAAGAATCATCAGCTCATGTCTGACAGTGTTTGTATTTAAGCATTTGCAACTCCATTTCCAGATTTAGGGTGGAAAACCGAGGCTGTGTCTGATTTTCCCTGTCTGGGAGTGTTTTCTGGCAGGATTTTGATTTTTTTCCCTGTCTCCCCCAGCCATGTGGAGCCTTGGGAAGCCCGGCACAAGGCCAGCCCTGCTTTGCCCCTGTAACTCACAGAATTTGTGCCGCAGAGTCGGACCCCCAGCACCTGCTGGGCGCCTTTCAAGCTGCTTTAACTGGATCACAAGTTCCCAACTGTAGATAGATGTAACAGAGACTAATCCCATAATCTGGACAGAAGTACAAGCCTTGGATGGGGAGCAGCTCGTGTTACCTCCAGTTGCCCTTCAGTGATGGCAGGAGAGCTCAGACACTCTCACCTCCCCCAGCCATTTTTTGGTGAGTAAGATCTGTGGGCTGATTTGATTTGACTTGATTTGATTTTTCCTTCCCAAAGTCTGAAGATGAATATGCAAAACAAAACTTCATGCTTCGGCCAAAAAGGAAAACAACTTGGGTTCAGAAATGGCGCTTCTATGCTGGGTAAATATTATTTGTACTCGAGGCACAGAAATCAAGGACTGGCATCATTTAAAAAAAAATAACATAGAATCCAGCGAGGGAATAATGGAGCAGCATTTTGGGTGTCTAAATAACACCAGGGGTGAGGAGAGCTGCTGCACAGCTTTTCACAGACCCTGTTTGAAATACCCCCATTCTCAAAGCTACTTCAGCAGCCCCCAGCTCCTCGGCGTGGTGCTCTGTGCCAGCAGAACATCGATCAGGAGCCGCTGAGCCCGGAGCCGCCGGTCGATGGCTCCGCAAACCCAGAGCTCCCAGAAATGAGATTTACCATTGGCTTTTTAACTTCTTGTTGACAGGCTCTCACCAGTGACAGCTCTTCCTCGCTCTCCTCTTTCTCTCCCATCCCAAGATTTAATACTGTTTTACCACTCTAATTAAGGACGTGATTCTACAAATATTTGCAAGCCGCCGAGGCACTCGCTGGGAATCGGGAGCCACGGATCCACCTACAGGTCCCATCTCAGGCGTGTGCAAACCATCCCTACTCATCCCCACCACAGAAAATGGGAGTTTTAAATCCTTTTGCTTGTCCTGCTTTCCCAAGTCTTTCAAACTCAACCCAAAACCCACTTGGGGTGAGATTTCCTATACTGCTCTTCAGCACAGAAGTCTGGCTTTCTCTCCATGACATCAAACCAAAAGTTCTTCACTTTGGCCCTTTCCATCTCTTACAGTGTTAACAAAAATAGATGCTTATTGCTTTAATAAAGGTTTTGATTTGGAAATTATTTACCATTTAGACTTTGTACGCTCTAATTGCTTTTGATTCTTTGGAATATCTCTAATGCAAAGCAGCTGAAAGACTGAGGTTTAAAAATGGGCTCTTGCACATTTGAAGTAAATTTTATCCTGCAATCAGTCGTAAAGATCTTAACTGCAGCTATCACATATCCTAAATATGTAATTGCTGTGGAGCCTTTCCAGTCTATTGGTTACAGGACGCTGGAAAAAGGGGAAAGTGAGTACAAATGTAGGCCCTGATGTCTGTGGGTTTTTCAGGGGGATATTGAGCAGGATTGGTCACCTGCCTGAAATATTGTATATTTATTTTTTCTAGGATGGAACCTTGGAATTCAACTGTGCAAGGACTAATTAATAGCTCCATTTGCATGGTGAGCCCACTGGATTACAGGAAAGCTGCTCTGGTGAGTAAAGCTATGAATTTTGTCTGGGTTTTGGGATCAGGGCATCCACCCCCAGCCCCACGTGCTGCTGGGGGAAGGACTGAGGTTTTAAATGTGCCTCCATCCACATCTGGATCTGCCCTAAAATCAGTGGTGGTTTTGGTACATCGATGCAGCCCAAGAGGACCAGGTTGCTCTCGTCTGTTCTGCTTGAACCTAGGGAATCAATACCTAAAAATACAGAAAGAAAAATTCAAAATACTTGATTTTGAGAGATTTTGAAAACATCTTGGTCAGATGTAGTCTAGGTATGGATTGACTAGTCCATATTTTGAATGATCTATAATGACCAGCATAAAGTGAAACGGCACCTCTGTTTACTTTTAGTAATTTTTTGCTTTCAAGAGAACCCTCTCCCATGTCCTGGCCATCTTTAAAGAGCACAGCTTACAAACATTTAAAATTTAACCCAAAGGAAGCCTCTGCTTCTTTTTTTTAGTATAATATGAAAAGCATGGAAGATTCAGCCTCAAAAATTGCTAAAGATGTTTAACACTCACCATTAAAATCACAAAAACAGTGCAATTTATTGTTTTCAGAGAAACGCTTGCTTTCAGCCCTTTCTTTAAAGGATTGTGTGAGATATTTACATACTAAATTAATGTGAATGGCTGCTAAGTACACACCAAAATTCTTCCAGCTGGGAGACACGAGTGTGCAAAGGCCAGGCCACTTGGGTTCTTGAGGAGAGCAGAGGGAGAAGCTCCCCCAAGCCCAGAGGCTGCTGAGATGGAGCTTGGTGGTGGGCAGCTTATGTAAACCCTGGATGTGCTCGTTCTGGAGCTACTTTTTTATAACAAAGCCCAAATTTGGAGTCTCTCATTCTTATGATTCTACCCCGTGCTTCTCTCCACCCCCTCCTGAGGTCTTTTTTTAAAAAAAATCCCTAAATTCAGAAGGTAACCGTGAAGCTGAAGTTTCTCTCCCTGCCCTTGGTTTGGTGAGACTCTGGGATGCTGAGCTCCACCCTGATGGGCTCAGCACCCCGAGGCCTCCCCACGCTGACCATGGATGATGGGCAGCGAAGAAGACAACAATGATCTGTACTTAACATTAGGTGGCACAAAAGAGTTTCCTTTTGCTCGCAGGAACACTGAAATCGATGGGCAATAACCAGCAGAGATTTTCTTTTCTTTAAACAAAATTCTCCTATTTTCTCCAGCTTTCCAGCAGCCTTTGAAGTGCTTCTGTTTATAAACTTACTTGATTTCGTCTTTCATTGCATCTCTTTTGTCTCAACCTAATTTGTTTTAAAATAAGACATAACCCAGCCCTCGCTGTGGTTGTATTTACAGAGCAGCCAAAGGGCTCTAAAACGGGCTAATTTCAGTGAAACGCCTTCTGTCCCTCCTCCAAACCAAGGCTGCCTTTAAGAGCTTTGCCTCTTAGGGCCCTGCATGCTCAGAGCCACCGTGACCACGCAGGGCTTGTTCTAACCTGGAGCTTTTCCTCCGTGTCCTCAGCCGGGGCTGTTTACAAACCACGGCTGTTTACTCCTGGTTTGGTCCCCACGCCACGTTCATCCTGTTCCTGGAGCTGACTGATAAAACGGGCTTTTGGGGGTTATATTTCCTTCTCCTGCTGCTGTAATCCTTCTGGAGAGAGCTGGAGGTCGTGGTCCCGCTGCGGAGGCAGCCGGGCTTCGCTGCCCAGCGCAGGGGCGGCCGCAGGCCCGTTGCCCCCAAGGCCGCGGCGCTGCAGCTCACAGAGATTTACCAACGAAATAAATCAGTTTTATGGTTCAGAAACAATGCGTCGCCCACTGTTCACATCCCAAATCCCTCTTGCTCCCAGGTACAGGAGGGTTGGTGTGTTGGCAGGGCAGTGGGAAGGCGCCTGTCCACTCGCGTGCTGCTGCTGGTTATTGAAGACGAGAGCTCGCTCCCTTCTCGGGTCGCTTCGCAGGATTCCTAAAGGTAATTTTTTCCCCCCTACACTGCTGGCAGAAGGGTTGGGTATTGTTTTCTCCAAGGTTCAGCTTCAGAAACGGGGGAAAGAAAAAAAATAAAAGGCCGTTTCACTGGCGATCCCTTGAAGTTTTTGCTGCTTCCCTGCCTCCCCCAGCACCCACCCGGCTGCCGGGGCCGGAGCTCCCCCGTTTCACCCCGTTAGATGTGATTCAGTGTTATTGTTCCTCCCGCACGCTGCCCTCCCCGCCGGGGGGAGCGGGGGGCGGCCCGGGGCGGGGACGGGGCTCGGGGCTCGGCGCTTCGGCCCCTCCGCTCCCGGCGGCCGCGGCCCGGGCAGGGTGGGCGGGGGGACCGGCGGAACAAAAGAAACTTCCCCGGTGCCCTGCTCGCTACCGCTCGGCGGGGCCGGGACCCCCAGCCGGGGCCGCGGGGCTGCGGCCGGGCCGCGGGGGCTGCGCGGGGGCAGCGAGACACATCCCCGGGACGCGCACAAATATTGATACAAACAGAATGCACCGACACGCGGCTCCAGCGATGGACACACGCTGCCCGGCCCCGCAAAAGCCGCACAGACCTTTTTCCACCCCAAAAGCGCTTTTTTCCACCCCAAAGCCGCGGCAGGTGCCAGCGGCACTGCCGGGATCGGCCCCTCGAGCCCCCCTGGCCGTGCCCGGGGCTGGGGGGCCGGGGGAGCCACCGCACCCCGGCTCGGCCAGCGCACAAACCACGCACCCGCAGTTTTCCATCTATTTTGTTTTTCTTTCGTAAAAATGTTTATTTAAACCTTTTTTTTTTAAATTTTTTTTTCCTTTTACAACAATAAAATATTGCGTCAATATAAACCCCTTGACTAAAACTGGTCGACAACCAAACGTTACAGCCACTCGTGTGTTTCGTTATTATTTTTATCCGACACCCATTTAGGCTTCTTTTTTTTTTGTTGTTTCTTTCTGAAACGTTTTTTTTTCTTTCTTTTTTTTTAAACATAATGCGGAATTTATTGAAAATAAATAATTGTTGGCAACTGCAATAGGCAATTTTGGATAAAATAGTTGAAAAAAGCAACCTTTAATGAAAATAGCGTTTATTATACATCAGTTACTAAATGAATAAACTAAATGATCTTTCTTTAAATTAATAACTTCCAAAAAACGTTTAATATACAAAACTGTACAGTTATAAAGTTGGCAGAAATAGGCAGGTCCTCAGTGTCGAGTTATTTTTTTCTTTTTTTTTTCTCTTAATTTTTTTTCTTTTTTTCTTTCTTTTTTTTTTTTTAGCGCTTACTGAAAAATACTTGAAAAATATAAATGTCGAAAGGAAAAAATCTGGAGGAGGGCGGGGAGAGGAGGAGGGGGTGCTGTGCGGGAGCTGCGGAGCGGGGACCGGCCCGGCCCTCGGGGGGCCGCGGGTGCAGCCCCGGGAGCGGGGGGAGCCCGGCCCTGCCCGGCGGCCCCGGGGGTGCGGGAGCAGCGCGGGGCTCGGGGGGTGCACACGCACACACAGACAGACAGACAGACACACACACACACACGGACCCCTCGCGGGTGGGTGCGTGGCCACCGCACCCCCCGCCCTTGGGGACAACACAGCCACGGGCTGGGAGGGACAGGGGGAGAGGGGGCGGGTACAGCTCAGCACTTCCCTGTGCCCAAAAAACGGCTCCCGGCGTTAGCATTTTAGCGACTTTGTTTTGGTGGTTGGGGTTTTTTTTTTTTCTCCCTGTTTTGTCGGTGATTATTATGATTATTATTTTTTTCTACCTCCCTCCCCCCTAGAAAAGCTTTTCCACAAATCCAGCATCTCCCTGTGACGCGGAAAGAAGCTCAGCGTGAACCAAATGCGGGCGTTTTCTGTCCCCTTCCCTCCCCCCCCCCCCCCCGACACCTCATTCCTCTTCACTATCGAAACAAAATACAGAGAAACCGATTTCCGAAGCGAAAGCGCAGAAGGATAAAGGTGTTTTACTACAGACCTCTCAGTCTGGCGCTGATCAAAAAGCCCAACTCATCTTCGGAAAGAAAAAGACTGGCAAATGCCACGGGTTTGGTTGTGATGCTTAATTTCGGGTAAATCTCTTAGAAATAATTATTATATATATATAATTTTTTTTTTCCGTGGGAGAAGAAGGGGGGGGAGGTCAGGCTTGTGACCCGACCGTGTTGGGAAGTTCTTGAAAAGGAAGAAGAAAGCTGCAACGAATAAGCCTGTTCTTCACATCGGTGCGGGGCTCCGCGGGCGCGGAGGGAGCCCCATCTCCTCGGGGGGGGGTGAGGAAGGGCCGCGGCCGCCCCGCTCCGGCCCCGCTGGGTGACATTGCCGGTGCGTGGGGAAGGGAGGAACGTTTGGACTGCTCAATTCGATACAAATTAGGTCACAAATATTGTGTACAGTTTGTAGTAAAACACCTCAGACATTTAAAAACGCTATATAAGTCTTTAAAAATGCAAAACTAGTCTATTGTAAAACAGATTCACCTGAAATACAGCTGATATAACCAAGGCGCTGGAAGGTTATTCATAGGCACACATCTGTCTTTCCATTTCTGTCGGGTTTTTCGTTCTTTTTTTTTTGTTTTGTTTTGTTTTTAAATTTTCTATTTTTTCCGTGGGTTTTCCTTTTTGTTTTTTTTTCTGGTTTTTTTTTTCTTCCTTTTAGTTTGGATTTTGTTTTGTGGTAGGTTTTTTTGTCTTTTTTTTTTTTCCCTTCGTCCTAGCGGAGACCGAAAACAAATCTTGTCTGCGAGTAAACACCGTGTGTGATCAGCGGAAAGGTCGGAGAGAGGAAAAAAAATATTGCCGAGGCGGCGGCGGGCGGGGACCCCTCGCCGCGTCTCCCGAAACCATAAGTTAAAGCCCGGCGGGCAGTCCCGCGGCCGGGCAGTCCCGTGGCCGGAGCCCGCGGTCAGAGGTCGTGGCAGGCCGTGTCCGTTTTCACGCCGTGCGAGTACACGTCGTGCTGCGGCTGCTCGCCCGGCGGGGTCATGCGCTTCTCCTTCTGCCGCCGGTTGCAGAACCAGACCCGCACCACCTCCTTCTCCAGCTGCAGGCTGTCCGCCAGCGAGGAGATCTCCTGGGCGGCCGGCTTGGGGCACTTGAGGAAGTGCGTCTCCAACACGCCCTTGACACTCACCTCGATGGAGGTCCGCTTCTTCCTCTTCCTCCCCTGCGCCGCGATCTTGTCGATGCTCGTGGGGCTGCCGGTGGAGGAGTCGGCCTCCTCCAGCCACTTGTTCAGCAGCGGCTTCAGCTTGCACATGTTCTTGAAGCTGAGCTGCAGGGCCTCGAAGCGGCAGATGGTGGTCTGCGAGAAAACGTTGCCGTAGAGGGTGCCCAGCGCCAGCCCCACGTCGGCCTGGGTGAAGCCCAGCTTGATGCGGCGCTGCTTGAACTGCTTCGCGAACTGCTCCAGCTCGTCCGAGGTCGGCGTCTCCTCGTCCGAGTGGTCCTGGCAGTGGTGGCCGCCCAGCTCGCCGTGCTCGCCGCCGGCCTCGCCGCGCAGCCCCGGGTGCAAGCCCTGCCCGGCAGCGGCGGCGGGCGGCGGGGTGAGCCCGCCGTGCTCCAGCATGCCGCCCACCGCGAACCCGCCCTGCGAGTACACGCTCAGGGGCTGCCCGGCGGCCGCGGCGGCGGCGGCGGGGGGAGCGGCCAGCGAGGCGCTGTGCGCCGGGCTGGCGCCCCAGGCGCTGGGGTGGTTGGCGTGGGGCGAGTGGTGGGAGACGTGGGGCGAGCGGTGGTGGATGATGGCGCCCAGCTGCAGGTCCTCGCGGCCCGGCTTCACGTCGGGCTGCTCCAGCGGGCCGCCCGCCAGCGCCGCGGGCCAGGGCGCGCCGTCGCTCAGGCTGGTCACCCAGTGATGCCCCAGCGGGTGCCCATTGCCGGGGACGCCCTGCAGGTACTCGCTCTGCAGCAGCTTCTGCGGGCTGCGGAACGGGCTGCCCTGCTGCATGCCCGCGCCCTCGGCGTGGGCGAGCGCGCCGGCGCCCAGCAGGCCGTAGGGGTTGGAGGCGGCTGTGGCCATGGCCGCGGCAGCCCCACGAGTTATACTGTGCCGCCGCCGCCGCGCCAGCCTTTGACATCCACCGGCACGGCGGCCCGGCGGCGGCCGCGCCACGACTGGCACCCGCGCCGGCCAATGGGAGCGCGCCGCCGGCCGAGCGGGCCAATGGTGGAGGCGCGGGGGCGGGGCGAGCCCGCGGGGGGCGGGGCCGCGGGGCCGCGCGGGCGCGAGGCAGGAAGTGAATCACTCCGCCGGCACCGGGGGCCGGGCGCGAGCTGGCCCCGCCGCTTAACTCCTTCCGCGCCGGGCGGGGAGCGGGGGGGACCCGAGGGGGGGCACGGCTTAAACGGGGAGCGCCTGGGAACGGGGGGGCGCGGGGGGCACGGCTTAAATGGGGAGCGATTAGCGGCGGGCAGAGGTTAAACGGCGGCGCCCCGGCGGCAGCCCCGCGGGACCACCCCGGCGCTGCCCCCGCCCGCCGGCCCGGGCGCGCTCCGGGTGCGCGGCGCCCGCTCCGCTCCTCCCCCGGTGCGGCTGCCCCGAGCCGCGCGTCCCCGCCTGCCCCGGGCCGTGCGCTGCCGCCGCGCTCGGTCGGGAGGGAAAAAACTGAGAAAAGCCCCAAATAATAAAAAACAGCCCCGAAAAGGAGCTTGCCGGCCTCGCCGCCGGTAAATCCCGGTGGATGCTCCTCAAAGTTCGCAGCGCGGGCGCGGCGCGCCGCCGGTGCGCGCCTAGCGGGCGGGCTGCAGGGCAAAACCGGGTAAAAAAGGAGAAAAAAGGGGAAAAAAGCGTGAGAAAAGGGAAAAGAATGGGGGAAAAGGCGCGTGCGGTCCCCAGGCCCCCCCCGCGGGAGGAGCGGGGGGAGCGCGGAGCCCCCCGGCTCGCTCGGGCCCGGCGGGCAGAGCTCCGCACCCGCGGAGCCCCGGCGGGGCGGGGAGAGGCGCAGCCCCGGGACCCCCGACCCGCTCCCGAGTTCCAAAATGACCTTTCCCTGCATCGTTTTGGAGGTAACCGAGCTGCGTAATTATATTTGCACTTCCAGAAGACTGCATCAGAGTCCCCTTATTGGTTTGAAATTCCATTAAATATATTGCAAGAGCTCCTAGGTTAAGCTTGATTTAAATTTGCATACATTTTCATATATTTAGCAGAAATAAAAGAAGGCTTGCAGCTACCAGAAAGTCATTAAGGCATTAGTTTCTCTGAGAAGACAGATCTGAAGAAAATTCAAGAAAATGAGAAAATAGATCTAAATAAGGTGAGCGCTCCTCTGGTTCCTTCCGAGCCGGGTCCCATCGCTTTCCTCATTATAATAATAATAATCACAATAATTTCTCGCCGGGGCAGCGTGTGAGAGGGGTAAAGGCAGGGCTGGGTGGCGAGGAGCAGAGCGGGCTGCCAGGCTGGGGCAAGATCGCGATATATCGGGGACGCTGCGGGTCCCCGGCGGGCGAGCGCTGCGCTGCGCACCCGCGGGGGTGCGGGGAGGGGGGGGGGGCGACTGGGAAAATAAATAAAAAATAAGGAAAAGTAAATAAAAAATGAAGTTTGCGGGTAGAGGGACGGCGGTGTGGGGGGGGGGGGTTTGCGGCGGGGGGGTCATCGGGAGGGTCGGGAGATGGGAACGTCCCTGCTGGAGCCGCGTTCCCGGCGCTGGGCTGTGCGGGCGGTGCGGGGCGCGCAGCTCCGCGGCCGAGCCCGCCCGAGCGCGGGGAGGGCAGGGAAGGAGTTATAGCAGCAGCCTCTTCCTTGTTGGTTTTTTTAGCCTTTCCTTTTTTTTTTTTCCCTTTTCCTTTTTTTTTTTTTTCTCTCCCTCCCCCCTTTCCTTTTTTTTTTTTTCTTCCCCACTCTCCGCCTTCACAAGCTCCTCGAAATAAACAGCACTGGAGCCCGCGGGAAAAAAAAAAGAAAAAAAAACCCACACCAACCCCCCCCCCCCAACAACATCAAATCCGCACTGTATAAAAACGTAACTAAATTATTTAAAATTAATTTGCACTTTAACTTCCGAAACAATTTTTCAAATCCCATTGCCCGTGAAAATAGATGTTCAGATCCGCCGTTTAATTAAGGCAGAGTCTCTGGCAGGGAAATAAAACCCCGAACGTCCCATTTTAATCTTTGCTGCAAATGTAGCTAAGGCAGAGCCCGGCTCTGCTCCTGCCGAGGCGGCTCTCACCTCGCCTATAGCAGAGTATGGTGGATTTTATAGTGTTTTTATCTGCATATAGTTAAATCTTCTTGCTGTTCTAACTAATCTGCTGGAGAGGGTTTCTTTAGCTCTTTCCTGTCAGTCTAACTTCCCAAGTGTAACAGATGCCGCTCTCAAGCGGTCCTTTCTGCTGCTTTTCTTTATTCAGCCTCGCATATTTCTCCCCATGATCTGGGTTTCCATAGAGAGAGGAATAAAAGGGGGACCATGGCCACAAATCCCCTGCCCCATGCAGAATAAAAGAGCCTTATTCAATAGCCGACCCCGTCTGGACATGGGAGAAAAATAAGTACATGCAAAGCTACTGTTGCAAGAATTTGTAACTTATTTTTCATAGACCGAAACCCATTAAAGTTTTTTTTATTAAAAAAAAAATTTAAAAAAAGTTTTAGGGCTCGGACTGTACGCTCGAGCCCTTTGGCTCTGGGTGCCCCCGCCCCGGAGGGACCCGCGTTTCCTCAGCAAATAACTCGCTTTAATATCTATTTTTTCTGCTAAATCTTTGGCGTGAAAAAGCTCGCACAATAGCTGGAGGCAGCCACCGTCCTGGGGCAGCGAGAAGTCGCTATAGAGAACGCCCCGCTTTGAAGTGCAGGAGCCGGGATTGTGTCGAGTCCCCCTGGCACAGGCGGCACCGGCGCTTTCTGGGGTCACCCGGGTGCGTGGCTCGGCCGCCGCCGTCCCCTCGGTGGCAGCGGCGGTGTCACCCCCGCGTGGGGCAGGGCTGCCTCTCCCCGCTCCAGCCCCACACATTCCCCTTTCAGGGCTGCAGTCGGGATGCGCTTGTGTCCCCCACCGGCTCCACGGGCTGGAGGTTGGGACCTGAACCCAGGAGCGGGAGGGACGCGTTTATTATCGTGACAGAGCTGATTTTATTATATTTAAGAGACTTTTTTTTTTCCCTCCTCCTCTCATTGTTCATCCGCTGGAGGGGAAGGAGAGACAAAAAAAAAAAAGGTCTAAAAGGGGTTCGTTTTGATTGTGTTTAATACAGCATGAAGCTCGGAGCGGTAAGCTGTGCCTCGGTGTCGTGACCTCTATATTGAAAACTTCACCTTCAACACAAGTTCACTTTAGAGACAGGACGAGTTAGATTGCGCTTGGTGGGAACAAGTGCAAATTTAAAAACAGAGTCAATCATAACGGGGGTGGGGGCTGGGAAAGGGCAATTTAACCGTTTCTGGAGCCAGGAGTTAAGGTTTGCATTGTGTACATCCAGGCGCTGGGGCTCCTGCTGAAGCCCAGCCACCCATCAGGGCTGAGAAACCGGCTCCTGGAGCTCCGGAGAGGCTTTGGGAACACCTAACCAGCGTGGGGGAAGCTTAGGAAGCAAAAAGGAATTTACAGAGTATTAGCAGAAATTAGCCAATACCGACACAAGCTCAATTAGTTCCTTTTTTTTTTTTTTTTTTGGTCTCTGTTGGCTGCTCTTGAACGTGAGTAAATGCTGAGCAGGGAGAGAGGAGGGAGAGAGCCACACTGCCATCTCCGAGCCACAGCCAGGAGATGGACTGACAGATTGCAAATTAAACTAGTCCTAATGTAAGAATGAATGCAGCCCCCCCAAATCTCTCCCAGCACCAGCCCGGCAGCAAAGAGCCCGGCACGGAGGGAGCGTGGCTGCGGCTGGGCTGGTCCAGGGAGGGACAATAAAGCCAGTCCCGGGCAGAAAAAATCACAAGGTAAATAGTATTTGTATTCTAACTGCTGCGATTTCCGAAGCGGTTTGGGCGACTCCTTGCTCCTCTGCTCGAATCGCCTGTTATTGTTATTATTATTATTATTATCATTAATATCTCTTTTTCCACGTTGTTGATGTTTGGAAAATGTACTTGCTGCGGGAAAAAAAAATGTCGTTCATTCGTGCCACTACCCCGTCATGTTCAGGTCACTGTTATTTTTGAGCTGGGTCGGTTTTAGCAGGTCTTGTCTCGAACATTTGGTTGATGGAGCAAAAAACCATAAATATTCCGGGAAGTCTCTCCAAAGTGCACATTGTTACTGCGGGACCCGTCTCGCCGTTTATGAAATCCACGAATTGAAAGGTCGGGTTTTGTTGTGGCTGGTGCAGAAGTGTGGATGGCGAGAGGCAGCGGGAGAAGGGGCTGCGGCCCCGCTCCCCTCTCCTGCTCGGGCGGTGCGTGGCAGCTCCCGAGGTCACGGCAGGAGTTAATAGACCCCACAACAATGCCGATCCCTTCCCTTCTACGTAGGCACTTTCCTCACCGTGCCATTCAAACAGGCGTGATGACAAGAACGCGCTGGTTTCATCCCAGACCGAAATCCCCTGGTTTTTTTGGTTGTTGGTTGTGTTTTGGTTTTTTGGTTTTTTTTTTTTCCTGTGAAGCTTCTCCCAGCAAACGGGGGGATGCGGTCAGAGAGGGGCACCCCCAGCCCCTGGGCGCGGGGGGTCGCACCCAGCTCCTGCCACCCCAGAGGCCGTCCCGCCTGTGCTTTAGAAATAATCCAAATACAATTCCCGAACGGACAGATTTCTGCTCAGACATATTTAAAGGAGCATGGGCTGGATTTGAACGCGCACTAACTGGCTCGCTAGTTAACCTCTGTTGACTAATGAGACATTGAAGACAAATCGCTCTGTTCCTTGGATGACAAATACCTGCGTTGCTGTTTGGTAGCTTACCGAGCGATTTCCATGTGGGGTTTGTGTTCATGCGTTGTGTTTTCCCTTTCATTTATTTATTTATTATTTATTTAACTATACGCTTTTCCAGCTGTAGCACTCGGCGTGCAAAGCATCCAGCGATGCTCCTGATCTCGCAGAGGGATTGAAACGCCTCCTGCATTTTGAAGCGCCTCGTCATCCCTAGATTTACGTTTATAAATACGTAGATGCTGCTGCTAATTCTTGGTTTTCTCACAGACTTTCGTGTGTTTACGGCTCGGTGGAAAGTTTCCTCCCCGCTCCATTCAGATCGCGCCAACCAAAGCTGTTATAAAAATGAACTTTCAGGCCAGGCTGCGTTGCTAAAAGATGTTTCCTTCGAGAATCGCGCTTGGGCAGTGCAGCATGGTGATGGTGAGGCAGGCTGGGTGGCGTTCGGTCACGCGTGGCCGAGACCGCGAGCCCTCCCTGGGCCCCCCCAAAAAAATCCCAACTGCCCCTGCAAAAGCTCCATCCGCTCCATCCCCAGCGTGTGCGGTTCCCTGGCACCCCCTGGCAGCTTTTTTCTCTCCCCCCCGCCCAGCAGAGTCCCGGTGAAAGGCTCTGGAGGCTGCAGCATCCCTTCCCCTCCGTGCCCTGCCCGTGGCGGGGGGTCCCGGGGGCTGCGAAGAGAAGTTCAGGGGGAGGCGAGCGGGCGATAAATCACCGCGGGCCCCGGGGCACGGGGAAGCGCACACGGGAGAGTCGCCATCAAAGCGGGGGAGACAGCCCTCGGCTGCGAGAAATAAATGGGAATAAATCAAAGTGGGGGCTGCCCGGGGCAGGGGGTGCCCGGGGCCCGCCCCGCTCCGCCCGGGAGCGCCGGAGCCGAGACGGGGAAAGGCACTCTGCAAACTTTTAATGAAATCACCGGCGGTATCGATTTTTGTGGGTTTTTTAACCGTGCTTCAGACATTGGAAAGTGTCCCTCTGGGGATGGGGGAGGGGGCAGAAGGCAGCGGTGCAACGCGAGCTGTATTGGATATTGAGTTATTTCATATTTTAGAAAATCAACGGCGTCTCTGAGGGTCCTCCAGAGAGGAAAGGACTCCGGGGGGGCTTGAGCCAACTCACAAAGCTGGGCTTTGGCCATGCAGGTATCAGTTTGCAGGCCCTTCGTGGAGCTCTGGGGGCCCGTGTTCTCCCCGCGCTCCCTGATGGAGAACCCCGGGAGAGCCGGCTCTCCCCCTTGGACAACACGTTTTTGAAGTGCCACATCCAAGTATTTCCTATTTGCCTCTTCTCCAAACTGTTTAGAAATTACTAGTAGCGGATAAGTAAATTGCAAGTAAACCTAGTGAATTAGGATGATTCTCTATCAGTTTAATTTATGTTTTATAGTTAGTTTAGCCTTCTGATTTGATTGCCTTAGTAATGTGAATTGCCTACAGCTGCTGATGATACAGCTTTAATTCTGTTTTAAAGGTCATGTAAACATGTGCCTGTAGCATAAGGAATGCAAATTCAATTCCCTTTTAATGCTTCCTCACATTCACTTCACAGCCTTCACCTAGAAAATTAGCAGGATTTAATAGGGAACCGTGTGGCTGTTGTGATTCCATTAAAAGCCCCTCTCCCCCCCAGGCGTGGCTCTCCCGGGCCACCCCACGCCCGTGACGCGGACACGGAGGCGCTTCCCACGCCCGTTTTGGTGGAAATCGAGGCATTTTCCACCTCGGGACGGATTCATCCACTTCACCTGGGAGCTTCAGCCGCAGGTAACTATCCCAGGGCTGGAGAACCCGGCGGTAGCGGGAATTACCCCTCAAAGGAGCCAGAGCATCACACAGGTGTACGCCTATGCGTAAGGCTGTAGTACAGGCGCGTGTTCCTTACGTCACGGTGAAAGACGATGCTGGGAAAGAGAAAAATGGATAAAAATTCTTGTTTTGGGCCGAGGTGGGCTCTCCGCATCAGCAGGAGGAGAAGCTGTGCCGCGATGCCAAGGTGATAGGTGTAAATGCGAGACCCCTGCGCCTTGAAGACGGGCATTTTCCAATTAATTTTTAAACACAGCCAGCCCTGAGTTCATCAGAGATTGCTTCACCCTACTGCAGGAAAAAAAAAAAAGAAAAAAAGGAACAACCAGAAAAAAAAATTATTATACCACTGTCTTCCCTCTGGTTCAAAGGGTTTTAGTGAACTTGCTGGGAAGTTTCGCCTTTGAACGGGCGGGCTCTAACGAGCGGGGAAGAGCGTCAAAAAAAGCGACTCTGGAGTCGCTTTGAAAAGGGAACGATCTGTCACTGCAAAGCGAGCCAGGGCGAGAGGCGATTCCGCGGCCCCTCTGGCCGCAGGGACCCGGGCGGCTCCGGGCGAGCGGGGCCAGCAGAGGCCGGGGAGCCCGCACCGGGACCGGGGCACTGGGGGGACCGGCCCCGCGCACCCTGCGGCTCCTTCGCTGCGACAGCGGTGTCGCAAGAGGTTCCCCCACACCCCCTTCGGTCACGGGGTGTTTCCCTGCGCTCAGGGGGGGCTTCTGCGTTATCCCAAACACTTCCCGTCCGATGCGGGCAGCATCCTCCCAAAAGTCTTCTTCCTCATCAACCCCTGCCTTCATCCCCATCACCTGTGCCTCCCCCCCAGCTTCATCCCCATCACCTCTGACTGCTCCCCAGCATTCCCACCGCTGCCTTCATCGCCATCACCCCCGCCTTTCCCTCTGTCTTCATCGCCATCACCCCTGCTTCCCTCTGTCTTCATCCCCACCCCCTGCCTCCTCAGTCTTCAACCACACCCCTGCCTCCCCATCCCTGCCTGTGCCAGGGCCCGCTGGGCCACCCCGCTCCCCACTTTCCGTGGAATGGTTCAGTTGCCCTCAGGTGCCCCCCGGAGGCCCAAGGAGCCTCAGTGCTGAGGGCGCCTGCGCCCTCTCCTTGCAGTGGCAGCGAGGAGCCCACCCTGTGCCCGTCTCTCTCCTTGGCAAAAATGAGCGTTTTTTTAGCAAAATCTGAGTACTTGTAGTAACAGCTCATTGGTGATTCTGCTAATGTTGCACACCTCATTAAATAGCCCCAAACACAAGGAGGTTTAAATGACTTTATTGAATTAAAAATAGCACAGGAAATCACCTATGGTACTTTCATCAAATAATTACTGTAAACTCTATACATACAGCGAGAGATCCCTTTTAACAAATCTATTCCTAAAACACGGGGGGGTTCTGCTTAATGGCTGAAATAACTCAGAGCAGCACAACTCGCTTGAAACATCGAGCCACACTCGGGCACTTCCTAATATGTTCCTGTGTGTTTCCCTGAGTGTTTTTCTTCCTTATCTTTTTTATATCTGAAGTTCTATTCCCCTCCTCTACTCCATGTATTTGATCATTTTTTCAAGTCCCTTGGCTGAACCAATCTCTTTTCATGCAGAGGATAAAAAGAGAAAAACTTCAAAGTAGGTTCAGGTAATTAACAGCTGAGGGGAATATAATCTAAACCATAGGCCCTGCTTTGCACCCAGGTCTGCTTTCAGAGCCAGCCGGCAAGGGAGTGCCTATTCCCTATAGCATCCAAATCTGCTTCCTCTGAACAGCTTTGCCAGGCCTCCAGTTATCACATCTGCATTTCAAACACCATGTCTCTGGCATTAATTATTAATTAGCCTACAGTCACCCCAGAGGATTTAAGTTCCAGCCTGCACATACTTATTCATTGACCTCTATCTTAGTTTTTGTTGGAAAAAAACCCACTAGAATGCTTAATAATTTCCTTTCTCTCAGACCCTCTGTTCTAGTTTCATGGCAGGGAAACAGTATATTTTGAGATGGAAAATCACAGGGCTGTCTAGAAATTTGTTTAGAGCAAAACGCTATGTCAAGAGTTTGAACAAACCATTTCAAAAGATTTAGAAGGAGTTTTGCTGGAGTATTTTTACCTTTGACAAATGAATTTATGGATTTCCCAGAACTGAGAGATGGTGGAGACAAATGCAAGGCAGTTTGGCTCTGAGTGGAACAGTGCTCCATGTGCACTTTAAAAATACAAACTGGATTTAATTACTGGGTAGCACATTTAGAGGATCAAACCAAGGCAAACGTTTATGCGAAAGCTCTGGGGTTACCCTGCTATTGACACTGGTAAGAAGGAAAATAAAAATGCTGTTGCAAGGCACAGGAATGCTTGGGCATTAAATCTGAGCTCTGTCCTCAGAAATATGGAACGGAAGGAGCCTATTTTTGTATCAGTCCCAAGGTAGTTTGGAAGAGGCTCTTTAGCCATTAGGATAAGCACATATCTCACTGCTGCTCTCTTTGCCACTTTGTGTCTTGAGATTAAGGTTCCAGAAGTAAAAAAATCAGAGTAATCAGGTAGAAACCGAGTTATATGATTTTCTTTTTCTCAAGGCTCCATGAAATCCGAAGTGTTTGTTAGAGTTTGGATGAGCTGTTTATTGGATACCGCCTTTTGTTAATGGATTTTAATACTACAATATCCCACCCCCCCTGAGGAGGCCTCTTTTAATTCCTCATGCAGTTATCCCTAGACAAACTTTTTAAAATATTGCCACGGTTTCTCATTTTTATTTGTGGTGGTGCTATCTCAATAGTCATTGAAACATGAAATATTGCTCCACTTTGCTTCCTAAGGAAGTGTTTAGTCTGTAATCACAGGGTCAGACTGGTTGACTTCTATGCCAGCCTTGAATTGATTTTCGAAAGCGTTTAATCTACGCCTAAGACTCTTTGAATTCCTATTTAGTGGAGGATACGGAAAGGAGCTCTGAGACAACAAACATTCGTACTTAAACTGCCGGGCTATCTCGGGAAACAAAAATGCATTTTTCCAAAATTGCAGCTAAACCAGCCCTTTCGGAAAATCATAACCTGTGCTGAAATGAGCACCTGAAAATAGATGTAGGGACCAAAGCTGTTGACTTCCATGAGGGATCTCTCTCCTCAAACTCCCTGAGAGTTTTGAGGAGTTGTTTGTTGCTGCTCTCTTATTATTTTCACATTTTATGAGTCGATCTGGGGAGCGTTCAGCTTTCAGTAATAACTATTTTTTCCTCTGCTTCAAATATTTAGAATATTTCTTATGTGCAATTTAAACAGCAAAACGTGCCTGTATTTCACATGGAAAAGAGGAACAGGCAATACTTCAAATTTAATTTCCAGGAAGATGGTTCCCATTTATAAAACAACAGATTGTATCTTGATGCTGAAGAAGGAGGTAGATCCAGACTATTTTAATAAGACATCCAGGACCTTTTAATCACTTCTACAGTGATACTAATACCAGTAATAACAGTGATAATGGAAAAAAAACCCTGGTGTGAAACCAGGGCTGGAATCTGTTCTCGGTAAATGTCAGAATGTTTCTGAAATTAAAACTTAGTGTTAATGTAGCTCTGTTCCATATGAATATTAAAGAGGAATGGGGACTAAATTTCTTCCACAGCAGAGTGAGGTGTTGTTTTAGAAAACAGCCACATGGCAGCTCGATCTGCAGGGATGGATCTGGGGTGATTTTGGGGATGGCTGAGGGAAAGGGCAGCTGGGCTGTGCTGAGTCTGGTTTGAGCCCTCTGCTGCTGTCTCCTCCTTCTGCCTTTTGTTTGCATTTATTGCCATTTATTAACCAGGTCCTCGGGATGAAGGTTCCATGCCCCAAGATTGGAAAACTGTTCCCAGTGCTGTTAAACTACATTTCTGTGTGGTTATAGAGCCAGGAGTGAGGGAAGCATGAATGTACAGATACAGTGGGTTTGACATGTTGTGAAATATTTGTACTGTTCATGTTAGGAGAGATGAATTTCTATAAGAAGCCTATTTTATGCTTCATTTTATGTATATTTGCATTTATAGCTTTCTGTTAAAGCTTAAATATTTTACTCTGTTGGTGAGATCTAACCCTTGGCAAGTCTGGAAATGCTTTGACCTCCATTCTTATTACACCCTTCACTTTTTTTCATTTAAAATAACACTTGCAATAGTTTTCCAGCCGTGCCTGACATCCACCAAGGACTGAGCTGGAACTGCATTTTGTATTTCGAATGTTTCACAAGAACATGTTTGGAATTCAGATTTGGAGGTTGCAGATCACTTTTTATGTAGAGAAGCCACATGGGTAATTCTGATTTTCAATTACTCGAAGAGTGATTATGGTAAAGGACTGTTGATTCCTTGTGTGTTTGAAGTCCGTGGGCATCTCTGGGTGAAACCCTGGGTGCAGTCTGAGGGAGTCTTTGCCACCTGTGCACTTGTAGGTGGGAACAAAGCTCTTGTAGAAGGGGTGGGTGAAGGTGGAGATATTGCTGTGTCAGCAGAGATGGGGTTTTATCAGATTAAGAGGCGAATGTGGGGCTGGGCCAGGAGCTGACATCACTGGGCAGGGTGGTGCTGAGATCTGGGGAGCAAGGCTGGGTTGCAGGAGCAGAGGATGTGTGTGGTGTCAGCAAAGGCTGCACGAGAGGTATCAGAATGGTTTTGGGCAATGTCTGCAATGATCTAAGCCCCTATAAATGAGTTCCTTGTCCTCCTTGGTGGTTTTGCCTGGCAGTGACCATGCCCTGGATGTGCAGTATTGATGTGATGAGGGTGCGAACAGGGAGGATCAGTGAGGAGCCAGCAGATTCCCTTGCCCAGGAGGTGTCACAGACCCTCAGCTGTGGGACAGCCGCGGGCGGGTGGGGCCTTTGGCATGGTGAACGTCACCCAGGTATTTGTGTACTCAGCCTGGGCCCATCCTGAGCTCGCCGTTTCCCCGACTACAGCCAGACCATGCCTGTCCTCCTGAACCTTCCTTTCAGCCACGTCAGCCCTGAAACCCCCAAAGTGCAACATCCTCGGAGCCCTTGCTGACCCCGCCTGGCGCCTCATCTCGTGGTGTAACCCCGGCGTGTTTTAGCTCTTCCAAGGCAGGGAAGGGCTCAGGCTGGGCCTGGCAGGTGGCCAGCTCACGGCCCCGGCTGGTGGCCACCTGCGGAGGGTTTGTGGGATGGCTCCTGCCAGGCAGCCCCTGGCACAGCCGGGCACATCCTGCTCCTGACCCGCGCTGGGCCGGCCACTGGGCTCCTTGGCAGTGCCCCTGTGGAAAGTTTTAAAGACTTTTTAGAGTTCCCCATCCTCTTACTTAGATATTTTCCTTTCTTTTTCCTAATTTATTTTAGTTTCTCTTTCCCCCTCCACGCAAAAATCTCTGGGGCTCCGTTTACTGCCCTTGCTGGGAGTTTGCAGTGGAATGAGTTAATGGGGCCAGGTTTGGGGTGGATTGTCACAGTCTGGGTGACCTTGATCAGCTGGCAGTCCAGCCTATTTCATTGCAAATAACCTGCTTTCTACAATTAAACTTTTCATCACCAAAATCACAGAATATTGGAATGGTTTGGGTTGGAAGAGACCTTAAAGATCATCTCATTCCAACCCCCCTGCCGTGGGCAGGGGAAAAAATATAAACAGCATTTAAAAAACTATTTATACACGCAATCCAAAGAATAAGGATGATATTTGGGATTTTTTGGCTTTTATTATCATTGTTGTTAGTTTTGAAATCATAAACCAGAGTGTATGTGTGTGCCATGTAACTGCTACCATCAAATTACATGTAACACTCCATGGTAATTGTGTTCATAATTATGGAGTTAATTGAATTTCTGCAATAGTCAAAAAGGGGCATATAAAAGTCTCTCCAGATTAAATGTTTCAGTTAGGGAAGAACACGCTCTTTTGGAATACTGAATAAAACGAAAGCAGTTCTCATATGCAAGTGAGCTTAAGATTGATAAATTAACCTCCCCAAACGAACTTTGTCCATAAATGCTGTTCCAAACTGTGGGATCACATGGAAGCCAGGGATTTTTGCAATGCTCTAAGAAGGAAAAGCAGCGTGTGCCGAGGTGTTTGTGAGCTGGAGAGCCATGGTAGAGGAGCTGCAGCCTCTGCATCTGCCAAGCTTGTGAGGTACTAGGAGTGCTCTAAAAATGCTCTGCTGCCAAGTTAGCCCTGCTATTAACAGGGTAATACTGGGACAACGTGTTAAGAGCTCAGATTTTGGTGCAGCGTTTGCAAAGGCACATTAGCTCTTTTTTTTTAATTAATTTTTATTTTTATTTTGTGATCCTATTGGTGTTTTTGTGCCACTTTGGGCTAATTTAGCTCTCTGATTCCACAGAGGAGTCACAAAATGTAAAACCACAGAAAATGTGAACCTGTGGGTCTGCTATATGTTTGTCCTGTATATTGTCAACTGATTTATCTTTGGAGAGAAAAGAGTAAGGGCAAGAATTCCCATTATGTTTGGTATTAAACCTGGATATCTTACCGTGGGCAGAGTCATCCTCCTGAAAATGAGAAAGAATTGATAAAAACATATTGGAGTTTTCTCTTCTCTTCTCTTCTCTTCTCTTCTCTTCTCTTCTCTTCTCTTCTCTTCTCTCTTCTCTTGCATCACTAAGAAACATAATCACTTTTTTATTTTCCAGGAAAATAATTTTTTAAGTTTACTTATTGCGAGAACGGACAAATATTTTCAACAATGAAACAATATACATTTGTTAAAAACAGCTCCAAATGTCAGCTAGCACAGCAATGACCCAGCCCTGTAGGAAATCCAGCTTTAATACCCCTTTTCCAAAAGATCATGTGTGGAGTTTCATTATTTTCTAGTAAGATTCACAGGAGACTGTTTCTTTTAATATCCTGTTTTTCCTGCTGATGAGATGGGCTTGAGCGGGTAAAATATAAAATATTGATAATTAGACCTCAGGTCCCTCATCTTTGGCAGCTGAGAGTTTCCATTCACTGCTCTTTTTGTTAAAAGTTGCCCATTCCTCTCGACGACTGGGCTTTATTTTAAATATTATTGGTGTGAGCTGGTGGAGTAAAAAAAGATGAAGTCCCCCCAAAGCCCCCCAAAGTGCAGGGGCTTTATTTGTGTGATTTCTGCCTCGGCAGCCCCGCTCCCCTCCCCCAGCAGCGCACTACAAAGCGTGTTGTACAGGGACTCCATTAATCCTACATTTCCTAGATGGTATCTGAGGCACAGTGGGTTTCCACAGAAATTAATTTGTCCTGACAACAGGCCTAAAGATTGGAGTCCAGGGATCACTTGGCAAATTCCCTTTAAACTGAGCACAATAATAAACAGAAAGCTGATAACGACAGTTCTGAAAGACCACACAGAGGCCGGAGCCCGAGCCGAGGCGCTCGGCGTGGATCCGCGGATGCCTCCGATAACGGAGCCGGGAGCTTTAACGCCTGATAGGAAAATGAGCCCCCTGATTTATGCAGGCTTTAATATCCCAGCACCGGGCAGGGCTCACTGCAGCTCCAGCGGGCATTTTTAACTCTTTTCGGGAATAAAGACAAAAGTTTGAGGCTGATCCGGTTCAGCCCATTCTTATTTAATTTTCATATTAACAGCTCCGGGGCCATTTTTCGTGTCTTGTTTTAATACAGCTCTAATTTCCTCAGTGCGTCTTCCACGTGTAAACATTAGCAGAAGTTGGACAGTGGGTAAGATTATATTTCAAGGAATGAATTCAAAAAGTTCTCCATCTAAATGTATTTTCTTTGAGATGTGGGAGTTTAGGGTTCAATCATCTCCTATGCGGTAATTCCTTCTTAAAAATAGTGAAAAGCATTTTAGACAGAGTTATTACCTGTTTGCTTGCTTTTATTTATCTTTGCCTTTGCTTATTTAAATGCTGTTGTTTTCCCAAAGTTAAGGGATGGAAATATATACTGATATAGGGAGTGAATAAACAAACATTCAGTGGATATTTCAGAACTTGTCGAGATAAGAGCATTTCAACCCCTGATATTCATTAACATAGAATTTAGAGTTTTGATGATAATTAGGATTTGTGGCATGTCAGTAAACCTCTGCCAGTTGCATCTCTGAAAAAAGTAATCATAATATTAAGAGTTAGGACTGATAGGGTGATGCTGAGTAAGAGAGGTGTTGTGTAACTTTTCACTGTTCAAGCACACAGCATATAATGATTTAAGCAACGAGTTAAAAAAAGGAGGACAAGCTAAAAAGATGTGTGGAAAAATCGGTTTTATAATTGAAAGATACCTTGAAATTAAAGGCTAATTTTGTTCTCAATGTCCAAACTATGAAATAACAGCCTGTGATGCAGAGGGGACTGTGCAACTATAAAAGGATGATCCTAAAGGTCTTTCCCAACCTCAGCCACTCTGTGACTCTCCAAGGCAGCCAGTTCCCCTGACAGGTCTGGCTGTGCACCTGAGCAACAGGAGCCCTGTTTGATCACTTTTAACAGGGCTGATGTTTCTCTGGAAATGAAAACTCAGCACTTGATATATCCAAACTCAGGGATCCATAAACACGGTGCCTCCTCTGCAAACTTTCCCACCTATGGAAACACCACAGGGCTGGAGACGAGCAGTGATGTGCTGCTGTGGATGGGTCGTGCCCAGCAGGGCAGGAGCAGGTGGGGGATCCATGCCCATCCCTCCATCCCTGCTCCCAGTGGCGGTGGCAGGGTGCCAGTGGCTGCGTGGTTACGGGCTTGGAATGTCCCTGCCCTCAGCATTTGCCATGCAGAGGGTTTATAAATAAAAAAGTCCCATCTCACGTGCTTTTCCAGCACAGCCAATGCCCAAACTACCCCTGACTTTGATAAGGGCAGCCGCAGATTCATTAGGTAAGAGCTTAACGAGCTGAGAGGTGGGACTGTGTCATCCTGGCAGAGCGGGGCTGTTTGCACCCCACCTCCCTGCTGAGAAATAAACCCTTTCACTTTCAGTATTGGCTTCAAATTAGTTTGTACACTACAAATTAATCAATTACCGCCACCGTGTTTTGGAGATGAAATTCAGGCCAAGCAGGGCAATTTGTATTTGTCACACTTAAGGGACTCTATTGTACCGAAAGGCAGAGGATTTGAGAACAACTGGGTTTAAGGCTGTCGAGCTCCTCTTTCTAGAGCCTGCTGCAGGAGCAAATTGACTGGCTGTGCCTCTTAGTTCTGCAAAAGAACAAACCCAAAAACTCCCCTCCACTTTTTATATCAAAATCACTCTGTGCATTTCAGTGTACGAGCTATTAGTTTTTTTGAATTTGGATCAAATCAGGCATTTTTCCCCCAGCAAATAGTTCTCCAGTGTGCTTTATACATTTGATTCAAAGGCCTGTGTGTTATTTGATGTTCTTAGGAGATAAACAATAAACTTTTGAATATGTTTTTTCCATTTGAATACAAGCCTAGGGATGCTTCACCCTGCATCCTAAAGCCTGATTTCCCCTGGGACTCATTATCATGCAGCTCACATGTTCAGTCACCTACACTGTTGAACTTACTATCAAATAACCTTCGAAATGTTACTAGTTATTACGTGTCAGAGGGCAGATTTATGATAAACTAACTTTGAAACAAAATAATGAATTCTCAGCGTTCTGTTTCCAGCAGCATTTCTGGTAATTTGGCCGGATTTAAATTTTAAAACAGTAAGTTGCCTTTTTCTCTTATTCTGTCATATAAAACAGATCCCTCCCCTCATGAAATTTCTCCCTCCTTAAATATGGTTTACGAGGATTTGAGCAGTGCCTATAAAGAATAAAAATGAGAACATTTGTCTGGGAGCTTACCAAACTGCCCACTGGAGTTCGTTTGTGATTAAACTTTCAGAGCTTTCTAACTTGGTGAAAGTTAAATTAACTTAACCCTTAGCACAGTCCACCTGTGTCCAAAACACAGCTGGGCAATAGATGTTTGCAGGCAGAAATATTTTCTCCTCGTGCCTTTTGTTGCCAGTATTTTAAGGTTTCCAGTGGTGTTCTTGTATTAGGGTGACAAAAATTGAGTGTTGTCTTCTCAGAGAACTGGTTTATGGCAGACCAGAATGGTTTTCCAAGAGGACATCCTGAATTTCAGCCCCCAAAGTCCATATTTAGGGAACTAAATAATTGGCCAATTTTCATGAAGGCTGAGCATGACTTCAGGGGATCTGTGGGCACTTGGCCTCTTTCAAATGGCAGCCAGAGCGACCGTGACTTTTAATGAGATTATATCAGAGGGAGGAAATGCAGGTAGATAAATGCCATGTGCCCATTTTGGGGGTGATTAGAGGAGCAAACATCTGCAGATGAAATTTAAAAGCACACGCCATGTCAAAAATAAAGCCTGGCTAATTTGGAGAAAAATCGGTGCAGCTCTCCTTGACATCAGTGGGATTTTTGTGGTTGTATTTCAGATGAGCATGGGGCGGATTAATGTCTGCAGGATTTTCATCTCCTACCAGACAAAGTCTAGGCTTTGAGATAGTGCTGATCTGTGAGACTGCACAGAAAGTGCCTGACCCAGGGTAGCTCTGTGAAGCTGGGGATAGAACCTCCATCTTCAGGGCCCTCTCTCATCTCCTTTGCTCCACTCACCGTGATTATGGTTCTCCAAGGGCACCACGGGCAAAAGTTCCGTAGCAGGCTGTCTATTAATATTTATGCAGCAATTCAGGAGGTAATGCATTGTTAAAATACAAGTTGGAAATGCACCAAATTTAATCACTTTCAGTACTAGAAATTATCTATTTCTACGTTGGATAGAAGGCGGGGGGGGCATCATTATGATATTTTATTTTTTAACCAAGTTATTTGCCAGTTCTGACGTGGCTTGAATTAAAGGGCAGAAAATGATGTTGTGTCGATAAAGTTTTTCTAAGGAAGGCAAGATAGCTCTGTGAAATTTAATGTGAGGAGTTAAAAAATATTTAAAGTAAGTGCCCGGTGAGTCAGGACGTGCACAGATCAGCCGTGCCACGTCAGCCAGGCCCTGTCTTCATGTGTTGGATGTGGTGTGCACGGAGGCCACTGGGATTTGCCCTTTGCTTCCATGCAATTCCTGCTGCCTGCACGGAGAAAGAATATTTTTATCACTGATATCACTTCATTTTTGCAGCTGTCTGCTGGCATCAGGTTAGTAATATAAACTCTGTCAGAGAGCAATCTCTGCCTTCCACAGGCTGCAAAATCCACGATTATTATTTAGAGTTAACCTCCTCAGAAAGTGTTCCTTACTGAAACTGTTCAGCCCCAAAAAGAATTGTTAGTTATTGTTATCTGAGGACCTCCTACAGCCTTCCCTTGGTCAAATAAGGCTCTTTTTGTTTTCAATAGGAGTTTTTTCTAAGACAAAGCTCTGAGCTTTCATGCGAGTAAGATAAATCCAGTGAAAGTAAAACACTAATTAAAATGTATTAAAAAAAATTTAAAAAAAAAGAAAACCTTCAAGAAGAGCATGGTGCTCAAATAGAGCACTTTTTTTTCAGGTCACTTGGCTTTCTGATGTCATTTCTGGCAGCTTCATTAGCCTGGCTCCATCACGTTCTGCTCTGAACGATAACGTGATGGGAGATGATCAAAGTGAGAATGCAAAAGGCTCAGGACATTTAAAAAATGTTCTATTCTGGAAATTGTTCTAAAACTATAAACAGATTACATTAAAAATCTGTCTTACCCAACATGGTTGCTCATCATCCTTTTTTAGAAGGAGCTATTGAGAAGTTTGGGTAAACAGCCTTGAAGTCTTTATGATGGCAGGCTGGAAATTTCTCCGGAATTTTAGGCAACCCGAGCCTCTCTGAAATGGAATATAACCCATTTCTGCTGTTAGGTGCCTTGTTCTAATCTTTATACTTGAAAGTGGCAAAGCATATGGGTCAGATCACCCACTCCTGCTAATGGACACAGTTCCCTGGACTTGGGTGTCCAATTATGCCAGCTAAAGATCTGTCTGTTGCTGGGCTTTATTTCCTTATTTTCCTTGTCTTCCCGATCTCTGACCCTTTATCAAAGGAATGCCGTCTATAATATGATAATAATATGAATTCTGAGCTCTCTTCCTGACAGTATATCCTAAAGAATTGTCAGGATGCTCGCCTTTATGGGAAGACCAGCTGATGAGCAGTTTCAGCCTCACGATTGTCTTTTCCTGGCACAGGGAGAAAGTTGGGTACCTGTCCCTGGCCTTGTGGTGGGATATTGACCATTTCTGCTTTTCCAAGGAGCAATTGCCCTGTGGGCTGAGTGAGTAAATAAACTCATTGTCAAGTCAACAAAATGAGGAGGCCATTTTTCCTAATTTTATCTGCGTTTTGGTGCTTGGGAAAGTTAGAAATTTGTGAATTTTTACGGGCTCCATCCTCTGGTGCTCTCCATCAGTGCGAGGATGTGGCTGAAGCTGGAGGCAGAAATCCGCAGGCACTGTGACGCCTTGGGTATGGAATGGAGCTACAAGGGAGGATTTCGATCTCCAAGCAGGATTTGACTTTCTGCTTTGATTTATGGGCTGAATATAAATGTGTATTTCAAGGAGTCATTAGAGTTTGTGGTTTGAAATACGCAGGTTTGTGTAGGAAAGGGTGCCTGGGCTCCCTGTACAGCCCCACTTACTTCTTTATAGTAGAAAAAATGGCAGAGAATTGTCTGTAGGAAGAAAACCCTTCACCTCAGGCTCTTCACACCAAATAAGTGACAGAATGGTCAGGAATGGCATGATCCATGGGAAAGCAGGGAAGGAAAATAGAGAGGGACTACTTGTGCTCTGCTTCACTGTGAAACATCTGTTCCAGGTGTATTTTTAATCTAAATCTGCTGTTGATAGGGGAATGCTTGAGAAGTGTTGGGGCTTGCAGGTGCAAATAAAGCAAGGCACAGCAGGAAGGAGCTCGGCCAGAATCTGGGGTGTTCTAAATGTTAGGAGAGACACATCAGGACAATCCCTTGCAATCCACAGCGAGAGGTTTTGGCACCTGCCAGGCTCCCCTGTCCCCATCCTGCTGCAGACTGGAGCTCCTCTCCTTGGGTGGCAGCAGCACTTGCAGCTCGTGACCCTCGCTCGGTGCCCTTTGGCTCTGCCTTCGCTCCAGCTCTCATCATTTGGGTAACTGCTGCTCTTGTTTACAATAAGGGGAGTTTGGAGCAGCCCCTCTGCCATTTCTCCAGCGCAAATATTGCACTGGGGCAATTCCCATCTCCTGCTTGGTGCAGATGGAGCCTGGGAGGCGAGGGAAGCTCCTTCCCAACATCCCCACATCCACCTCCTCGGCTGCGAGCCCCAGGTGACTGCGCCAGCCACACAATTAATCTGTGAGGATGGGGGAGCTGCCCTTGGTCTTTTCTCCCCCTCTCATTTAACAGCACTTCCCTTCCCAGCTCCAAACCCAGCCATGGCTCAGGACCCAGGGAGGCACCCCCAGTTTCTTCCCTGCACCTCGTGGCTGCGGATTCAGCCCGGAGAAAAGGCTGCCTGGCCGTGACAAACTGTGCATTGGCTCCGTGATTTGTGTAAGCTCAAATTTTCCACTAATTCACTTATATATCCTAGATGGAAAACACAGCCCCGGGGCTGCTATAAACCATGCTGCTGGAGCCACAAAGGGCCGTCCTGCCAGCTGGGAATCGCTGGAGCGTGCGGAGCGTCGGGGGCCGGGGAAGGACTCGAATCCAGGGGATGCACTTGTCAGAGGGGCTGTGGTGTGGCAGCAGGTCCGGCCCTTCCCTGGGGCGGCTCCAGCCCTGGCTCAGCCCGGTCACTGCAGGGACAGGCAGGAGCCAGAGCTGTGTCCTGGCCACTGCGCCAGCTCTGGGTCAGTGCCCGCTGCCTAAAACCAGCCCCTGGTTTGGGCTGTTTGGTGCAAACATCCTGGCTTGCTGTGCTTTGCTCTCTTGCAGCCTCTGTCCACCCCAGGGCTTTGTTTTGTGCCATGGTGCCATTCCCCAGCATTCATTTTCTGTATAAGCCACCCATAGATAATTTAAGAGCGTTTTCTTTTAAGAACAGCAAGAGTGGCACGTCGGCTGATTCCCCAAATGATTGCTTGTCTTGTGACAGAGCGCTGTTGACCTGCTCCTTTAATGTTACAAGCCTGCATCTAACTGCTCTCTTAATCCAACCTACTTCCTTCTTTTTAATGAAATTGTCCCTTTAGCCTTTTTCCTGGGCTGGCTTTTCAACACGAACATTAGAAACAGTCTGCTCAGTTCTTTCCTCTGCTAACATCTTGCCCAGAGCTAACTTGCAGCTTCACTCTGTCAGCTGTAAGATATAGATATACTGTTGTCTTAATTACTCATATTTCTCCTGCTGCTCATAATTCTGCTTGTTCCACCAAAGAGCTCTTCAGAGAGCTTTACCGCTTCCCTCTCCCTTTCTTTGGGGGTTTAAAGGTTGTCAGATATATAAACGATCCTTGTTGCAGAGCTTTGGTGGTGACAGTGTCCTTTGTGGAGAAGATTTAGGGGGATGGGAGGACTAAATACGGATGCTTTTAGGCTCCATCTCTGAGGAAGGAGAGAACACACATCGTACTACCTTGCATAACAGAGCACCAGGGAGGGTGTTTGGCAAATCCCTTCTCTAATGAACAGTGAGGCAGCTGTTTCTTCTGCAGCTTAAAGTGTAGATGCTGATTGTCAGGAGAAGGGTTTTCTTTATCCACCACTGATTATCTGTGGCTGTATCTGGCTGACTGCTATTCCTCTAAAAATGCTGTTGAAAAGGGACTGGGCACTTAAAAAAAAATCACTGCTGTGCCATAGGGAAGCTGTAGTCCTTTGTGGTTTCAGCTCTCTCTTTTATGATTATATACTACTGTTTCTGTTATCTCTATTAATTAATCTGTCTGCCACAGCAAGTATTGCATGTTGAGTGATGTAGAGCAGACTGACAATGTGACATCCATGGTGTTTTGGCACAGGTTGGAACAAGTTCTATCACCTCTGTGAGCTCTCTAGTGAGTTAAAACTTTGGCCAAAGTCCTTGTCTTGTGGCTATTTTGGGTCCACTCTCCATTTTAGCAGCCCTCAGCTCCAAGGTAGTTCAGTGGCAGAACAGATTTTAGTATTCAGCTGGTTGTCTCAGTTCAGCTGGCTGACAGGTTCAGGACGCAGTACTGTGAGTTTATTGTTAATTGAATAAATTAGGAGCCTGTCAAACTGCTGTGGTTGAGCCTGTTTTCCTCATAGAGCTTGTGCTGGTGGAGTGGCTGGAGGTGGGACTGTGCTGTGCACGAGTGGGCCTTAATCCCCTCACTCCAGGTTTTGTTGTGGTTGCTTTTTATATATTATTTCATATATTTATATATATTTTTAAAACAATTATCCGGCGAAAATGCTGTGCAAGAAACATTTGAACATCAGAGCAGTGAGAGGTGGTGACACCAAAGATAACACACAGTTTTCATCTGATCTAACAGCAGAAACAGGCAAATAAACACCAGGCTGCAGTAAGTCATGACCAAACTCTTCCAGTAGCACAGATGTGACTAAAGAATCTGTTAGAGGAAGCAAATGGAAACAGATGAGAGAAACTGGTGAGAGAAATGAGGAATAAAGAGTAATTTGGTTCGGTGTAGAGGAATAGCACGGGGAAAGTAGATCTTCAGCTCAGTGCTCTGCTCTTGAAGAGCTGAAAGGGATCAGAGGAGCTGTCTCAGGCCAGTCAAGTTCCAGGCAAGGTCACAGGAGTGAGGACATGTGGGAAATCCTGGAAAGTTGTCTCAGTTCAGGCTGTAGGAGACTCGGAGTCAGGGAACACCATGTGGGTAACACACGGCGCAACCCCAGCCCCAGACTGGACAAGAGGCCTGCTGAGGGCGGCCCTGTTAAAGTCCAGGTTCCCTGAGGTTTGCCACAGAAACGTGTTTGGTGCAGAGAAAAGAGAGCCACGGGCTGTGATGGTCAGCGTGGGCATCTCCCCCTCTCCATGTGCAGGGTGAGCGCTGCCTGGGGCCAGGCTGCCCCAACACCTCCCTGCCTGTGCAGAACAGGGCACCAGGGCTCCTCCAGAAGGACTCTGGGGCCACCAGCTGAGCCTGGCACTGCTCTGAGGGCTGCTGGAGGCTGCAGAGTGCTCGTGGTGAGCAGGTATTTGTCTCTATTTACTCAAGGTTTCCCCTTGGAATCCCAGTGCTGCCTCCTGAGCAGCTCTGAGGGCACAGGGGTGGGTAAGTTGGTGGCCATGCAGCTGCTTTGGCATTCTGGCCACTCTGGCACTGGGCAGGTCCCTGCCTGGTGCCTCCCCTGCAGAGGTGTTGGGCAAAGGCCCTGACCTGGTGCCTCAGCTCTCCAAACATAGGGATGTTTCCCCATGAGCTCCTCTCTGCAAACCCAAGGGCTGTTATAAGAAGAAGGTCTCGTGACTGTGTGGTACTTGGATGCCATGGCAATGTAATTAGCTGCACAGCAATCTTGCTAAAAATGTCCTTGGTGGAGGAGAGGACGGGGTGGGAGAGGATGGATGTTAAAGGGGAGGAAGTTTCCAGACCTGTGGCTTCACCACAGCTTGGCTGCTAAAGCCAAGTCCTTTGGCTCAAATGTGAATCCAGAGGTTCCGAGCGCAATGTTTACTACAGTGTCCACGTGGGAGAGAAAGCAGCACAGGCTCTTGGAGGTGTTAAGGGATTATATAACAGCTTCCCACCCCCAAGCCTTTCCAAGCCTTTGGAAAATTTTGTGAAGTATCTCAGGCTAAAAACCTTTTTGAGCTGCTGGATGACTTGAAGTAAACTTCAGAAAAGTATTCCCATTGCTTTCCCTTGTTCTCCTTTTTTCTCTTCAATGTTATCTATGGATCCAGGAACACCCAGGCTGCTTAATCCAAAGGAGGCAGACGCAGGGTTCTGCATGGAACTCGGAGAGCCTCGGTGCAGGACGGCTGTGCTGCTGATTAGTTTATCTCTGTTACTCTGCCAAACCCTCAGAATTTGGCAACCTGGGTCTTTTTATATCCGTTAGGCCTTTTTTCCTCCCTCCCTCATGACCTCTGTGGCTGCATTTGCCAGAAGTTCCCTGTATTAGATATGAGGCTGTGTATCAGCATCCACAGGGCAGATTCTCCCAGGCTGCTGAAGGATTGAAGAATTCCAGAATACTGGAATTGTGTGAAGCATTTGGAGTTAAACTTCAGCTCTGGTGAGCTGGAAGTTACTGTAGAGAGTCATTTCACCAAGTTCTGCTCTCAGCTGTGTCCTCTAGAGAGGACGAAATCAGTTTCTATTGTTTATGGTTAATCCTACAACACATTTATATAAGAAATTATAGATCGTATTTTTGGGTTAAATGAAGACTAACCGTAGTAATAAAAAGTAAGGTTTCATAGAGATTTTTAAAAAAAAAATAAGTGAGATAGTGCAGTGATGCAGTGGAGGGTGAGCTGGGATTTGGTGGCATTTTGGTGGATTTCTGTATTCAGACATTGTTCTCCGTTATTTGAAATTTCCTGCATGTTAGGACAAGGCACAGGCAGCCGTGTTCTCCATCCTGATGAACAAAACAGAGCTCAAGGAGTTGAGCTGAGATTGCCTTCCACTGCAAGAAAAATTTCTCTTTGTCACCTGAATCATAATTTTAAGGCACGAAAACTCTTCATCAGGACAGCAGCATTTTAACTCCTTACATTTTACAGCCCGATCTTTGCAGAGCTAAAATCCCTGTTCACCAAAGTTGTTCAGAGTTTGCTCTGGGTTGTAAAAGTCTGCGAGGTCACCTTGATTGCTGCACATGAGCATGGTCCTGACAGGGTGTGCTCGAGGAGACAACCATTGCTGTGATTTAATCCAAATCTGTTTAATCACATATAATCCACATAGTTCCAACATGCTCGCCCAGGATCCAGTTTCAGAGCTGTGCTGAAGGGAGGGAAATCTTGTGTTGTCACAAGTCCTGCTGACATCAGTGGGGTTTCTTATTGATGCAGGACTTAGTGCTGGCACATGCAATTACAGCAAAATTTGGGGTTTAGCGTATTTGCAATTTACTGTGTTTTTAGGAAGCTGTTGCTTGGAGGTGAGTGAGTAAATGAACTCTGGGCCACGTCCAGCAAAATCTCTGACTGAGCAGTTGTGCCAAGGGCCAGGGAAAATTATGCAATGATCTGAAATAATTTGGGGTGTGATTAAAAAGGCTGTAAAGGTTTGGCTTATGTTTTTGTCTTAGAAATTTCACTTGCTATGAATGAAAAAAGATCCTGCACTTCCCTCGAGGCGTTCTGTGTTGGGTCAGAAATGTTTCAACAGCAAAAACCATAGCATTTGTCAGCATAAATAATACACAGATGTTAGTGCAGTGTTGATGGTTATGATTTTCATCTCCAAGATCCCAAAATCTGCTCAGCCCCCGTTACTGGGATGTGCACACAGTTCTGTAGCTTTGGAGCCCTGCATCCCAGAATCTGCATCCCAAACCCTGCATCCCAGACCCTGCATCCCAACCTGCATCCCAACCTGCATCCCAGACCGTGCATCCCAGAATCTGCATCCCAAACCCTGCATCTCAAACCCTGCATCCCAGAATCTGCATCCCAAACCTGCATCCCAAACCCTGCATCCCAGACCCTGCATCCCAAACCCTCCATCCCAAGCCTGCATCCCAAACACTGCATCCCAGAATCTGCATCCCAAACCCTGCATCCCAGAATCTGCATCCCAAACCTGCATCCCAAACCCTGCATCCCAACCTGCATCCCAACCTACATCCCAAACCTGCATCCCAAATCCTGCATCCCCAACCCTACATCCCCAACCCTGCATCCCCAACCCTGCATCCCAAACCTTGAATCCCAAACCTGCATCCCAAACCTGCATCCCAGAATCTACATCCCAAACCCTGCATCCTAGAGTCTGCATCCCAGAATCTGCATCCCAGAATCTGCATCCCAGAACCTGCATCATCCCAAACCTGCATCGCAAAACCCTGCATCCCAGAACCTGCATCCCAGAACCTGCATCCCAAACCTGTATCCCAAACCTGCATCCCAGAACCTGCATCCCAAATCCTGCATCCCAAACCTGCATCCCAAACCCTGCATCCCAAACCCTGCATCCCAAGCCTGCATCCCAGAATCTGCATCCCAGAATCTGCATCCCAAACCTGCATCCCAAACCCTGCATCATCCCAAACCTGCATCCCAAACCCTCTCAGAGCCAGGGGAGCTGTGAACAGCTGAGTGATCCTGGTGAGCAGAGCCCACACACCCGTTAACCGCGCAAAGTAATCCCTAAAAAATGATGGAGAGGGCGAAAGGACAACACCACGCTTCCCAAACCAGTGAGACCCCAGACAGGCTTTGAGGTAAATACTGGAATAAGTAAATAGAGGATCTGAGAGGCTGAATCCGTACCCATAGCCACCGTTTGCTGCTCATCCAGTGAAATAATAGCACAAGGTGAACTTTTTTCAGCCTGCAAACTGTGTCACTGCTGGTGCATTTCTGACGTGACTATTTTTTTTTCTTTGTGGCCATTTTGCAATATTCTCTGGGTTTGTTTTGATTGTAAATAGGCACACACATTAGCTAAAGCCAGATAATTTTCTCCTGGCCAGCTTTGCCAGTAAATCACTGAGCTATGTAATTGGGTTTGTATAAAATTATGCACTGCAAACTTGGGAATAAGTAAAACAGACACAAAAAGTTGATTTTTGTAAATAGTACCATTTTTTTTCGTGCAAAACTTCTGTTTGACTCCATTTTTCTATTCCCTATCATGATCATTCTTTAAATGTTGGATGAAAATCCAGCTACAGGATAAATTCAAGCAGAACTGGTAATAATTTCTGGTTTGGCTTGTAGGTGGAGCTGAACACAGTGGTTAACTACAAGCAATATGTTCTGAAGATGATGGTGTTCAGACAAATACCCAATTCGATTCTGATAAATTGGATGCAAGGCTTTGACCAGCATGAGAAGAACAGGTGAGAACCCTTGAGACTGATGCAGAAATAATCAGTATTTTGATGGTCAGGAAAAATATTGCTCCAGCAGCACAATAGATCTTCTATTAGAAACTCAAAATACTAATTACAATCTGCCTAAAGACTTATTATAAATGAAGTGGAGATAGAAACATGTTTATATTATGGGGAGGCTTATTTGCAGATAAGCAGGAAACCAGTCACACATCTTCACAAACATAATTTTAGCTGTTTTAATTAGCAGGTTTGCTTTGATTTAATTTAATTCAGTGATTCCTTCTATCTTTACTGACACATGTGCAAATAAAATGGGCTGACCTGACTCCTGACACCCCGTTTCCTTTTTCATTTCTGGATTTGTTGTTGTTGATTCCGGCAGTGTTTACGGTGGAATGATGGGGTCAGCACTTCCTCCCAGCACGGCCACAGATGGAGGGTGGGGATGACAACTCTGCATCTGAGGGGGCTTTTTTCCCCCAGCACTGCTGATTCCCGAGGTGCTGGATGTCAAAGGCCAGCAGGAGTCCCAATAACCTCCAGTTTCCAATTCTATTTAGGGTCGGAATGACAAAAAATATACTTTTTTTTTTGTGCAGTTGTGGTAAAAATGAAGCAACCTTTTATTTGCTGTAGAGCCAGACTCTGGAAACAAGCCCCACGTGTGCATCAGCTTTGGGTGGAAAAACAAGCTTTAAAGCTGTCAGAATTCATATATTTAATGTTTGGAGATTTGGTGGGTTTATTTAACAGCGAAAGTTGTTATTGACAGAATAAGAACACGTAGTCCAGGATAAAATCACAACATTAATACACTGACAAAACCCCAATGTGTGTTGACTTTGTTGAGCTTTTTGTTGGTCTGAGGGCTTGGAAAGTATTTTTTCTTCTTTATGTCAGAAAAACGACTGTTAATGTGCCAGGTGTTGTTCTCCCTTCCCTCTGCACCCCTCCCTCTGCCGTGTCTCACAGCTCTATGATAGGTAATTAAAACAATCACTGAAATGTTTCAAAGCTATTGCAGCCTTTACTTGACTTTTAAAATTCCTATTTGAAGAAGAATGTTAAAATTAATTTGTATCTGGCTCAGCAAAGTGCTCTTTACTTGAGCAATGGACTTTACAACATTGCCAACAAAAAGAATGGAAGTAATATTATATTTGCCTTTATCTAGGGTTATTCTGTTAACTGTTTTATACTGGAAATTAATTTCAATATCTTACAGATGCCTACAAGTCCTGAATGCAGCAGCTTTAGCATGCAGCCACAGCTCTCCTAGTTCCTAATTGTGGTAAAAATAAGAATTCAAAAGGAATAAACTTGCCAGGACAATTAAATGATTCTGCCCCCAGATAATGGAAGGACGAAGTTTGTATTCTTGGACTGTAAAATCTGTAAGAGGGAGAAGTGTTATTAAAGAAGTATTGTGTGATTATTTTGAAAAGAATGGTAATTTTACCAGTTTGTACTGAGGAAAAATACTTTGGAGACGTTGGGATTTTTGATGTGGAAACGCTCTCCTGTTTTCCTTCCCCATCTCTATTTCTCGTGTTTTACTTCCCTGCTTCCACAGGGCTTTGGAAACCTTGTAATTGATCCTTTCTGGTATTCTTGGTCTACGGGACAGGATTTTATTATTAAAATAAGCTTTCTTGTGATACATTCTTTTTGATCCTTAAAAAACCCTTAATCTTTACAAATGAGTGTTTTATGGCAGTGTAAAGGGGATCCTTCTCCCCTCCTTTCCTGGTTTGTCCCTCTTTGGGATTGGCACGTCCCTGGCACGGGCAGGAGTGGTGGCAACTGCTGCGACCAGAAAAGACAGGTTGAGGAATTTTCAGGGCGAATGGAACTGGTTCAGGCTTCGAAATTACTGATTAAAAAAGGAAAAAGCCACGCAGGATGAAAGGTTTTGCATCCCCCTCATTGGTGTGTGGGGAACCCTTGCCTGGCGTGGAAGTCAATATGTGAATAAAGCAAATGGTTTTGCTTGTTTGCTTATGGAAATCTGAGAGACAGCGGGGAACAGGGTGCAAACCAAAAATATCAATACTGACAAACTCAGCTAAGGACTTTTCCCCATTAAATTTCACATATATGGCTATGTGTGCAAACATTTCCAATTTCTGAAAGACAGCATAACCTCATCCTCTGTTTTTGCTCCCTTGTGGACATTTTTAACTCCTTCATGGGTGTTTCTAAATCCTTTTCTTCTATCTACACACAGGTATGGCAAACAAATTTACAAATGTGGATAAAAATACGATTTCAATCCTCACCTGCGTCGTTGTGTCAACACAACTCAATCTGACAGTGTGTTTTTGCCAGGTGGAACAAAGAGCAATAAATTAGTTCTGAACATTTATGATCTTGCATTATAAAGACTCCGACAGACTGTGTTCAAAATCAATTGTCAGAGTGATGGGGATTAATAACTCTGGTTCCGTAACCTTTTCCATATCTGCAGCCTGGCTAAGGGCACGTTTCAAGATCTGCTGCCATATTTCATTATTGCAACCTCCGTTTGAAAGACCTTTTTGATGCTTAAAAAAAAGAAACAGATTAGTTTTTAGTAGGGCTGGATGAATAACTCAGAATTAATAATTCACTCCGTGAATTTTGCCTCTTATTCTGTAGGAAGAATGAAGAAAAAATAGTTGTCAAAATTTTTCTATTGACTCCTTGGGTTTTTTTATTAATCAAAACCAGAAATCAGAATTCAAGGTATGTTATGTATTTGTGATTGATCAGTCAGGTGGTACTGGCTTAATTCCCCGACTAATTGAGGACAAATACTAGAATAAATTTCATGATTAAATATTGGAGGAGAGAGTGTTTAAAAATCCCTTTCCACCCGCACACAAGCTTTAAAATCAGGTTTTGAAAGAACTCTTGAAAGTAAAAATCTGAATGCATGAAAATTGTTGGAAAGGAAAGGTAAATAAGGCAGGAATGTGGCCAAGCCAAGTTCATTACAAGACACAAATAAGTTTGAGGCTTCCACAAATTTCCCTTCTTAGCTCCAGCACCTGTTTTGGGAGAAGAATAACAAATATTGGGCTAAAAACGGGAGCAAGGTAAATGAGAGGTTTATTGAATTCCTTGGCTCCCCAGCTGCTGTGCTGTGTTTTATGGGAGTGAAATGCTTGATATAAGTGAAATCACAGGAAGAATTGGCATCTTTGGGCTCCCTTTGCCTCCCAGCTGGAACGTTTGCATCCCACCCATGCCAGCTCTGCCGGGCTAAGAGGCATCCACGTCTTCTCCCGCGTTTTCATGCACTTCACTTTGCTTTCTCCCTAAATAGAGATAAAACAGTTAAATATTTCCCAACAAAATCCACACATGTGATCTCCAGGGCCGTGCATACCATCAAACTGTCATTTCCTTCGATTAACCTTCACCTGACCTCCCTGCCCCAGGCGCTTTCCGATCCCGTTGTTCCTCCACTTAAGCCTGGTGCTCTCTCAGGTGAGTGCCTCTGTCACTCAGGAGCTGGACACGTTCCTGGAGAGCCCAGTGGAGATGTTGTGATGGAAAACTGGGCAGAATTTGCCCTGGATTGGACAGCCCAGAGCTGGACGTGTCTGGGAGTGCAAAGGAAACACAGCTCGGATAAGAGCAGTTGAAGAAACCTGAATTTTAAGAGTGCCTATGAAGTGTTTTATGAATATTGTGAAGTATTTAAGATCATGAAAGGCTCATGACTGAGATCTACAGGACTTTTCTGTTGTAACTCCTTCATGTTCTCAGGAAGGGCCAGTTTGTGGAGAATAAAATCACTACCAGGAGAGGATCAGAGTTAATGAGTCACCTCCTTAAAACAACAGAGTTTGGAAATTGCCAGGGCCATCTATTTAATCATTTTGAAACCCCACAGATCTGCATTAATCTTAATTTTTATCTACAGGTAGCAGGAAGATGAAAATTAGGAAGGCCAGAAGAAATAAAATATTTCAAAATGATGCATCCCTACAAAAATTTCAGTTACACCGAACTGAGCTTTTTTTGCCTGCTGGTTTACGAGAAATGCTGATGTTTGTGTCAGCTTGGGAAAATTGTATTTTAATTTTTTTTTGTCCCGAAATTCCTCTAGAGAGAACAATATGGAATTGAGATATTATGAATCCAGTCAGATCCCACTTTGGATTGAGAGCAGAGAAAAGCAAAGCCTACATTGAATCCATAACTTCTGCTTATGGAATAAAACACATTTTGGGATGATAACAAAAGCCATGTGTGATGAAGTATCTCTTCATCCCAAGGTAAGCTGGGACAGTGGCACAAGCTGAAACTAAGCACTTTGGTTCTAGGCTTAATTTGACTGTTAAATCTCATTCTTTTTGCTGAGAGATTAAAAATGTGCCGTCAGAAGCCTCAGCATCACATCAATTCCTATGGATGAGGATGGTTTATCCCTTAAATCAGTCTGTGATGTAGTAAACAGGTAGAAAATTCCTCAACATTTCATCACCAGGCATAATTTACAGATCTTACAGGATTCTTGTAGATATAGAGTCCTAGAAATGTTTAGTTGGAAAAGACCTTTAAGGCCATCAAGTCCTTTTTTTGCTGAATCCCAGTTTGTCCTTTTTTTTATTATCCCATTAACACTTAAAAAACAGAGTCTAAGTGTGCAGCATTCCATAATTTCTGCTCAGTCCCTGACACCATGCGACCTGCTGGAAAATAGCTTTAAAACAAGAAACAATTGCAGTGTGAGATTCCTGTGCAAACACTGGATCCATTCCTTCTGCCAAGAGTTCATAATCTAATTTTTAAGTTTTTATTCATGCTGGCTTTTTTTTTCTTTTTCCCCATTCCTGTGGGAATGCTACATTTATAAATCAGGTAGAAGCAGATATTGCTGATGTACAGTGGGGATGGTGGTGAGAACTTCCAGCCTGACATGGTTGGTCAGTCTGTACTCACCAGTAGCACCCAGTTCCTGCTCTGGTGGGAACTGGTGTGACTGGTTCTACTCTGTTTTAATCAATACCTAAAAAAATCATTATATAATTCCACAGGGATTGTAAAAATCCCACTTTTGGAGTACATGTGACCCATTATTGTCCCTGTTAAGGTTTTTGCAAATGATTCTCCAGAAAAAAACCCCAATATTTTCCGCGCAATCCTCCCCCAAACCAATCTGCAGTGACGGGGCTGTACTCACCTGGTGGAGTGGAGAATTTAAATGGAAGAACAAAAAGAAACTGAAATTGCCTTAGGGATTGAGGTCAGGTGAAGGTTAATCAAAGGAAATGACAGTAAAATGGCATTCAGGGCTCTTGGTACATTTTTAATCATTCCTCTCTCTCTCTCGCTCATAAAAGACACAAAAGATGTCCAACTTTTTGCCATTGTAGTTAGTTAAGGATGACTTTTATTTTTGTCTTGATTGTTTTAAAATAGCCTTTCTTTTTGATTTCTCTCATAGATTTAGCTCCTGAAAACTTGCATTGCAGTGCCTTAAAGATGTGTGTGGGAAATTGGGAATGTGTGTGTGGGGGGAAGAAGAATGTTAAGAAAAGGGAGTAATTTTCCCCAGAATATCTCTCATTTTAACTTCTCTTTCTCAAGTGATAGATTTTGAAGGATTTCTAGAAGTCATGAGTTTGGGGAATAAATACTCAGAAAAGCTAAATATTCACATTATTACACAAGTGTCAGGCTAAATGAAGTTCATGATTGCAACTACTGGAAACAAGAACAGTTTCTTTCACACTCTGCTAATCTACAAGTTATTGTTCTGGTTTTAAGTCTCAGTACTCTGTATATTTTTTGTAAAAAGTATTAGAATAATCTCCATGATTGTGAAGTCATGTCTGAATTTGCAGGCTATTGGTTATATTCTGATTTTGTGTATGTGAAAAGGCCCCGTTTGGGAACTTTTATTTTCCAAGTTTGGAGTTGTCACTTTATGCCCGTCACCTCAGATAACTTTGGCATAACTACAACAGGAACAGGAGCAACTTTATGTAACTTATAACTGCCCAAGGCGACTTTTAAAAAATGTGAACAATGCATTTTTTTTCCCCAAGTCTGTTTGTATAGACTCCCTTCCCCCTGTAACACAAAAGGTCCTAAAGGGGATGGATTAAACCCAAACAGCTTTTAACTGAGGTAACTTGGTGTAGCAACTGTGTTCACCCTGCTCTTTCCATCAGCATTGTGCACTGAGCCCCTCGAATGATGCAGCTGGAGCTGAGCTTAGGCAGGACCTTGAGCCGAGATTAGGCAAGACCTTAAGCCTTTGGAGAGGAACCTGTGGCTTAAAAACACATCCCTGCAGCCCCATGCAAAGAGCAACCCCACTGCGAGTTGCAGGAAAATGGAATTTTATGCATATGAGGTGCTCCACACTTTGGGGAAAAAAAAATGGAAGAGTCTGGAAGTGATTTCTGTGTGTGTCCTTGTGCTGGTGTGGCCGGGAATTGCCACTGGGAATGTGGCACTTTTCCGCCAGATCCCACTTAGCAAGAGCTGCCACATGGATGCCAGATGGGCTCCTTGCCAGGGAGGAGGAGGAGGAGGAGGGAAAGCCCTGCCCACCCTGCAAACGCTGCCGAGAAAATCCTGTCAGGGAATTAGTGTAAAACTGGGAAAAATGGGAGATCTGTATCAGAAGTGGTTGAGCAAAGGTTGAGTTGAGCTGAGCTCTCTTCCAGGGAAGGGGAGAGGAGCACGGTGGGGAAGGCTGGGCCCTGATGCTGGGAGTGCAGAAGCTCCAGCAACAAGTGCCTGGCTTTGCAGGCACAGGGAGGGGAGGAACTCGGGGATTTCCATGTTGACAGGGTCTGACTGGGATTTTACGGCGCTGTAACAATGCCACTGTCAGGTTTATGGGGGGCATTTTTCAACTCAGCATCAGCCCGAGCAGCCAGTCCTGCCCCTGTAACTCCCCTGTCCGGTAAAACCTCCGTCCTACTAAAAGAAATCCAAATGATTTTTGGTGTGTCTTTGGCAAAACAGGAATATCTGTGTAAGAAAAAGAACAAAATGTGACAGAGCTCATTTAAAATGAAAACTGAGTGCCTGAGTTGAAGGCAGTGTTAACTGCTGACAACTGGAAAACTTTTGGACTGAGGGAATGTGATTTTTCCACCTGGTCTAGTGGAAGATGTCCCTGCCCATGGCAGGGGAGTTGAAACTGGATGAGCTTTAATGTCCATTCCAAACCAAACCATTCTGTGCTTCTTTTTTAACAAACAGCATGACCTCAGAATTTTGCTGAACTAAATGCTAAAGAATCATAGCCAGATCATTTCTCTATTTTTAAAACATCCAACAAAAATATTCAGTCTGTTGTACCCCTGCATGCCCAAATTATTCAAGTATGGCAAAGATCAAGTTGGTTTGAGCATTTTTGTTGCGACTACAGGGATCATCACTCCCTCTCCTGCCCATAGAGCCCGTCCTGGATCAGGGCTGCTTGCTAGGACAAGAAGTTGTGATCTGAATGTAGCTGGATTAATGGGTTTGGGTGTTTTCCATGTTGCAAAGTGACTGTGGTATAAAATAAGAGCATTTCAAGTTTCCCCATGGGAGGAAAATGGGGTTTGTGGGCAGAAAGGGAGGTCTTGTGTTTGGTCTCTGCTGCAGCGGAGGTGAGGGCAGTGAAGCAGCCGGGCTGAGGGGAAGCTCTGCTCGGTGTCTCACAGTTTTTCAGGCTGGTTTTAACATCTTGTACCAAATTACCAGCCTGAGAGTGGGGCTCAGGGTGAGGAACCTCACTGGAGCATCAAAGGAATATGACAAAATACGGTGGAGGAGCAGCAATAACTGATGGCTTTGCATTTCCTTTCGCTCCCTGTTTTTGGAGAGAAGCCTTCCATGCGAGTATTCTCAGGTGATGTCTTGGTTTCTGTTGGAATAAATTGCTTGTCTCAGTTTGATCCCTGAGCCTTCTGATAAAAATATCGTGGTTTTGTACCTTATTAGAAGCATGGTTGTGTCCAAACCCTGACAGGGCTTTGCTGGGTGTGAGGGACCAGGGAAGGTCAGGGACGTGCTGAGTACAGAGGCTCTGGTGCCTGCTGGCAAGCAGAAGGTTTGTCTCTGGTGCTCTCAGCTTTCCACCTTCATTTGCCACCCTTCCACCATCAAGATGATGCAGGGATGCTCAGGAGAAAATTCACGCTGGCTAATTTTAGATGTCCAATTTCAGTTGCTCCTGGCTGTAACAAAGCACAAGCTCTGCTTGCTGCAAGTCTCTTCAGTTGCAGAGTCAGATTCTCGTTTGAGCCCAGCTCTGGGTGAGCAGAAAGCACAGTGGGAGCAGCTCCACATCTCAGACAGGGCTGTTCCCCTGCCAGAGCTGCCACCAGGCCACTGGGGTCTCCCTGAGCCCCCAAATCAGATCCCTTGTGGGGGCAGAACCAGTTGTTGCAGGGCAGCTCCTTTCTCTGTGAGGGTTTCTGTGATAAATCCTCAGCGTGAGCAAGGTTTGAAAAAGAAAGGAGCCAAAGCCTTTGAAAACATTTCTAAGTGGGAAAGTTTCACGCTGAGCTTGGGGTGCAGCCCAGGTTTCCCCAGATGCCCAGTCAGGTGGGAATAATCTCCATGATAACCTGCTGGGTCATCACTTCTGATGCTCTGTCCCATTGGTTTTGCAGCTCTGGAGTTGGTGAGAAGCAGAAGGCAGCCAGCTCTATTTTCAAATTAGGGCAGGTAGACCTCCTTCCTGAGGTTATTTGTTGTATCACCTGAAGTTAATTTAATGCTCAAAATAGAGACAAACCCTTTCTGAGGGATTTTAACCTGAAAATGCACAGGGAGCAGTCAGTCCCTGCACTCTCTGCTGCAGGAGGACGGGATTCCAGAACCACCTGAGCCATGAGCTCCAGGAAGGCCTTGCTTGAGCAGGGAGATTGGACCAGATGATCCCACCAGTGGTGCTTCCAACCTTACCCATTATTCTGGGATTGTCTGCAGGAGGGCATTAACAACCAGGACATTTCTTTATGGGGTTGGTTTGGAAACATGAGCTGCCTGGAAGACCTTTGCAATCAGGGAGGTTGTCCCTACTGAAAGTATCAGAAATCTGGGAGGGTCGTGGCTGCCTGGGCAGCCCTGAGAGGCTTTGGACCATTTGCTGGGGCCACCTGTAGTTATTGGTTTAGAGAACGTGTCACCACTTTACCCTGGCATCTGTTCAAAGTCCTGATTCTGTGGATCAGTGTCTTTCAGATGAAGAAAGTGAAATCCTTTCTTGCCCCTGGTGTCTGAGTAAATTGATATCAAATTCTCTAATGAAAAGACAACTGTTGTCAGCAGAGGAAAGCAACAAGAAAATCTGGGACAGGAGGTAACTTCATGATGGATTCTACATCCTCAGGGACTTTCTGAGCTCTGAGGATTAATTTTCTATTATATCCACGTGTGGGGCTTCCCTTAAATACACTTCCACTAACAACTTAATACTTTTTTCAATTATAGTACCATAAAATGCTACAACTTTTTTTGACATTCTGCCACTTAGAGGCCAAGGCTTTCGTCACTGACACTGTTGTTGCCCCCTTTTACTTTTCTGAAATGAAGCATCTTTTTGCTGCCCCCCTGAAGCCATGGTTTTGTGGAGAAAGGGTTCTTTGCACAGGGAAAAAACCCCTTGGGGACTGAACTTCTGCAGTGGTTTGCACTCCATGGGCTTGATCTGCAGGTCCTGATGGACTTGCAAAGCCTCACCACAAATGTCTCTTCTCCGTATTTTATCTCAGTTGTCTCAGTTTACTTTGTTATCTTTAGTTTTTTAGATTTATTTCTATATTATTTATTTTACCATCTCTATTTCATGTCAGGTAACTCTAAGAATGCTTTCAGACAAAAAGAAAAAAAAGGGCATTTTTACCTGTCCACACGCTTCGCTGTGTGAGGTAGAGCCAGAGCACCAGAGATCCAGAATTTCCTGCAGCAACCTCATAGTGCATCTAAAAATGAATTGCTCAGAGTGTGAGCCAATGGTTTATGAGAGGAAGGATTTGGATAACTACAGGTTACAACCTATTTTAGGAGAGTGGTCAGTAGCTCAAATAGTTTGGAGTTCTCCACCTGGAAGTGCGTGGAGTTGGAGAAGGAAAAATAGATGGTGTGAGATGTCTGAAAATGACCTGAGTGCTAAGGAGAGGCTGCAGGGCTGGTGAGGCTGTGCTCCCCTTTGGAACACTGATGGACCAGTGCTGTCAGTCACACAGGGTCACTTCTGGTAGAACAGGGCTTGAGAGAACATCTTCACCTGGGAACTCACAGAACCCTCTTGCTTTTGCTGGTACCGAGGAGGAAGGACGCCCTGATTTCACAGGACAGCTGAGAACTCTGTAATTTTGGAAATACTAATCCAGTTGCCCCCAAGTAAATCAGTATTTTTTATTGGTTTTATGATTTTATAACCAAAATTAGATCTCTTTAATGTAGATATGTGATTTTACAGCAAAATATTATTAAATCAGGGCAGGATGAATTGAGAAGTTGGAGGTGATGTCTGTCGAAGGAGCCTGGGCAGATATGGAGATTCCCATGGGAGAGCAGAGGCTCCTTGTGCAGGCACAGGGCAAGCAGGGACCAGGAGCTCTGTCCGTCCCCCAGCCAGGACGGACTCATGGAATGGTTTGGGTTTGAAGGACCTTAAAGTTCACCCCGTGCCACCTCCAGCCACGGGCAGGGACACCTTCCATTATCCCAGGGTGTTCCAATCCCTGTCCAACCTGGCCTTGGCCACTTCCAGGGGTGTGGAGTCCACAGCCCAAAGTTTGGGTCGATAGAAGTGTGGGAAAACAAGGCTGCCCGGCTGCTTTCCCACATTTTCTGTCTCCACCACTGAGGAAAAGAGGGAAAAGTCTTCCCAGCACAACGTTCACAAGGGACACGTCACCGTGTGTCAGCGCAGGGAACATGAACTGATCCCAGTTAATCTTCCCTGCTTCCTTCCGCACCTCCATTTTATAAACTGAAATTGGCAGGGAATTATGGCCACAAAACCTGATTTCTGCCTCAGTTCTGCTCCTCGGCACAGAACTACCTGACAATTAATATTTGTGTATACCTTTTGAAATCTGTGACCTTTGGGGAGTTGACAGAGCTATAATATTGGTCTTTGTGTGCTCGCCTGGCTTTTAAAGTCCCTGCCTGGTGGATGTAAGTTCAGTGGATACAGATCTGAAACTTGATTTCCTCAGTATAGCTGCATTAGCATTCAGCTGTGGGTATGTAAGATAATAGTATTAAAAGCAACCTTCCATCCTGTTGTCATGGATGCAGCACAGCCCAATCCTGGGAGCAGTACACCACCAGTCTTTGTACAATCTCATTTTTATCTACAAATTTTGATTTAATTATACCAGAAATTCTGCAGCCGTCTATAATATATGATTTTATTTTCCATTTTGAGCATTAAAATGTAAGAATTGAGCAGCTCTAGTTCTTTGTCCAGGGCTCTTCTTTTTTTTTTTTTTTTTTTCATTCCAAGTATCTGTCAGTATTAGTTATGAGACTGTGTGAAATAAGTAGCCATGAAAGATGCCTGCTTTTATGACAGAATGAGTGGTTTCATGAATTTTAAAGGAGCACATTTGTATTTTCTGTTCTTGAACTACATGGGCTACTCGCAAATATGACAGAAGATAATTGTTTGAGGAATTATGATGCCTTTCAAGATTTTGCGGGATATTACTATTTTCATAATCTTTCATTTATCAGCTCCTGCGGCTTGATTTATTTATGGGTGTAATTTGGAAATTAAAGTACTCCCACTCTGGCAGCAAAGGTACACGTTTGCTCCGTGTGGCTCATGCTCCCTCCCCTTGGCAGAAATAAGGAATGTGCTAATTTTTGTGTCAGGCACCGAAGGAAAGTGTCAGGACTGGGGGGCAGGCAGGTGCGATCCTGGGCCACGTGAGCCAGGAGGGAAGAGTCCGAAGGCTTGGGATGAGCGGGGATTTCAATCTCCGGCAGCACCCGTGGCACCAGGCAGAGCGTGTGCTCAGTTTGTTAGGATTTAAATGAAGGCATTGTTAGCAGGGATTTTGTGTGAGTGAGTAAAGGCTTCAAGCCTTTAATTGACTCAGAAAATCTTTTTAGTTGTGATTAGAGGGACAGATACTCAGCTGGTGAGGACTGATGGTGCTCCATTGAATCAATTTTCATACCCTGTCTGGAGTCAATGGAGCAGGGCTCATTTATAACCCCGTACCCGGCCGGTTATTATAAAAAAAACATTCCAAGCCTGATATCTGAGTGGTACAGTAACCTTTTATCAGGAAGCTGCTCGGCTCAGTTTAAAAAAATTCATCAAAATCAGGGGTAAAATCCTTGGGCTAATGAATTCAGTGGCATGAGCTATTTTCATTTGGTTGGGAATTTAAGTGTGGAAACCTATGGCTGTGTCCTATTTGCTTGAAAGCTCGGTGATGGATCTGCCATACTTTCATATTTAGCAGAAGGTTGTCTTCTGAAAGGCTAAAATGAAGCGTCTCTATATCTGTATGAAGCATCTCTATATCTGTATGAAGCATCTCTATATGAAGCATCTTTTAAAGACTAAATGAAGCATCTCTGTAGTCTTTTCTGGTTTAGCCTTGAAGTATTTTTATTTTTTCCCCTTGGTAATATTATCTCGCTTTCCATCGTGTGATAACTGCATAGAAGGATTTTATTTTATGGTTAAAAAAAAAAAATCTGGATATTTTCATGTATTAAACTTGTCTCTAACATCTGAATATTATCACTGAAAATCCCCTCTCAAAATTCTGTGCACGCCCATAATTAAACTGCTCTGAAAGGTGCAGTCAGGAGAACCAGGCACCAACATTATGGAGTGAAAATTAAAGAGGCAAAACATCAGAGTGTCTACTGTATGTGCCTGCTGTTAGACACTCAAGCATGGAGAACAGGATACACCTCTATGGATGGATGGCTTTCCTTATTAAAAAAACACAGTAGGACTCACAGTAGGGGCACACACTAAAACAAGGCTTTGTAGTAATTTCCTTGAAAGAAATTTCCCAAGATAGCAACTTAAAAAAGCTTTTAATCTCACGACTGGCTCTACAGTGAGTTTTATTGGAGCTGGGATAAAAAAGGCCGTCAGATTGCAGCCGATCTGGTAGGGTTGGTCTGAAGCCTCTTCCCTCCCAAGGAAAGGATTAGACTTTCCTTGCACCAGAACAAGGGTTGAATAGATTGATGTGATTCTGGCATATTTAAGAACCTTAAATACATATCTCTCAAGTCTGAAATTATGTGGGAAAACAGAAATCCCCTTTCCCAGCTGGAATCCTTGACCAACCACGCTGCCGTGCGACACGGAGCCGATGTGTTAGATCAAGGTTCCTTCTGCATGTCTAAATTTGAAACCACTGTCCCTCGTGATTTTGAGCTGATATTTTATTTTGGGGCTCTGAGCAGTGTCCTTTCCCACTTTGGAGGAACATAAAGTGTTTCTCATAAATTCCTGGAGAAGAATCCAACAGGACCGTGTCCTGCAGCAGCTCGTTGTGCTGCAGTGGGCCAGTAACTCCCTCACTGGGATTTGCCTGATCTGCTGTCTATTCTACACGACTATTAAACACCAAAGTAAAGGAAAAAACCCCAAAATCTGGCTAAATTCCCATGCAGACCTGCTGGAAGGCTGGCCCGTGTGTTACAGTTACCTGATAACCCTTAAACTGCTGTGGCTGCAGCTCCATGCTGCTGCTGGTGCTGGTGCACGTCCAAGGCCACACTCTGAAATCCTGTGGTTTCTCCTCAACCTTCTCCCTCCCTGTTTTGGTGCTGTGGCTGTGGGAAGGTGGCCCCAGGGGTTTAGTAGAAGGAGAAGGAGGCTGGAGGTGCAGCAGGAGCTGCCCACGCTCCCCGGAGTGCCCAACACCATGTGTGAGCATCAGCGGAGGAGAGGGAACATCTTGTACCTATCTTGTGTCAGCGAGCTGAGAACAGGCAAGGAACATGTCTGATAATGTGTTTCACATTGAAATAATTAAAGAGAATTGTTGCTGGAGGGAAATGTGCCTTTAAAAATTAACCCTGACGTCTCTCCGACAATTTGGCGTATTACAAGAGATCCTTTTTTCCCCTCTTTTTTTTTTTTTTTCTTTTCCTTTTTTAGTTTTACTAAACTTGATATGCATTTTTCAGCACTTTGGAAAATGCAGAGCCTTTGAAAACTTCCCAGTACGAATAGTCTATACTTACATGAGCAACCCCATCTATTTTCCACTGAACTACTCGTAGGACTGATGTTTAAAGGAACGGGCCTGAAGTAAATGACACGTTCTGCAATGCCCCGGAGCCTCTGCTAGTTATTATTGTTTGAATCTCCGTCTTGATTGCATATATTGCAGTCTTCTATCACACAGGGAGCCAGTTTTGAAATCTGAATGTTGTTCCTCAAATAACCATCGAGCACCTCGCTTTATTATTTCTTCTTACGCTGAAAAAAATCCTTGGAAATTGAAAGCAGTCATTTCCATAAAGCACTCAAAGTTTAAAAATGTTCTTTTTGAAGGAGCTGGAGTATTTGAAAACAAATGTTAATGTCTATAAACACTGTATTACTTATTTTTTTTTTGAATTCAAGCTGTGGCAACACCAATTACATTCACATTTTTGTCATCAGCAGGAAGTTACATATACAACCAGATATCAGTGATCAGGAAGTTTGGCTTCACTATATCGTCTCTATAAAAGTTATTTACTGGTTGAAGAACTGTGCAACTTTTTATTGGGGTGAATTTCTGTATTTTCAGTTCTCCATTTGATCATAATTTGTTAGTCCAGGGGCAGGAAATGTTGGGTTTCCCTCCCTTTGTTTATTTACTAATTTGAAGCTGCATTTCCAGCCTGGAAAAGGGCACAGGAGGTGGCAGGACTGGTGAGGATGCTCGGGCTGCTTTTCCTCACTGACGTGTCCAGAACTGCTTGGGACCGTGTGAGTTTTCCAGGCTTTTTCCCTGTGCTAGTCACCAGGAGGAACCTGAGGGTGTTATTCCAGACCTGATGGCTGGAATTCTGCAATTCCCTGGCCTGAGGAATGGCTGAGGTGCTGCTGAGGCTTTCCTGGCTTTCAAATCCGCGACGGAGAAAACAGACATGCAAATTGTCCTTCAGAAGCTGGGAAGTCTTTTATTTTTAAATTTTTTTCTTTCTTTATTTTTCACTTCTTTTGAATAATTTGTGACCCTATGGGAGGTAAACACAGTGCAATGTACAGAAGCAGGAACACAGTTTTAATTTACATCTGCAGTTTCCAGGCTGCAGGGCAGATTCCTGGGTGACACTCTCCGTCCTGGAGCTCGTCAGCCTGGGGTTTACACCGAGAGAGATTTACCTTGCAGGAGCAAAACCCTCCTACATTTCTTAGTCAAGGAGAAGAGATTCAGCCTCATATTTCCTCGTCCCTTGAACTTGTAACAATTTGGTGATCTTGGGCACAATCCTTCAAGATGCTGAGTGTCCCCGTGGGCACTTAATCAGGACAGCTGATGGCTCGTGATGCTTCCTACGACTGGGCGCTTCCTTCGTTAAATTTAAAACATAGAATACTTTAAAAACACTCCTTAAAAACATTTTTCTAGGCTTGGGAATGATTTTTACCCTTTTTATAAAACCAGCAGCTGAAGAAGTATCTGTTAGCTGCTGGGTTTGGGTTACAAGCCTGGCTGTACACAATATTGCTGGGATGTACTTTTTGACTATTAAAGGCTCATTAAAAAAATTAAAGTCCCCACAATTTACAATATTTTCCATTGAAATAGCATGTTAACACATTTCTTTAATCAGTGTGTAACTGTCAAGGGAAAGAACAATTCATCTAGTGTATGCATACATTAGGAAAAAAAATTATCAGATTTAATTTTATTTGGTTTATATTCAGGGCTTTTTTGAAGGAATTCCTGCAGGGAAATGGTTAATCTATTTTTAACTAAAGCTTACTTTTGTAATCTATCCAGTGCTTAGAGTTCTGTCATTGATCTATGATTTATGTGATTTAAACCACCTCTTGGCTGTAACATTGGTTTCTATCCAAGATGCTGAGCTGAATACTAATTACGAGATCAAATTTATGCTGTTGGGCTAAGCAGCTGAAGGAGCTTTCCATGCAGGACTCCCTTAAACCACGCCACCGTTGAGCATTAGTGGAATATTTGGCGAGGGGGATGGGGGGAGAAGCTGGAAAAGGGAAAAAAAATACAGCAGGAAAGCTGAAGTGTCCTTTGAAAGCTTTATTTTTAGTTCTCTTGAATGAGTGCACAGTGCTGGATGCAGAAATTCAGTGTGTGAATATGCACATGGGGCTGTTTTTCCAGCAGAATCTCACTAATTCCCCCTAACAACTGGGAAACCCACTGAGAAAAGCCAAATGGCACCAGCGAGCAAACAAATAAATATGATTGAGGAGATTTTATTCCAAGATGTATTTTATGCCTTTATTTTGACAAGCATCACGTTGTCAAAATGATTTATGGTATTTCAGAGCATACCAGTAAATGCACTGTAGGATGGGTCCTTACAGGAAGAAAGTCTGGGTAACAATAGCTTTGCTTTGCCTCTCCTTAAAGCATTTTTGCTGAGAAATCAGCCAAGAGCACCAATTTTATAGAAAACATAGGTTTTCTTCAGTAAGAATGAAGAGCAATTCCATTCTCCTGCATCACCTTTGCAGAGGAGGTTGGGATGGTAGCAATTTTCTTTGGGGGAAAGGGAGCCACAGCCTGTTCCAACAGCTCGGAATCCAAACACTAGTCTGAATAAAAATGAAATTTTCTATTGGAATTTTATTGATTATAATGACTTTTGAGAGGAAGCGTGTTCCAACGCACTGTTTGACTCTCATCTCTGTCGGTATAATGTTGAGGTGTTCCGTTTTGATGGTGCTGAAATATTTTAGTCTGTTTCGGCTTCTTTTATTTTTGGTTTATTTATTTATTTATTTATGGAGTAGTTTTCCTGTTTCCCAGTGCTTTGCCTCATATTTTGTTCCAGATGGGCAACTGGAACATCTTCAGCCTCCCACTGCACCTCATTAAAATGGAACATTTCCATAAAATGCTTTCCCAAATTCAGCTTTGCCGGAATCTTTTTAGGAACAATTTCAGAGGTCTTCTAAGAAACTTTAATCTTCTGCAGTTGGGAAAATACTGGGATTTCTCACAGAATTCCAGGCTGTGACTATTTCTCCTGCTTTTTTAACTGGAGCGTGGCTTGTTCTGCCCTCAGGGTTTGGGAAACGCCGTCTTGGCCAACGGATTGATGTGTGGGGTTTGTCCTCAGACAGAGCAGGAGAAGGACCTGGATCCTCTGCTCTTTTCCCTGTGATATCCGTGTTGCCACCAGGGAGGATCATTGTCTGGAGCCCCATTTGGGGGGCTGTGTGTCCCCTCCCCTGGCAGAGGTTCCTGGAGCCAGCGGGTCTTCCCGCTCCGGCCGTAGGAGGCCCTTTAGTGGGGAATTAGTTTCCTTTTATCCTTATTCCTGCTCGCTTTAAAAACAAAACCCAAAGCAAATAAAAAACCAGAAACAGAAATAAAGCAAACAGAAAACCTTGAAGAAGTTTCTTCCAAGGGTAATTTCAGACTAACAACCTCTGGTTGTGTATCTATTGCTCATGATCTTCCTCATTTATTATTGCTCCCATTTCTAATGTGAAGAAACTCATATTTCAGTGAGCTCCTTTTGCCTTTTCAAAACGATATTTATAGTCCACTTGATGTCATGCTTGCTTTTAATGTGCATTGTTACAAACAATTTGCAATGGAAATAATCCACATTGTGCACATTTGGGGAAAAGCTTTTGAATATCCACATGTACACGTGATGCTGAACTGGGATGTGCTTGGGGACAGTGTCAATAAGAGGTGCCACAGTTCATGATCCCGTTTGTATATTTTGTTGTCCTGTGATGCCATCATTACCTGCCCTCTCTATACCTACAGCAGATTCATCCCTAAACACTGCCAGTCTGAAACACAATGAATTTCCTTACAGGCTTCAGTCTGCAAAAGGGATATTATTAAAAATCCTGGATGAGCCCAGGGACACTGGAGGACCCCCACGCTGTGGCTGTGATTGCGGTCAGGTCACTTTGCCAGCTGACTGGAACCGCTGGATGTGAGACATTCCCTCACTGCTTCTGCAGGGAAATAATTTGCACTCTCGGTGATGTTGTTGATCTTGAATGATCTGAGGTAAAACAACAGAAGTGAGGATGGGTCTGGAGTTAATTGCTGTCATGGTCTGAGGGACTTCAAAGGGATGATTTTACCAGAAGCCTCATTAAATGGGTTGGATATTTTACTGTGCTGAACAGGTGGCTGGAGTGCTCCAAGGGGAAGTGTTTGAAGATGGGAAGTACCTCTGGGCCTCTCCGTGCCCATGGAGCCGCCAGGGCAGGGAGGAGCTCCAGCTCCAGGGACTTCCAAGGTGGGCCAGGGGCTGGACATGAGTCGGGGGAGGCATTTGGGAGCCACAGACCCCAGGCCACCACAGTGGGGTCCCCATCCTGAGCAGGAGCTGTTTCTTTGGAGCCTTGGCTCATGAGACTGATGCTGTGGAAGCCACATGGGACTTGTGTGGCCTTCGGACGGTGGCTGTACCCATGGCCAGGACCCTGGATGCCATGGCAGCCTTCCTTCCCCGCACCAGGCCTTGCCCTGATCTACACCTGCCTCTTACACAGCTTTGACAGAGCAAAAACTCACTGAGGAGCAGAGAAATCCTCTGTAAAATAGAATAAAGTAACATTCTAGAGGAAAGATATACAATATTTTGGATACATATACATAGATACACATATATATATGCACACTGAATATTTGTTCTGTTTTTCTTTTCTTTCTCTGCAGCAGGACAGTTAAATTAACAATGAACTGAGAGGATTTCAACTGAAAGTTCAGAAACTAAAATTGTAGTGATTTAACACATCCCTGTGCTTACACCTGGGTATCTACATGGGATTTATGCCTGACAGATAAGCAGGTATTTTGTAATCTCCATATATATATCAATAGTACACAAGAGAATTTATTTCCTCAATCATCATAGAGTCATAGAATGGTTTGGGTTGAAAGGGACCTCAAAGACCTTCTTGTTCCATCCCCTGCCATGGGCAGGGACACCTTTCCCTATCCCAGGTTGCTCCAAGCCCCATCCAACCTGGCCCTGGACACTTGGAGGGATTGGGCAGCCACGTCTTCTCTGGGCAAGGGAATCATGACAAGGAAAATTCAGATTTTCTCTATCTCTACTTCCACAGGGATGCTTGCTAATCCCACAGATGCAAAATTGAGGAGTAAAAGGTTTGAGCTCAACTCAGGCTGCTGAACATTCAAAATGAGAAAAACCCACCACACAAATCAGTTGTTTGCCCTTGGGAATCCATTTATCAGAAGCACCCAAAAAATGCTTCTCCTTAAGTTTAAATCCCAGCAAACAAACACCAGAGAAACCCAAACCACATCAGGCATTTGGGACGCCCTTCTTAAGGAAGCAGCAGCGCTGGAAGAGCTGAAGTACCTTTAAAGCACGGCTGGGTTTTCATGGAAAATGGATTTAAGTTCAGAGATAATTTATAAAAGAGCATAGGAGCTCTGTAGTTTCTGCAAACCAGTGGAAATTAATAAAACCCAAGGCTGGCTATTAGATAAACCCGAGCAGACAAAGTGTGTGTAACTACCCGTAGAGGGGCTGACATGATGAATGATCATGGATCCAAACCCATCTGAAGTTCTTTAGGAATAATAGCAGCATAAAGTCATTTCTATGGGGTATCTAAACGTGCCTGAAACAACAGTGTATTGAAGGCTGCATATTATGCTAAGAATGACAAGTATTTATGATTGGAAGGTGTCTGGGCTGGGATTATCAGTTTTTGTAAACCTTTTCTCGCTTCTTTAATCTTTGATTTAAAGACCCATCCAGAGATTAAAAAAAAAGGGCTGATTCCTAGAATTGTCCTACAGAGATAGTCAATGCCCTCTCACCTCACGACAATCAGCAGTGCCTGGTACTACACAGGTGTTTTCCTTCTGGAGGAGTGGATGTTTTCCTTGGGGAACAGCTGGGGAGAGGCACCTGAGTAACAGGAAGGAGGGTGGGCAACAGCCCAGCTCAATTAAATTATTCTCTACTCAACTAAGCTTCTTCCTAGGACTGGGAAAGAAAAATCCTCCTGTGTGGTGCCAGTTGTGTCTAGTGAGTTCTCTATTAATGCAATTGTAAATGTTGTTGAGTTTGCTGTTTGGGGGTCTTTTAAGTGTTTTTTAAATTTATGGTCACAGCACTTGTGGTTAAATGTGGCAGCTGAAGGAAAACAATGGGTGTTAAGTGTAGAGAATGGACAGAAATTAGTGTAATCACGAGGGGCATGCAATGGAATTCTAGAATTAAAATGCCCCTTGTGCAGAACTGCTGCTTTCCAGTTGTCTTTGTGCCTCTGGAGTGTTGTTGTCCTGCTCAAATGAGAGCGAGAGATTTTGATGTCAGGTTTCTCTGAGAGTACAACAAACACAACCTGCGTTTGTCTCAGGTTTAGAAGGAGAGAAACCCTTGTGCCATGCACAGATTGATTTCCAAAACCTGAGGGTTTCCAACTCTCCCTAACCTTTGCTAACACACTGCAGCAATGTGTTCTTTGAGCGTGCTGATTCTCTTAGGTCTGTAAGAGCCTTTGAGACAGAGCTAATTTTTTCAGCGTTGACTGTGGAGATTTGTGACTTCAGATGTGAATGTCCCTTTCTCAACCCTGCTCCAGTGACCCACTGCACAGCAAGTGTCTCACATTATAAAGTGCTTATTCACAGAGGGCTCTGACCAAGGCTATCTGGAGGGTGGGAGATGCTTTCCTGGCAATGGGATGTGAACATCGTGGGGCAGATCTTCAGCCGGGATAAAAGTCCTGCTCGGTCTCTGCAGCTCAAAGGACGTCTGTTAATTCATGTGGAAAATTCCCGACCCCGGAGAGATCACAAAGTTCAGTGTCCTTGAGCGAGTGCCACACTTTGCAGTCAAGATCAAAATGTCTTTCTCCCTCGAATTCCCTTGAATTTCGATTTTTCTAGAAGTCCTTTAAATTGTTTTATACTGAAACCTACGGTATTATCGAAGAAAACTTTGAGGAAGGCTCTGCGTGTTCTTCCCTTTCTCTTTTATTAAGTTATTGAATTTCCACACTGGTAGGAATATGGAGCCCTGAAAGCTCACCTGGATCCTCTGCTCATGGTCTGCATTCCTCCTGTGCAGAGGTTGAGCTCTGGTGTGGCCATTATCACCATAGCAACCATCCAGGACTTCATTTGGTCATCCTTGAAGAGCCTCAATCTTTGATTTCCAGTTTAATTACATCAAGAATTTGAGGAAAGTCTCTTAGCTGGAGGATGGTGGAGGGCAGACTGGGAGCTGGTTTGTCTGCCAGGGATGTGCTCTGGGCACTTTTCTCTTGTGTTTTGGTGGCGAATTGAGAGGAGGGATTGCCTTGTGCTGGAGCAAATCCCCTGAGCAGAGGATTTGCAGGCTCCTTGGCATTGGTGCAGTGCAGCCAAGCAGCCTTCAGGCAGTGCAGCTTTCCTCCTCTCCTTTGGAGAGCAGCAAGGTACTTGGAAAAATGAATCATCTCCTGGCACAAAATCTTTCCTCCCTTTCTGCAGGAGATTTTGTCTTCTTGGGGCATCAGACTGCTGATGTTGTGCTTGTTCACCTCTCAAGGCACAGGTCATTTGACTTGAGTTTAAACCAACAACCCCACAAGGCTGATGTGCTGTTGAGAGGAGCATTAACCTGAGGACAGAAGGGACCATCAGCGTCACTTCACACACTCGGTTACATAGGAGATGGGGAGAGGTGTAGGAAGCTTTTGCTGTTGCCCCCAAATGCGTGTTTTCAGCCAGGGAATGAGCCCTTTGTCCATCGTTCAGATGTGTCAGAGGATCTTTATCTTCCTTTCCAATCCCTGGTCCGTGCTGGAGGTGATGACGGGCGTGGAGAGCAGTCCCATGAGGCTCTTCTGTCATTAACACCTGGGTTGCTTCCCCCTTGATCCAGCCACCAGGACCCAAGTGCAGCTGCATTTCACAGCCCTGCCATGTTTGATGGAATCTGTTATTTGTGTGTGATTCTTTCTTCGTTTATTTCTTTATTTTTAATATATTGCACAAATGCACAAAAACACATCTCAGAGACCTCCCCGCCTCCCCATCAGCTTCTCATCACGGCTTCTACTGGAAGTCAGGCAAAGTTATCTTTACTACTGTGAATTTTATCAACTTGAATTGTAAACAATTAAAAAGAAGTGGTTTCAGGCAGCAAGGTGGCCCTTGAGTGCTGCAGTCAAGTGTTGCATTTATGCACTGAATTTTCAATTTTTTTTTTTTCACCTTATTCTCTTGCACTCGTTGCTTTATGTGAGGCCATGGAGCAGGTGAAATGAACCATTGGGAGGAAATGTGGGAGCTGTTGGTGTACAAAATGCTGTCAAATGGACAGAAGTTTAGTATTCCCCTGCCCAGGCCTTCCAATCTTTCTGGTTAATAATGTCTTGCCTTATTACATAAAGCAGTCACAGACCTAAAAAATGGCAGAAAAGCTGAAGTTTGAAAATCTGAGTACTCAGTGTGGGAGAAAACTTTGCCCTTGAGAAGGTCTGTCACCTTTCCTTTGACTTACAAAGGGTTTCTCTACAGAGATCAGTGTTGGAAAGGTGCCGGGAGCATGGCACAGTCCTGAGCAGCATTTTAGATGAATCCGAGTTTATTGATAAAAAGATTTGTGAGTGGTTGTTCATGAACAATCTACTGCTCTCTGAAGGAGAGAACCTGCTCTCTGCCCTTCACAGGTGGGAGGTTCTGGCTGGGGTGAGACCCAGCCTCTGGTGTGCTCCTCACTGGTGCAGCGGTGCTTCCCCCCATGGTCCTGGGGGTGACAGGTGACCCCTGTGCCAGCTGTGCTGCCCCTGCCTCCCCACCAAGTCCCAGATCTGCACGGGGTCAAGAACCTGAAAGCCAAGACCTGTTCCTAGCAGCAAATCCATCAAATATAAACCCTGTGCTTATGTGAGAGCCATTCTGTCATTAACAGAGGGACTTGATGGTCTTAGAGATCTTTTCCAACCGAAGTGGTTCTGTGATTAGCGGGTTTCTTAGAGCAATTTTAGCACATAATTACCCTGTTCCCAAAGGTGACCCCAGAGCAGGTGATCCCCGTGGCAATGCTCTCTAGGTCCTTCTCCTTTTCCCAGCAAGAAGATTTATCTCCAAGCTGATGCCAACCCTGCTGCCTCTGCCAGCTCACTTTGTGTGATGCATTTCCTAATTTGTGCTATTTTGACCTTCTCCAGCAGAAGGTGTGGTAGTCCTTCAGTGAAGGGCTGTGGAAGTGCCCTCGGGTCCTTCTCCCTCAACCAGTGAGTGCCCTGCTTGAAATGCTTCCCTTCCTGTTGCCTAAAAATCAGGGTTGCTTTGCTCTGTGCAGCCACATCCCCTGGCCAGCCCGCAGAGCTCCTTGCAGCCAGCGGGCTCTTCTGGAGACTCAGGCTTCCTGGATTCCATTAACATTTTGTTAATGAAATAGTGCTTTGTCAAAGAGACTTGAAAACTTAAAAGGGTATTTAAGCTTCTTCCATGAGTCAATACCATGTAATGTCAACATTACCACGAAGGGATAATTCAGAGATGTCACACAAAGCTTGTGTTATGCCATTTGCAGTCTGGCAAAACAGCTCAGCATTTATGTTGTTTAATCCATCTTCAGAAATCTTTTGTTCTGAAAAAGTTTGAGATCAATCTTGTCAGTATTTACTGACACAAAGCTGATGTAAGTCACTGTGCTCCTATTGACTTCATCTGAGTTGTAATGATTTACCACAGGCTCGAATTAAGCCCAAATTAGGCATCTGAAGAACTCAATACCAAAACTTTTAAGGAAGATGGAGCTGAATGGCACAGATCTTGGAAATGAGAATGTGGATGGAAGTAGAGTGAAGGAAACAGTTTGCAATGACCTGGGACGGTACAAACACAATTTGAAGCGACTTAAAGAAAAATAACCCAATCTAAAGCTTTGCCCTGATGAAGTACTGTATTTCCCTGGCTAGAAGGAAAGAGGAAATACAGAACTGGAGCTCAGATCTGAGCGCTGCCAGTGAGTCTGGGGGCGTGGGGACTGAATTCCACAATGCACGTGGCTGTAGTGTCCTGGGCTTATGTCACTGTCACAGCAATTCTGGTCAAGGTACATGAAACCTTTTTTCCATTCCTCCTCCCTTTTTTTTTTTAGCTATTCTATAATCATACTCACCACTGAAGGAAGTTGTTTCATCCCCCTGGACACTGCAGTGATGCTGTTTGTTTTACCTTTGTACTTTTTAATCCTTTTCCATTAAAGCTCTCTGTAATTGATGTATTTGAATGTAGTGAGCAGCGGCCTCAGCTTGCTTCGAAGAGAATAGACTGCCTTACTTCATCCTTGGCTGAATCCAAAATGCTTTCCCGTGATTATTCCTTGGCTGTGTTAAATCTACTTCCCTTTCAGACTCCACAGATATATGGGGTGAACTCCGCAATATCTGAAGCGATGTGATGTTCTTTAAAAATTATTCGCATATTCTGGTGGCAAAGGTTTAGCACTTCATTCACATGCAGGATTTTTGTTTCCAACCAGGCACTGTGGAAGCAGGCAGCATCCCAGACCTGTGGAGGAGCTCAGCAGGGGGAGAACAAGTGGGAGAAAATATTCCCAATGTCATGTTGCTGCCAGCGGCTCAGGTATGCCAGGGTAATTTGCAGGTTCTTTGGGAGTGAGGGATACTTTCTGGCCTGATTGCACACAGCAGGAAGAAAAATAGTGTGAGGCTCTTCATTTGTACTTTTATGCTGTTTTACAACCCGGGGAACATTCGGGGCATAAATCAATTGCTCTTTCAGCAAAGAGCCACGGAGGCCTTGCAGCCTCCTTGCTCCAGGTGAGGTCAGTGCTGGAGCAACAGGAGTGAGGATAAAGTATGGACAAAAGGAGACGTTGCAAAAGCAGGGTTGGAAAACCCCTGAGAGCAGGTTTGAGCACAGTGTGTGCTCCTTACAGTGTGAAGGGGCCTCAAAATGCCCAGCTCTTCTGGAGAGATGCCTTGGCCAAACTGGGCTGTAGCTGTGTATGTGCAGCACGAGCATAATTTGGCAATTAAATTAGATTTTAGCATTATCTCACAGATCTCAGTATACTTGATCAGGTGCTTTAAAGGAATTATGCATTTTCTAAGTAGAAAAATGTGAAAAAATCCCACAAATGTTACATAAGAAGCGGAATCAGACATAAAGTTTATGATCCATCTTGGCCTGCTGTTATAACCCAAAGGTGGAGGGAGCACAGTGAACCTGAAACACCACAGTCAGCACTGCAGCAAAATGAAGCATGGCAATGGAGGGGATGTTTAAATTGAGGTTAAAAGAAAAACAAACCCAGGGACTTCTAATAAAAAGAAAAAATTGATATGGGGAGTAATGCAAGTGTATCTGTGAAGCGCCATTCAGGCACAGACTGTCCCAAAGGCTTTACAGCTTTTAATAAAAATACAATGTGAATAAGAGGAGGCTGAGAAAGCAGTGCAGGATGATGTGCATTTTAATATGGTATTTAAAAAAAGAGAAAAAAATCCTTGGAGACAACAGAAACTGAAGAACTCTTGCAGGTGGGAGAAACTGTACAGAGGTGGGATTCGTGTCTGTGGTGTGGATGCTGGAAGGAGGAGGAATGTGGCCACATCAGGTGTGTGATGGCAGTGGGAGCAGGGAGAGAGACCCTGCTAACTCAGGGCAGTGGGATTAAACCCCAGAGACACCACTGGCCTCTCCCAGTAGCAAAGAGGAGATTCCCTTGCAGATGCAGAGCTACTACATCTCATAAAACCAGGTGTTACAATGGCTTAATCTAAAGAGTTTTTAAAAATATCGAGTGTCTGTTACAAAGACTCCACAGATAATCTGTAAAACCATTATGCTTCTCTTTCTCTTAATCCTTTTCTGATTTTCTTAACTTCATCAATGACATTAAACATCTGTACCTGAACCTGCATCTCCCCTTGTCTCAGTTCTCCGTCCATAAATTTCAGACAACAGAGTTTTCTTCTGTACTTTTCTGTATTTCCTGTGTAAGTGGTAAATTCTGGGGCAAGCAGCTCTGAATTACTCTGTGTTTAGACAGTGCCCATCCAAGCAGAGCCCTTATCTTATCCAGGGGCTCCCAGGTCTGACCACAGAACAGGCAATTTCTGAACCAAGCAAAATATTTCCTCTCCATTGCATTAAATTGGGTAATTGAAAGAAATCGGTGTTTTTGCTGCTCCATCCTGTATTGGACAAGTGTTTATTGTAGTTTCCTTGTTTCAGGCAGTTTGAACAGAGGTCTGTGGTGGTCCAGCTCATTGGAAACTTTTGTGCTCAAACCAGGAGGATGCTACAGCTGGAGCTAATCCGTGAGTAAGTTTTCTGGAGGCCATTATGTCTCCCAGAGTTTTGAGGTTTTCTCTAAAGGAGACATTGCTCTGTGTGTGAGGGAGTGAGAAAGAGCATCGCCTCGAGGGTTTCAGTTATCACGCTGTCTAAATATCCCTTATTTTTAGTTAGAGTCTTCTGAATATGAGATCCCACTACAGGTAGGTGAAGTGACCTCTTTGGGTTTGAATCTGCTCCTCTCTGGCGGATGCAAAGCTGCAGCTTTGAACAGGAGCCCCCTCCTGCTCTGTGCAAAGCTCTTTGAATTGCCCCTGATAGGCTTCTAAGGCTCCCCGGTTGCGTGTGAGGCACTTTGAAGATGAATGCCCAGAATGAGGGAAACATGAAACAAAACTGACTCCCTTATGTCAGAGTGAGCAGCGGATTCCTCAAAGACCTGCAGCACAATGGTGCTCTTTGGTGGGTGAGAGGAAATAGGCTGTGGTTCACCAGCTCGTCAGAGCAGAGCAAAATCGCACAGCGTTGTGCTTTGGGTGGTAGAGTAGCAAAAGAAAGGTTTTGGGGGGCTCCACAACATTCAGGTCTGGAAAAACTTGTTTCAAGTTGGCTTTGTTTGGTCTCTCTTGATGAAGGGAAATTTATTATTATTAATTTTTCTTCCCCCAGAAGTTTGCTGTGTGTTCAAGGTGACAGATGTGCCACATCTTTTTGAGCGGGAATATTTTCCTTTGTCTCCATGAAAATCCTCATCCCAGCTCCTTAAACTCTCAGTATCCACCATAGTTTTCTGGTACATTTTGGTGGTGACCACCCACAGTCCTGGGAGCTGAAGGGGGAGTGGCACAGCTGTAGGAAGTTTTTTGTTATTTGTCTTATTCCAAATATTTCTGTGACAGTTGACATGCAAATATCCATTAGAGTCTTTTTTAAACCTGATGGATCTGTTCTTCTGGCCCCAGTGCGTGATCCAAAAGTTTTCATTAGCATCAGATGGATGAACCCATCTCTTTGAGGGGTTAATGAGCTTGTAATGCAAAAAAATGGAATTGATATCTCAGGAGAGACTGGGTGTGGGAACAGAAGGGAAGGGAACAGGAAAACAGATGAAAAAACACCAAGAGAGATTTGTTAACAGTGGTTGGAGACATTCTTCTCACCTGTTCTGGGTGACTGTTCAAATGCAGATGTGTGAACTCCTCTAAAGTAAATGAGGGAAAGCAGAACCCTTTGGGCCATAATTCTTTTCCATATGTGATAGATCCCTTTTCCTTCCAATCAATTAATTGCATCCTAAAAACATCTATTTCTCACCATTGACTTTAAAGGGATTTTAGATGAGTGGCTCAGATATAGCTGTCTACAGAGTAAGTGATTAAAGTTGGGTTAGATGAGCTGGCAGACTACACGGGGTTTTTTTTCTTCCTTCATGCCAACCCTAAATCAAAAGGCATCTCATCAGAGTATTATAAAATACAGCCTTCAGAGGGAGAGTCTTCTACTTCCATATTCTGGCATCTGAAGGGAGGAGGGAGACTCCCATCAATTTAGAGAGAGGTAAAGATTTCATCTCCCTCTAGAAATCATGGCCATAATGGGAAATTCAGACATTTATGAGATTTGCTTAGCCAAGGCAGAGCTGAGCATGTGGATGTTTCTGTTTGTCTTTGTAGTGTTGCAGCAAAAGCAGAATGAGAGATTATTTTTAGGCGTTATTTTCGATCTTTTTTCCCCCTCTTTGATTAAGTTAACAGCCCAACTCGTACCTGGGAAGGGGCAGACAGAGTCTGTGTGACCTCATAAAATAAAACCTCTTATGAGCCCTCTCCCTGTGACTGCAAAATGGGGATAAACTGGGAAACAGGGCTGAGTGCAGGTGTTTATTAATTGGGAACCTCCCAAAGAAGCATTTACCAGCTCACCAGAGAGGAGTTCTCACAAAAACCTCTTCAAGTTGTGCCTGGTTTACGTCTGAATTTTAAAACCAGGTAAGGTTGTAAGAGAGATGAGCAAGTTACTGGCAACTGGTGAATATTTCCCTTGGATTTCAAAAGTTGGCAAACCTTGAATATACTATAAATACCTTTTACATGCCATAAATATCCATGTATTTTAAGGCAATGTGAATTCCAAGGACAGGAGAAAGCAGAGCAAGAACTGACTTAGTTTTAAATCAGAAAGGGAAGTGCATTTGTTTCCTCTAAATGTTAATTTCTCAACATAAAGGGTAAAGTATCAAATTATTATTTAAACCTACAAATAAAGTGCAGGTCCCTTTTCTCATCTCTAAGTAATGTTCTCCTGCCAAAGGATAGGCATGGCTGTATTTTTTCCTAATGGAATCTGCATATCTTTGCCCTGATAGTCCACTGCTGAATATTGATGGTGCAATAATTGGCTCTTTATTGGTATATTGTGTTTTCTTGGAGATTTTTTGACTTCCTGCAGTAAATCCTTTTCGAGTTTTACTCCTTTAATGGTTTGGTGTTTACAAAAGTTGATAATTCTGGTAGAGCTGCAGGACTGTGAATAAGAGTCAGGATTTTGATTTGTTGTATGTCTTGTATTGGTAGCTGGTATCTCTCCTTTTATCTTTTCTAGTAGAAATATCTCAGTTGTTGCTGTCTATATTTAGCAGGAGACCTCAATCTCTCTCCTCTATCTGTTTTCTCCTATTTGTCCCTGGCTTGAAGGGTTGGTGGCACTCAGTGGTGGATAAATGCAAGGAAATCTAATAATGCCTTTCTAATATACCCATTTATGTGCTATCATATTTTATTTTAACTCTTCATGCAACTGTGCAATCATTGCTCCATTGCTATAATTGGATTTCAAAGCATATTTGTGCCATTTAATTACATCTATAGCTTCTCTATAAGCGTATTCAGAGTAATTAGTAATCTTCTACTTTTTAGTGGAATTATATTTTATATCAACTGTGCTCATTTTTCTCTTCAAATTCTTCAACACATTTGCACCAGTTTCGCTTTTTACACTGGAATTTCTGGCATAAATAATCATTAAGAGGTTTTTTTTTTCTCTCCCCACTGTGAATGTGAACAGAGCCTAATCCAGCTTTCACTGGAGTCAATGGTAATCTTTTCATTTCCTTCAGTGAAAACTGGATCAAGTTAATAGATTGCAAATTGCATTCAAGGCAAAGTCACATCCTATCATAGAAATAGTTGTGTAGCAACTCCTGGGGTATCGATGGAAGGTGCAAAATTGATTGTTTCCATTTTTTCTTACTGGATATTTTATAGATTCTCTTATCCAACTTTATTAATTTTTTAGCCCATAAGTTATGACGTTGCAATAACATTTAAAAGATTCATTTTAACCTGATTTTCACGACAAATTAAAAACCTTTCCACCTGAAGAATTTTTTAAGTGGGTCTAGAACTTTGCTTTACAGATCCCAAGTTTGTTACCTGTTCATTTTCATTAGGATGCTTGAAACTGGGCATTTTTAAGTTTTAAAAATACTTTGTCTTCGTTTTTAATTGCAAACTAAATATTTGACAATTTTTTTTTGCCAGCTCTCTCCCTTCAGAGCTGTGTCAGTTCACGGACAGAATTAGTCCTCTTGCTGCTGAATATGAAAAACCTGCAAGCACTTCCCTCTAAAAGCGTAATTCCAGCAAATTACATTCCCAAGTAGGCAGAAATTTATCATGTTCACTTTTTCCAACATGTCAATTTTGCCACTGTGGGGTGGTAACTATATGTACCGAGTAAGATCTTTATTTTTTAAAACAAAATTATTGCAACTGGCTAGTTGAGGAGTTATTTTCTCTTCTGCACCGCTCCCACTCTGTTGATTAGAGGTTTGTTGCTTTGGTAATGTGCTTCTCCTCCAGGCTGTTAATGATTACAGACACCTCTCTAACCTGTAATTTTGGGGGAAGGTTATTGACAAGGTGAGACGACAACAATTGTAATTTTTTCTATGGCTTAGAAATGTCCTTCATCTCTGCTGGCCACGTGTCAGGACTCGGGATTTAGAGTGAAAGTGGAGCTGATGCCCAGGATTAGAGACACTTTCTCGTGCTATTTATTCCCAAATCCTGCCAGACCGTAAGGTTAGAAAGAACACTGTGGAAGACGGTAAACTGTTATTTAATTCTCAATGAAACATCAACGCAAATGGTGCCTATTCCATCCCCAGCAGAAGGTGGCTTTGGTAGGTTGAGGATGGAGCCCCTTGGATGTCCAAGGAAAGATGCTCATCCTGGTGTGATTTTAGAGCCTCAGGAACCTTTGTGAGCTGGAGCGGCTCCAGTTTCAGAAGGCAGGATAACAGTTATTTGTTCATCCAATCTTTTGATTGAAAAGAGAGAAATCGAACCTTTTGTATTGGAGATTTTGTTACGTTTCCAGCATAGACAAGAGTTATTTATGAGCCTTAAAAGGAAAAAACTCTTTAACTATGATAATTTCATTACTAACCATTTGAATGGAGCAGCATGAGCACCCACGCACCTGAAACTCCAACCTTAAATCCTGCAGTTCTTTGCGTGCTGTGAGTAGGTGCCTCACCACTGATGGGAGCCACGTTCCCACGTCACGGGGACACTCCTCATCAGAGGCTGGATTTTGCCAGTGGATGCCTATGAGCACTCTGCACTGAAATTTTGTCAAAGAATGACAGGTGTTTTGCCGCTTTAAAACCATGGAAACATCACAATGTTCTTTTAGAAATGAATCCAAGAATTAATTGCAAATGACTTATTAATGAAACAAATACTCAGCTGTCACTAGAACCAAACTCCACGATACGCTTAATGATTATTTTTTGAGAAAACACTTTTGTGTTTGTTTGATCTGCGTCGTGTTAACAGCGGTAGGAAAAGAGAGAAGGATTTGGTGTCGGAGCGGAAACTTGAAACTGGAGAAAAGGAGAGGAAAAACATCAGCCAATGACTGGGAAATAGGTGAGAAGCTCGAAGAAAGAGCAGATCCCTAACAATTGTGTTGGAAAGCTGCTCCCCCAGGCAGGCCTGGTTGGGTAATAAGGGTTAAATCTGGGGACAAACAGGGGAATCTGGCAGGGAAGGGTTTCACAGTAACATTAATTCAGCCACATTCCGTGTCGGGAAAATGAGCACGAAAGAATTCGCCTCGTATGGGGTGAGTAAATGTTTGCAAACTGCAGAGAGAGTCTCAAACCAATGTGAAATATCAGCTGTAGCTCTGCAAATGACAATAAAAATAAATGCTGCTAATTAGGGAGCATGCATTCCTCATGGCTCTGGCATTGGTCTGGGATGCACAACCAAACTTCCCTGCCCAGAACTGTGTGCTGGACCCACGGACCTTCCTGGGTGTCCATGGGCCACCCAGGGGAGATTTTTCCACAGGCAGCTCGCTGAAGCCGTGCATTTTTCCAAGAGTTCTCCTTTGCAAGGGCCAGATATAAATAGGTAATAAAGCTTTTCCTCGGCTGCTGTTTACAAGAGCAGGAACACGGGGCAGGACACGAGCGCGGCAGATCCGCCCGCCTTGGGAACACATCTCAGGTGTCCTTCTGCTGGTGCTGCTAAATTATTTACCACTCAGCAAGCCTGTGCCTGCGTGAGATACTGAGAGGAGGGAATCTGAGGTGAAACCCCATCCGTTTACCCAGAGCTGACACTGGAATATTCATTATCACATTAAATCCAACCGCAGTGAAAATGAAGGCTTCCGTTGATTATGTGCTTGCATAAAAGGCTTCTTTGGTGGCAAGCCCGTGTGCCAGAGATCTGAATATAAAATCTAGTAAGTGGGAACCATTTTTTTTTATGGTAAATTTGCCTCCTTGGAAATTATGAGACTTGGCAGGTTTAAATTATGTTTTAAACCTGCGGTGGATTATGTGATTTTTCTAACTGGCCGCAAGCAATACGAGATGAGCACACACCACCCCAATCCCAGCCACAGGCCTGAGCCAGGATTTCCAATGCAAATAAAAAAGAAGTGCAGATTTTATATACAGGGAATGGTGCACGTTTATCTCAGTGCAGTGTTGGTTTGGCAGGGTTGGTGGGTGGGGAGGTCTCCCCTTTGCGAGTGCTCGCTCTGCACTCACCTGCCTTTCCCTGTCCCTCTTCATCCCGAGTTTGTGCTGGAGCAGAGCAAGAGCACAGCTCAGAGAGGGGTTTGAGGGGCCCATTGGATTTATGATTGTGGAAAAGTACAGGAAAATACATAGGATTGGCCAAAAAAGACATGAGGTTTTTTCTTATCTGTCCATCCATCCATCCGTCCATCCATCCGTCCATCCATCCATCCGTCCATCCATCCATCCATCCATCCATCCATCCATCCATCCATCCATCCATCCACCGTGTGCTTGCTCCGTCCCTGTCTTCCCCCTCCACCACGGATTCCTGCTGAATTTAAAAACTCACTTAAATCTTCTTCTCTGGGAGGCAGAAGAAAAATTAGAAATGCTGAGATGAAGCAGCACCACATGAGATGAAGGGCCACCTCTGGAGCAGGTTGTCCCACCGGGAAGCAGGAGGTCTGGATGTTCTGGGTCACTTAGGGCTGTAAATGAGCTCCCAGGAAAACTGGCACAGGGAGGGCTGGGTTTGGTGGCCGTGGGCATGTACAGGGATGTGAGAACAAAACCTATTTCAGTTGGTGCTGAGAACGAGGGTTCACCCACAATTAGTAATTTATTGAAAGGTGTGACTGATTGCATCAGCACAAATAATTTAAAAGTAGATTTAAAAAAAAAAATCAACGTTCTCCGTCCCATAATACTTACAGAAGACTCTAATTTGGCAAACAACAGGTAAGAAGCAAGATGATCAGAAACCAGATTTGCCCGGTCAAAGATGGAGATGGATAAATCTTGATTTGGAGAGTGGTTGCAATGAAACCATCATCTTCCAGGAAATCATGGGCTTTTTTTCTGGGAATGCTGGAGATACTTTATGGCATATTCTTCCCTTTATGTCTCCTGTTTTCATCTGTAATTGGAAATGTATTTTGTGAGAGAGAATAAAACAAACATCCAGTAGATAGAAAAGCACCAAGAACCTTCAGCTTTGGCTGATCCCTGTAGACAGCACAGAGAGAAACAAAATGATCTGTAACTATAATTGAGAGGCAAAAGAATCTATGTTTAATAAACATTTAAAGGAAGAATTACATGTGCCACAAATCCCCTTTTATATTGCACTTAAAATCCCCTTACCTGCCCTTTAGTTTTCATGGTTTTCCTTATCTTCGGTGTCGCTTAATCATATTTCAACAGGATTTTCTTCCTCGCTGCCCATCTGCTCTTCCTTTCTAGTGCAGCATTAATGCCACAACACCATCCCAGTAGTTTCCTTCTACGACACTTTGATGTCAGACACCCAGGGTTTCAGGTTTTTTTCATTCAGGTTCAAACAGAAAAGAAAAATACCTGTTTTGGGGGAGTGACAGATCCTGGTTTCAAATGGAAATGTCCAGAGGAGGGAGGGGGATGAAGGGGAGGCGAACACAACTTTGACTCCTGTTGCTGTGGAAGGTAGGGATCCAGTGGTGATCTGTCCTGCTGCTGGCCATGGGGAGCTTCTCCTGGCCCTGGGGAGATGCAGGCACTGCTCTGCTTCAAGTCTGTGCTAAAGAAGGGTCATCCTCTGAGGATATTAACAAAATCAATTAATGAGTGCAGCGGGCAAGGCTGGGTTCACCCCTGGACGCCCACCTGGCTTGTGGGGGCTGCCCAGTTGGATCTGTGTTTGCTGAATTAGAGGCATCATTTGGAGAGTCTTCACGTGGCTTATTAATCCTAAAAGCATTCGATTAATAATCTTTGTATTTATAGCTGTCTCATTTGCAGAGTTAAGGAAGACTTTGCGTATTGTGTCTCACCAGTTTAGGAGCATAATGGTGTGGGAGGGTCTCCTGGAAAGGGGAGAACGTTTTTCTTTAGTGTTGACAGGAACTGTCCCAAAAGAGTCTGCAGTAACAGGCTTAAAAAAAAATTAATTATAAAAATCCTTTCTAATTGATCATGTAGTTGTGAATTAGCCCTGAGGTCACTCATGGGAACTGGTCTGTGGTACACCTGGGGATGTTCTCTTTTACTCCACTACCATTGCTGGGCATTAAACTCTTACGATAATTCATAAAAAACTCTTTTTTAAAGCTATCGAATGTCTGCAGGGATCAATACTTGAAGCTCTATTCTTGAAACATTTTTAAATTAAATATCAAGTTGGGTTTTTTTTCATGTAAGAAAGTCACCCAAAGTGCAGTTAATCCAAATTCTGAGGCGTTTGTGCCAGCAGAAGTCACTCTTGATATTTCCAAATAATATTTGCCTCAGATCTCACGAGGCAGAGCCGGGCTTGGTTGGTTGCAGGATTCCAGAAATTCCTCTGTACCTGAGTGGGGATCAGGCTCAGAAGATGCTCATTCATGCTCAGCGTTGTAAAGACAAAACACATCAGAAACTGGACGTGCTAAAGCAGTGCCAGAGGCTCTGCCCCTCCCCTCCTGGAACACAACTCTGGACTTGCTCCTTGCTCAGCCTGGGGTTGCCTGAGCTGGTTTTGGTGGGAACAAACTGAAATGAGGTGGGGCCACCTGAGTCTCGTCAAGGAAGGATGCTCAGGAGGTGACAGGGGACAGAGGAACACCTGGGACAGACCTTAAAGGACAAGTTTAGGAAGAAATGGTAGCTTGGAGGAAGATGAAAGTGCTTTTCTTCAGGTCAGAGATGTGACAGTGAGAGGGAAGAAGGCAGCAGAAGCAGTCAAGGAAGCTGAAGCAGAGGCTGCAGCTGAGGCTGAAACCTTGAACAATGAGAGGAAGGGGTTTGTTCCACTTTGATTTGGTCAATGAATATGTGGTGAAGACAAAAAAGCCCAGATTATCTGGGGGAAGAGGTTTTGAGAGGAAACACGGGGCAAATGTCTGAGGCAGAGGAGAAACCACCACCAGGTTGGCCATGGGACTAACGCAAATGAAAGGGTTATAAAAGGAGGGGTGGCTTTAGCAGTGGAAACAGGAACTAGCAAGAAAATGGAAAATTAAGACTACTCTGAGCCACATGGAAAGCATTGTTTATTGTTATTATTATTAATTATGATTACTATAATTATTACTATTATTATATTAACTAAAGGCTGGCTTGAATCTTATAAATAGCTTCTGTCAGAAAAGGAGAAAACAAGCTTTAAATGTTGACTTTTAATTCTACCCTGTTTATTAGGGACTGGTAGATCTGCTTTGCTAATATCTTGTAAGTAAACAGAGTAAGAAAATTCAGTGATGATAAAGATGATGAACCACTGACATCTGGTTCCACACTGGGCACATGAGGGAGAAAAGGATGCCAATTAATGCATTACTAAAAGAGAAACACCACTAGGAGTAATAATACTGGTTCTCTATTATTTATGGTTGATTTTAGAAGAGAGAGAGCTCATGTTTGGCCCAGAGCAGTCGACACGAGCGCTGAAGGAAGAGAAAAAACCCTTTAACCAAGCAGAAATTTCAGTCGTGAGCTGTTAAAGGAAGTTGAGCTGAATATTGAGGAAAATTCAAAAAGATAAAAACGACTTCAATTTGGTAGTTCTTCACTGGTTCTGCAGTTTGGCAGCTGTCAACATCTCAAAATATCATCTCACCCAAACTGTTGAAAGAAAGAAACCCTTTGATTTTTCCCTTGAGACTCCCAAGCTGAAAATGGACTCTTTGTAGTCTCAGCCTCATTTCAGACAGTTTTTTTTTTTAAAAACATTCTTGCTGGCAGAAACAACTAATTCATAAATAGACTCTCTGTTAATTAAATAAGTTTTATCGTTTTAACTTGCCTTTTAAAATGAAAAAGAAAGTAAATCTCTAACATTTCCTGCTTTATTATGAATCTTAGGGACTAAGCATCACATTTCTTGCATCATTAATAATGCAAATTAGTTTTTGTTTGCGTCTCCTATAAGTTTATAGTTAGAAGTAAATATTTAATGCACAGATCTGGGAAATCAAATCATGGCTAGTGGAAATTTTCCCTTAGAGCTCTTGAAAGGTAATGGAAGAAAGATGGGAGGCACTGTGGGTTCTGTTTATTTAACCTTTCTTGCTCTTGCTTTCCTTTCAGTAGAACTCTTTGTGACTTGTCATTAAACACTTCTCTATTCCTGCAGTATCTGTTTTTATTATCTTTACAGTAGCCACAGAATTCAGCTTTTAATACCATTTAAAGGAGAGGTTAAACACATATGTAGCCTACTTAGGGCTATAAGGATTGTAGTTTTGGTCCTGATTATTGGCAGGAAAACCAGGTGATTATTTCTAATAATATCTAAAAATTTGTTGACTTTATAGCAGTTTTTCTTAGTTTGCTTAATGAAGCAATGGCCAAATCAGATTAAACTTTGCCCAGGCCCTCTGCATCGTGTACAGAAATGCCTTGGGAGGGTAAAATGCACAGACAGGGCAGACTGAATTTAGTGTATGTATGCCATATTTGGCTTTTTCCCCGATTTTTTACACAGTATTCTTGCAAGTATTGCACCACCCTCCGTATGAAACGTCTGCAGGAACGAGACTTTTGCAGACAAATTACAGCTGTTTCCCCACCACATCTGGGCTTTCTGCAGAGACTCTTCTCGTGTGTGTGGTGGATAACAAAAAATAATAAGTATCCTGTTATTTTGGGCGTGAAATCTGATAGTGAAAAAGACACCAGGGAGAATTCTTCAGTGATAAAAATTTAAATAGACCCATTTATCAATATGACAGAGATTTGACCTGAAAGTTAAAGTGTTTGGAAGTTAAGTGGGGTTGTGTAAAGAAAGTTGAGGCTGCGCTACAGATAGACCGTGGGGTTTGAAAGTTATTAAATCAAAATAAAAGGTATTGACAAAACAATAAATTGCCTGGATCACCCCATGTAATAGGTTCTGGGAGCACTAAATACATTCTCCATGCTAAAGATGTGTGAAGCCTTTTCCCTTCTCATACTTTTGTTCTTCTCCTTGAAAACATTTGCACCGTGGTTGGTTTTCTAACAGACTTGGCACCAAATTAGGCCTGCGGATGCTTTGCCAGAGAACTGGCTCGGAGCAGTGGTGGGAAGCAGGAGCAGGGGCATTGCTCTGCTACCAACAGGACTATTGGACTTCGCAGGTGGGGTACAGATCACTCTCTGGGGGCATTAAATTAATAATAACAGCTGTAATATCTTTACTGGGAGAGATATTTTACTAATATCTCCTGGGGAGAGAGCACTGCAGTGCTCTTTGCTCTTCTCAGCACCATTTCCATGCTGGAAATCTGTGGGATTCAGGGGGGGAGCAGCATCTGGCAGTCCCCTCCAGCAGGGATGCTTTGGGGAGCAGTTAATGCCACCTGCTCATGTCACCCCCTAAACCTTTCTCGATGACCATCGTCTTCCTAGAAGAGGGGCTGAGTTTGCTCATGGAGGGAAAGGAAAATATCGTGAGACACACTGGAATGGAAAGGTTGGGAATGGGTGGTACAGCAGCTCTTCACCCCCAGAGTCATCAGCTGGGCCCTGCTTTTTCCCGACTCCACAGGGTTGGGGGTGAGTACCCCCTACCTCCGGCTTCCCTGCCGAGGAGGGAATGAGGCTGGCTCTGTTTGCCTTGAAAATGACACAGATTTGAGACTATTTCCCCTCCTGCAGATTTCTCCATTGAGAGGAGCATGGAAGACATTACTATTTATAGTGCACAGTACGTGTGCCCAGCGGGACATCCCCGAGCAAACATCCTACCAGTTTGGAGGTGGGATGCTTTCCAGCTCCGTGGCCCCGAGATGCCCTGTCCCCTCTCCCAGGGAGGTGGGAAATCACACAGGGGTATCACCCATCTCCCCTCATCTCTGCCTTTCTTCCACTTCTTTGGAGATGAGATGCTCACCCCCTGCCGCAGAGCCGAGCGCGAGGCTTGGAGGCAAAGCAAGTTTTCAGCACAAATAATGCAAGTTTTAAGGGAGGGAAAAGGCCCTAAAAAATGAAGGTATAAGGCGGTTACAGAGCATCTGCAGAGTCTGGTTTGGGGATGGACAGCTTGTGTGTGTGGGGGAAATGGAGATGGAAACTTGGTTTAACTAAAGGGGTTTGGGAATTTCAAGGGGATGAGGACCAGCAGCGGGACTTGGGGTCTGTCACTGCCACTCCCTGCCTGACCACCTGGGTGCTCCTGTATGGGTTTGGGATATCAGAACCTCTTCATCTAAGCTTAATTCTTGATATGGAAAAGATAGCTGACAATGGCAATAAAAATAACAGTAAGCAGTTGGAAAGGCCCAGCTCAAATCGTGCTCTGTCAACAGCTTTGCAATCTGTATAAATATGAGAGGAAAGACAAACAGCTCTGATTTCTCTTTAAGAATGTGAGTATCCATTGTCGTAGATTTAAATTAGGATGTTTTACTTGTACTGTATGTAAATTCCTCCTTGGCAAATAACCCATGTCCACTAATGTATGTGTATTTTGGGCCTGTATAGTTTGGGTCTCTGTGAAATACAATGAAATCTGATAGCACACTGAAATACTTGCATGGAATGTCAAATTTTTTGTGTGTGCTTCTCACATATCCATAAAAGAGTTTACACATTTCTAATTACTCATTCAAAAAGAGACTTTACAGCACTTTTAAAAGAGAGCCAATTTTTTCCCTACTGTGTTCTGTTTTTACAGCTTGTGGAAAGCTTATTTAACGAAAGTTTAAGTAATCAGCGAAAGTCATTTCTGAGCAAAGACTGACAGATACGAAGCCTCTTTTCACACTTCATAAGAGGTGGAGAGGGTAGCCATAAAATTTACAGCTGAATAGTACTCTGTTCAGCTTAAGTTATAGAATTATTAGTGTTCCAGGCATGTGAGAGATTTTCGGGAGATGAAGTATTTAAAGTGATTCTCTATGTTTTGTGTAGCTGAGCTCTAAGTGCAATACTAATAACAACCCACCCCTCCAAAGGCAGCGACCTGCATGTCCCTTGGGGCTGATGTTGTGCTAAAAATATGTGTTTGCAGCTAACTGAGCTTCATGATATATTAATAAAACCCCAGCAACGTGTTCCCTTTGCAGAGACTCACCTCTGGCTATGAAAGTATGAATTCCCGGGATATGGAAATGAGCACACGGGCTGTGTGGGTGAGAAAGCAGCGGGGAGGGAGGTGGCACTGTCAGCATCTCTGTCCCAGCCCCTGCAGCACGGGGACACAGGTTTTGCTGTAGGAGAGACCTGGATACAGAGTGGTGGACAGTAAGAGACTTCTGCAGGTCATGACCAATTGTGTTTAAAAGGGCTGAATAAAGGAGGAAGACCTGGGCTGTGTTATGAGACTGAGAATGGGAAATCTCCATTCCAGGTGATAAAAATGAGCATGGCTTTTAGAGGTATTTTTAGGTACTTGAGCGCGAATTGTTCTGAATATCATGAGGCAGCTGCATGTTGTAATCATGGGTATTACATACAAATATTTATCATAGAATCAGAGAATGGTTTGGGGCAGAAGGGACCCCTAAATTCCATCCAGTCCAACCCCCCTGCCATGAGCAGGGACACCTTTAGCTAGACCAGGTTGCTTAGAGCCCTGTCCAAGATAACCTTGAATGTTTCCAGGGATGGGGCATCTTCCACCTCTCTGAGCAACCTGTGCCAGTGTTCTGCCACCTTGGTAAAAAAATTCTTCCTTGTGACAACATTAAGCAAACAAAAGCAATTACTAAAGGCATTTCTATATTATGCTTGTTTTTCCACCCTTTCAACCCGTTGGGTTTTTGTTGGTTATTCTTTTTTTGTGGTGCTTTAGCTGTACCTGCTTACCTAGGAACAAACAACAGGAAGTCTTTCTTAATTCTTTAAAACAAATTGCGTGAGATGGAATCAAGTGTCACTGCAGTCACTTTGAGGTTGGCCAAGAACTGAACTGGGGAGGCATTTTCCACCTTCACTTCTCAGCCCTGGAGAACAGGGATGCAAAGAGGTGCCCCAGTGTACAGCTGCCACCAGTACATGGTTTAAATACACATGGTGTAAGGTTTATATTCCTTTGGTTCGCTTTTATGTGAGCCTAACACAAGCAGCCTCATAAAGCTCACTCTTGCACCAGATTAAAGTGGTGCCTTGGTAGCATTTATTGGTGGTTCATAAATCATGGTGGCACTTTGTTACTGTCCACAAGCTGGTTGTGCTGCTAAAGGATTCAATCATGAAGATGTACAGTATTATTCCAGGAACAGTCGTAGTCCTACAGAAATTATACTGAGGTGTTTTTGGAGGCCTGAAATTTGTGGGAAACCTGTGGGTATGGAGTGATGTTGGAAAGCTGAGACATGGGGTACCTTTAGTTGCTGTGTTAACAAGCACTTTCACTAAATACATGGAATATTGTCCTGTGTCTTTATGCAGTTCGGGAAAATCACTCATCGTGCCCGTGCCCAAACACCCAGTGTTTCCCTCTGACATCTACTTCAACCCAATTTAAGGTTGTCTGGGTGCTGAACACTTCAATTTCAGGTAAAAATCTCAGTTCCAGGGGCAATGCCAGGATTTGTCAGACCTTACAGGTTTCCAGTTTGGGTTGTTAATACCAACAATTCCCAGTCCTATTCCCTTGACTCCAAACTGTATTCGGGAGGCGTTCGGTGCTCCTGCATTCAAACAGTTAATTTGCACTATGTTCTGTTAAAGAAAAGGAAAACTGTCACCCTGTCATTTTAGAGTCTGACACTAAGCTTGTCAAAAGAGACAGCTGTTAAACTGAATTACTGTTGACACGCAGAGAAACGGCCCTTGCCAGATGTAAAGGACATCTGCGGCAATGAAGTGGTACAGGGTGGCTTTTAAAATGTGGTCATACTGGTATTTGAATAGAGCTCTATGGCATTAAAACGTGGCCTTGACTCAGACAGTTTAAGGCAGCGAAGCAGAGCCAATGCCAAGCACAAAGAAGTGCTGATCTGTTGCTGTATCCATAACTTAGGCATGAATATGAAAACAGTGCAGTGTCAAAGCTATTAAGCTCTTATCGTGTATCCAGGAGGATGTGGGTTTAAAACACAGTAGGAAATATTTTGTATTTCTGGCTCCTTGGCTGTGCGGGTAGGTGAGGTGGAAATTCATAAGGTGGATTATGCGGAGAATGAAAGGAAATAAGTCGTCTTGTCTTCAGCTAACAACTGCTCAGACAAGAATTGCAAAGGGCATTAGGCTTAGGAAGTGAGGCTGGATATGCCTTGCCGGCATTCCCGATAACGTTCCCGGGATGTGGAGCACGTGGTGGGTGCTGGGGAGGATCCCCTCTGGAGAGGGGAGCAAATAAAAATGAAAATCATTGAGCAGGGAGACCTGTAAAATTCTGCTTGTGTATCTTAATGTGCTTTCCACAAAAAAAGAGTCAGGATACCAAATTAATATTGTAAAAAAATATAGTTATTATGAATATTTTATCATTCAGCAATTGAACCAACAGTAGGGAATTCTGCACGTTATGTAAGAGTGCAAGTCTGATTTGCATGTCTTTAGTGTAGGAATAAAGCTGTTTGGGAAAAATAAGTATCAGTTAAGCAATTTTGCTAAATGTATGAAAAATGAAATGTTATGAGATGAAGCATGTATTCATTATGAAATGAAATTGATGTTTGAAGCTAAAAAAAATATTCAGGCCAAACATCATTTTGAATATGTTAGCAGATCGTATCTTGATTTAGTTGTGTGTTTAGTGATAGCAGAAACCAAAGAGTTTCCGTCTGGAGGGAAGAAGGCAAATGTTATTTCTACATGACACAGGTTAACCTGCTCCTTTCTGCAGGAAAGCAACAGCAACAAGAGTTTGCTCCAGACAAGAAAAATGATGGAAGAGGTGGGTCTAAGAGGGGTTTTCTTCTTCAAAAGAGGAAATTTTGCTTTCCTGACACCTGTATGACAAAATGCTGATGTCAGGTGAGGGGGACTCATTCCTCTGCAGGGCGGCAGAAAGTCCAGGGTTTGTTTAGGTCTTGGGATGATTTGGGCTGGTGCCCTGCGCTGCTCTGAGGGCATCCCTTTCCCATGGAGAACATCCCCTTCCCATGGAGAACATCCCCTTCCCATGGAGAACATTCAGCATCCCATGCTGCCACTGCCCACCATCGCAGTGCCCAGAGGTGTGAGATCCATGCCCATAGTCCAGCTGGGAGCCTTCCAGATGGCCGGAGACACGAGTTTAGTGTGTGATTTATGGAGGGGCTCTGGCCAGGGCTGCTGCCAAAGCTGACCCGAGGCCACCAGCACGTGTGGCCAGCGGTGCTCCCACCACTCCATATGGCCGTGGCTGGCTGGGTCACAGCAGGAGAGGGTGTAACAAGTCCAAATATCCGTGATTTAACACGGTCCATCCTGAAATCTCATTTATCAGCAGCTGGCAGAGCTCTGCCGTGTACTCAGGAGTGTCAGAGTTTAACCTCCATGGCACAGGAGGCACAGAGTGTTTGAACAACCTCTGGGAGTCAGGGCATCCTGCTTTGTCCCTGCTGGGGAGCTTTGGAGAGGAGCAGTCAGGATGAACGTGCTCCCCTGGGACCAGAGAACATGGATATGTTTCGGGGTTCAGGATGTTGGGAGAGCTGGTTCCTCAAGATCAACTTTGATGAATAAATTTTGAATGTATTTTAGTCTGTGGAATGCAAGGGAGCAGGTGGCTGCCCAGCAGGACCATCCCTGGGAGCCACTGGAGCTTCCAGCCTGGTGGAGTAAGGGCAAGACAGATTTAGGATGAAATTACTTTACAAAACACTGGCACAGGCTGCCCAGGGAGGTGGTGAGTGCCCCATCCCTGGAAACGTTTAAGGTCAGGTTGCACAGGGCTGTGCTGGGACAGGGATCATCCTCACCCTGCCTAATACAGGAGTTATTTGGGCAAAACATCCCATGCATCTCCAGAAGGATGTTTTATCCTGCAATAAAAAGGGTTGAAATCTCCAACTCCCTTTTCCCTGCTCAGTGCTGCAGGTTTTAGCCAGAGCAGACTCACCTATTTCCACAGGCTGAACTTTGCTGTAATGATTAACTTTTTACAAACAAGCACAAAGCGGAACATTCAAATAAACAGGAACAAGCTTATTATTAGATGGCAGGTTTTTCTTTGATAGCTCTTATAATGTCATTGTTAGTTTATTAAAGCTTACTACGAGAAATCTCTTTCTCCTAATCTAAGTTCTTTCATACAGCTTCGCACTTTGATTGGCACCAAAATAAAATAACTAACCTATAAATTATAATGTACGATTTAAATGACGGATAAATGCATTATTTGTAAGGCATTTCAAGGATCAACATATGCAATTTCTAGAAAATAAAAAATATTTTACGAAGATAATAATAGGGCAGAACTCAGCTCTTTTTGTGAACATTCTCACTGCATACTGCTATTAGGTGATCCTGAAGGTCCCCTCCAACCCAAACTATTGTATGATTCTATGATTATTTTTAGTAATCAAACAGATCTGGGGAAAAAAGCCTGATGTCAACAGCCACTTTAACTTCAGCATCATCAGTCCCAGGTCAAAAATCTAAATCATAGAATCACAAAATGGTTCATGTTAAAAGGGACCTCAAAGATCACCTCATTCCAACCCTCCTGCTGTGGACAGGGACCTTCTACCAGACCAGGTTGTTCCAAACCCCATCCAGATGGGTTTGGACACTTCCAGGGATGGGCCAGCCACAACTTCTCTGGGCACCCTGTGCCAGGGCCTCCCCACCTCTGCATTCTTCTCAGAGACACCCCCAACTTGGTGAGTTCTCAGCAAGTAAATTTCTGTCATTGAAGTCACCCCAAAACCCATGTCTGTACATACATTCCTACTCACCTGTCTGCTGATGCTGGAAAGGCACCTTTCTTTCCCATCTCTTTCAAGCCAAGCAGTGAAACTCCCCGAGCTCCCTGTGCTCCCTGGGAGAGGCTCTGTGCCCGGACAGGGCGAGCAGGGCTGAGTTAGTCCAGCTGGAGATCTGTCCCCAAGCTGGAGTGTCCCCTGCAGTATTGCAGACACGGGAACGAAGTCATTTACCAGCAGAAAATAATACACAATGGCTCCTTAGAATCCACCCGTTCGCTGGGAAAACAGGGATCTCCAGGGAGGGAAGGACTCCGTGCTACTTTTGCACAGCCTATTTAAAATTGAGGTTTTTAATTCAGCTTTTATGTAGCCTGATAACTGTTCCTTACTGGAAGAAGAACCTTGGATAAATGGAATTTGCTCTGTCAGGGCTCTGCCTTGCTTAGTGAGGCCACCTCAGAGCACTCGTGCTCGGCGAATACCATTAATGGGTTTAAATTTGACTCTGCAAGTCCCAACATGGAAAATGTGGCTCTTGTCCCCAGAGTTTTGCAGCTTAAAATGAGTTAATAGCACATCTCAGGCTGGATCTGAGTGCATATTATAAATGACTAATTTACTTCTTGAGTTTAGCGTTTCCCCTGCTTAGACTGTGATTTCTAGGAATAATTTCCTGTATAAAGGTATTTTTTTTCTCTCTTTCTTCGTGGTGTGAATTGAAGAAATATTTGGAAGCTGAGGTGATCGTTACCGTTCTGTGCTTGGGTGTTTATGGCATGTTTCTGGCCAACACCTAAAATTCAGTTTCCAAGGCTAGAAGCAGCAAAAGGCAGGTTTTGCAGGGACAAAACATGACCAGTGGAAATAAATTTCCTCCCAGCACATTGGGAACCCTTCCCAACAGTAAAAACCACCAAAGGAACCACGATATGTGTGGATGTTGTAGTTCCCTGTTCAGTCTAAATATGAGGCAACATTTCCCCTGGATTTATGGAGTTTAACACTGCAGGGAGTTTGGGATCTTCACAAACTGTAACCTGTATTTCAGCGGTGCCAAATCTTTTGTGATCCAGGCTTGTTTGTGGTGGGAATGGCCTCAAGGTAAGGTCATGAGAAACTATATTGTTTCTTTATTTCCCCTGTGTGGAATTCTCAAAATCCAGTTGCTCACTGGGTTGGTAAATCACACCCTGCATAAATATATTGATAAATACCTGATATATCTTCAGCTAAAGAAGAATCAGAGATGTCCCGAGGAGGAAAATTACTCCTTTTCCATCTTTGTTTGCACTGAGCAAGTTTCTTGTTTCGATGACTTTTTCCTTAGACTATCATCTTTTTGGAAGCCTTGTGAAAAGCCACATAATATATCCTTAAATATCCTCAATCCTGTCCCATGTCCATGTTTTAAAAGTAATGTCACAGGTACAACCAGCTCTTCCAATCATCACCTTTTTCTCTTTTCGACCATAAATGTTAACATACTCTTTCTGCTTTATTTTTCTTTTCAGAAATTCTGTTAATTACTCGAAATGAACGTGTAGCAAATAGAAGTTTTCTCTAAATTAAATGGAAAATCCATTTTTTTGCATATATTTTCTCATGTAATTAGCTATCATATTGTTAAAGTTAATCTGATTTTCAGCACAGGAACAGAGTTTTCTTTATTTTTGCTTTATCTATAGAGATTTTTCATATTTTATAAAAGATGTAGGTACAGGTAAAGATAAGGAAAGAGGAGGGCAGGTATTGGTGTGCTCACTGAGTAGCTGATTTCAGAAATGGGGGTCCCCTGGGCCTGACTTGCAACCAAATGACCAAAACACTTTGCCTTTTATTTATTTATCCAGCTACTTAACACTTCTTACTGTTTCTCTTAAACGAATTAATTTACCCTACAAAGCACTCCTTGCAATAATCAATGACTCATTACACTGAAAGCCCGCAGGAAATTCTAATTAAATGAAAAATGTGCAAGAGGAATGTGCAACTTTTGTATTTCTAACGACCCAGATATTCAGTGCTTTCTTTTTTGTCCAAGTTCTCATAAGTTACAGGAGAGCTTTTTGCCTTCAGCCACAGGGAGCTGAGGTGGCTTAGAGGGTGGTGATATTTCCCAGACATACCAAATCCAGTTCATTTATCATCAATATCCACAGGAAATAATAATCTGTTTATACATCACATTTCTCTGAGCTCTGTGAGGTTCTTGTTATGAATTCCTTCCAGCTGCTTTTCTCATTCCCACAGCAGAATTGCTTGGGAAGGGTTATCCCTTATCCATCACGCACTCTAACAATTATTGACTGATAGCCACTGGTAATTCCAACTCTCCGACAATCTTTGATAAAGATTTTGTGCTGTTATTATGCTCTAAAATGTCTCCTCAACCATAAAGGCCTTGAACTCCAGGCTGGGTAGTTGGCACAGCCACCTTTTTGGGATCTTTGAATAGGAAGAGCTTAATAATACAGAAGATAAAGGTTTTATAAGGATAGAAATGCCAAAAATGAGAGTGGGTTCAAAACCCCTGCTTTCTGCCCCGTGGGAGGGGTTGTGTCCTGCTCCCTTTGGTGAAGGGATGTCTGGAGCAACTGAGGTTTCTTTTATCCTGGTCAATGATTTTTGGAAAAAGTAGGTTAAGCAAAGCCGTGAAATAAAGCAATCAGAACAAGGTCAAAAAAAAAAACCAAAAACCCAAACCACCACCAGTACCGAAAAACCCCAGTAAAGACCCCCCAAAAAGCTGTGCCCAAGCTCCTTTCCTTCAGATCCTGGTTTTGCACTGCTGGTTTTGTAGGATACCAACTTTCTGTTCTGATTTGTGATGTGTTCCCCCCCAAATCAACTCTCTGATTTATTCACCACTCTAAATTTCTTTGCATCTCTTGTAGATTAATGTTTTCTTGACCATCACTCCGTACCTGCGTTCAGGTGCATTCAGGTACTGCTGCTCTCATTTAGTTTAACACGTGACCCAATGCCAGCCTGGGGCACTCCCCATCCTGGAAAGGGTCAAGCCACAAACACCAGAAATAATTATTTTGCTTTTTAAGTAACATGGGGAAAGAGGGAGAATAAGAGAGGAATGAATTCCCAACTCAGTTTTAAGGCAGCAAGAATTTAAGTCAATTTAGCCCCCCGTGCTAATTAATACTCCCAAAGAGCTTTAAAATGTAACAACAGAGAGGATGAATTATTTAAAGTGTAGGTGACCAAGAGAAATCTGGATGAAGACGACACTGCCTCTACTTTTGGTTTTCAGGCAATAAATTGCATTAAAATTGGTGGCAATGCATTGAAGATTTTGGTAAAACTTTGTTCTCAGCTGTAAGGAGTTGGGTTTCTGTAGGGATATCCTGTGCTGCAGGACAGGAAATTCAGGGCTGGAAAGGTAAATTAGGAAGAAAAAAAGATTTCAATCCCAAATGGATGAAACTTGAGATAGAAATGCCTGTTTTAGCCCCTAACTCTGGGTTTTTAGAGAGAAAACAAATGGTAATAGTAGTGCACTGAATTTATTTATTCTGTAAATCAAAAGCTGGATATTTTCCTTGCTCCTTTGTAATTTATTGAAGGAAAATTATAGAAATCTTTTTAGTGCATCAGGGGATTGATACAGGTTGCATTTCTGGCTTTCAGTCTAGTATCTCCCTCACCAGCCTTTGGAATTCTATGGGATTGATGGATTTCAGGAATTAGGCCCTAAAGTCTGATGTCTACAAAACATAGAAGAGGTTGAATTGTGTATATTTTGCCCTCAACCTGCAATATATTCCTTGAAGACAATAGAAAAAAGATTCATATAAAATTGTCTCTTTATTTGGAGGTACTTTAATATCAGAGGAGATTTGCTTCCAGCTAAGAAAACATTTGTTACAGAACTAAAAATGTTTGATACGCTGCTGTACCAGCTAAAGTTTGTTAGCGCACAGTGGCACAGTGCTGATAATTGAAGAACTCGCAGGATTTTCAGCAGTAAAAGATCCCCAGCGAGTGCTAAGCTCAGTGGGAAAATGTGATGTATAAATCTGCAGAGAGAGCAGAGGAACAGGAGGGGAGCAGCTCTGCACTCAACCCCAGGAACCCCAAACCACCACCGAAGGACGTTAAAAAGAAACAAAAGGGAGGAGATGATATCTTGGGGCATAAAAGCTGTTTTCAAAGAATTTTCTTGTTAAAGATAATGTTGGACAAGAGCCCGTGGAAATTCTCAACTCACTGGAGACTCCTGCTGTCTCTTGGCATGATCTGGTCCAGTGGAGGAATCAGCCTCTAGCCCTGTCTAGTCCAGGAATATCTAATTCCATGAGGAGAAGTGGTCACTGGAGGTATCAAGAGAGGTGGGAAAAGTCCAGGCAAGAGAACCACGGCCAAAGGTGATGGATAAACTGGTTTTGTGTGATGGGGTGAGGAACATCAACTTGTAAAGGACTCATGGCTAAGATGAAGGTTTGTTGTATCCAGAGTCAGCCAACCCTGGTTGATTTCAGAAGGAATGACAAAGGTGAGCCTGGAAAGAGCCAGAGAGGGAACAGCAAAGCCACCAGAGGAATTCACAACAAACTCCAGAGAGCAAAGGCAGTGCCACGGAGGGGGAGGCCGCTCGGGCACCTGTTGTGACAGCTGTGACTAAGCATGCAATGGCCAGATCAGGGTGAATAATGAGACAATCTGCTCATTTAAGAGTGGATATACAAACCCAGCAGGGACATGAAACTGTTTTGCTTTGTTTTACTGATAATGTGTTATTGGAGTCATGTCTCTGGCTGTGTCCTAGAGTGGGTTCAAAACAATTACTTACATAACACAGGATATATTTAAGTCAGGGAAAAGCAGGGAGGGAGAAATGTGTGTATCTCAATTTCTGGTTAAGAAGCAAAATCAAATTATGTTTTTCCGAATAGATTTATTGATTTCCATTTTTCCGGCACAGGGATCTCTGTCTCAAGGAACGGATCCCCCTTGCAAAACTTGAACTGGAAAGTAATCAATGAATGAGACTAAGCCCTGTATCCATCCCTTTCCAGCTGCTGGTTCCTCCCCTAATAACTGCTAATTATTCTAAGAGTAAACTCCTTAAAAATAACTCAATCAATGCGTTCTCCAAAAGTTGGAGCCCATCTCTGGATGCCTCCAGCCTGGTCCATGGTGGCCAGGCAATATTTGGTGCAGCCCCTGAAGTGCCTTTCTCTTGTAGTGCTCTGCTTTAGGAGTGGTCAGGTGTCTTCTGGATCAACTTTGGGGTTGATTTTGAGGTGGCAAATGCGCTGCTTTCACGAAATTTCATCCATAGGTGAAGAAAATTGTATTTGTTGATCACTTACAGAGCAAATTGCAGGACACCAACAGGGAAAACAAAAGGAAAAATTAAACTCCCAAAGCCAAGAAATAGCAGAGTCCAGGGCAGCTGCCCATGCTGCAAACCTGATTCACAAGTACTGGCATTCCATGCAAGAGTGACCAGCCCTTCTTTAATTTTCAAATGAAAACCATATTGAGAAACTTGGAATACAAAGACAAGATTTGTGGAATGTAAATACCTGGTGGGTGCAGCCAACCAGCACAAAATATCTTTGGAGGGAGCTGGAGCTCAGCCCCCACCGGAGTTCCCTGCGCCTACAGATCATCATGTACAGGGAGTAATTACAGCAGGGTTTGTCAACTAATTTGGTGGAGGGATGAATTCTTTATCTATTAATCAATGTAGGGAAGCATGAAGCACCCATAAAACATTCATCTCACTTTAGCTTCTTGTTTACCTTTAATTAGAGTTGTTCTGATTTGACTGGGAAAAATGGAGGTACCTTGGAATACAGAGGTGTCAGCTGGAGCATCTTGGACAGCACTTACTGCTGTGGGATCCTCAGGGAAATGGGTCAAGTAGCTTGGACTTTTATTTCCAAAATGAGCAGCTGTAAATTTCTCACAGTGTACAACTCCTAAATCAAAGGTAAATAAAAGGATGGTTACAGTGCCAGCACCTCACCAATGAGAAGAAATTTTGTAGCAGCGTGAATTAATTAATTTTTCATTTATACCTGCAGTGGTCACCCCTCTTTCCTCAGTTTCCCCATTCCTTTATTGTTACATTTACGTACAAGGAGGATATTTATTAGGAAAACTTCATTTCTTCACCTATTTAATTATCTACAGTTGAAACAGAGTGAGACCAATATTTTTATTATTTTTAATTTTTAATCCCTTGCAAAATTGTTTACCTTTTCTTCCCATAACTTCCATGGGGGTTATAGGTAAGGCTGTAACACCCATGCAGAGTTATGGGATGTTTTATAACTTGTGTGTAGTGTGTGACGCAGATAAATGCAACTGCAAGCATAGAAAGCCCCAGTGGGTCACTTGCATTTCATTTCATTTTAGCTTGACTTTAAATCAGTGATTTTTTTTTTTAGAAGAGAATTCTTTAAAATGCTTTTATAAAATGAGAAGTCCTGGTTAAGCCTTGCAGTCCTACGCACAAGTGTGGAAAACTGCAGCTTCACTAAAAACCGTGCGGTAAATGTGCCGTTCCTTGGTGTATGCTTATTATGGGTAAATATTGTTCTCTGGGTAGTGCCTAGAAATTGTAATTAATTTCAAATACGCCCTCTTTTTGTCCACGTATGCAGATTTCAAATCTGTGCCTCCGCCGGTTTTGACACCGTGCAATGAAGCATCCAAGCTCTCAGATGTCTGGCTCTTCCGAGTTGTGAAATGAGAAAACAAACAAACCCAGCCATTCCAGCCCTGTCAATCTCCTTCTCAGTGGACAGATGCCCTGGCGCCAGAAAAGCTTCAGGCCAGGATCCCACACCTCTCGGCAGTGCCAAAAAGAAGCCGGAGATCTACTGGACGCAGAAGTACGGCGGTTCCTCACCTCAGAGAAATGGTGTTCATGGCCATGCCGGAGCTCCTGGCTGAGGCTGTGTGGGGAAATGTGCAGGCTCTCCTTCCTGCACGAGCCAGTGACTCCTGGTCTCCCAGATAATCCACCTGATCTACTCCTGGAGCAAGGTGCCTCCGGACAGTGATGGATTAATGGGTGACAGTCCGGGTTCGTGCGCTGAGGTTTCCGGTATGAGCCGGGTATGTTGGTAGATTTTGTGGATTGCGTTGTTAATTAATTAAATGGCATCGTTAATTATGGTTTTAAATATTTTATTGGGTGCTTATCTGGTGGGAATTGGCTAAAGTTTCTGAGAAAATGGGAGAGTTTGGGTTTTAACACAGACAGCTCTCTGTGCTGTCTACGGCCATGTCCCCTTGAAGGCCATCACTGGAAGTCCCAGCCCAGGTGTCCTGTTGGGCACAGGACTTTTTGGAGAGGGATGAGGCTTCAGTCTGGTCTATCCACGCACTCCTGAGGACATCTTGGTGGGCACAATTCCAACAAAGCCCAGCCTAGTGCAGCCGAACCCCCCAAGATGCACAAAAGCACCCTGGGAGTCTTGCAAAGTGGGTTTAAAACCCTGCAGATCCCACTGAATTTATTGTACCAGCACTGACTGAGCCAATGACCTGTTTTGGTACGGACAAGGTTTTCTTTTTGGCTAACGATTTGTGTTTAGTGTCACATGGGGCGTCCCAAGAAGCTGCAGCATTCAGGCCTTTTAAATGAATTCCTATCCCTTGCATATTAGGGGGAATATTTCCACTGCAGCAAACACCATAAACAGTTTCCACACTGGGGTGTGTTATACTGCCACCAGAATTGGTTCTTCTGATGGTTCATTTCTTTTATGCTGAGAATTCAGGACCAATTCAGCTCGGTTTTATGCATCATTAGAGATTTACAATTACTTTGCTATAGTTTCTTTCTGGAAGCCTATCTCTCATGGTTAATGCTATGGGAGTCCTGTTGTGTGGAGGCTGCTACGAGCCACCTTATAGCAATAAAGCATTCGAGAAGGATTTGGAATTATGAGTGGCTAAAGTCTCCGTGCAGTGCCTGTAATGCTGTTATCCCTTGCTGAGCTTGGGTTCAAATCCTTTTTTTTCTTCTCCCCAAATTAGGAAAAAAAAAAAAAAGCCGTTTCTTTGAGACGTTTTGAATCATTTACATGTAATTTTTTTTTGTTGAACTGCTGCAGTCGGAAATGAGGAATTGTGAGAATTTCCATTTGGATTTCATGATCCTTAAAATACATTTAGGTTGTATTAGTATATAATGAAAAGAAGGCCTCCTCTTTTTTTTTTTTTTTTTTTTTAACTCACTTTTAAAAAGTCTAATCATTATTTGGGACTTTATTTTGGTTTTTGTATTTTATGTGTGTTGCTAAAGCCAATAAATTTCACAAGCTCTGCCCTTACACAATAAGTAGTGGATCTGCATGTGTTATAATCCACATAACTCACTCATTTTACATAAATACACTATTGCACTGAAACAAACATGATATGCAGTGAATAATATGGGCCTGATCTAAAGGCCATTAAAATCAATGAAAAGATTTCAAATTAACTTTTATAGCCTTTAGATCAGGCTCTAAATGGGCAAATTACAGTTATGGAGTTTCCCATTTACATACCTGTGTGCTGCATTTAATGTATTTCATGGAATTGAAATTACTTGGTCCTCTTTTTCATGCTTTTTTAGGCTAAGAATTTGCCAAGGGCATCAACAGCAGTTTTCCCAGGCTCCAGCACAAGGATTATGTAGTCAATCCACAAATGACTCAAATCTTTGAAGAAAAGGACATGGTTATCAGAGAAGCTTTGACGACAGCAAGGACGGGAGTGCTATCTGCCTTTTTCCATCAGAGATTCCCATTCCCTCTCATTAACATACTCGGGACATCGGCATAGCCATCGGCCCGAGGGAATCGCTTCCAGCTTTTAAGGGAATATGCACAAGACCTCGCCCCTTCGTCATTTCGAACAGATCAAACCAGATTTGCCTCGTGTGAGGTGAGAAGAAAGGCTGGGGCACAGCAGCACTGGGGGAGGGATTCAAAGGTTGCAGGGAATTTTCAAACCCATTGTTACATCTTGGTGATCTTTCTTCCTTTACAGGGCTCTTCAATCCCACCGAGGACGTGATGTCTGTGAAAGCTGCTGCTGCTGTAAGTGGGGAAAGGAGATGCCTCTACCTGCTCTCTCCCAGTGCCCTGTGATGAAAAATGCTTTTGGAGCAACACTGGAAATAAGCCATCAAAATATCTGATTAAACCTCTTAGGAAACTCTCACTAATCACCTTCTCTGCTCTTGATGGAATGTATTTATGCATTATAAATATACTTACTGTGTGTGTGTGCTCCATAAATCACATCCAGCACTTGTATATGATGTATAAGCACATTCTATAGAACACACACAAATACAGATGCCAAACTCCCACAGAGTTCATCACTGGAAAATGTTTGAAGGATCTGATCCTTAATATTTAATGAGCAAGATGCTATTTCCTTCCTCAGCTTTTATCTCTGGTTTGGCATAGTCATTAAATTTGTTGTTTCCTTGCAAGATTATATAATTTATGACCTAATTTTAGACTTTTGTGTAACTGCGTTGAAACACTCGTGGCGTATCCCGATTTCTTCACACGGAGTGTTCCAGCACAAGACACCAGCTCCAACACGACTTCTGTGAGCTGCCCGTCAGCAAGGAGTCACAGGCATGAAAGGAAAACAGCCCAGCAACATTCAGGCAGCATTACAGGATTAGTTTGTGGGGTTTTTTGCCCTGTAAAAAATGATTTTGCAGCATTTCCAAAGCCGTCTGCGGTGCTGGCAGGAATCCCCAGGTAAGACAGGCAGCACCCAGCAACTCCTGCTCCTGAAAATATTTTCATGCAGCTGTTCTGGATTTCAGACTGCTCTGGGACAGCAACCTTCAGTGCAGGGAGGGGTGTTTGGAGCTGGGGAAGCAGGGGAAGGAGGTCACTCAGTGCTTTAAAGCCACTGCCAGCCCCTCACCCTCTGGAATTTCCTCCCAGCACCAGCCTGGCTGCTGGGCTGACTTTTTGCTGCACAAGGTGTTGCCAGATAACTCCAAACTGAACCATTCTAAAGCTGCAGCCACAGTTTTTTGGTGTTTTCTGTGTGTCCAGAGTAATTCAGAGATGCTGTAAATAGTGCCATGAGCTTCAGCTATTTTGTCAATTTAAACTGTATAGTTGGGACCAGTCTTTCATCAAATTTAATGTATTGGCTGTTGCATTAATGCACTCAGAGCATTTTATCCTGCTGTTCCATAGAGAAGTGCCTTGTGGTTGAGGAAGGATTCTATGTTTCCTTTGTGCCTACAGTGCTGTTTGGAGGAGTTTTCCTCTTTTCCCACCTTATCCTGAATATCCAGCAGGGATGGCAGAGTTGGGGCGCTGCATCCTCAGATCAGCAGCAGGAGCACAGGGACCATGTCCACGCAGCCCAGCACACCCCTCTACCACAACAACTTCATGTACAGGGTGAGGGAGGTGCCTATAGGAAAGAAAAAGCATCCTTATAGAAAGGGGACATTAATTCTTGGATTAAGAAAAATTGGAGAGTTTGTCTCCTTGGCTTTAATGGAGCAGTTCCAGGAAAGCAGCAGAGAACAAAGTGTTTTCAGTATCACATAATTCAAGAGTAAAATCATAATTCCAATTACCGTTGCAGCCACTTCTGGCCTTGGGAAACCTATGCTAATATTTATTATTATATGATTGACCTCTGATTTCTTCATCATTTACATTAGCAACCCTGATATTCTTAGTAACATCCTTTAAATCATAGAAGCAGGTGTCAACAGTGCACGATGAAGTCACATCCTGCAGATTTTTTATTTACTTAGCCCATTTTTTTTTCCTGGTTAAATAACATTGTGAGATGCAGAATCTCACCTCCATGGGGCCTCGAGGGGTATATATAACCATGGAATGCATTTCCTATAATCTCACCAAATGACTCAATCCTATCAGAGGTACAAACAGTTTTACAAAGTCAGTATTTCACTCCCATCACTGCCTGACATCATCTTCCACACAGCACAAGAAAATATTTACTTGGCTCTTTGACATGAATTGCCACAAAGCCTTTGGAACAAAAACCAAAAAGTGAGAATTAAAATGGAATATATTGACTTAATGAATTTAGCCTCTTTTCTGTGTGCTGGATTTAGATGTCAGATGATTTCTTATAACATTTGGGATGGACATGGACACCTCCAATCCCTGTTCTCCAGAGAGGTGCCTACGCACGGATCAGAATTGCCCAGAATATCCAAAGCTGGAAGCTGATCCTCTTCTCCATCATCTCAATATTTTCTTTGCATAAGTGAGCATTTCTCTGGATGAATTAAGACACTGCATTTATTTTCCAGGTGCAAGTGAGGTGCCAAGGGCAGCCTGAGGCTTCTCACTGCCTTCAGCAGAGGTGGTAAAATTGTATTTATCCACAAAGAGACTGATTTTTTTCAGGGGTTTGGTTTTTTTTATTGTTCTGGGGATGTGTCAAAAAGTTTAAATTCTCTGTCTCCCATATCCACTGCTCATCTTCCTGCCTTGGTGCAGCTCCTGCTGTTGTTCACTTCCAGAGAGCACAGCCAGGGGCTTTTCAGCATCTCCTCGGGAAATGCTCCCCATCTGTGGAGCTGGGGAAAGTGGCACCCACCCGGGGAGGGCTGTCCTTGATCATCCTTGTCTCTCATCCATCATTTTTTTACTGAAATTAGATTCTTCTGAACTTACACTGCCTTAAAGGGTTTACCTGGCTCAGCAGGTGACAGTTTGGGGGTGTTTCAGATAGATTTTGCATCATTTGGGACAAATTTTTAAGGTTTGTCAGCCTTATCCAGTTGTCAGGCAGTCGTGTCCTCTTCCCCTCTCTGTGAGTGTAGCCCTAAAAACACCCTGTGATTTCTGGATGTCAGTGAGGGAGAAGGGTCAGAACAGCCCCAGATCCCGTTCCCGAAAGCTGTCATTGTGTAATAACCATTAGCAGCGTCTGTAATGACACAGGTTACAGCCACGGGACCAAACACCTGCAGGGAAGCTCCTCAGGCGAAATTCCCCTCGGCTCCAATCAGGTTTTTCCGGAGCAGGGACCGCTGGCAGCGCTCAGGGCGATCCGCCTGCTCCTGGATGAAGAGGCACTTCTAATCGACTGCTAAGAGACTTATTAGCAATGGAAAAAGGAACTGGAAGCAAGGAAAGGATTCTTCCTGGCAGAAATGTGCTTTGTAAAATTAGTTTTGCTGACGGGAGTAACTGGGTTAAACTCCTCGTGACTGGGGGTGCTATTTGTTGCCCCTTATCTTACCCAAGCAAAGGGCACCAAACACTTTGAACTTTGTAAATAATTGTTTCCAAAGTGTTGGGGCTTTTTTTCTCTCTATAAATTCTTTAGAGAAAAGCTGGTTTCTAATCCTTTCTCTGCCAATGCTTTTACAGCCTTTTCCCACTCTAGATACATTTTCTTTCCCCTCTTTGGATTTTAACATTTCTTAGATATTATAAAAATCTTTTTTAAGGGGGAGTGCAGAGCTTTTGCTCAGATTGGGAAAATCATTCCTAGAGCTTTAAGAAACTGGAGAGAGAGAGAGAGAAAACATCAAATAGAAGAACTTTATTGTGCACTGTGGCAGGTGTTGGGCTGTGGTGTGGAGATGTGTGTGCAGAGGCTGACCAGTGTCCAGAGCAGGCTGCTGGACTTCAGTCTGGCTTTTTCTCACTCCAGGTTCCTGGACAGTGAAAGGGCTGGCCCTTTGCTGGGTGTTCTTTCCTTCTGGGCTGAACCAAAGCCGGGATTTGCTCCTCCCTCCCCAACCTCACCCTGCCATTGCTCTGTCACTCCTGTGCTGAGGAGAGGGGCCTTTTTTCTTGCAAACACGGGGGTTTTTTTCAGTTTTATTTCACTTTTGCATCCACAGTAACAAATATTAATGCAGAAACAGGATAGAAACTGCCCCAGAGTGTGCAGAGTGTGCAGTGTCGTAGCCTGGAGGAAACCCATAAACCTGCATAAACCCAGCCCAACCCATGGGTGTGGGAAAACTGAAATGCTGAAAAGGCAAGACATTATTTTCTCCATCATCCTGAAAAATTGTATGTGAATTCTTTTAGTTATCTGCTATTTATTTCTTCACTTTTTTGGGCAAAAGACACAAATAATGAGAAATACCTCAATGGAGCTTGGGCTCTCCAGTGTGGGGGAAGTAATCCCTGAGGAGCCCAGCTGGGACATTTCCTTCTTGTCTTCAAGAAGTGACTCAGGTCTTCTTCAATGGTAGGAGGCTCCCACCGAGAATGATCTTCCCTCCTTCTCCTCCTCCAGAGCCGGGGGTTTCAGGCCTTGGATGCTACCAGCAGATCTCCAGGTACTTGGACGATGGTCTGTTCCCTGCCCCAGCTGAAGCAGGAAAGAATTGAAAGTTCAGAATCATGGAATCTTTAAGGCTGGAAAAAACCTTTAAGATCATCAAATCCAACCATCAGCCCAGCACCACCCAAATGTTCACCACTAACCCATGTCCACAGGTTTTTTGAACACTTCCAGAGATGGTGACTCCATCACTGCCCTGGGCAGCCCATTCCAATGGTTTACACCTTTTCCATGATGAAATTTTCCCTAATATCCAGTCTAAACCTCCCCTGGCCCAGCCTGAGGCCGTTCCCTCTCATCCTGTCCCTGTTCCCTGGGAGCAGAGCCCGAACCCCACCGGCTGCCCCCTCCTGTCAGGGAGTTGTGCAGAGCCACAAGGTCCCCCTGAGCCTCCTTTTCTCCAGGCTGAGCCCCTTTCCCAGCTCCCTCAGCTGCTCCTGGGGCTCCAGCCCCTTCCCCAGCTCCGTTCCCTTCTCTGGACACGCTCCAGCCCCTCAAAGTCTCTTGTAGCGAGCGGCCCAACACCGAACGCAGCAGTCGAGGAGCGGCTGGTATTTTTTTCCCCTAAAAAACCCCCAAAATAAATCTCTGATTTTTGAGAAGGCACCTTCCAGCAGAGCCCAAGTGGGAATGTTTGCGTTCGATGCCATCCATCACGGCGGGAGCGGCTCCTCGGGCTGCGCTGGTGGCCAGAAGGAGCTGTCAGGGCCGGCGCGCCGGGCGGGCTGGGAGCCGTGCTGGCACCGGTCCCTGCGCGCGGGGGATTTCTGCTCTGACAATTTTTGGCTCCTTTAGGTTCCTCCGGAGCTGCATGGAATATGTAATGCCCTGCACGGGGCTGACAGGGAACTTCAGTGCAGATTGCAAGCAGAGATCCTCTCCCTGCATCACTTTGTTTTGCACTGCTCTAAAATAATTTTCCTCGTTCCTGCAGCTCCTGTAAAGCCAGAAGAGCTCTCTCTGTATTTCCTTCCCGGATGCCTTTTTCTCCTCTGCTTACAACTATAAAAGCAGCTTTTCATGCTCCAAATCAGAGATAAATGGAAATCGCTGCTGAAGAAATAAAACACAAGGCCAATCAAATTGTGGCACAGGAAGCAGCCTTCAGCCAGTGCATTTTTGAGAGCTATTTTTAGACTATATTTTTATTTTGTCACTCCATATGGGAAGTCAAACCCATATGGTTTGGGAGAATGGGAGGTTGTGCTTTTATAGTGATCTCGTGAACTATCCCAGCTCAGCTTTGTCCTTAAACTCGTGCTTAAATCCAATTGCCTCAGGTGGGACTGGAGCACATGAACTGCTCCCGAGGCTGTACCAGCACAATTCCCTCCTGAGGTGTAAAACTATTCTACATTTGTTAAACCAGTCCCCAGTTAACTCGGCTCTCCTTAGTTACAACTTTTCTCATCCTTTCACCTGCCTTTTGTCCTTTTTAACATGTTCACCTCTTCTCCAATGTTCTGATGCCCTGATGGATGTGTTTGGTCCAGTACCAGCCAGGATGCAGAGCTGAGCATCCACAGCCATCACTCTCCTGCTCTTCACAGTGGATGTTGCTGTCTTCCAGACATCCAGATTAATGTGATTTTGAGGAATAAGACTTTTTTCACACCGTGGCAAATTCTGAGTATGCTGATGAAGCAATAATTGGCTAGAAAAGGTATTTTCCTTCTGTCACCCTAAATGTATAATATTAGAAATGCATCCTCAGTGTTCATCCACCAGAATATCCACTTTATTTGCGTTAAAAGTTTTTCATGACACTGAACCAAAAATTATGTGTCTTTTAAGGAATTTTGTGGCATGGTTAAAAACACCAACAGGAAGTTTCTGACATGGCAAATTCCAGAGGATCGTTTTATGAGTTTTTTCAATTGTAATCCTGGAGTTTCTTCCCTTTGCAATTTTTCAGAAGGTGGAATTAAAAAAAAAACCCAAATGACAGCAGCTGGATGCTTTTATAGGTAAAATAGTGAGCAGAGGCTCAGAAATGTGGGGGATTTGGTTTACTGGATATGGTGGAATCGGGTCAAAGGTTGGAATGGATGATCTTGAAGGTCTTTTCCAAACTTAATGATTTTGTGGTTCCGTCGTGTGAATTACAGAGGTTCAGGGTAGCAAACACCCCATGGAGCTGCTCTGACTAAAGGAAAAATCATTTTCTGTGTTATTTTTGATTCTGCAGTTATATTTAACCTCCATGTGGAAGCAGAGCTAAGGAAAGAGCAGGGCATTGGCAGTCAATATTTTTATGGTGGTTTTTTTTTGTTTGGTTTTTTTTTTGTCATTTTCTTTCCTTAGGAAACAGTTCTCCCCTTTTTGAGGGGATAAAGTGCAACAGGAATAGGACTGCCCAGTGGAGAATTCCTTGTGGCAGACGGATGGGCAGCATGGAGATTTCTGAGATGGTTGGGATGTCACCTCCATTGAGCAGAAGGAAGGTTATGCTAAAACTGTTTACCAAAACTGAGACCTCATGGATTATTTTGTTGGAAAGTCAAGAAAACCACCACTGACTTTTTCCCCAGAGCAGAGATCTTGTGTTAGAGGAGACAGTGAGAAAACAGTCTGGCCCCAAAAGAGGAAAAAGGGAAAACCTGAGATTAGAGCAGAGAAGAAGTATCAAAATTTGTAAAAGAAATTTGATGAAGTCCTAATTGTATCCAAAATCCATGTTTGTTTTGAAATCCAAGGAACTACTGTCACATTATTTGCTCAGAGGAGCTCTGTAGTCAGAAATGCCTCATCACTTGTATCCCACTTTCAAAAGTACAGTTTATACCATTCTGAAATCCCAAAAGACAGGGAAAACACCTGAACTTATGATGCTTGGGAGTGTAGGAATTTGATGCAAGAAGCTGGGTTTTCCCAGGAATGTTATGCTGGAATACTTGAGTAACACAAGTTCTAGCATAGGTGCTTGTGGGGGTGATGTGGGCACAGGAGCACTGTGAGGTGCACTCGCCACTGCTCTTCCTGGACATCCCTCGGCACATTGGAGCATCGTGGTCCTGGTAAATCCAGCCAGGAATCTGTCGGTGGCTTCAGCCGAGCTGGAATTCCATCCCAGTGACATGGGCTGCTGACGTGGAGTGATGTCAAGTCACTGATGTAGAACTGGAAAAATTCCTCGTCACATAACTGATCCCACTGGGTTCCCAAATTTCACTTGGGATTTTCTACCGAGTTTCCATTCCCATTGCAAATACATGGACAACATGTTAGGGCAGTATCCTTGAAAAAGTAAAGAAATAATTTCTTTAAGAGATGGGCGATCTGCAGAAGACATTTGTGTAATTTTGCATTCTAAATGTGATTTATATTTATAAATAAATTTGCATAAAATCTCCAGCTCTCGATGTCATAGTTCTATTCTATCTTTAATTCAGATGCTCAAGAAATGTAAATTATTTTTACAGCTAAATAAAAGCCATACAAAGCTGCCAGGAGAGAATAATGAGATACACATTGTACCATGCAGCCATGATAAATCCAGCAGCACCGTGGTTACAGCCAAGATGGGAGGCCATCAGAAACCAGGGAATATCAGCACGTAGAGATTCCTATGATTTTGCAGACTAGTCTGAACTGGGGGAAACTCATGACACAGGTTAGTTAGGGAAAATATTCACCTGCAAGATAAACAGGCCCCTAAAATGAGGGGGAGCAGTCGGTTTAGATGGCAGGGGTTTGTTATATTTATTGTATTATTTATACAATAGATTTATCAGCCATATTTGGGCCAGGCTCTGCATATTTGTAAAATAAAGACAGCAGAATTCTTGTAACACACAGGGGTTTGCAAATGATTGGGGGGTTGCCAGTGATGGACAGGCTTTAAAAATATGGTTGAGCCATGAGAGTGGCACCAGGGAAGAGGGATACTGGGATCTCTCAATCATTGGAATGCCTTGGTCAGTAAAAAGTTCCAAATGCCACAGATCTGGATTAACCAACAGATTAAAAACTGGGTCCCCCTCATCAGCAATTAACTCAAACATGAGGAGATAATTATCCCGAATGAGGATGTGAAAAATCTCAGCTGATGGTAGTCATAGAAGGGTAAATAAAAGGTGCAGGGAAGGCCTAGTGTCCTTTCCTGATGAAGAGGTTTAAGGAGTAAGTTGCCTGGATTTTCAAGAGCTCAAACCTTGCATTCCATGACTTGCTGTGGCTGATGCAGGTAGGTCCCATCATTCTCTGGTTTTATCTCATCTCTGACCTTGTTTTCCAGTAAAAGAGGGGTTTTGCTGGGCATTTTTGCTGTTTGTTTGCTGCTGGAAGTGTCTAAATCCACCCTGCCCCTCAAAGTAAAATGTACTAAAGCTGGTATTCACAGCACTGCTGCTATTGCCTGTTTGCTGAGTCATGGTGGTCTTGCTTTAATTAAGCTCAGCACTAAGGTCAAACAGGGTCAGTATTAAGCTTGGTGTTAAGGTCAAATGCTTCAAGAGTGGCTTGATGACTTTGGAGGGCTTTTCCAACCCTGATGATTCCAGGATTCTAACGGTGGCTCTCCAGGAGCTGGGTGGCTGCTCCAAGGCCCTTTGCAGGAGATGGGGTGCAGAAGACCAGGAGTGAGGAAGGGATGTGTCCCGTGTTTCTGGATGAGCGACCACATGGAATTCTTGGAGGCAGCAGCTGTGACAGGCTCTCCTGTAGAGCCTAAATTCTGCAGAATGTTTGTTCTAGAGCTGTCACTTCCCAGTTTTATTTTGTGGCGAGGTGTGCACAGCAAACCTGGTGTGTTGGGATCTGCTGCTTTTCCCTTGGGGTTTCCTCTTCCACACAAAAAAGCAAACACCGCTTTTGTGCTAAATTTTAAACTGGCATCAGCCAGGACCCTATGGGATTCTGAGCACCTTGTTGAGAAGGTGCTGAGCTGTTTAAGCTCTGTGGGCCCTCAGCATCCTGAAGGAGTGATCCCTGTGGTGCTCAGTGCTCCCAGGCATGTGGGCAGCGGTGGCAGTGAATGGCGACAGCCGAAAACGCCTGTCAAAAGCAGAGCTTTGTTCTGTTGAATCGGGCAGTGAATGCTTTGGGCATCCCAGAGAGCCTGGCCAGCCCTGTTCACTCCTAAGGACCACTCGTGTGCCTTAATTGAGGCAGTGCCTGAATGCTTTAACTGGGTGGGATCAGCACAAACATCCCCGAAAGTCAAGCTCTCTTCTGTGTCTGTTTTCTAAAGCTAATGATCACCAGGCATTAAAAACCCAGTCTTGGGCTTTGGAGATGCTGAAGCATCTTGTTTCCTATTTGTAAAGGTGAATGCTTTCACCTTAAAATAAAATGTCTTTATTTCCGAGATGTTGGAGCATAGAAAAACGGAGTGCTGTAAACTTAGTGCCCTTGGAAGCTTTAACTGATATTAAAATGTCCATAACTTTAAGAAAAAACAACAAAATAATGCTGCTTAGAAATATTTAAAAACAAAAAATTATGCTCAGCAGACAGCCCTTATGACAAGGCTCTGCCCAGAGTGAATTTTTATGCTTGAGTTATAAACCCTTGAAAAATGGGGATCCTAATATGAAAGCTGACACAGCTTTAACTAAAGCAGCTCTAGTAAGTGCTGCTATAATTATTTGCTCATTAATTACAAATTTTGCAAGACATGAGAGTAACACAAATTGGAAAATAGGAATAATTATCAGTAATAACGCCACGGAAGCTGGACACATTGAAAGTATCTTCCTCTTTAAATTTAATAATAGCAAGACAGCTAGAAAACTAATAAGAAATACATAATTGAAAATTAACCTTGCAAATCTGCTGTTAATAAACCATGGTACTCTTGCACTACAATAATTTTAAGCAGCCCTTAATTTGCATTTGAAATGTTATTCCAGGTAATACTTTGTGCCTTCACAACGATCCATGTGTCTTCGAATTAAAACAAAAACGCCAAGGTTGGATTTGGGATAGCTGGGGAGGAGGGAATGGTATATCCTGTAGTTTTTAGCAGCTCAGAGCTGGGATGGCTGGAAATCAAACGTACAATGGGGATTTTTGTGCTGTGATGCCTCAATGCTGTTTTGTTGTTGTTGAATTCGGGCATTGTGGTGTTTCGTGCTTTCATCGTCGCCTTGTGTAATCCACCAGTTGGGCTCTCGGATCACTTGTGCTTTCTCATCCTCCGAGGTGTGAGACTTGATTACTCGGGGATGATTTAAACATCCAGAGCGTTGGGAACAGGAGTGTGTGGTCCTTGAGCTCCCCTGCTGCAGCACAGGCTTTTCCCGGCGTGCTCGAGTGGTTTTCATGGATCTAATGGGGGCAGTGCTGGAGGCTCTGGGATTCGCTGGGCAGGGGAAGTCAGTGCAGCCTCTGGCTCAATGAAAGGAGCTGCTGGCACCTTGTGCCTGAGGTTTTTTCCCCACTCAAAGGGAAGTGGCACTTCCTTATGAATATTTTATATCTGTTACCAATTGGCAAAAGCCTCCAAAAATTTTAAATCAATCAATTTGCAAGTAAAGATGAAGAGAATTGTTTACTCAAAACGCAGACTGAGTCAACTGCTCTTGCTAAGTATCTCCCACTCACAAAATAAACCTGATATATATCTCTGCCCGCACAGAAAACTCAGAGCCAAGAAGTGTTTAATAATTTTGGAGCTCGTATCTAGCGAGCACTGAGTGCTCATCTGAGAAAAAAGGATAGATCCTAGGAAAAAAATCATCCCTGACAGCAGACTTGTATTATATTGCAATACTAATGGCAGTGGAGGTATATGCAGGCACTCAAAGTTGTGTGAGACTGAGCAGCTTTAACAAAAAATAAAATAAAAATAGAAAAAATAACCCAGAGACCTACAGTGTTTGGCATCAGAGCGGAGGAACATCGTACACAAACAATTGGGTTAAGAGTGTGCACTCCAAACAGGGTTTCTGCACAATTCCAAACTCCATCAAGGGCTGCATGTAAAACGTTGGCTTCTTTGTGCAAACCCACAAATCCTGGGGGAAAGGCCATGCGGGGTCAGCAATTCAGCTGTTTGTCTGCTCACTTTATGTAAGAGGTTAGCAGCAGTGTGCTTTTTGTCCAAAGCCAGCAATAGCAGGAACAGCTTGTTTCTGAAAGGGCTGGGGCTCCCCTTGTAGTGCTGGAGAAGGGGTCCCGAAATAAACCTCGGATGGGGATAGTCTTTGGTTTGACCTCTTCTCCATTTATTGGGCTGTAAGTGTGTGTGTGACTCCCATCACTCCCCTCAGCCTGTAAAGCTCAAACATCAGCAGCACAGGTATTTTCCCTTCGTTTCAAGGTGTTTCAGGGAATTTCAAAAACAAGGCAATGTGGGAAAATAAGGACTTTTGGGTGCCTGAGCTCTTCCTCCAGAGGAGCTCGAGGGGTTGGATGGAAAACAAACCTTCCATCTGCTCACAGCCCCTGGGTGAAGTCCCAACAGCTTCCCAGGTCTCCGTGGCTTCAGTCCGGGGAGGGAGAGGATGGTGATTTCTCCTTCCAAAAATACCTTTGGAATCAGGTAAGTGGTAAAAAATAGGAAAATGAAAAATTCCTTTACAATCTCTTCTGCTTTGGGGCGAAGCTCTTGGAGCAGTGGAGCAGAGCTTATTTTGAGGATGGTGAGGCCTGGCAAAGGGTGCCCAGAGAAGCTGTGGCTGCCCCTGGATCTCTGGAAGTGTCCAAGGCCAGGCTGGACGGGGCTTGGAGCAACCTGGGACAGTGGAAGGTGTCCCTGCCCATGGCAGGGGGTGGATTAGTTGGTATTTAAGATCCCTTCCAACCCAAACCATTCTGTGATTCCATGATGTGTGTGAACCCAGTGTGACCAAGCTTAAACTTGTTGATGTGAGGGAGATTTCACTTGATCCATGAGGATCTGGAAATGGAAAAGAGTGAGGATGGGAGTCCTCAGCTTAACCCTGGTCAGGGTTTAACCAGTACATTTGTGAACATAAGAATTGATGATAAGAGATGGCCAGGGAAGGGCTGTGGAAGGCTGGGTGGATAAACTTGCACTTCCATGTGTGTCTGCCACTCCTTCTGAGAGTTCCCTGCAAGCCCAGAGGGAGTTTTGGGGCCATGCTGGATTTGGTGAGGGAGCTCAGAATCTCAGCCACCCCACGGCGCGTCTTTGGCAGAAGCAGCCTTGAGAGCCACATGGATGAAGAGGAGCAGGGAATGGGCAGCCACAGAGCCAGCCTTGGGAAAAAGGAGATGGAAAATACCCTCTTCTTCTAGAAAACCAGCAGGCTGGGGCACAAATGTGCCTCTAACGCTGCTCCTGAGGCTGCCTCTGCCAGTGAGTCCCAATCAGTGTTCCGTTCATCCCTGCTTTCTCAAGGGAAGACATAAAGGAGCAGCGGAGCCAAAAGGAAGCTATTTTTAGAAGATGGAGAGATGATTTTTTTTTCCTTAACCGTTCTGCTGTTATTTATGTTGCGTAGTTCTTGAGTTATTTATTTCAGTGGGAGTTGATGCAAAGTGGGATGGGGTTTAATGTGTGGAGGGATGGTGAAATCCATCCTACAGCTGTCCTTGCTATTTCAGGGCTGGCTTGGAAAGTCTTTCCAACCTGCAAATTGGAAGGTGGCTTTTGGGATGTTATCGAGGTGTTGCTGATGGCCAGGGGTGTTTGTTGTCCCCAGTCCCTCCAGTTTCCAGTGCACTGACCATTCTCCTGTGGCTGCCACTGACCATCCTCGTGTGGTTGGCATCGCAGTATGTTCTAACCTGGCACTTAAGCCACCCATATGCATTTTTAAATCACTATAAAAAGGATCATTCCAAGTGTGCTCCAAGGTAAAAATAAAAGATGTTAACACTTTTCATCGATCAAAGCTAATTTATGCAAAATGGGCTCTGCTGGCAACTGCAGCAAGGTAGAAATGGTGACATCATGGAGCGTGAGCTCTGCCAACCTGGGTTAGTGCTGGAATGACAATGGAGTGATTTAGCTATTATGAGCTCACTTAATATTTCATACTTAAAGTGGAGCCCAACCTGCAGCTCAGGGTTATGTGAAGTGCACGTTGTGGAGTTGTTTCAGAACAGATTTTGACACAAACTTTGCAGCTAAGGGAAATGTTTGAGTGACACACATATTGCATATGCTGTTACTCTGTGAGGCTGCTGAAAATCCTTTCAGAAAGGAAAACTTACTGGGGAATGTTTTCTATTTTCTATATATGTGTGCGTGTACATAGACACATGCACACTCAAGGGTGGAAAATCTGGAATGTTGTCTTAAGCTTTCTGCTATGAAATCATCACAGGAGAAGAAAATCACTTGGATCACACAAATATAGCTGCAGTTTTTAAATCCCAAACCCTGTCACTCTCACAACAATGACAACAAAATACTGTAGATGGGACGGGTCACGAGTTTGAACTTTTAACACCAATTTTAGATTCCAGCCTCTTTTAGAGAAACAGTGCTGAAGTGACCTCCCATTCAGTGAGGGAAGTACTGCAGCTGGTCTGAAAAAACATCAAGTAAAGCACCAGGAAAAGAAAAGCTTGTTGTAGTTGAAGCTTTGGCTCCCCAGGTTTTCGGCTGATGAGTGAGGATGTGCCTCTTCCCAAGCCTCAGTGGCAGCCCCTGCACTGAGCCTGGGAGCCTTCTGTTGCTTTGCTCACCTTGCTTTTTAAAAATGTCATTATTAATTGTCAGAGAATTGGAATTACATTTGGAATAACTAGTTTTCCTGTTTAGTGCATGATGAGGAGAGGCAGAATTTAGACAGTGTTGGTGAGGAACAATATCCAAGAAAATCTTATCCAGGCTGTAGGACAGTGGCAAAAGAGCAGGTGGGGACTGGTGTTCTTCCAGTAAAAACCACAGACAGGACACTTTGATATATTTGGGGTAAAACACAGTGGTTGTAGGAGGGTTAACTTGCGAACCTTGGCCACTGCAGTAGGAGGTTGGGACAGATGAACCATGAGAAGGTTTTTTTGGGTGGATTTAGTCACTTTTCAGACCCGTTAAAGGACAGGAAGGAATGATTTGGGATATGTTTTCCTCTAGAAATACGGTGATGTCTGCACCTGCTGTTAAGTCTAAGATTGACAAAGTTTCATCGTTGATGACCTTGAGGATCAGTGTTGCCTCTCTTTTTTGGAGAGAACAAGGACAATGAGTATCCCAGAAGAGATGTGGCCAGGCCTGGGGCCTGGAAAGTGCCTCATTGTCTGGAAAAACGACTTTTTTACCCTCTAAGTCTGTCATGTTCATCAGGTTCTGTGTCACAAAGCCAGGTCTGGTTGCACATTGTTGGCCACCAGCAGCCTGTGTTTGAAAGCACATTTTGGGGGTAACTCTGCATGTCTGAGACTGAGACATTTCATATTTAGGGAAGGTGCTAAAGATTTTTGCACCCACATTTGAGGCTGTTCTGCAATATCTTCCATGGCAGTGAAATGACCTTGCCACTGCTATAAACACTTATCCAAAGCAATCATTATTGGTTCAAACATTTAAAATATAGTGACATAATGATTATTCATCAGTATGATCCTTCAAGTTGAATTAGGACAAGAAAAAGAAGTGCAAATCCAGAATTCTAGGATTTTTAGTTAATTTAAATGCTACTTTAGGATCTTTTCCTGTCCACAATGAATTTCCACTGTTCCTTACAGCTAATAGAAAATTTTATGGTTTTTCAATCAGAATTAGTTCAAGCCGCTAGAAAACGTCCTTTGTTCCCATATTGATAGGAACGCAGTATTCTCCTTTCTTCCTGTTTGGCCTCCTCTGCCCTGGATGCAACGGGAGTAAACACAGTGGAAGGATTTGTATTCCAACAAAGAAGAACAATTGCAGCAGTGTTTAAATTCACAAGGTTTCAGGATTGTAATTGGAGTTTATTTGAGGGTGGGGGGAGGTAATGTTTATCACACTTCATTTTAGAGGCTCTCCCTTTGCCTTATCCCTGCTTATCACAGAGGGACAAACGTCTTTCCCTGGAACGGGAATAATTCCGATTCTGTTCCAAAAAACAGCCTAGAAGCCATGGGATCGCAGGAATAGATTTCTCCCTCTAGTGGCAGCAGAAAGGGAGATGCAGAACTCTTGGACCAGGTAGTTTCTTCTGGATTTTTTTTTCCTTCGGGAAATCATATGAGGTAAAAGAGCTGCTGTTTATTTACAGCTTCAAAGAAATATTCATATGGCACAAAATATCTGCAGCTGCCTCCTGGTTCTCTTTAGTCAGTGAAATACTTTAAAACCAACCCACTGAAGGGTGTTTCTCTAATTTTTAAAAAGACCTTGAGGCTCAAAGTACAACAGAGACAACCTGAGAAACACAAATTCTGGTTAGTTTGGTGTCCTGCTATTTCCTGGTGGCAGAACCATGGAGCCGACATCGTACTCAGGAGTAAGTGCTGGAATCAGCTCAGCATCCCTCCCTGCAATGCCTGGCACTGGGCAGCCTGCAGAGAGGGAGGGATGGGGATATTCAGAGAACTGCCTTGGGGTGTTTTTGAATCATATCTGGGGCTACTGTGTTTCTTTGATATGTAAAATGTAAACCCACGTGCTCTCAAGGACTTAAACTGCCCTTGTGCCCCTGTAGGAAAGGGAACAGCGTTTTGTATCTAAGCAGCAGAGGCTGAACAGCACCTGTAAGTCAAATAATAAGCACAGTGAACACAGAAAAGTTGTGGCTGCCCCATCCCTGGAAATGTCCAAGGCCAGGTTGGATGGGGCTTAGAGTAGCCTGGGATAGTGGAAAGTGTCCCTGCCCATGGCAGGGGGTGGAATGGGATGAGCTTCAAGGTCCCTTCCCACCCAAACCATCCTGGGATTCTATAAAACCTCCCTCTTCTGTCCTATTTCTGCTTTCCATCTCCTGATGGTGCTTTAACTACACAAGAAGAGCATAAACCCACTAATCCTTGGTTTAGATGCGCAGAAAGGTTGATCTGTGGAGGGAGCTTGGCTGAAGCATTTGTCCCTGGTTGACTTCTGGATCTGTGGTTGGTGTTTTAGTCCCCAGGACTCAGTCCCTGCTTCTTGTGAGGATTTCAGTGCAAACCCTCCCTTTAGTAGATTACATGGAGAGAAGGTTGAAACAGCATCTTAAATTCAGGGAGAACGTGTCCTTCAGGCTCTGGTGCTGAAAACAGTGTTGAGCCAAAGGATGTTGTGTTATCAACAGAGAACACAAGACACCCCCAGCCCCAAAGTGATTGGGGCGCAGCTCAGGTCCCCTTTGATGTGGGGCTGCAGAACGGGTGCCCTTGGCGGATTTGAGGGTAGAACTTGTGCAGACTCCCCCACGTCCTTGGGAAGCTCAACCTGGCTCTGGGGGTGGAGAGCTCTGCCTTGGGAAGGCCTGAGGAGGAAAATATGGCCAGAGTGTGTAGTGACCTCATGACACCCCTGGGACACAGGAAAGGTCTACCTGACCTGGGAGGTCACATGAATTAGTCCAGGAACTGGAAAGTCTTCCATGAGGGAGGAACTTGATGACTTCAGGGTGAAGTGCACACTCTGTTCCTTCCAGCTGGGATTGATAATTGTCAAGGCAGCCAAATTCCAGCTTCTTTCTTCAAAAGTTAATGATATTTCTTGTGTCCTTTCTGAGGCTGTTTCTCTGGGACCTGTTCCACGTTAGGAGTCTCTGAGGAGAGGACTTGGCACAGGAAGTCTGGATCCTGGCAGGGCTCTGAGAGATGGTGGCGGCTGCCTGGGCTCACTCAGGTTGGGAGACCTCGTCCAAGGGTTTTGTTTTCCACCCCCCAATGCTCAGGACAGGGTCAGCTAGTTCTGGTGTTTACCCAGGAGCCCTCATCAGGCTGCCTTGGCGGTTCAAAACTCTTTTGGATTTATTTCTTCCATGCCATCTTCTCTCAGATGGTTTAAATTTTAGTTACTTTCCCAATCACAGAGCAATATTCTAGGCTTTGGGCACTGTCACTTGTTCGGGTAACACCTTGTCCTGACTCTGGCAGATACCTGGGCTGCTCTTCCAGCCTCTTGTTTCCTCCCTGGACCTGAAAACTGTTCTAATTTTATTTTACCTCCCTGTAAAGTTTCTTTTCATTCGCTGCCTTTGCTTTTCTTATCGCTTTTTATGCTCTCAACTTCATTATGCAATTGTTCCAACCCTGCTCTGTATTTGATGTTTTATAACTCGTGTCTGCCTTTTCTTCCACTGTTGATTACTTTTACATTTTGATGTTCCTTCACACTGGCTTTACAGGAAAAAAAACCCAAAAAAACCCAACTTGAACATTCCCTGTGCAATTACTGGGAGGTGGCACACACAACCCCCGGGCATACATTAATTTATCTTTGAACACTTTCTATTTCCTCTGTGTCCTTTCTCTCCCCAGCTTTATCATGTTGAATTTCACCCCGCACTCACTCTCCCAACTTTGCTCTGCTAAAATCTAATCTACTTGTTTTCCAACTTCTGGTTGAACATTAATCCTGCTGAAATCCTTAAGGGCTGAGACCAGAGTCTCCCCCGCACTCGCATCCACTCGTAATTGCTACTGCAGGAGCCTTGCTCAGGAATTATTCCTTATAAAAAGCCACCTTCTTCTCAGACATACTTCAGATGATGAAAAAAATACGTGTTGGGACCCCCTGCACAGTAAAGAAATAATTTTTCCCCAAATCCCCAGGTGTTGCTCACAATCCTCTCCCCCTCTCCAGATTTCTTTCCCCTTGGTGTGGCCTCAGCTCAACATTTCAGCATCTGCCTGGTTTTGAGCAAGTGGGATGTGGGTCTCAAGTGCTGCAGTTCTGACACTTCCATAAATTTCCTTAAAAAAGAACCAACTTGGATTGCTAAGCACAAAGCCTTCGTGTTAATCAGCACAAGTCTTGAAACACTCTGGATGAGCCCTGGACTTTTCTAGACCTGAAGAATTATTTTCAGGAAACTTCTGAGTGTTATTTCCATTAAAAGCACTTCTTCATACCCACATAAATTCCCAATGCATATAAAATTCTATCAGAGTGGAAACCTGAGTGTTTGTCTTGTTCTTCCATATCTTTATCTAGTTCTCATATTATTTGTAATTAACACATTTAATACTGACTTTAATTGACCTCATCAATGTCATGGCTTATTAAGCTTTTTATCATGTAATGTTCTTTCTTTTTCTCTCTAGTGAATGATCACATACATTTGTTTATCATAAATTGAGTGCATGTATTTTGGAAAATAAAATTGAAATGCCAAGTGCTTTTCAGAAATTCTTTCAAGCAGAGTAAAAGATATATCTGGGTGTAGTTAAATTTTTATAAAGTGCAACATGAAAACATGTCTTTACCTTCATTGCTTTTTCTGTCTTCCACCTACTGCCTTTTTTCCCAGAAAAGCAGCTGACAAAAATAAGAAGGAATATTTCTTGTGCTAAATGAAAACAACTTAAATCTCTTTTTATTTATTTGGTATTTAATCTCAAGTGGAAACTTGCAATCAGAACCCGTGCTTTCCGTTCAAACTGGAAAAGTATTCTTCACAAATAAGTGTTTGTTCGGAGGGGGAGAAAGCTCTAATTGTAACTGTTGGGTCTCACAATAAATATTTCTGTAGTGAATTTGAATTGATTAATCTGTCACTTTTTTCAGTAAAGTGCAAAATCAGATCAGCTCCCATCTTGCTTATTTACACGGTCAGCTTTAATTTGTCATTAGTTCTATTGAGTAGCAAAGCTTTTAGTGCAGAAGATACCTCTTCCACTTAATGGATAATCATTTAGTGGAATATAATTTAAAAGGATTTATCTGGTCTCTCTGCCATGGCTGTAACCTAACCCCAGCATGATAAACTTTCTCCAGGAGAAGGATTAGCACTTTCTGGTGGCTTTTGCCTGGGAATTTGTTCAGTCATTAGTTCAACATCCAGCTTGGCCAAAGTGCCCTGTGAGCTGCACTCGGGGGCTTGACACAAGAAAAGTATTCCTGGGTTTGGCTGCACTTTCCATGAGACCACTTTGTGTCAGGTGATTCAACAGGATTTCAGTCCAGATCCCTGCCTTGTTTTAATTGGAGGATAAGAGCAAGAAGTCCAAGGCAGAGGCCAAGAGAATTGGAAAGGTTTTGGGTGAGACAAGAGGCCAGAAGCCCCACCTGGGAAAAAGAGGGAATAGTAAATGAAAACAAATTATTGAGCAAGTTATGGGAACAGACTGGACAGACCATGATAAGAATTTTATTTTGACTTGCAGTGAAGGGCCAAGAGGGGAAGAGCTGGTTTTTTCAGGAGCTGCTTTTCTGGGCACCGGAGCTGTATCCCCCCAGCCAGAGGGATGGGAATGTCAGCCTTCCCAGAGAAACACCCTTAATTAGGGATGCAAGTTGCTGTAACTCTTTACACTCCCAGAATCTCAAATGATGAAGAATTCTGACTTCAATCCGTTTTCTTTCTTCCCCATTGCTGAACTCTGGCACTCCTAGAAGGTGGCAACAGTGGCACTGCACTGTTATAAGCTCCAGAATCAGGGCAATTCATCTTCGTGCCTTTCCAGCACAGGGCAGGTGCTGTGACAGGTGGAGTTTGCATTAAGGAGTGAGGGTTTTTCCCAGGAAAATCTGCAGCAGGAGCAGAGGAGCACTGGGTAGGTCCAAGTATGACACTTTTTCAGGGGGTGTGTGAGGATATTTTCAATGGTGTTTGGACTGATGTGCTGGGGCAGTGACAGCTGAAAGCTGCACCTGGGCTCACCAAAATAAAGCTTTAGGGCAAAAACTTTGAATGAATACATCATTATTAACTGAACAAGTGCAACACTCCTCGTCAGCGTGGGCTGACCTTGCTTTTAATGCTACGTGTGGAAAAAACAGGCTTCCCATGGCTTTAATTTGGTTTTGCTTCATTTAGTCCGGGTCTGCCTGGATTCCAGAGCTGTCACCACTCTGGAAGGGGATCATTCCAGCTCCTGCTGAGGCTCTGTGCCAGTAGGGCATGGCCACGGTTGACAACAGATGTGACAAGAGGGTTTTGGTTGGTTTCTTTGAACCTGCTGCTTTCCTTTAACTCTTCTGTTCCTCTTCTTGCTAAAAGAGAAGTTTTAAGTTCCCAAATAGCAAAAACTACACACCCACAACACCCTCTCCAGAACTCCATGTTGCATTTTTAATGATCTCTTATGTTTGTGTAACAATCCAAGGCAACGCTTCGAAGCTTCATTTTTGGAAGGGATTAACAAGGACTGTTTTAATCTTTCCTGTTGTGTATAAACTGCTGGAAAGCAATCCAGTGGCAGTTATGCTTTCACCGATGCCTGGAATTGAAATGCTCGTTGATTTTTACTTTATTTTTTTTGGCAACATTTCTACTTGAGGAAAGAACTTGAGTGCAATCAATTAGAGAGAGGATCTGATTTGCTTTGTAATTGTTTTTCTGTCTCTATGAATGATGTAAGGGCATTTTGGAAGAATTTACTTCACTGCTCTGTCTTTTCTAAAATAGCAGGTTTACGGGTTGATTTATGGGTTGTTTGTTTTGTTTTTGTTGTTCTGTCTGTAGGTGAGAAAAAGGTTAATTTGCTTGAGAAATCATGTCTATGCCAGAGAAGGTCAACTTGTTCCATCATTGTGTTCTGCCATTGGAGCTGACCTCAACCTAAACACGGTGCTTTAAGGCAAGAATTAGGCATCCTGTTTTTCTCTATGTTTTCCCAGCATTTGTTTTCTCCTGTTTTTGTAGTTTCTCAGAAAAGGCAGGAGGGTGTGACTCCCAGGAACGAATTCCGTTCCCTCTAAAGCCATATTTTTGATGATGTGCTTCAAAAACTTCACTCCTTGCAGTGGCTGTGCCAAGCTGTGTCAGGTGGGACTGCCCATGAGCCAGAACATCAAAAAGTCTCTTTGGGAGTGGTGTCACAGGCAGGGAAGAACTGTGAAAGCATAAAAATTGGGAAAGACTGGGAATATTGACTTTGTCAAAGACATTTCCACGGATATCAGGACACGGTGGGCACTGTGGTCCCTGGGGATGTCCCAGTTCCTCTTCCTGCGCTGTTTCCATGACTCATAGGATGCTGACCACAACTGATGGACCAAGGCATCCAAATCCTGCACCCTGAAGCTTGGATTCAACTCTTGCCAAGGGGAAAGGGTCTGGGAGGTGATTGAGAATGATGGAGCCAACTCCCAATAATGTTTAGCTGCAGAGTTTAGTAGAAGTGGTGGAGGAAATGTTGAATCAGTCTGTAGGATTCACTGGCACTCTGGATGTGTCAGAATTCACGTTGGCTTCTTCCTATCTCCATTTCTTCTTCAGAAGTCACCAGAAGCTTGGAAATTGGCTTGGAGGCTGCACCTCTCGTGCTAAATCTGGCTTGGGGAGGTTGTGCAGCTCCTACTCTGTGGTGCAGGAACCTGGTTGGGTTTGAGGGGGAGGAAAGGGGCAGCACGGAGAGTAAGAGGTGGATTTAGTTGGGAAGAGGACAGGACAGGGCGCTGCCAGAGGGGAGTCTCTGGCTGGACACTCCTCTCCACCCAGACCCAACTTCTACAGTAGTTTTGGGAAACCAATTTGAATGAATTTTGTGGCAACTCAGTGCTAAAGCAGTGGTGAGGAGGATAATGTCAGGTCTGAAATGAAAGTCAGCAAGAGTTTCTGTGTGTGCAATTTTGGTGTGTTCTATGTTGTTTCCTGGAAGATACACATGGAAAGAGAGGCAATTCAATAAATTAAGGGTTTTTTTCTAGTTAGTCTCATACCTGGGGTCATACTTTGCTTTTGTGGCTATGCAATTGCTATTAACTTACACGGGATGCTGCAGTGGGGACTGGAAAGCAAATAAGCTTTTTTCCCCTCCTTTCTCTTACTAGATAAGAGTGTAAAATGTGGTTGGAGTTTGTCAGCCTGGAAACAAATGTCTGAATTCACTTTCAAGACTTTGATATCTTCAACCTCTTCAGGTGTAAAACCCCCTGCAGTAAGAGTCACGTGCACACGATTTTACATAATTTACTATTTTTGATGAAAAATCTCATCAAAGTGACACCTGAGGCACCACATCCATTGCCCTTTGATAAGAGATGGAAGTTGGTCAGTCCTGTTCTTGACATTTATTAGTGCTGATTCCCAGGGCCAAGGAATGGCAGGAAGAGTTGGTTACACAGTAACTTCTGAACTGTAGTGACAGAGCTGGTATTGAAGCCTCTTGGATTTGCTTTAGGCTTCCTGTACGTCAATATAAAGCTGTGGTGGGCTCTTCATGCACTTACAAGTCAAAACACTTGATATATCTTTTTTTTTTTCTGGTAGTTTCTTGACTTTTTAAAAAATTACTTTTCTTGCAGTAGCTGTTGAAACATTTGCAGGGTAAGTGACGGATTCAAAAAAATATTTGTGCATCCATTTTAAATTTCAGCAATGCACAACAGCTCCTACTGTAGCTTTTACCAGCCTGCAGAATTGCGCTTGGCTGTCCCCTCCTCAGGGCAGATCATGTATCACACCCTGTTTAACTCCTTCCAGAGACACACGAAGAAATTTCACTTACACAGAACAATCAGACCTCCCCCTGCCCTTGAGCCTTCACAGGAAGGATGTATGAGTTGGGATTTTCAAGTACATATTAAGAAGTTTATTGCCAGTGGAGTATGCATAGATCAATATTCAATATAGCTGTAAACACACGTCCTTCACACCGATGCTGGATGCCCTTCCTTGGGCCTGCAACTCCCTGAAACACCACTTACAGCAGCCCGCAAATAACAAAACATCATCTCCCTGCTTGCCCAGCCCAGGGGTTGCTCAAGCAGATGCTCAGAGGTGAGATTTTTGTACTTCTGACCCATTGGTTCCACCTCCTATTTGATTTTTTTTAATGTCAAATATTTAGGTGAGGAGAGGTCTTTTCACAGTATTTTACAGAGGTTTTTTTACTGCTGGCATTTATTAGCAGTTGGTGTTTCCTGTTTGTTGGAGCAAAAACCAGATAAAGTGTCACATGCAGATTTTTGCGCTTTGCTGATGGAGAAAGCCCTTGGAAAACCCACGTGGAGGTCAGCTGGGGCCACAGCACTAATCTGTTAATTAGCATCTTGCAAGAAATTTATCAAAAGCTGGACCATTCCCATCCAAGAAACCGCAGTAATTGTGAATCTATAGGAGAAGGGATCTACCAACCCCAAAAAAGCTCTTTATCTTGTCCCTAAAATGAGGGTTATGAATCCTTCTGTGTTAAACTGAGGGAGGGAAATTGTGGTTGGTTATAAAACTTAAACTGCTCTGTATGGAATTTCTGCTTATTTTGCTGTATCTTGTTCAGTTTGAGATTGTTTTGAACTGGACAGGGAGTTTGTAGGGATCTGAGGGCTGTCAGTGCTGAGAATTGGGCTTTTTATAATGCAGAAGAGTCTTTATCCAATTGTTTATCCTGTGTCAGAAGGGCTGCGCATGAGAAATAATTGCCAGGGAATAAAACTCCTGGCAGCTCCCACTGAACCCACAGCACATGCTTGAAGTGCCATCCAAGCCTAAACAACACTCAAAATAAAACAGGGATTTGTTCCCTTCTGTGTGGATTTCCTGGTTTGAGATGTCTTGTCAGGCTGGCAGAAATAATTATTACTGGGAGAAGGTGGGAATTCTTCCCTCCAAGATTCCTCATTCATTCTTTCGTCAGGAGAACAATTAATGACAACTCACTAATGGCTGCAACACTTTATTTTCTCTTTCCAGTGGCATGTGCAGTCCCAGGTTTCTGAGTGCTGGGTACTCCCTGCCTGGCCCCAATTACTTTGGCAGGGAGGATGGGATGCTGCAGGGACCGGAGCGTCCCCTGGCAAGGCAACTCCCAGCCAAGAATAGGTTGGAGCTGCTGGCACTGAAGTGATGTCTAGGAGTAGCACTGGGTAGTGGAAATCGCTGCCTGGCTCCAGCAAAGGAAGAGCAGTTGAGCTTTTAACTGTGTAATTAATTACCACAGATTTGGATGGGGAGACGGGAGAGAATTTGGGCTTCGGGGCTGAGTGAAAATACGAGAGACTTCCTAATTGACCAAGCATTTCCTGTAAGATGAAACCAATGAGACAAAGAGACAGAAAGATCTCAAAAACAAATATGCTTTAAAATGAAAACAAACCCAAATTTGCCCTACCCAGTTTCCTTGTCAAGGCTTTTGCCCTGAGTCTGCAGGTAGAGCATGGGCTGGTGTCGGTCTGTGACTTAAGGTTGGGAGTGGCCAACATTCCTTGGTCTGTTTTATTGAGCTGGGGGCCCAAAAACTGCAGAGCTGAGCTGGGAAAGCCCCCTTTGGTCAGCCTGGAGCCTTTTGTCCTGGGGTATCCACCAGGCCCATCACCAGGGCAGGGGGAGTTAAGCAACACAACTCCAAACCCCCTCCTGTATCTCTGACACGTTGCAGAGACCAGAAACCCACTGGTTGGCTGGGACAGCACTAAATGTTTCCAAAATCCTGGTGGATGAATGCACTCTCTTTATATCAGAGGTGTCAATGGAAGCCAGGAGCTTGTCTTTCACGTCCACTGAAAATGTTATTTTTAGTGCATTGCATCTTCAGACTTGAAAGGAGAAAGACCCAACAGTAGCTAATAATTAAGTGATTAACTGTAATAATATGCGGCACATTTTGAAGTGAGCAGTATAGGTTCAGATGAATCAGGAGTGAATTTATACATTAATACATATTCAAAAGTGTGTTTTATGATTTAATTACAGTTCTAAAGGAGCCAACCCAGAGAAGGAACATAATGCCCTGATGTTTGCATTACTCTTGCACAAGAAAACATCCAAAGTTTGCCTGTAACCTACGTTAATTAATGGATTCTGTGTAATTTATTTGTATCTGCACTGCCTTTCCCATTATGCTGCAGTGACTGATCTTGGGAAGCAGAGGAGAGGGACTGAGTTCAGGAAAGGGATCACTCCTCATCCCAAAAGTGCTGCTGTAGCAGAAACAGCCTTTGATCCCAGAGAGATGGTTGTGAGATTTAGGACTCGCAGCGTTCCCAGTGCTGAATATGTAATTTAGGTCACTGAACTATGTTTTGGTGGAAGATACTTATCTATTCCACTTCTTGCTGATGTCATGTGCTGGGAAATCAGATGTTAGAGTGCAAAAATACATGAGAGGCCAGGCTTAAAATGGCATAAAATATAAATGTCTTCGTGACTGGCTGCAGTTCCTGGTGGTGGATGTAGGGGATGAGGGTCACATCCCTTTTTTTCTACTTCGTTGTCCTGCTCCATCCAAATTCTGATGAAAACTAAGAAATCTGGTTTTTCTCTCCTCTGATTTTTAGTGCAAAGGGGAGCAGAAGCCCCAGAGGAAACGCTGTCTCCTACTCGCTCTGCTCTAACACCTCTGTTCAATTTGGAATAGCTGACAGGGTGTTAAACTCAGGTGTTTTCCCTCTGTCTCCAACAGAGATGTTCACTAACAACAAGAAAGGTTAATTCAACCCAAAATATCCCTCCTAAAGAGAACGAGGGATTTAAAAGACGTGTGGCTACCTTGTTTTGGGAAGAATTAGTTAAATCCTGTCCTGGTTTAATGCAGTCATGGCAGGCAGTGATGGCCTGTAGGTAAATTCTCCTCTCAAGCTTTGCTGTGTGCGCTGTCAGCTACTTATGTCATTTTCCAAACTATTTTTTCCCTTCTCCCCCCTTCCCCTTTGGAATCTCCCATATTTTTACTTCAGGGAAATTGTTAACAGGGAGCAGACCTGCAGGAAGATATGGAGGGGCTTATCTTAGTTGTAAAAGTACTCAGAAGTTCAACTGATAACAGCAATGCAAATTTAAATAGGTAATAAAAACCCTCCAAACCTAACCCTTGGGTAACAAAAAAAAATATGGCTCTGAGATAATTCATCAGGCAGTGCACAGCAAACACAAAGAGAAAAATACATTTTTTCCCCTTAATTCTTTCAGGGTGGTAGAAAAAATCAGGCAGTTTTCCTCTTCCCTCTATGAAGTTTTAGCAAATAGTTATCAGTAAAGCCGTTGTGAGAAATATCAGCTACTTTTTCTAGCTAGTGTTTGAAAATCCCTAATTTATAGCAGCAGCCAATGCCAAGATAGCCATCTGGATTTTACAGATCAATCTCCTGTAGCTGCTGAGATCTGAAGTATCAGAACTACCAAGTTCACATTTTCTGTACTTTTCTTTATCAGATTCCAACCCGTCTGTAAAAGTCCCCAGCTCTCTGACACTGTGCCTATTGAGCAGGATAATCCAGGATACCTACAAATCATTAATGGTTCGCCTTTGCAGCGAAACCTGGAGATTTGGAGCAGGATTTTCCTCACTTATGATCTTCCCCCCGTTCCTCAAAGATGTACACACTGTAAGAATGTTTACATAAATAATGTCTATATAAGCATTATATACAAATGCACGTGTTTCTGTTTATTAATACTTGGCTGTACTTATTTGTTCTTGCTAATGGCTAATTAATTTGGGAGAAACTTACAAGGCTAATGATGTATATAGAGCTAAATTCCATGCTAAATCAAAGATACCAGCCTAGAATTCACTGTGAGGTGGTAATTGCTGAGGTTATCAAGTAGAAGGTATCTGCAGCTTGGCGTAATTTGTCATTTATAACAACTCTTACTAAAAGTCCCAGGATTTACAGATGAGTTGATCCAGATCACCTTTGTACAGCAGTTAATTATTAGCTCCTGCACAGCCAGCTTTCACTTCCAAATTACCTCCTTGCTCCTTCAGTCTTGCTTTTAAAAACAGTTTAAGATTATGGAATATATTTGCCACGAGGCTGCTGAATTTATCTTGGGCACTGGTGACTCAAACTCTGCACGCTGAACTCTCTCCACACTCCTCGGAGTGAAGCTGTCGCTCAGAATTTGTCTCCAGAATTATTAAAGGGATCATTTTTTAGCAATTTGCGGCATAAATACTGCTGGTGGTCTCCTTGACACACAAAAGGCACAAATAACCACTGATCTCAAATAAATTCCCAGTTTCCCCTTTCCTTCAGTAGCTTGCTATTCTGAAATTAAAAAAAATCATGTCCAAAATAATTAGGAGGTGATGGGGAGATTTCCCGCATCGGCAGGAACGCTGCGGAACTCAAACAGCAATTCCAAATGTTCCTGAGCCTCTTCAAACCCTCCCTGGCTGCATAAACACCGGTACAGTGCCGTGCAAAATAAACACTGGAGATTATTCACCAAACAGGAATTGAAGCTCGTAGTCCATGAGACGAGGGTGAGATTTTGCTGCTGGGGTGGGAGGAGGTGGGAAAGGGGAGCAGGCACATCCAGAGACTTTCTGCTTAGCACTGCAACTGTATTTCTAAGTTGAATATATGTTATGGTGCAAAGAAAAAGTCTTTTCGAATTCCTTATCTCAAAAATTTTTTTGTTGTTCCTCCTGGATTACAGTAACTTTTTGTTTGCTTGTAGTTGGTTCCTTTAGCAAGTGAGACATATTGAGACATAATTCAAAATGACAGGACAGGAGTAACCAATACACGGTGCACAAATGACTCCCTGTTAACATGTCACGTATTACATCCTTTATTAAAACCAGCCCCTGCTCCGTGTTGGCAAACAGCATTTCCAGCCATCCCCCAGCACAGCTTTATGATGGATTGTCCTGGAGCTTGGTTGTATGTGGAGTAAAATATTGGAGTAAAATATTAGCATCCATATAAACACACAGTGTTGTTATAATGGAGGGGTTTTTCCTTTATATTGTCTTTGTAGGGATTTCCATTCAAACAATCTCTTTAATCACAGCTCGTAGCTTTAAATAGGTTTCCCAAGGCAGCCTGGATTCTAAAGCTTGGAGGTATTTCAGCATCCCTCTTCTGCACAATCAATTAAACTGAGGGTTAGGGCATACCTGAACAACTGTCTGCCTCAGGTCTGCAGCTTCCTTGCATTTTTCCCAGTATCCTAAATTTTTGTACAGCTTCCCTGGTACCTGGCATAGAAATTTTTCAAATAATATTTTTCCTTTTATCATATTTGTTTCTTTTGTATCATTTATCACTTGAATTCCATGAAAAAAAAATAGAGCCGTGCATGAATCCCAAATTGCTCCATAAAGGATTCAGAATTCCCACACGCTCTACTCAGCTTTACCCTCTGTGCCTGGCTCTGTTTTCTTTTGTGCTGATGCTGGAAAATCCTGACTCTTTATTTCGGTGTCAGTGCAACAGATGTCTGAGCCCCATCCTCAGCCGGTGTTTCTGGAGCAGCCAGTGAGTAGGGATGTTGTCACTGCTGGATAAGGGAGGACTAAGGAATGACAGGAGTTTTCAAACCCTGTGTATTTGTTCACAAGGCGCCAGGAGTTGTTTTAAAGCTGAGCCTATAAACAAGAGCATGTGCTATTATTTATTATTTATTGATAACATACCTTATGCATCGCAGAAGCTTTTATCAGAAAAAAAATTGTAGGGCATAATCTTTACAAGCAACCCAAAAGCCCCAAACCCTGAGGGGTGTGTAAGTGTGGGGAAGAGGATGGAGGGAAAGCGGAGCCAGCGGGTCCGGCTGCCGCGGGAATCCCACCCGCAGGTCTATCCCTGGCAGCTCTCCATCCCACGGCAAGCCCAGCACACTGGAAAAACGCCCCGTTCCCGTGGTGAGAAAGGTGATGGTATGTTTATCACGCAGCCAAGAAATAAATGGGAGCCATTACAAAGGTGTATAATTCAGCAATTACAGTTATTTGTTTTTTCTGACACCCCCTGCAAACAGTTATCGCTTCAGTCAAACATAATCAAATTATCTTTTTTTTCCTTTTTTCCTGGTACTGTACATTAACAGGGCAAATAAAAGGGAAAATAGTGCAGTCCCTTGTAATAAAGAAAACAGCAGCAAACTATTAATGCTCTTTGAAAAGAGTAGTTTTAACAAAGTAAGCAAGAATCATTTTCTTTGGTTGAGTGTTGATTCCCCAGTGTGCTCTCAGTAAGTAATTAGAATGGCCCAGTGAATGTCAGCATCAGCTTGTTTATTCTCATTATTTTATCATTTTAAAAACCCTCTAGGTGATGAGACATGCAGTATAGAACGTAATTACCATTATTAGCATACTAATTGGACACAAAAATAGGCCAACTACAAGGTAGCCAACTGAATAATTTCACATTAATCAAACACCATAGTGAATAAGCCTATTGTTAAATTGACAGCTACAATAATTGGCAATATTTCGCTGCGCAATATAAGAAATTCCTTGTAATATCTCTGCCACATTATATAATTTAGTAATTTCCCACATTTCTAGCCTTAACTTTGTACACCTAGTTCAAGTTCAAGAAAACATCATGATAAGATTATTAGTCTATTATCAAGTGGACAAAGTATATAAAGACCTGCTTGTTAGCATTCAGGAACAGATTTGCTCGATAAGGAAACAAAAAGGCTCCCAATTTAGTTACTTGTTGCTTCAGCATTGAAAATGTATAAAGGTTCTTGATAAGAATTTTTTAACTGTATATTAAAGTCCAACTCGCCTGTTTAAGAAGCGGAGAAAATGGTAAAGAAATTTTAAAAAGAAACTGCTAAAATAAAATAAAATAAACCCAAGTGGGAACTGTGACTTTCAGCCTCCAGGATAATTTTCTGGTTGGGATTTGTCTGGTGCCATCCCCGTCTCGTTGAACGGCGAACTGGAAAGTTGCAGAGCCGCCACCAGAAGTGGGAATTCATGAACTGCTCAATTAGCAGCAGGCAGGAAGGGAAAGCTGGCCCTGGCTGGGCTTCCCTTTGAAAACCTTGGGGGAAATAAGACAGGAAAGGAGTGAGAGGAAAGGAGAGGAGAAACAAGGATGGGGAAGGTGCGAGAGGGGGAAAACGCGGGTTGTAGCAGAGGGAAGGAGAGCGATAACGAGAACAGAACCAGATGGTGAAACCAGAGCAGCAGAGGCAGGAGAAGACGAGAGGAAAGAAAAACAGTGAGGAAGAAAGAAAATAGTCATCAAGAAGAGGGAGGAAGAGAAGGTAAGGTGAGAGTTGGGGAAGGCAGAGCAGATTTGGAAGAGTATGAAACAATATTCTTCTTTTAAGAATTCAAAGGCGAGGGGTACAAGCATCTCGCTGAAAGAAACGTTTCCTTCCCACTCCCCAGGCTTTGGGAGGTGTGGAGGCTGGGAAGAAAGGCAGAAAGGAGTCACTGAAGTCTCTGTTTATTTCAATAAGGAAATATTTTTCGAAAATTGTTCTAAAAATGATGTTTCACACAGTTTCTCACGCGGGTGTCGGGCGCCTGTTAAGGGTGGGACACGTGGAATAGGACAGGTTTGGAACTCCCCAAATATTTCTGGGTGGCTTCTTGGTTAGAAATGGCTTGATGAAATTTCAAACTGTGGTGTTAAACTTGATGGCATGTAATTTTAAAGACATGAAAAGGAAGGTCAGAATAAGAAATAAGAATGGCATAGCCTGCACAAAGTGCCAGTTTTCACAGAACCAGACCTGGCCTCTCCGGCAGCACATGGAGAAGGGAGACTGCCTTGAGCATGGGCCAGCAACTGCCTGAAATATCCTTATTTCAGTTAAATAAGGGAATTATTTCAATTGCAGTCACCAAAGAGGCAATTTTTGCCAAGGATTGGTTCTGGTAGAGGTGGTTCTTGAGAATATGCTGATGTAATTAAAGGCAGAAGAAGTTTTCTGGAAGAAGGGACCTCTAAGTTTCTTGAAATTTGGCTGCTTATTTTGAATTAAGCTGTAGGGGGGAAAAAAGCACTGCCTCACGAGCAATAACAACATATTTTTTCCAGCTGTTCTTTGCTTATTAATCTGTTAATGGGTAATTCTCAGCTAATGGTTGGGGATGCCTGTTAATATATCACAATCCCAGAGTATTGATTAGCTGCTTTATTTCCCTTTGTATGGCCAGGCTCCTCAGTAGCAAAGTCACAGTAAGAAAACACGTAAGCCTGCACTTCAAATACCTCTGGGTACGGAGAGGAGCCACCATGGGACGTATCAGAGGGTACTAAAATCAGCTAAAATATGCAGTATGTGCTCTGACTTTTCTTAAGCAGGAATGTACAAGCTCCAGCTTTGATTTACTCACTGAGCTCAGGAAATACATCTCTGGGCACTCGTTGCTGGGAAGTGTCTCCTTTAGCCAGCTCTGTACCTATAAATGACTGTAGTACCTGGGTCAGGGGGTCTTGGAAGAGCTCTCAAAAAGTGATATAATCCACCTTTTATGGAGCAAAACTTACAGCAGGAAAAGGGAAGAGTCCTGTGCCAGGTTTACAGCAGAGTTAAGGATAACAGCCAAGGCCATACTTTTGCTAATACATTAGGATGGCTCCGAAATGTGCCAACTCCGTAGCTTGGGATAAAGCAAACGACAAAACTGAAAATATCCTTGACAAGATGTCTCTCTTAACACATTAAGAGGCTGTCCAAACTGAGAAAAAAATCCTCAGCAGTTCCTCTCCTTCTGTCACAGAGTCTGTGCTCGGGTGGTTGGAGTTGCAGGGCTCTGCCGCACGTCAGGCGACGGGCGAGGAGCAGCTCCTGGGCAGCACGTTGGACACACATCGTGTCTCACCTGCTCCTTTATGTGCCAGACACAGAGGGCACTCCAAAATCCCCCCAAAAACCTGCTGAATTCTCCAGGGAGGTCTGGGCAGTGGGTTTGGACAGGAACATTCAGATATCATACCTTGTTACTACACCAGGACATTGCAAATCAGATGTTTTTGCATCCCTTTAATACACCTGGATGATCAATGAAAGCAACCCCCCACACTCTAGTCCCCAAAAACCCCAGAGCTTAAAGCAGAAGGAAAGAAGGATATTAAGCACATTCAGGCACGACAAACACAGAAGAAAAACACTGCAAAGGATAGTTGTGGAATACATTTGAATAACAAATACATTTGAGGAAATCCCAGTCTGCTTGGGGACAGAGAAAAAGAAAATAAATTCATCACATTATTCATTGGAAATTATTTGTTCAGCTCTGCTCCTTAATGTGTCAGCTAAAGATGATTTCCAAGAGTGAAGATTTTCCTTTCTTGCTTGAAATGACTCAAAAAGAAATGAATATTCCAGCCACCAAGTGAGGTTAATATATGAGTTTCATAGGCATTTACTCACCACTGCTGTTCCCTGCAGAGTAATGGCACTGGAGGTGCATTCTGGGAGTGCCAGGGGTGAAACCAAAGTAGATGTTCCTGAATAATTTAGTGGTGTATGAAAGCTTATTTCATCATCATCAACACAGTAATACCTTGCACCAATGGAGTGCTTTACATCTCTGGGCTCCAAAGCTGTGCAAGTATCAGCATTTCCATTTTTCAGCTGGGGAAACTTGAGATTAGAGGGGAAAAAAAAAAAAACATTTTCCAAAGGGAATGAAGGCGTGGCAGAACTGGGATAACAATTCAGGTTCCTAGGAAGAGGCACCTGTAATGTCTGGGTTGAGTGTGGGTGAAGGTGCAGCAGTTAAACCTGTTTATGTTTAGTGAAAGATGAGAAATATCTAAAGGAAAGTATTTTTCTCCTTTCCTTTTACAATAAAATAAGAATTAAACAAAATATTAAATTTCCAGGATAAATCAAATTTCAATATATCACCTTTTTTTCCTGGTTATTCTAAAGTGGCAGAGCAGGTTCACATCCAATTCTTGGAATGGCAGGAGGCTCCACATCCATTACCCAGGGATTATTGCCATTAGGCTGAAGGAGCAGAGAGCCCCTCGTGCCTCTCTTTGGGCTGTTTATACATGCATGTAGCTGGAAACTTTTTTTGTGTTTAAAGAGTCTAGCAGCTCATCAATCTTATTCTTCCCTGAATGTAGATTGGTCTTTAATGAGATCAATGAATAGTGCTGGTACTTTGCTGGCCAAAATTGTAAATGTGCTGTTCCATTTCCTATTTACCCCGTAGCACAGGGATTTCGGCGCGTTACTGCTAATGTGTTTTGCATTCTATTGCTCTCCTACAAAATTTATGGCCAGAGAGAGACTGCAAGGAACAGTATGGGCAGGCAGAGCTGGATTCTATTCTCTGTACTGCACTAAGGTTTTTAAAAAATATAGGGGTTTGGAATAGTTGAAGGAAAGGGAAATAAAGAACAAGGAGGGAGCTGGGAAAGGATGTCAGATTAGTGTAATTAAAACAAAATTTTGGGGATTGAGGTATGTTGGAGACAGAAAAAATGTGGCTTAAAACAGCTTTAAGAGAGGTGGGATGTAATGGAAGTGCCTTTAGTCAACCTGGCCAAAGGCAGAAGGAGAGAGGGGCTGTTGAGCAGGGAAATGAGTGTTGGAAAAGCAGCTGGTGTTAATTAGAGCTCTGGAGCGGCCTGAGATGACAAGTGCTCTTCCAGTGCCCAGTGCCTTCTCCTCACTGCCCTTGTTAGCATGGTTTGGTCCTGTTCCAGCTGTGCATTAACCTCTGGAACCACCCCCCCAAATACTGGAGGATTTATTTCTCCTGGAGCAAGAGCCATACAGACACCCCCAAGGTGTGTGGGTATGAAGGTTGATGTTGAAGAACCAAATCTGGTTCTGTGACTGTAAAGTGATGATTTCTGTCTTTCATTTGCTCTTTTGGAGCTTTCCCCCATAAGCTTTCCTCCTGAAGCATCTCCCAAGGAAGCTGTGTCCCACAGGGATACATCTAGAAAATCTCACTGTGCCAGGGAAAGGAGTTATTTGGCATCCTTTACATATTAATCTTTTTTTTTGTTGGTATATGATGGTCCACAGCCAGATAAAAGCTGTAGTCTGAGCCTCTGACATGACTCTGTATTATATGGGAAATCAGTCCAGAGGGTTGATAGCTTTCTTGAAGCTTGAAAGGCTTCTCTTGGCCCATTTGGGGCAGGTGTGTGCTGAAGGAAATTTCCTACTGACCACCAACTTCACCTGACAGGTGGTAGAGAGGCTGGATGGGCTGATTGATTCACTCAGTGAAATGACTCCTGGAATTCCTGCATCCCAGAGGAAACGCAGCCTGGCCACTCGGGGACCCTGCAAATATCCAGGTGGCAAATGTGGTATTGCTGTCCCATGGCATGTTGTGCCTATTAAATCTGAAACAGGGGGAGGACCCCCTCTTTAGAAGGCAGGCAAATACTCAACCACGTAAAAAGAGACTTAGGAAATTTGAGAGAATGTTATTGTACATGTTATCTGTCAGGAAAAGTGAAATCTTCTGAAAAGGGTGAAACTGCAGAGTGGCTCTGCCTGCCCCAAAGCCTGGACTGACTGCAAAGAAATGTGGCCACAAATTCCAGGCTCCCACTGGGCTTGATGGTGCCAAGACTCTATAAAGCCAGTAGAGATGATTTTCTGAGAAATCCCATAGCAAGGGGGAATCCCTCAGCAGCAAAGAGCAGAGAGGTATCTGCTCATCTCTCAGCTTTGGCAAAGAGTGGAGGGCTTGGACATGAAGGATGAAGTACAGAGCTGGGGCAGAAAAACAGGTTCTGCATCCCCAGGAGGGACCCAGTGGCAAGAGGAGGTTACGTGTGGGAAGACCCCGTTTACAGGAACTTCAGCATCTTCCCTTACACCGGGGCCAAACTGCAGCCTGAGCTCAGCATTTCCTTTGCCAGGTCAGCAAACCGGGCTCCAGACCATATAATTTCAGGAACTGCATGGAATAATGTAGGTGGTGACAGCAGAGAGAAGAAAGATGAAAATATGAATAGCTTTTTGGGGAGGTGGCTCAAATTCTGTTCTTTATTTTCTGTGATTTAATAACAATTCCATTTGGATCGAAGGTTTCTTAAGAGTTCATATTAATCTTAGATGATTCTGATATTTAACCTTCATGCTCTGGACAATACAGTTTTCCATGCACTTCTTCCACCTGAGGCATCTGTTATATCTTACGCTCTTACCCAAATTTCCTCTGCAAAGAGCAATTAATCTCTCTGCTGCTTTATCCAGGATTTAAGTGCACGTCCTCCCTTTAATTCTGCACACTTCTTTTTTTACCTTCTGTCTTTCCATCCTTAAGTATCACTGAGTTGCCAGATAACACAGTTATTGTTCATATTACCAGAAGATTGTAATGGATTTATATAAAACTCAGACAGTGCCATTGTTCTTGAAGTCCATTTTATTGTAATGAAGTTCCACTCTTAATATTCCATGATCTTCAATGTCCTTTACAAGTAACTTTTTATAAATTAATCTATAATAATCTAATTCAAGTCAGTTAAAGTGGATAACTATACTCCAATTATGATATCGGGAAGAGTTTTTACATAATGAGGGCTTTTATATAGATGGTTAACGCTAATACTGTAGTTTACAACATACTGTATGAATCACTAATTAAATGCCTAAGTAGCAATAATGGAAGTGGAACTATCAATACAGAGACGATATCAGTGATGTAAGGCATTAATAAAACTTTATGGTCCCATTTAATCTTTTTTTATAGGTACTCCATTATGTCAGTTAAAAGAAAAGGCAGAAAAACAAGAAAGTGAGAGAGTGGAACTTAAAGGGACCAGGACACGGAAACGAAAATGGGCTTTCCCTTGTACCATGCCCCCAAAATGGGCCAGATAGAAAAGTGATGAGAAAACTGCCCAGTAGAAATAAATTTATCACATTTCTAAAAATATGGCTGTTCACTGCAGCTGGATGGTTTAAATGTTCCTTAAATAACCCATATTCTATGATTTAAATGAAGGGCAGCTTAAAGAGCATCTTCAAAGGGGAATTTGAGTTTAGCACCACTCTGGCCTGAAAGGAAGAGCTCAACTGTTGTGCTCCTGCCATTGGCCAGCAGAGATGACTCGAAGGGTAAATACATAAACATTTATATTGGAAGGAGAAACTATTAACAAAGGTATTTTATTTTGAAGCCAAAGCACAAGCTTGGCTCCGGCGCTGCCCAAGGAGCGTTCGAGGCGGCCGGGCTGCTCTCCTGACAGGACATCTCCTCTGTGTTCCTTGGCCCCCAGCCAGTGTCCCCTGCAGGAAAGCAAGCTGCCCATTTGCATATCAAAGCAGAGGGATAAGCCAAGCCCAGCAGACCTCTAAAGGGAAGTGAGAGTATATGGGAATTTTTAGTTTTAACTCTCAATCAAAAAAAAAAAAAAAAAGACCACCTCCATTCCTTTCACGCAACAGCCTCTTCAAATGCCTTTTGCAACACATTTGAGCAGAAATAACAATTTAACCCCTCAAATCCCTTCATGGGGTGTTTCAGTCCTGGCTGTATTTTAATGAATAAAGGGAAGAGATGGGTTTTTTCCTGGTGCTTGATATCAGCCCTTTGAAAATCATTGCACTAAGCCCTTTAACACACCTTGACACGTATTAGAAGTGTGCAGAGCCAGGCTCGTGTTTCATGCTCACTGCTGTTGAAGTGATGTGTTTATTTAGCACAAGATTTCCAGCCTGGTGCCTTTCTGTGCCTCATAGGAGGAATTTGTCAGTACCTGCGTTGGATATCAGTGCTGAGGTTTGGCTCGGAACTCCACCTTTACTGCATGTCCATTGCTGGGCAAACTGGAGCTGACAACCAGGCTCACAGCCTCTAATAAAAATAAATCTTCCTGTATTATTTTAAAACTATGACTTCAATATGAGTAGATGAAGAGGCTGTGAAAATTCTGTGCCAATATCAGTGAAGATTAGATCCGAGAACTCACGTCTCTCTGTGATAAGAAATTCATTACTCCCCTTGCCCATCAAACGCAGCTGTTGGCAATGCTCTGCCTTGATGCATGGAGTGGGGACATCAAAAATCCTGCAAATTTGCAACTTAAACCAAACCTTTGTGCAGCCCCATCTTCCTCCCGTGTGTTGCTCCATTTCACAGCCACCTCTTCTGCTCTCTTCAAACATCTTAGAGAGATGAACTGAAGGACTTAGGAGAACTGAGGTTTAACTTTCTGGTTTTTTAGGTAGCCCTCTTTCCACTGAGTGGGGTTGGATGTGTTTTGTGGAATGGCAAATGTAGCTGAAATGCAGGAGCAGGAACAGCTCTGCCTCATTGTACCACCTGACAAACCCTAGGCTTGCCTAGACTAACATGATCAAACCTAAATAGTGCTTAAAAGGCACCTAAAAAAGGATGTGGGGTTTCCTGTGAGTCCAACCTTGCCCTGTGTCAAGGTTATCACGGGAGCACAGCTCATCCCTGGTCATTGGCTTTTCTTCATGGGGTGGCGTTGGTTGGAAGGGACCTTAAAAAGCATCTAGTTCAGATTTATCAGCAGTTTCTCTAGAGCAACCATCACCTTCTGGCTGCCAGGAACAATCAACCACGGAATAAACTCCTTATCAGAGAAAAAAGCACCACTCGAATGCTTTGTGGTCACCAAAGGTTTTCTAGAATTACACAGGAGGCTGTGACTGCCCTTCCTGTTCTGCAGTTCGCTGGAAGAAGTTCTGCCACAGAGCTTCAAGTCCTTCAACCTTTTTTAGTCTTTCAATAGCTCATATTTTTTCACGGGTCTCTTGGTAGATCATAACAAAAATAAGATAAAAAGATCAATGAAGGTTTGCTCTGGTTTAATGATTTTATGCACGGTCCTCTGCCTTTCAGTGCTCTTGTCCCCCATGGCAGTGGAGTAGTGTAAGATGCCATAAACTTGGGACCTGGTCGTAGTTTGTGTCAGAAATCCAGAAATGGCACTAATGGGCAATAAAAAATAATCAGTGAGAGGAATGGAGTCTCAGCTGTGTCAGCAGGAACGGCTGGAGAGCCTGAGCTGAGCAGAGGCACCACGGCAGGACCCAGCCCCACGTTCCTCTGCCACAAATTGTGTCAATAAACTTGTGGTGTGAAGGCACACTGAAGAAAACAGGTTAAAACCTAAGGAAACTGAGGCTGTGATCTCACTTTTCTCTACAGTTTTCACGTTAATTTAATTTTTTGGTGTTCTGTGGGGACTCTCCTTTTTCTTTCTGCACAGGAAGCTCTATAGGTTTTATACAGGGGGAAAAGTTGCTGCAGGAACTGTCTTAAGCTGGGGCAGAAATTTTTTGCTTATCTTAAAGGGTGTTTGGAGAAATATTGAGACTTTGAATGCAGCTTGTTCTGCTGCATCTCTGTTCCCTTTGAACACACCTACACATTCAGTGTCACCTCCATTTGGTTTATCGTGCAATAAGATGTCAAGTTTAATTTTATTTATGGGCTTAATATTCAAGTTTTTCACAAGTTATTTTCCCCATATGGGCCTTTAGAAATATGTTAGAAAAATCATCATGTACTGCTGTTAGGAGCAATGCATTAATAAGCAGATGAGCCTCCTGCTGATGGGCAAAAATCTGGTTTCAGCACCATGCGAAGGCACTTGGTCCAAAATGAGCCATGAACCAAAGAATTTACAGGTTATGGATGACTGGAGCATTGTAATAGTTTGTGTACCAGCAAGTGCAGTGCTCATTCCTGTTTTAAAATTAAAATATCCTCTTTAATGCCTGTTGTTGAGTCACCCTGACTCTGTTAATGGGAGTTTCAGTCTGATTTCAGTCTGATTTCAGTCTCTAGAGTGTTCCTGTGCTCTTTGGGAGCCTCATTCTGCTTGGCCAGAGCCAGGGAGGTGCCTTTGTGGTTGAAGGACTCCTCAGTTTCAGCCTCTGGGTTAGAGCAGGAGCCTCCGGGGCTCTGAGCATTTGTACAACTATGAATGAATGAAGTCTGCCTGATACTGAATTTTTTTTTAGGTTTTTTTTTTTTATAATTCATCAAGAAGTAAATCTGGCACAAGCACCTAAAGTGATGACAAAGATCAGTTTTCTGTTCTGGTCCCTTCCTGGCAGCCTGTGATATCTCTGCTGGCTGGGAGAGTTGGTTCTGTCCTTGAAGGGTGGCTGTTCAACTTCTCACGTTCCCCACGCGTGGCCGCGCGTGCGGAAAGCGCCACTTTGGGAGCACTTTTGGCCCTTCCTAAATGAAACCTGTTGCGGGTTGGAGCCTGGGATTGACAGGGGAAGGGGAACAGCTGTGATGTTCCTCTAAAGCTAAATGTTGCCGCTTTTGCATAATCTGCAAAAATATGTTGTCAGGATGAGCGCTCCAGCTGGCTTCCTGCCACCTTCCCCTCCGCAGCGCGTGCTGCGGGAGCGGGCGGAGCATCTGGAGAGCGGGAGGGTTCGCTCTGACACCGACGTGTCAACCTAATATAGCAAAAAAAAAAAAAAATAGAGAGAGAGAGGGGGATATTTTAGTAACTCGGGTTTTTTCCTGCACGGAACAGAAACAAAGGGAGCTGCAGCTCCGAGTCCCGCGGCGCTGGAGGGGTGGCTGGAGCGTGGTGGGAGCAGCGGGATGGCGGCGGGCCGTGGTGTTGGCATATGCACACCACAATCTCCTTAATACCCATGGTAAATCCTGCTGGCTGCTACAAGCTCTGTGGTGAATGTTAGGCTTGTTTGCCTTCTGGTTTTTAAGCTCCTAAACACTTTGGGGCTGAAATTCCCGCAGAAGGTAACAAGAGCTTTGCTAACCCTCGGCGATGGCCTATTGAAAGGAGATTATCTCGGGCAAGTGGGGCAAAAGGACAGGGTGAGCTGGGGAGCGGTCGGGTTTGAGTGGTGGTTACTCCAGGTTTATGTTTCCAACAGCACAACTGCGTTGGACTCAGCAGGGATTTATGGAAAGGATATGAGTAGAGGATGACAACAATTCTGAGTGATTGATGGATGGATGTTGCTCATCTGCTTAGACCCAAGGGTCAAGAACTGCTGTTTAAACCTGAGTTTTTATTTTAGGTGTGTTGCTGCTTCTACTTGAGGCTGACACAGAGGGTTTCATGTGAGGTTTCCAGGACTGTGTTCATTAGGGTCCATACATAAGGTTTTGTGATGTTATAAAGTGTTCCTGTGCTCTGAGGAAATAAAATTCTGATGGAGATTGCAACCAAGCAGATGATTTGGTGCTCTTTGATCCTGGTTCCTTCCACTAGAAATCTTCTGGATTTGATGGAACAAATAAAGATTCAAAAAACCCCACTTTGAAACCCTCGCCATAATTTTTCAATGGTCAGAATGAAGGTAGCACTTGATTATTTTTAATTAGTATAAAAAGAAAGACAGTGCCGATATTTGCATCTAATTTGCGTCTTTAGACCAAAGTGCTTTTGGCTTCAAAAAGTGTTAGAGTTTGATAAAAGCTGAGAAGAGGATGAGAGAGCAGGAGTGCTGCTCCAGCCAGGGTGTGAAGCAGGCAGGCTTGGCTTTTGTGGGGAGTGTCACGCAGAATAAAGAGCATAAATCCTGTAGGGAGGATTCCAAAGGAGTTTAGATTATTAAAGGATTGGTTAGAATTTGTTTTACTGCTGCCAATCTCTATTTTGAAACAAAGTTTCTGAAATGGGGCAAGTTTGGGTGGTGGGTGGAAGCTGTGAGTTTGTTCTCCATGTGCATGTGTGCAAATGCTGGCCTGAAAAAGAGGATGAGGGCAGGTGTAAAAGGCTGGTTCTCAATATTTGGCCAGAAAATGCCTTTTCCTGGTCCATGGGCCCCTCAGTGAGGTGTTCCCAGCTTCGTCTTCCCAATCTACACCCTGGGGACAAGGCTGGGCTTTGCTTCCCTGCACACGCATCTGCAAGAGAGAAAGTTGTTAAGTGCTAAAATACTGAGATTGTATAAACACCAAAGGTGGGCTCGGCTTTATCTCATCTGAAATAACAGCAAGCCCCTTGTTTTCTTTATTTATAACGCTTTATGTATAGAATGTGCACATATATATCCCAGAGTTCAGTGAGGAGGCTGCTTGTCCTGTGCACTGAGCAGACTAATAGACAAATTTCCCCCAAATCTGTGCATTTGTCTTTCGGCAATTCTTGCAATCTGTTTTATTTGTTGCCAAAATATACACTTAGACTGATGGAAACCTGCATAGCCTTTTTTTTTTTTGTCTGACTGATTTCCCTCCTTTGGGTTGTTTATCCTTCAAATGTGTGTTAAAGGGATGAGGAAAATATTTACTGAGCTCTTAAAGAATGGGCCATAATCAGGAAAAGGTAAATTCCCCATCCTCCCTTGGCAAGTGCATTCCAGTAGATCTCCTAATAAATCACCTCTGTGAATTGAAGGTGTGAATAACACCTGGGTCCGTACTACAGCAGGATAAGACAGTAATAGTGCCAGAAGTGGGAATTTGGGAAGAACTGGGCTTTTAGTCCTGCAGGGAGGGTTTGCAGGGTGATGTATCAACAAGTTTTTTTTCCCTTGCAGGCATTTAATCTTGTAATTATTTTATTATTACTAAAGTGCATAATCTTAGGATCTATTTTTATTATTATATAGTATTATGTTATTATAGCATTGCTATATCACTGTTATAATAATATAATGTTATTACAGTATAATTATCTGGTAATGATTCTATTATTACACCCAGTGTAATAATGCACCAATGCTGCTTTATAGATTCTCTTTAAATCCAAGATCAAACAATTCTCCCTCAGTTTGAGAGGGAAGCAGTGCCAGAGTTCTGTTGAGGGCACCTTATGGAAGAGAAAGAAATAATTAAAGGAAACTAAGCAAAGTCTTTGGGTTGGTCATCAGGAGAATTTCTTCATGGAAATGTTGTTAAACATCGGAACTGCCCAGGGAGGTTTGGAGTGCCCATCCCTGGAGGTGTCCAAGGAAGGCCTGGATGTGGCACTCAGTACTCTGGGCTGGTGACAAGGTGGGGATCGGGCACAGGCTGGACTTTTCCAATTTCAGGGATTCTGGGATTCAGAACCCCTGCAGCTCAATCCATGTCAATGCCACGATACAGAAAATAATTCAGAGGCCTGACTTTATGGAACTTTTGGCCAAAGATTTAAGCTCAGGTCTCTCATGTTTCAAATGCTGTTGGGGTTTTTTTGTTGTTTCAGTGAGAAATTTAATTACATGCCTATGCTGAGCAATTTCTGTTGGGATTGGCAATTTCTGCTCTGCCTGTTCTGCAGTCTCTGGATGTGAAGATGATTCTCATTTGCAAATAATTTCACCATTTCCCCCTCTCTGCGAGGCTGCGAAGGGTGGTTCAAAACAAAATGTGCTTTCACAGAGATGCATGTGAAACAATTGGCTTGTAAACAAAGTTACTCAGAAAAAATTGCTTTAAAAAACTCTTCTTATCTGTACTCCTTGCTCAACCTGTATTAGAAGCTGATAACGTAACATTTTAAATGTGAAATCCAAAAGCATCTCAAAAGACTTGTGGGATGCCTCCCCAGTGCTTCAGTACAACCTGAAACAAAAGATTTTGAAATCATCCTGTGCCATCTCTGAGTATATTTTTATTTTTTTAATTTTTTATTGGTTTGGGGTTTTTTTGGCCTAAGGACTACACTTCCCGCCAAGCTGCTCTTAAATAATGAAGGATTGAAATGTTAGAGGAAGAAAAGGCTACAGCCACTATTGTTCCTTCCAGTGCTCTAGGCTTGGTTAAAAATCTTCAGCTCTTTCATTTATTTAAAATATTTCAGATGGGTACCTGCTTAAGTCATGACAGCTTCTCCCTACCACCACAAAAACATGGACAGGCCTCATGTAGCCTTAATTTGCCTTGAGATCCCATCTTTTATCTGTGGGAGCCTGCTCCCTCAGCAGGGTGAACCTTCTGTGGGAAAGTGAATTGGTTGTGTGGGTGTGCTCAGGCCTGTTCTCCCTGTGATGCCTCCCAGGAATGGGGGAAGAAAGGGTTAAATCAGCCTTTAGCATCCCGCATAATTATTCCTGCCCGATTGTCTCCAACTGGAAACTCACAATTTGTTACCACTTAGTTGGTTTCGGTGAATGAAGAGGATTCATTGCTTTTTGCCGGCGTTCAGGTCTTTTGTTCACAGTTTGGAGAAAATTGCAATCTTTTCTTGCTACTGTTCCAGCTTTAGCCATGCTTGGTTAAGCCAACGCTCAGGTTTCCCTGGATTCATTCACATCCACTAATCTGGGAGCAAGCAGGGTTGGGGTTTTTTTTTCTTTTTACTGCTTTTCCTTGAGTATTTTGTTTTCAAACCGACACCAGCAGAACATTTATTTTTACAATCTTAATATTGTTGCAGTGACTCCACTTTCTGAAACTTCCCTCTCTTTATGGTGTGGACATTTATCTGAATCATTTTAATATTTCCTGAGCTTCACGAGAGACTAAAGAAATAAAAGAGAAGCCACTGCTATAGGCTTGAGTAATAAAAATGATATGGTGACATTATATAAACCGGCATCCAGTGCTTGTTCATGGGTTAGTTAACTTCTGTGAGTGGTGTCAGTAGCTCCTGTGGGATAAGCATGGCTTACATCTTCATGGAAAAGATCCCAGAAACTTTAGTAACTGAAGGGTTATTTTTTAATAAAAAGTGAGTGAGATGGAGCGCGCTGATTCTGATTAACCAACTGTGACAGATGGTAATTCTTCCCTTTAAACGTGGCTTAGAGAAATTAAATTCAAGGTGATTTAAGAACTCTAAGAACTGCTGAACCCAACTTAAAGAAAAAAACAAAAAGCAGAGCAGAGCACCTTGAAGTTTGCTTTGTTTGCTCTTGCCCGGGCGTCTCCAAAGTTGGGGAACCAGTGCCGTTCCCAGGGAGCCACGGGGACCTTTCCACCCAAGTGTAGTTTCCAGGGTGCCGTGGGAGTGGCCCAGGAAACGTGTCTGGTTGTGCAAACCTCCTTCAACCCAAATAATGGCATTTTATTATTATCTCAGGAAATCATGCTACTTAAGATAAACATTTCGGGGTTGGAGGAGGGAATTATTATGTATTTCGTCGGAGGTTCGTTCCCTGAGTTCTGCAAAACTTGTGCTGTACGTTTTTGAAGGTTGTTTGTGGGGCTTGGGTCGATGGGGGAGGGCTGAGACCTTCCCACTGGGTTTCCCAAAGCATCAACTGGTGTTGAGATTTAAAGGGATCTCAGTTTGCCAAGGCCAAACCAGCTCTGTTCACCTGGTTTCACTCTAGCATCATTGAATTTCATCATCATAAAATAAATCCAGGATCTCAAAACTGGACCCAGTTTCACTCAAAGAGGTTGGAATCTGACTGTACAGCCTGATTAGATGGTTTAAAGCAGTGCGTGAAACCCCAGACTGAGCGAAGTTTGCAGTTCTTTTCATGATGGGCATATGCCTGCATGATTTACACAGGAAATCAAACGTGAAACCTTCAGGGCATTTCTGCTAATCATGTTTCTAGAAACAGCACACAAAGACAAATAACAGGCTTCGGCACTCTGATTTGTAAAACCATGAGAAAGCAACTTGTAAGAGGGGTGGGAGTTTTCTGGATGTAGCTGGGAGCACAGCACTCCCCTGCTTGTCCCTAATGGTTCAAATGCAAGATTGTACCTGAGCAGGGACAAGACTGAGCTGGCATAGCAGGTCTTGTGCAAGAAGATGCATTCCAGTGGGAGCAGAGCAGCACATCCCTGAATTCCTACAGGTTCTCCTGTCCCAGCCCTTCAGTTGATATCCATGTGAAGAAGAAAGTGAGCCAGCTGCAACAGTGATGTTCAAATACTTAAAGGCCTCCCAGCGTTCCAGTTTGGCTCCCGTAGCTATTACTCTTTCTGTAGCTGAGCTATTCTAGTGCAAACATAAATCTCTTTATTTATAAAACACAGTGTTTCAGCTATTTTGTGTTATCTTGGTGTCAGTGGTTTCAATATGATTTCTTGAAATTGCTTCTGTCAGCTGTGGGGTAACTGGGAGTTGGAAATACATGTATGTGTACACCTTTATATTTCACTCTCTACATGCGTCCGTGAACATCTCTATTTATATCAGAAACTATTGTCAATTAAGTTTTAGTCCAATTCTTCCACTGATTCTACTCATTAATAGAAAATTATGAAAATCATCCACAGCACAGTTTTTAAGGAGAATTTCTGACCTCTGCTAGATATGGAGTTTGAAACAGAAACGAGTGATGTGTTCACTTTCCCTTTTCTGGTTGCATGAGTTCTTTCCTCTGGAGGAGTTTCTCAGGTCCATGCTCACAGGTATTAGTTGAAAATATTAATTTTCTGTAGATATTCTCTAACATGGACATACACAGCTGGGTGTCCATCCCATCCTTGGGAGTGTTCCAGGCCAGGCTGAACAGGCCTTGGAGCAACCTGGGATAGTGGAAGGTGTCCCTGCCTGTGGCAGGGGGTGGAATTTGATGAGCTTTAAGGTCTTTTCCAGCATAAACCACACCAGGATTTTATGGTTGTTTAAACAATCCTGTTGTTAGGCAGAGCCTTATGGGAAGGGAAGGAATTCTCTTTGTTTTCTGATGGCTGTTTTTTCCCTGTAAGACTTGTGCCAGTGCAGCCTTTCAGACTCATCCCAAACTGTGTTTTTTTGGATGTACTTGTCTATGATGCCCATCCTGTTCAACTTCTACCTTCTTCCATGACCTATTCTACAGCAAGGAGCCTGGTCCTGGAGCGGGAAACACCCTCTTTGCCCAGTCACAGGCAACCAATGAGCCCAGAAGAAACAGGCTCTGACCTCCTGCATGGCTCAGGGTGGAACTTGTAACCTCAGAGCAGCAAAATAGGCGCCTTTCGTTATTTTTACCGCTGGTGGAATGATTTTTTAAACGTGTGTTTTTATATATCCCAGCATTTCGTGCATCACAGAGTGTCACAACCGTTACCAAACCACCAGTGCTCAGCACTTTAAAGTGCTCAAATGGCAAGTGGTGGCATTTGTGGTCTGAGATTTAAATATATGGTGATTTCCATTAAATCATCGTGTTCTGCATCTTGAGGCTTTCAGGAAGAAATGAAAGACTTGAATTAACACTTGGTCATTATTGTTCAATCATGTGCTCTCATTGTTTCATGAGGATTAGGGAGCTGCTGATCATGTATCTGTATTTGTGTGCCAAGGCATCATCATTGGTATTTACTCTGATTACCCTGGTGGAGAAAATACTTTACGTTATCCCAAAACAGTCTGAAGTGGGAAGATTTTGCAGCAAAGCCCAGTAGCGCCAGTCTGATGAGATGCTGACAAGTGTTAATATGTTCAATAATCAATATTTAATAAGAATTATGGAGATAGCTCTTCTTCATGAAGGGTATTTAGTGATTGTATTTGATTTTGATAATTGTTTGCAAAGCGTGTTGGGTTATTTGTTTTGTCTTCTGTGCTGGGTTCAGTTTCCGGGGGAAAAACCTCAAATCTTGATGAGTAATTCTTCAAATTAAAACTAACAGCACTCTTTCTGTGTGACAATAGCTCTGATAGGTTTATGCACTTCTTCAAAAACCTTTATTTTTAAAGTTGTTGTCACTTTTTCTATTTGCTGTAAAGGAAAGCTGGTTGAAGTCATGTTTCCCACCTCAGGAGTGGTGCTCATTGGGGGTGTACAGCAAAGTTCAGCTTTATTTGTCTGCTACCTGCAAAGCAAGGGATAAGTGCTGCTGAGAGATGGAAAAGTTCATTCTCTCCAGCAAGGTTACTCTTCTTGATGAGCATTAAAAGATAGCTTTGAGCCATTCACAATTATGACCTTGACTAGGAAAATGTAAGTTAATAAGGCTTCAACAAATTATGGTCTTTTTGGTCGATTTGCCTAGTGAACTGTTAATTGTAAAACTGAAAGACATTATGTTCAGCTTTCTCTATCACATCTTTTGTGTTTTAACAGTGACACTTCATTGAGTGCAATTAACAAAGCCTAGGAGATTTATTAACACACTTCTTCATGGCCAATGATCCATTCCACTTAAGACATAACACTGTAAAATGCACATTATCTCCTTTTGGCACTTACAATAATGCTTCATGAACTAGGAAGGCATATGTTAAAGCAGATAAAATAGCATTATTAGCTGACAAATCTTACAATTTATTAGACAGTTAATTTATCAGCTTAAAAGACACTTAAAACAGCTGTGCATTTAATGTCTTTTTAATGTATCCAGTAAAACTTGCATAATTGCCTGTAGTGCAATTTATTTTTAGCTATGTTGCAAAATGTCTGCATTTACTGTTTACATCTTCTTTAATTTTTCCTGCAAGGCTCATCACATCGAGGCACGGCTCTAACAATGAGGGCAGATAATCAGATAAAGAGGCTGCTTGTCCAAACGGCTGCCCATGAATGAACTATTCACAAGTCCATGCTGAGCTGGACCAAAGAGCTCCTGCGTTTTATCTCCACCCCAAGGGCAAGAGGGAGGGGAAGAAAATCCAGGGAGCCCTGTAGGCAGCGCGGTCATGGAACGCCGGGCGCGGCACTTCGGAGCATCCCTGGAATTAGCATTTGGAGCCCATTCGGAGCCACATGTCTGGGGTGTAAACTAACAAGGCTCCAAGACTGCATTAGCAGAGGTGTTTCATTTTATAATTAAGGTAACTGCTCCCTGCAGATCCATTGCAGCAGCCCTTAGTAGTGTCTGTGAAGGAAGTGGTGGAGAGGATACACATTTAATGACTCCGATGCATAAATTGGCTGTGTTTGTTTATTGCTCTCTAATTTAATGGAACCTTTTGTTAAATCTTTCTGCCTTTTTATTTTTTTTTTTTGAGCGTACCTCTAGTAATGATTTCTGTGGGAACAAAGGGTGTTGCTTATTAAAATAAAAAGTCAAACATTGCCGTTTCCATTAATTAAATGTCAGATTAGCTTAATCTTTTTATAAATATTGGATATAATCTATTTACAGAGGGAAATCAGATCTGCAGATGCTGGAGAAGGAGTGTGGAGGTGTAATTCTCCTCGCTTTGCAGAAATCAGGTGGGGTGGGGGAGCTGGGGTGGGTCAGACCTGCAGCTGGGATCCCAAAACAAAGCAGGTTTTGCTGAATACTAGGAGTCCAGGGATATAGGAATCGCTTCTGCAGGAATAGGTGAGTCTTGAGAAAGGGAAAAAAGCTCTTCTGGAGAGTTTCCAAATTGAGGAGTCAGAGAGTAGCGAGATTTCCAAATACCCAGAGACTGAAAATGAGTGGAATCCATCAACACGGGCTATGCACCAGAAATAAGTGAATAAAAGGAGCAAAGCAATGTTTTATAAAATCATAGAATTGTTTAGGAAAACCCTCAAAGATAATAGAGTTCAGCCACTCCCCCAGCGCTGCCAAGGCCACCTCTGCCCCATGTCCCCAAGTGCCACATCTGAACATCTTTTAAACCCTTCCAGGGCTGTTGACTCCAGCACTCTTCAGCTTCATCTATGCAAATCCCAACTTTCAGTTCAGGTGTGAGCTACTCTTTGTCCCAGGCTGGGCAAAGTAGTCCCTCCCTCTTCTCCTTGTGTTTTGGGTAGGGGCAATAGAAAAGAAATGGGATTTTCAACATGCACATCAATCTTTATACAAGAATTGAGCAACCCAAAGCCAAATCCTCCTAAAACCCTTTCATCATGTCAGGATGCTCTTTGTTTTTCCTTCCAAATGGAGTTATCAAGTCAAAATTACTGCATCCAGTGCAAGTTTCCAGGAGTGCTGAGGGTCTGCAGTGGCTGTGTTAATCCCCATTAACCTGGAAAACACTATAAAAACTTTTCTCATAAATGACTTACATTAGGAGTCTGGCAAAATGATAAATTGTCCAAATGAGGGCATGAGAGGAAAATGAATGAATTATTGAAGTCAAGTATAATAGAGGTGTATGGATACCTACAGTCATTACAAGAATATGTTATGTATTACATTTAATTAAACCCAAACAGGTAATAGTGCATTATTCATGCAGAGATAGTCATCTAATGAGAGCTGCTTCTCCCTTGGATTAGTGCAGCATTGTTGACTATTTCATTGCTGTACACTGAATTCTTGTGTCTTTGTCCCAGTTACAGCTGAATTCTGAGGACATCAGGTTTCTGGTGAGGAGTAACCAGAGAATCTGTAATTCTAAAATCACAGCTCTTTTTATGAGAGATTTTCAAGGCTACCACTGCAGAAGAAGGTGGTCTTTAAGTTCTCCCTCTGCTTTTAGTAGGACATCATCATGTGTTTCATGTTCTCTCAATTTGTCATCATGAATTTAATTCCTAATAATTTAAAGGTAAAACATTTTGGGCAGGAAATTCCTTGAATCATCTGTTCAGACCAGCACCAAAGTTGGGGCGATGCTGTAGCTGAAGAGCAGCATCAGATTTAAAGCAGTATTTTCTTAGAGTAAAATCTAACCTTTGAAATCTTTCTTATGCATAATCCACCTTGCAGGAATAATTATTTTACAGGCTAGTGGAGTTCTCTCATTTTGTGAGCAGCTTAAAAATAAGCTCGTCTGTAACCACAAACACTTGAGAACCTTTTCATATTCCATGTTTGGAAGCTTTCAGGCACGGAAAGAGGACAACTCACTGCCAAATGATAGGTTGGAAATACAGTTTGGCTTATCTGGATTTTTTTTCCTGATGCTTAATGAACAGGTATTTTATAAAAACATTTAAAAGTTGCAAACCCAGGAATATAAAGCAGTGATTCATTTTTTTGTTAAACTTTGGGAGCCCTTTTCTCCAAACCTGGTGGGTGAAGGTGGTTTGTAAATAAGGTCCCCAACACAGAGCATGTGGCTGAGATGTCACCTCTCTTCAAGGGCTTGTTTCTACCTCATGAAAGATGAATTTGTGTGGAAAAAGCACACATTGGCTCTGAAATTCTGATCTGTCTACAGAGTTGTGCAACCCCTGTCATTTGAGAGGTAAAAAGTCGAAAAAGTGACTTGGAGAAAACTCATCTTGGCGTGAGAACACAGAAATCTTGACCAGGTTTCTGACCAGTTGGGCGAGTGAAGGAGATGAGCTGGAGGAAACAACCCTGTTTCCTGTTCTTTAATTCCACCAGATTATTCTTTCCTGTCTTTCCTACTTGGGACCATGAAACTTGGGGAGTCTAAGAAATCATAATAATCTAGAAACAGGTTAATAATTTCTCCCTGGGACTGTTAGTTTATTTAACAACTAAACCTTAGTTCCTTCTAACATGGGACGCTGCCATAAGATAATTAATTACTGTGTCCGAGCCTGAAAATAGTTGGTTTCACTGTGTTTTAATAACATTTCATTTGAGATTATTTGTAGAAAAATATTGTTTAATTTCCAGGCTATTGTGCCACACCTCCCTGTCTTACTAGGTGGGATTTGCCTTCCCTGATGTGCGAAATCCCTCCCCAATTTCTCAGCAATCTCGATAAAAGTCTCTTTCTAAAACCCTACATTTGAGCAGACACTGCTGGTTTTGCAAGAAACACATTTGGTGTCATGGGGAAGGGTCCAAGGGAAGCAGGAATGTGTGGGAATCCCTGCTGGGGCCGGAATCTTTCAGGGAGAGGGTTTTTGGGGACAGGGGATGCTCTGAGCCCCCGTGTGGGATTCTCCACAGCTTTAGTTACTGGTACAGCTCTGCTTGTGAGAAACACCCGAGGAAAAAGAAAAAGCAGCAGCTCTTCCCATGGGTTTTCCAGGCAGCAATTAAAAAAACTGTATCCAGTGAGCTTTCCTTACAAAAATCACTTAAAGGATGTTATAAAAAAAAAAATTATCTCCTTCCATGCTCTCCAATAGTGAACAAACTCTCCTTTTTTTTCACTTGGTTGTGAATTTAACCTGCCCTCCTAGAAGATGAACCTGTAGTTAAAACTAGTTTTGGGTCATGTTGTTTTTCCCCCTGAGCATCAGAAGCCAGATGTTTTCAGTGCAAAGGAAATTAATGGCCTAAATAATGAATATATTGAAGCACTGCAACCACAGTCCATCTGCTGCTTTAGGCACTGCTGTTGGGGAAGCAGGATCAGACCCCTGTAATTTTTTGAGTATATTTGTTATAGACCTTGTGAATGTGAGTAAAAGAAAGATTAGCCTGGTCTGTGAGGAGCTGTTGGCTACTGAGGAGCAAGGGATGATGTGGAAGGGATTGCACCAGCTGGGAATAGCTGGAGAAATCATATGGATCACAGCCCTCCATGGCAACTCCTTGGTGTCCTGACCCATCCCTACAGCTGAGGAGGGACCTTTGGTCCCTCACCAGACCAAGTCTTCCAGCTCCTGTTCCAGCTCTGTCCACCTGGAAATGCTGTGAGCCCTCTATTTCTAAGAATGTTTTTGTTGTGACCCTGCAGGAAGCCGTAATGACCATTCCAGAGCACCCTGACAATAATATTTTATATATAAAGATGTGTGGGCGGAGCCCTGGGGAGGGAGCGGCACTAGAATAGAAAACAACCACAAAGTCCTAATTTGTTTTCCTGGAAGCTCTCTTTTAAGTTGTTTTTTTTTCCTTCATTATTATACATGGAAATTCCCACAGAAAGGCAGGACATTTTCAAAGTCCAGAGATGGTGATGCCTTGACAAATAATGGTCTTTCCGGCTGATTTTGTATTCTCACAGTTTGGGTGCTTGGCTGAAGTCAGGTTCTTTTGGATGTGCTACGTCCATGACTTGGTTCCATCACTTTGATTTCAAGTCCAGTGAAAATTTGCTCTTTAAATCTTGGAATTCTCCTTTTTGTGGTTCCTCTGCTGTCCTCGATTTTACGGAATGTTCAAATGCCTGCCACCAAAACAGCCTAGCAAAGTTCCAGCTCTCCACCAGCCTTTTATCATAACCAGACTGACCTGGCCCACCCAGCTCTGTGTAACTACAACCCCAAACATCTATGTAATGAAATAAAAACCATTCCTAAGTCCAGGCCAGAGCAGTTGGAAGGTCAGCTTCCTGCTATTCTGTGGTAAATCTAGGAATGAGCCTTTATTTGCTAGAAGTCTGGGAGAACTTTACACAGATCCAATATTAAAGAACGGCAGAATCAAAGATAAAAATCATTTTTTGTTCATTTGAATCCTGAGAGTTAAAGATTGTTGCTTACAGAGGTCAGTAAAAATATACTTTTAGTGGGCTGGGAGGGAAATCTGTAGAACATACTCAGGTATAAATGCAAATTGAGAGTTTGACTGTATCCAGTGTTTATTTATGTTTTGAGAACATTGGGGGGTCTGCCTGGGTAAGGAACTGGGTGCTCGAGAGAGTGGGAAAAGATGCACAGTAACTCTTCAAAGTTCTGGTGGTTTGAAAGTCACAGGAAGGGAAGAGGTCTGCCTCCTATGGAGAGAAAATATTTTCTTGCACCAGGTCAGTGATCTTCAAATGAAGAAAAAAAATATTCTGTAAGTAGGTTTGGAGATATTAGAGAGCAGTATCTCCTAAGAAATCCTTTCAGGGAATTGGCCCAGTGGTCTGGGTCAACAACAGGATTTAACAGTGCTGCCCGTGTGGGGATGATGCTGGAAGAGCCTGTTTGGGCTCCTGCATAATCGTGGAATTTTGGAAATATTCATCTACACCCTCAGAATTGGGAGTTTTTGCCCCATCTGCAGAATACAGATGTGAAACCAAGGTGATACAATGCCAGGAGCTGGGGGTGTACTGTGAAAAGCAGGAATTTAAGCTGGATAATTTAAGGTCTGGTTCGTGCTCTTGTACCTCTCCCCCGACCCCAGTTTTGTTCAATTGGTACCAGTGTGTCAGGCTGGATTTTCAGCCCATTTAATCATCTGCCTCTACCTTTGCCTCTGTTTGTTTCTATCACCAGGCTAAAAAGCCTGCTCCAAGCGGGTTATTGGATGAGGCAGCGCTCTGTGAGCTGCAGAGCACTTTCCCTTAGTGGTGATAAAATGGTGATAAAAACCAAAAGTGACACTTCAAACGCGCGCCTGCTTTTCAGCTACAGTGCATATTGCTTTTTCTCCCCCAAACACAACTCTTTATTTTTTCCCTTTGACAACTGATGGCTTTGAAAGAGAAGAAGGATGCACATAGGGCACAGCAAGTCTTCCCAATATCTACTGGTACGATCTGCAAAAAGGATGTGACCCATCAACATATCTGAGCCTACAGAAGCTCCTAATATTTAGAGAGAGTATTTTCTCTGCTAGAAACGTTTCCAGCTCGGCTGTTTCTGCAGCTTGGACTCACCAGTATCCTGCAGCTGCCTTGGGGGGATGCAGAACTGTATTAAAATTGTTTGGAGTTACCTCTTTATTGGGTTTGCAGCAGCTTTGCCTCACCCAAGAGCTCAATTTGAGGTGCATTTTCCCCCACCTCCCTTCCCACCTTCTCTCTGATGGTCTAAACCAGGATAAGAGTTGCTGCATTAATTATTCTCTCCTTTTAATTAATTAAAGAGGCTCAGAACATGGATGTGTTGAAGTATGGCTGCAGGGACGACTGGCAGGGGAAAAAAAACCAGGCTGAGAGAAGCTCCCTTGAGAGGCTCCACGGAGCTGCCCTGCTGTGACCCCACTGGTGGTACTCCAGTCTTCACACAGACCGGGTGCCATTTTCTTCCCCAAACCCTAATTTTTACCTCACCCATCTTTTCTTCCTTTCTCTCTTCATATTAAGCTTTCTCATAGTCTAAAAGCTTGTGTTTGAAAGAAGAAAACACATTTTGCTGCCCATTCTCTGCTCTCAGCTCCTAAATCGGGGCACCTTCACAAAGCAGCGCTGGGAGGGGGTGGGAAAAGTACTGTCCCCTGTAATTTACCTCGAAGCCTCTCCTCATGTTCATTTCTGTTTGTGCTTAAAACATTTTTCTAAGCTGCCTCTGCTGTTTTTCTGAAGCCTGGGGGCAGGAGAGGCTCTGGGTGCTGCAGGATCCCTTTTAGAACACAGTTCTTTAAGGATGCTGTGCAGGAATGAGAGCTCCGAGAAGGACCAAAACTGATGAAAGATTCAGAAAAGTGGGTTGGAGACAGGGCTGAAGGAGCTGGGTTTGCTGGCAGAAAAGTCAATATCTCTTTCTCTCTGTTGGGCTTAGGAAAAGAAGGAATTAGCTTCCTCTGCAGCAAAGATTTTGGATAAAAAGGGTGGTTAAACATTAAGATAACTCTGCTTGGGAAGTGAGGCCTCCTCTTCTCAGTGAGTTTTTGTGACCAGGTTTGTCAAAGTCCTGCTGGTTAAAATGCAGGTGAAGTCCTTTCCCCTTGGTTGGCAGGGAAGTGAACTCAAATCTCCTACCACCTTTCTCTGCTTCTAATGTCTATGTAAACACGGGAGCATAAAAATCTTGCCTTTTTCCACACAGGGCTGTGGAAAAATCAAGTCTGATATGGTTAATATTTTATAACTGCTCTGAGCTATAAAAAAATTGGCACTGCTTCCAAAGTTGCTGCAGAAAGGATGGATCATTTATAGGAAAAATGTGGGGACTGTCCCATCTTCTGTTTTCAAAACCTGCCAGGTTGGAATTATGATCCCTAAAGTGCCTATTTTGATTTGGGAGGGGTGAAGTTGATAAGGACGTGTGCAATGGTCACAATAACCTTGCAGAAAACGTCATTAATGTGCAAATCCCAGGGAAATGGCCAAAGATTTCCTTCTCGTGTATTGGGCACTTAGTGCAACATCAGCCCACGGCAGGCAGGAACCCAAATAATTCTTTTGAGTGCTAGAAGAGGGGCTTTAGGTGTGCTGGTTGATACCTGATCATGTGCAGGTGTTTTCATAAATGCACAGATGCTCTTTTAAAATGCAACATTTAGAGAGCTGTGTTTGCCATGGTTTCTTGTGCTTGGCCAGGGCTTGGAGCAAGCTGGACTGGTGGAAGTTGTCCCTGCCCATGGCGGGGGGTGGCACTGGATGGGATTTAATGTCCTTCCCAATCCATTCCACGATCCTGTGATTCTGCTCCCTGTCCACATCCCCTCCTCAGCCCTTTGCATGCCCATAGCTCACCCCACTGCACTCCCTGGATACCCCACAGTGAGAAGAGGAAGAGCAATTTATTATTTTTTTTTTCCCTTTGGTTCTGTCATAACCTTAAGGCAGCTTTGAAACTGAATTTTGCATTTCATGATTTGTTCTTCCCACACACACGCACATATTCCCACTCCCCCTCAATGAGGTAATTGCATGACAACTAGATTAATATCTTTTACATACTTATTAAACTCAATAAGTGGTCCTGCGCAAACAATTGATATTTAATTACCGTATTATCATCCTACTAAATTTTAATTACTATTCATTTAAAATACCTCATATGTTATCATTCATGGCAATGCGGATTTGTTTCTCTGTAAACGTTTCTCTGTAAATCCTAAACGCAGGTTGAAGTAACCTGCGAAGTAATTCGGGTTTCCCAGGGTAATGGGATGTTCAATGCAGGTCCAAGGTATTCCAATATGGTCTAGAAAGGGAAAATTGAACCTCCAGTTCAGTTGGTATTGGGCCAGTTAAAGAACATGTTTTTGAACCGAAATTCAGAAAAGGTTGAGTGACTTTACCTTTCAAACCTCCTTTCGATGTCATTTCAGCTTAAAAGATCTTAAACCAAGAGAAATTAATAATTAGCAGCTGACAATAGCTGATTGTTACGAACCAGAACAGTTCCAAACTAGGCAAGGAATGTGAAAAAAGCCTAAAATCACAATTCTATGATAAACTTACCTCTTCCACTGATCATTGTTTTTACCTCTGACAAGTATCAATTTTCTAGATCTCATCCATGAGTCACTTAATTACTCCTCAGAGAAAGGAAAATACGTGGTAATTTCTGTGGTGAAAAAACAGCCCCCTTTGAGGTAAAATCATCACACCTGCCACAGGAGGCAGAGATCGGGGTCTCGTGATCGGATTGGCTTAAATCTCTTTGGTTTTGTAATTTATTGATCAAGGTTTTAAAATAACAGGGGTTTATTTTCTATATTTGTGAATATAAGAAGTGGAGCAGTTGTTGATGACTCTGCTGAGAAAGGTCACGGGCTCTGAATCAGAGCACTTTGCTCAGCTCCTTCTCGCTCTTACATTCATTGAAATTAAATCTCTTCAGAGAGCTCTTCAAATCCATTGTGCTTTTCACAACCAGGCACGTGAAACTATTAATATCTGTACTCTGGCAGCAAGATTTCCCAAATTTCTGCAGAATCTCTCTTTTTTTCTCCTCATTTGTGCAATTTCTCTAGGTGGTCCTTGATCCCATCTATTTCTTTCCATTGTGAAAAACAGGTTCAGCTTGTTCCTTATGAAATTCATAAGGTCTCTTTTTCCACCTAAAACATATTTAGTGAGCAGGAAGTTTAGTAACAGCTTGGAAAAAGCTTCTTCCACATGGTTTGGTAATTTGAGGGGATTCAGTTTTGTGGGGTTATTTTTGTTGTTGCTTAGTTATCTTCCAGAAAAGTCCATGGAAAGGATCAGCTTTCTGGTATCAATATGCTAAAAATACACTTTTTTGCTGCAGCCCCGAGATTTTCTTTGGCAATTAATTGTGAGACTCAGTCCCATAAGCTCCTGTAATGACTTTATAGGCTGTCAGTGATATATAACCTATTGACTTTCCTTTGGTTATGGGACTATTACTTTCCTGATTGATTTAATCATTCCATGCTACCTTTATCTGTCTCCTCGCTCTTATGGAACTCGATTGACTCCCTGCTCTTTAAAGGACTGATCCAAGGGCGAGAGAAATCAAGGGGAGGACACGGCAGCCCTCAGACGTCTCTAGGTTTCGCTCCTGCCTGAGGTGGACTTTACTCATGGATAAATTCCAGAACAGACCTCTGAGTATGATGAAATAATAATTATGTGGGTTTCTATTGGTGTATTTATCATAATGGAGAACAGGCAATTTTCCCTCTTCACAAAGCACCAGAATTGAGTTCCCAGGGGAATTATTGCTTTACTAATTACACCAGGTTTTATTCATTTTTTACTGAGACAAACAATCCCATTCCCTTCAGGTGAGTTTATTTGCATGAATTGTGAAGTCTGGGGATTGGCATTTCTATAAATCAGGGAGGAAAGCAGAGTTGTTGGTAGCCTGTGTATCATGGGCATAATAGAGCCTTAATTTCCTTAGGAACATTTAATATGCAAACACTTCCCCGAGACCAATTTACTGATCGGGATGAAATTCGTACAATATATTCCTGGTAGGAACTCTGGAACTTAAAACATTTAAACCAGCGCTGGACTTCTGAGGGAATGAACCCCATGGCACAGGAAAACCCAAAATGTGTCCCTATTGTGGTTAAATAGCCAATAAATAATAAAATAAAAAAATAAAGAACAGACTGAGTGGCAGAAAAGACAAATTTGCTGACCTGGGCTTCAGTACGCTTAGACCCCGTATATTGTAATTTTTATAACACATATTCACTGTAACACTTTAGCTAAGAGAGTTTGTGTATTAAATGATGTTAGATTAGGATATTTAATGGCTTATAGGATCTAGGGAGGACCCGGGAGGCTAATTTGTTTGCATTAGTTGGACGGGTCAACTGCTTCAAACATGCAGATTATAGAACTACTGGTAGATTGCATTACACAATTTAAATAAATAGTAGCAATTTGTCAATGTCATCTTAGCTTCAACATTTTCCTTTTAAACCCCAGGAAATAGTAGCTCCAATTAAATTGACCTTTTCTTTTCTGCATCTTCATGTTATTAGTAGATAATGCTTAGTCTTTTAGCAAGTAAAAAAAAAAATTAAAATAAAAAATAGCAAGGAATAAAAATAGTTCCAAAGCGACGAGGCACTTGTAGGAAACTTTCCAGGGAAAATTATATTCTTTATAAACAACTGAATCCCGTTTAGCCACCCAGTAAATTTTACAAGTCAAATATACATATATATGTCAGGAATAAATGAAGACACATGAATTGCTGGATTTCAGTGATTAAACCTTTGGTTTCAGGGGACAATTGCAGCACGGCAAAGCTTTAGGTTGGATTATTCATTTTGGAGACAGCGCAGCAAAAACGGAGTATAATGGTTAAATCATCCAGATGTGAACCACCCTCAGCCACATCTGGAATGTGGGGAGTCACGGGTAGGGATCCACTTGCTCAGTCTTGGAGCACTAAAGGAGCTGGAAAACCTGGATTTCTTGTAGTCAAATGAAGTGGTGAAATACTTAAATTGTCAGGTGACAAGGAAGAACTTGGCTCAAGAGGTTTCCCTGTGTCCATGTTCGTAAAAATTGGTTTACTCCTTTGTCCTCCTGAGAAATGTTAACAGTAAAATCAGAATTGACTCCAATTTTGGTAATTCAGGTTGTCCTGAACCCATGGCAGCTCGAGGTTTTTGGAAAAAAATTGGCCAGAGGAAGATCCTTAAAGATTCCTCAGTGTTGCAGGCAAAATCCTGGGGCAGGAAATCTGCTATAGCTGTGTCCTTGTGGAGTTTACCTGGGAAAGGGAACAGCTCGCTGAATCAGAGCATCTCAAAACTTCAGGTTTTGCTGAATAGGGATGGATTACTTTCAGTTGTCCAGGCTGAAAAGCGTTTTGGAGCTCCTTTCCTTGCCTGAGCAGTTTGTGACTAAAGCAAGAACAACCGAAATGTGAAATCATGAAAAAAATACTATTTTTTTAAGGAAGATGCCAATCATCTCTGCTGGAATCCAAGAGGAAAAAAACCCCAAACCAACCAACCAAGAAACATACAAACAAACCCTCCAAAAAACCCAAACAGCGAAAAAAAATTCTTGTTCACCCATCTTCAGTGCCATGGATAAAATGGCAAATCTCATGAGAAAATCCAAATTCAAATTGATTTCAATTATCCGTTGTTTTATTCATCTTTTTATGGGAAGATCTGCTTTCCAGTCCTTTCCTTTTGGGTGTTGTATGAGGCATCTCTCACTTCCCTGCTTTGTTTCCAGGTGCATCAGGGATCTTTGCATAGTCTCAGTGTTTGGGTTGAAAAGTTTCCATCCATTTCTTGTGCCGCGTAACAATAGATCCCAGAAACAAAAATAGAGCCGATTTCTTGTGCTCCCCTTTATGGCACCTGGTGTTTCTGGGATGCTCTCGGAGAGTTTGGAGCACCCAGCAAAGCTCCTTCTTACACAGAAGGTTACAATAGCACTGACTTTATGGACTCACCTGCTAATTAAAAGGACTTTTTTTTTTCCCGAGCATGTGGAAGTGGCACATTCCAAAGCTGAATGCTCCAAGCACAGAGCATGGGATATTTAAAGTTTCACTTTATTTAGAATTCGGAGCAGATCATTCAGCAGCCACCATTTGAAAAGAGGCCAGAAAGCAATTTTAACAATATCACATGTGAGAGGATGATTCAAAGTTTGGGAGAGGGATAATCCTGTAATCTCTGTGATCTAAAACCGAGCAGAGGACGTGGCATAACATATTAAATACAAAAAACTAGATTCCTGCTACTTTCAGTGCTGACTGCTCAGAGAGCAGACATGGTAGCCATGGATCTCTCTCATTGTGTTTTTAACATCATTAAACTGAGCAGCTGATCCTCAGAAGTTCAAAGTAGCCCAGCAAGTCCTGCAAGGACAGGGATCGACCTCTCCCTTCCCAGTTTTGGCTTCAGGGATGCCCCATTTGTCCCCAGGCACAAGGGAGCAAAGTAAGGGCTGTTCAGGCTTCTGACGTGTTCCGGTGGCTCCAAAATGTCCAAAGGGCATCCCTTGGCTTCTGCCGAGAATAAAAACAAATGGAGAGGTGAAGGACAATCACTTCCAGATTATTTTTTCCCAATCAAGGCAATTAAAGCCAATTAGAAAACCACAAATTTTCAGTTTGAGAGGATAACTGCTAAGGAATATTTTAAAGTTATTTGGAGAATTTTGCCTGCATTTATTTAATGTGCTAGTTAATGTTGAAGATGCCACTGCACTGCCTCTTAGCAACTTTACAAATGCTATGTCATCAAGTGCACTCTTTTTATTTGGATCCAGATACTAAAACGCAGTAGTAAATTCTATGGGTTTGTTTGCTTTTGCACTTTTTGTGGATTTCACAGATTTCTGCTTTGTGATCAATCAATGCCTTTTTAAATTCCTTTCAGAGCAGTAGCCACAAAGTTCTTTCCAAAGGACAAAAAGAGGGCAACAACTTTTAGGAGGCCAATCTTGACTGTTTCCGAGTATTGTCAGTCTGCCTGGTGACTGTTTTATAGGTAGATTCAAGGATTCCACAAACACAAAGTGGCAGAAATGTGCCTCATTGAAGGATTATTATGATTTTTCTTTTTTTTTTTTTACTGTTTTAAGTCGGCAGTTTTGCTGTTACCTCAAAGATCTGAGTGGAGAGTTTGAGGTGTACCCAACAGATCAATGGTGCACCACTTGGGGTGTCTGCTCTGGCTGGGGGGTATCAAGAGCAGACTTTTAGGGCTGACCCTTCATTTCCATGTTTCATTTCATTTCCATGGGCCTCATCTCTTGCTGGGTACCTCACAGAGCAAACCCCACTGGTTCCAGCAGAGATGGATCTGATTCGAGTGGGATAAGCAGAGAACCAGGTCCCGTGTACGGCGCCGTTTTTGTGCCGTGCCACTGCCGTCACTGCTCTTTGCCAGAGAACTCCATCCTTTATTAGCAGCTGGCAACAAAGCAAGAGAGGTGCACACCGTGGAGCAAAAGAAGTCAGAACCAATTAACATTTGTACCGTTCGCTGTTCTCTAAGAATCGTTTAAGGGTAATTCTGGAAATTCCATGATTGCAGGTTGTCTGTGGTGTTTTCTCCCTTGTCAGCAGCTTAGACTGGAGCAGAGATGTAACCAAAGTGAAACAGCACACACGCAGTCATTACTCAGCAAATTAAATAAATATGCAATAATTGCTTATTTTCCTTAAGGGACTGCATATAGTAATACCACTTGGATAAAGAAATTCTCTGCTTTCCCCCATTTCTGTTTTTTCTGCATGCCCAGATAAAAATAACATGGCATCGTGTTAGTTGGTTACAGAGACTGAATCCACATAAACCAGAGGTTTTGATCTCTCTGAATCTGTTTGAAAAGGAATTATTTTGGTGCCTTTCTGGGTTAGCATGAATGTAACTATTATCATTTCCTTTTAAAATTCAGCCCCGCTGCCGAAGGGAAAATTTCTCAGCGTAGAGAATGAGTAAGCAGCAGCTTTTGGTTGCTACGTCGTTCCATATAAATGAACTGCTTTAATTGATTTTAAATGCAATTAAATAAAATTATCTATAAATTGGTAAATGCATTCATGGCTGCAAATAAAAACTCAGCCTGCTTGAACAGGCTTTCTTCTTTCTGATGAACATCACAATGTCACACCCTTCGATTTCGGGACTGATGTATGAAGCAGTTCCTTCCAGATCAAGACAAATCTTCACTCAGGCGTTCCAGAGCTTTTCCACCCTCTGTTTCAGTGAGCAATAATCATGCTGGAATATGTGCAAGGTTCTTTATGGAAACACTCCTTAAATACTGTTGAGAAGATCTAAGTGTCCACCGTAGATCTGTAAATAGACTGTGATATAATGGCACCAAGTGTGCAGGGAAATGCAAGACACTTTGGATGTGTTTGGACCAAGGGTGGATCAGACCTTGCAGGGAGTTATGGGGGAAAAAGCAGATTGTGACACTGTTTTTAATCAGTAAAATCAAGCTAAAGTTATGCCAGCACTCTGTGCCTGCCGGGTTGAGCTCTCCATCCCAGCACCCCCCGCACTCCCGGGAATGTGGGATGGAGAAGGCGTGTTGGAGGACTTGGGATTTGGGGAAGAGGCTCCTGTTAATAAGATGGGAGACTCCAGACATTTTCATACAGAGAACAAGAATCCTCTGTTAAGTTTTGCTGTGCAGAACTTTTAAATGATGCACAAGTGACTCCTGGGGGTGCATTTGGCTGTGTCCTGTGACGTGGGGATGTTCGTTGGGTGAGAAGGACCTGGAGGAGGAAAACACAGAGGAGGGAAGAGCTGAGCTCGGGGAGGTTGATGCTGACGTGGGTTTAGGCAGGAACTCAGGGTACAAGAAGGCTGAATACAAATTTGTTCCCTTCATATTTCTCACTGGTACAGGGCACTGCAGTCGTTCAGCTCACCATTGAAAGTCATTGCCAAGGCTTGGTTTTGGATCTCCTGGTTATGTAGGGGTTTGTTGCTGTCCTTCCTCTGGATTAAGATGCACTGTAGGGGGGTTTTATTGTTATTATTTAAAGTTTATATTGATTTTTTTGAAGAGTGTCTTTAAAAGAATTGCTCTTCATCAGCCATGCTGATATAAAAGCACGTTACTATAATAATGGCCTTTGAATACTGTCCATTAAACTTTGACATTTAAAGTGTTTACTGTGAATACATATTAAGTTTCTCATTAAAGACAAGGTCTGGTTTTCTTGATGTGGCTCTTAGATTAAATCAGTCTAATCCAAAATAAATACAAAGATGGAGAATTCATAACAAGCCTCCTTGTAGATTCTCTGTGTGTAAAACAGCAACTGCTTTTGTGGCAGGGAGATTTCATTTTAGTGTCTCCTCTTTGGCCCTCAAGAAAAAAAATCTGTTCATTGTGTACAAAACCTTTTGCACTTTGACATAAGTCCTTCCAGCAGAATCCCTTTTTTTTTACTGAAACAAACTTAAACCATATTCCATTTCACAAAAGTGAAATGTGCTGAACATGTGCTTTTTAAAATAGAAGCATGTGCATCAACTCTTCTACTGAAGACACTTTCTGAGAGCAGTCTCCTGGGAAGGTCCATTACCCAAAATCCAGCGAGCACAGGAAAAGGGTGAAACAGTATTAGATCAAGCTTTACTAGGCTGGATGGCCCAGGCTGTGGAATAAGTGATATTTAATACATGCACTTGGAGGCTCCTGTTGAGTGCCCTGCTTGGTAACCCGGATCAGGATGCTTGTTTAGTGGATAAAAGTGTAACTTTAGAAATTGGCAGGAACTTTCTGTGCTTGGCCACCTGTACTCTCAGCCAGATATGGTGTAAGGAGCCTCAGACAAGCACACTTTTCAAAGTTTGTTCTGTTTCACTTCCTTACAACCACCAGGTTCAAAGAACCATTTATTTAAAAAAAAAAAAGCCTCTCTCAGTTCAAAGATGCATTTATAAAGCTCACTGGTCTTTATGATCAAACTCATACTTTGTCTTCCCGTTACTAAAATAATACTTTTATCCTGCTCCCTTTTTCCCCTCTCATCTGTTTTGTTATGAAAACATAACCGTAATGAAGGTCTCAGGCATTGTATATTCCAGGCAACGTGATACCATAAGTAATAAAAATGGGATTTTTCTCTTTTTGGTGGAGTTTTTGCTGTCAATAATAATTGTATCAAAAATAATGTGAACTCCCACTGACGCCTGCATAGTCAATCAGCATAAAGTATTAGCACTTCAGGGACACAAAGGCTCTGAGCCTGATAAAAGAGATTGGACTGAGAATTTTGACCTAAGAATATAATAATGTCTTCCAAGATCTCATTATGCCCGTGCCCATTTGAAACCATCTGGGGCCCGGAATAATAAAAGGAGTGGTGTGAATTTATGAACCCATAGATCCAGCCATGCCCCCTTGGATATTGTGTTGGATTAGTAGATTTACTGCTAATCCAAACACTGTGGGCAAAATTATGTCTTTACATCTGCACTGCGGCTCTCTCAGAGCTGCAGTAACTTAAACGCTTGAAGGGTTGACAGCAGCTCCCCTGCTTCAGGCACAATCTTCTGGCACCCTGCCACCTTCCCAAAAGTGCAGCTTCTCGGATGCACGTCCTCCACGTCTTGCCGTGGCACTTCTCCAAAGGGAGATGCTGCTGCCTCCTGAATGAAAGGGGCTGGTGAGCGAAAAGTCACCGCTGCTGCCTCTGCCAGGTGGGAGCGGCGGCGGCTCCGCGCAAACGAGGCGCAGTTGGCACAGGGAGAGATTGATCCGTCTTCTTCCAGTTGCCTCAGGTGCAGAGCCCAAAGAGAAGAGTCTACATTTAATTGGGGGTGTCTTCAGCTAAATAAAATAGTTGTATGCAAATCCTTTTCCTAAGGGGCAGCCATGTGGACCCGTGACCTTTCTTTGAATGGTTTGGAGCCCAGAAATCAATGATTACACTAAATCCATAATTATATTCTTTTCATCTGTGGCAGGGTACTGATAGCATGACAGATGTGAGACCTTGAAAGCATGGGAACTTCAAAGACCGTTGAGATGTGTTAGACACCGTGGACATGTGGAGCAGGAAAAAATAAAATTAAAAATAGCAAGAGGCTGCTCTACCAATTCTTTGGGTGATCCCTCTCCTGCACACGTGTGCACACACATGTACACATTTACACACGTGACTCAGGTCCCCAGAGAAGAGGATAACCTCAAAGAATTAAATATTTTCATTGTTGTTTCATTTTACTTCAAGAGGCTTCCCAAAGAAAGACGGGGATGAGCTGGAGGAGCCATGGCTGGAGACACTGCCTGGAATCAAGAGAGGTGAGTGCATGCCAGTTCCTCTTGTGCTGCTTCTGAAAGACACGGCCAAGAGGGTTTGTTCCTGCAGGAGATGTTGCTCAACAGTGTATTTTTGCCTTTAAAGGGCAGAATTGCACATAAGGGTTATTTTTGTGCCTTGTAATAATATGTTCAAGAAGAAACACTGGGTCAGCGTGAGGAGGGTTTGCAGTGGGGTGTGAGGGAAGCTCAGCCTTCACACCCCAGACCCCAGAGAGAACAATACAGGTCCCCACCTGGGAAAGGTGATGTCTGGGGAGCCGTGAGCCCAGAGATGCTCCCTGGAGGAGGCTGATGTGGAAGGTGTGAGAAATTCAGAATTACTGCATAAGTGACACATTCCCCGTGTGCCAGGGTGCAGCTGCCGTGGATCCTGCTGCTCCATGTCTGTGAGGAGGTAAAAGTCTGCATGGGTGAAAATTTCTAACAAAATAATGCTTCCCATTTATCCCAAATTTAAAGGCTTTAATTTTTTTTTTTATATTCAGCCAGTGCCTCACAGTCTTGGCAAGTAGAGAACAAAAGTGTTAACGGGGAATGGGAAACGACATTCCCAACCATTCGTTGGTATTTGGAGCTGGGAATGTAAATGAGTGTCATACTCAATAAGTTGAAGGGCACGATGTGGATGTTTTTTTATTTATTGCAACTTCAATAAATAGCAAAACTATTCAATATTAATCCATATTACTCTTTAGTAGCGTTTGGTCCTTAAAAATTCCGTGTGAATTAAAAATTTTGAGTGTAATATCAGAAATTCATTTGCATGAACTCTGCATGATAATGCGTCAAAATCAGAGAGTAAACGCAGTTATTTGTATGTTCCTGGCATTCCACATTACATGGGTACTCATAACTCTAAACAGATCAGGAAATGGTGGTATGAAGGACACAGATAAGATAAACCGAAGAATTTTGGTGGCTGTCATCAATTCAAGGAATTCTATAATCATATAATTCAATCTTAGATGAAATTTCATAACATTAATAACGTGGAAATGTAAGTTGAAAATTATCAGGGGTTTGGGGTAAAAAAATTTGAAAAATTTTGAAACTTGGATGTTAAGTAAATTTGAAAAAATTTAAAATTTGAGGCTTGGATATTAAGTTACTTTTTGAGGTTCAATGCATACCCTCAGAAATAAAAAACAGCCAGTACAAATGCAAAATCTCCCCAGTATTACAGGAGTTATTTAGTTTTTAAGGCAAGCTCAAAGAATTTATCAATTTAGCCTGACCACGAGATCCCAAAATACCATTCTGTCACTGAGCTCAGAGTCTGAAATGCCTGAATGATACTTATGGTAGTGCTGTCTTGGATGAAAAATCCAGATTTGGAGGGAACATCCTTAAAAAGATGATTTTTTAAATAAATATTTGTTGTTTGAAGCTGGTGGGGCATCTGTGAGGTTGGAAGTGTCTCCTCAGGGATGCATTAAGTGGCAGAGAATAGCACAAGTAGCCAAGTGCATGTGAAGTTTCTCTCATTCCTGCACAATTTATGGATAACTGTGAAGCTTTTGGAAACATCTGAATTTCAAAACACCAGTTACTCCAGCAGCTTCTCCCTGCTCTCCCTGTTCAATTCTGAATCCGAGCAAAGCCCTTCCCACCATCTTTCTCCTTTGCCATTTTTAATATCTACTTACAATTCATTTTCCAAAAGATCCTTCATTCGTTTCTCCCCTCATTCCTTTCCTTTGGTTCTTTCTTCCTCGTGCTATTCCATCGGCATTGCTTGGCAGGCACCTCAGGGTTCCTTTTCTGGCCACCAAAGAAGCACCCTCTGGAAGGCCACTCACGTAAATTCATCCAAGCACTTGTGGAGAATTCCAAGAAACCTGGGCAGAGCCAGTTCCTTCTATCACTGAGGTCTGTTCTTCAGGGCAGATTAATTGTTGAAGTGATGTGTGGGTGTAATGTAGTCATTTTATGGCTCCTGTGAAAGGAGCACCATCCCCATTCCTCCAAATATTCAAATCTTACCTTTTCTGCCTAACGCAGGGGGCACCAAGATGAACAAACTAGTTATACATGCATGGAAAGTAGCAAGCTGAAAGTAATTGTGTATTCAGTTTTAATGGAGCTGAATCTCCTGCTGAGATTTCAATATCTGACAGCATTGCTTTCATTGCCCCAAATGCCCAACCTTTCTCTAATGTTTGACCTTGGGTATGATTATATTTCTGTATGTATCTCAAATGATGCAAAATCATTTGCCTATATCAGTCATCTCTTGCTGACAATCCTGCTCCAGCTCGTGGCAGAAGAGAACAAGTCTGATGGCGTTAACAATAGCTAAAATGAGCTTTGATAGATGTTCCCAGCCCTTCAATAAATACATAAAGCATCTCTATAATGTCATTTTGTTAACTGATAAACAACAAAAGGATGAAGGCATTCACTTTTAACTATATTGCATGTCATTATTTTCTCATTGCCTTGCTTAGGGTAGAGAAGTAACATGACCTGCAGAACAGAGGACAGGACTGTTGCTTTCAGTGCTGGTTATTTATATTCTTTGCTGTCCCACCTGCTAAATGAGAGCTGTACAAATGTGTGACAGGCTCTACCACGGCAGTTTTGTGTCAAGATGTTGACCCACAAACGTGGGTGTGCTCCTGGTGGTGTCATATCACCCACGACCCCAGCATTACATTGCTCCGTGCCTGAGGTCAACGTGCAGCTCCTCACAGAAATGCAGTTCTTGGGTCTGCCTCTTGATCTTTTCTCTATCTGGTCTAACCTGGTCCCAGAGGAGGTTTAGGTTGGACAATAGTACGAAATTCTTCTCAGGAAGGGTGACTGGGCATTGCAAGGGGCTGCCCAGGGTGGTGGTGGTGTCCCCAATCCTGGAAGTGTTAATGAAAAGGCTGGATGTGGCACTCAGTGCCATGGTCTGGGTGACACAGTGGTGTCAGGTCACAGGTTGGACTCGATGATCTCAAAGGTCTTTTCCAACCTCAGCAATTCCATGACTCTGTGGTTATTTGCCTTGTAGTCCTTGCTCTAGAGAAATTCTTGCACCGTGCTGGGCTGGCAGAGGTGGGTCCAGGAGCAGCATTTTCATGGCATTTACAGATGTGTACAGAGGTTTGGAGATGATGCAAGAGTAAATTACTGCAGTTCAGGAGAGAAGGAAGAGTTGCATCCCATTCCTTGCACCCCCACAATGAAGTGGCCGTAGGGGAGGAGCTGGGGGGTGGCAGAGAGGGAAGTTGGTGGGTGTGAGGAAAAGGGGCTTCGGGCAGATGGGGACAAAGGGACTGTTTTTCCAGTGTGGCTCCACCAGGCAGCCTCAGTGTGATTAATGTTCCTGTGCTGGTAACAAGAACGTATCCCTGAAGAGGGAAAATTTGATAGGAGCCTCTTTTTTCACGTCTGTGTAAACTGGGCACATTATTTTAATAGTACACCATTAAGGTATTTATCTTAATTTAAAAAAATAATATTTCCCTTGTTGTTTGCAATTGCCCACTAGAAATGAAATCCCTTTCCTGACCGAGTATCCTTTGCAATCCTGAGCTGGTTGTTATTGCAGGTTGCCTCGGGAATACCGAGTTACTGAGTTTCAGACTTTCTTCAGAAATGCTGAAGGGAGTTTAACAGCATCTGAAAATACAGATAAAGAAATACATGGACCATGCAAACAAAAGTAAGTGGGATAAAAAGGGATGTGTTTACCAGATGGTGCATGGAAAAAAAAAGGTCCACAAAGAAGGCCCTTGGTCTGACTGCAAGGCTTGTTAGGGATGCAGAGCACTGACCAAGTTCACTGGAGTTTGAAATCCCAAGGGCAGTTTTGGGTTTCTTGCTGTGCACTGCAGAAGGTGATTTAATAATTCATCTGAAACTGTGCAAAACTTTCTGTTGACTTAATTTACTCCCTCTTCAAGCAGATTTTTAGTTTTTCTCAGAGATTTTAACCCAGTATTGAGGAACTGTAAATAGATGGAGGCCTAAACTCTGGGTCTAAAGAGCTTCACTCATGTCTAGTTGAACCTGGACAATCTGACCAGTGGTTTGTCTGAATTTACAAAGAAAAATGGGCACAGGGAGGCTTGAAGGAGATAAATTTGCTGTTGCTGTACACTGGTCTGCCTTAGTACAGCCTCTCTACTTCCCAAGAAACAGGATAAAGAGAAATTAAGGCAAATCCAGGCCCTGGTGTGTAGAAGGGGGGAGAGATTTAGTGCTGGGAGCTACTGTCAAGCATTTTTTACACAAATGCAAGATTTCAACACCTTTCTGCTTCTACTGCTAATAAATGTCCCTGGTAAATTTACATTTCCTTCTCACTCACAAACATTCAAATGCTTCATTAGTGATTGTTGCTTTGTCTTTTAATATTAACCGTCTCCCTTCCAGTGCCTTTTACTTTGGCACACATTCTCAATAATTTGTGGAAAATATGGCAAGAGGTCAAAATGCTTATTGGCCACTTACTCCATTCTGGTGCCTGCCTCCATGGGGGCACCTTGTTTCTTCAAATTAAAACATATTAAAACCATCAAGCTACCAATCATTAAGGAATCACAAATATCCATATTCTGTTTGAAAGACATTTTTAACAGATTTTTCTCAATTTTCTTCTTTCCGGGATGTGAATCTGGCTTCCAGTAGGCCATCAAGTTACTCAAATTTCTGCAAAATATGTCAAGGAGTGAATCCATTCATAAATGCATCTTGGAAACAGCCTTTAAAATAGGAAGAGGACTTTCCCAAATATGAGGGGCTTTTTTTTGAGGGAGGAAAAATCTGTCTATAGGAGATACCTCAGCTAAAAACATTGACATAGTCTAAGTAACTGTCCAAAAATGAAACACAAACTCCAGTCATTTTCTCATTGCAGGCATGTGCATTTCTGGTAAAAAATGGATGTTCCAACTCAGGAAGTCAGAACAACATGTACAAGTGGCCCAAATTGGTTTTGATTAACAAGGTTTTCTGCCTGGAAGTCACTTTATCTTCATCCCATTAGCTCCACAACAAAATAAATGAATCTAATGCATTAGGCTGAGCCACGCTCTTGCAGGGTGAATGCAAAGAAAAATCCTCGCTCAAGAGCCGTGCAAACATTTTATATAAATGTAGTTTTTCAGCTTAATATTCCCCTTGGAGTTTATGTGGTAAGAATGCAAAATTTTCTGCCTCCTTTCATTGTCTCCTCTTGTTCTGCTGGTGTCTGTTATTCCCAGATATGGATCGTGCCACGTTGGGATGGTGTGGTGTAGCTTTGGGCCATTGAGGTGCCCACTCCACACAGTTTTTGTATCTCTTATCCTTTTACAGATGCATTTCCTGGAGTCTGGTTTTTGGTACAGACCACAGAAAAGGAGTATTTTTTCAATGGGACGAGTAGGAAATTTTGCTGGGTAAAAAACCCCTTTATGCCATGAGGATCACCTTCCACCTCATGTGCCAATCGAAGCAAAGAATCCCCTTCCACATCTAAGTCTGGTTTTCGCCTTCTCACTTCTCTGTAAGGAAGTTGATTTTTTCTATAATTATTTCAAGTTGTGTTGCTTAGAAAGTCAAGTTTAAAGTAGATTTTCTTGTCTATGCAAAAACATGAATTTTGGTGCTTGTTTCTGCTCAGAGGTTATTCCAAATATTCGATTTCCAGATTGATCAAAGGTTTTGTTTTCACAATTATTCCAAAAAATCTCTGTTCTAGGCTATTGATAGGTGGGTGAAATGTGCTTTTGTGAGGAGGAAAGAGGCGTCATGTGAGTTTGGCTCTGAGGAATCTTGTCCTCTAATTCTACTCTACCCCCCAATATCTCTACCACAGAAAATGTATTTAGTTCCAAAGTTATCTTGGGAAATATGAGTAAGTGCAGTTGAATTCCTTTGATGTTCTGCACAAGGAAATATGAATATCCAGACAGAGACCTTAAACAAGATCTATTCTTGATTATATAAAACCTGAAGATGACTGAACTTTCATGTTTTATTTTTAATTTCCCTAAGCAATGTAATACATAACTTTTTATTTTTAGGAAGAGCTATTGCTAAAAAATAGCAGTTAGAGAGGACTCTTCCAAATTCTGCTGGGCCAAGAGGGTGTTATTCTTACCAGCTACAGAAATACTGTGAGTTTAACCGAAGTTCAGTCTTCACTAAAACCCCAGTGGCAGTGCTGGTGCTTATTCTTGTTATTCCTCGCTATAATCTAAGCCAAACCTGCAAGAGAATAAATTCCCACATAATCTGTGTTTTCTTAGTGTTTGTTATCTTCTTACTTAAAAATTGTCCATGAAAAGAATGAACACGGTCATAGGAACACGACTAAAGTATTTGCAATGGAAAAATATGTGAGAACAAAACATTATTCAAATTATTCAGATTTCAAAAATATACAATTGCAACCAGGGCTGTTGTGTTCAGCTCCAGTAGGCACACTGGATTGTCTTTTTTTTTTTTTCAAGTGGATAATTTATGTAATTAACCAAGATGCAATGAATTTTAAATTGTGTATTAAAATGGCAAAATTAGATAGTTAGGAAAAAAATATGATGTGGTTTACGTTCTTACTCACTGCTTGGAATTTTTTTTATTGCAGAACTTAAAATTGCAGCTGGCAGATTTTAATATGGATCTTGTCCATAAAAAGTGTTTTCCCTGGCCATCTTGACCTGATATGTTGGGATAATTTTTTAAAAATCAAATTAATACATCTATAAAATACTATTCTTGCTGATGTGCAACTTTTCACCGTGATACTGAACGTTTTTTTTTTGTTTATTGTTTGTCATCTGGGAATGCACTTTAGGCTTAACACCAAGAAATCTAAAAGTGCTTTTTGTATACTCAGTCTTTTACATTTTAACAGAACCAGCATGTGTGAATCTCCTTTTTTTCTCAGAAAATTTGATATAAACTTAATTCTGCAGCTCCTATCAAGAATTGTTCTTTGCTGCATTACACCTCTTGATCCCGTTTATCTGCATAATTCAAATGCAACCCTGAAAGATATAAACAGAGTGACAGTTTTTAAACATATTTTCTGATAATCAGCACAAACTATTACTTGAACCTATTCAATAACATCACCCTGACAGACGGAATTCAATGACCCTCAATAACAACAGATACAATCTCATTGTATAAAATTATATTATGACATGATTGTGTTGAGTTATGACTGGGGTTGACTTGCAATATGGCACGTGTTTTCTTTAGGAGAAGATGATACTTATTGACATTGAGATAATGCAGGATCTAAATTGTGCAGCCCGAGCTTCTGTCATGAAAAAAAAAGCCCCAAGAGTAAAGAGATGTGTGAGTACAACCAGGAGACAGATAAACAGTCAAATACTGGTGGATTTAGCAAGAACGAAACTGTTATTTAATACAAATTTCTTTGCTGGGGCGGGTTCTTTGGTAGCTCATGTTGATGTTGGGTGGCTCAGTTCAGGTTCCAGTACTGGGAGGAAAAGGGGCCACGGCAGTGGAGATTGGTATCAGAAATCTGTGCTTGTGGCTGTCAGCGAGGGGTCTTCTCTCATGGGATCTGGCAAACCAAGCTCATTCCTAGGACTGTTGTCCCCATGGATATTTAGTGGTTGAAAAAGCCATTTCAGAACATCAGGTTCCCTGAGGTGTTGGGGGAACCTGTGTTGTTAACAAGATGACAACAGTTCCTGGCCAGAAGGGCCAATGTTTCCACCTTCTGTCCTTCCTCGCTTGGTCTGAGCTCCCAGTTGCAGAAAACATGGAACACTGTGAAGTTGATGGACTGTGGGGTGTCTGGTGGGGCAAAAGTGCTGAAAGCGAGGATAGCACAGATGATGTCAAACATTCCCGGTGAGTCTTTGGTGAGACTCCAGATAACGGGCAAATGGATACGGCAAGGTCCGGGTGGGATCACTGCTGGAGCTGCTGGAGGTTGTTGGCCAGATCCGGCCAAGGCTTTGCACTTGGTGTCTTGGAGAATTGTGGGTAGATGTATAATTCCTCAGTGTGTGTGTTTCTCCTCCAAAGAAAAACACCCCAAACCCACAAAAACAGAATGAAATATCATTATAATTCCCGTCTTCAGGAAAGCTACTTTGCTAAATAGTGAGAAAATCCCAAAGTCTTCAACCCGATTGAATGAGGTAAAACAACCATTCAAAAGTGTCCAGAAGGACAATGGTCTTTAACTTTTCATGTGAGAACAGGAAAGATTTTTGTCTAAAAGCCAAGGCTTCTGAACATTGAGACTCCCAGCACGTGCAGATGTTGAGGGGTTTGGATTTGTTTGCCTGAATCATCGGTAGAGCCGATGATTATATAAAACTTCATTATTACAAGCAGGTTAGAAACACTGAGCTTGTTTATGAATAAATAATTCTGTGTCTATTCTGCAAGGTAGGAAGGACACTTAGGACATTCAACCTCTCCAAGGATGCCGTGAGCAGGAAGTATATGTGGCAGGAAAACAGATTTATGGTCAGGTAAGTATAGGAAGAAAATAACACGCACAATAAATGGCATTACTGGGGTTTACATACAAAGGCAGAAGTTAGAGCCACTGAGGGCATCCACAGGTTAAAATTTAGTAGTGATAGAAAAGTGCGGGATCTTGAGTCATTTCCATTACTGGTGAGATAAAAATCAATGTCCAAATACTTCCTTGCTGGCAAAAAGCCACTGAAAATACCAATCTGCTGTATAATATAAAAATCCAGTGTCACTAATTTGAGAGGATAGAAACTCCATGCTGCCTTCAAATAACTGCTTTTGTTGTTCCCTGAAATTTGGTTTCCACACAAATATTTCATGGAGAAATGAATCCATTGGCTGTTTGCTCTGCTGGCATGGAAGGGGCCAACCTGTCTCTGGTGGTCAGTTCACCATCGAGCCGGGGATCCCAGAGGGATGCTTGGCTCTCATTATCAGAGCAGGATTGCTGGGAAGAGGAACAAGAGTGTTCTGTCCACGAGAGCCATGGTCTAGAACCACCTGCCCTGGGTGGTGAGTGAACAACCCACAAGTTTTGTGCAGTGGTTGCACCCGCTGGGTTTACTCCTGGGTGCAGGCACGTGTTCCTCACGTGCTGGTAAAGCCCTGCCCACGCTGCAGTGCCGGGGGCTGCGCTGCTCTCCCAGAAATAGTCTCTCTTCCCTCTGAAGTTTTCCCCCTCTCCTACAGCAGTGCGAGGTCAGGCACACAAAGGTGCTGTCCCCTGATTGCAGCAAACACCGCCATGTGTTGTATGTTTGATGAATTAAAAGGATGCTGCCAACTTAATTACACTGTAACCCTTCAATAAAGGAAGGGCAGAGCTGATTAACTAGTGAATAATTGGGGGCTGATTGATGGCTTTCTCCCTCACTGCTAAAGGCTGTATATATAATTATTTTGCCTGTGGGCCTAATTTTGCCACTGTTAGCTTCCACTTTTGTCATCAGCTGTAATTTATGGATGAGGCCTGAAGCCTTAAAAAAGGCTGGAAAATGAAATAGCCCCAAATCCCCAGATATGTCACCTGGAAATGGCCAGCAGGCAGCCTTTAACGTCAACATTTGCAGCCATTTAGCAGCATTAACACCTCATGCTTAGCCGGAAAATAATATTGTCATTTGTCAACAACTATCATAATATAGATTTTTTTCCTGACATGTAATAATGTTGCATCACTCACACCAATGATTTAATATATGTTTTAAATGCAAGATCAATTTATTGCAACTGAATAGCAAATTCTTCTAGTAATGCACCAAAAGAAAATAAGAGAGCCAGAGGAGGAAGACCCACGTCCCTCATTGCATCGGCAGGTTGGTTCCAGAATTAGCGTCTAAGTTTATAATAAACCCCCAAAATCACAGCAAACTAAGATGGCTTGTGAAACTTGGTTTAAAACATATATAAAAACATTTTTTCCTTGAACTTTGAAAGATGCAGCAGCAGCTTCAAAGAAAATATAGTTAATAAACCACTGAACTTAAAAAACATTGGGGGACAATTTCCCACTGCCTGTTAATCAGCAGAGCTGCACAAGAGCCCGTGGAGCTCCACTGGTTTGCACAGGATGTAGATCTGGCTCTTTGTATTTTAAATTGAAATAGGATTTCTTACTTTTTTTTTTTCCCAGAGAGAGAAAACCTAATCATTAGTGCTGCAAAGTAACAGCAAAAGACACTCTGTTTTGAAGGATTGAATTGCTTCAGTGGCAAAGAGATGCCCCCCCAAAAGTCAGCCTGTTTGGGGAAAACACCACATGCTGATTAGAGCTGCTCCAGCGACTGCCTGCTTTATATTCCACAAAGATTTTTTTGAATAAAGTAATAACAACTTAGATTCTTTTTTTTTTTTTTGGGGAACCCATATTTAAACATCACGGAGAGGAGCCTTCTAATTTATAAGCCAAGATATACAAATCCTCTCTCTCAAATTTCCTTTGTTGTTTTGTCCTCGCCGAGCACTCCCTTGCCTATGAATCACAGAAAGATTTGAAGAACCTTTCAGTCAAAGCTCAGTTTTGTGCCAGTGGGCACTGGCCAGGAAAAAAAAAAAAAAAGATTGATATTTGCCCTCTCTTCTTATCTGCACTTGATTTATAAGTCAGTGCGAGTATGCAAGAGAAATAAAGGCAAAGACCTTGATGCCTCCCTGTGGAGAATATGCACCATTTGGATTGAAGGCATGAAAGAGGAGAAATTAATGGTAAGCTGTTCATCTGTCACTACTGCCAGCCTGATGGTTTTGCAGGGAAGGAGAGGACTGGCTGACATGCCCTCCAGTCAAGGGCATGACTGCCCGCTGTTCTCATATTATAAACACAGTGCTTTGGGTTTCTGAGGGATTTAAATTTAAATTATACTGTACTTTGGATAGGCAAATCTTTACACAAGTTTATTTTCTTGAAGTATTAACATGCAGGATTTCGCTGGCTTTATGTGGAAGAAAAATAAAAATTAAGTCCCTCTGTTTGATAAAAATGTGTAGCAGACTCTTAAAATGTATCCGTATTTTTAAAGCAGTGTGTTATAGTGTAATGAGATTTAAATTTATATATGCATTGAAGATTTAGGCACAGGCATAAATAGATAAGCTTTAGTTATTCTACTTTCTGGCACATAGGGAAAGATTAAAAAGTTCAAAATGGGAGTTGAATATTTTTTTCTATTAAAATGGTATAATACTAAGTGCTGCTATCGATGACAACATTCGGAACACATCTGGAGGATAAAAACTGACACAAAACTTTCATGTTGTGCTTCAACGACAAGAAAAACGTACTTATGGCTAAATGACTTATTTTCAGGGCTGAGCATTTGTGTCATCTCGTGCTGCTTTTGAAATGTTTTGGTCTGCTCGAGTCCTCACGATGCTGCTGTGACACCGATGAACCTCTGTGTGCCACCAAAGGTATTGGGGATGACTGGAGAGGGTTTGGATGCCTGGCTTGGTTTGGATAAGTGCACAAGGACATGAGAACTGGTTTGCACCAAGTTCAGGGTTCAGATTTGGGGACATTACAACCACCCACACCCACTGGCTGTTTAAAACTTTCTTTACTGAGCTGCAACAGTGGGCTGGGAATTCCTGTTTTCCATTTAAAAAAAAAAAAAGGAAAATTGTGTTGCTAGTCCACTGGTTTCAAATTACCTTGTGTTTTATAAACTAAGAACCAAAAAAAGAATTTTATCACTTATTTTTGTTAAAATCTCTGAGTTTGAAGCTAATTTCATTATTTCCTGAGGCTTGAGTCATGACTCCTGAAATCCTGATTTAGGTAACAGATTTCAATGCTAATTGTGCTCAATTAAAGTGATGTTTGCTCTTATTCCAGCAAAATTAATGGCTGGCTGAAAGAACAGGGAATCTTCCACAACCCTGACAAGATAACCCAGTCAGAGAAGAGGAGATGGGGGTTGCTCAGGTCTGAGATGATTCTCTAGGATCCTCAGGAAGGGAGGACATCCTTCCCTCCACCATGACTGGCATTTCCAAAGCACCATGCCATGAGAACCTCATGGAGCTCAACAAGTGCAAGGTGCTGCCCTGGGTCGGGCCAATCCCGAGCACAAATCCAGGCTGGCTGGGGAATGGATGGAGAGCAGCCCTGAGGAGAAGGACTTGGGGGTGTTGGCGGATGTGAAGCCCAACAAGTCCCAGCCGTGGGCACCGGATCCCAGAAAACCCCTCTGTCCTGGGTTCCTCCTCAGCATGGGCAGCAGGAATGGGGGATTCTGCTCCCCCGGCCCTGCTTAGGTGAGACCTCACCTGCAGAGCTGCCCCAGCCCTGGGGCCAACAGCAGAAGAACCTGGAGCTGCTGGAGAGAGTCCAGAGGAGGCCACAGAGATGCTCCAAGGGCTGGAGCCCCTCCAGAGCCAGGCTGGGAGAGCTGGGGATGTTCACCTGGAGAAGAGAAGGATCCAGGGAGACCTCAGAGCCTCTTTCTTGTCCTCTGAGCTGATTCCCACCCTTCCTGAGGGCTTCGCTTCCATGGGCACCGTAATCACCCTTCTCCATCACCTCCTGGGATAACCCTCAGCAGGGGGATTTTCCTCCCTGAGGGATGAGGATCAAGGCGTTCACAGTCCTAATCAAAATTAGTTGGCCAGAGACATCACACCAGGGCTGGGAACAATTCACCTTCATAAATTCCCAGTCCCTCTTATCTCCCTGCCCCTGAAGCATCTCCTCTGCAGCGGTGACAGGCTCCGTGCCGGGTCAGCTGCCCAGCGCTCCGTGTTTAACTCCCCGCTGGAATCCGCCTGGAGTTTTGGCAGACTTCAAATGTTGGAGGTGATATTTTCTGTGCCAGCTGTGAGTTAAACAGTTTTTTAGAATCTTTTGCTAAAACGAGTACGTTTTTTTCCCCTTTTTTTTTTTTTTTTAAGAGATTGTGGGAATGCGTGTTCTTTCACAGTCTTCAAAATTATAATAATTTTCCCAAGCAGCTCCAGTTCCTCCAGGCTTGGAGCAGGTACTTCATTACTTGACGCTTTTTTTTTTTTTTTTTTTGTTCTTGTCAAAAAACCCTCCTGTGCCCCAGTTTATAGGCATGTTCAAAATCTGTTTGCACTTGCTGAGTCCATCTGCACCGAGGCTGATCCGTCTCCTCGCAGTTCCGAGTGCGGATGCGACGCCCATACGGAGCATCCCTGGTGTGGCCACACCAGAGGAGCCGAGGAAAGAACACTTCTCCCTCTGCTCTGGGGTCACCTCCTGCTGATTCAGGGACAGCACAAACCCCACCCAACTGAGCATTATTTTCTCGGTGCTGAATGTTTGTGCAAACGCCGGCAAATTGTGTGGTTTTCCGTGTCTGGAGCAGTGGGGGATGGACAAAAAGCTGTTTGCTGTCACAGAGTGCATGGGGAACTCGGGCACAGGAGGTGGCAGAACAAGTCTAGAGGTCCCAGTTTTGCTGATGAAGTGAAGGAAGGTCATCTGGTCCTGCAGGCTGAACACTTTTCAGGCTTGGCTTTTTTGTTGTTTGGGGAATTGCATTTGAAAGAGAGCAATGGAATGCAAAGGTTGGCAAGTTAAGGACTGAAAAGTCAGAAAATGCTATTGGAGACACATGTATATTTTTATATATTTATATGGCTTTTGTTCTGTGCTGTGCACTAAAATGTGTTGTGGGGCTGTTTAGCCTGGAGAAAAGGAGGTTCAGGGGAGACCTTATTGATCTGTAACTCCCTGACAGGAGAGTGAAGCCGGGGGGGTCAGGCTCTGCTCCCAGGTGACAATTGACAGGATGAGAGGAAACGGCCTCAAATGTCACCAGAAGTTTAGATTGGATATTAGGGAAAATTTCTTTGTGGTAAAGCGTTAGAACAGGGAGCCAGGGAAGAGGTGGAGTCACCGTTCCATGGAAGTGTTCAAAAACTGTGGATGTGGCACTTGAGGACATGGCTTAGTGGTGACCATGGTGGGGCTGCTGAGTGGATAGTTGGACTTGATGATCTCAAAGGTCTTTTCCAACGTTTTTGGTTCCATGATCCTGTGGAATGGTGTCTCCTCCTCTTTCAGCAAGTGTGGTTTTCTCATGCTCGTCATCTGTTATTTCCCAAACACTGTCCAAACTTTGGACTTTTCCTCGTGGATGTTCCTCTGACCCTCTCACCAGGGCTTTTTACAATGAACTAATCTTTGCTAATTGTTTTTGTATGAGTAGAGAGGAATCTCCTCCTTTCAGAGAGGGTTGGCTCCATTTTACAAGTTCATAATCAGGCACTGAGATAAAAGATATTTCCAAAGCACCAATAAATTGTTTTTTATCTTTCTGGCTTCATTCACCTCATTCATTCATAGAAAGGAAATCTTGACTGTGAGGTCCCTGGATCCCTGGAAGTGTTCCAGGCCAGGTTGGACGGGGCTTGGAGCAACTTGGGATAGTGGAAGATGTCCCTGCCCATGGCAGGGAGTGGAACCTGGATGGGCTTTAATGTCTCTTCCAACCCAACCCATCCTACAACTCCATTATTTACTCTGTATCCACCAACTACAGACTGCAGCAACATAAAAATCCTGATTTATTTCCATGCACAGCCATTCCTGGGCACTTATGAGCCTGGGTTTCTCTGGGAAAAAAAAAATTAGAAAAGCCATGTGTGAGCAAGTAATTAACAACCACATCATGGTGAAGACAGGCAAGGGCCAAATTAGAGTTGCAGAGGGACCTTTAGTTCCAGCATTTCCCAGCTATGGAGCACTTCAGTATGTGGAATTAGCAATTTTTAGCCCAGTTTTTAAGCTAAGGATGTATCCACATGAACTGAAAAACTGCCTTTTAACACTCTTAAATTTCTTATTTTTAGTTCTCTTTTTACAACCAAATTCTTGATGTTGTCTCTAAAAGAAAACCCCAACCCCATCAATATAAATGAAATATCCATACAAAGAAAAACAAAAACTAAATTTATTTCCTGTTCCGCTTCAGAGTGAAATTCTTAAATTTCTGTTGTTAGGTTGTCTTACTTATGAAAATATTTTGGAATTTTTGGGGAATTGTTTTTCTTCCTCTGGAATGAAAAATATGTTGCGTTGGAAATCCATGTTTTTTTCTATGAGGAAGGAACAAGTTTAGTAAGAAAACTTTAAGCCAAGTTGAATACTTTGTTGACGATTTTCAGAAAATTCTTCTAAGAAATCACTGAAATACTCTCTGAGCTTCCTAAAGGGGGATATTCTCATATATAAAAACTAATCCTTGCAGGAGACCCTCTGGCACCATCTTTGCCTCATGGGATCCAAGAACTCAGGGATTTGGTGTTGTTTTGTGTGGCCTCAAAAACACTTAAATTCATCATCAGATTTAACTCCAAGCCTAAATGACAGCAAAATTATGCCAAAAAATTCTAGATTTGAAATGTAAGGGGCCACTAATATTTTCTGTAAATATTTTAGGGTGTCTGGCCTACAATTCTTAGAGTTCAGCTGCTTATTTTAGTTGAGGTTTGTTGCTTATTTTTTTGCTGGCCACTTGATTAAAATAAATGCAATTTTATTTTTATTTTATCTCTGAAATATGATTATAAATGACCTTTGATAAAAAGTTAACAGAGAATAAGTCAGGAAGCAGCTCAGAAGGAAAAGATTAAAAGCAGGCAGACTAGAGAGGTGTTTAATTTCAATTTTCTTTGTGGTATAAGAAATCTGTCGATTTTAAAGCCATCGTGCCGTAGTTACTTTTATCAGCCGGGCTCTTTTGTTTTGTTCTGCCACCTAATTCTTTTGATGACAATGAGTCCACAGTTTTCCAATGACTGATTTCGATTTGCATGTTATTGTCAGCCTTTTATATTTTATCATATCTCCACTTTGGTTTTTATGCAGATCCTCACATCAGAAGGCAAGGGCAGGCCGAGCTAAACAGCTGGCTGGATTTGCATGAAAATGGACTGCCCTTTTTCATTTGTTTGTTCTTGGGAAATTACAGTAGGTGAGTATCTGACTCAAATTTCCCAAACAAATAAAGATAAAACTTCACAGATATTAAACTGTGGAGCATTAAACTGTATCATTTTACATATAAAAAGAAAAGGATTAAATAGAATTAGTCTGTTGAGCTGACTGAGGAGAAACAATGTGAGTGACGGGCTGAAAACTAAAGATACAAAAGAACTGTGGTGTCTTCAAGAGATTTTTCTCTCCAAATATTTTCCTTTGCTGTGTTTAAAGGATAAACACTAATAGAAATATTTCCCTTATGAATTGAAGATATTTTTGCTGAGGAAAAGAAAACCATAATCTGTTATAAGCCATTATATATTTGATAGTATTCCTGTATTTCATGCATTTATTTTATGCACAGAGCAGTTACAGCAGCCCCTTAGCAGTGGATATTCTTTACAACTCATGCTGGCCTTGTAAAGCAGCCAAGGTCTAAACGTGACCAGGGCAGGTGACATTTAGAAGCCCACATTGTTCTCAAGAGGCCAAATCTGCAGGGTGAGGGAAGATCTTTTCTTAGACTGGCTGCTAGGGATGGGAAAAATGAACAAGCTTTGGGGCACAGGAGAACTTGGGAGTTGACAGAGAGGGGCATTATACATTTGAAGAGTAAGGTATCAAAATAACACATGGCACGACTTGGAGATGTCAACAGACTCATAAATTATTTCGAGCATGTGTGTCCTTGTGTGCCTGGGAGCTTGTCCCTCTCCTTCCAGCCAGGCTGCTCGAGCTTGTAGAAGTCATAACACTCCCTGCAAACCTCACCTCTCTGCCCTTAGACCATCACAGAAAGGAGAGCACCACTATAACTTATAGCAAATAAAGGTTTGGAAAGAGCGGATTTAATTATTTTGTGCCTAGACTTTCAACTTAGGCAGGAGCTTGGATTACCAGTGGTGTTTTACACTTCCTAGAGTTAAACATCTGGGGCAAAGAGCTGTCAGCTCAGAATTTTCCAAAACGGTGGTAACTGCTGGTGCTGCATGAGATAATAAAAGTTCCTCCTTTCCTCTGAAATGGTTGGAATTGGGTACATGGAGTTACAGCCATGCAGTGCTGGGAGAGAACCAGTGGCCCCAGGCAGTAGCAGAGAGCCAAGATAACAGCTAGGGCAAAATTTGTAGGGTAAAATATATTCTCATGTCGATCTAATTAATTAAATAATTAATTATTCAGATTTCTTTCCTGCAACAAAAGGAAAATCTGGAGAACACTTTAAATCCTTTTTCTTCTAAATGCAGCAAAATCACACAGAGCTTTCTTATAATTAAATCTCAATAGCAAAAAGGATCCTAAACAATTCCTAAGCCTGGTGACATCCCCGGGCTTTGCTTTGTGGTGGTGCTGTGGAACATCAGCAGTGTGAGGGCAGAAGGACCTAATCCACCCCCTGGGAAGCTGCAATGGTTGTTTATAGCAGGTGGTATAATTGTGGATGGTAAAAAGGAGACCTAGACCTGCCAGAGGAAGGATGGGTGTTCCTTCAGATGGGCAGGAGTTTTTCTGCTGCTGGGAACTTGGAAAAACTGAGGGATATTCTCAGTATTGGGAGCTGTGTGTGATGGACTTTGTGCCTGGAGGACTGAGCTTGCCTTTCCTACTGTTGTTTTCAGCTATTTAAAAAACTTTAGTATTGTTTTATTTCAGGAAATCCACATATGGAATTGGTCCTGCTTTGCTCATCTCCCAGCAGAGATACAAGGTTGGATTTCCCCTGACCTCACTGGACATATCTCTGATCTACAATTCGAGTCTCTGAAGGTGAGAAAACTGTGATGTTTTGCTGTGAAAGCAGCAGTGGCTCATGGTCTGGCACTGGAGGAAGGATCTTCCGGGATAGAAAGAATAATTTGGCTGGAGTGTGTCCAGAGAAAGGCAGCATTGCTGGGGCAGGGGCTGGAACTCCAGAAATGGCTGAGGGAGCTGGGAAACGGAGCTCAGCCTGGAGAAAAGGAGGCTCAAGGGGCGACCTTCAGGCTCTGCACAACTCCCTGACAGGAGGGGCAGCCGGGGGAGGTCGGGCTCTGCTCCCAGGGAACAGGGACAGGATGAGAGGGAACAGCCTCAAGCTGTGCCAGGGGAGGCTCAGGTTGGATATGAAGGAAAATTTCTTCACTGAAAGGTTTGTCAAACCCTGGCACAGCTGCCCAGGGCAGTGGTGGAGTCCCCATCCCTGGAAGTGTTCAACACCCACGTGGATGCGGTGTTTAGGGACGTGGGTTAGTGGTGGATCTGGCAGTGCTGGTCAGTGGCTGCACTCCAAGATCCTAAAGGGCTTTTCCAAACTTTGTGGTTCTATGGATCAACACCGGAATTTTTTTTGGGCAAAGAATTTGTGGGGCAAGTGTTTTCTGTAACTGCTCTTCCCAGGAGCAGGAAGGCGTCCCCTACAGCTGCCTGCACATTCAGATCCATGTGTGGAGCTCCCCCCAAAACCTGCTAAACTCCTTCCCAAAGTGTCATTATAAATTCCTGCCTCTTAAAGTCGCTAAACCTCCAGAAATTTTCTGTTCAAAAGAAAATGTTCTGTTCCCAGAGCCTCTTTGGAAACTTGTTACAACTCAGTATTTACAGAGTTGTCATGGAAGTACAAATATTTTTTGGCTTATTATTTACTTCCCATTGATTTCATTTTGTTGTGTTGTATTTCTGGGCTTCTTCCCACAAATTTTGTGTTTCCAAATATCACAAATAGATATCAAAAGTTGTATAGGCATTTTTGAGAGTTTTCCAAGGGTTTGCTGTTGTTCCAGTTGCAGCAACCACAGCCCTGGCGTAGCTGTGAATGCCTGGCATCCAGCTCAAATTGCTCTGATGTTACAATACAACGTAAAAATAATGCAGGAAACAAGACGTTTTGGCTTTGGAGCCTGACCTGGAAATGGATTCCTGGAGGAAGTGGAGTATTTGACTTGTTTTTCATTTTAGTGAAAAGGAACAAACAGTTTCAGATTTGGCAAAGTTGAGCTTTCTTTTTTTTTTTTCTTTTTTTTTTGTTAGGTTTTAATCTGGGCTCACATGAGATTTCCTTCAGTGCTTGGATGTGTTTGAATGAACTCTTCCTGCTTTTGCTGTTTTAATGAAACTGGGCTGGCATGGCAAAAAATCAGCAACACTGGGAGGAGGAGCCAGTGCATCAAGGGCCAGCTCTTGTTATCAAGTTGTGATTTTTCTTTGGACCTGTTCAGCTTCGCAAACTGTTGGTGGATTCTGTTATGGCTCCAGTGTGATAAAGGGAATTATTGTGTGTTTTAAGAGTTACACCTTCACCTGATACCAAACTGCTGCTGGAACTATGTGAATTTGCACTCGGGGAGGGTCAAGTGCAATATGTGGGTCTACATTTTGCAGAAAACATTATTCAGATTCTATTTGAAAAACCTATTTTTACATTGAATTTGTAATGTAGCTTCTTGCATAAATCCATGGCTATAATTAGCAGTGTAATACCACTGCCATACTGAGGAAATCTGGTGTAATTTGGGGAATCAGCTCTTTTTTCAGCACAAAACAAGCTAAAATTCCTTGTCCTGCCACCAAAACACCTGTGGCAAAGTCTGTGTATCCACAGCAGAGCCTGGTTTTGCTGCAGGAGGCTGATGGAACTTGGCTCAAGTCCCCGTTCCTGAAGGACAACCCAAATTCAAAGATCTTGCCTTTTCTTTGATGCTTTCTTGGCGCAACTCTTGGTCTCTTGTGGCTCTGTTGACCTCAGGGGTAGTGCCAGGACTCCTCTGAGCCTGGCACCTTCAGATTATCCATCTTTTCCATCCATCTTTTCCCCAAACAGCCAGAATCCAGTTGTTGGTTGGGCTGATGATGACTTCAGCATCACTCACCATGCAGGGGAGAGAGGGAATGTCTGAAGTGTAGATTAATTTGGATTATTGTTGAACAAAAGTGACCACCATTAGAGTTTGTTTGGCACGGTCACTTCCAATTTCCACCTGAATTATGGGTACACAAAGATGCATTTCCCCCAAATAATGGGAAAACAAGTATTTCCATCACCCTGGGCCTCTCAGCAGTTGGATTAATTTGTTTGTGAGACAATGTTTTGTTTTTGAAGCCTTTCATGATGCTGAAAGGACGCCGAGAAAGTCTTCACATGATTCTTGAGTTTCAATCGAGAAAAAACAAATGTGGCTCTTTTCTGTCAATATTTTCTGTCTCCATGGGTTTTGTGTTAAACTCCTGTACAGAGGGACTGTGTGTTATTGATAACGTGGGACTGGACTTGGTGGATTTTAATGTCTTTTTTCATGTTTATATGGAACATTTTTGAAGCAGCAATTAAAATAATTAAGGAGGGTGAAGAAATCTTTAGCATGCAACAAAGATTTCTGCAAAATGTTAATTTCTGTCAAATAAGTGAATATATGCACAGATGCCTCCTGACAGAGGCTGTGATTTCTGAGTGCTTTGCATGCCAAATAACTTGTTTACCCCCTCAATGTTTGCCAAGTTTACTGTCAATTTACAAATAATTTCCATTTTGCTGTTTATTCTGCTGCCTTTTGATGGATATGTCTTCCAGACTTTTATCTTGCATGTAGACAAACTAATTAATATTTTCCCTTCAGGCAAATATTTTTTTCTTAGATCTAAATGTGGGTTAGATTCTTCTTCGTTTCCATATGCTTTGTTCTGTCAATCACTTCTCTTCTATGTTACTAAAAATGTACCTTTGTGGATGTCATTTCTCATGTTTTACAGATTTATTTCACCTCCATCTATATGGGAATGTGTGTATGGAGAGAGACATATTTGTTATATATGTGTTCATGTATGTTTAAAAGAAAGAGTGAAAATACTCGCTCTGTGTTAAGATTTGGATCCTAAGACTGAATGAAAATGCATTTTTGTCTCGCCTGTTGCTGCCATTTCCCAGGCTTGACCTCACAGTTTGTGGTTCCTGCTGCCCATATGGCACAGGCAACACTGAGCACATCTCTTCTGCAGGGTCAGCCCTGGTTCCTGCACGTCTTTTTGACCCGGCCCAGCCCTTCTAGCCATACCTAAAATATTTGGGATATCCCATTTCCACCCTCCTACAGCACAGACCACAGTGAGTCAGATGAGCAGGATGATGCAGGAGTGGTTCGTGAGCCATTGAGTTCCTGCAGGAGAGATAGTAGAATCAAATTTTGAGTTGGAAGGGACCTTTAAAGGGAGCTTTAAAGGTCATCTGGTCCCACCCGTTGCCATGAGCAGGGACATCTCCAACCAGATCAAGTTGCTCTGAGCTGCGTCAAACCTGACCTTGGATGTTCTCAGGGATGGAGCATCCACCATGTCTCCAGACAATCTGTGCCAGTGTTTTACCACCCTCACTGTAAAAACTTTTTCCCCTACGCTGCCCTGGCCAAGTTCTGCCAACCTTAGTGCCCAAAACTCCTCCTAAAACCCTGGTCCCAGGGACCCCCCTCCCGCAATGGCCTTCGTGAGCGTTTAGCTACATTTAAAGATCTCCGAGAACTAAATATTGTCATATTCAAAGAACAAGATTTCCACGTACTCCCTGAAGGTTCCACAAAGCTTTGAGGCTGTATTGGAAGACACAGTGCTGGATTAAAAAAAAAAAAATTGTTATCATAAAGCCTGCATGTTACCCACGTTCTGCTGAGAAAAACACAGGTGGTAACAGAGAGCGCAGATATTGTGAACAGATTCTTGCAACTTACCAGTCGTAAAAATATCCCTGCAAAAAAACTACTCCCAACGACTCTGTTTACAGAATGCTTGGTATTTCCTATATCTGGAAATACTCTCGTTGGAGCTCCATATGTCGCAGCCAGTCTGACAAGCTTGCTTTTGAACTGTTTGCAGGTTGCAGTCTGTCTGGAGGGCTGGGTGCTGATGCCTTCAGGTTTTTAGGCCCCGCATTATGGGCATGATTATCTTGTTCACTTTGCAGGCATAGAAAAACGGAGCTGGGATTTAGCAGGATTTGAAGAAACTTCCTAATTATGCCAAGTAGAGAAGTGCCTGAGCGAAATCTCCGCCAGAACCCCAGGTTTTTTATTACCGGTTCTGTTTTAAGTGTATCTCTATAATTTTCTGTGTTTCTGCTTTTGTTTATATCATCGTAGTCAGCAGGACTGCGAGATTAAAAACTGAAATATATTATCTTCGCACATCCTCCAAACCTGTCGAGAAAGGAGGAGAAATTAAACAAGGACAAAAACTCGCAGTGAAGTGAAGCTGTTTCCTTTGAGCTGCCTTATTAACCAGTCAAGTACTTGACTGCCACTGTCAGCGAGATTTCTTTAGAGAAAGAGTGGCATTTTGAAAAATACAAATTCACCGCCTGCACAAGTTAATGAGGCCCTTCAGCAATGTTCATTGATAGTGTAAATTCATCATAATACAGTGCTACAAACCATAAATGGGATCTGCATACAGGAAATCAGCCACTATTACAAATTTGCCAGACACGGAAAGAAAAAGAAGCCATTGATAAGCAGAAAACTCATCTGAGCCACTCGGTGCTGATGGTGTGCAGCACATCAGCAATGCCAGAGAGCGCCACGATGAGAACTTATTAAGGTGAATTGAGGTGGCTCATCAAGTAGATTTTGCTCCCCTTTGTTCGTGTTTTATGGGCTCTCAGCTGCCTCCCTTCCACTCTCCAGTGCTGGGTGAGATAAAGTTTGCTGTGTAAGGACTATCCCTGACATAAAGGGACAAATGTCTCCAAACATGGCCCTTTTCTGCACATGCACAGATGTGCTCATGCTTTTAATTGATTTTCACTTGCATTTGCAAGCCAGAGCTTTGCAGACACCAAATTATCTTCAGGGCTGTACAGGACACTAGGAGTGGACAGTAACAAAAATTGGCAACAACCCAGAAATAACATACCAAGGTGACTTCCTGATCTTTGAAATAATTATCGAGCAGTGCGATTTTGCTGTCCATATCAATCAATAAATCTCTCTACATGCAATACATTCATTATTCCTACCCTCATTGAATAGTGTCAGTTTAAAAATCTCGGGGACCATTAGGTCAATATTTTAGTGTGATTTGTCTGTTGGCCACCTTCCATCATCCTGCTCAGGAAGTGAATAGAAAATGAATACCTTGCATCATGATCATAAAACAGGCGGCTTCTTGTGACTAAACTTCTTAAAATCTTGAAGATCGTCACCCCAGACAGGCAGGATGCTGCCAAATTAGATGAATGAACTGGAAGAGATAAAGCAGACTGGTATGAAAAGGCTTTGAAACTTCTGTATCCATCTCCTATGGTCTTGATTCCAAATGCAGGGGGATCTGAGGAAAGATTACATTGGATTAATTGCAGAGAAGTGGAAAAAGAGAATTGTTCCCCCAGGTCCCTACTGTCCTGATTCCCCACTTTGGTGGATCTCATCGTTGCAGAACCACAGGTAACTGGGGACCAACAAAGGACCATCAGCAGAGGAACCTGAGGAAATGCAAATTTTGCTTTCCCTCTTCCCTCAGTGTCTTTGGTTTCACACGTGAAGACAAGGTCAAGGCCATGATCTCTGGTCTCCTCTCCCAGGGGCTCTGCTCTCGGGTATCACCTGTGGCCTTCTCCAGGGGGTAGTTCAGAACTCATTCCATCCATGGAAACCACGGAGCACAAGAGCCCTTCTCCCAATGTCACCCAATGTTTGACTGGGCTGACGTGTTCATGTCACCAGCTGCACGAGCCATTGGGCAGAGCAGCAGAAGCCTAAGCTAACCTGCTGTTCTTTCATAAACAGGAATAATTCTGTTGAATGGAGGATAAGTAGGAAAAACTGAGAAGAAACTGCGGATGTTGATGCTTTCTCTTCCCTCTGTCTTTCAAACTCCTTTGGTAACTCCTCTGCATTGCTCCTGTCCCCTTTCCTTGTGGCAAATTCCTGTGGGCACTTTTGTGAGCCCCTCCAGTGTCTGTCTTCTGTGCCTCTTATATTTCTGCATCTCTTATATCTTCCCCATGCTGCAAACTATTCAAAGCTGACAGGCTGGAGAGATGCTTCTTGGTCCTCTCCAGCATCCTCCTCCTCTTGTGTTCCTTCTCCCCTCTTCCCTGCTCCAACAGCTCCTCTTTCCTTTCCCCACCACCCCATCAGGCTCTCCCCCGGCCCTGGTTGCCCCACTCTTGGGAACCACTCTTTCCTCTCATCTCCTTTCAAAGTCCATAGGATGATCTCCAAAGGGAGCTTGGCTTCTGAAAGGGTGAGTTTCAAATAAATCTGGAGTGGAGGTGGTTTAATGCTCTGTGGGCCGTGGGAGATGAAACAGAGCGAGATGTGTTCGTTCCCTTTGCTGGCTACTCCAATCCCCAGCTGATAATGACGAACAATGGATGAAAATGTGCTTGGGATGTATCATAAGAAGAAATCTTATGGAAACATTAGGCAGCCTATTATTGTAAGGCTCTTGTAAATACTGTTTCCTAAGAAGAACCTATCTAAGATGATGTAAAACTTAATATTCCTATTAACAAGACGTACTGTACTACTTCCAATTCATATCAGTGAAAATGCATTTTAAATTACAAAGTACTCGTATTTTATCTGAGCCAATGTTCTGATTCATATGTCTCCTCTTTAATCCTATTTTCATTCAAAGTTTCACAATTCACATCTTTTTCCCATTTTCTGTAATACTTTCTGTGTTTTCAAAACGTAATCAAAGCTTGTTAGCTTCTACCCAACCATGTTTGGCTGAATGGGAATATTAATAATACCAGCTATTGATGTCTTTATGTTAAAATTTGATTTATTGAGCAAGTGGCACATAATCTGTGGGGAAAATACCTAGAGATAACACCTTGAGATGATTAATTGTGTTTACAGTGCATTTCTGTAATAATTGTTTACAAGGAAATTTATGCATGAGTTGCTGCCCCAGTTCAAAAGAATAACTCATCAGATTGTCAAGCTCTCTGCTCTTGAGTATTCTAGCTAATTGCTATCTTTGCTAGTTGAGCATCATAAATCCTTCTTCCACAGAGCTGAGAGCAGGATTTTTGGATCCTGCTTTTGCGTGCAACCTTTTCATCCCTGGGAACATCAGTTTCCTCCTGCAGGAAAAGAAAAAAATCTGTAAGGAGCTGATATCGACAGAAGATTGTGACGAGCTGCCTGGTGGCATCGGGTCTAACTTCTGAAAGGAGCTTAGACAATCATGTCTTAAAATCTGTGTTGGGTGAATTTGCCAGGAATGTTACTGATAATGAATAACACACGAGGATGTAGACTCAGACTTCGAAATTTAAAAGCATTTAATTCCCAGTTCTGCTGCTCCCTACTCTTGTATTTCCTTCTCCTCCACAAGTGCTGCAGGGTAGAGATGGCAAGATGGGTTGGGGAATGGTTCCTTTGCAGCCATCTGTGCTTATTACTGATCTAATAACAACTGCACAATTCTCCCTTTTGGAATTAAATCCGTCCTTATAAATTCACAGACATAAACATACTTTTCTTCTGCACAGCTTCATGCATTTCGAGTTTGCTTTTTTTTTGTTCTACTTCCAATTTTGGAGTTTAATTATTTCATAACTAACTCTCCTGTAGTTGGAGGAGTGTTATCCAAGCAATATGTTGCCAGGAAGTAGTTGATAATGTTTAATAATTCCTGATTACATTCCTGTTCCAGTCCATGATCATGATTATACAAATGTTTCTGGTGCTATTTTTCAGCACAAATCCTCCTTTTCAGTTTTTTCCCCCTCCTTGTTGACAGTGTGTTGGTCAGAATACAAGAGAAACCGACCTATTTGCTGGTTTAATTAAAGATGTCAGAGAAATCCTTAAGGTTTGCCTGGGAAGGAGCAGATTTACTTGCTGCTTTTATGCACACTGTGGGATTTAAACATTTTGAGAATTGCTTTGGTGATTTTTCCCAGGAGATAAAGGAATGGATTAAGTGAAGTAGTTTCTGACTATAATTGGTCTGGTTTAAACACTTAAAAATAACTTTAAGAAATAAGAAAACACAAAACAGGTTTTCAAGTAGGGATTTAACTTTTTCTTTTTCTTCCCCCCCAGCTATGTGTTTATTCCAGCTTTGGTGTCTCATTGTGAACTATCAAAGTGGGCTGGACCTGAGGTGGGATATCTGTTCTTGGAACAGCAGCCCAGGCAGAGGACAGATGTCTGGAGGAGAAGAAACAAAAGGCCTAAATCTGAAGGAACAGCAGGAGAAGAGAAAAAGGAGATGAGAGGGAGGGGGAAGAAGTGAAAAAACCAGGCTTTCAGCCTTTGGATCGGTTATTTGCTCTTTGCAAACAAAGTGGGCTGGGAGTGCTTTAAACTTGCCGAGGGTTTGCTGGCAAAGCAGCTCCATCAAAGGCTCCCACCTGTTGCTCAGGTGTTCCTGGCACTGCTGCTGCTCCTCTGGATCCAGCCAGGGATACACCCGGGGCACCACGGAAAAGCTGCTCTGTCTCCTTTTCCAGTCAAACACCTGGGTTCTCCTCTCTGCCTGCTTTGTCTCAGGCAGGTGAGCGGCCAACGACGAGGAATTGCTGCCAAATGATTCCTGTCATGGTCGCTTGGAGAGGCAGAGGTGGAGTTGGCATAAATCAGAACATTCACATGGCTAAACCAAGCTTGACTCTGTCCCCCCTAATGCCATCAGCTCCTACAGTACCAGCTGCACCGAGTGAGGGCAATAAAACGCCCTGCTGAGCAATCAGAAATTATCAGTTTAACAGCTAAACTTATGCTTGTGGTCCAAAGAAATGAGGATCACTGCTATGCCTGTAGTAAAATAGTTCCTCTCAAAACTTAGTGATACAGGAATTCTTGAGAGGAGAGTAAAAAAAGCCACCCAAGGCTTCACAAGTAGGTTTTGATCCAAAGTAGACGCAATAACACAACACATGAAGCAGATTCTGTAGGAAATATTAGACTAATCTTACAAAATATTCCAACCATGCCTATCAAGGAACATTAATAACAGTGTTATTGACAGAGTATTCATTTAAAGTCATTCTGTTGGATACAATTAACATTTAGATGAGAGACAGTTATAGGTACTCGGATGATATATATGAAAGAAACAATGACTCATCCCTCCAGCAGCATCGGTACCAAACCTCGCAGCAGGGAAACTGCATTTCTTCCAGCTTCGAAAAAGAAATTCCATGGACCTTCCTGAAAAATCAGCTTGTTCCTCTCCAAGGGATTGCTGTGTTCTATTTCCTTATTGAAAGAGGAAATTTCTGTGGAGTTTGCCAAGGGCTGGATGAACACACCCATGGCAAGAAGAGGCAGTCCAGGGGAAAGGGCTGGGATGGACAGCTCGGGTCTGGAGGGCTCTGCTGTGGTCTTCTGCCAGGCTTTTCTTCTTAAAGTTGTTTATGTAATTAGATTAATTGTTACATCACCCACAGGAACATCAGCAAATGATGAACCTCTGCGCAGCCAGGGTGAGGGCAGTGATGTAAAAATCAAGAGTAAACCATAAAGCCTCCCTTGCCAGCACTGCCCAGTATCAGTCCAGACTGTTCAGGCCTGGATGGAATGTGAACAGGATGCTGGAAGGACACATTCCAGCAATGATTTCCTGAGATTCACAATGTCTCCAATCAAATAATGGGGCTTGGATTGGTCTCACCTGCTTTTAATTCTTTCAAATTTAGTCTAGGCCTGCTCTTGACAGAGAGAAGCTTGGCCTGGGAGCCCTTTATTCTGGACAGCTTCAGGTCCCTTATGTTCAGGAGGCTGAAATATTGTCTGAATGCAACATAAAAGCATCAGTGGCAGTCACCAGCCTTTGTATTAGTGAGATGCCACTTTCTTCTCCACATCTGTACCTGCCTGGAGGTCTCTCCACCCAACTCGGTTTTGTGCAGCTTTAGAAGATGCTTGGTCAGCCAGAAATATGAGCACAGTCAACCAAAGTTCAGAAAATCTGGAATTGTGACAAAAATTTCCAGTGTAAACCCTCTCTGCACCAGCAGTCGCTGTGTTGGTAAGTAAGAATATCATAATTTGGTTTGGAGAAAATGGTATGATAATAATTAATTGAAAAAAAATTGTTTCATATTTCAAATTTTAGATGACATGTTGCCACAATAAGAAGACTTGCAAGTCTGGAAATGGAGTTATCTCCAACCCTGCTGCCTTAAATCTGCTCCATAATAGCCCGGTAGTAGTTTATTTATATTAATTCTGTACTGTATATTTTGCATTTTTGTGGAAATGCCTAGAGCATGCATATTAAGCAGTTAAGAAAATTGATCTGCTTGAGCAGTGATAACATTTGCAGAATGAAATCCTCACAATTAGGAAGACGTTTGAAGAATCCATGTTAAAAGGTGCTGAAATGTTCTTGAAGAAATGCCACATGTTGCTGCGGGCAGTAATGAAACATTTCCATATAAAGTACTACATAAACACATAGAAAATGTAGACATATGTTAGCAGATTATGGGGTGTGAGAGTGATAGAGTAGTGATGATTATTTGCAAGTGTTAATGTTACCAGAGCTGAAGGTTATCTCCTGGTCCTGGACCCTATATGTAAATAATTATAGCTGGAAATATGCATCTTCAAAGCCATCAAACATAATATACATACATCACCCCTGAAATACTGTAGGGTTTATTGATCTGCAGTATAGGACAGTAAATTTTAGTAGATTTATGCTCAGATTTCGGTGAACATATGGCTTAAGACATGCAAGTTTCGAATAAAGTTATTCATATTACGCACACTTGCACATGGTTCAGGATTTGCAAGTCAGGGAGTGATCAATATGCAAAAGGTGAAGTCAAATATACATTATCCACACAGGGGGAATTTTCTGTGCATAGCACAGAGCTCTTCTATCAGCAAACCAGAGAAATCTGATCTCTGCATCCATCTATCAAATGTTTCCCTTGAAAATGTCCATCTATTATGTAAATAGTTCTGTTCTAAATATGTTTGTGTGTGGATAACCTACATATTTTCATAGCCTGCTGCACCCAAAACAGCATCTCAAAAAGAAAACACATAGCAATTTAAGAACCAGCAGTAAATTCAGCTTGGGACTATGGTCTTAGTGGACCTTTGGTTGGGGTTTTCTTCCAAACCTGTCCCAAACCCTTGAAAACCTAATTTTTTCATTGGTGGCTTTTGCATTTCTCCTTATATGAAAAAGCTGTGCATTGCTCCTGCTCCAGGACCTAAAACCACAACTGTGTAATCAGGTAAGTTGATTGAATATATCTGCTGAGATTCTCGGTGTTGTTTTCCTAATGAGCATTTTCTCACATCCTTTTCTGGTTTTTTTTTTTTTCCAAATGTTTGCTTGAATTAGAAAACAATCTCTGTACTCCAAAGTGGCAAATCACTTGAGACTCGTTTCTGAATAGTGCTGAGAAATCCCTCTTTGCATATCTTTAAAGATGTTGCTCCAAGAAAAACAGGAATTCGTAACTCTAAAACCTTCATCAGCCTTGTAACTTTGAAATAAATAGTTCTTGAAAGAATTCAGTACTTGCCAGGCCTTCAGTTGTGTGCACTGAAGCCGTGGAAATTCAAGCAAAATAGACTTTATGATCTTTGTCTATTGAATAGAAGTTGTTTTTCCTTCATCACAGAATTACATCACCATTTTCTCTTATGGGAAGACCAGAAATAAAAAAAAATCTGATTAATTAATAAAACCATTTTATTATAAAAATCCTTATATAATTTCTGAGTGTCTTTATCCACATATATATATATGTATATATATATACACACATATATACATATACATATATATGTTTGCTTACTAAATACTATGATTGGAGTTAAATATTGGTCAAAACCAGCCCCGGTCATTTCCTTTGGTTCTGGGTCAGGCCTGTTCTTGCACAAACAGGAAAAATATTTAGGTTGACGCAGGATAGATTAATTATAAATTATAAAAGGCATGATAGTATTAACTTGCATTTCATAGCTTGGTGCACTTGCTTATCAATTCGATCAATCCTTGATTTTTTACCACTAATATACTGTATTTATACTGTATTTACAGTGTATTGTGTTGGAGGCGCAGCTGCAGAGTCCAGTCTTTGTCCATGGCTTGGGAGGATGGATCCAATGTTGGCAACATTGATGGAAAGTCCAAAGGGAGAGTTGAAGGGATATTTGGGGTACAAAGAGGGTCTGCAAACAGAATAATCCAGCCCATGTCATTCTTCTCCAGGTCCAGTTCCCACAAGGGATGGGGAGGAAGTGTTGGGATGGGCTCCTGCAGGGCTCCAGTGCCCCTTTCCCCCACAGCAGTGAGGGCAATGCCAGGTCCCCAGTGAGGTAAAGGGAAAAAGGTATTTTTTTTATTTGATACTTAATTTGCTGATTAATGATGATAGCACATCAACAGTAGACTAATTTGTTAAAATTTAAATAAATTAAATTAAAGATTTACTAAATTTCATGACTAGAAGCCCTCCTGAAAGGAGATGCATTAAAATTTGGAAACAAAGGATCACACAAGTGTGTTTTCCAGCTATTCCTGTTTTCAGAAACCCTTCCATCTCCCTTCCAGAAAGGAGTTAACTTTCAGGATGAGTCTTTTCTTCTTCATTAGCTCTTTATTAGCATTGGGCTAATCAGGTCAGGCAGAATAAAAACTCATCAGAACCACCAGCTAAAGATCAGAGGAAGCCATTTTTCCTTTTGAAAGTTACATTTCCTTTCCTTTCCGTCTTTTTTTCTTAATAATTTCTGTTCCTCCTGTTGTCGTACAGGAACAGATGTGAATGAATTCCCTAAAGAAAATTTGTTCTTACGGCATTCTGGTTCAATTTCTTTGTCCATGCCCATCCCCAAAGATAGTAAACAGATAATATTTATAGGGAGACTTTACGATCTGTTTACTTCAGATCCTTTTTGTATTTCTAAAAAATGCAGAGAAACCAAACTAAGTGATGAAGCAGCAGCTAGAGGTGCCTTTTTCATTCTGGGCGTTCAGTAAATATTGCCCCTCTAGTAGGAAAAAAAAGTCAAATTAAAAAATATTTTTAAATCATTAAAATATTAAAAATCATTCTAGTAACAGCCTAGTGGGGTAAATAATACCGGTAGTTACTGTAAACGCTGTTCCAATGAGTGTTTCTAGGAGCATATATAAACCATATAATGTCAGCATGACTCTTTCCTGTATTCCCATAGTGATCCAGGCTCTGCAGTGGTTTAAAATGCTGATTTGGAGCTTATGGAATTGGATTTTTGTGGGTGAATGGATCCTTGGCTGGCTCCCTGAGGGTCGTAGCTCTAGGTGCCATTTTGGGGCTGCTTTATGAATGCCCTGATGCTTAAAAGTAGATGATATTTATTTTTGGTAGGGTACATGTGCACTTAAAGGGTTTGCTCCATTTTTGGTAGAAAATGAGCAATCAGTAAGTTGATGGGACTTAGGTGCAGCTAGGCCTAACCTTAGTCTCAGACTTGGACAATGGTTTATGGCTAGTGGAAACACCTATACAAATTTATAAATGATTATTGAATATTGGTGTTAATTTAGCAGGTTCCAGTCACTGAGGATGTGTTGTGGGAAAAGAGTCTCTCTTCCTTGGGCAGGGAAGATTGTCTTAACCTCAAGCAAGGACTCTCAAACCTTGGGAAACCCTGCTCAAGTCACTGGTGTGCAGTCCAGTAGTAATTCAAGGAGTTGGACTTATCCAAAGATGTGTTGTTGGTAAAAGGTCTCTGCTTTGAGGAGCAACCGTAAGTTCTAGCTCCAGGGTTCACCCAGGCTGGAATATTTGTGGAATAAAGTGGTTGTCTCTCCAATTGCATATGATGGGAAAGGAATGATAAACCTCCTTGTACCCACAGCTTTGTGCCTTGAGGAAAGAGAGCTGGAAAAGCCACCTGCCATTCTTGCATGGTTGGTGTTGCACAGCCACATGTTCCGATGTTCCCAGGGTCACTGCTCCTCTGGGGGTTTTCTTGAAGAGTCCTTGGCCCAGCTTTTTTCCTTTAGAGAAAGGGTCTTTGGAAAAGACCTTTGGGTCTTCTTCTCCTTTGGAGGCTGCACCAAAATCCCGCTGTTTTGGTTGAGGGGTCGAATGTCACCTACCCCAACAACCAAAATCAGAGCACGGTACCAAGAGCACTTCTTTGGGGAAAAAAGAAAAAAATTTTCACCAGTGCTTATTCACCTTTTAGAAACTCCAGTTTGGTCCTTTCCAATGTTCTTTGATGTGCAGGAAGCACTTTGCTGTTTGACCAGCTCGTGGAAGAGTTTCCATGCTCAGCCCTCGGTGGAGCAGGAGACCTGATCCATCCAGCACATCCCTTTAAACCAAGCCTCTGCCATCTGTTTCAACCTCTAATTACAAATGCAAAATAACACAATTCGCAATTGCATCATAAAAAAGTAAAATATAAGTGATTTAAATGCATGTGTGTGTTCCTTATGCAAGGCAACATTCATCTGTTATGTTTTACTGTCTTTTAGAAACAACTCCAGGGTGAAATCCCTCTTTGTGGAGGGAAGAAAAATTATTTCATTGTAAGAAGACAGTTTTTGAAAGGTGTTTTTCCAGGTCATATTGCACTTCATGCATTTCTGTCTTTAAAAATTCTCTTTCTTCTGCTGAAATAGCAGCATTGATGGGATGGGTGGTTTGTCCAGATCAGTCTGTTATCTTCCACCACACAGGCTGGGGACTCCTTTGGCTGACCTGGCTCTCTCCTGGTTTCACAAATCATCAGCTATGTGCTACTGCTGCTTCCCTCTTTTTATAGATCTGTATTTATTTATGCCATTGTGTTTATAGCGGGTCTTTTTAACCTATAGATGGAAAATTCCATCCAGTTCATCTTCTCCATGAGGGAAAAGGTTGTTTTAAAAGCAACCTTTAGTTACCCCATCATGGAGCTCTTCTAGTTTTCCCATCCTGAGAGATGACATCACCTATGTACCCAGTTAAACTCAGCTTTCTGTATAATTACATTAATTATGGTTTGTTGGTTTGTGTTTAATGTGTTTGTAAAATTCCTTTGTCACTAACACGTGCTTGCTTAATTTCTCATTTCCCTCAGAATTTTCATTTCCATTCACCAGCCACATTTCTTGATCAGGAATAAGCATCTTTGATTTCTCAATATCTTCTTGGCACTGAGATGGCCTAAACCAAATGCCCCATGCTCTGTAGACCTCCCACTTTTCTCCATCCATACCTGTACCTTAAACAGAGATGACACCTCACTCTGGGAGAAGAGCAAACTAAAAATTTCTTCCTGGGGAGAAATTATTCCCAGTGAGCAGCAGCTGGGGAGCATTGGAGTTTCTGAGCTGAAGTTTGCTGGTGAGCAATGAGTACTTTAAATGCAGCATTTTATGAACTTGTGAGCTCTAAAACATTTGGAGCCTTTCTGGAAAGCAGAATCCAAGGCCTGTGATGTGTCACCACGTGGGCTGTGTAACACATGGGCTTGGAGCCTACACACAGCCCTCAGTCCTGGGCTTTGTCCTCCCTTCCCCTCCTCTCACCAGCCTCCTGAAAACAAGGGTCCAATATATCAGGGGATTGAACTTCATGGGTTTCAAATGGAAGCTGAAGAATTTGTTTTCACTCTGGTGTGAAAGGAACAATTAGCAAGGGCGCACCCCCTTCTCATCAATGGGAGATTTTCAATTGCCTTGAAAGGCTTTGGACCAGGATCTAAAAGAGCAAAGACTTACTCCTAACAAAGATGCCTGAATAGGGATGGAAAACTGTTAATCAGACACTCCTGGCACGCTGGATGGTAAAACAGAACCATCAGCACATGTCCTGCCTTCTCTTCAACCTTGCCATGGGCAAAGGGATGATGTTACCACTCAGGAATCCAGAAGGATGGCTGGTGGTCCTTAGGATTCTCACTGCTCACTTCTAGTGCCTGTTAGAGGGTAACAAATGCAGCCTGTTTATTCAGTCCCATGGCAGACACCTGGGAGAATCCTTGTTTTGGCTGTGGTCAGCTGTGGGAAGGGGGAGAGGGAAGTGCCTGTGGATGGGAGCAGGAGCAGAGGGGTGCAGGGAGCTCTGCTGGGCACAGCCAGGTGAGTGTGGGGCTACTGGGCTGTACTGGTCCTTACTTGGGGTTTGGGAGGACAGTAAAGCTGAGATAAGAGTGCTCCCATCATCCCTGTTCCTCAGCTTGGAATTTTGTTTGGTAGGCATGGAACTGAAAATACTTCTGGAATTGGATTGTAGCTGTGATTTGAATTCTGATGAGGCAAGGAGGCAGAGAGAGGGGCATCAGGAGCTACTTTTTGGGGAATATCTTACTTTATTATGCTGCCATCTCTTCCAGTTTCCGGTGTTTGGCAACCTGGCTATTCAGAAATGTTTTGGAGTCATCTATTTCTCTTTTCTTTTCCTTCCAGTCAGACACACTTTGGTTTTCTTACCAAGTCATTCTGTTCTGTTATGGGTCCATGGATTTTTTACCAAGCTTTGTAACTGAACATTGGGCTTTTTTTGTTTTGAGTTTGTTTTTTTTTTTCCTATATGTAATTTGCTTTTGAAGTTGCCAGGGAACAATTTTGTTCAGAAAAAAACAACAAATCCACCCATATTATGAACTAGTTTTATTTGGAGAAAATAGAGTTACAGATGCACCGAGATGAAGTTATTTGGCGACAAGAGATTTTGGGTCCATTCCCTTTGGACTGACATAATCCTGATGGAACAATTGCTAAAAAGAATTTATTTTAAAATAATGTGACCTGTGCTTAAAAGAAATTGGCCTCAGATAGCCCAGTAAGTTGCTTTTTCCCAGGCTTGCTTACTGTTTCATTTAAAAGCTTGTTCAGAACAGACCCATTAACTGGTCATAGTCACTAATTGTGAGCTTGTCTTTTCTTTGGCTTAGAAAGGCTTTGGATTGAGGTCAAAAAGAAAAGGAATAGAGTAGGCAATTTTAAATTGCCAATTTTTCTCATTTTAATATCAGATTTGTTTGGCTTGCTCATGTTATGCAGATGAAGCTGTGGTACCAGAGCCCAAAACCCTGGGGGTGTCCAAAATCCCAGGGTCCAGCCCAGGGCTTTCTCTTGTGGGCTGAGGGAAAGACCTTGGAGTTTGTTCTTCATAATTTCATTCCTTTTCTGTTTCTCTGGTTTGCCTGAGTGTGATATGCTGGTGATGCTGCTTTATTTTGTGCCATAGAAAATATCATCAGTGTTTTCTTAGATTTCATTCCAGATTAATGCAAATACCGAGCAAGAGTTGGTTTTAGCAAGTCCTCTTCCAGTTGGGTATTTTTTGGGTTTTTTTTTTAAACTTGGACCTAAGTAGAACTCCAAAAATAATTATTTTTTTAAAGGTCTGGAACCTGCGAGGAGCTTCATTGCTATTGCTCTGTCAGAGCTATAGATTTTCTCGGGAGGAAATGCAAAATATTTGTCAGCATCTTTCCATTACAACCATCAGTCTTGAATCTCCAAAGTGGTATTTTTCATAAACTGGGCTGTAATTTGGTTGTGTTTATCTGATTGTATTTATAGGAGTGTGGTTGGGTGTCACAAGTGTCATTTTAATACACAATGAAGGTTAAAGAGTGGTACTTTACCACTTTACCAGGTTTCCATCCAAATTTGCTGCACAAACCTGGCTTGGATAAACCCCATTATTTTTTTTTTGAGAAATATATAGAAAAGAATTTCATTTTTCAGAAATCCATATAGCTCTGGACCAGCCAGTAAGTGAAATATTTTCTAGCATTACATTTATTTTTTTTTCCCTAAAAGCACTATTTCTGTTAGTTGGAGAATTCTGCTGCCTACCAGAATGTGAAAATAGGTTTCATTCAATTAATGAACTGGAAACAGGAAGACATTACATAGTAAATGAGGTTTACATATGATAATGTTGGATTTGTCATGTAAACGATTGCTTCCTTTCAGCTCCCTGAAAGGACTAAATTTTGCTTTTGTACAGATTGTACAATGCTAATAAAAAGAGAAGGCTCTATGGAAAGTATAACAATAAACTATATCTATAATTCTAATGTGCAGGGGGAAAAAAAAGATGATGATATTTTAATACACAAGTAGATCAGAGGTGGGAAGTGGCGTCAAAAACTAAAGGCTCAATCACAGCTTTGCAACAGACTCCACAGGCAGGGCAGCGTAATGGAGGAAAAGGCTTTAAGCTGAAGGAGGGGAGGTTTAAATGGGATATTGGGAAGGAATTCTTCCCTGTGAGGGTGAGGAGGCCCTGGCACAGGGTGCCCAGAGAAGCTGTGGCTGCCCCTGGATCCCTGGCAGTGTCCAAGGCCAGGCTGGACGGGGCTTGGAGCACCCTGGGACAGTGGAAGGTGTCCCTGCCCGTGGCAGGGGTGGAATGGGATGGACTTTATCATCCCTCCCAACCCAAACCATTCCATGATTCTGTATTTCCATGAGTCTTACTTCAGCCCTGACCATTTTTGCTGCTCCCAGCTGGACTTTGTTTAATTCTTTCCAGTTTCTCTGCACCTTTTTTGAAACCATGAGCTCAGGACAGGACACAACATCCGAGCTCAATGAGGGTGGGAGAATTACCACAGTGGTCTCCTGTAGGATGCTCTTGTTATCAAATCCCTGAAATAACCTTTTCTGGAGCAGTTTTACTCCTTTGTTTGATATGGAGCTCATAGGCCACTATCAATTCGAATGTGTAATGGAGTTCCCTTACTGGCAATTTCCCATTTGCATCTGATCTCTCCTCTCTAAGTGTAACATTTTACACTTGGCTTTATTGAATTTCATCTTAATTTCAGGCCATCACTCCAAACTGTTAATATCTTTTCAGATTTTGATCCAGACCTCCCAAGGGTTCCCACCATCCCACCTCCTCAACGTTGCAAATTTTATAAATGTAATCTCTTTTCCCTTTAACTGAGTCATTATGAAAATATTGAACAGAGCTGGAGCAAGGACAGATCCCTGAGGAATCTCATCTGAAACTTCCTCCCGCTTTGACAGTGAACCATTGATAGCTACTCCTTGAAAGCAGTTTTTCAGCCAGTTGTTCCCTCCACCTCATGGTAATTTTATCTAGTTCTAGACCATATTTTCTTAGTTTTATTATAAGAATGTCATGTGGAACAGTATCAGAAAGCTTACTAATAAGAAGATGTATCACATCAACTCTGTCTCCCTTATCCACAAGGCCAGTTATCCTGTCAAAATTAAATTGGAGGGCTCTGTGCAGGAGACTTTTTTTTAACCAAGCCATTTGAGTTATGACCCCTGCAATATTAGATAAATTTTTCAGGAATAACAAACATGCTGGGTTTTTTTCTAGGCTACCACTGTAAAGCAGTTTGCTTGTTTGTTGTTTTTTTAAATAATCTGATGGTGTAAGATTAACAATAATGGTCTGAAAGCCAAAAACCATTATCTGACTGTTACCAAGACAAAAATTAGGGTGGAGGCAACAAGGCTTCCTCCATAATAGTGTTTTCTTCATTTCAAGCTGATCAGTAGGAAGTGGATTTAGAAGTGCTTTAAATCATTTCACATCATTTACTGGTAATCTAACCAGCATGAACTGCGTGTACCCTAAGTGCTGATTTTTTAAAAAGCATAAGAGGAAGAGCAAAAGAACTTTTTATTCTAAGTCATTCTGTAATTTACACATTTTTGTATCAGCCCACTTACTAGTGCCATACATAAGTGTTTCCTCTGAACAGATTTAATTTTTAATTTTCCTGAATCAGTGTTAACCAGGAAAAAGGTAATTGTTGTCAAGAGTATTCAAACTGTCAGAATATCATTCAATCTAAAAGCTGTTAGAATCTGTGCAAAAGTAATTACTGAAACTCTATTCAACTGTAATAATAACCTGCCACTGATGACAGCAATTACTGGGGAAAGTGTAATAGAAATCAAAGGCGCATTTTTCTCTGACAAGTACATTTCTAACTAAGGTTTACATTGGTTGAATAGTGTTGACAATGATGATGTGCTGTATCACTCTTAATCACGGCTGGCATGATGTTACAGTTTGAGCTGCTCGTGCTAGAGGAGGACTAATTGCGTGTTTCAGCTGACACTGTCCGTGCTCTCTGTGCTCAGGAAGGGAGATGAGGGATGAGCAGAGTTTAAGTGTTGTGCCTCACTGCCTGACTTGCACCCTTCCTAAGTGCAGGTTGTAAGCACTGCTGAGTTTAACAGAGAGGCTCCAATTAGAATTGGGATGAACCAGTTTGGGTCAAGTTTGGGTATGAACAAAACACAGCGGGATGGGAAGGAGCAGGGTGGCAGGAGTCAGCCCACTTCTGCCTCCTGGCTGGCAAAGGTCATGCAGAGTCCTTCCCCGTGGATTTACCTCCCTAGGAGGGCCAGCTGTCTAAGGAGAAGATGGTTTTTCAGTGCTTTAAGTTACTAAGAAGTCACTGAAGCAAAGAGTGGCTGTTGTCAGACCTCAGTGTCAGTGCTGCCCTTCCCTCAGACGAAACCCACGACACAAGGTGCCAGTAGGGATAATTGCCCTGGCTCTGGGGGAATTGAGGTAGGAGAAGATCTGGTCTGGCTTTATGCACTGTTTGGAGAGGGGGGAAGAAAGGACATCCTTCTTGACAGCATTGATTCCTCTGTTGATCAATTTTGCCCACTTTTTCAGCAATTGATGAGAAGTTTCCTCCAGAACATTTCCCCACTGTGAGAACCCCTCAGGAATAGCTGTTTCAGAATAATCCACCCAGAAATCTGGCTCAGCTCCCCTGTTCAACATCCCTGCAACAACCCCTGTGTCTGAGAACAAGCTCAGGAAAAGCATCCCTTGGCAGCAGTCTTGGTGAAGGCATCCAGAGTGACATTCGTGTTGGTCCTGCCCAGTCATCCCCAAAATCATTCCAAAAACATGTTAAAGCATCACAGAAGTTCATTTTAGCAGTTTTTTGCTTCCTTTGGGTCCATCAGAACAACTGTAAGGATTGAACACGTGCAGGAGACAATGTGCAGGTCTGGAGCAAAGCTACTGAGAGCAGTTTCAGGCACACCAATGGTCAGGTTTTCATGCAGGAAATCGGGTACATGGATTTTTATAGAGTGGAAGAAACAAGGATAATTGGGTGACGTGCAGTTAATCACGTTTCTCTTGTCAGGGCTGTTCTGTCCTTCACACACTTCCACAGTTCATAAGCTCATAGCCACCACAAAGGCCAAAACTCGTTAGTATTTCATGGCAGATCCGGCTATTTCCACCACTGAGGCTCAGCAGGAAAACACAGTGTAGAATTTGGGTGTGGAACAGAGAGACAGGGAATTAAACAGTCCTTCCGTGGCCACCAGACAGGTTATATCCATCAAAAGTAATCCAAACTGTGAGCAGGAGGTTTAACACTTCCAGGAGACTTCTTGAAATGACTTTTAGGTAGGGACCATCCCAGCAGAATCATTGACTGTCCCTGCAATCCAGTTTCCCCAAGGTATCTCTGAGCTTTTACAAGTCCCTCATACACACTTTAATGTGTGAGTAGTCCCTATAAACCCCTCAGATGATCTTGTGGACTTAAACACATGCCTAATTTTTCATGGAATTGGGGCCTTGCTTGCCTCCAGATATGAGGCTGCCAGAGGAGTTCATTCCATCATTCTACTTATTGCACTAATTGCCTGTTTATGTTTTCTGACAGCCAACACTACCCAATAATTTTTATAAACAGAAGCTCTTTCACAAAATCTGCTAAATAAAAGTCGCAGCTCTTGAAAACCAAACTGATTTTAAAGGAAAACTTGATGTTTCCCCTCTGATTTTCCTATTGATGTTTAACAGTTGCATCAGGCTGGGTCCCTCGTGCTCTGTTACCATGTGGCTCTCTTTTATTATGACATAACAATAATGCAATTCAGCTGCAAACGTGTGGTAAAACACTCCTGGATTTTGTGCACACCTTATTAATTATCCTAACTGCAAAATGATGGGGTCTTTGACAATCATTTCTATAAACTCTTTGGGTTTCTCACGTGATGGACTACCTGAATGGAGGTGGTGCTTGCCTGGTTTAGTGAGCAACCGCGGGTGGGCGTTCGTGGAACCAGGGGTGGTTATGAACCTCATGCCTTGCACTCCATCCCTTTGTTGAAACAAAACATGAGACTAAAACAAAAAACACACCAGGGCCTTCTCCCTGCTCAGAGTTTTCCACCCAAGGGAAGAACTACCTGAGCTACGTCTGAACGAGGCGAGGGAAGAGCCTGGGCAGGGTCTGTGCTCAGCGTTGCTCTTTGCGGGTCCTGCTTCTTCTCTTGGAGGGTGCAACCGCAGCAAGGTGTCCCAGGCACTGTGCCATGCTCAGGGTTTCCATGGGGCTTTTTCCATAGGATGGAAGCACCCAGGCAAAGCAATGCGCCCGCAGCCGTCACTCCAGGGGTGGTGCTGCTGGTGTGACCATTGATGCCTTATCAGGCCTCCTAGACACAGAGACTAGACAGAGTAAAGGAACAAAAGTAGGTATTTATTTGAAGGGCCTTCAAGGTACACCCTGGGGAGCCAGAGGCCATTGCCAAGATGGACCCCAAGATGGATGACAGGTCACGAGTTCTTCACACTTTTATAGGTTTGGTTCATTTGCATATCAGGGTCAATTCTCTAATTAAAGCCCCAGTTTAATGATGTAATTCCCCTTAGCTACCCCCCCTTCAGAGACTCCTTGGTTTACACCCCTTTAGCTCAGGATGGTCCAGGTGTCCTTGAAGAGCAGTCCGGAGAGGCTTTGTTGTGTCTAACAGGCATGAGAGAGCAGAAAGTAACAGGCTACAAGAAGCTTCAGAGTTCCACACTAAGCAGTACAGAGTTTAAAAAAAATATATAAAAGTTAAAACCTAAGGCATCACCATCAGTCACCCTCTTTACGGGGTGACAGCAGAGAGAGCTGGAAAGTCTGATTCCTTACAGAGTTTGTGTGCCTGTGCCATTGGCACTTCCATGCCCAGGTGGAGAGGTTAGGCAGGGATTTGTGTGGCCTGCAGGTGCAAATGTGTGAATTAAATATAAACTGAATAATTATATAAATATAATTATATAATAATTATATTAATATATATATATAAATGGAATAAATATAATTATGACAGACTCATGGCCTCTCCAACATCACCCATGTAAATTTGCTTGGGAATTTAGGGACGTTATTACTGATGCCTTTCCCTTTGCCCATTTGCCTTTCCAATGTTGCACTTGTAAGAATTCCCCACCACCGAGAGCTTAGAAATGATTACTCAGGTGTCCCCAGATGAAAACAAAAAGCCAATTACTTGTCTTTTATGGCACGTCCTTAAAGGTCCTTATTTTAAACCTTTTCCCTGAAAACCTGACAGCCACATTTTATTATTTTTTAAAAGAGAGCTGAGATGAATGGGGATCATATAGATAACATAAAGAAGCAGCAGTGCCTGGCTTAGAGATGTGTTACCGCTACCATCTTCTCGTGGTGTGACCTCCTCCAAGGGACAGTTGTAGGGACAATGGTGTCCAGGGCAGGGATGAGGCTCCAGGAGTGGCAGTAAGGACAACATCTGCCTGGAATATTCCTGCCTGCCTGCATAATCATGCACAGCTTTCTATTGTTCCAGGAGTTACTCAAGCATATAATAGAGTTTCAATGAGTTCAAACCTCCTGTTTTAGATGGTGTTTTTTTTTTAGTGAGTTGTTTTTCTGCCTCAGCATGGATTAGAATTTCTTTTCCCCCCCAGCACATGGAGAGAGTGCAAAGAAAATCCTGGATTGTAAATGCTGACTACGCAGCTGTATGGTGAATTTTAAACTGTAGGAAACAAAAATATTACCTAAAATGCACCTTTGATATCTGCTTAATGCCCTCTGTCTGTGATCAGAAATAACCTTGGGCCCCAAAACCACCTCTTGCCATGCTCAGATCCTGCGTCCACAGGTGGAATTCCAACCTGATGCTAAGGAACTCATGAGCAGAGCCAGGATTCATGCAGGGAATGGCAATGCCAGACAGGTTTAGTACCCTGGACTGTTACCTGGGAATTTGGTTGCGGATTCATAATGATGAATTCAAGGAATCTGTTCAGTTTTGCTGGGATCACATAAATAGTCATGGGCAGAGAGGCTGGATCTAAAGGATCCTGTCTCCTGGGCCCTGTGCTGTGTCCTCTGAGACAGGTGCAATGCAGAAATTGCAGAAATCCATCGTTCAGAAAAAAAAAAATTCAGAAAAAGAAATTCAGAAATCCATATTAACGAGGAAAAATATTTAAAATAATGCAGTGACTGTTTGCAGGACCTTTTTTGTAGCAAGTATTTTTATTTAAGTACACAAACGACTGATTCATGTGGAGCAGGAACAGGAGCACGGTTTGTGTGCCAGCTGAGGGAAAATCCAGTGGGATGAGCCGATGGCATCCCCCCTCTGCCAGCCTGCTGATCCAGGGCTGTGTGCTCACGCTCCTGATTCCTCTCAGCCAGGTTGGTTTAAACTGTTTGAATTACTGGTCCCAGCTACCCCAGCTGATTTTTTTCATTATTTTTATTTTTTTTTCCTGCCTGGAGAGAATTAGAGTGCTCATTTGAACTGCTTTGCCAACAGATCTGTTCAAAACCTGCAGCAAGCAGCTTTTAATGAGCAGCTGGGGGAGCGACTTCTTCCCGGCACAGGCTGCTCCTGAAGAGCCTATCCATGCATATCCTTAAGACATTTGAAGAGACTGTGCATTTTTCTATCTTTAAATCACAGGAAAAGTGACTTCAGGTGTTGCGGTGCTTGAATTCACTCGGTTCCTTCAGCCTGCGTGGTGCCCACGCCCGTCATTAGCGCATCCTTTAATGATCAAGGCTGGACCGTTCAAACGAGGGAGCCTTTGGATCCCTTTGGGAAGCCAGCAGGACAGAGCTGAACACATCAGTCCTGCTGCTTAATTAGATCCCAAAATCTCCAAGTAAAAATCAAGTGATGCTTTAACCAATTCTTGTATAATTGCTGTCTTGGTTATTTTTTTTTTTTTCCGGAGGATTTTCAACCTGGATTTAGGAGATTCAATCACTTGTGCACTTAAAATAAATGAATAGATAACCTTATCTCTGCACAGCAATAATTTAGGCAGCTGTTAAGTCATAGGAACACCTTTGGAAGTGAGGTGAGTGTTCAAAGGTTTGCTCAGTAGAGATCTAACATTAAACAGGTATCATAAGCCTTAAAATGTAATTTAAGTGGATGGGTGTTCCCCCTAATGACTGTGATAAGATCAGTGGGGGAAGGTGGTGGGAAAGAGTGTCAGATGCAGTGGTGGCTCCGCAGAGTGCAGGGATGGATTAGAAATTCCCCATCTCTCTTATTTTCCCTTTTCAAGCACATAAAAAGGGAATCTCATTGTTTTCTTCAGGTGAGTAAATGAAAGGGCTGCTCTCCAAACAGCTGCACACAAATATTCAGCTTCTTTCTGGGCATTTGGTCACTTGATGAAAAACTTATCTGGTGGGCAGATGTTTGAGAGACTTTTCTAAGCTTTCTCAGAGGGAAAAAGTTTAAAAATAAGAATAAGCTTGCTAAGGGCTGTATGATGTGTGGTGGTTTATCAGCCATTGTTCTGGCATATGAGCCAGCATTCTGCCTTAATCCATGCACAGCAGCAAGTTCCTGTGGCTCAGGAATCACAAACCTGGGCTGTTTGTCTTGTTCTCTCTGTGGACAGCATCCCATTATTGTCACACTCCCTGGTTATGTTTAATGTGAGGAGGATACAAGTACTTTAAAAAAAAAAAAAAGTCACTTCAGTGGTACTCTCTGCATTTTTATTCCTGAATATTAAGTCCCAATTTTTATAGCCTTAGCTCGATCTGGGGCTTCATAAAACATCATAAATTGGAGCTTAGCTTTACAGGCAAGCAAGATGATTTGATAAGCATGGGATTGCCCCTACTACATCAAATCACGTTTCCTCTCTGAGTATCCTGAAGCCCTGAGTTATGGCTCTGGCTCAGTAGCCAGCCAGGAGATAGAAGAAGCCCTGTGCAATTAACTCTTTGCATCTTGTATTTTTTTTTCTTTTTTCCAAGGGGAAAGAATGAGAAAAGTTCTTTAACCAGGTATTTTCTTCCAATTTTACCTCGTAGCAGAGTCAGCTAAGTGCAACCTCTTGTCAGCAGAACCATTATCTATAATTTACATGCAGGAAGCAACAAAGTTTTAGGGTGAAATGGCTCCAAACCCGGGAACCTCTGCCCGTTCCATCATCCAGCCCTGCGAGCACAGGAGCTGTGTCAGTGACAGTATTAAGGGCTGTTAAACTGGCTTTGATGTATTGCTGGGGTTTTGGATGATATTCTAGTTTTTATTATTCCTCTGACCATCATTTGCTATTTTTAAATGGAATCTGCTATTATGGGACACGAGGACTCTGTCCTTCAGAGGAGAATCTGCTCCAACAGCCCTTGTGCTCATTCCTGGTGGCGTGTAGAGGGGACACGGATGATCCCCTGGAATTTGGGGGTCACAGCCACCATTTATACAATTTCTCATCCTCGAAGGTTCTCTGTTCAAGGCTGGGAGCAGGCACTGGAGCTGCACCTGGAATGGCTCCTCTCCTGGAGCTGCAGCCTGGGAGCTGCAGGGGTTGGACTCAGGGCAGGTCTCCATCGGTGCCACCAAATTGGCTCTGCCTCAGCTGGCAGCTGGTGCTGCTCTCCCCAAATTCTTTTCCTTGGTTCAATACCATTCTCTTTAAACATCCTGCCTTTCTCCATCTGTGGTCAGGCAGTGCTCACTCAGCCACGGCTCTTTGGCGGGTCTGCAGCAAGGGGTTTTCATGGAATCGTGGAATTTCAGGCTGGTTTGGGTTGGAAGGTACCTTAAAGATCAACTGGCTTTTCGTGATGTTTTTCTACAAAGCCTTGCAGAGTTTTAGAATCACAGAATCGGAGAATATCCTGAGTTGAGACCCTGAGGGACCAGGGAGTCCAACACCTGGCTGATTTCAAGGCTAATTCAATACCTGGGTGACAGGTAGTGGTGAGAAAAACAATGAGATTGTTGAGAAAAGAATAGCATTTAATGAGCACTGAAATGTATTATTCCCTTTTTAACAGAGCTGCCTAAAAACTATTGATTTTGCTGCCCACAGATTTCTAATAATAAAAAATTTAAAGCCTTGCTATCATTCCCCCAAATCAGGTTTATTTCCAGCACGAGTGAACTCAGAAGTTTCCCAGTTAGAACTATGGGAATTGGATCCTCCAAATTAACAAATTCCTCTTCCAATCTAACAAATTGTTGTGTTCATCTGCATCCTCATCCTGGGAGCTGGCATTGCTTGGTGAGAAAACCCAAACCTGGTTTGTCTCGGTTGGTGTTCAGCTGCTTTTCCTCTTCCCTCCGGCTCAGCCACCTCAATGAACCCCTCCCTATGCATACTTACTTTTCATAACTCAATTTATAAATATTTTTTGACCTAAATTAGCAATAATAATTTGCTTTATCCTTGCCTTGTCACTCTAGCTAACCTCAGGTTAAACTTTTTAGGTCAAATCTGGGCTGGCAAGGCTTTAGATACACCATCAAGGCTCTTCACCTGGCCCATGAGCGCTGCTCTTGCAGCTACATCTGTGTTCATTTTTACTCATAATTTGACTTCTTTTTGTCTTCATTTCACCACTGATAAGATGCCCACAAAGACTTTTGGCCAAGCTGCTGGCTTTCCTTGCAGCAGGGTTATCCAGTCTATTGCTGGCAGTGCCTTTAGGGGGAAATATATAAGTTTGAAATCGAGCTTCCAAAAAAAAAAAAAAAACCCAGCACTTGTGATTAGGATCTCATATTGTTATCCTTCCTGCTTCATTTGTTTTCCAGATGGGCGAAATAAAGGTCAACAACCCTAGGGCAACGAGCTGATTTGAAAGAAATGTGATTTCTGAAAGGGAAATTTGCAAAAAATAGCCATAACCAAGAAATGAGAAACATTTTAAGAAATTGGCAGTTCAGACTAATCTTCCACGTAGTTTATCTTGGCGAATTGGTGATATTTTATTGTCCATGCAAATGTGCTGATAATCCAGTCCCGCTCTTCTCGTGGCGTTTGAAAACCATTTTTCTGCATTGAAATTGGGGTATGGCTGTGGCCGTGAACAAGGAGATAAAGGGGCCCATCATGCTCTGAGCTGAAACAGAGACGCACTGGAGGCTGCTGCAGCCACGCTTTTCCCGGAGGGAGAAGTTGGAGCTGCCACGTCCCCAGGTCGGCTGGGAGCTGCTCTTCCCAGCATCCATCCGCTCCAGCCCCAAGCGGGATGCGCTATCCCAGGGGCTGCTCCTGCATCCTTGGCCAGGCAGGGCTTCCCATGGTTTCTCCAGGAGGTCACCCAGCACCCCCATCCCTGGCAGGGCGAGGAGCGCTGGCGGCGGGGCTGAGACCCGGAGCATCCCTTTCCCATGGCCCGCCCAGCCGGTGGCTCCTGGGAGCCGGGATGTGGGAGCCGCTGCCTGGATCCCGAGCGAGCCTCCTCCCAAAATCGGGGTCATGTCTCCCTCTAGGGGCTCGCGACGAGGATGAAACCCCCCCTTCCCCTGCCAGAGGAGGCTTCCAATGTGCTGAATTAAGGTGTTTCAGCTTGTAGGGGCTGAGACGCGACACAGACCCTGCGCCTGCGGAAAATGCAGCTTAAAAGTTATATTTTAATAACATTTTCTGGAAGAAATTAACTTCCTGCCTCCTCTCTGGGCTAGGAGGAGGCTGAACTCTAAGTCGGTGTGGTTTTGCTGTGTGGATGAAGGATGAAGGTGGTTTTGTCTTTGTCCCCAGCCTGGCAGTGCTGGCGCTGCTCCTGCACCCTCACACCCTCGCTGGGTGTCCGTCCCCCTCCTCTGCAGCACCCTCAGGCATTTTGGAGGTGGCTGCTGCTGCCTGCTGGGCAGAGATGCTCTCCCAGATGTGCTGCTGGGTGCTCTGCTGGTCACTGATGCAACCTTAGAGCAAGGGCAGGGATGGGGACACCGACATGGTCCCCAGAGCTGAGAGCAAAGAAGAAAATCAGGTGGAACATCAGGCTTTTATTTCAATGTTAGCTGAAATGGGAAACCAGAAGCGTTTAATTGCCATGATACAGCATTTAAACATAACTCATCATGATGAATTTTGAGTTTCCAGTTTAATTTGATGCCTTTGTGGACTTTTGGGGTAGTTTGTGTTTTCTGTTTTTCCAGTAACAGGAGCAGTGGGAATTTCCCCCTGTTTGGTGGCCAGGCAGCCATGATAATCATCCTGTGCCACTGTTGACCTGATATTGATCCGAGGGTCTGGGAAGAAAAGAAGTCTAATAAATAAATATAAATCAATAAATTCAATCAAAATACAGAGGATGGTCTTCCAAGAGGCACGAGTGGGAATTGCAGCAATTGAAAGGCAGCCCATGTAATTCGAATGACTTGGCTGGTTTTGTGTGAGAAGTCAAGTACAGCTCTCAAAGATCTCGTTTCACTTCGGGGACACAGAGATTCATTGCACCAATTTTAATAATCCAAAATTTAGGCTGAGGCTTCCTCACAGTCAGCTGAGAGCTGGGATGAGTCATGTTCTGGGGGAGGGTGTTCATTAGCAGCACTACATCATCGCATGGGACGTCAGTGCCCAATTTTTAGCTGGCCCAAGTTAGGTGCAGTTTATCTCATCCCTCTCAACAATTCCTTCGTGGGCCATTGCAGCCTCTCCCCACGGGGTAACGAAGAATCCTCTTTACCCCAGCAATTATTTACATTGTGATGATTTCCCATTGCCCAAAACTAATTAATCTCTTTTAAATTACAGCTCTTCGCTCAGCAAAACCAAGGATTTCTATAAAGATGTCATGGCAGTGTTGCTGAGGAATAATCTAAAAAATTTCTCAAAGAGCCCAAACCAATTTGAATACAATTCTTCTTTGCTCCACTGCAGTGTAGATCCGGAATAGCTCCTGAACCCCCAGCTTGGGTACCAAAGGCTTGGCTGCAGTTTGTGTAACACTGCCAAGCCTTTGGCTCTTGCAAGATGAAATCACTGATGAACCCAGGATATGTCAGATAGACACATATAATTAGTAGTTGTTGGTTTATATTAACCCTAATTAGGGGTAGGAACTAGATGATCTGTAAGGTCCCTTCCTACCCAAACTTAAAATGAAGCTGAAGGATTTGGGTTATTTGGGGGCTCCAGGATATTCATGTGGTCAGATTTGGGGATGTGCAAAAAGAGAGGATAAACATAAGCCAGAGAGAAGGATGCTGACACTGCTTTAGGGATGGAAAGTGATTTTAAATGGTTTTAAATTCTTACTTTTATTTACAGAAATTCAGGGTCAGAGCTAATGAAAGGTTTAATATCTAAACTTGGTCTTGTATCTAAGCTGACCTGTCCCACCTGATGGTGGCATTTGCACTGAGGCCACACAAGGACAACGCTGGGTCTCAGCATGGCAAGGGGACCCTTGTGGTCCCTTAGACCCATCAGGGACAAAACCAGCCTCTGATTTCAAAGGGAACAGAGTCCCTGGGACTTGAGGAAGGTGGCCCGAGTTCATCTGTCTCTGGCGGTGTTTTGTGGCTGCTGTGGGTGCTGGCTCAGATTTTCTGCTGATTATGCTGGAGCAATATTGCAAGGAATTTATGCATAATGGACATAAATCTCGCTCTACGAGCCACCTGAGAGGCAAGAAAAATGGTCTCTGTCAAGGATCTACACACAGAAATACATTAACCAGGAGCTCTCCGCAGAGCAGGAGCTCCGGCTCCGAATGTAGGTTTGGGGGAATAATGAAGAATAAAATTAGTGCTTTGGTAATGCATTAAGCCTTTTGGGGGGGTTTCACTGGCAGCTTTTTACAGCCTGAAAGGATAAATGGTGATGATAATAAATTTTGCTAACTTTTAAAGCCATCTTCCAGAGGAAGATGGAGAAAGCTTTTCCTGCACGGTTGTGGAGCGGGAAGAGCTGTTCAGCTGGGACTGCAGACCCCTGTTGGAACTCCCAGTTAGCAAAACATACTGGGAAAGAGCTGCCTGCCAGGATGGGAGGGTTTCTACTGCATGGGATGGAGGGTTGGGGACCCCACACTCGCAATCCTGCACGGGGAATGAGGAGGGTTTGTTGTGAGATGTCCACAGGAACTTGGCCCAGCCGCGGTTCCCATCAGAGCGGGAATGCTGTTGATGCCATGATGATTTTTTGCCTTTTCTTTTATACCCCTGTTATACCTTTTTACAACTTCTGTATTCTTAGTGCTTTAGCCTCCATTCTTGGACTTGTTTGCCAAGCCAGGAGACTCAACGTTTTGGAAGCTTCGTAGTTAGGGATCAGAGTGCCCCAGACCCCAAGGTCCTCTCCAGAACACATTTTGTAAACTAAGACAGAACCATCCAGGGGTAGGTTCCTTGGGGGGGGGGGGGGGCCTCATTCAAGCCTCTCATTGGGGAATTTTTGATAGATATGCTAATTAGTAACACCTATAATGTTATACTAGATCTTTGGGGGGTGTGCATTGCAGTGTGCATGGAGGTGCATTCGACCTGGACGTGGTGCACCTAAGGATCCTTAAAATAAATACCAAGGTAAAATCCCTTTTTCCCTTCTAACTGTGTTTGACTCTTGATTTTAAGACCAGGAAAAGGCATCACTGTGGCTGCTTATCTTCCCTTCAGCCGGGATGTTCTGTCAGAGGCTGAGAGCTGCCATTGGTGTCGATAAAAGGAGTTCAAAACCAAACCCACAAACTGAACGGGCGCTCGTTTCTTGCCGTGCGTTGGTTACGGCCAAGGGGAGCGGGATGTGATTAAAGCCTCTTCCCTCCCATCTCCGGGGCTCTGGCTTTGTTATCCATATTCCCATGAATTATTTTGTTGCTATAGCAATACTTTTCAGTGGGCCTAATCCTTTCTCATTTACAGGGAAGCCCTTTACTTTGCTCTCTCAGTGCAATGGGGCCTTTACTTTGGTAAATTACCTCTCAAATTACAGCTCGAGGTTACGTTTGCTTTTCAGCACTAATCTGGATTAGGGAATTCTTAATTTGGGTTAAAGTGGATTTGGAAATTTTAAGTAAAATAAGTGCCAAAGGTTCACATCTGTAAAACTATAATATATTATATATTGTGTGTGTCTATCTTTGCAATCATGAATCTTCTCACCCAATTAAATCTCCTGTATGGAAAGGAAAGGGGTGGGGGCAACAGAAATACATAAAAAGCTCCACATCCTCCACATTTACAGATTTCTGAATTCCATTCTCACCACGACCCTTCTCAGCATTTAAAAATTATCTCTTGGCCAAAATTTTTATTCCCAGCTGTGTGGCAAGAGGAGAGCAGGGACACTGACGAATGGAACAAGGCAGAGGCAGTGAATTCTGATGGGTCCCAGCACTGGTGGCTTTATTCCAATCCATAATTTTTCTTCTTTCCTCTGGTTTTTTCCTTCAATTTTCCTATTTTTGCATGTGTGTATCTATATATGTGTATATGCTTATTGCGGTGTTCTTGGATCAAGAACCTGCTGTCCCTCACGCTGGGTCATTGCAACTCTCAGCAACGCTTTGCTGTGTGGTTTGTGGATCAGCAAGAGGGTTTAAAGGTTTAAATGACAAGATTCAAATGAAAAAATAGTTATTTTGGAATGTATATGTGGATGAAAGGTTCAAGTCGGAAGGATTAACTTGTTTGCTTTGTATTAGTAATACATATTAATTAAAGATCGGTTATATTAATTTTTAATGGACATATTTAAGAATGAGACCAAATTTTGGATAATCTTTCCTCAATACCCTAGAAGGGTAATTACAACCTCAGCTATGTCACCACAAGCTTGCAAAATTAGTAATCAGAAAGGGTTAATAAATAAAACTGGGGTTGCTGAGCTGCTGTTGGAGGGCAAAAATGCTGGATTCAAATACTGTACTTCAAATTTTTAAAGTCCATTTAAAGTCCAGCACTGAATTCATTGCAAAGGACCAAAATTCAGCCCGAGGGCCCTGGGCTGGTGGCAAGGGGTGACTATTGGCCACAGTCACCTAGTCAGGCTCACATACATTGGCACACCCCTGAATTCACCCCAGTTTATTCATGGTTGCTCCTACAGGCAAATCTATTCAGATGCATCAGCTCTTTCAACTATTCCCATTAGGGAACGGCTTCCAGCTCCTCCAGCCTTCCCAGCTGACACAGGCAGGTCTTCCACTGCTTTCCACGGCTTTCACACCTTTATGTGCTTCTTTCCCTGTCGTTAAGGTCCTTCCTGCCCTGAAATGAAGCCCTGGTGCCTCCATGTGGGAATGCTCCCAGTGGTGGGATGGGTGAGGTGGGTGCAGTGTGGATGAGTGAGACAGAGGTATAAAGAATAATTAATCAGTTTAAGAGAGAGAAAGTACAGAGGGAGGTTCTTGATTTTATAGAGGGTTTTCCCCTGAAATCTGTTATTTCTAACTTCCTCTGACTTTTAGGAGTAAAACCCCACACCATCTATGGATAGGGAAATAATTCTCATGGTGGCTGCTGAATCCACACCAGTCTGTCCCAGTGGAGCTGGGTCTCAGAGACTCAGTGTGATTGATGTCTTTTCTGGCTTTAATTGCAATTATTCGTGTGCCTGAACATTTCACAGAATTTATTTTTTTTCCCCCCAGCATCTAGCGTTTCTTTTTCTTGCCCTTTCAAGAGACCCAGCTGGGATTATGCTGTCCTTATTTTCTGTGCCTTTGTTTTTGTTCACATTCCATAACAAGTGATGCTGGATTACAAAACCTACTTCAGGCTAATACACAATTGTCCATCGTTTTCCACTGAGATGGTTTTTAGTTAGTCCCTTCCCTCTTCCAAAACTGAGCTATTCTTGTGGTATTCCCCCATGGAATGTCCTTGAGTCCTTCTGCAAGGCATGAACTCCTCTGGAGCCACCACGGCTTTCTCTGGAGATCTTTAATTTTCATGACTTCAAAAGTCTATTTGTTGTATAAGAACACGGGATGTTCCCCCCACGTTTACAGAACACAATGTAACACACTTTAAGTGTAATTGGAGGGAAAGGTCTTTGATGTCTATTGTAATAATTTCCCCCAAGGGCTGCAGGATTGGTCAAAGTCTACACCAGTCTCTGGATACATCTTTTTTTTCTTACCCCTCAAAAAATGTCTGGTTTTTAGTTCATAAAATCCAAAAATGTGGACGTTTTATATAAGATTTAAATACTGGTTTCGTTTTGGGAGAAAAAAGTCTACATGGGTATAATAAGATTCTGTATTAATATTTCAGAGGAATTCTTTTATTTACCTTCACTTCCCTCATTTTATCATGATGTGTTTTCTGACTTTTTCTTCTGGATATCTCATATATATATATTTATATATTTAAATATATACACTGAGCGGGGGAGCCGCAGGGACCAAGTTTCTTCTGAGGGTTGGGAACAGAAGGGAGGAGGAGTCTGTGCCATGTTCTGAAACATCCTAATGACCCAAAGCCCTTTATGATATGAGAAAAAAACAGGTTAAGCAAAAAACCCACCATGTTCTCTTCATACCTGAAGTCCTTCTGTTAATGCCCAATGTTTGTGATTCCTGAGCTCCCACCCATCTCCATCACCTCAGTGATACCTTGGAGAACTTGAGCTGCATTTCTAGAACAAGATTTCCAAATCCACGTTTTTGGTGGATGTTTTAGCAGTCTTTTCTTTTTCATACTGAGTATTCCATGCTTTGAATACTAATTTTTGGTGACCAATTAATTTTTACCATGGCCATATAACCTAACTAAGATAAGCATCATTTTTTGTTTATTTCCCAACGCAACAAATCAATTTTACATTTTGAGTGGGAGGAGAACTAACTGAAGCTGGGAGAAATATAGATAACTGTGTGTCTTTGTTAGGCCCCAAAAATAGAGATCTCACAGCTTTTTAATCATGGATTCTCAAGGTCTATATTTAATATCTGGGATTTAGCATAATTAATTTCATAGCAGAGTTTATCATCAAATTCATTAATTTTCATCAGAATGCCAGTGATAAATTGTTCTGGATAAATAATCATCCATCTATGCCATTGTTGAGAGAACAGTCCTAAGTTGGGCTTTGAGGAATTAGGAATCTTCTGTCCAGAGAAGGGAATGGAGCTGGCAAAGGGTCTGGAACATCAGCCCTATGAGGAGCAGCTGAGGGAGCTGGAAGTGTTTGCTCTGGAGAAAAGGAGCTCAAGGGGAACCTTCTGGCTCTCCACAACTCCTGACAGGAGGGTGCAGCCAGGTGGGGGTCAGGCTCTGCTCCCAGGGAACAGGGACAGGACAAGGAAAAATGGCCAAGGCAGGTTCAGGTTGGACATTTGGAAAAATTTCTTCACTGAAAGAATGGTCAGGCATTGGAAGGGGCTGACCAGGGCAGTGGAGGAGTCCCCACCCCTGGAGGTGCTCAAAAAACAAGTGAACACTTCATGTGGCACAACCTCCTGATGAGGTTTAGTGGCCACGGTGGGATTCCTTGGAGGCTGGATTTGATGACTTTGAAAGTCTGTTCAACCTTAATAATTCTACATTCTTCCTGCACGCAGGTGTTGGTGGTGCCCAGCAGCCGTCCCTGCTGCCACCTGACACATCTGGCTGCTGCAGGCAGATGCTCTCACACCTGGCTGGGCACTGGGATGTCTCCTGACAAACCGGGTGAAAACCACCCGGAGCAGTTGAAGCCATCACAGAAAACTGCTCTCGCTGTGATGTGCTGTTACCTCGGAGCAGGGAATACATATTTATGGTGCATTATTTACTCTCAATCAGCAGAATATAGGCCAGCTTTGAAATGCAAATGAGCTGCTTCATCTACAGCCCAAGCCTGCAAAGGCTGAACCCACCCAAACGCACCATTCCTGTTGATCAAAAGGCCAAGCTCACCCAGCTACAGCGCTTTCCTTCGGAAGTTTTCCAGGGGAAAACAATCTCTGCTTTTCATTTGCTCTCCTGAAGTTTGAGGTTTCCTCCAGGTACCCTTTGGTGCTCTCTGTTTATCAGGAAACTGATCCACGTTCCGTGGGCAATCCCAGCCGTGCCGCAGCTGCTCCCTGGAGTCTCCCTCCACACTGTGCTCCCGAGCACTAACAGCTTCCAGGTGCTGGGACAATGTGTGCTGCACATGGCCCAAATTGGGGCTTTTCACACAGCCATCACATTTGCTTAGGAAGAAAGTTCCTTTCCCCAGCAGAAACACCCCAGCATCCTTTCCAGTGCCATCTGGGAAGAATAACTGGTGCAGCAGAGTAATTCTGTTGTCTCTATGCATCCAGGCAGAATTCCCAAGTCATTCCACCTGAAAACGTGTCTCCTGCAATGGCCATCAAGTCGATTTCCAACACGTGCAGACAAGGCTGTAAGTGCTGTTTTGATTCCATGGTAACTTGAGCAAAGAGTGAGGGAATCCAACAGAGAGCGAAGGTTGTCTTGCTAAGAGGAGTATTGGAAAAGAGGGAAAATATATCCAGGAGAGCAGATGAAGATGGATTATGAAAGTACTAGGCTTGGATCTCCCCCTGGCTTGGTGGTATAAGAAAAGAATTGGCTCCTCCCACAAATAGTTTTACTCCCTAAATAAAATTATTACTCAGTAGTATCGTATCAAAAATAGTAGTGTCATAAACCCATCCACAAATGCTTAATATTCCAGTCCCAATTTTTGTGCTTTTAAATGCTATTTGAAGGGAAAAAAAGTTAAATATAAATATTTTATATATATTTATAGACATAAATAGTATACAAATGCTACTTTCTAAAATAAATTATTGGCAGCCTTCTCAACAGAAGCAATTTTTATAGCCCTCTTTCCTTACCATCCTTCATCCTGGGTGGTATTCTTGGCTGAGATTCCCAAAGAATGTCACAATTTAATTATATTTACATTTGTCATTCCCAAACTTCCATCCATAAGAGTCCAGCCACGATGCCAGACCCTCCGCAGGTTTGTCCTGCTGGGTCTGCCCAACACCTGCACAACTCCAACAGGAAACACACCCTGTCCTCACGGGTGACATCCCAAAGAATGGGATGAGGAGAAACAAACTGGGTAACGTTGCACCACAACACTTTCCTACTAGAAATGAAAATTCTTGGCTGTTAGAGCTAGAGAAGGAATTAAAGAATGCCGATTTATTAATCCCAGTTGTTCAAATTCCAGCTCACATAACATCTCTTTTCCCATGAGCAAAGTTTTTTATGCTAAAACTCCTCTTTTGGAAGTGTCTGGAATATTTTGCTATTGCTCAGTTGTTCATGCTGAGCAATTGATTTTTTTTCTTGGCTCTAATCAGATGTTATTGCTTTCTCTTAATTTAGTTTTATAGCTGTTTAATGAAGGCTGTTCCTAAATGGTGGAAAAGAATCCAGAGGATTCAAGGAGCTAGAAAATCTCTTGGAATGTGATTTGTGGTGCATTTCAGGTAGGAGGGGGCAACTCCTGCTCTCCATCCTCCACCAGCCTGCCCAGCTCTACAGATGAGATCATTTAGTCAGTTAAAAGTCATCCTGAAGCAAAAACAACTTCCAGATGTTTCTCTAATTTTGCAGGACACTGAACTGTGAACAGTCGTTAAACTTTATCCCTTTTGCTTCCTGAGTCTTCCAAGACAGAAACAGATAAAAGAATGGGAAAAAACCCCCAAACCACTGCTGAGGGATAATTGTGTGAAGGAAAGCTCTGGAGTAAATGTGTTTATTGGGGATATGGAAAAGAGAAAAGGAGCAAAGTGCAAGGGTGAGGCTGGGAGCTCAGTCACTGCCCTGGAGAATGGGATCAATCCCACGTCTTGGCGGTGTTGGGAAAGTCAAGTGTTGGAAACCTCCCTGCAGAGAGGGATTTGTTTGACAGTTATCACCTCCCTAAAACTGGCTCTGGTGGAGACTGAGAGCTTGAGATCTGTCAGGAAAAAGGGGTTTGCTGTTAAAATTAATCTTTGCTTGCTGAAGATGAGCTCCTGACTCGTCATCCTCCCTAACCCTGCATAGCTACAGTGAGAATCAAGGATATTTTCTCCTAAAATCCAGGACTGTGAATTAAATTCTCTATAAAATTTTGATAAAGATCTTGCAGCTTCAACTTTAGAAAGCATGCACTTATTAAAACTCCTCTGACTTGATGTTTAATACAATATTGACATCCAGTAATTAGTTTATCCATGATATCCTTCAATTCTTTTCTGCCAATTAGTGCTGCAGTTTTCACTTTTGCCTGGCACAGAAATAAACATAGAAGGTACCCTTAGATTTTATTCTATTACCTTTTTTTTTTTTTTAATGGTGGTTTTCCCATTTCTTTTTCATCCATTTAATGCTGGAAGATGTGGAAATTCGCCAATTGCCCCAACATCTACCCAGCAATGCCTCTTTTTTGGAGAGGAACAATTCAGCTCTACACTCCCCAGACGATGCTGTCCATAAATTAGCGCAGGCTCAGTTTGAGGGACTTGATCTTGCTGCTTTCATTTCTCACGTGACGCTTGAACGGAAAACCAAGTGGATTTTCAACAGCTCTAATTTGTATTTACCAGTTAAGAACCAGTAAGATCAGTTCATGTGGTTGCAACATTGTTTGGAAAGGACCCAATACAGCCTTTTTCTATATTTTCCCTGTAAATGGTGTCATTTTACATTAATATCGTCTCTGGTTTTGTGGAAGCAGCTCCTGTGTTTTTTTGTTGGTTCTCTGGATTAGACTGGCTGTTATGAATTTGACAACAGTTATCAAATCTCCCCTGCAGCGGATTGACTGTCAAGGATATGATGGTCAAATGTTTCACATATTGCAATCAAACCATTTGTGTTTGGTTTGAAGAATTCCAAAAGAAAGCTGTCAGCTAAGAAATGAAGTTGAAGTAGCCTGAAGCTTTTGGAGCATGTTGATCCAATTATGATGATCCACTCATATCCTTCAGCTTTTTTTTTTCAAAATCAATTTTCATTTTAGCTCAGGGGACGGGTTTTTTTTGGTAATGCAGAGAAACATCTGTAAGGGTATTTCAGATGTGTTGTTTCAGGAAATTTCTTTTTTTGTGTGCAAGAGACCATTGAACTCCACGCTGATTTTGCAAGTGGCCTTTGTCTCCAGTGCACACACATTTACATTACACATTGTACATACATGTATGCACATGCAATGCATACTAACCTGAATGGGAATTCTAAATTAGTTTACATGTGTTTCATCTGGTTGCTTGAACCTGAGGAGAAAAAACTACAGCAAAACCCTGAGGGCTTAAAATGCCAGCATGTAAGGATGGATGTAAAGAAAGCTAAACTGTGAGTGTTGTGGATGAGATTCCCAGCTGGTGTTTACCAGGGAAGCTGTTTGTCACCTGCAGGGCTCTGTCCTGGACAGACACTGCTGTCATGACGTGTTGACATAACAAGTCAGTGGTCAGCTCTCTCCTTTCACTCCTTTAGCTGAAAAATACTGGCTGAAACCACTTAATATTTGTTATTCTGCTGCCAGGTGTTGGTGGTGGTGAGCTGATCCCTGTCCCTTGTGCAGCCTGAGGGTGACACCGAGGTGTGACTGGTGTCACGGTGAGGACAAAGACATGCCCACCTACATCGTTCCCTGCCATGGGTACACAAGTAGAACATCAGAGCTGGTCCAAGATTGCTGCGCTGTCCTCATCCCCGATCAAGCCTTGACAGAGTGTTGTTTTCACATTCCACGGAAAGTATTTAACAAATGTCATTAAATAAGGAGATATTCCACGGTAATAAGAACTATCTGTGTGCTATGGACATTGTGTTTGGGGTTATGGACTCCAGTGTCCAACAGAGAGGCACAAAATCCCTGGTGTTGAGAGTGGAGTGAGACCCAAATCAGGACCTCTCCCCTTTGGTCAGCATTCCTGGTAGATCCAGTTGTGCTGGAGTTCCCTACAGCCATAAATACCCATCATCACCCACAGCGTGGTTCTCTTCTTGGGCAGGAGCTCAATAAATTCTTCAAACTGCCAATTAATCCACAATCCATACACCCACCAAGCTGTGAGTCTGATGACCTTTCAAAGATCCATAAATGCTGTTTGGGAACCACCTCTATAAACTCTCCACCACTTAACCCAACAGTAAGAAATGGGTAAGTCCTCCAAATCTCCAGGAACTGAAATTTGACCTTTTCTTCATGGTTCATCTCCTAACTTCATTTAATGAAGATTCTGCTAGGAGAATACACTTTCCTGAGACAAGGAGGGGCAGCCTGGCTATTACAGCAAGAAATATTTCCAAGTTTATCAATTATGTGCTGAGAGAGAAAAACTGTCTCAATTTTAGTCAAGACCTGATAGGACCAAAGGTTTTTTGATGGGAACAGGTGCCCAACCGCCACAAATGTGCTGGGGTCAGCAAAATCCATAAAAATATACTCCTGATACAGCTGATTTGGGGGAAAATAGCAGATATGGAAGGTCTTTTGGGGCGCCTGATTCCTTGAGACATCTCACTGTGGTGGTAGAAAGTCTTTCACTCTGTTTGTCACTGATGCCAGGGGACATCCTGCTCATTCACTCAGCACAGCGAGCTTGGGACATGTTGTATTGGCTCTTTTGCCTCGTGAGCTACTGAAAGCCACCAAAAACTATTCATTATTGTCAGGTTTATTGAGGGGTTTAAAAATCTTTAATGAGAGGTTTATAGAGAAGTTAATCTTCTTGATTTTGTGCCAACACACCTAGAGCTGAAGGGCAACTTCAACCACTCTTTCAACAGAGTATTTTGTTAAATTGAGATATTAATATCAATTGGATGGCTGATATCTTCCGTGGTGTAATGTAAGTCAAGGCATAATTGATGGCGCTTCAGTATCTTTGCACCTTGAAATACTGGATTTGAAGGATTATTTTGGCGAATGCTGGTTTTCAGCAGAAATCAGGTTTATTTTCTTTTAGTTCTGAAGCCCTGGCATTTCTCAAGGAAATGAAGAGTTTATTTGATAAATCCCAAATAGCCATGAAAGACTCCAAATGCTGACTTTAACAGAACAGCACTGATTTCCATCGGTTGAAACTTTCAGCCCTTTCTCTCTCAAAATTTGCAGTGAAGGCGGTGCCCAATTCCCTTATGATTTTACAGGGAACTCGATCAGCTCCATAAAGTTACCTGGAAAAGAACAGACCCACAGATACTGAACACCTTGCCAAGTATTTTTATGAACTGATGATGGAGAACCAGAGATCACCTTTCAAACCTTTTGGCCTAAATGTACTTTATCTTGGATTTAAAGTGTATCCATCAAACTTTGAAGTTAAAAAATGAACCAACTGGGGTTTTTTGAATCCTTTCACTCTGTACAGTAGCACTGCTGTTTGAAAGAATTATTCCAAAATCATTCAAGGTTTTATTTAACTGTAAATATTTACTTTTCATCAAAGGAAGGGATTCCCAGAGGTGGGCAAGGCATCCAGCTGGCGGCTTTTCAACAATATATTAATTTTTTGTACACCCTTTTCCAAGCTGTGCAGTCAGCAGGAGTCAGGAGCTGTTGAAGGCAAGGTCTCCTGCAAAGGGCAAGTTTCTTATGGATAAACACGATGGGGCGTATTCTGCTCTAGAAAGGATTTATCCTGATTTTCTTCTCCCCCAGACCAAAGGTTTGATTTCATCATAAGGCAAAGCAAAACAGTTGTTTCCAGTAAAAGCAAAGCATTTTGTAGGCTCCTGAATATTTCATTAGAGAATCTTTCCCTAATTTAGGTAAATTTTCCAAATAATTTATTTTTACAGTAGGATAGGAATGGAAGCTGGAGTTTGAGGCTCCTCCAGGAGACACTAAACCTCAGTGTTGGCAAACATGAGAAGTGCACTGCACGGATGTTCCAGACAAGGGTGGACCTGCATAAACACAGAAAAAAGCCCTGTCCAGTCTCTCTGGATACTGAAGGAGCAAAGCACACAAAATTAATACAGCTCATGATACTGAAATAAGGAAAATGCCAATCAAAGTCTCCAGCTGCTGAAATGCAGTGTCCCAGAATCCCAGGATTTGGATGAAAACCTGTGTCAGCACTTAATGACTTACTTGCAAAATGGGGTGATTAATTATTTTTCTGTATGACCACCCGTGGATGCTTTAGATGTGGCCTGGGATGGATCTGTGTTAGTGCTGCATGACAGCAAACTCCAATCCAGGATGAAAGACTGGGATGTAATTAGCATTGTACGAGAAAATACCAAGCGAAATATTAATTGCTTACACATCATAAATTTGACCCACGTCAAATCACTCTGTGGCCATGCCAAGGAAGGAAAATTTTGCAGATGGATTTAAAGAAGAATCCAGTCACTCTTCCTACACGTGTACTTGGATGAATGGAGAAAATAGGTTTTTCGAAACAATTGGCATCTCAACACTGCACTGGGTGAAGTAGAAAAGTTCAGAGTTTGACTGGACCAGATCCTCAGCAACCTGCTCTGGCTGCAAGCAGCAGATGGGCCTGGGTGGCATCTGGGGACCCAGAGAGATCCTGTGGAGACACAAAATGCTGATGGTTTGCTGATGGATGAACAGAGAAGGGCACGTTTTAGTCGTATCACAGAGGGGAAAAAAAATCTGGGATTTCTGCATAGCCTGGAGGCATAAACAGAGAGAGATTTGCACGTGGATATAAAGTCAGTATTGGTTAAAAACAGGACAAAGAATGAAAAGGCAAATACTGTGGTGGTGTTTTCATAGACAGTGTGGTGGTATTTTCGACGATGTTTAGGTACTCAGAGGTCTAATCAGCCTGGGGAAGAAAGATGAAGAATTCCATTTAAATCACATTGGACCAGAATAGGTGGCCCAAGAGCTACATGTGGACTAGACAGATCAGGAGAGAAACAAGATGAGCAGAAGGACCATGTGAGGTCCAGGCAAACCCACCTGATCCCCACTGGCTGAAGCTCAGCCCCAGGACTTGTTTTGCACCACAGCGCTGAGGATCTGAGCAAATGTTTTGGGGCTGTTCATTGGAGTTATCTCCTTAAAGGGAGGAGGGAGGTCCTTGACCCTTCATGTTTTCTGCTTTAAGCATAAAACCCTTATCAAATCCACACAGAAACATTGTACAACTTTCAGGGTTGTGTTTAGCTGCTTAAATTTCCAACCTGAGCAAATGGAATAATGTTATTTATTTATTTCTCCCTGCGCCGCTGCTCAGGGGCAAATACATAAAGATGGAGCATTTCCCACTGGAAGCTTTTGACTCCGAGTTTAGAGGAGTCATTAGTCACGTCACACATGCCAAGTCTGGTGGAATTTGGCAGAGCTGCTTAAATTTTAACGAGGGTAAAGAGATGAACCTTTACCTAAGCTGTGCTGAGGACCGATGCCGATGGTTACAATACGATGTTAATTCATCAGGAGTTTAGTGCTCAGCTTCCTATTAAAATAACCCAGTCAGCCAGGATCAATCCCTACAAATCTGCCAGGAAAGATACAACTTGGATCAAACAATAACATTTTTACTCAGGCTGCACAGACACAGTTTGGCTCTGATGTGTTTTCCCGGGTGAATTACAAAAGCAGGATTTGGAGATTCTCCCGTCTCGGGAATTAAATGCTCAGAACTATTGGCTGTCAACTTGAAGAATGTTAGATCTGCATCTCTCCACAATTGTCTTAAGTTTCTTGGAACTGAGCCCAGCTATTAGCAGGGGGTAAATAAGACAAAAATTGACAACAATGTGCATTATAGGGTGAAGCGTGGAAGGCTGAGGTTTAGATGTGAACGGTTAATGGATTTCTTAGAACTGTGGTATTTGATTTGAAGCTTACCATGTTTTTCAAGCAGGTTCACCTCAGTTGATCTCTGAAAACTTAAAAAAAAAAAGGTATATTTTATTCCATTTGAAATACTGCAAAAATACAGGGTAGTGTTTATTAACATGGTGTGATTCTGGGGGTTGTGCAGAGCCAGGAGATGGGCTCGATTATCCCTTACAATTCAGGACAGTCTGGGATTCTATGATTGTTAAAAATATGTTTTAAATGTGCACTGTTATAAGTTTGAGATGGCCAGATTCAGTTTGGCTGTTGGTGTGGACCAATGCAGTAAAATGAAAATTTTTTTGGTGAAATAGGGGTTAAATATCTGTTATTTCCAAGTGTGCTTGTGTTATTTCCAAACTCCTCCTTTTGTTTTTACAACACACAGTGGGTACAAGCTTGTGAGGTCAGACTGGGAGTGATTCTGCATTTTCAGAAAAATGGGTTTTGATTTATTTTTCTGCTGTCTTACGTGTTTGCACAATAAGAATCTTTTTTCTCTGCTGTGGCATGAGCTGTGCTTTTTATCCTACAGCACCTTTACTAGGGATGAAAAGGCCCAAGAAAAGAGTGATGATTTTACCACAGATCCAATGAGTGAACAGCACAGCTAAAATATGGCAAGCTTGTAAAACACCCTATTTCAACAAGTTTCTGACGAGTACAAATACAAAAGCTTGACACAAGCCCCAAGCAACATAAACAAACCTAAATACACATTAAAGCTCGGTTCAGCCGGGCGCCTCAGCCTGAGGTTACTGAAATGTGCTGTAGCCCTCCTGAATCCATAGGTCCATTCACATCCATGCACAGTTATGGGTGTACAAACCCCTTGTCTCAGCGAGCAAAGCCAAGCCTTTATTCCCTTCTCTTTAGTCCCCTGCTGAAGCAAATTTCTCTGCCTCTCTCTGGACTTCCTTTCTTAGGAAAATACATTCCGTGGTATTTTTCTGTAGGTTCTGGATGTGTTTCTGGAATTTCAGCAAGTTCCCCCGCCCTTCCCCGTGGTGATGCTGCCTGAGCCTCTCTCCAAGCAGCTGACGGAGGCTTTGGGAAGAGCTTGGCTGCCTTTGCAACAGCCTCAATTCCTTCCCAGTGACAACACCAGGGTTCACTTTGGAGCCTGAGGTAGGTTTCTACTCAGATAAATCTGCAGACAATAATGATGAATTTGGGCACACAGATTCTACAACCAGAGTGCACATAATGCCTTTAAAAATTGACTTTACTCAGTTGGGAAACATCACCCCCCTGCCCTGTCCTGTTTTCAGTAACTGTTGCTATGTCCCAGTTATCCCATTTTTCATCTGGAAACCTCTGGGGTTTTTATTTCTACAAACAATTCTTGATTTTTTATTTTCTCAGGAAGGACTGGAGGAATTTTTAAACTTTGTGTTCCCGTGATTGCAGGTGTGTATGATGGCACTTGAAAGGAAATTACTGCCATGTATATGTGGCTGATGGAGACCATTTAGGGATCTCGATGTGCGATGAGAAACTCCCAAAAACCTTTTTAAGGCATGACTTTAGTAACAAACATAAACCTGAGCCTGAAAATGAGCAGCTGGGTTGTTCCATTTGGTGAGACCACACAGTCAACAAGAGCTGGGCTGAGCTGGAGTGACTTTGGGTCTTGTTTTTAGCAAAATATCACCCACTGAGGCCTAAGACCCTGTACCAATATAAACTAATAGCTTAGAGTCAGCAGTTGCACTATTACTAGGTCACTGGGTAGAGAAAATGCTAAATGGAAATTATTTGGAATATACCAGCAAGTCCCAGGAAAGTGGGAGAGCAGAAAGGTTCGGCGCAGCTTCTCCAGGATTCCTGTAAATGAGGAGTTTCCAGTTTCCCATTGATCATTCCTCTTTGCACCATGTGTATAAAATAGCAATTTGAGGTTTCGGGAGTGTCATGTCTGCATGATGAGTCCATCAATTTTCTTTGGCTGCAGGTTTCCCTTCAGTGGCTGGAAAGTAAATTATGAGAAGCTGAAGGAGAAAGCCGTAAATTATTGGGCTCTGCCAACTCCAATATCCGCAGCCTGACGGAGCCTTGATTTGACAACAATCTGCTTGTCAGTCTCTCTTGCAAAATATTAACACGCTCAATTATCAAATGTGTTATCCAACTGTTAAATCTCACGGATAGAGCAGTCCAAAGTCCAGGGTCAGGCTCCGTTTCTCTTCCTGCGGCAAAGCATCTGCTCAGGCTTGGGAGCTGCTCGTTCTTGGCCCGTGACAGCAGCGTTTCTTTAGGGTTACTAGTATTTTTTTTAGGAAATTCAGGCTCTCTATGAGAAAACTGGAAAGAAAGGCACAAGTGTTGTTGTTTGGTTGCCCCGGGTGCAGTCGGAGTTTCTGGGAACAGGGAGTGGGAAGACGATGGGCTCAGTGCTCCCCAAATCAGCCTCTGAAGATGCAGAAAACAAATTATGTGCTTTAAAAAAGCCCCAGGTTTGGGAGGAAACACCAGGTTACCTTCATTTAAGAGCATTTTTTGTCTACCAAGTCAGGTGTCTCCTAACCACCAGCACAAAAATCTCATCTTCCTCTGAAAGGCCCTTTGGGAAAACCATCCCACTTCTGTGGGATTTTGTCCATCCTCCTGTACTTTTCCCCATCTGGTCTGTGCCCTGGTGCTGTGATTTGAACCTAAACCAGTCTGGGAGATGGCAAAGAGCTCAGGGAGCTGAGCCCCAGGTTTCCCCAAAGTTTGTACGTGCAGAGCAGAAAGCTTTTTTCTCTGTAGAAAAGCAGGAGTCAGTAGTGCATCCAGGAGAGCTGTGGGAGTGCAGGTTTGCAGGAGGGAAAGGATACAGGGCTGCTGGGAAGTGGCCACTGGTCACTGGTCCCATCCCTCAGAGACAAGGAACAGTCTCTAAAGTTGGAAACAAATCCACAGTGCAGTAAAGGTGAGCTGTCCATTCCCCCCACACCCAAAAATATGAATTTTAGGATTATTTTACTGGCAATAATGGATTGAATCCATTGAATTTAAGCTACAAGGCCTCTCTCAAAAATCCTTATGTATTTCTGTGGCTACATATGAGTCCTACAATAACATCCCTGGTTCAATAAAAGTTGACCACCGGTTTAGAAAGCTCTGAAACACCCCCCACCAATTCATGTTGGTGAGGTAATTTTATAGATGAGGCACTGATCAATCATTGCATTTAATTGCTTGTGTGGAATTTAAAAAGAAAGCTGTATCTCTAAGCACCCTCGTTTGCCCCAGGCGATGGTGATGAACATTAGTCTGTCACCTCATGCCGTAAATGATGATGGGCCACTGTAGATAAGGGGCTTGTGCTAAACATTAAAAACAGTCACCTGGAAACAAATAAAAGTATGAGTAATAACCACATGCAAATTTATCCCCCATTTATAACGTGCTAGTAAATGCTGACATTTGGAGACAGGGAATGTGGTGCAGGATGAGGATGTTGGGTTTTGCAATTACAGTCCCAATCCATTCTCAGGAGATTAAAGTTTTACACAGTGGTTGTTCTGGGGAAATTTGCTGAATCCTAATATTTAAGATGAAAGCATAATGAAGGATGATTTTTTTTAAAGAATTGTCTGATAGGCTTGATTTGCCAGTTCCCACTGAAGCAAAACTTTCCTCTGACTTCAATTATCAGTAAATTGTGTTGACCTCAATAAGGGTTTTTGCAGAACTGGACCCGTAGCATGAATAGGCTGTTCTGTGCAGAAAAGTGACTGCATGAAAATGGCATCTTCTTACTCATCAGTTCTGCTTCCCGAGGGCACACGAGCTGCTGTGTCTGGCTTTAATGACAGAAATGAGGTTTTGCTGCTCTTTCCTCCTGTGAGACCTCCGGAGCTGGTGGAACCAGGCCGGGAGTTGGTGCAACAGCAGCAGAATTTGGGTGAGAACAGCTTTGTCCCCTTGGCTCTCCACACCCAGAGGGGTGTGAGCCCCCAGGTTGTACCCCAAAAACGTGTGAGCACCAAGGTTGTCCCCCAAATCTGCGTGACAAAACCCAAACCCCCGTCTGCACACGACAATGAATCAACCATCATTTTCCCACTGGGCTACTCCAGACCGGGAGCTTTAAACGCTCTCTGTTTGACATCCTCCTGATTTATTGCATTTGTAAAGGTGACCTTAAATATTTTAATGGTAATAATTCTTTCAAGGGCTTGAATCAGTAAATGTGCTGTGTTCATATTTTGGCATTATATACTGTAGGCAATTTAATCCATATAAGCAGTTTCAGTGATATTAACACTGTAGGCAAACTGATACTAAAGTTTAAATGTCAGAGGGAGTTTTCATATTACATCTAGTGCAAACAAAGCATTTTTTCTCCAAGTACTGAGGCATAAAATACCAGGAGATAGTAAAGACAGAGAGTGCCAATGAATCTGAAATAAACAGGAGGTGAAATTTATAGTATTTTCAAATATGTGCCCTATCCAAGGACTGCTGCAGCTGCACAGATCTATAAAATTAGAGATAAGAGAAAAACTTGTAGTGCTCCACAATAAATGCACCTCCACCAGGGTATCTATCTGGATTTCTGTAACTCCTTGGAGATTTACTATTTCACCTTGGATTTATATCCCACCGTGCATAGCACGGATGGTATTTTATATTTCCTCCATTGCCCCACTCATTATGCAGTGACAGGTCCCAGTTATAATCACTGTGCAGGGATGTGCCACCACGAGCCCACCCCTTGTAGGAGGGTGCAAACAGAGAAGGGCTGGGATCATCCCACCAATATTTACCCAGTGGTGCTATGGGAGCTTGGGATCAGGCAGGTTTCCATCCTGTGGCCCCCAAGCTCTGGGTGCCTTCTCACACTCAATGGGCAGCCAAGACTTTGCCTTATTGGGGAAAAAAGCAAGGACTGGGTAAAAAGAGGCGCCTTCCATGGTTTCCAGCTTGTGGTGAGGTGCTGGGTGCTGCCCATGTTGGGGTGACTGATGCCTGTGGCTCTCCAGAGCCACTGGCCCTGGGAAGGTGCATCTGAGCCAGCCAAGCACCGGCTCATAAAACCTGTGACAAATGGTCAAAAGGTTTATTGGCCGTGTACTGCTGCTCATGACCCCATAAACCAGCAAGGATGTGTGGAAACACGGGCTGTTTGTTAGGATGTTTGCTTGTTAAATAACCTGACCTGCTCTGAAATCTCCTGCTGGCATCGCCGGGCAAAAAAAAAGGGGGGGCAATTCAGTAAAAATAAGTAAAGCAGCCTATGAATGATGTGTAAGAAGTCACAGGAGGAGGAAACACAAGTGCTGTCACGTGGGGGGTGAGAGTGGAAGGGAATAACCACTGATAAACAAAATTTATGAGATAATGATGCTCTTTTTTCCAAAGGATTTTTGTCCTTGATTCAATCCCTCTGAAGGTTTGGCACAGCTGTGGTGACCAGGACTCCTGGGAATGTTCATCAGTATCACTTCGGTGACAGGACCGTGGTGCTGGACTTGGCAGCGCCTCTTTATCTCAAGGAATTTTGAAGGTGCCTCAGGCAACTTTAGGCAACTGGATATAAGGGGGAAAATCCTGCTCCTGTTGGGATGGTGAAAAAGGTGCTCAGCCTCCATCCTTCCCTGGCTTCCAGGGCTTTCAAGCTAAGCCCTGCCAGACCTTGATGAGATGTCTCAGACCAGAAACAAAAAAAGCTCCAGACCCCATGGGAGGAAGGGACAGCCTCTGCCACGAGAAGTTTCTTTCACTATTCAGAAAACTCAAACACAGATAGCATCTTCCCTGCTGTGTCATTGCATCAAGGTGAACCTTTTGTGCTCCAGGCTGAAGGATTCCTCTGGAACAGCACTTCTTCCATCAGGAGCCCCTGGGAGCAGGATGTGACCATTGCCTTTCCTGGCCACAGCTCCTGGGTGAACAAGTGACCCAATGCACAACGTGCAAACTCCAGAACCTCTCAGACTGAGGAGAAAACGAATGTGCTCAAGATCTCATTGCAAATTCCAGTCTTCCGCTGAAACAGAGCCAAGATCTTTAATTCATATTCAGATCCCTAATCAATATTTCAAGAAAATCAAAGTGTAAAGCTCAACCTGTATAATCATGGTTCTGCCTTCATCCTGATTGCACTTAATTTCATCAGGGTCACACTGAAGAGCTCAGGCTTGTTTAATTCTAAACTCCAATGACAGTCAGAGGAACCCAATGTTAGTTGTGGCTCTGTAGGATTTTTTAGTCAAAAGCAATTAAATTACTTTCTTTGGCCTCCTTAATTGACAAACTGTAAGTCAGGTGCTCTGGAGGGTTGCTTCTTCATGGGAAATGATATCACCATATTGAAAACATATATAGAATAACTTGTGATTACTGCTACTAGCTCAATAGATGATAAACCAATCAATTAAAGTAACAGCACATAAAATGATAAATTCTGGTCAACTTAAGGTGATATAAAATAATTGGAGACTTTACTGCTATTTCTATTTTTAATGGAGTTCTGTGGCAATACGTTCTGGCAGCAGGGCTGGAAAGGTAAATTAATCTTTATGCATCATCATCAAGCAGTGTAAACATGGCCAAACTTAATTAGGACATAATAGATTGTTAAGTGTCTGCCCCTCAGAGGTGAGATTGCTCTAGCAAGTGATTACAGACTATCAGGCAAGGTCTTCTTTAAAAGACTGGTAGTAGCTTTTCCGTGCCTCTGAAAACAAATCCCATGGAAAAGCCCTGCCAGAGAGGCAGCTTTCCACGGTCCTGGGGCCAAACACAAATCTGCAGGGAAATATTAATGAAATGTGGCCTGAGATTGTACTGCTTTGGCAGTAAAAACTCTTGTTTCACCACAAAAAAACAATCGGAGTCATTGAAATCTCCACCTGGGAGTGGGATGGAAGTGCTGGGCCTTCCCAGCTCATCTTCCCACAGCCATGAGCACCCCGTCCTGCTGGGCTGGAAAACCCGTGGAGAGGGGGAACTGGACTGAAGTAGGTATATAAAAAGAGCAAAAATCTTACTTTACATACTGTCTTTGAGACATTGTTGCACATTAAGGAGAGAAATGCAATAGTCTGTTTTTCACTTCTATTTCTGATGCTGTTTTTTGTCATTAGCAGCTCCATTCCTGTGTGATTTTCTGAACCTGTTGTACTGTGACCTCTCTTTCCATGGCAGCAGTTGAACTTACATTTTTATATATAAGCATATATTTATACTTTACTACACATGCTCTTGCTTCTTTAATGGACTAAGTTCACTAATTGAACACAAGGTGATAATTCCTGGTTTAAAAGTAGCTGCAAAATGTAGTTCAGAAATCTCAAAGTTTTTTGTGAGAAATGTTGGCAAACTAACTCTGAAAAGAAAATATGTTTTATTGAACAGATTCAATCAGTCTGGATTCAATGTCTGTATAGTGTGGACAGCAGAAAATTCAGGCCAGAAAAGATATTTTAATCTCAGAGGAATTTTAGTTGTTTCTGCTTTCAAACTCATTTTGTAGTATGGGTTTGGTGTGTCAAGGTCACAATGCAGACAGTGGCACGAACTGGTCAGATGTGGAGTGGAAGATCTTTTTCACACTGTCAAATACCAAAAGGTGTCTTAATAACTGGAAATCAAACTGCAGCATCATCTTGAATCCCTTGATTACTCCAAGGCTCCTTTTGGAGTTCAACATTCCTGAGTTTATTTCCTGATGATTGTGTTAAGAGTTTTCTGCTGCTCAATTGCCTCAGGAATTAGGATATGGTTTTGAGAGCGAGGGAAGGACTCCCCTGCTAGCACAACTCTCCAGAGCAGAAAACATTTCTTATTATGGAAATTATCATAGATACTGTATGAAAAGTGGAAAAAATAATTTCAGAGCTGTGGGAAACATCTACTGCAGACCATCATGTTGGACCCATCTTGTTAATCAGGATAAAATGGCAGAGAAGACACAAAATGTTAAGTTCCCAGCTTTATTAGGTCACTAGCATCCTTGCAGAGGGGTTCTGCATACTTTAATTTCTATTTTAAGTCTTCAATTCACTTTTAAATTTTGTCTTTGCTAATTTATTATGTTTTGCTCTTTGTTTGCACCACCTAAAACTAAACCAGTTTAATCCACCTATATCTCAAAGTCAGACTCCACCCTGCATTTGCTTTTGCGTCTCCACTCTTTGGTAATAGCTTTTGCAAGCAGACCAGTTTAAATTCTTAATTTTGTCTAATTCCTCTAAATGCACAATGATTCTTCAACTGGAAAGAGAGTAGCTCAGAATGATCCATATGTTGAAGTACTGTATTTTCATCATTTAAATGATAAACTTCCCATCAAATATCCACAAATGTACATTCATGACTCCCATCCAATGATCTATTGGCCAGAGGCACATACATTGTTTTAATTTATTTTGGAGTAAAGGTGCTTTCCTGCCGAGTTTGGATAAGCTTGCTATGCACCAAACAGATGTTCAATAAAAGAGACTTTACTGAATATGACAGAGAAACCCAGGGAGAGAGGATGAAGGAAGGAAAATTACAGGATGTATGGATTCCTGGTTCATCAAACAACCGGCCACACTTTTAATCAGGGCCCTTTTATGGATGGAGCAGTAATGAAATAGAAGGACCAGGGATGTCTTGGAAGAAGGTGACGCCGATGTGTTGCTCGTGGTGGAATTAACTTTGGCAAACCCACTGTGAGAGCACACGAAGTCTCCCCATCCTCTTACGGGTGCAAACAGTTCCTCTCATCGTGGAAAAAACACCTGCAAAAATTCAGCTGCATGATCTGGGAGAATTACAAGGCCTGGAGGTGGGCATGTGAGGCTTTCTTCCCACCATGTGAAACACCCAATTTTGCTCTCGGAAGGGAAAAGGGATTCTTAAAACACCCAAGCCTTACATCTATTCAGGCTTTTCCTATGTGGAGAAAGGTGCTGTTTAAGGAGGAGTCGAGGAGCACAAAGCCAGCCTGATTCATCGGGAGATCAAAGAGGGAATGCTGCCTTTGAGATAAAGATGGCTCTGCTTTGAAAGGTTTCTCCTTTGTTCGGGGATGTCCACCCACCCCGTGGGACACCTCCTCCCGAGAGACACACACGAGGAGAAAAGCACCTCCTCTGCCTGCTCCCGGGGAGCTTAACCTCCAATTTTTGAATGTTTCCATCAAAGAGAGACTTCATGCCTGACCTTCTCCAGCCCCAGCCTGCCTTTGAGCAGGGCAGCACAACAGGGATGGGCCTCCATCCTGTGACAGAGAATTGACTCAATGACGCAACTTTTAAACTTGGAAAATTTTAACACCCCACTGGAAATTTTCTTATTGGCAAGACATGAATCCCAATATTGATTTCCCAAGCAAGAGGAATTGACATTTTCCACCCAGAAATCTGCTATGCTTGTCCAGGGGCATTCCATAACCAGTTTTCCTCACTCTACCTTCCACTACGGACGTGTCAATGTGGTGAAAACTTGAAGAATTTAAATATTTTTGTGGGCATTTTGGTAAAATCTGATGACATAAAAGGTGGAATGGCTCCTGCAGGTGCGGGTCTTCCATCAGTGCTCTCCATCTACATTATTTGATGCTTTCAAAATCAATCCTAATAGTAGTGGAAATGCCTTGGGATGCAGTGTAGGACAACCAATGTGTGACCTGATTTGGCTGCTGAGGCTTTCTCTTGGTGTAATGGAGTGGAGAGAAAAGGTAAGCAGGGCTTTCTGGAAAAGGGACCTTTATAATTGAATTTTATAAACTTTCTTTCAGGAAATTCTCAGCTTGGCTTAACTCTCCTAAGTTCACTTCTTTAGAAGGAACTTCCTTTCTACAACCTACAAAATGTGTATTTTCATGTAGACATGAGGTAATAAAAGAAAAGTGAGTAGGATATATGGGGAAAGATGGCAAAAATTAATGCCAAAGAGGATCGGAAGAAAATAAAAGGTCTAAGTTGTAACTGGCATCAGACCTAACTACTTATTTTTCTAAGAAGCCGCTGAGATGCTGACCTGGATATTTACCAAGCTCTTCCTGGGCACAACTTGCTGGTTACCACCAAGCTGAGATGAGAAAGTAACTCAGCTGTGGGGCTGTGATGGGCTTCTCCAAAATACACATTGAGATTTGTTCATTTGCAACGGGGAAGCAACACTGCCCCTTTAATAATAAATTATTTTATAATTTATTATTAAAACCACCAGCCATTCAGAACCAAGGGTGAATAAACAGGAGTTTGCAACATGAAGTAGGATCCTGTGTAGACTTACTGAGCCATTATGGTGTGTGAGTGTCTACAACCAGAAGCAGCAAGTCTCCACTGCTGCTGATAAATTCACACATGATGCTGAAGTTTCAAAACACTGAAGCCTGGGCAATATTTTTCACAAGATGGATTGGCAGTTTTAATAATTCCCAGATCCCAAACACATATGAAACGAGCCCTTGATGAGAAAGGTCTGATTACAAATAACCTGCAGAGAGATGAAAGTTCGTTTTTAATATCTGTTTTTTTAATTCTGCCTTAGACTTTCAAGAGGCTTCAAAAGAAGGCAAAGACTAGAAAACAGTTTGATTTAATACTGTTAGATGTGTGAAATAAAATGCTGGACAATAAGAGATGTAAAACAAGCAACAAGTGCAAATGACTTAAATCAAATTAAAGAGCTAATTGAAAATAATGGAATTAAACCCTTTTTTGGTTGTTTTTATTCATCTGGTTTTCAGCACCGTTTGCAACAGCATTTTTTTTTTATCTTCTTTACTTTGAAGAACAAACTTTCTCTGCCATGAAAGACAATGATTTTAATCAGGCTCTGAAATGTCATTCTCTGGGGATGTGGATGTTAAATGCCAGCGAGGAAGAGAAGCACCATCAACACAAACCAGCGGGGCAACCACGGAGCGAAGAGGCCTCGGTGTGTGGAGCTCTGATACAACATCCCGATACCGAGATCCTTCAGCTCCCATCACAGTGATCCTCAGCAACACAACCTTGCTTTCATTCTCTCTAAATCTAAAGGAATTCTTTTTTTGCAACATACACACTCACAGCTTCAACTAAGCAAGTCTCGGACTCCAGTGAGGAACCACAAGGTACCTGCTGGTACCTCTCTATTTTGAGAACAGTTTTTGCCCAGATCACTCAGGATGGACTGAGCTTTTGTTGGTTTTGTTCAAGCAACTGAAGGGAAATGGGGTTTACATGAGGGTATTTGGGTGGTTTTCTATCCATTAAAGCAAAGGAGTGACCCCTCTGCAGTGGGATCGGTGTGACTGCAAAGCTGCCTGCGCTGCAGGGAGCTGCTCCTGGGTGCTCCTGGGAGAGGAGGTGTCCCAGCAGGAACACGATTGTCCTTACAGCTCCTCACTGTCCCACTTCTCTTACCCCGCCCATTGCCCTTGCAGTGCCAGGCTGACTTCTCCTCGCTCTCCTCTGCCCACTCCCAAGCCTCCTCCTCATCCTCCAGCTGGCTTTGAGCTCCAGGGCAGGGATGGCTCAGCAAAGGTGCATTTGCCCAAAGGGCCTGAAGCCTTCGGTGCTTAGAAATACCCTGCTGAGTAGTACCAAGGATTTTAAGGGTCTTATCCAACTTAAATGGTGATTCCGTGATTGCACAGCACATCTGCAGGGGGGTGTTACCTACAGACCTTGAATGAGGCTTGGCTTTGCAGAGCAAAATTAAACCTGTTATAAGCACTTTGTACAGAAAATTCCCCCATAAATCCCTGTCATCAGTGTTCAGAAAGTTTCTCTCTCTTTTTTGACTGGAAGCTCACAGAAATAACTTCCCTGTGGAGTTCAGGGCTGGGCAGCACAGCGAGTTCAGCTGCTCCTTGGCTTCAGAGGTTATTTTTGCTTTATCCCATTCTGCACAGGAGTAAACCAGGCTTGGAGCAACCTGGTCTAGTGCAAGGTGTCCCTGCCCATGGCAGGGACTGGAATGAGATGATATTTTAGTCCCTCCCAACCCAACCCACTCTAGGATTCTGTGATTAACTGTGCGGCCTTTCTCATGGGCAGCTTAATTTTAAGTCTTGCAGAAGAACAAGGGGAAAACCAACTGAGACAACACGAGGACAATTCCCCTTCTTGTGGAAATGTGTTTTTTTTATGAAATTATTTCCCCTGTGTACTGCTGCGCTGCCTCTTCATTAGAGGGACAGGAGAAGTGTGTGCTTGCTCTATGCTGAGCTCTCATGGTATGCAGGGGCTGCATAAAAAAAAAATCATTCCTGGTGTAAAAACCAACCTGACACTGCTCCTTAAGTTTGGTGAAATATCCAATCAGTCTCAGTGGGTTTTTCAGGAAAAGGAATAAATAAAATAACAGGAAGGAAAAGAAAAAAAAAACAGAAAGGGGGAAATAAGAGAGAAAACCCACCAACCCTGGTGTGTTCCCATAATAAAGGGTCTAAAAATGCCCCACTCATTGATGCAAAATTACAGTTATTGTTTATCCTCCTTCTACTTCACACAGCTTTATACAATACACACCACGAAAAATACAAGCAAACAACCGACACATTAGTTAAGAGACCTTCCATTTTACTTTGGCAGTTCACGATAATGGAATTTAATTGTGGAAAAAGCTGAATAATTTTAGCTGAATGTCATTTGGTTCATTCAAACTGGGAATCAGGGACATTTTTAACAAAGGTTTTCAAACTTCTTTTGAAATCAGGAAGCTGCTGTGCACAGATAAGGGGAGAGGTTTGAGGATTCTCTATCAGAAATTTCAAGGTTTTTTCCATCTGCTTTTTCACATTAACTGGTAATTATCCAGAAAGGCACATAATAGTGCAGAAATGACAGAAGCTGACAAAGGTTTTCCTAAGATATGTAAATTGTCAGTGATAGGCAAGGTGCAACAGAAAGGCTTTCTACAGCACAATTATTTATGCCAGTTTCATTTGCTTTTAGGTAGCACTGATGGTTCTACTCCGCCGCCGCCTTTATCACAGGCACTGCACATTCCCTCACCACCAGCACACAGGGAAGGTGGCAAAAACTGAGCTTGGAGCTTGGTGGTCTCCTCCAACGCCCCTATTTTCTATTAAACACATGCACAGGGGGCTGTGTGTGGAGATATTTCTGAGGAGTTTGTTATAACCTTCCCCTTCGTTTCTCACGCTGCAGAAATAAATAAAAAATGTGATCCTTCCCAGTGAAGCAGCTCCCACATGGTGGTGGTGGTGGTCTCAGAGCCCACCATCCTCACAGCAGCTGTTTGAGGGAGGAGGTGTTAGAAGGGACAGTCAGCTGTTTGTTTCTGAGGTTCATTAGCCCTCTCTGCTAATTGCCCAATTCCAGCAAACTGATGAACCTCTCAGAGATGCTCAGATAAAGCCGCTTCCTCCAGTTCTTGCTGCCCAGGGCTTCTCTTGCTGGGGTTGGAAAGGTAGAGGGGTGGGACAACCACTCCATTTGCCTTAAAAAACTCAGTGTGGGAATGTTGAATCGTGGAATAGTTGGAGTTGGAAAGGACCCTTTGAAGGTCATCCAGTCCAACCCCCCTCAATGAGCAGGGAAGGCCAGATTTGGGTACTCTTTGGTTATACTCCTTAAGGGAGGAAAGATCCCCTCTCCCTAAATTGCCCACTCAGTCTCATGGCATTACAAATATGCCACCCCCTTGACCTGTCCCAGCAGGTCACCAGGCTGGGCTCCAGGTCTTGAACATGGTTTTACAAGGATATTTTAAGTCTCTGCCGCTCAGGCAGAAGGATGGGGGTTTGATAAATATCCCTTTGCCACAGGGGAGGTTGGGCTGAGCTTCCGAGTCCTTCTGGGAACTTAATTCTTATTTAAGTAAAGAGTAAGGGGCTGTGCATGGGAGAAATTCCTGTCTGACCTCCCCCTCATTCAGCTCACACTGGAATTACAGGTTTTAATTAACCTTTTCTGGGAATAAGACTTCCCATGTAACTTCACATGTAATGAGAGGTTATAGGATCTTTAATGGATGGAAGGACTTCACCTGCTGTAGTGGCACCAGAGGTGTTATGGTGGGATAATCATTTCCCACCAGCACCTGAGTGATGTTAAATTACCCTGATGGGAGAAGTTTCCTTGTGTTTGTGGGGGTGAAATTAATTTCCTTTATGGTAATATTCCCTGAAGGTAATGGGGGCTGAGAGAAAGGAAACAAGATGCAACACAACAGATTTGTATAAAAAAACACAACAAGATTGCATTTGAAAGTCAATGGGCTTTGTTATTAAGTGTAAGGACCTTCTCTCCTAGCTGGAGCTTTGTTTTCCCAAATCAGGGAGGTCAAACCCAGGTGAAAGGCTTTGGGATGGATGGAGGGGAAGGATTTCACCCACCAGAGCCACTGGGCTGCTGCTGGTGCCCGAGGAGTGTCTGTCCCTGCAGGAACCAGCCTGGGCTTACTGATTTTCCTTATTTTATTTTATTTTTTTAAAGACAGATTTTTCTTTCAGGGGCTTTTATGACAAAAAGATTCAACAAAAACTTTCAAGAGCTTCTTTACTTGGTCAGTGCTGAGAGGTGCCAGCTCAGGGGGTTTGGATGAAACATCCAAGCAGCTGCTTTTTGGGGGCTGCAGCCCCAAAATAGCTCCTGTGCTTATGTCCCCTTTTGTCCCCATTCCTGTTAATTCCCAAGACTCCTTCCTTTCCCTGTGCAGCTCCTGGTAGTGCTGGAGGGGCAAAACCAGCAGCTCCAGCTGCTGACACTGGGCTGTAACTCCACTGGATGCCAGAAAAGCTGAAACAGGCATCAAATTTGCCTGGGTTTAAGTAGAAGTCGATAAATTATTAATTGCAAGAGGAAAGCCCAGCTCATGCCCAGGAGAGACCCCAGGACAAGATGAGGTGGGGGACCAGATCCCAAGCCCAGCTGGAAATGGATTTTGGGAATATGCAGGTGAATTAAATTAGGTGTGTGGGCCAGCAGCATCCTGCTGATATTCACACAGAGCATTTAGGATATTAAAAAATAGCCTGAGTGGTAATTATGTCCTTAAACTTTCTGGATTTCCCTTGGTTTTAGGGGTTTTTTTAAGTTTCTTCTTTTAAATAAAGTTTAAATTAGATCAAAAACCACCAGGCCTGTGAAGATGGTCCCGGGTGGTTTGTGCACAGCAGAGCTGAGGACTTTGGAATTGTCATGCACAGACATCAGGTGAGAGCTGGTACAAGCACTTTGAAAAGGCACAAAGGCACTTAAGGACAGAAACCCTGAGGATGCTCAATAAACAATCACAGGAACGGTGCTGTGAATGTGACTTTGCCATTGTTACACATTTCTGCTCCTGCTTGTAGTGACGATTTGGCCACTGTCTAAATACACAGAAATGGCCCGAATGCATCATCTGGATTATCTGATGTTCATTTGAGTTTTGGGGGTTTTTGCTGCAGCCTCTTGGTAGACTTTGAAAGAAGAAAAGGAAAAAAAATTAAACATATTTCAGAGTAATTGAACTGCGTTCACATTAACTTACACTAAAATTATTTTTAATTAAATGAACTTCCCCTGTTTGTAGCTGGAAGGTACTTGTGTGAGATAAAAACTCCATTCTAACAACGCTGAGACTCACCAGCACTTAATTAGCATCACAACTCAAGGCAGAGGGAGCAGGAAGGCGAGCAGGGAGGTGGGTCTGTGCTGCTGGGTGGGATCTTGGGAAGGGATGCTCAGCCCCCATCCCAGACCCCACCCAGCGCCGTCAGGAACGCCGGGAGGGGAAATCGCGCTTAGGATTTGACACAGTTTGTGGCAAAAGCAATTATAATTAACATTATATTAAATATTAAGTCAAGATCATAAAATGTTGATTGGTACTGATTAGCTGCATAATCCATAATTAGAAATCACTGCACCCTTCAGCAGGTACTGTAGTGCCTCGCCTGTGATTTCACTGCTAAATTAAGCAAGAGTGATTCAGCTTTTGCCCTGAGTTTTACTTCTGCATTTCATTTAGGGCAGAAGCACATTCAGGTAAAGAAAGGCACAGGATCTGTTTCCACCCAGGCTGCTCCCAAAGTCTCCATCCCAAGGGCAGGTCGCCATCCCTTCCATGCCCATGGAGAGGCAATGGCCAAATTGCCCTTGACCATACTCAGCTCTGCTTTAGTTGTGTCTAAAAGATGTAGGGAGAAGCTTTGGAACTGCTTGGGGGAGTGCTGGAGTCCACCATCCCTGGAGGGGTTCAAAATCCATGTGGGTGTGACTTTTGGGGACATTGGGTAGTGGTGGCCTTGGCAGTGCTGCGGGATGGTTGGTCACAATGATCTTAGAGGGTTTTTCCAACCTAAATGATTCCACGACTGTATGGAATTCTGTATTCTCTGAAAACTCCTTGTGTATTCCTCACCCCAAAGCAGCGACTGCACAAGGCTGAGCTGAGGCCGTGCCCTCCTGGCTCAAGCCAGGAGGAACCAGCATTAGGCAGCTCCAAGGTAATGATTTCTTTTTGGCACAAACTCGGAATACACCTCAGGGCACCTCAGCAAGGAGGGAGCAATAGGAGATTCTTTATTCTGATTTGATTTTAGAAGACCAAACCCATCTGTGCCTCACTCATTAATGGGATGGAAACAGGGACCCTTTGGGGAGGTCGCTGGCTCTGGGCTGAGGAGCTGCTGCAAGAGGGTGAATTATTTGCGTTGTTATCGAGGCTTGCTGCAGCAGCCCTGCTTTCCCCCAATTTTATGGGTCCATTTATCCTGGATATCCATTTGTAATGGATAATGTCATCATCACACACTGGGAAATGCTCAAGTTTTGTTAAAGTAAAGAACAAAATCCCCTAAACCATGAGGTTTTATGTCTTTGCTGCTAATTTCAGTCACTTCCTTGGCTGGAGACCCAGCTGTGATTTTCCACTGTAGAGCTGGATAAAAATAATAAAATTTGGTGGATAAACTCCCAAGCCCGTGGCAGCCTGGCTGCTCCTACTGGAGCTCCAGCAGCCTCCTCGCAGCCGAGCTGATCCAGAGGGACCTTCAGAGGCTGCGCTGGGCACCCGCTGGCAAACCCAGGGCTACAGAGAGAAAACACGCTGTCGTAATTTCCTCTTTTCCGAAGGCACTTTGGAGTCCTAGGGAAGAAATCTTTTCATTCCTTCTGCTGTTATCTTTTGCTCTGATTAGCATTGCCTGGGAGTGGAGCTGAGGTGCCAGGCAGAGCCCGGCGCTCTCAATCAATTAAATCAATGCGGCTGTGACGCTCCAGTGATTTTCCCTAACCAAGGTTTGGGCCTGAAAGGAGGACACAGGGAATCACAGGGAATGTGGAGCTGGGCAGGTGGAGAAAAGCAGGAGAGCTGGGCTGAGGGTCCCTGTTTCCCTGGGACAGATATCATGGAAAGCAGCCTTGGACTGGGTCAGGGAGGTACTTGCACTCACATGCTCGTTACCACAACCTTTAAATTATTCTCCTCATTGTATTAATGACTACATTTTTATTTAAATCAATACTTTTTAATTTCTAGAAATACCTACATATTTATTTATATTTAATATATATATTTAATAAATTTTAATTTTAAATTATGAAGATGGTATAGACCATCTCCATCTTTTAAGAGTTACTTTTGGCTAGTCCAGAGAATCCTCTGCCCTGCCTGATCTCCTCGAGCAGCCACGTATCCTAAGGAGATCTTTATCTGTCCCACTACAAAGCATCCAAACCCCGCTCACATTCTTGCAACAACCTGAAAACATCAGCAAGCACCAGAAAATGCTCCCAGACCTTGTGTGGTCTTTGCTGAAGTATGGATAGTGCAGGGGCTACCTCTGAGTGAGCAGCTAAATAAATAAATTTTAAAATGTAAGAAGATTCCCATGCCATGGCTATCAAAACCAAGGTATTTCCACTCTTTCAGCATTTTCATTTGAAAAAAACAAATTGTAAAAAATAAGAGCAGAACGTCCTCGCTCTGTGTCACCCTCCCCTGGGCAGGAGTGCAGGAGGTGCTGGGCACAGGGTGCTGCATTCCCAGTATGAAACTGGATTTGCATCTCCTGCCTGGGATGTGCAGCAAATCCCTCCATCCAGCAGACAGCCTTTTGGCTTCTGGAATACTAAAAATGTCTCTTTTTTTGCCTGCAGAACCAATGCATTAACTGAGAGAAGGGGCAGCAGAACGAAAGCCTGGAGCTGCTGCTCGCCCTGGAGCTGGAACATCCTTTGAGCAACAGCAAAGCAAGAGAAAGCAAAAACAGCCCTCTAAGATGGCTGCAAAGGGAAGGTCTCTGCAGCCCTTTCTTAAACACTGAAGATATTTTCATTTAAAAATATCTACTTAAAGGCAGGTTTAATCTCAAAACAGCATTTTCCACTTAAAAAAAAAAATCACACGCACACAAAACACCCCCCACCTTCAAAAATGTCTCGAGTTATTTCTCCTTCAATTTTTTTTTCCAATTTAATTAATTTAAACTAAGCGAAAAATGCTTTATGCCCTAAGAGCCTGAAACCTCTGGTGTCAGCTGAAACGGGCACTTGTGCTCTCAGCTTCAGCCCTCGCTGCAGGCACCTCTGCTTTGAAGCCTTTGAAGTGTTTGTGGCACAGGAAGAGTCTCTCCTCAGAGAGCACCAGTTATTTTACAGATATTTAATGTGCAAAGAGTGTCTGCCTGTGTTTGGGTTCGGATAACGGGGGTCTCACAAGGCAGGTGGGAAAACAGGGACGGGATCTTGACTTGCAGAACAAAATTGAAGGAAAAACCACCTTGAGAGCGTCTCTAAGATGCTTCCCAGCCTTCATCAGCACCATCCTGAAGGTGCAGATGAAATGATTTGACCCTCAGAAGGACCAAAACCTTTTTTTTAGTGCCGATAGGATTCATTCACTCTCCCAGCACCAGGATTCCCTTAGAGGAAATAATGCCACCAAAAAATCCTGGGAACACCAGGAGCAGAGGGGCTGAGGATGCCCATCCCCACAGCGCAGCTGGTACAACCCCCCGAGTTTATTTGGGGGATGTGATGCAAGAGCCCTGCAATAAATTTGATTAAATTTGATCAGTGGTTGGATTTTGGAGCTAATTATTTGACTCAAGTAACGACCTTGCTTGTCATTTGAGAGGCAGCACCTCTGCCGGCATTTCAGGGGGGCTGATGCAAAATCTCCACCCCAACACCCAGCAGGACCAATTTTGAGGTTGATTTGTTTAAATTGGTACATTTCCCTTCTTTTTTGGGGGGGGCAGGGATGCCCAAAAGTTGATGCCTCTGTTTCAGAACAAGCCACATCTATTTGCTGTGCACTGCAATTATTCCAGCTTGTAACCAATGAGGTTTAATTAATATTAAGAGCTTAAATCAGCCAGCTCAGCCAATGTCATTTGAGCACTGATAGTTTGCTGAACATCTTCTCCCACGGACTGCTTTTTAAATAGAAGAAAATACAAAAAAATTCTTACAACATCTGAAATGGAAAAACAATTATTTTCTGTGACTTTGCAGAGTTATTTTTAAGGACATGTAATATATTTTTGCAGAGTCCCTGTTCCAGGAGAGGCTCCTCCTGCTCAGTGTTTGTTGCTTCTCTTGATGTAAACACAAGGAAATACTGGGTAATGGATAGGGAGAATAAGCAGATAAGGGATATAAAACAAACCCTCTGTTTTTCAAACAATCGGCCTTCATGCTACTTTATTTTTAATTTTTTCAGCTTTTCTGGAGCCATCCTTGACTCAGCCAAGGCCAGGTGAGACTTTTTCCTTCTTTGCAGATCCTGAAGTTTATAAAGCTTCAATCTACCCTTCCAGAACCAAATGTTTAGTACCTACCAGACTCTTTTTTCCTTTAGTATTTCTTTTTAACAGTAGTCCCTCTCTTTAACCCACTGGTTCTTTTGGGTTGAGCCAAGGGTTCATCTAATCCACCTGGAAATATCAAGTTCCAGAAGATAAGAGCATCACCTGCCCTCCTGACAATTCCCAAACTAAATGCAGCACAGAATCTTGGCTTTATCTCAAAAATAGGTGATTTTTATTTTTTTTAATTTAAAGAGGAGGAGAGAATACTTGTAGGAAAAAAAAAAGATGAGAAGGAAGAGAGAAGATCAGTGAATGTCCAGCATTGATTTAGAAACAGGCCCTGCCAAGCAGGGGGAAAAGGAACCTTTCCCAATCCATTCCTTTTATGGTTATCAGTATTGATATTGTATTTCTCTTGACTCCCAAAAGGAAAAGTGGTAAATGAATTAGGAAAAAAAATACACTTCTGTAAATAATTTTTTTCCAATTCAGATGTTTTTAGGAAACGAGGGGGAAAAAAATCTGCTTCTCAAATGTCAAGGACTTGAAAGACTAAAAATACACCACCGGAATAAATAAATTAACCCAGAAGACAGGACTGATGCTCTGCAGGCATCAGGGATTAAATAAATTCACTAAATTCAAAGTGGTATTGCAGATAAGAGCTCTTTGTGCTGCAGCATGTACAGCTTATTGATTCTGGGATTGAGGTGCTGTGCACTCTTGTAAAAGGGACTCTGCCTGATATGGCTTAATCCTGCCGTAATGCACAGCCCCGTGCTCCGAGCATGGAGCCCGCTCCCCTCTCCCCATTTGTTTTAATTTGGTTTGTGCCTTCATTTGCTGCACCACATCTGTGCCCTCTCCCCCCAGCCCTTCCCCGGCACTGTCTGAGGGACAAGGGGCACTTCAGGGGGTGCTGAGCCAGCAGGATGGGGGCTGGTGCAGGAAGGGGCCATGAGCATCTTCCACAGGGGTGTAACACCCCAGCACTTCCCTTTTCCGGCGTTTTTGGGGGGCACTGCGGGGACAAGGGATCCCCAGCAATGCCTGGATCATGCAGGGACCTTTGGGGAGCAGCTCAGGTGGGATCCTGGCTCTGCACACTCACATTTTGTTACAGGAGCCACCAAGGCAGCAGGAATGAGTCTGACCAAGGTCAAAAAACAACCTGCCCAGATAAGACGGATTTTTCTCGATAAAAAAGAAAATTTGGAAAGGTCTGTAATAAATCCCAGAGGGGCTGTTCCACACCCAGCTGGAATGAAGTTGGGTAAGTTCCAATTTACCTGTTTTCCATGGCAGAAGGTGTTTTCACCCCCCTGGTCAGATGCTGAACCGCCAAAGTCACTCCACATTAATGCAGAAGAGTGTTCAATTCCTCCTTTGGAAGCTCTCCTGGTGCTCAGGAGCTCAGATCTCCTCTGCAGGTTGCTCTGAAGGGCCAGCAGAGCTCTCCAAACACAGAACTTCATCATTTCCCAAGAAAGACAGAAACCTCCCATCCTCTGGAGGTGTGAGAAAGCAGCTGGGCACGGCAGTGATGCTCTCAGGGTGTGCTGGGCTCCTGGGTGATCTCTCCTTGGGTGAGGTGGACCCAAGCACCAGCACCTTCCCAGCCTTGGGGCATCCTTGGGAGTTGGCTTTCAGAATCACTGGAGAAAGAGCTGATCTGACCAAGGGGAAAGACTTTTATTATTAATTGTTGGCTCTTGGGAATGAGGGAAGAGCTCAGGGAAGAGCTCCATGGCATGAAAGAAGATGGTACAGGGACTCGTGGCTAACCTCCCCAAATCCCTGTATCTCCCTCAGGTTTGGCAAATCTCCCAACATCTTCCACCAAAATCAAGCTCTTAATCTCAAGACGCCTCTCCTCTCCTACGTAAGGCTGCCTCCTGAGCACGATCCACAGGGCCCGTGTTTCAACACCCAGGGTTCATTAATATTTCCTGCAGAGTGCTCAGTAAGTAGCAAATAAAGCAGGAAGTGTCCCAGATGTTGGAAAGAAAAAATGGAATTATTCATTGCTTACTAACATCAAATGCTAATGTGAGAAAAGCATCCTTGAAGAAATCCTTGACTAAAATTCATCAGAGTGATGTGAAATCACTGTTTTAATTATGCATTTTGAATGTATTTATTAGTCCCGGTTCTGATCTGACTTACAGATGTTTAGCAGTGATAAGGGTCTGCTGCAGCCTTCGGAATTACTCATGATTTATAATGACAAAACTTGGATCAGAATTAGGTCCTTGTCACTACTCTATAATATCCTTTCATCAAACTTCACATTCAACAGATGAAAGCAACCGTGGTTTCTGCAATTTCCAACTCTACCACTGAGCCCATGAGTTTCTTTTTTGAAATTTCTTCCACAGAAATGATGACTCTCACAGCAAATTTTGTCTGCTTGAGTTATACTTGCCACAAGAAACTTGAGAGCAAAGGAATTGGACTCTTTGATCCACCAAAATGATGTGTTTGGCCTTGTGCTGGCAATAAACACGGAATTTTAATGGAGGAGTTAATTGCTTTGATTATGCAACTCTACAATCTGATTCTTTCTTATTGTTGTGTCTATTAGATATATATCTAATACTGAGAGATTTTCCAAACCTGTGGAAGATCCAGAGATTTGATGAGGTTACCCAAAAGCTCAATACCAGGCAACAATTGGAGTGTGCTCAATACCAAAGATACTCAAGATAAAACACCCTCTGTTCAAGAATGATTCAAAGCCATGTGGTTTCTTTCCAAAGAATGATGGAATTTTAAACTATTGCTTGTTCTAGAGCTGATCCAGAAAGAGCAAGTCTCCAGGGATGCTTTACTCCCTAAAGCATGAATGCATGATTAAGCTAAATGTATTCCATAAATGCCTTGATGACATAAAACTAAATTTTTTAAAGAACAGATGGAGAAAGTTAATAAATATTTCATTCTATAATATAAAACTCACTTCTATATTCACAACTTCAGGGATCCTCAGCTTCACAGATATCAATAAGTCTGATGGATTTCTTGCTGCATTCTCATTCTTCTGCCCTGGTGTCTCTTATGGGATCATCATTTCTGCATGCTTGGATTGTTTTATGGGATCAGTGAAAGGCAAGTGACTGTAAATCTTGACCTCTTCTGCTCCTGGATTATATACTTTTATTCTTTGTGACCATAAGTGTTCATCTCCACATTGAATAGATAATTAAATGACAAAAATTATTCAAAGGGAATTTATAGTGAGAAATTATCCCTTGAAGAACTGAGGGGGAACAGGCATAACCCAAGGAGAATCAGGAAAAAAATCTCAGTTTGGAACAGCCAAATAAAACACTAAAATCTCTGTGTATTTGAGAATGTCATGAAACATCCATTCACTGGGAAAAAACCATGATTTTTACCTGCATATCCCAATTCTATTCAAACAAAATTTCTATTAAGGGAAAACAGTGTGGATATTGCTTAAGAACTGTAGCCCAAGCCTGTTATTCATATGAAAGAACTAATCTTTACATGGGGGAATTACAATTTCTCACTCTGTGTATGCCATGAATCTTGTAAAAGAATAATTAGAACTTGCTCCAAAAGGAAAGAAACGCCAGACTTGAATAATATTTTAGGAAGAGCATTAACAAACATTTTTACACTGCCAACAATCTTCAGCGCTTCCTAGCAGAGATTTACATTCCATTATTAATTAACTGCACTGAGTCAATAGTGTGACATAAAGCTCAGGAGATGTGAGTTGAGCACAAACTCTGACATCCACGAGAATGGCGCATTTTGAGAAGTTTGATTTAAAATTTATGCAAATGAACTCAGCAAGCAAGGACCCAACAAACTACTTCAAAGCACCACGCTCCAGCCCGAAAAACATGACAAGATCAAATCTTTGTCATTTCTCAAGTGTCTTTACAAACTTCTGCATATTCAGGATAAATTATTTCAGCCCCAGTACCCGGATAGTTCAGTGGAGAATTAGGAGGTGATTGCTCTTCGTAGGGTCATGTTGGATAACCGGAGCCGCGGGAGACAAGACTTCAGTCTATCATGGTGTAAGGTCTCGTTTATTTCATGCATCATCCATAAATTTATAGTATCGTTAATCAGCTTCATACATATTGCAAATTCTAAGCTCATTATTGGTTGAGCATATCACACGTCAAGGTTACTATGCAGTATCTATGCTAAAGCCACATTATTTGCAATAGCCTTAACTTGCGGTTTCACATCCTTCTTTAGCTTCTTCTTTTCACCACAACTGCATCCTGTTATTGTATAACTGTTGCTTCAAGGACATCATGTCCTTGCTATACTTCTATCAGCTGCAAGTTATCATGTCCTCTACCTCTGAGCCATTCTTCAGTCAGGCTCTCTACACTTCCCCCGTTTTCTTTAGCAAGCATAGCTATTTTATTTTGCTCAATACTTGCCATTATTGCGTTTTGCATACACTTAAATAAGCAGGGTACAATCAGCAAGATCATAAAAATTGTAACAATTATAACTATACCTTTAGTGATAAGGGAGGTAAACCACGGTCCGACTCCTAAAGATGTTATCCAATTACTAAATGGATCACTACTAATGGTTATTTTGTGCATATTGTCTCGTAGGGTTTGAAGTTGTTTGTGAATGGAATTCGAGTGATCACTGAGATTCATACAACACATTCCGTCAAATTCCTCACAGCCATGACCTTGAGCAAGTAACAAGAAGTCTATGGCCGCACGATTTTGAAGGACAGCATGTCTAATACCCCGAACATCTTCTGCAAGCTCGCTAAGAGTTTCCGTGGTGACATTAATTTGCTTGCTGGTCCAGCAGGCTAGCTTATTAAGCTCGTTAAGAGCCTTGGCTGCAGCAACTCCAGGTGCCAAAAGGCTAGCAATAATCCTTGCAGGTTTATCCCATAACTGGACATTGTCTTTACAGGTCTCGTCAAGGAAAGAGAGACTTCTCTTCTTACGAGACATGGAATGGTTGGACCATAAAGCCAGTGTGATATCTGGAGTAAACAGGGTGAGGCGTCCTACATAGCATGGACCTCCTATTGGTCCAGGCGGTATGGCCGGCCATGCTCTATCCCCACAGATCAAAAAGGCACCATCAGGTAGCCTGGAGGGAGTAGAAGTAGCGAAAGTTTTAGAGGTTATATTCTGACAATAGAGTGAGGCGTTATATTCTCTGTAAGAAGTGACATTAACGGGGTTATCAATGCCAATCGAGGGCTTGTCAAATTTAATACAGTAATTGGCTGGGGCTGAGCCCAGAAGGTTCAGCTCTTGAATCTCCGTTAAATTAGACTTGTTCATTTTGACAAACTTTAGAGATACAGTCTCGTTTGGATAGGGGACTCCAATTAAACACGTACGAAAGGGATCTGATGGTGTAGCAAGGGATAAGCACATACTGGATTGATTAACCTTCTTGGCCCATGTAATCCACATGTTTTGACGCGGATCAATCTTACCGAGGGTTTCCCATGCCCTGGTGCAACCAGTGAGGATGAGTAAAACGCCTACAAGTGTTGTTCCAGTTATGTGGTTCCACCTGCCAGGTGGTAGGGATACGGACATTTTTCCCACAGGTAAATTCTAAGACTCTCGTATTAGAGCAAGCTTGTAGCTCGTCAATCGCCTTTTTGACCTGCCACTTGGCTGACCTTAGCGCTAGGTCTTCTAGATTTTCTATGGTTGGCACGTCAGATAGGCGGTTGGATCCTAATTCAGAATATAGGGCTGTTTGGAATGTCTCACCCCCACGTCGCCAATTACGCTGACAAAATAAGCAATAAAATTTGAAGGTTAGATGTAGCTGTGAGACCCAACACTTTTTAAAACAATAGCCACACTTAATTTTAACCCAAGCAAAATGCGTATGAGCTGAGCAATCTAAGCAATAACTAGGCAATGCGTATTTTTGATATAAAGCTTGAATAGCAGGAACGACACACAGTTCGATGTCTCCTTCGGTGTCAAAGAGAAGGGAGATCCGGAATTGACGCTGGATCGGTGTCAGTAGCGGTGTCAACGCTGTTTTCAGACGGAATTTTCTTCGTTGTTCCGGGCTGTTCATTGCTTAAGGCGGGACGTGTCCATCTCGCAGGGATCCACTTAGGACCTGTAGGGGTTGAAACAGAGACATAACCTCTTCCCCAATAAAGCACTGGAGACGGCTCCTGCCAAATACCGGTAGCCGGGTCTCTATATCTAACAAAAACTTGAGGTTGTGAAGGAGAATGTTGTTGAAAATGCAAAACAGCAGGGGGATTGTCATTATTACCGAAAGTGCACAAATGATTGAGAACAAATAACGCTCTTAATAACTTGTTCACTGGATCAGATTCATGTGGATATTTTGCTATATAGGCCTTTAATGTACCATTGGCTCTTTCAACGATAGCCTGCCCTGTAGATACATGAGGGATCCCTTTAGTATGCTTAATGTTCCAGAAGGCCATATAAGAGGCAATTCTCTGACTGGAATATGCTGCTCCATTGTCAGTTTTAATTTGTTGTGGGACGCCCATAATTGCTATGCAACTATTAAGATGTTTCTCGACATGCATAGCCCTTTCTCCGGACTGTGCTGTGGCCCAAATGAAATGGCTATAGGTGTCGATAGTAACATGGACAAATTTTAAACGACCAAAAGAGGGGACATGTGTAACGTCCATTTGCCATAGTTCGTTGGCCTTTAGGCCTCTTGGATTAACCCCAATACCTAGCCCTACGCCTAAGTTGTGGTGACTGCAGATGGGGCAGGCACGTATGATTGCCCTAGCTTGGCTGACGGGAATATTGAAGTTACGAGCAAGGCCCTTGGCGTTTTGATGAAAGATGGAATGACTCTCCTTTGCTGCAATGTCTCGAGGTAGAGGTTGCACTTGTTGTAGGGCAACGAGCTGATCTGCTCGGGCATTCCCTTCACCCAGTCCCTCAGTCCATTTGTGGCTCCGTATGTGAATAATTGAGTAAGGCTGGGTGCGGAGTCTCAGCGTTCTTTGCAGCTGTATGAATAAGCTTCCGAGGCGACTATTTTTGACGTCTTTTATCGTAGCATCTTCTATTCTAGAGACAACTCCTACAACGTACAAGGAGTCCGAAACAACATTTAAGGGTTCCGAAAACTGTTGGAAGGCCCATAATACAGCTACAAGTTCAAGGGTCTGAAGGTTATCTTGTGGAAGCGCAGTGATGATATGATGTTCCCAGTGATCCTTATCTTTCCAAGTGATTGCGGCTTTCCGAGAATTCTTTCCGGCATCCGTAAACACAGTGCGTGCTTCAGCTATTGGGGCATCTTGTCGAAGGGGTTTTAAGATCCATGTCCATTCCCCTAGCCATTCCAACGACCTCGGCTTTAAGGAACTTGTCAGAATTTGGCTCGGAGAGGCTAATAATGCCTCTGCTAGTCGTGGAGAGTTGAGTAGATACCAATCAAGGGTGAGCTTTTCCATAGGCAGAAAAATGCGAGAAGGCTCTCGGCCAGTTAGCTCTATAATCCTGACCCGTCCCTTAATAATGAGGGTGGCTAATCTCTCAATTTTTTGAGTAAGGGTCTTCCTTTGTTGTAGGGGAGGAGAAATCCATTCTAGAATGTGGATATCGTCGGTAGCTGCCGTTTGCGACACTGCTCCTAAAAGATGATCTGTGGTGGCCCACACTGTAAGATCAACGGGGATGGAATTGAGAATACGATGTGTAAACCCTAAGGCAATTCTCTGCATGATATCTCGCAAAACTTGCGATTGCTGGTCTGAAATTTTTATTGGTGCTGCTGGATCTGTGCCTTTAAGCAAAGGCCGAAGTGATTCTAAAAGGGTATTTGGTATCCCTACAATGGGTTTTAACCACTGAAGGTCTCCTAAAAGTTTCTGGGCTTCATGAAGGCTTTTTGGTGCCACTTGACTCAAAAGCTTTTGTGGTTTTATTTGTTTATCGGTGATAGTTAAGCCAAGATATTTCCATGGGGCTGTGGTTTGAACCTTTTCCTTGGAAATTTGTAATCCATACTGGTTTAATGATTTGATGATGAGGGCGACCTGATTTGGCGTAAAGGCCGATTTTTGACAAAATAGGATGTCATCCATATAGTGGTAAATGATAGTGCTTTGTAGCTGCCTTCTTAGCGGTTGCAATGCATTGTCTACATAGAGCTGGCACATAGTTGGGCTGTTTCGCATTCCTTGTGGGAGGGTAACCCATTCAAATCTCTGTGCTGGTTCTCCTCTATTTAGCGCTGGCAACGTAAAGGCGAATCGTTTGGTGTCTTGCGGATGCAAGGGAATAGTGAAAAAACAGTCTTTGATATCAATTACTAAAACAGGCCAGTCTTGTGGGAGCATGGAGGGATTCGGTAGTCCAGGCTGTAAGGCTCCCATGGGTTCCATCTGATCATTGACCGCACGAAGGTCATGAAGCAGGCGAAATTGTCCCGATTTCTTACGAATGACGAAAATGGGGGTATTCCAAGGACTAGTTGATGGTCGAAGATGATGTTGCTGTAGTTGCTGCATAACAAGGTGATGTGCTTCAGTTAAATGTTCCCTTTTTAAAGGCCATTGCTTAACTGCTACAGGGTCATTTGTAATCCATGTAATTGGCAGAGGGAACGTCCAAGCAATGGCATTTAGGCTAAAGGGGAGTCCGTAAGAACATATCCTAATTGTGATAAAACATCTCTTCCTATTATACAATCGATCTCTTTAGGCAGGGAGAGCACAGCGAACACTGCGGTTGATTGCTTACCATCTAACACAACTGTTAACAAGGGGCTCTTGTGTACCGATGTAAAGCCTCCTATACCTGTGATCGTAGATGTGGATGGTAACAAAGGCCATGCCTTGGGATATTGTTCAGATGCAATGATACTAGAGTCCGCTCCTGTGTCTAAAAGAGCACCTTTCAGTGTAATAGTAGAGTTTTGAAATGTCAATTGACATGTTCTCTTGGGTCTAGCGGCAAGGTCAATAGTAAGCATTGTAAGTCTTCCTGATGTATCGATCATGGGCGGGACGTTTTCCGCCAAATGTGGCAATGGGATAAACTGGGCAAGCCGCTGCGCTTTTGGAATTCGTATTGGTGGACTAAGGATGTGAACTGCAATAAAAAGTTGCCTTTCGAAGTCTTTATCGATTAGTCCGGGTTCCACAAAAATACCCATGGCGGAGGCGGAGGACCGGCCTATAACGAGGCCTCCTACAGGTTGACCATTGAGCATTATGGGTCCAAAGGTATTAGTAGGGACAAGCTGTACATCTGTGTTGTACAGGGTGACCTCTATTGCTGTTGCCAGGTCCAATCCGAGGCTGCCTGAGGTAGCTGGTGACAGGCTGGTGTCTGCTGGCTGGCTGCCGACGGATTGGGTGTGGGCGGAATTTGTGTCTTGGCGCGGCCTCCCATCGCGCTGGGCTTGGAGTTTCCCTGGGTACGTCGACATGCACAGGTGTTGTGGGTGTTGGACTGGCAGTTGTTGCAAAAGACTCCTGTTGCTGCACAGTCTCGCCGGGTATGACCCATTCTTCCACAGCGAAAGCATTTTGGTCGTGATCCCGGCGCTGTCTGACGGCGCTGTGTGCCTTGGAGTGCAGCAAGGGCAGCAAATACTTGGTGATGGGTTTTGCCATGAGCATCTAAAGTGTGGCCAATTTTTTCTAATGTATGAGCTAAGAGGACCTGATTATCAGCAGGAATAGCGTCTGCTCTATCTAATAAGTTCTGGATAGTCCAATTGCCTGGAGCTGAGGCGATAAGGGAGCGGGTTGTAGGGTTACCATTCTGTATAACCACTTGTTTGACAAGCGCATCCTGCATATGATCAGTAATGCCCGCTTTGCCTAATGCGGTGACGATCTTGTCTACAAAGGATCCTAAGGATTCTGAGCGACCTTGTTTTATGCTCATATACATTGGAACTCCCCCAGGGTCACGGACCTTAGACATGGCTCGTTGGGCGACAGCCATGGCTTCAAGTAACTTGTCCGCCCCTAAAGCAGCTTGTTGTTCTAGTCTGACAAAGGGACCTTCTCCCATAAGTTCCTCTAAAGTAAGCCCATGCAATGGGTTTCCTTGAGGCCGCGCCTGCGTGGCGCTTTTAGTAGCCTCTTCTCTCCATCTACTCTCAAAGGTTAATTTTTGGTGAGGAGTATAGATTAAACGTGCGATGCCCTTAATGTCTGCAGGCAGCAAAATGGCTGAGTTAAAAAGGTAGTCGAGCATTTGTTTCGCCGGTTCGCTAGTGACTCCGTACTGCGCGACAGTTGAGCGCAGTTGGGAGAGGAGTTTCCAATCTAATTGTTTGACCTCCGCCCGTGGCGGCTGTCCGTCAGCTCCGTCCCTATGAAAAATAACGGGAAAGGCTAGAGCGCCAGTGGGGTCCGAGGCAGCCTCCGCGAGCGCCAGATCACCAGACTCTACTCCCTGTCGCGCTAACGACTCCCAGGCTGCTTGACTATGACGAGCCATGATCTGCGAAAGGGAACAGTCAGGCGAAGAGATTGCGCCTTGGGCCGAGTTAGCCGACACTTGGGAGGAGGGAAGCAAGTTACCAGGAGGGTCTGGCCACGGACCTGGAGGGGCCGTAGGGGAAGGCGAGGTAGAAGACGGGGTAGAAGATAAGGGAACGGAGGAAAAGACAGGGGGGTTAGGAGCTGACGGGTCAGAGGGAGAATAATGACTATTTGCCTCTTGGGCACGGCGACAACTCTCTACAGCACGCTTTTCTGCCTGAGACATTAATAGCTCGTTGTGAACTACTTTCCATAATTTACTAAACTTTTTGGCAGGTTTATCGTCCTCCAAGACCAATTCCCAAAGGCAGTCACCAAAGCGGCGCCACTCTTGTAATTCGTGAACTTTATGAGGATCGATAAAAAAGCCATGGGACTTGCCAAAGTCCAATAGAGAGGGAAGGTCCTTGCCTAGATCTATACCCTGGATCCCCCGTTTTCTTAGAAAGGAGGTAAAAAGGTCATACGCTGCTTGCCTGTCCATGTTTCGGTACCGTTGCTGAACTCCAGGCGTCGGCAGCGCGTAGCGGCGGGGCACACCGATGTGTCGTCCCGGGCGTCACGAGTAGTAGGAATACTTTCCGCCGTCCAAGATAGGCTTTGCCGGCTCCACCAGGACCCGCACCACAACGCAGCTCTGAAGAGGGAAGGGGTGGGAGGCTGTTCGGGCGCCAAATGTTGGATAACCGGAGCCGCGGGAGACAAGACTTCAGTCTATCATGGTGTAAGGTCTCGTTTATTTCATGCATCATCCATAAATTTATAGTATCGTTAATCAGCTTCATACATATTGCAAATTCTAAGCTCATTATTGGTTGAGCATATCACACGTCAAGGTTACTATGCAGTATCTATGCTAAAGCCACATTATTTGCAATAGCCTTAACTTGCGGTTTCACATCCTTCTTTAGCTTCTTCTTTTCACCACAACTGCATCCTGTTATTGTATAACTGTTGCTTCAAGGACATCATGTCCTTGCTATACTTCTATCAGCTGCAAGTTATCATGTCCTCTACCTCTGAGCCATTCTTCAGTCAGGCTCTCTACAGGGTCACTGCCACGTCAGCCAATCACCTGAGTGACCACAAGAATTTAAATGTATTTAAATGTTATAGAATTTGTGTTTTTGGGTCTGACTCTTGTGAGGTGTCCATAGAATACAACAAGGTCCCAGCTGAGCTGCCTGACAGCGTCGACCAAAACAAAGCCAAAAAAAAATACCAGTGCTATTGTCCCCACTCCCATTCCCCCAGCTCCCACCACCATGCAGTTTTTGGGTTGAGAAACTTCCCAAAACTGTGTCTAGGGAAAATATTCAATTCAGAATAATGACAAATATTATTTAAAACAAATTTATAGTGAGAAATTGCCACTTGAAGAACTGATGGGGCACAGGCAGAACCCAAGGTGATATCACAGTGTCACGCCCTTGTCCCCCTCCTTTTCCCTCAACCAGGATCATCTTTCAGTTTTTGGGTTGGGAATCCCCACAAAACTGCATCCAGGGAAAATATTAAATGCAGGGTAAAGCATTGCTGTAAAGAAATACTAATTAATTCATGTTATGTTTCAAGTCACAGAAATTGGTTTATTCCCTCATTGAAAGTTAGCTTAGGTCCAGGTATATTTGTATCTTCAGAATCAGGGCTTTCAAGGAAGAAAAAAGTTTCTCATGTTTCCCGACATCCCATTAAAATGGTTGTCCTTTGACGTCAATTAGAGCCAGCTAAGAAAAAAAAAATCATCCTTAATTGCTTTTTAGAAATAGACATTATTGCTTGCACCGTCGCAGCCAGATTCGATTTCCTTTTACAAGAAACCAGGATGCTGGGAATGCTGTAAAGCTCCAGCTCTGCTGAATATGGATGTGCAGCTCTGCTGACAGAGAGCTGCTTTCCCTTGGGCTGCAGAGAAGACTGGTGCAAACCTGACAAACATGCTTGAAATATCTCCAAAATGGAAAAAGGCTGGAGCTGGATGTTCAGCTGGGGCTGGTCTGGAATGGGCAGTGCTCTGGACACCTCTGCTCTGGAGCCAGGCTGGGAGAGCCAGGGGTGTTCACCTGCAGAAGAGAAGGCTCCAGGGAGACCTCAGAGCCCCTTCCAGAGCCTGAAGGGGCTCCAGGAGAGTGGGAGAGGGACTTGGGACAAGAGATGGAGGGACAGGACACAGGGAATGGCTTCCCACTGCCAGAGGGCAGGGCTGGATGGGATATTGGGAAGGAATTCCTGGCTGTGAGGGTGGGGAGGCCCTGGCACAGGGTGCCCAGAGAAGCTGTGGCTGCCCCATCCCTAGAAGTGTCCAAGGCCAGGTGGGACAGGGCTTGGAGCAACCTGGGATAGTGGAAGGTGTCCCTGCCCATGGCAGGGGGTGGAATGGGATGGGTTTTAAGGTCTCTCCCATCCAAACCATCCTGGGATTCTATGGATGCTCAGTTCTCCATCCCTGCCTCCCCATAAGAGTGAGTGTAACCTACCCCGACAATTATAGCTACAAAAGTGATCAAGTCCTCAAAACTTGGGTGTGTTTCTTTACAAGGAGCATCACCAATTTTCTCAAAGCCTTCTCCACATTTGCCTTACTGCAGGGAATCCATAATGTCTCTGCCCACCAGGAAGAAGAGGAGTCCAGAGAGTAGCACCAAGGGCACCCCGGCAGCAGCAAACATGAAGGACCACCCGTAGTAGACATGCACAGGGACATCATCCAGGCACTTCTCGCTCCTCTCCAGGAGGATGTACTTCTGAAAGTCAGCTGCAAACTCCTTCCACATCACAAAGAGAAACACGAGCAGGAGAAACAAACCTCCTGGGAACAGAGACAAAACTGAGTTATTGCCTGTGCAGGAAATACAGGAATAAAGGTGAGAAAATGATGCCTTGGGTTTTAACTTTTATATTTTTCAAATCCTCTACTGCTCGGTGTGTAACTCTGAAGTTTCTTGTAGCCTGTTAATTTCCACTCTCTCCTGCTAGGTAGACATAACAAAGCCTCTCCAGGCTTGCTCTTCAAGGACACCCAGCCTGTCCTAGGCCCAAAAAGTATAAACCAAAAGCCTCTAAAGGGGGAGGGCAAGCTGAGGGGAATTACATCATTAAACTGAAGCTTTAATTGGAGAATTAACCCTGATATGCAAATGAACCAAACCTATAAAACTGTGAAGAACTCGTGACCTGTCGTCCATCTCGGGGTCCATTTTGAGAACAGCCTCTGGCTCCCCAGGGTGTACCTTTGAAGACCCTTCAAATAAATACTGACCTTATTCCCTTACTCCTGTCTAGTCTCTGTTTCTAGGAGGCCTCTCAAGGCATCAGAAAGATCACAACAGCTTCTCATCCATGCTCTGCACCCAAACTTTGTGTTGCAGAATTGTTGCTCCTGATGTTGCTCTGCAGGTTCCTATGGAAGCCGAGGCCACTCGCCACGGTCTCACACCACAGTGACCAGTTCCTGCCCTCTGACACCTTGTGCTTTGACCACCAGCACTTCTGAAGGCTCTGCTCCAGCGGGATATGGCCATGGAGAAACCACTGGAGCAGGGCTGATGTTCCCAGCGGGGACCTGCATTCCTCTCTCAAAGGTGTGATGTTTCACCTTTTTCACTCAGAGATGAATGAGGAGACACCAAGACTTCCTCCTTTTTTGTATCTACCCTTCCGAGCAGTGTCATAGCCAATTCCTACCAGGAATGCAAAGATGCTGGGATCAATCCTGCTGATGGCAAAATCCTGGCACTGAACCTGCCACCCCAGAGCCAGCAGAGCCTGCAGGGCCAACACATTATGGAAAAGCACAAAGCCATGAGATATTAATCTTAGATGGGCTACTAAATACCCGAATAGTAACAAGAATAATAAGCAGCTTATACCACAAGGCTCGAAGCAGGTGACAAAAATCAGAGTGGCCCAAATCTCATTCACTGTGTATCATTAAAAATATATATCTATGGTGCATTTTAAACTCAACATCCATTAAAGCTAAACAGTGACGGTGTGATGACAGGTCTGAAAGCAGTTCAGAAATATCTGATCTTGCTACTTCACAGGTAGAAGCTGCTATTTTTAAATGGTGCTGTGTAACATATAGATATACACACACACATATATGAAAGAAATACATCACAGCTTATATTATTTTTATGGTTGAAGTGAACAGCTCGAAATTAATTTAGTTGACAAGTTACCACACAGTTCTGTGGATGTGTTGTGGCTTCTGCAGGATTTAATTTCTCCCCTTGCCATTTTTAAATCAAAGGTAGTTGTGGTGTATTTAATTATTCTTCCTGGCAGCTTATACACTCCAAAATCCAGCTCTTGTGCTAAGGAGAGGAAAGGGGTAAAGCTTGACATTGATTTATCTGCTTAGGGAGGCTACTGAATCTTCAGTCAGAGAAAACATGTCTGTGTTTTACTGTGATGCTGTTTATAATGGTTATAAAAACATCTCAGAGACAAAAATAAGACTCACATGAAGGTAAGAGGCTTCAAAGTCCTCACAAGGAATGACATAGAAGTTGCAGTTCCCCACCCTAAGCCATCACATTTGCTAAACTGCCTCCCATGCCCTAAAAAATGCAACCCTATCAATCAAAAATTGGTGTAGCCATACAAATATTCTTTACATCTCCCCACGCTGATATTCCAGCCGTTCTCCCTGACGTGGAGGAGTCCTTGCTCTTCCTGGAGAGGCAGGCGAGGAGTTAAACAGCAGCTGCTGGAACATTTGCATGTTCATTGAGGTTTTGATACCACTTGAAATTAAGTGCACAAATAAATATTTTACACTTACTATGATAGTTGTATGCTTAAAATACCAATTATTCTACTATAAGAAAACGATGGCGTGTTCAAATAGTCGCATGTCCTTTACAAAATACAATGTATTGATAAGAAGGCAATTAAGTCTTTATTACCGATGTAATTTAAAATTAAATTAATTAGATAGCAACTGAACCTTGAAAAGTGCTCCTTTAAAGATCAATTTCTATTTCATTAACTTATAATACCTACCGTAAGAGACGCAAATGAAAGCGCAGCCCCAGTGGGACGGAGAACATGGGTATGGAAAAGTACCTTGGCATTTTGCTTTAAATAACCGGGAATTCTGTGCTGATTTCTCCCAGGACAATTTAGATGGCCTAAGTCTCATTTTTTGAAGTAATCAGATCAAAACATTCCAGTTCTTACTGAGAAGGGTGTGGGAAGTCCCATGTGTGGGTGGCACCATCCCCAACCTCTTCATGAGATAAGGAATGGGAACTGGTCCCTGCTCCGGCCTCAGGAGAAGCTCCAGGTCTTGTATGGAAGGATTTATTATTAAACAGGTACTGGAGGTGATGGCATGGCCATGGCATCTAAATTAAGAATGTTTTCACACTCTGGGCAAATGACAAGAATATGTAAAGCAAGCAGCCTTCTTCCCTGGAATAATTACAGCTGAGTGATGAAGAATCCCTGGGATTTACACCATGTTCTCGGTGGAAAGAGAAAATCAGAAGGGCAGGTGTAGCCAAAGGACGGTGGGAGCTCAAAAAGGGCAGCTTACCGAAATCTGCTCAGCCAGAAATCCTTGTTTGGAGCAATCACAAGTATCCCTGAACCTGCCTAAAATTTGTCACACTTACAGCCATGAGCAGAGTCTTCATCATGAGAAAATCAGGAAGTTTCACTCCCATATTACCAAAGTGTTTTGCATTTTTGGTTTTTTTGCTGTTGTATTTGGGAATTTTTCATCTGTTGAACAGGTTTCGCTTTACTCCCTCCTTTCTGGGGCTTTTAGTGGAAAGTGGAAAATCATCTTTGTTTCCTGCCAGCTTTGGATGTAGAGACCGATTCCTTCCTGCTTTGGGCAGCAAAATGAAAAACTAAAAAAATGTAGTTTTCTGCCCTAAAAATGAAACTGGCATTGGCACCCACACCCGAGACACAGGGTGTGTGTGGGGTTTGGGTAAGTGAAGACCTCACCAAACCTCATCCCCATGCTCATCTCAGCATCCCTGTGCTTTCTCCACTGGAAAATTACCTGAGTGATCCCTTGCCTTGTCTCCTTCTCCCTCTCCTCCTTTTGCCTCTGTTCATTAGGATGGCACCAGGAAAAATTAACTGCGAAACTCCATCTCCAGGCTGATGAGGTCAACGGCATCTTCTGGGGAGGGGCTAATTGCCAGAAAATTGCAGTGGGGTATTAAATCTGTCTCCTTTGTGGGCTGCAGATCCGGGAGCCCGGAGCTCCATCCCCCTCTCCCAGCGGACCTGCATCTTCCATGTGGGTAAATTGAAGTGGAGCTTTTCCCTTCTCTCACTTTATTTCCTTGTGACACCTTTATAGCTGCTAATTGTGGGGACAGGTGAGTGAACTCAATCTTTAACTCTTATTCTGGGGAAGCTACTGAACTTTTGTGTAATCTGCTAATTAGGAGAATAATGAACTTTGACTCGTTCTCCTCTCTCACTCGTTGCCTCTTAAAGGATGTTAATAACGAGGAAATGGAGGGATGACCTTCAGCTGCCCTTCCATGACTGTCAGCCTTCACTGCACGTGGGGAGCCTGAGACTGCCGAGGTGGAGCAGCTCCATTTGGGAAGCAGAATTTGAGCAAAAAATCCAGCACTTTAATTCACAGGACTGGGAAATCTGCCTTCTTTTCCATGCTGTTGGGTCACGCTGAAGAACAGGTTGGTCCCACCATGGGCAGGGATGAGACCCATCACCCAGGTTGCTCCAAGCCCCATCCAACCTGGCCTGGAACACTTCCAGGGATGGGGCATCCACAGCCTCTTTGGGCTACCTGTGTCAGTGCTGCACTTCTAAGTCTGGTCTCTAAAATGCCCAAAGGAAAAGAAAACTGAGGAGCACAAGGTAGGAAAAATGAAGGAGCACAAGGAAAGTTGTCTCAGCAACTCAAAGAGCTTCCAGAAGCTGCAGCAGAGAGCTCACTCAGCCCTCTTGGTGACATTGTAGTGACAATTAACCAACCTCTGACTACTGAAACAAGGGGACAATCAGGCACCGGGCAGGATCTGCCACCCCTTGGAAGCACTGAAGCTCATTCCAAGACGGCAAGTGCCGGAAGGAAAGCAGCACGCTGGCTCTTGGCTCGTGTATTCCAGGGGCTTTTGGGAGCAGGCTGGCGGGGAAAACTGCTCAGCTGGGGCTGTGGATGTGCAAAGGCAGCACCAGCAAATGTCAGATGGGCTCCAGCTCTTTCAGAGTCACCCAGTGGAGGAAATCCAGAGAAATGGCTCCAATGCTTTGGAAGGGCTCTCAGCAACGCCTCCCATGGAGCAGTCCATTGGTTATGGGAGCTGGCACAGCCAGACCTGCCCTCTGGAATGTACAGTAAATAAAAGGCATCTCAGAGGGAAATACAAAGGGATCCACTTGAGCCATAACAATTCTCACCCTTCGGTGCTGGATTCCCACTGAGACAGAGGGACACACAACCCTCCTCAGGACCATGCCAGCCTGGTCACCCATAAATGTCTGGGAATGCATTTGCACCAATAGTGCCTTTAGAGCCTTTTGGTAGAAAAAGTGACATCATTTTGCTATGAATAACCACTACCTGTCCCAAAAGCAGGGAGTTCATGGGCAGAACAAAGCTGCCGGTGAAGGGTTCCCTGTGAGGCCAGGACATCCCGCAGTCCCGGTGCTCCATCTCCCCATCGGACTGCCAGACCACATTCCCACCCTGCAGATTGCCAGCTTTTTCACACTTCCTCAAGGAGAGATCATTTCTGTAAGGGAGGTTAATTAACACTGACCCGCAGGCCATGATTAGAAGAGAAGAGGCGCTTTCTCCTGCATCATCCCTCCACATCCCGCTATCCGAAGGAAATAGGTGGCTGGAGACTTCAGGCTGTGTTAAATCCATTGTTCCTACTGCTTAGTGCAATTATGCAAAATATTTTTAGAAGGGATAACGAGAAAATAACCATAGAGGGATGCAACCCAAATCCACCCAGAAGCCAGGGCCAAGCAGGATCCAGAGGTCTGAGATCAGGATAAGCCCCCCCGAATAAAAGGATCAGTTGAAACACTAAGGAAACTTTGCTGAAAAACACATTGAATCCTTCTGCTATCATCTGAATGGAAAATATAGTAGGAAGTGTCTTCCAGCTGAACTCGTTCCCCCGAATGACTGTTAATAACAATGACTGCTGTTCAGATTGAAGCTGCATTAATACAAACTTCAATTTTAACAGCAGCATCTTTGTCTAATGCCAAGAGGTTTATGTGATGCATAATCAGCTCTTCTAAAAAGTGTCACATTCTAAGCCCCAGCCTTTTAATCAAGGAATAGTCAAATAAGGTGGAAAAACAATGGAAAAAAAAAAAAGGAAGACGGTTGAGTATTACTTGGCATCCTTTTCTGTGATATTTCTGCCCAATGTGCAGGCTGGGCCCACTCCTCAGGGACATCTGCTGCCTCCTGGGAGCCCGGACTACAGATGGGAAGAGAAAGCTCCCTGCCCTGGTACAGCCCTTGGATTATTATCCATTATGGGATCACAACAACCCCATGGAAAACTACAGGCTTGGGGCAGTGTGGCTGGGAATGTGTTTGTGGAAAAGGCCCAGGGGATGCTGGTGCCAGCAGCTGGACACAAGCCCAGGGGTGCCCAGGTGGGCAAGAGGCCAATGGCACCTGGGCTGTCCCAGCCAGGGTGTGTCCAGCAGGCCCAGGGCAGGGCCCGTCCCCTGTGCTGGCACTGCTGGGGCACCTCCAGTGCTGGGGACAGCTCTGGGACACGAGGGACAAGAGGGACATTGAGGGGCTGGAGCGTGTCCAGGGAAGGGAACGGAGCTGGGAAGGGGCTGGAGCACCAAGAGCGGCTGAGGGAGCTGGGAAAGGGGCTCAGCCTGGAGCAAGGGAGGCTCAGGGGGAACCTTGTGGCTCTGCACAACTCCCTGACAGGAGGGGGCAGCCGGGGGGGATCGGGCTCTGCTCCCAGGGAACAGGGACAGGAGGAGAGGGAACGGCCTCGAGCTGTGCCAGGGGAGGCTCAGGTTGGATATGAGGAAGAATTTCTTCATGGAAAGCATTGTCCATCTCTGTCACAGGCTGCCCAGGGCAGTGGCAGAACAACCATCCCTGGAGGCATTTAAAAGTTGTGTAGATGTGGCACCTGGGGACATGGGTCAATGTCAGGACCTTTCTTGTTAAATATTTTCATTAACGTTTTCAGGCCCCCCAAATCTGGGCACACTCAAAGCCCAAAGTGACAGCAAAGACAGTGTCTCATGTTTGATTTATGCCGAATATGAGGAAGCAGGAGTTGGTGCAGGATCTGCAATCAAGCAGTGTGTTTTCAGAGAAAGGCCTGATTTCATTACGAAGTTCTTCACTTGGCACAGCTCAACTGAGCTTCAGCCTGTGGCTGCTTGAGTCATAAAAGACCTTTTTTCTGAGTTTGAGTCACTGGTATAAATCAAGTATTTCTACTATTGAAGCCAGTTATTCCTCTCAAATACAGAAAAGGAAAAAGCCCAAGTGATAATTCAGTAGAATCATTGGTAACAGCAGTGGGAAAAATGAATAAATGCCTATTTTTAATTCGTTTTCCTGCAGTGCCATCATTTCATCTTTTCAGGTCTCCTTAAGCCAGCCCTCTCATTTTGGATCACGGGGTTTGCCTTTCATCACTCCGTGGGTTTCCAGCTCTATCAAAGCTAGCAGCAGAGGCAAGAGCAGCCCAAATGCAAAGCCTGACTTTGGGGAACTGAGCGGGGCTGATTCTGCCCAGCCTTAACACACCTGCAGCCTTTACTGAAATAAAAGGGTTGCATAGAGAAATAGTAAAAAAATAGTGATTTTCAAAAATCTCAGCCTTGCCGGGATTAAGGACTATCTTGCTAAAGCCTGGCTGAGCATGGAATCATGGAATCACAGAATGGTTTGGGTTGGAAGGGGCCTTAAAGACCATAAAGGCCATGGACAAAGACGCCTTCCACCAGACCAGGTTGCTCAGAGCTCACAGGGGTTTAATTCCACTGGGGAAGAGGGAAATCTTTTGCTGTTCCCATCAGAGCCCCATCTCCCGCAGCAGCACCTCATCCCCACCTGCCTCCCATTCCAAAGCCACCCTGCCCCGGGCGTACCCCCTCACCTGAGAACAGCAGGAATCCTCCCCCGACTTTGTAGGAGTGGGGACTGGAGAAGGGGACCCCACACACCAGCAGGAGCCCCCCCCCACGAGCCCAGCAGCCACGGCCAGCAGGATGAACGCCGTCCAAAAACCTCTGTACACTGCAACAGGAGCAAAGTCAGGGAAAGGAGATGGAAAGAGGCTTTCTACAACCTCAGAAGTCTTCTTCTTATTGATTCCATGTTTAACTGCTGCTTTAGCAACAGTAGAAACAACAACCTGTGATGCTGCTGTGACAGGCAGAGCCGAGGCTCCGGCTTTGCCAGGGCACCTGGAACAGCCACGGGTTCAGGGGGAATGTCACGCCCCCAGAATGGAACTGGAATGAGGCCAAAGGGTTGGGAAGGTTTGCCAGGGCAGCACACCACAAAAGGGGGTGGGAGGAAAGGACACCGTTCTTTGCTGTGCCAGGGGGCGTGGAAAACCTTGGCAAGAAAGAAAATAGCAAAATTTGGAGAGGTGGAATCAGACCACAGCTTTGTTCCACTTTAATTAACACTTCGGGAAGGTGCCAGGCTCCTGGTTTAAAATAAAGGCAGTGTTTGTTGGCAGGACTGCAGGGAAAACAGGAGCTCATGAGTTCCCCCATTAATGGCCTTGTTTGACTCCGGGAAAGAGAACGGGGCGGGGAGCGGCTGCCTCTCCATCCAAGGAATTTGGGGGTTTTGTTGTGTACAACCACCCCAGGCAGAGCTGAGCAAGCTTGGTCCATCACATCCCACCAGATGGGACAGGATGGGATGTAGCCCACTAATTTAAATCTCCCAGTAGCCAAGTGTCTTCTAGACACTGCCATAAACCTTATCCAAAGGTGGTGGTCTTCTAGCAGAGACCCCCTGGTACCCTGTTCCCCATCCCCTGATTAATCTGATCCCTTGACCACCACATCTCGCCCTGCCCATTGTTTTCCAGAAGCTCCAGTTCAATTTAAGCTGAGCACGAGCAAGTGGGTAATGCTGAAATGATTCACACTTGAAAGAAAAATGATACAGAGAAGATGCGTTTTCCTCATTTGAAACCATTTTGTCAGGAGAGCCACTTAGGGAGAGATAAGTATCTTGAACTCTCCAAAACCACAGAATTCATTTTCATGTTTAACCTCCCGTCACCCGTTTCTCTCAGGGAGCCTAAGAGGATGCAGATAAGGCAGAATTATCTCTGGAGCAGGTAATAGCTGGAGGACCCCTCTCCTTGGACAGCCTCCTGTTTTGTCAGCGTTTGCAAATGAGGATGGGCTGGTTAGAAAGAAAAGGGCGTTCACGACAGAAGTGGCTGCTCCCCCCGAGGGCTTTGCAGGGGATTGGGGCAGGGGAGGAGCCCGGTGCTCCCCGTGCCCAAAATGTGGAGGCTGAGCCACCCCCATGTCTCCAGGGGTGACGGGGACGGGCAGAGCCCGCAGCGCCCCGGGTGCAGCCCCCCCTGCCCGGCACCTTCACAGAACCCTTAAGGTCGGAAAACATCTCAGTGAACATCGAGATGGACCCGGGACTGTCCCAGGGGACGCGCCTGGGAGGCAGCTGGGGAGGGTTTCACAGCCGGGCTGACAGGCAGGGACAGATGCCTCCAGCGCCCTTTATTTAGGACGGAAAAAATAGTGCGTGTTGATCAGCGGGATCATTCAGAACCTGGACGCTGTGCCCGTCTCTCCCAAGCAGAAACAATCCCACAGCTCATCCCGCGTGTTTGCCGCACATCCTGCACCAGCTCCTCCTCCTCCTCCTCCTCCCTCCACAGGTCCCTCGTACCCATTTGACACCACGGAGCGTTCCCCAGGGCAGGAATCCTGCACAGCACAGCCAAAGAAACGAGCTGCTCTCCCTCACATGCTCCTACTGACAATGTTTTGGGTTTTTTAAATTAATTTCTCGTAGAGGAAAAAAAAAAGAAATAAAACTAAAAAAAGGTACTGCTAAAGGCTAAGGAAAAGGTCAAGATGTTTGTTTGTGCAGAACGTCTGCCCTGCTTCCCCGGAGGCAAGGCAGACTGATGCACACTATTTAAAGAAATCAATTCATTTCAAAAAAGATCATTGAATTAATTCTAACTGCTGCCACCAATTCAGCAAATTAAAATTCCTAACAGCAGCTGATTCATTAAAGAACTTGGAAAATATAGAGAAACATAAATAAAAAGGGACCCAGTTGAAAGGGAGCTCTCCAACTGCGTAGTGTTCAGTGCATTAAAAATAAGCCAGTCACTTACAAGGATTTTCTAACAATTTGGTCTTTAACTGATTTTCCAGGGCTTGTTTATTTTGTCTTGCAACAATTCAACACCTGAGCTATCCCAGGAAACCAGACCCTGGGACCGAGTCAGCACTGGACTGGGTTTGGGTCTTCTGGCTCCAGCTCTTCCCAGTGAATGAGGAGGTGGGAGAGAGTGGATTTATCCTCCTGCCTTACTCATAGGAGTAGGTGCTGAGCACCCAGCGGGAGGGAGCAGAGCCCATCCCAGCACGGCTGGGCTGGAGGAGAGAAAACGTGGGAGAACATCTCAACGTGTGCTTGGGGCAGCCAACCAAGCAGGACTGGTTTGTAGAGCTTTCCAAAGGTCTTGGCCATGCTTGGCCACGTGCATTTATAACAGGAGAACCACAGCACTGACACACATCCCAAATCTCTGCCTGATTCCTTGGAAAAGGAGCTGCTGGGGGAGAAGGAAAGAAACTCACCTGCAGTTGTGTCATAGGAGGGATGGGGGAAAGGTCCGAGAGCAATGGGCATGGGGAAGAGGTAGCCATGCATGCAGAACTTGGGGTGTGCTTGGCTGGCTGGAAAAGATGAAAAAAAAGAAGAATTAAATCCCTGTTTGCTTTTATTTCCAGCAGAATCACAGTTACAGGATTGAGATAGTGATGTGCTGTTGTGCAAAACCTGCAAAACCCTCAGTGACATCAGAATGCTGGGGAGGAGAAAAGGATAATAAATCTTGGTTAGAGGGAAAAATAAAAATAGAAATAAGAATTTTGAAAGATCTGAGACTGCTTCCTGCACATCTTCTCATCTTCATAACCTGAGTCTGAGGTGGACGAAAATCACGAAAGATGGAACAACTGAAGTCAGTGTCAATATTCTCATTGCTGTTTTCCTCCAGAGAATGTGCCTGACCACCTGGAAGGGTCAAAATGTTTGGGTACCAGAACAAGGTACTTCCAAGACCTCCAGCTGGTGAGAAGGGAAAGCACAATTAGAATGGAAGTGCCCCATCAATATTAATACCACTGAGGCTTATCATGATTAACAGTAATAGAATGAATGTTAAATGAATTAATTAATGGTTGGCCACTTATTTAAATATGTTCCCCAGCTCAAAGGAGCACTTTATAATAGGTGGACATTAGTTCATGCTAAATTGACTATGGAATACCTATTGAATTAATTATTACATCCACGAGAGCAGCAAATTAATTTGCCGTGATCAATCCTATTATAATAAATACCTAAAGAAGTAGCAAAAAACCTGCCAGTTATCAGAGTGACTCATTTTACTTCAGGTAAAATTATATTGTGTATTTCCATATAATGTAATTCAGTAGCAAACTCCCTGTCTCAAGCCTGTCCTTTTTTATCACAAACTTTCTGTGTGAAAAACCTCCCATTGTTCAGTTGAACGGTGGCGGGAACTATTCCTGCAAGATTTTACAGGAAACAGGTCAGGGGCTGGGGGACAGCGAAGTCATTTGAAATTTTAATCACTGCAGAGTGAATTCAGAGTGGGAACCTGCAATATTTGCAGGGAAGTGCCCTCTGAGGTGATTGTGCTGCTCCACAACCACAGGAACATCTTCCATCGAGGCCTCGGCGGGCACAGGGCCAAGGTTTCTGTGGTGTTTAAAGCCTTTGCAGAACTTACTTAAAATCTGGGGGAGTTTATCCCAAATCCTACTGTAGAGCTGTGGCTGCCAGCAGGGCTGGTGCCAGCCATGTCCTGGGGTGGTCCCACTCCTTTCCTATTCCTCATGGGAGCACCTGGTTCACTGGGCCAACTCTTCACTGCACAAGGGCCACCAGATTGGCACCCGCTGGTGTAACAGAACAGGTTTCACCCTCTCCTTCGTTTTTGAAAAGTGAATGTGTTTTCCAAAAAATAAAGGATTTTGCATCCCTCTCTGTTTATTCTCAAGTGTAATTTCAATGACCTTAAAACCAGCAAGATCTTGAAATAAAGAGTACAGACACATGTGTTTATGGCCTTCCATGGTGCACCACTGGTCCTGAGCACCCAGGGACACCACACGCGCCCTTCCAGCCTTCCCAGTGCTGAAATCAGTGGGAGCTGGGAACACTCAGCACCTGGAAGGCAGAAACCATTGACAGAACAGCAATGCCTGGAAGGGCATGGGCTCAGATTTACAGAACTTTGCTGAACACAAACATCCAGAGGTACTGGGAGGGAGGGGGAGGAAGGAAGGTGGAAGCCACCACTTCACACAACTTTGTAGGTGATAAATGAAATGGCATCAAGAGGTTGCAACATTTCTGTGAACAACCCTCTGAGAGCAAAATCCAAGTCGAAAAACGAGCACAGAAAGGGCACAAAAAGAGTGACCCAGGTTTGCTTTTGAGAGACAATGAGAATGACAAAAATTAAATAAAAACCGGCTCCGCATCCCTGGGAGAGCTTCCTGTGTTTGTTTCCCATTAAACTGTGAGGGAATGCTGTGGATACAGAGTGGTAGCATTGTACTCACTGTACCAGAAGGTCCAGATGGTCTCGGCGTGGCCCTCCCCGAAGAACCAGCACCGCCAGAAGAAACCCTCGTGGTGGAAAGTGAGGATCTCCTTCCCAACCTCCGGTGGAGTTTCAGCCTGGGGAGGAATGAAAGTCCAGGCTGAAACAGGGAAGATCATGGTGCTAACAGGGTATGTTTTGCTTAGACAGACAATGATTTAATTTTTTAGTGGGTTTTCATTTGTTTTTTGAGTCAGTTTTGGGGGGGCTGGAGAACACAGAGGAGCTGCTGTCCTTGACTTTCTGCCATGTCATAGCTACGAAATGCTCTGATAACAAATTGTTCCTGCAGACCTGCACAAACCATTTGCCTCTTTCTCTGCTGTCCTTAAACCCCAGCTGGCCTGAGCTGGATGGGAATGTCCAGGAGCTGGTCCTTTTGGGTGCGTTCTAGTCCTCAAACACCTTCCTCCAACCCCCAGACCAGACCTGCGAGCACAAGGTTTTGGTCTTTCCTGAAGGAAGGATATTGCAAAGTTTAGTCATGGAAGATTTACCAAAGAACTTATTAAAATTATCCTCAAAACCAGTTTTATCTGCCTCAGACAGGACTGTGACAAAATTATGTTTCATGATGCATGGGGAATGTCCGTAGAGGAATGGGCCCTGTGAACCAGAGAAAGGAGATGGGAGGTGCTAAAGGTACTTATCCTCTCACAGACTGGTTTGGGCTGAAGGGACCTTAAAGCCCATCCAGTCCCACCCCCTGCCATGGGCAGGGCCACCTTCCACTATCCCAGGTTCCTCCAAGTCCCATCCAACCTGGCCTTGGACACTTCCAGGGATCCAGGGGCAGCCACAGCTTCTCAGGGCACCCTGTGCCAGGGCCTCACAGGGAAGAATTTCTCCCCACTATCCCTCTGGCAGTGGGAAGCCATTCCCCCTTGTCCTGTCCCTCCATCCCTTGTCCCAAGTCCCCTTCCAGCTCTCCTGGAGCCCCTTTAGGCACTGGCAGGGGCTCTGGGTTCTCCCCAGAGATCTTACACTTCCCTTGCTTCGATGTTTTTATGCATCACGTTGTGGCAGCTTCCAGAGCTCTGACCTGATTCTCCTTTTACTTTCAGGATAAAATCCTGACTATGACAAGGGGAACATTCAGCCCTGAAACTTCCTCAGCTGGTGGCTCTGACTTGGTGCATCCACAGCACATTTCACTGAGTTTGCCAGACACTCAGCCCATCCTTATCTGTAAGGGACAGGATTTGACAGTTTAAGCAAGGGCAGAGAAGGTAAAAACAGAGCCTGTTATCCACAACCAGTAACAGAAATAGAAATAATAGAAACAGTGTCTGAAATAGAAATAAAATAGCTCAGAGGGAAGAGTAAGAGCAGTTCCTATTTCTGCCTGGTGCTTTTGAAGTCACTGCCTCAGCATCAGGCTCCCCAACACTTGGCCAAGAGCGTCTCTGAAATGTTTGAGATGCTTATTCATGTCATGCAGTGCATCATCTCTGCTCTCTCCACTTTAAAAAACAACTAAAATGTGAAACAATTAACACTGTCACTTCCCAAGTGCACGAAAAACAAGTGGCACTTCTCTGTCTCTGCCATCCCCAGGCTTTACTGAGCTGCTTGAAACTAAAGACCCTGTCTTCTGTTTCACTTCTCCAAGCATTTTTTCCATCATAATTTTTTTCTTTTCAGTAGGGAAAGTCGCTTGGAACCATGACTCAAGCAAACAGTGCCCTACATTTGATTATGGGATTCTGAAATGAAAGAAAAATACGTCTTGCTGGCATCAGGATGCTTACCCAGGGTGACTCACCGCACCAGGAAAAAAATCAAACCTAATTGGATTGAACTTTGAAGTAACAAAAAGTCTGCACACAACAAGGATCTTCCTGTCATTTTGTAATGGAAACCACACATTGATCGGCACAAAAACATTTCGGGGGAGTGGGTGGCTCGAGGAACTGATCTGGCTGTTATTTCATTGAAGAGTTAGACAACAGCAAGTGCAGCGAACATCCAACTTGAGAGATCTATAAACGAGCGACATCAGCCCTTAGCACTAAAATACCAAACTGCCCCTCGAAAATTACATTTCCTGCTAACTAAAATCCTATACAAATCCTACTCTGAGGACATCCAGGCCACTGGTTGGATAGGCAGGAACTCATCTGCTCTGCTCTGTTTCTGATGTTCACTTTTGCTTGGTGTCTGTGCTGCAGCTGTATCACTTCAGACGGAAGTGATTGCCAAGCCCCACCCTTTTAAACATGAACTAGTTTTAAATTAAGAAACTACAGAGGGAGAAATCTTTTAATGGCAAATATCAGGAGATATCTTTTGTCTTTAGAGGGAAATGCTGTCAACAACTAAAGCTCGTACATTTTTGCCTTTCATTCTCTAATGTTCATATCTGCCAGATTACAGAGGTGCCGTCTTAATGTTTCCTAAACACACTTTACTCAAGTCAAAATAATCAATATTATGGAAAAGCTGATTTGGATTTTAAAGAATTTAAAGTTTTACCTCAGGCTGACGTTTTACATTAACAGGTCACTTTCATTGAGTATAAATGTTATCACAGATTTCAAAATTTTCTATTTGAAATTATTTAGGTAAGTTCTTTAAAAGCACAAGATTTCAGAGCTCACCCCCCCGGTGCTCAGAGTGCTGTTCCCATGCTCGAAGACCCCGCAGGTGTCCGTGGCCAGAAGCCAATAATCCGTCCCAAAGGCTACGAGGAAGAGCAACACCCCGGCTCCTCCGAGGATCCCGGCTGCCAGGGCGGCTGCTCCGGCCTTCATGGGGCAGCAGGGGGGAAACCAGCACAACTGGAAATCAGAAAAGCAGGAAAACCCCCAAGTTTCCTGGGTCTCTGGAAGAGCGGGGCCAGAGGAATGCTATTTTCGGATGTGGATAATGATCTCCTGGCTGGTGTGAGTTTCAGTGGGTGGTGGAGCAGGACTAATAAAAGCAGATGACCTGGCACAAGCAAGCAGCTGTGGCATTAAGGATCACGACAAACAGCTATTGAGGCAGAGCAGGGAGCCGTCCAAGGGGACACACGGCTGCTCCTGCCGGAGGAGTGGAGCCGGGAGCCCTCAGGACACGGCTCTGGGTCACGAGTGCAGAATTCCCGGGACACCGGGGAGTTTTTCCCATCCCTCTCTGCACAGATGAGCAGAGGTGGACTCAAAGGTTTTCCCCACACCGTGGAGCCCGTGGTGTCCTCAGTGCAGTGACACTTCTCACTGTGTCCCACAAGTGGCACTTCTGGAATTTGCGTCTCCTTCTTCCTCTGAGCAAAACTCTGATGCAGCTTTTACAGAAAGCAACCCCAGGGATCCCAGAAAAACATTAAAACACTGGGAGATCTTAAATATCCCAGCCCTCTTGGAAGTGATGCAATCACCACCTTTGCACCAGGCAGGTCCACATGGAGCTGGACAAGGAGCATCCAACCAGGTGCACACATGGACACACCGGGAGTGTCCTGCAGTTGTAAATGATGTTGTCCCTCCTGCCACGAAAAGTGGATTATCTGGGTCCACACCCCTCGCACCCACCCAGCCTGCTGCGGGAGAAGTGTCTCCTGGGAACAAGGACACCCCTGCATGGAATTTCACTGCCATTTACTTCCTAATGTTTTTGGCTTCTGCTGGAGCATCTGCTGTAGATCACTGCCAGGAATGGGATGCCAGACTAGGAAAATTACAATTTCTGTAGGGCAATAACTATATTCCTGTGACATGCCAGGAGGCTGGGAGAAGAAATTTAAATTACAGTCAAAAATCAAGTTCTGATTTTCTAACCTTAGCCTTAGTCAAGACCTGCCCTAAACAGGGGGGGAGGGGGGAAATTATGTTGACCTCCTGATCCTATGAGAATTTGTACTGCCAAATTAATTTCCAAATCAATTTAATATTTAAAGTTACTTGTGAACATATGGGCATCTCAAAGCAACTGCACACTGGGTTGGGGAACCTGGAGAGGGTTGAGGAAAATTTTGACTACACTTCTTATTGAGGCATACAGAGTGATGAATGTACTCAATCTTCTATAAGCACAACAGAATTTAAATTATAATAATTTATTTTATCCTCTGCATTGTCTTTCTTAAATATCACAGGGGTAGCTGTTAAATAACACGTTAGACCTCTCTCCCTCACTGTCCCAGGGGCAGAGTTGCTCCTGGTTTAACCTGCCAGTGGGCATGTGAGGAATTCCACATGATCCAGGATCCAGAGAATTCTCTTCACCGACACAGGAAGAAAGGAGAGCTGGGACAGGGTGCAGACTTACCATCATGCAGGGTCAAAACTCAGCCACAGAGCTGGGATTCTGCAGGAATAAACACATTCTGTCCATCCCATTGTCCTGCCATTCACTCCACTGGAAACACTCCCAGCTACTGCAATGGGTTTCCATGTAGGTTCTTGTGATCAGCTCTCCCTGAACTCATCCTATCCCTACACAGATTACCCTTTCCCACCTCATCCCAGCATATCCACTCCTTTTCCACAGTTTTGAACAGCAATAACACACCCATCTCACAGTCACTGGTGCTCCACTGCACCAAAGGTGAGCTCTTTGTATTGAACATAAAACGGTTGATTAAATACAAAGTGCAACTTATCTATCACCTAAAAAATCCTTTAGTGCGATTCCAACCAGTTGCCATTTAACTACCACACAATCCTGGTTAAACCTGTCTCAAGTGACAAGGACAGTTGGTTGCCATCTCTTCTTGTGATCTCCTCCTCAAAGCTGGACACAACTGACAGGAGCTTTGGCAACGCTCAGAGGAGCTGGGTGAAAACAAGGATTTGCACACCAGGAGTGAGGAATTTTTTGTAGCTCACACTGCAATTATATAAAATTAAAATGCGAAGTGGGTACTTGTGTATTTTTGTTTTAAAAAGGGGATTAATGCACACTTCCACATTTCTGGGTGTGTTTTGAGCCAGCTGTGTTTGGCGCTGCTGTTTTTGTGCTACTGCACATCCCGAGTTAGTGCTGTTTGCCATTTGGAAGTGTCCTCAGGAATTCTGGGTCCCACTGGCAGAAAAAACTTGCATGGCTGAAGCAGAGCATTGCTGGTGCCCAGCCTTGGCTCTTCACAGGACAGCTGGTGCCCAGTCAAACATCCTCCAAATTCCTAGGCTGTGGAACAGGAATTGAGTTCCCAAGGTTGAAATGTCTCTCCAGGCACTGAAATCCCACTCCTGACAGGTGTTTCTTTTCAAAAACAGGTTGGGCAGGGATTGGAGCAACCTGGTCCAGTTGAAGGTGTCCTTGCCCATGGCAGGGTTTGGAACTGGATCATCTTTAAGGTCCCTTCCAACCCAAACCATCCTGTGATTCCAGGATGATTCCGTGATTCCTTGTCGCAGCCCCTAGCATGTGCTCATCACCTTCAGGATCCAAAAAGGCTGTGGTCTCTCCCACAGCCTGTAGAAAGTGGTAATGATGTTGGCTGTCCTGTGGAGCCCGTGTTGGGATCTCTGGAATGCCACACCAGAGCCAGGGGGTGAATTAACAGACCAGCACCACCATTCCAAGCAAAAGCAGACACAAATACCATTTAATTCCCAAGGAAAACAACCCTCCCTTTCCTCCCTTGCCTCTCCTGGTGCCAGCAGGGACCTGCATTCAGCATCCTCTTATCCACAGAGGTCACCATGGGCAGCTCCAGGACTGTAGTGGATGGAAGGGAAAGTTGTATCCTGAGCATTTTTTTAATTCCTAATTGACCCTGAAGATCTTTTTTCCCTTAAGCTTTTAAACCAAAATTGTGACTCTCCCAAACATACATATTCTAGCAAAGAGCTGGGGCAAGTCAGCTCAGATTTTTCACAGAGTTGGGTGTTTTACCTTTGGATTGATCAAAGACTCCATCAGCACAGTCTGTGTTGTTATTTCCTGTGGTTTGATCCACACTCACAGAAAAATTTACATTTTATGTAGATAGATCAACATATTTTCACTCTCTCATGTGGAAAGCAGAGGATTTCTTGGAATTCGATAAAGAGATGAGTTTTCAGGGCTGCCTTTGGAGACTTCACTGAGTCCCTTTGGAGATCTGACGATCCTGGGTGGTGAAATCCTGTAACAGGCTGTTCAGGGCAGTGGTGGAGTCCCCATCCCTGAAGGGATTTAAAAGCTGTGTGGATGTGGCACTCGGGAACATGGGTCAGTGGTGGCCTTGGCAGTGCTGGGGGAAGGGTTGGGCTCCATGTTTTTTAAGGGCTTTTCCAAACTAAATGATTCCATGGTTCTATGATCTGTCCTGCTCCAAAAGACATTCCACATGGTGTTTCCTGAGGTAGGTGAGTGAATCTCTCTCGAGTCTCTTCTTTTACCGTTTTATCCCCAAACCTCAGCACAAGAAGACACCAAGGACAGCAAAGCAAACCAGATCATGACAAGAGCACCCAAGCACTGCAAACTTTACCCTGGAAAAGCCACCAACGTCCCCGATGGTTTCGCAAAGAGCAATCCCCCAGCCTGAGCTGTGCTGGCAGGGGGAGCAATAGATCCCTGTGTTGACATTTGCCCCTTTAATTCTGCACTAAAATGATAATCTCCAGTTCATCTCCGTCACATGCTCCCTTTTCATCTCTCCCGTCTCCACGTCTCTTGGAAGAAGCACATAAGCCTGGATGTTGAAAGATCCTTAATGGTTCTTCTGAGGCTGAATCCCCTCCAGGACTTGATGTCAGGAGAGAAAAAAGCTCAAATTTGCCTCACCTGCTTCTCGAGCGCTGCCAGCCCTTTCCAGGATTAAGTCATTATAATCTCCTTAAGCAGTCATGAAATAAAATAAACACAAGTGTGGTTTTTCGGCTCAAAATAAAAATATTAAAGTTCACACTAGGAAATGCTTTTGGAGTTGTGAGTACAAGGGCGATTTTGCCTGATTTTCAAACACAGCTGATTGATGTCTTTGCACAGTTTTCTGATGTGGTTTTTGGGCTCTCACTTTGCCATTGAGCTACTCCCCCTCATTAACAACTTTGGCCCATTTTAACCTGAACTTTCCACAGACTCCTGTAAACTTCCAGAGTAAGCACAGAGCAAAAACTCTCTGAACTCCTAAAGGAATCAAACTGATGCAATTTATTTCCACAGAACCATGCAATATTCAATGATACACTGAATCCGTGTTTTTAACACTTTTTAAAGGACTAAAACCCTGGAAAGAATTAATTAGGCATGCTCTGAAGCCTGAGCACTTAACAGTTTTCCACTCGGTTGTAGAATTTTAAGACCACCAACACTGGATACTGGCAAAGATTATCAAAGGTATTCTGGGCTGAAATACAAACTAGTCAGAGGGCTTGGCCACTAAGTGACTGGAAAATACCTCATAAAAGCTTTAGCTGGGCTATTATATTTTGTAAAGAAATTTTAAGAAAAAATCCACAGTATCCAGAAGGTTAAATTTAGGGCAGAGTGACTCATTGGGAAAAAATGTCCTGCAGGGAATATTGTCCTCTGTGCAGATCAAGCAAATTGTTCATGCAGCAGGGAGGTATTGATGGGCCCAGCACTCAAAGTGGGGCTGGAAGGGAATGATGGACTGGGACCCGTGAAGGATCCAGCCAGTGCCTGTGCATGGGAAAGTGGGGCTGGCTGGAGCAGCCTCTGCAGCCACTGCACACCTGGAGCCAGCGGCCTCTGGAGCTGCCAGAAGCTGGGAGATCCTGGCATGGAAACCTCCCTCGTGCTGAACTGAGATGAAAATGTACAATTTCAAAAAAATGCAAGGAAATTTTTTTTAACCTTTTTTCCCACATCAGATCAAATTTCCATTCCATTTTCTGGCATTTTTCCAACCAATTCTGTTGCCTGCAATAGTATTACAAAGAAATCTACTCCTGCCAAAACAGCCACCATTTGATAAGGTCCTTGATAACCCATGATGATATTGCAGAGAACTGATGGGAATCTCAATTGGAAAAAGCTCCTTATTTAAGTGCCTGATGCCCAGAAAAATGATGGATGCTGTACAAAGATGACAAGGATGGATGCAAGACAAAGACGGTACAAACATCCAGGTATTTCAGACAAAAACGAGACAGCTCAGATGCAAAAGCATAAAACCAAAACAAAACAGCCAAAAAACCACCAAACAAAACCCAAGCAAGAATTAGCCAATCACAGTTTCTACCCTTGATTAAAAACTCCTTGACAAGCAAGTTGATTTAATTTCCTTTTTGCTCTCCCACTACAGAATAAAAATTACCCACCTTAGTTAAATCCTCCTATGACTGTTTACTGTGCAGAATTTAAGGAGAAATTTAAAACACTGAGGACATTAAACTGCAGGTGAACAGGGACATTCCAACCCCAGAGAGGTGAGGACCTTCAGGCTCAGTATTTTTTTCTCTCCCTTGTATGCAATGGCTTTCACCAGTGAACAGCCCATTTTACTCCCTCGTTACAATCGCTTTCCTCACTCGTGATCTTGGGATCACTGGCCAAGGGTTGAAGGAGCTGCTGTTCCAAGAGGATCTGCCTGTAATGACACCCAGAGACACCCCTGAGTGTCCCTAGCTCCTGATGATGTCACCAGGAACATGCTGGAGATGCAAGGAGGGCATAACTCAGAGATGATCCCATAACACAGTGAGTTTAATTGAAATAGAAACGTAGAACACTTCAACATATTCATAAATGTCATAGATTGTTTCATATATTACAACATACTCGAAGATGGGCTGTGTTCTAAACCAAGTACAGCCAAATCCACATGGCTCCCATGCATGATGGATTAAACTAGGAAACAAACCAAAATCGTAATAAATTAACTGAAGATGACAATGAGCCTATATTAAATCAATACATATGTACATACATACGTATGTATATACACACGTGAAACACACATCTATTGCTAAAAGCTCCAATTTTCCTTTGCAATGAGGTGCATTTCCAGTGATGGAGTGACCTTCAAGTCAACACAAACCACCTCAGCTTATGCCAGGACACTGTAAAGGGGCTTGTTCAGAAGAAAATGAGACCTCGGATCATTGCAAAGCAAATACACACAAATTTGTGCCTTTAATTTAAAATGAAAGCCCCAATGTACCATGCAAGAGCCTCCTAAGGGAGTATTTCTGCACACAGGAGACTGGTTCTGTGAGCCCAAAAATATCATGGAGGGGAGTTTGTGAATTCCTACAGTTTCTTTCAATGCTATTTCAAAAAGAGCCACTCGTTCAGATTAAACACTCTTGGATCAGAGGAAGGAGAAGAGAAAGAAAAATGTCAATGTAAAACTAAAACTTGTCCTGTCAGGTTCAGTAAGGACAAGAATTCAAAGGCTTGAACCTACCAGGAGTTTCAAAGAAAATTACCCAAAGCTGGGACTATCTGTCTTCCTCAGGTCCTGTCCCTGGAGTTCACCTGCATCTGCTGTGCAAAGGGCTCACATCTTTCCTGGGAGAAGCAGCCGGGGTTTGGGTCACCCTCTTGGCACTTTCAAACCCCTTTGATCCCACAGTTTCCAGCTATGGCAGCACAGATCACCCCAAAATATCTTTACAGCATTGATGCAACACACCAGTCACGTCAGAAAACTTTCCCATCTTTTCGAGGGCTGTCACCCTCATCTCCTGGCATCACTGCTGGATTTGGAGCTTCCTCATTTTAACTTTGAGGTGAACCATTCCTTACACGATTTTTTAAAAATCAGTAAGAACCTATTTCTCCCTTTTAGCTCAGCTGCAATAATTTTTCATTAGCAGAACTGTGGCTGGGTGTGGGACAATCCCTCAGGTAAGACACAACCCCTTATTTAACTATGTCATTTAATTTCGGGCTTCATGAGATTAATGTTCATAGCCGGGATCCATCCGTTCCCAAGGAACAGAAGAGATCTGTTGCTGTTTCTGCTCTTTCCTCCATCCCCTAATAAAACCTCATTTGAGATTATCAAGTTTTTCCCAACCTATAATCCAAATGCTCCCTGCTGTTTAGCCTATCCCTGAAAACTAATGAGAAGATCCCATATCTCACCTTATTAAAACATCCTTCCTTGCAGTTGTAGGCAGTTTCAGCAATTCTTCCAGACTGAACAGGCTTATTTTTCCTAGAAATTCTTTAGAAATGCTCCCTCAGTCATTGCTGGTGCTCAGCTGGACATCTTTTCCCTCAGTTCCCACTAAAAACCCAGCACTGTGCAATAAGAGCGATTTTCCATGCAAACCACTCTGGATATTCCACTCCATCCATGCTGTCCCTTCCAACGTGCATCTTATTTACATCATCTACACGTCGAGCAGGCCCCCATGGAGGAGTCAGACCCCTCACGGGGAGCCAGAGCATCCCTTGTGTTTGTACATCTCCACAGTCAGCTCTTTCCTCACGTCCTTCCTCCCGCCCCAGGTCGCGCCGCTGGGCTGGGGCGGTGGGATGGCACACACGGACTTGGATCGGCTCTCCTTCACTTCCCGAACCTTCTCCGTGTTCCCCACTGTGGGAAGAGAAAGCCCATGAGAAACATCCTTCTTTGTGAGTTAGCAGGAACGAAGAAACACCGCGGTGTCCATGTGCTCACTGGGGATGAGCTGTTCCACTCCAAGGATCACTTCCCAGTTATAAAACAGGAGACAAAGATCAGTGTTTCCATGGAAGAAAAAGCCTAAAAAGGCAATTTAAACCCAGTTTTATGCTTCAAAATACATGAAGAATTTGGATCAATATCATCACTCTTTTGTCAGTCCCCACCTGCACTTTGCAGAACAAAAATTCCCATCAGTGACTACCTTAAACCAGCTCTAGAAAACGCAGGAGCACCTGGAATGTCATGTTGTCACATTAAGGGACTTTTTGGGGGAATGACCATGCCACCACGACACAAGGGCTACAGTCTCCTTCTGTTCTGTCACCACTGTATGTCAGGGGCCACGGTGCTTGTGTTTTCCTTGGGGTGGAAAAAAACTTACCCAGAAACAATTGACTTCTCTCTGCTTACACTCGTGCTTTTCTTCAGGAAGAACACAATTGAAGCATTCCTGGTAAACTGTGGATTAAAACAGCTACATCCCAGGTTGGATGAGGCAACCTGACCTAGTTGGAGAAGTCCCTGTTTGTAGCAGAGGGGTTGGAACAGATGGCTTTGAAAGGGCCCTTCCCACCCAAACCATTCACACCAATCTCAGGTTGGGCTGAGAGGGGGCACTGGGGCTGGGAAGGCTCTTGGCTCTCCTTGCTCACTTGTAAGGCTCATTTAAGGAGCCCCACTTCATCCTGCATCCTTCCTGTCACCTGCTGGGCCATCCCACAGGGATGAGGGCAAGCAGGGGAGGGCAGGGAATCACCCCCAGCTCCCCAACTTACCGGTGAAGGAGCGGCAGAGCTTGGGCTGCGGGGTGGCCTCGCCCTGTGCCGAGCACGAGTCTTCCTTCTGGGACTGAGGGAGAGAAGGACTTCAGTGCCTTGTGAAATCTGTTAAAGACACTCCTGCCTCATAAACCAACCCTCTGCAATCCCTCAGGATTCTGCTCCCATTTGTTCAACTTTTGCCCAGTAAAAATAAATAACAAAAAAAAGTAGGATCGCTAAAAATAGACTGAAGAGATGGCAGGAAGTATTTGCAGACGCTGATTTGCTACAACATAGAATCGTGGAATGGCCTGGATTGGAAGGGACCTTAAAGATCATCTCGCTCCAATCCCTCTGCTGTGGGTGGGGCACCTCTGACAGGACCAAGTTGTTCCATCCAAACTGGCCTAAAACCCTTCCAGGGATGGGGCATCCACAGCTCCTCTGAACAACACTGCAAGTTCTTTATGGACTGTCAAGAATTTAGAAATAAAACTGAGCCAGTGTCAGAGGCTTAAAGAATTAAAATTGCACAATACAGCAATTATGTTTTGAGTTCTAGAAGAGGTCTGAGCTCCCCAGGAATGGTTCAGCAGAGAGGACGGGAAGGAGCAGCCCTGGAGCTGGGAGAATGGGGCAGGGAGTGCAGAAGGCAAAGCTGTCCCCAGGATATGGATGTTTCTCACCTTGGCTGTTCCCCACACTGGCTGCAGGCCAAGGAGGCAGGTAACGAGCTGGCACTAACGAGCTCCCTGTCCTTTCACTCCAGTGCTAATCTCCACCCTCCAGGACAAAAAAATAGGAGTGAAAAAAATAAAAATCAGGTAGCACAATGCCGCCTGGATTGTTTGGTGCCTCTGCAAACTGGGAATAAGTCTCTCACGCAGCTGTGATTTGGCACCTCGGTCCAGAAACCCAGACTGCCAAAATAACTCTGGACACCTCCCAGCCTGGTTTTCTGTTTTGTTTTGGTTCGTTCTCCTCCCTCCCCTAACGAGGACCGCTGCCCTCCATCCCTTGTTCTCACTTTTATTGACCATTTTAATAACAATGCCTTCCCGGCTCCGGCAGCAGCGCCCGGCTCCCTGGAAAGCCATTCCCAGGGGCATTTAATGATTCTCAGAGCATGCTCCATGAAAGGGCTCCGACATAATTACCAAAGGCACTGTGTCATTTACGCACATGGCTCACAGGCAGCTCCAAATAAGCTCCTTCTGGGGGAGTGCACTCGTGTTTTGGCAGGAGAAAAGAGGACCAAGTTGCCTGGCTACAGGTGCAAGGATTTTCTGGGTGCTCCGTGGTAAATAAAAGCTGTCCTGGGTCTCAGAATCTGCCCTGCCAGCGCAGGCTGGGCTGGATCCCTGCCTAAAATAAGGCAAGCCCCAAATGCGGCCGGCGCTCGGAGCCAGCAATGATGCACAGCTCCAGGAAGCAGCAGCCTTCGGCAGGAATTTTGTCCTTAGGCGGAGGAAGGCGAACTTTCTGCTGGAAATAGATAGCCTTGGAGTTAATCCTCTGGGCTGTGGTTCAGAGCTGAAGTCACCTCGTTCTCCTGCCAAGGTCCTTCTGCCTGGTGTAAATCATTTAACCTGCTCCGGAGGGAGGAGGATTGTTCTTTTCTTGCCGCTTCTCCCTGCTTTTTCCCCGTTCGCTCTCCAAATTCTCCTTGGTGGAGGCTCCTAACGCAGCCCAAGAGCCCCCTCTCAGTGCTGGAAAAGCACCTAAAGTGCAGGAGACCCCTAAGGCACCTAAAGCCACCCAGGAGAGGTGATTCAGAGTCGCAGAATGGTCTGGGGTGGAAGGGACTTCAAAGACCATCCAGCTCCAAACCCAACCCCCCTGGCTGAAGCCTGGTGTTGGCCACAGACCTGTGTCCATCCTTGGGAGGGCACTGGTTTCTGCCATGGAAGGAGATGGATTGCCCAGCAGCCAAGAGGAACTTGGCTCCTCCCCAGCCCGGTGAAGCCACCAACCCACACAAGGATGTTCTCCCACACGTCCCTGATTTTGTTTGGGGGCAAAAGACCAACCAGCCCCTAAAAAAATACGAGATTAGTTTAACTGAGCGACAACAGCTTCATATTGAACAGCAAAGCTCTCACCAGCTTCACTAAAAAAGAAAAATAGACACTCACCAAGCAGAAAAAATGGGGTTTCTACTGAACCAAAGGGATTTTTTAATTATTCCCTCAGCTCCTAACGCTGAAGGCATCACCAAAGCTTTTTCCAAGACTGGCAACGGAATTGCAGGAGTTTCACCAGCACCAGAGGGGTTTCAGTGGCCCTTAGCTGGAAGTTTGTTTCCTGTCCCTGGATTTCCAGTTGGATTTGCAAACACAGTTGTAATGCTTCCACCTCGTGGTGAGATGTAGAATAGAGAAAAACGTGGGGAGTGACAGCAGCCAAGTTTTTCTTGCTGATTGAAAACCTGGAAGGCCAAGCCTTTCCTTTGGGACTACAAAAGATGGAATATCTGACAATCAGAAAAATCTCTAACACTAACTATCGACATTTCTCATTAATATCTTTTACCATTTTCTTTTCAACTTGGCATGGAAGAAACATGAGTAGCTGCTTTTTCCCCAAAAACTTGTAAGTATTGAGCTGCTTATAATAGGCTAAAATCTACTTCTTAGCACAGTGTTCCTTCTTTCTGCTGACAAATTCTGCAATCTGTCCTCCTACAGCACAAAGTAACGGCATTCATCCACCCTCCTTAATATTATATAATATTATATATAAAATTAATATGGTGTTAATATTTCAGGGCTCTGTTAGAGCATTATCCCTTCACTTTGGGGCATCATTTTATTTCTATTCACAGTAAATGTGGCAGCTATTCTTAAAAATTAGCAGAAGAGCTGCTGGTGACACAAAACAGGCCTGGCTTCTCCTTTGGGGCACTGAGGGATGGTTCTTGGCTTAGAGCCACCCTTACCGGTGTCACTGGGATCATCTCCCAGGTGGGACAGGACAACCTGATCTAGTGGAAGGTGTCCCTGTCCAAGGCAAGGGGCTGGAACTGGATGGTCTTTAAAGTCTCTTCCAGCCCAAACCATTCTGGGATTTACATCTGCTTCCCTTCCCCTGGCACAAAGCCAAGGTGGCTGCAGTGAAGGGGTGTGAGCAGCACCAGCAAGTGACTCCAGTGACCCAACAGTCAGTGTTCAGCATCTCATTGGCATTTTCCATAATCCCCAGGGCATTTCTCACCCTCAGAGGGCATTTTCCACCATCCACGAGTCAGTACAGACAGAGTGAATCCTACTGCTTTTGCAATTCCCCTGTAAATATTCTGTTCCCCCAAAACCCAGCTGCAAGCACTCAAAGGAACAGGAGAAACAGCTTTCCCAAAGCTCCTGAATTTCCCACCAAATGCAGCAGAGAAGGGGAATGCAGGAGCACAAGGGTTAACAATCAAATATCCTTAAAGTAGGGAACGTCGTGCTCAAAATCAGCCAGAGTTTGATGTTGCTCTTTTGAAGTTTAATTATACCAAATGTTCTACAGGAACATGCCATGTTCTTGCCTATCTATTCTGAATTGTAAGTACCAATCAGCATGTAAATGATCAAATTAAATCTTTTAAGTTGTTTGCAAGAGCCAGAACACCTTTGTGGGAAGGAAGGGCTGAGCAGCAGCAGCAGCGTTTGGTGCTGTGCCGCCATTCTCGGTGGGCTCCTCCATGATTGGCACTTCCACAAGGAAATTGGAATGGAAAAAAGTCCATGGCACTCCTGAGTTCTTGTGCTGTCATGGAAAATTACTGTCTAAATAGGGAAAGGTGATTTATTTCTTTCTAAAAGGTCATGTTGTTCTCCTCAGTGCTGGAGCTCGGCTGCCCAGATTAGAGATCACAGCTCACATTTGGACAGTGCTCCAGCTCCTGCCATCAAAACCTAAAATTGGGAGAAGTGGGTGAAATTTAGGGATGGCTCAGCACTTACTGCAAGCACCAACCCTGCCAGAGCTCAAAGACTGTCTGGACAACACTCTCAGGCATTGTGGGATTCTTGGGGTTGTCCTGTGCACGGCCAGGAGTTGGCTCGATGATCCTCACGGATCCCTTCCAACTCAGGATAGTCTGTGAGTCTGCACTGCTGCTGGCCTGAGAATTTGGGAGCAAAATATGACAAGGGTTAAATGCTTTTCCTCTAAAGAGTTACAAAAGATGGGAGGAACTGAAAAGACCAAGCCTGCTCCTCGTGCATCATTCCTGGAAATACTTTTTTTTACACAGGTAAATGTTGGCCCAGCTTCTCTCACTGATTTCCAAACAGCAAAAGTCTTCACCAGGCACAGATGTTGTATTAACCCTGTTTCTCCTCTGATTCAGAACATGAACCAACACAGAGCTATGCCATGTAGTAAACTGGAAAAATTTTTTGTTCTCCCAGGAATCTGGTAAGCAAAACTTCCCTCTATTTTACTTCTTTCAAGCCTGCCCAGAACTGTAGATGTGTTTAAAAACAAGAAAACCTCACCTCCAGAATGAATAAGAAAGATCACAAAAATGCTTCTGTCCTTTCAAAAGTGCTGGGGGGAAAAAACCACTGAACAGTTTCAAATATTTACAGTCCCTCTGGACCACTGACAATGAGGGAGACAAATTCCTGTCTTGGATGAAATCTCCCAGGAAAGAAAACACGGGAAACCAGACCTCAGGATCTACAGAGGGAAGCCCAATCAGTAACATTTGCTCAGTAAAGAACTTTCCCAGCATGGGTGGAAGTCTGTGTTCACAAAGCACTGAACAGGCTGCTCAGGATGGCTGCTTGGTTTGCCAGGAGCTGGGTTGGGGAGTTTTTCCCTTGGTATTTCCTATTCACTGGAACGCGATTTGGGATTGAGACCCTTTTTTTGTTTTAATTGAAAGTAACAAGATTTGTCTTTCAAAGGGAACGCCACCAGCAATAACCAGGCTGTAGGGAAAGCAGCCTGTGCATGGTCCTGCTCACCTGTGTTCCCTCTTACCTCCTTCCTGGAGCTGCAGGTGTCGCTCCCGCTCACTTCCACCAGCAGGCTCTTGTGCCGCAGGATCAGGATCTCCTTGGCCTGCTCCGTGGGCTCGCTGTCCCCAGGCAGGGTGTGCCTGTTGTACGCCGGGCCCTGCAGGGACACCACAGAGGCTGCTGGACACGGGACCATCCCTGCCCTCCCTTCAGGAGAGCCTCCAGGATCCTTCCCCCCTGCAGCCATCCTGCCCAGTGATGGGGATTCAGTGATTCAGGAGAGGTGGGGCTGGAAAGAGCCACAGAAGGGAGATGGGAGTCCAACCTCTGCTTTTTTATGTGAAGTCACCCAAGAAATCACTGAATGACAAGACTGAGTTACACCTGATAGTGCAGGTGACAGAATGAGTGCAATGACTCTGCTCGACGGTGCCTTCACAGCTTCAGCCCCTCTAATGTTTTATACCAGCCCCACCTTCCCACATAAATCATGCAAACAACGGGAACTATAAACCCTCCTTTAAAAGCCACCACCCAGGCTGAAAGCTCCCAAGTTGAAATCTCCCACTAACACCAGTGGGAGCTGGGATAACTCTGTCACTACAAGGGGTTAGGCTGGATTAATGCAGGACTAAGTGCAAACAGGAGCTGTGCCTTCATCCCTTCACCATGTCCATAGGTTTCTTCCCAGCCTTAACCCATTGTTCCCCTCAGCTCAGCAAAGGGACAGCAGGGGGAGGCTGATCCCTCTGGGCTGAGCTGCCCACACCAGCCCCACCCCGACGGACTCCTTATTTTGTGTGTAATCCATGAAGCAAAGGCTTAGGTGGATTTTAAGGCTACATCTCCCTATGAACAGCAATTCCAGTGTACAGCCCCAGGTGCTATGTGGAGCCCCAGACATGATCCATGATTCTGTAAACAGCAAGTGGGTTTTATGCCCTTTAACCACGTGTACCAGTTCCATGGCAAAACTTCTGAGTGGATTTAAAACCTCTGCAGATTAATTCCCACTCACAGATCTCTTCCATGGGAAAAAATGTACCATGAAGATAACCCCAGCCCTGCTCTGCCCCAGGAGCTGCTGCTGGATCTGCTAACCCAGTGCCTGAAGTTCCATGCGCTCCTCCTTTCTCCTTTTCGCTGCCGGGTTCCGATGCCGAAAATATTCCATGAAATTATAGGCTGACTGGGTGAACCTTTCAAAAGCTGTCAGGCAGCAAACAGAAATGTGCCACTGACTTGGAAACTGGATCTGGCTCCACACAGCCAACTATTCTCTGCTCACAAAGAGACATCCTGGGTAATTATGGAAATATTCATAACATCTGCTCGGGCTGTTCGGATAACCGAGGAAATTTGCGTTATTGGACACTTAAAATATGGATTGAGGGAAAAGTTATACCGTCCTCCTGATCCGGTACAGGTTCCTCGCCAATATTTCCTGCATGTTGTCCAGGACATCAGGATTTGGAGTGTCCTCCAGTTTTTGGTCTGTTATGACAGTCCTGTCGCTGCTGCTGAAAAGGAAAGCAGAACACCTTGTTTTGGAAGATGAACAAGAAGTGCATCCCCAAATCTCAGTGCCCCTTTGGAATCCTGCCACAGCCCACAGGGCCAACAGCTCATCCTTGCAGATGGAGCTCACGGCAAAGCGGGAACTTGGCATTTGCAACAGAGCTGGGCTGTCCATGTGCTCCCTGGTGGATAAAAGAGCCATGGGGAGCTGTAGCAGAGCAGAACCATCTGTGAGGCCTGAAGAGGCCATTCAGAACATTTAACAGTGCAAACCCATCCAAAACTGGGCAGGAGCCTCTTCCTCAGAGCACCATCTCCTGTAACTCATGGGGAAACAAGTGACCCTCCATGTACCACCATCAGTGCCGAGTGATGCTCATCCATCCCATCATTTTTAGCCCCCAGGTTCTGAGTTTTAACTGGTGTTTGCTCACAGAAAGGAGGGGTGGGCTGGGCCGTGGCCCAGCTGCCCGGCCTGGGCCAGCTCGATGGCGTGTTTGCGCTCCAGCTTCTCGTAGAGCAGCACGATGCTGGACTTGGGCTGGTCGTACTCCCTGAGCAGGATCTTCTGCAAGTATTTGCTGTTGAAATATTCCAATCTGTTGGAGAGCAAAACGAGATGGGTTTAGCCTCTCCCCTGACTCCCCAGCACCAACAGACCTGAGCAAGGCAGCAGGGTCACAGCCCACGACTGCCCCATATTCCATTAAATTCCATTATATCCCATTAACTCCTCCTCAGGAATCGATGGTCCAAGAGGTCAGTCCCTAATTATTTCTGCACTACAGTACATGAGTCAAAATATTAAAACTTCACTAAATACAATAAAAACTCCCCAAAAGTGCCAGATATATCATGAACTCTTCTAGAAGTGCTACAAGCACAAGTAGCAGGCACAGATTTAAACATTTCCAGATTCCCTCTTGAGCCATTTCCTCTTCCTTTCTGCTCAAATCGTTGAATAATTTAGGTTGGAAAAGACCTCTGAGATCATCAATCTCTCTAAGATCCGCTCACAAGGAGCCAGGATGCTCCTCAGCAGCAGTGACTCCCATACCCTCTAGTGGCACTTCCAAGCATGGGCATTCCTAAAAAATCTCTATCCAGCTGCATCAATGTCAAGACCAGCAAGGAATTAAACCTGGTAGATTGTTTTCAGTATATTTTATGGTATTTGTAATTTTTTTTTAAATCTAGCTGCATTTTTTTAAATTTTAAAATGTACAAACTCCCAGAATTTAATGAAAATTGAACACTTTGCTACAGACGTCTGTAGATATCTTCTGTAATTTCAGTCCACAACCAGCAGTGCTGCAAACTCAGCTCTTTAATGGTAGTTGTGCACAGCCTGGGACAGGGTGTGTGTCATGGCCACGGCACTTCCAGCAGATTTCTTTGGGCAAGAAGGGACAAACACAACAGGAGAGGAGAAAGGATCTTATTAGGGTGATGCACAAGGGGGGTCTGCAAGCACAGAAGTGCCCTGAAAACCTGGTGTCCGCTTGGACAAGGAAAAGCTGCTCCGAGGATGAACAAGGCCCAGCTGCCCACAGCAGAAACTCTGGGAATAGAAACCAACCTCCTTTTTCCCCTACACATGTACACGGTTGTATTTTGGCAAATCCTTACTTGTCTTTCCAGTAATACTGTCCCCAGTGTCCAGATATATCTTCAATGCCAGCCAGCAAATGATCCAAGAACTAAAGAGGAGAGAGGATTTCACTCTACGCCGGTTGCATACGCGATGAACCCAGCCAGCAAACAGCAAAAGCCACACACACAACAGGGGATGCTTCCAGCTCAGGACATGGAGCTGGGAAACAAGAAGAAGAGGCACTGGGATAATTCTCCATCCACCCATCCATTGGTGCTGGAGTACAAGGAGTGGTTTGCTTTCAGGTGTGGGCAAGCAGAGAATAAATGCTGAGGGCCATGAATCTGCTCTCTGTGATATGTAAAGGGTGGCTGATGGCTCCCATGTCCTGGCCTCTGGGCCTTGACAAGCAGGAAAGGCTCATTTTGGGCTTTTTGAGGAAAATTCTCTCAGGAAATCAGTATCTTTAGGATATAAATACTGGTAATTCACAAATGAAGCTTTGACTCGAATAATAAATCCTGCCTACCCCCAAACAATTCCTACTAAATGAAATCAGCGTATCATATTTTATATAAATACATTATCATTGTTTAAAATTATATAAAAAATCCCAGACCGGGTGGGTTTTCCCCCTAAAAGTTAAATCTCTGTAATTTCCCAAACTGTTTTCCCTCCTAATGGCATCTCTAAAGTGGGAGAGGGCTCTGCTCTGCTGCCCCTCCACACTCAGGTACTGATGACCCTGGAACTTCCTACAGCTCCAAATTTTTTTAAAACTATCTTTTTGGGGGGTCAGAGACAGAAAAGTTTCAGAGCAGCTGGCTCAGCCCTGCAGCCTGGTGTGGGTTTAGTGCCCTGACACGGCTTTTGGCAGCTGTGTGTTTCACAAACACGACATTGGAGGGAAGCACTGAAGCATCCCATCCCTGGGAGTGTCCAAGGCCAGCTTGGACAGGGCTTGGAGCAACTTGGGATAGGGGAAGGCATCCTTGCCCATGGCAGGGGATGGAATGGGATGAGGTTTGAGGTCCCTTCCAACCCAAACTACTCTGATTTCATGAAATTACACTCACACACTGATCATCACCCCTGTGAGCCAGAATATCCCAGCTATCCAGATGGCAAAATAAATTTGAGGAAGAAAGCTGCTTCTGGCTTCTGCATCCCTGATTTCCAACTATCGGCATTGTTACCTTCTCAACTTAATCGGTGCATGGCCATTTTCTGCTCACACCTCCTAATAAATACATTTCTGAGATGATTTACCACTCACATCCTAACAAAAGAACAAAGTCTTCTCTGTTCATGACTGGAAAAGGCTCTTCAGCCTCCTGAGCTGTTGTGTTAACCTCAGACAAAGCCCTGCAGTCCAACCCCATTGTGAGGATGCCAAACAGGTTTTACAAATGTCCTCAGCCCCAATGGCTTTATTGCTAAAGAAGACAATGACAAGAATATTCCTGAAGGAGCCATACCCACAGAAACGTGGCTGGGATTGAACAATTAGGTTCAGAAATATATTAATTTTCCATTGGATGCAGATGCAAAGGCTCAGCTGAGTGGGAGAGCAGCTGATCTCATGGAGCCGAGCCTCTCCCTGAAGTCCTCTAGGACTACAAATACCAATGTTTGGATGGTGAGAACAAAGGGAATGAAATCCCACCTTCGAGTTATGGATGTAGAATCATGGAATGGTTCGGGTTGGAAGCTCATCTCATTCCAGCCCCTGCCAAGGGCAGGGACACCTTCCACTATCCCAGGTTGCTCCAAGCCCCGTCCAGCCTGGCCTTGAATAATTCCAGGGATGGAGCACTTCAGAGGTTCCCTCCAAAACAGCACCAACTTTTATCCTCCCTTTCCTCACTTTTTTGCAAAAATATCCAAATCAATGGCGGTGATGGGACTGGAGAACACATGGAAGTTCCTAATCCTGAAAGCAACCAAGCCTAATTTTCTTTCTTTCTCTCATTCCAGAGACCAGAGAAATTTGAGTTAGGTCAGAGCTTAAAGTTTTGGGCAAGAAATCATCTTTTTCCCTCATGTTTGTGCTCTACCTGATGCTACATCAGCCTGATTGAGTTGGTGGCTGCTCTTCCAACTCAAAAATAAGCCATGGTTAGGAAGCTGAATAGGACTTCCAACATGGAAAAGGGCTGATTTGCAGAGGATTTGGGTAAAACTGCAGATCTGCAGGGTCCCTGGAGACACACACATTCCAGAAGATATCAAAAAGGTCTGACCACGTATTGACGGATGCTCCACTTACCCGAATGTGGATCTGCTCTCCCACGGTGGGAGCACTCTCCCTTTTCCTCTTGACAGCCAACAGGTCAACGAGGGGACGGATGGTCATTCCCTGCAAAGTGACCACAATGCAAAAATCAGCCTTTCCTCACATCTGATTTTCCTGCACTGGAACAAAAGCCACCAGTGTGGGGCTGTGAGCCACAGCAACCTTGTTCTGGTGTTCGAGCAGCCTCTCTCACCTGCCCTGCTTTCCTGGTAGGATAAAACCTCCAAAGCTTCAACAGGACCAGAAACTGTTCTCCCAGGTGTACCCCACACACTTTGTTTGCACCTGGTAGGAACCTGTCAATGGGAGCTCACGGAGAGGCTTCAGGATGGGGGGAGGCACCGAGGGGAAACCTCCGCTCGCCTCCTCCGGCCTCTCCAAGACCACAAAAAGCCAACCAATAATTCCAAGGTCAAGCCTGTGGTTTGCTGTTGCTTGTGGCCTCCCAGATGGAAAGGGGCTTGAAACGATCCAAGTTCAAATGCCTGAAATGAGGATAATCCTTGAGATTTCTCAGCACGGAGCCTCCGCCAACAATTGTCTGCTAACTCCTTGAGCACTGTGTGTCACACACCATTACTCCAGCAATCTTTGATGGCCAGCCAGTGGCTAAGTTTCCTAATCAAAGCATCCACCTGGTGGGAAGGGTCAAGGGAAAAGTTTTAATATCCTTTAAGCCTCGTGAGAGAACTAAAATGCTGTTGTGGTGTGTTTCTTAGCCTGGCTTCCGTATGAAATGACTTTTCCAGGACATGTTTACAGCAAAAATGATGGAGTAGTTGATGTTTATGACTTCTGAATGTCACAAATGCTGGCACGGAGGACAGTTGAACACATTTTTAATTGCAGAAACAATCAATGTGTCATTTTAATAGCTAATAGCAATAAAAAATGCGTCGCTATTCAGAGTCAATAACACAGAACTCGCAAATTCCGAAATAACAGATATTACAAAAATTAAGTAGAGACTGTGCAATTTGGCCTCTTGCCTTCCTGGATAATCAGCCACAGTTGTTTCCATATTAAAGCAGCGTTTGGGACTGTTATGGGAATCCCATGTGTCATTCCAGGCCACACATCATTTCACAGCACACCTGCAGGTCCCCAGTGACGGTCCTCCACCCACCGGGGATAACTCATCCCAGGGAGTGTCTGACGGCTCCGTCACGGCTCACACAACATTTTCCACCTCCAGCAATCCAACGGGACAGTGCAGGCATCAACCAACCTCCCCCCTCCACAATTGTTGTATTTGCTCAGAATTTCATGGCAGAGGTCAGGGGCCAGTAAGCTGGGAGAGCGAACTTCCAGCAGTATTTGATTTGAAAACCACACCGAGAGGCAGAACAATGAGTGGGTTTGTGACATTCCAGACAAGCCCAGAGAGCTCCCCAGAGGACTTCCTGGTCTACATGGCACATATCCAGCCTGCCTGGAAGCACTGAGGACTTGAGAATTGCTCAGTCAACCTCCTCAAAATGATTAACCAGGCTTGTTGTGGGAAGAGCCTTACACAACTGGGTCAGGAAGGCCAAAGGAGAGGAGTTTCCTGGCTTGTGGAATGCACTGATAGAGCCACGGGTGGCCAAGCCCAACTGTTCATGGGCTGGTCATTCCTCTGTGGCACAAGAGTTTCCAGCCAGCAGGAGCAGGATTTCCAAGGGAATCATAGGATGAAGTGGGTTTGAGCTCTGACAAGATGCTTTGCTGGCCCAAACCAGCCTAAAAGGGCCCAAAGGATCTCTGCCTTGGTTTTGGTCCTATTTGAACACAGACACTCCCCATCAAGTCAGTATTGAGATCACTGTGAATATAAAGAAAACATTTTGCACAAAACAGCAACAAAAATGTCCACTATGCAAAGAAGTTGTTTCACAGCCAATATTTCTCTTGCCCTTTCCACACAGAGTGACCATGAAAGACGCTGGGATGGTAAAAATATTCTCTCCCCAATAATGCATGCATCCATCCATGTGTCTGGCAGCAGCACCATAAACTTGATTTGCAAACCCAGGTTTTTGAAGGTTCACTTTAATCCCTGCTTCTGTTATATTTACCCACCTTTTCTGCGCTGAGCTCCAGAAATATCTTTCTGCCTCAGGTTTTAAGCAAGTTTCCTGGTTTTTTCCTCCTCCTGTTTTCGTGGTGGGCCCGGCACTGCAGGTCCCTGGAGCCCCAGCACAGCCCCTCTTTGCAGACACGACGTTCCCGTGAATGGCTGAAGGTCAGGGGCTCTCCCCGGCGACACGGGGATCCTGTTTAACTCTCACCCTTTTGCACGGGGATGACATCACCAGCTGAGCTTTGAGGTTACACAAAAGCCCTTTTCCCGGCCCAGGGAAGGATTTCCCGAAGCCTGGAGCTGCCGCCTTAGAACAACCTTTGTGTGAGGCTCAAGAGCTGCTCTGCGTGAGCGGACGTGCCCGGGGACTGGGGCTTTTCAATTTCTCACCCATATTTGCATCTTAAAACTCGTCAAGCTCCACCTAAGCACATCCCCCCCACCCTGGCCCCTGCTCTCTCCTTTCAGGCTGAGGCTGTGCCCAGTCCCACTGCCCTGCAGCTCCCAGCTCCGATCCCGTCGGCACAACACACTCCGATCCCTCCTCCACCACTTTTCCAGCTCATGATGAGCATTTAGGTGGATGTGGGGAAACAAAATCAACCCCAACCCTCCACATTGTCCAAGTGCTCAACACCAGCCTGAGGGGTTCATTCAGGAAAAGCAGAAGGAGTTTGCTCTGGGGGTGATGCGCAGCCTCAGGGCCACTTGGCAGCTGCCACCGCGAGCCAACATCTCCGAAAGGCCCAGAAACATCTCAGCTCCCTCCGTCCGAGGGCAGGAGGAGGGTGGCTCCTGGTCAGCAGCTCCACACAGACCTCGTGTCCTTGACCAGGAGCGCCCACGGAGTTTTTCTACGTGAGATCTTTCCCAAACCTCCACATCCCACTCACTTCAGTCCTGTGGAGACCCACTCTTTACTTTTTGGGATAAACAAAGGGTGGACATCAGCCTTGCTCACTTCAGCACCAGACAAGCCCAATTTTTCCACCACATTCTCCTTCAAATGTGGCTGTGTTTGCCAGATGAACTAAAAGCTGTATTTTAGAGAAGCCCTTCGAGACTTGCAGCTGGTCAGAGAAGAGCAGGGAGACATCCAAGGCCCTCATCCCACAGAAAGCTGCAGGAATGGTTTTACCACTAGATGTCACAGCAATGCCGAGAGCTGCCGCTCCTCCCGAGCCCTGGAGCACCAGAATTCCTTAAAACTCAGTGCTGGAGCACCAGAACTTACAGCCCCAGCGTGAGGGACAGGAACCTTCTCCATCAGACTCCTGGAGGGGACCTAACCCCGAATTTGTGCCCAATACTGGTTTTACCTGTATGAACACGGTGAAGAGGATGACAACAGTTGTTGCTGCAATGAAGAGCTTTTTCCTGTGGAAGTCAGGCAGCAGGAAAACCAAAGAGAAGCAAATGGCCCCTCGGAGCCCCCCGTAGGCGATGATGAACTGGTCCTTACTGGTGATGGTGTTCACGTGAAATCTGTTCACAAAGAAAGTCAGCACCAGAACCCCTGAAAAGCAGGAAAGAAGATTGAGGCACATCAATCAAATAGAACAATTAGAGAAAACTCATAATCTTGCATTTTCCAGTGAAACATCATGGAATTGGTAAACACCAACCACGAGGAACTGGCCAGGGCACAAGGGGGTATATTCCCAATATACCACTGGAGAATTTTTTTTTTCCAGTCTGTTCCAACAGGTTGAAATTTGCTTTGTCCAGATAAAACTTAATCCTCAGCATATTTCTGATTTGGGGGATTACAAATATTGACTGGCCACAGTCCTGAAATATTGATTAATTGATTTATTCTAATTGGTGATAACAAACGACTGAATTGCTCAGATTACAAATGCTTTCGAGGCAAATCATCAGCAACAACTTAGCCACAAATTACCCTCCTATTTCCCAAAGTTTCCAAGCAGTAGCTTGGATAAGTAGCCATATTCCACCTGTGTTAATGTCATTTCTTTCCCTCAGATTTATACTGTACAAATTGAAGGCCACGTGAGGTGACACAGCAATTGCTGTGATTTACAGCCATTTGCAAATGCACCAACAGATGCAGAAAGGTGCAAAAAGTCAGGCCTTAAATCAGTGGGCCGTGATTTTAATACCAATGGATGTGATAAACATCTTATTTCCCAAAGATTAACGGCCATTGTGAGACCTGATGGCAGTGCCTGTCACTGACTTTTGGTAGGAGTTATTTGGAGCCACAGCACTGTTGCTTTTCTAGAGGGTGTTTGTAAAAGAAATAAAAACAGTGCATTTAATATGTACATATCAAACATCTTCCCACACACCTCCAGCTAAAAATATCTGAACTTTGACTGTACATCGGAGGAGTTTGAAGAAAACAAAAAGCTGGGGATGTTTGGGAATAGGGAACTCAATTGTGAGCCTTGTGACACCTTCCCCATCTCCGGAGCTCTGCAGAACTGGTGGCCAGACCAGCAGATTGGAAGCACTTGGGTGTCAAGGTTCTTTGTAACTTAAAAAATAAATAAAACAAAGCCTCCCTCGAATCACATCCACCCCTACTCTACAGCTCAGGCAGTGCCGATGATTTAAAGGAACAAAATTTACTTGAGCTGATATCCTGGCCTTTGTCTTAATTTAATCCTTCCTCATAAGTTATTATTAGCATTCCCTAAAGTAATTCAAGGCCAGTTTGCTCCAAGAGATGACATGCAATTAATCATCGTGAGCAGAATGAATTTTCTCCTGGAGATACCTTGGGAAAGAGCAGGAGGAAATCTCCCCAGGGCTTGGATGTCAGCAGAGCCCCAGTGCTGCCATGCAAGAGTTCTATTTTCCTTTTTAGATGATCTTCCTCAGACCAAAGGAATTCCCCAGATTTCAGCAGAATCATTTCTCAAATATTTAAAGCACTGGGAGCTTCTGTGAAGGAGTGGGGTATGGTTTACACACCACTGCCCACCCAAAAATCCCCAATTCCTGCAAGGAAATGTAGGGGCACCTCCCAGTTCTGGATCAGTGCCTCAAGCACCTCCAGAATCCTAGAATCCCGGAATGGTCAAGATTGGAAAAGCCCTCCAAGATCATCAAGTCCCACCATTCCTCCAGCACTGCCAAGGCCACCACTAACCCATGTCCCCACACATTTTTTGAACATTGCCACACCCACACATTTTTTGAACATTTCCAGGGCTGGTGTCTCCACCACTGCCCTGGGCAGCCTGTTCCAATGCTGGGCAACCATTTCCATGAAGAAATTTTCCCTACTATCCAATTATTAATTAATTATTAATTAATCCAGAGCTGCTGGATGGCTCTGAGCAGGCCAAAGTCTAATCTCAACCACCATCTCCAAGGCAGGAGTTTTCCAGCCTGGCTTGGTGCAGCCCCTTCCCAGTTCTCCCCCTCCTAGCTCCCTGACAGCTTCCCGGGAAGGTGCAGGAGGACAGGAACACCCTGTTCTGGACCATTCAGACACTTCCAGCCCTGGTTTGTGTGTTCTTATTTAATTCCAGGGGGATTTTGACTGGAAAAGAGTTTTCTCTGCTAGCTGCAGCCCGAGCCCTTCCCTAATAATGTGCTGCATAATTTGAGCTGCTCTTAGAAGGGCTGTGCTTAGGGAGGATTTTTGGGGTGCTTTTGTAGCATTGTCATATTCTTATATCTTGCAATGAAGAGTTTTTGAACTAAAAAAAGCCAAACTCACTCAGAACTCCTTTTATGTGAGCAAATAATTTAAGAGAAACCACTTAATGGTAATAAAACACTTGAATGTACAAAAAACTGACTAATGAGCACATTTCCAAGTATGGTGCACAGTTATTAAAACAAACTTTGGCATGTCCTAACAGCTAATAAACCTCATTCTGCTCTGCCTTGCTAATCATGTCCTAACCTATTTAAACAATTTCTTGAAGTGTCTGTCAAATTTGAGTTCACTGCTTGACTCACTGGTTTGTAAACATAAATCCCATTGAATGTTTTTTAGCTCTCGAATTCTTTGCAAAAAATGTGTGCTGTTATATTCACAAATATTGTCAATATATAAAAATACCCATAACTGAGGCACTCTGCACTCATTAGGTGCCAAACACTGAGGGAAGAATGGAGGTCCAGCCTCCCCCAACACAGAATCAGCACAAGATGCAACTGAGGAGAACAGAAACACAACACATCTATTTTTTCTGGTCATTTACAATGCATGAAAATGGGATCCCAGGGAATTCTGGGACCAGGACTTGGGTTTTCATCGTAATTGTGGCTAAAGAAACTGCAGAGATCAGTTATCAAGAGAGCATTTTCATGCCTTGCTCCTCATTATCACTGACTTTTGGCCGCTTTTTTGCTGTGAGGTTGGTCAAACACCCTGACAGGTTTTCCAGGGGTGCTGCAGAGTCTCCATCCACCGAGATAATCAAAAGCCATCCGGACATAGTCCTGCCTGCCTGACCCTGCTCAGGCAGGGGGTTGAACCAGATGGTCTCCACAGACTCCTGCCAACCTCAACAATCCCCCAATTCTGTCATTTTCAGCCCTGACCTGAAATTCTTGAGTAGGAACAGAAGTATCCTCACAGTTGAGGTCCCAAACCTCATCTGCCCGGGACAGCTACTGGGATGTTCCTCCAGTTTCCCAGTGAAGGATGCTGCAGTACACGAGCTTGTTATGAATTAAATCCCTTAAACAGCCACAATTCAGAACAGGGGGTCAGAGGCCCCGTGGTTTTTCACAGATCTCTGATCCCAAGGGATGTACCTACAAATTCCCTCCTGTTGGGAGAATACCAAGGGACTGAGAGACACTGAAATGGAAGAGGAGATCGTGGCAATGGAAGAGATCATGGCAATGGAAAAGAGGTCAAAAAGACAGAGGCATTGATAAAATAGATCTCATGAGAGCTTCTGTTTACCACCAGTGAGTGCACAGAGCAGGGAACTGCAGCAAAATGCAAAACCTGGAATTAAGTAAGATGGAGGAGTAGGGAAGCATTAGCTGGGATGTGCCAGATCAGTCCTAGCATTCCCCTCTGGAATAATCACAATGCAGAGCGAGCAGAAAAGGATGATGGAGGGGCAGAGCATCCTCTCATCGAATGGAATCCCACTCCTCACTCCCATAAACAATAACATACATTAAAAATCAATATCTACAATTTCCCCTACCAAGTGCTCTCCAAATGAGACAGAAAATGACCGTGAAGCAAATGTAGGGCCAGTTCCACTCGTGGTTTTCTCCGATGGTGGAAACTCCGAGGAAGATGAAGATGAGGGTGTCGCTCACGCTGCTCCACATCTTCATGAAGTACTTGACTGTGGTGTGGGACTTGAGGGAGATGTTGGCCTCCACGTAACGCTTCATGCCCATGGCACAGGAAATGATGCTGAGGAAGTGAAAAACAAACAATGGAAAAGAAACAATATGTTTTTCTACTTTAACACAGAAAATCAACACATCAGTTCTGAGAAAAGTGGGTTTCATCAAGTCTTGGATGTTTGCAGACATCTCACTGAGGGGAGATTCGCTTCCTACATCAGGCCAAGAGTATCAGGACCACCAGGGCAATAAAATACTTTATAGGTTGCCCAAACTGTCCAAATCTGTTTTTTAACAGATAAAAAATTCATCACCTGTCACATTTTATCAGAGCACAAAGCAACACCTCCAACTAACACCCACCTCTTCCCATCCCAACACACTGTTTCCAGTTCTTTACTTTGCCAAACTCTGACCTTGCAATTGCCTGGCAATTTTTCATGGATAATTGGTTCTTCAAGTCCCAGGGAACATGGGGTTAGCCTAATTCATCACCTTTTCAAATCAATACATTTTCAGGCCAGCAATCCTAGAAGGTCAAAACAATTGAGTGCTCGAAGTGCTGAAGCTCCATTTTTTATATTTTAACCTGGACCAAAACATTTTGTTCTAAGTATTGCAGCAGCAATAGAAAAAGGGCTTTAAATTTCCAAGATCTGACTTCCATTGCTGCTTGGTAAGGCCATCCATATTTTTATTGCATTGAAAACAGCTTCCACGGGGAACACCACAATGTTGGATCACAGAAAAGCCAACAGAGAAACAGATCCTTGGCTTGTCCCTGGCTCTGGTTGTGATCTGGCCACACAAGCTGTGACCAGGACAGGCAAGTAACCCAAACAAAGCTGTTGAGAGAGGTGGTGGCTCACCCAGAACTATCAACCAAGAGCTGCTCAGAGAACTGCCAGACAATTACGGCTTTGCACTGAAAATACCCCATTTAACCCCAGAATTTCACACACTCTTCACATTATTTTGAAGACACAAACATTTGGGTCTGTCCAAATTTAAAACTGGGCTTTAGGGAGATGATTTGTGGCAAAAGCAGAGGATAGGGAAAGTCAGAATTGGGAAAGCTGCCATGCTTTTGCTGAGGAATGGGATTCTCTGTTATCCAGCAGCAGGAGACCAAGATTCAAATCCCTTTTTCACCAAATGTTTGAGTTCACATCTTTAATCTCCTAAGAAAATCTACCAATATATAAAAATATTTTAAAACACGTCTGGTTTGATTTATCCTTTTTAGGTCTGACCTGCTTTGCCAGAAAGAGCAACAGGGATTGAACCACAGGCTAAAAAATAATAATAAATTCTTCAGTTTCTGTGTCTGCCTCAATAAATAGTGGGGAATATAGCTCCAGTTGAAAACTAAGAAATCCAAGTATTTATGGGCAAGCAACTTCCAGAGCTGTGGTTTGGGAATGCTTATTGGAGAATGGACATGGGATCACACCAGGGTCACAGAAAGGGAATAAACTTGTCTTGTCCTGGCTAAAGATGGACATTGCCACCAAGGCAAGGGGCAGGAAAAAAAAAGAGAAAAAGAAAGGAAAAAATCAAACTAAAATCCATTTGCAGAACAGTGTCACAGACTGAGCTGTATGCAGATATTTTATATCTTTTGGACTATGTAGAATTGATTTTTTTGGCAATCAAATTATTTTTCAAAGAAACAAACTGCCAAAAGCTATTTCTTATAATACAGTATTCCCTGGCCACAGCAGAATGAATTGTTTGAACTCCAGATCTATAAGAGAAGCATTTATAATTTGGCAATTAGAAGGGCACAGTGCAGGAATCAGCTGCCTTTGCCATTGTTTTGCTTTAGAAAAAAATGCATTATTCAAAAGAACAGCAAATGGGTTCCATAATGGGTACAGCAGATTGTGATTGATAGAAGGAGACACCATTAGGATTGAATGCTTTCTGCTCCACGATGATTATGCAGCATATTTATTTCACTGTTCTGTCTCGCACTCCTATAAATAGGCTTTTCCTACCTATTCCCAGAGCTGAAATTGTTTTCAGTAACACTCAAATATTGCTCCTATTAACCAGCCAAGGAAACAAAATCTGCAAGACGCAGGAATGGTTTATATCCAAAGCAACATCATTAGCTTTAAAATAGATCTCCCAGATACTCCTGTGCCGAGCTGGGAGCCCACTGCATTTTTTTATTTTCTTTTTATCTTCCTTCTCATCAACTGCACAGTTGTTTACACTGCAGCCACTGATGCAGGGTAGGTGCACTCTGGAGTCCTTGGGGGAATGTTAAGTGGTTGTGATCCTCAGCAGCAGCTGACTCAGTTTGGGTAGGAGAACCACACTCAACAGATACCAGCCCACAGAATGCAGAAGGGCTGGATTGCTCTGGTTTTCCTCTCTCTCTGCTTTCCAAGGTGGGATTTTGGTGAACATTGGGGTCATTCTGGCTATTTTTGTCTCAGCATCTGCTCTGCCAGTGAGATTCCCAACAACGTAAGCACAAAGCTTAATCAGTCTCTTAAAACCGAAGGATCTGGCCCAAAACTATTCATTTTATTGAAAGATCTACCCAGTTAAAAGAAAAATAAATTTCAGCTTTGGCTGAAATGGAACAGCAGATTTCCAGTGTTACTGGAGACAGAGACATTGGGTGGCACCTGAGCCCATGAGCTGTGTCTGAGCTTCTGGAGCCAAGCCAGAATCTCCAAAGCAGAGGTTTCCATTAGAATCCTCTGCTCCCAAAAAGCAGGAATATATCAGGCTTCAGTTCCCATCCCATCACTCTCTGCTCTGTCACACCACGGGCTGCCAGGCAGGACACGCAGATGGGGAAGGGGATGTGAGAACAGACTTGCTGCAAACCAAGACCAAACCATTCCAAGGAGCCGACTAAATCCTCCTTGTAACTCTTCCCATGTTGGGTTTGACTGGGCCACACGGAAAATAACAAAATAAGCCAAGAAACTTCTTCTGGCTCTGCCAAACCTACCAGACATCTCACTGTTGGAACATCCGGCCTTTCCAAACAAAAACCATGGAGCTCAAACAAACATTCCTCAAAAACCTACATAAATCCATCAGCAGCCATCAATGTGCAATTTAGGAAACAGAGCTACACTTGGAGAGAGCCCTGCTTCGCGTCACACAAAGATTTCCAAACTTAAAAACATTTTGGATGTTTTTCAGTGAATATAGGCAGGAAGTTTTCCTGGAGAGAGGAGCTGCTGGGCCACACTTACGCCACGATCCCAGAGAGGTGGAACATCTCTGCAGTGAGGTAGGACAGGTAGCTGTACAGGAACACAAAGAGGGGCTCGATGACGCGGATGTCCTTGGTGAAGCGCGTGGTGAAGGCGGCGGTGAACCCAAAACTCAGCCCCACTAAAACTCCTCCCAGCCCAACCACGAAGAATTTTCCAATTCCGGCAAAAACATCCACACTTTTGATGGTCGGCATCTCACAGAAAGAGCGAAAGAGCTTGTAGAGCACCTTGGGGAGGAAAGGAAAAAGGGAAACAGCTGTTAACAGGAAGTCCACCAGATGTGGTCATGACACCAAATACACTGCTGGGATTTCTGCCAGTGCAGCGTCACCTCCTGCCCCGGAGGTCTGGTCCCCACCAGGGCACTGCGGTGGCCCTCATGGACAATTCTGTCCCCAGACATGGAGTCAAAGAGAAACCTGAAAACTTCTAAGTTCACACAAGTGCTGCCCAGGATGTCAGGCCAGAGAACTGAACCAGGAATCCTCTGCTAGAAGGGGTTGTTGACGCCTTTTCCCTCAACAAATCACAGAATCACTGAGGTTGGAAAAGCTCTCCACAATCATCAAGTCCAACCATTAATCCAGCACTGCCGTGTTCACCAATAAACCATGTCCCCAGGTGCCACATCCACATGGTTTTTAAACACTTCCAGGTGTGGTGACTCCAATACTTGACCACCCTTTCCATGAAGAAATTTTCCCCGGTCTCCAATCTAAACCTCCCCTGCTGAGGCCATTTCCTCTCATTCTGTCACTTGTTCCCTGGGAGAAAAGACCAACCCCCCCGGCTACAACCTCATTTCAAGGAGTTGTAGAGGGAAATAAAGTCTTCCCTGAGCCTCCTTTCCTGCAGGCTGAGATCTCCCATCCCACCATCATCTGAACCTCCTCAGCACCATCCTCTGCAGGTTAAATACCCTAATTCAGGCTGGTCCTTACCACGGTCACAGCGTCATTGAGGAGCGATTCCCCAAAAACCAGGATGTGCAGCTTCTCGTTGACATGGATCTCCTCAAAGACGGCCAGCACGGCCACGGGGTCCACGGCGGCGATGAGGCTGCCAAACAGGAGGTTGTGCAGCAGGGACACGTCCTGCAGCTGGAAGGCTTTCACCTGGCAGATCCCATAGAGGGAAAAGCCGATCCCAAACACGTTCCAGATGGTGCCCACCACCGCGTAGAGCAGGATGGTGCCGATGTTCTCGAAAAAGGGGCGGCTGGGCATGAAGTAGCCGGCGTCCAGCACGATGGGGGGCAGGAGGTAGAGGAAAAAGATGTCGCTGTCCATCACTGGTGGTGACCTATCATTTAATCCATAGATGATTCCCCCCATGATGAGTCCCACAAATATCAACAAACAGCTTTCGGGAACGACAGAAGGCAGCTTGTTGTAGAGATGGAACCCTGGAGGGCATGGACAGACAAAACTGGTGTTATCTCACCAGCCCAAACCCTCAGAAGGTCCCCACGCTCCCCCTGTCAGCAGGTTACACCTCAGAGTAGCACAAACAAATTCACCCAGTGAGGGTGAAGTCGTTCAGAAATTGGTTAGAAAATCTAAAAATTACAGAAAATACCAAAATTTCTCAAATTAATGCCAGTTCAGACCTCATTTCATCACAGCATAAGGTTAGAGAGATATATTGAGGTAATAAACAAAAAGTAATAATCTGCATAAATAAAACAGTGTTTGGAATTATTAATTATGTAATCTCATCAGCAGCCCATCTTCAGCACGAACAGAAATAGCAACTGCTAATTTTAAACATAATACAGATTCTATACATTAAAAAAAATCACAAAAAGCCTTCCCATTAATTATATATAGTCCACTTTTAATATTATTTAATCATTAGCATTTAAAGCTAAAAAGCTAAAAAATGCCCAATCAAGCCTGTCTTGTGCAATGCCCAATGTTAGAACAACCACCACAAGTACAAGGTGAGTTATTAAAAGAAAAAGTCATTGAAACAAAGCTAATTGGAATAGAAATAATACCTTTTTTAAATCTCTGAACATTATTATGTCTTCATGCATATGACTAGAATGGGAGTCTCATTATGTAGCATGAAATTAGTGAGACAAAAAGACCATTTCCATCTGAAAAATTCTGATCTAACTCAATCTTAGAGACTTCTCCATTCTGAGAAAAAGAAATAAAAGAAAAAATGCTGTAAAATAACTTTCACAGCAGTAATTTAACAGAATTGAAGACAGTTCCTGGAGAAATATATTTTCACTTTCCTGTGCCCAGTTTTGCAGGGAAACAAAGACAAGATCAGATATTTTGCATAGCTTAAACTTTTCTTAGACATCATTGCACAGACAATTGGTGCAAAGAGATTTTATTTTAGGCTGTGTAACACCCTGAACATGGATGGAATTATTCCTTGGCCAGACACTGAGCACTTTTAGAAGAATAAGGAATCTTCATTTTAAGATGAAGATGTCAGTGGACAACCTGCACAGAGCATGGCTGGCAAGAAAATCAAGCTGAACACACTACCTTGGTGTGTCCTGCAGTTAAATCAAATTCCTCCTCCTGGACACCTGGTATTTTTCCTCCTAACAGCAACAGCATTCCCAGGTGTGAATTTCTAGATGGAAAAACACCATTTCCAACCTAAAATACTACTTGTCTTCCACCTGTGCAGCGTGTCTGTGAATCCTGAGAGTTTGGCAGGTAACCTCAGGCTCCAAGACTGGAGAGGAGGTGAAGCAAAGGCCACCCCTGCCCACACCACCCCCACAGAGATTCCCCGTCCCACCTCATCCTCTCAGGAGGCCTCACCTATCTTAGCCAAGGATGCCAGCATGATCCAGAGCGTGATTTCAAAGGGCACCTGGACGTGCTGATAATCCAGAGAGAAGAACGCGTGCTCCGAGGAGTCGTTGCCCTGGGCTTCCTCGGCAGCCCAGCTGATGTTCTCCAGGATCATGTCCTCCAGCAGCGGCTCCTGCAGGGCTCCCACCCGCGGGGCTTGGAGGACGCAGGAGAGCCAGGACCCAGCCAGGAGAGCTGCAGCTCTGTGTCCTTGGCTCTCCATGTCCCTGGAAGCCGCTGGCTGCTCCCGCTGCGGTGGGTGAGCGGTTGGAAGCGCTGCCGGAGACACCGGCGCTCGTGGGAGTGGCTGCAAAGCGAGGAGCAAATGCTCCACCTCGGGCTGGTTTCCCTCCCTGGTCCATCAGTTTCCAGCTGGGAGATCCCACTGGACATTGGTGCTTTTTGGTGCCACGTGCCGAAATAGGGGCTCCTCCTGTGGATGCTTACTTGAGGAAACACATCATGTGCCCTCAGACCAACAGCACAACTCACATTTTAGTCCCAACTCTTGATTTACTTTGGGTCCCAGTCCCTCATAAACCCTTCTTGGAGGGGAAAAAAATAACCTTCACTGCTGTTAGAACAGACAGACTTGACAGAACAGGTCCCATAAAAAAACCCATCCCAAAACAGCTCCATCCCACAGGGGGCTTCCCTGGATTTCTGCAGTGCCCACACGGAGAACACAACACAAACATTACTGGAGATCAGTTTTCATTTGGTAAAACAAGCAAATCATACAGTTTGTTGGGCTAAATACAGAGCTGCAGGAATGGAGGGCACCTGTGTGGGACAAATAAGGCTCTACAATTGCTTAAAGCTTCCTATAAAAAAGATTTACAGGAAAAGTTCTCTTCATCTCTCTTGAAAACAGCATCAAAACCCAAACTGCTCAGAAGAGTTGGAAAAATGGAAAAATAAAGGTAGCTGCAATAGTGTTTAACCGATTTTAATAACACAGACAAAAAAAAAATACGAGTTGGGTCAAATTCCTCCATTGTGAAGCTTCATTTATGTTGATGATGTTTCAAGAGGCACAAATTTAGCCCAAAGAACACTGGTAATTAAAATCCGGGGCCCGGGGCTGTTGCCAGACGGATCGATGGCCTATTTGTTCCCTTCAGCCGCCTAAGTGACACCAAAATCGAGTGCCAGTGACAGGCTGGTGACCCACTTCCGAGCTGTGGAGGCCCAGGACACAGATCCTGGCCTCAGCACCACACGAGCTCCCCTTCCTCATCCCATTTGTAAAGTGAGAGGAGCATAAATTTTGGAAGCCAGGAGGGATGCAGGGATACACTTGAGGAGCGACTGCTTTCTGCTTTACCAGGGTTAGTTCGAATTTCATAGAATCGCGCAATGGTTTGGGTTGGAAAGGACCTTAAAACTCATCTCATTCCAGCCCCCTCTCCATGGGACACATCCCAAGATCCCAGGTTGCTCCAAGCTCCATCCAGCCTCAGCCTTGGACACTTCCAGGGATGGGGCAGCCACAGCTTCTCTGGAAAACCTGTGCCAGCGCCTCTCCACCCTCACAGGGAGGAATTTCTTCCTAAAATCTAACAAGAAGTCACTCATTACTCTGAAGAAGGGAGTACAGTGCTCTTAACAGCAATTAAGAAGTAATTAAGAAATTATTTAGCCAGAGGAAGAGCAATGGAAGCAGCTCTGAGCCTGGGCTCACATCCCAAGCCATCATATTTCCTCTTTCTGTTGAAATATTTGGTGTTAAGAGTTTGAGGACTTGTTCCATTTGGCAGCATGGAAAAGGAGTTCTGCCAGCCTCCCATTCCCTTCCATTCCCAAATGATCCATTTTGTCTTTTGCTATTCTCAGGAAAAAAAAAGCAAGAAAGTTAATGTTCACCTACATTTCCCTTAAGCCAAAAATGAAATATTTGCATCTTGAAGGGGGAAAAAGCCTTGCACAGTAGGGAGCTCAACAGCATCCTGGAAACTCGTTTTGTGTGTAGAATCGATATTTATTTAATAATGGAGCCAGAAAAAAACCCCAACAGAGCTACAACAGAATTTGAGGAAGGTCAACAGGGAGGATAAATTTTCAAATATGCTGTTTTTCAAAGAAAGCTGCCTTATAAAATCATGGAATCATTAAGGTTGGAAAAGACCTCTAAGATCATCAAGTTCATTATATATTAGCTATGAATAAGCCAAAAGCCAAAGACAAAATGTTTTCCCAAAGTTCTATTATAACAGGATTCGTGCTGTTCCTCTGGTAATGGCTATTGATATTATTGATCCACTTTTTCATGTGAGCACTATTTGATCTAATGTTTATGGACAGGCTTTCATTTTTTCCCTTTGTAATGCTCTTGCCCACATTTTTTGGTCTCCAGGCTGGATTTTGATCTCCACAATTGTGCTGAGAGGCATCCTGCTCCTGGTAGGATGAGGAAGACTGGGAGAAGAACAGAGTTATTGTGGGATGTGGTATCAGTGACCAAAATTCAGGCTCCTGCAATAAAAACGTGACATTTCTGCACCCTTTTCCCTGGGGAACACTCACCTCCTGACCACAGGCAGCCCCACAAGTACCATGGTGGATTATCCGTGAGGGAGCTCTTGGCTTTCCCTAGGGAAACCCTTCAGTGCTCCATGCTGAACTCTGGGACAGAGATCAGCCAGACAATATTTGGGAGCATCCACGTGATGTTTCAGTGTTACCACTTTCTTTTTTTTTTTTGTCCCTTTTTAGAAGTAAATCTTTTTTTTCAGCTTACCCTAAAAACCTCCAAACCACTCATCCCACTTCCACTTCTGGGAAGGATCCCACCCGCAGCTATTGTGGGCGGCAGGAACAGGAAACCGTGGAAAACCCCGAGCCATCACGTGGGGTCTCTCAGCACATCACAGGCCACGGGGACACAGAAGTAACTTGGTGCTGCAGGGAGCTGGGGAGCCTCGTGGGCACCCAGAGCCAGGAAGGCTGAGATTTAATAAAACATCAGTGATTCCAGTCAAAAATCTGGGTTTAAGGAGAATTCGAACACAATTACATTGAGCAGCTGGGATATTGATAAGGAACAAGTTAAAAGGGAGGTGTGAGCACATTCTGCCTCCTTACTAGTGAGATCTTGGATATTTAATTCATGGATTTCACCCCAGTGTGGAGATCAGTTCCCATTTATTGGCTGCCCTCAGGACACCACATCCTGGTCCCACACATTGTCAGGAGAAATCCACGCTTTCCCTGAAGTTTTTTACCTGCTGGACGCAGCCTTTGGTTTCTCTCCATGGAACAAACACCAGCAGGTGCCTATTCCCAAGGATGTCTTTGTTATATAAAATATCCAATAAAGCTGTCCCCAAGCCATTTGCCTGTGATCAGTGACCTGTCCTTGCTGTTGGATGGCTGGGCTGGAGCAGAGCCTGGAGAGCAAAGGGAAAGGGAGCTGTGCCCGTGGCCTTTCCCAGCGTGCAAACACCACCAGCACCAATATCCACACACAGCATTTCACACTCTGATTTGTACAAATTTAACATGTGCAACATGAATGTTTTTTGCTTTCTATTCCAGGAAAGTGTCTTTTTTAAATTCAACTACCAGGAAAGAGGAACAAAATTTGTTAATTTAAAACTTCAAGGCAAGATTTTCAGGAAATCAGCGCGCAGTTCTCTTCCCTATTCCATTACGTTCACAAATCTCACTCATTTGGAACAAAGAACCAACACAGCTTAAAATAAAAAAGTGAGAGCAGGTCTGGGTGTTCTCTCACTCGTCTTTGTTAACTTTTGTTACCTCTCCGATTAGTAATTAATTACTGAAATTTCAACTTCATACAGTTGAGCAATAGAGCAAGGGAATAAATGGTCTGTGGGCCTTACAAATTTGGCAACGGAAAATAGAAGTGTGTAATCACCACAGATGGGGAATGAGAACTAAGAACAGCAACACAGCAGATTAAGAAATTGTATTATTGCATAAAATTAGAAACTTTTTTGAGGAGGATCAAGGATCCCTAAATAGCAAATGAGAGCCCAGGAAAGCAAAGCCTCTGTCTCCCGACACAGGAGTGAGAGGCAGGAAAATCCTTCCTGCACCAGCATGGGGAGAAAGGATAAAAAAATCATGGGATGACAGACTGGTTTGGGTTGGAAGAGACCTTAAAAATCATCCAGTGCCACCCCCTGCCATGGGCAGGGACACCTTCCACTAGCCCAGGTTGCTCCAAGCCTGGCCCTGGGCACTTCCAGGGATGGAGCAGCCACAGCTGCTCTGGGTACCCTGTGCCAGGGCCTCCCCACCCTCACAGCCAGGAAGTTCTTCCCAATATCCCATCTATCCCTGCCCTCTGGCAGTGGGAAGCCATTCCCCCTTGTCCTGTCACTCTGGGCCCTTGTCCAAAGTCCCTCTCCAGCTCCCTTGGAGTTCCTTCAGGCACTGGAAGGGGCTCTAAGCTCTCCCCAGATCCCCCTCAGTTCTCCCAGCCTGGCTCCATAACAGAGTTGATATTCCCAGAGAGTTCCACAGAGTCCAGAGCCCCTATTCCAGCTTTACCCAACTAAAGCTACATTTAGGAAAGATGCTGTTCCCACTTACCCTCAAGGAGGAGCAGCAGTGGTGAGACATGGAAAACCCCTGCAAGTCTCAGCTCTTCTTCTGGGGCTGGTTTTAGTCCCAGCTCCTCAGGATCCTGCAATTTCCCTTCTCCAGGAGAAGCTCCTCAGCTCCTTGCTCACCTTTCTTTCAAAACCACCACGAAATAAAGCCCCAGGAAAAGTGGTGAGACACCACATTGTTCCCAAGGCACTGCAGTTTAAAAGATTGTAAAAATAGCAGCAAATTCTCTCCTCCAAAGAGAGCCCCAAACACACATCCCAAGGAAAACAAAGCCCTGATGGACACAGACCACAGAGGACTCCCAACACATTCTGTGCAAGTTTCAGTAACTCAGCTCCAGAGACAAACCCCCACTTTGCTCCAGTGCACCAAATATTCCTCCAGATTTTCTGCCTTCCCAAAAGCACAGCCCACAAGTGAAGGGGACTATCCACAACCCCTACATGGACCAGGAAGGAAAAGGGAAGATCTTCAACCTCCTGGGATTCACAGCTCCATCCTAAACCCTTTTATTTCCCCACAGAAGGCAGACAGGGTGGGGGATGTGGGAGTGGAAGGTTCATTAGCACCTGGGCACTCATTTACCAAACGGCCACTGACCCTCACAAACGATTTATATTCCCAACAGATTGAATGGGATTACCACAAATAAATGAACTCACAGGAAAAGCAGGCAAGGATTAAGTGGTGAGGATCTTCTGGTAAAGAAAAAGAAAATTAGGTTAATTACAATGAAATATCGGGATTTTTGAAATCTGTATGTAAAACAGGAGCAAAACAGAGAGAAAAAATCAGTTTTGCTATGCCATGTATAAATTAGTGGAGAGCAAGAAAGAACACTGCTAAAAAGTAGATTTCAGCCCACAAAAAGCAGATTAGTATTTTCCATCTTGGGTGAAAAAATAAGCCACTCAGATTTAGTCTCATTTGCTTAACAAGCAAATGGCATTTTCCTGTTTAAAAGAGAGATGAATGAAAAATACAGGTATTTAGTGTTGGAGATTTTTCTGATTGCCAGATTTTTTAGTCCCAAAGGGAAGGGTTTGGCCTTGCAGGTTTTAAAACCTTCTATATTTTAACTTGAATAGAACATTAATTGATGGAAGTGCTTGTTCTGCACACCTGGGCATCCTTTTTGTGTGAAATAATCCTCCCTCCAGAGAAAGACAGACTTTGAGATTTCGTTGCAAAATGGTTGTAAAGCTCTGGAAATCCTGACCTGGAGGGTACTAAAGGAAATCACCACTAGATATCACCATTTGACTATTTAATAAATCTCAGAAAGACTGTTAATGTGTAAAAATCCCAATTATCCTCCAGGCAGATGAAGTCACCTTCTAGAGGGGCTTAATTCCCACAGATGAGGCAGGCTGGGGAACATCCTGACCAAAGGATTAAGTGGGGAAATTTAACTAAAGAGTCCGGCTTCCTAGAGGGTCTGGGTCCCAGGACCTGGTGAATATTCCTCTGTGGGAACACAGAATGAGAGCTGGATATGAAGGCAGAACTTCCCTGCCAGCATTTCTCCTCCAACATCAGATTTTCTGGCATGTGGATAAAAATCAGCTCCAGGCAGAATCTGACCATGGATGTCTGCCCTGTAAAATATGGCACTGCTTTCCTTTGTAATGAAATCCAGCTGCTGCCCTTCAGCGGGCTGGAAAAGCACCTTCCCAGGGATTTTCCCCATGGAATTTGGGTTCACTGAGGCATTTTTCCTGCTAGTGAAAACTGGCACAGGTCCAGCGCAGCTGATGGGGTTTTACTCAGACTCATAATGGGACTCCGCATCTTCCAAATATAAATAAATCCAAAGCAGGTCATGGATTGCAACATGTCAATTAAAATAAAATTGAAATTAAAATAGTATTTAAGGGAGTAATAAATGTGTTTGTCTCATCACTTTAGAAATTCCCAGATTTTGCCCCTAAAATGCATTCTGCAGCAACATCTTTCTTCCTCCAGAGAGAAATTAATTTTGAGAAGTTACTTAAATTCTGGATTAAACCTGAATAACAAATGCTGGAGGGGGTGGGGGGGAAGCACAGGGACAATATTCTTCCATGGGCAAAACTACATAAAATCAATAACAAAACACAATCTGCTTTACGTTAACCACGTGCATTTACCTGCACCTTCATTTGTGCTGTGGAAACACGTGTCATTGGGGTGGTCTAAATTATCGGTTTTCCTCAAAACACTGATGTTGTGTGGTTTTATTTTCATTCCAGCTAAAATTGTCCACATATGTAATAAAATTAATTAAAAAATGAGCTCTCAAACCAGGCCTGAGAAGGGGGGGGATGAACACAACTTGCCAACAACCTCAGGTTTTGCCAAACTCCCGTCATTTATGCGTTTTCTCCTCTGCCACTCCATTTCTGTCATGGGGATAGAGAAGCAGATCCATCAGGGATTCTCCCACTGCAGCAGCAGCTGCTGATCCATTGACTCCAGTCCCTGGGGCTGGGACTGAGGTGAGCAGCAGAGCAGCGAGGGGCTCCTCCAACGCATTCCTCGGCGCTGGGAAGGACTGAAAACCACCGGAGTCTGGAGCTCAGGTTTAACCTCCGACTTCCTCATTTCCTGAGGAAGAACCTCGTGCAATTAACTTCTTGCCAGACTTTGGCCTGAACTATAAATAGATCCCAGGGGGAACCGAGGGCTGGGGCACGGCAGCGCAAATGCCACAGAGCACTTCTTGCCACGGATAATTGCAAACCCTTTGGCTTCTGATGCCCTCTGGAATATTTCCCTCTCACCCTCGGTTAACTCATTCTGTGCACCTCCACCAAGGAAATCTGGAGAGCTCTGCCCACCCTGGACTCCTCTGGAATTTAATGAAGTCATTTGGCCTCTTCCAAAGGACCCCTGGCTTGATTTTGAACGCTGAGAAGGGGATTAATGAGACACACATGGAATTAGGGCAATGCATATGGAAGCAAATCATCCTTTTCCTCTCATGCTCCTAGAGAGCAAGGACACGATTTATGCACCAAGGTCAGTGGGAATTATGGATCAGGCAATGACCAGTCAGGTCTTGGATGTGTATGAGTCTGATTTTATTAATTTATTTCCTTATCAGGAATTATCTTTCCCTGTCATTTTAATCAGGACAGAGAAGTCCTTACTTTGCCCACTCAGATCACTTCTCCCTCAGGAGCAGCTTCTTCTCAATCCTACTGATATTTTCTTTCAGCTCAGAGATGATTCTAAGAAATGTCCAAGAAATAAAGATACTGGATTAAAACATACCAAAAAAAAAAATAAAACCACCCAACCACAAGCAAGAACACCCAACAAAAAACTTTATTAGAAAAAACTTCTGCAGAGCAGGTAACAGTCCAATTCATCTATCATTTTACAGTGGTGACATAATGAATAATTTCCAGCTGAAATATTTGCTGAGAAGCAAGAGCAAGGGGAGAAAATGTTTGAAAGCTAAACAACAATATTTCCATACCAAAATCTGCATTTAAATTTCCAAATGCAGATGTAGGAATCTTGCACTACTTTTTCAGGAATGCTGCAGTCATCTTTGCTTGCTGATTTTGCAGAAAATTAAATGCTTTTACATGTGGATGTGGCACTTGGTTTAGTGGTGCTGGGCTAATGGCTGGACTGGATGATCTTAGTGCTCATTTCCAACCTTAACAGTTCTATGATTCTATATATATTATAGGAACATGATTAACCAGTATTTTGGAGAGAAATTAATTTCAAATTCTCCATTAGAAAACAGAAAACAGTGACCTTTACTTCCCCTGCTACCAAAGGGGTTTAAGCCTTAAAATATTAATTACAACAAGTGTAGTGTGTAAATGTTTCCATTTCCCAACCTAATCCTTGGAGTGAAACACTCATACCCGAATCCCATCCCTCTCCTGAGCTCAGCAGCTCAGTCAGGATGTGAATTCCATCCTGCAGCTCCATTTTGCACCCACTATGTTGGAGATTTGGAGGTTCGGCGTGCTGAACTCGGAGCTGTTCCTGTTGGGAGCGTTGCGGGAGCTGAACAAAGCCAACGAGTGCAAGAGGGCTCCTCTGGCTTTGGAGGTTTCTATGTTCTGCTCCTGGGAGATCTGAACACTTATCTGGTCCAGGCTGTTCCTTATCCAGCTGCAGGTGAGGAGGTTTGTTATGGAACCACATCTGGCCAGGCTTTCTTCAAAAAACTGTTTGTAGAGCTCTGCCACTTTGGCTTCCATGTACTTGTTGAGTGTGGAGTTGGAAAGAGGCTCCTCACTGAGCACCATGCTCCTTTCTCCAGCTTCATCTCCAGGCAGGGACATCACACTGGGCTTTTTGGGATGCTCACATGGAATGGGGGACTGACCCAGAGGAATATCTGCGGAGAGCAGGACGGGGCCGTCGGGAAGTTCATCCCACACATGGTCCAGGACACAGCCCGAGTCACACGTGTGGCCCCCCACACGGTCCCCCCCAATCTGCAGGTCAGGATAGGTCTCGTAAATGCTGTTGCATGGCCAGGATCGGTACAAATCCACCTGGTCTAGGCTTCCTCCTCTCTTGGGGATATGTAAAGCTGGGGATGCAGTTCCTTTAGCCAGCATTTCCTGATCTTTTGCGGGCTCCTTTTCTACGGATCCCCACCGAGGGCCCCTCCCGGCTTCCACTTTGCTGCTTCTGACAGAGAGCTCCTCCCACTTTTCACATCCATCAGCAAAGCCTTTAATTTTTGGGATGTCTACAAGTTTCTGTCTCCAGATTCCCTCTTTAGCCTTTTGGGATGCAGGAGATTTGCGAGGCTTATCTTGATGACAGCTTTCTTTATAGATGAGCCTCGTTAGGATGCCTTCTGCCAGCATGGTGACAAGTGTGAGCAACAGGGATCACCAGAGTCCCATGGAGCCCCGGGACTGAAAGACAGGCACAATACAACAACAACTATTATTCAACAACTATGATATAATAATTATATTATTATTACTATTATTGTTGTTATTATTAATGAACAACGCACTTTTCACAAAGTGATTTTTCTTTCTCTCTCAAGCATTTATTTTTAGCAAACATTAAACTGCATTAAACTTTTCCTCTTTACCATGTCCACAAAAATCATTCTGAAGATCCACGGAGGGCATTAATCAGTTGCTTCATCTGTAACATCCCTTCTGCTCCCAGGTCTCCTCTGCATCATGGCTACTTGAGACAGATTGTACTTTATAAGCTGTAAAAATCAGCAAAATCATTTTACTTGTCAGTATCAATACCATCAGTAATCAATCAATGTTTTCCATTAAAAGACAACAATTTCCAAGAGCTAAAGAGGTGACATAGAAAAAAATAAAGACTAAATTCATATTTAGAGTTTGTTTCTGACTTGAGCCCTCCTGTGAGGTGCCAAGGAGCTTCAAAAGATACTGAGAGTTCTGCAAGTATAATAAAACTGTATTCAAAATGCAGATCAAATGTATTTGGAGTCCCTCTTAATGATGAACTTAAAAGGCATAAATAGTTCATTTGCCTTCCCCAACAGTGATAATAGTGAAGAGACAAGTGGCTCAGAATAATTTAGTACATTTAATGATTCCTTATCATTCCTTTCCAATTCACCGACTGTTAAAATCAGTGGGAATCGTCACACTAAGAGTCTGACCCGAACTCCCTGAAGAGAAGGTCATCACTGCTGCTCTTATGGAGGAATGGGAAACATGAACCTAAGAAAATCATTCAGTTCTTCAAATACCCTTTTAATCTCTCATAACCGAAGGATCCACATACCCCAAGGGTGCTTGTGGCCCAACACTTTTCACCATGCCCCTAACACCCTGCTATATTTGAAACTCGCTACAGTAGGTCACTTTTCAATCCCAGTGCTCCTTCCAGGAGATATTCTAAAACTTCAGTTATTTGAGAGACGGAAATTTTCACCTTCCCCCTGAAATTTATAGGTTGGTACAGCACAACTGTTTGGTTTTTTTATTTTTGTGGGGTTCTTTATTTCTGTGGCACACTTCCCTCCCTGAAGCTGAAAGTAATACTGGAATTTCAAGGCCAAAGCAGGCAGGAAAGGCAGGAGACCTGGTTATCTACAGAGTTATTTACACATGCAAAAAGCAGGGCAACACTTTCTTAAGCACTTCAGGGACTTGATAAACCAATCTCCAAAGAAGAATACTTGGCAGTCCAAACCTTGCTAAAGGTTGATGGAATTTGGAATGCTGTGTGCCTTGTAGGATGTGGGTAACCAGGTCCTTACCCTGGTCTGTAGGACCTCAAGGTACCCAGCTCCTTACCCGCTGATAAATTTTGGTTTATTGCTTTGAAAGTGCTCATGAAGAGCTAAAATATGGTAATCTTGGAAAAACTGATCCCCTCCAAATAAAGTAAGTGGTTCCGGTGTTCTGGAACAAAGTACAAGGAAAAGAGAAAGGCACAAAAAGCCCAACTTACCGAGCCCAGTCGGGTCCTAGGAGGATTTCTCCAAGCCCAGACCTCTCCTGCTACAGCTGCTGGGAGAGGGCAGATAGTTACACACTCTTGCCTCACTGCTGTCTGTGCAGAAAAAGTCTGACGCACTCATGATGCAGTTCCCTGGTTTTTTTCCTCATAAAACAGAAGTGATCCCACTGGGAAAGGGCGTGGTTTTTGAACACAAAGTGAGGGCTAAGTCTAAAAGAGGATGTTTGAAAATGAATTGAGATGTTTCTGACCACAGTACGGTGCCTGAGGAGCTGCTGACTGCCAGAGCAGGGCACGGGGAGGAGCAGAGGGTCAGGGCTGTGCCGGGCAGAACGAAATCAGAACCAAATTCCACTTCCATCGGCAGGAGCTCAGTGCTGCTCAGCTGACTTGTGGACTTACACCACTTCCCCTTTGGAAACACGCAGCTAAATTTACAGTCTTGTGATGTGCCACTGATAGGAAAGAAGTTGGCAACTTCCTTTCATCCATTTTTTGATGAAATACCCTGTGTCTATAAAATGCAAACATGACAATGTGCCAATCTGAAACCAGCAGCCAATGGACAGCTCTGCACAATCGTGTTGCTCATTCACCAAAACCACTTTTTTGGGGCTCAAAAATTACCTCTGGCACGTCCCAGGTGTCCCCATGGTGGTTTTAGGTGTCCTCTGCAAGCTGAAGCCAAGTTTATGCACTGAGCCACCACATCCCTCAGCACAGGGTCCAGCCCACAGACAGTCTGAAGAGTTTTCTGTTGGTGCCTTTTCTAACTTTCCTTTTCTCAGAAGATAAAAACTCCCAATAAATAAGAAGCTGAATCTCATCTAAGTACTAGATAAAAGATTCTAAAAAGACACTGTTTAATGACAGGAGCGAGACACAAACGATCATCCTGCGCTGGGCAGGGACACCTTCCACTAGCCCAGGGTGGTCCAAGCCCCATCCAGCCTGGCCTTGGACACTTCCAGGGATGGGGCAGCCACAGCTTCTCTGGGCACCCTGTGCCAGGGCCTCCCCACCCTCACAGGGAACAATTCCTTCCTAATATCTAATCTGACCCTGCCCCCTGTCAGTGGGAAGTCATGCTGTGCCTTAGAAATTAGGTTTGGAGTAATTCTAGCCATACAGGTTCAATGAAGTCTGTAAAATTACCTCTCTTCCCTCCTTTTCACCTGTATTTCACAGAAGACTTCCGTTTTATGGGTGCAAAATGAAAGCTATTTTTACTCCCACCAAATTTATATAAAACTCATTTAATGTTTAAAAGCTGTTCAAAATTATCTGATTTTTAATAACCTTATATGAGCAATTTCTGCACAGAAAGTGTGGCTGGGACTCCAGCAGAATCACTGCTCACAGTCTTGGCGGGCAGGAACCAGAATGGATCAAATTCCAAGTAGTCTTAAACCTCGCCAGGCTTGTAATTACTGCCAGCTGCAGCTGGAATGCTTGTGCAGCTGTTTCAACAAAACACAAAAGTAACAGAGAGAGAGGAAGAAATCAAGTCAGGTAATTTGTGTGGAGTGATTAAAACCAAGTCAACTTCCATTTCATACCCAGCAAGCTGATCTATAGAAGGTGTCCCTGCCCATGGCGAGGGTGAAATAAGTTTTAACATCCCTTCCAATCCAAACCAGTCTGGGATTCAGGTGTTAAATGGATCAATACCCACAGAAATCAATGTATTCTCTCAATAAGACCTTACCAAAAAGAAATTCCCTTTTACTTACAAAAATAAAGTCAGAATGAGATAGAACCAAAGTTATTTCAGAAGCTGAGCACAGTCTGCAGTTCAGACAAACAGCAAGGCAAGGATGTCAGAATTTAGAGCTGAATATATATATAGAAAAAGAATTAAAAATTACTCTTACAGTACCATTCATACATGGAAAAAATAAATGCTACCACACTAAATGATATTATAGGAACTGTGACTGCATGTAGAGCCCCTTCTTTCAGCACAGGTTGAGTACTTTGCATGTACATAAACATGAAACAGATATTAGCTGATTTGAAAGGTTTTCAGTTGGGGACTTTTCCCTAAGCACAGCTGTCGCGAGCCCTTTATTTTCCACTCCGAAGGGAATTTCACCCGCACAGCCTAACACCAGCCCGACATCACAGAAACACCTCACACTCAACTCCGTCCCACCCTCAACCGGCGCGGCTTAAGTACATGAGGGGCGGGGCTTAGCGCTGACTGACAGCACCATCACCCAATAGAAAGGCGAGGCGGGCCCGCCTCGGCTGCTGAGTGGCTGCTGGTTGCCGCAGCAACGGCGCGCGGCGGCGGCGCTGCGGGGCCCGGGCGCCATTGCGGGCCCTCAGAGCGGGGCCGGGCGGGATGGGGGCACGTCACTGTGTCTGATCCACTTCGCTTCGTGCAAACACAAAATAACCTGCCCTGCGTGCTGCGAAAGGGCTCAGGAAAGAACTGAAGCCACATGGGAATTATAGTGCTGCTGACATTGGATTAATGATGGGCTGGTTTCCTTTTATTTAAGGATTTTGAAATACGGAGCAAATTAAAATGAAGAAATGGCCAAGTTCCTGATGATATCAATAAACCAACCTGTGAGAGAAGGAATTACTGTAAGGAATCATAGTACATAGGAATTACACATTGCTATATTGTGTATGTGTATAAATATTTATAAATACAGATACATACAACAATATTCATAATTACTATATATTACTGTTACAATATATACAGGGCCAAGTCTGATACTTAATGAATACAACACATGTATTTTGTACTAAATATATTTATTTTGCAGACTCCGTACTCACTACTGTGCTCACTTGTAGTAATCCAGCAATTTCTACTTCAGCACCTCGTCTTTTACAACCCTTTTGCATTTCCAAAAGTTTACCAATACAGACCAAAATTTTTAATAAAAAACTTCAAAATTGTCATAATGAACCTTTCAATCTAAAACATCCTACCAAGATCACAGAATATGGGTAAGTCACAGAATATCTCTGCAGGAAACTAAAAGATTTGGGAATGATTTATTTGTGCCATGGGATTAGGATCTGAGCAACCTGGTGTAGGGAAAGTTGTCACACATTGTGTGCACACATGTAGCTTGGTTTTTAAAGATTTTGGGAAACTATTTTTATTGAGCTTTACATTAATGAATAACAATTGGGTTTTTAAAACTTTTTAATAAAAAAAACCCCAAGAAAAGCAGTGGTATTTCTGAGTTGTACAAATGGAGTGGATACACAGGGGAAGTAAATGGGATTCATTACAATTCAGAAATGGCATTCATGGCCCTTTTCCCACCTTATGGGCCAGTTCTAAGACACTACAGAGGGACAAGTGCAAGGGACAACCAACAATCCCCTTGAGAAGGCGTCCTGTGACTGATGGTGCTTGGCTGTGCTTTAGCTGTTCACACAGCAGCTGATCCTGTAAAAATCACAAACCACTCTTTAAAAGATCAGGTTATTGTTTTCCTCCAGAGGATGTGAATTGAAGTCTGGAATCTGGGCAAATCCCAGGCCAGGTCAGAGGCAGAGAATGCCACTTCTGTAACTCTTCAGATCTTCCAGGTGGTGGAGAACTTCAGCGCATGAAGCAGGAGGGAGGTACCTGCTGATGTACCAGGCAAACAGGGAAGGTAAAAGTGAAGTTTCAGTTTCAAATTTATCCTGCACTGCCCTGTGGCAACACAAATATGAAATACCACAGCTCCCTGCTGTGAGCAGCATAAAGCTAATTAATTACAGTTTGTAAATGAGCAGGGGAGGGGTGGGTGAGCTCTGTGTGTGTGGGAGCAGCTGCTGTCCCGGCCACTTCCGACCAATCCCTGCCCTGGGGAATGAGTGGGAAAGCAGGATAATGTGGGAAATAACCCAAACCTTGACACACTGTTTTGGGTAGGTGTATCCTAAATTAAATCCCATTTAGTAATTAAATCCCATTAGCTGCAACAGGTGAGGGATCCAGCCCAGAAGACTTCACCTGCAGCAGCAGCGGATCCCTGATACTCACCTCATATAAATCCTGAACTTTTAAAGAGCATTTTCATCTGAAAACTCCACTTTTTTTCAGCTTCAAACTTCAAACCGTGAACAAAACATGCAAACAAGCCATGGTGTGAGAAAGTGTCCTAAAACAACTTTATTGGAATGATACAGGAATGGTTAATATACAGGTTAAATCCTCAATGCCTGCTTTCTACAGAGGAAAAAAATAAGAAAGAAAAGAACAAATTCAGTTCTTGCACCCATGGAAACAGAAAACCAGCACAGAGGTGACAGATTCCTGGTGCTCCTAAAGTCATGCAAGAGATCTGCATCAAAAAACTCAAGTTTTACACACACAACAAAGAGATTTTCGGTATTTTCAGTTTGTGTCGGTGCCTTGTTCCCCGGACAAAGGAATAATTCAGCCTGGCTCACCAGAGCTGCCTTAGGAATGCTGATACAGTTTGAACACTCCCATATGGCAAGGGGGGGACAGATGAGGGCAGTGACTTTGCTTTCTTAAACTTCGCCATTTTCTTGACTGTTGAGACAGGGATTGACCTCGTTTCAGAATGTTTTGGGTTGCTGAACTGACAGTATTTGGCAGCAACTTTTAATTACAGCTTCTCCAAAATAATGGCTGTAATTCACCACACTTGCACAGGAAACACAGCAAATTGGTGTGGGTACAGAGACTTGTGTGTCAAATCCCACTTTCCTCACCAGACTTCATGTAGTATTCCCCAGTTCCCAAAAACTTGAGCAGGAATTTAGACACAGAGAAAGATTCAGCCAATATTAAGAAAGAAAAATCACCTCGTTCAGAAAGATGAAATCACAGTGAACAACAACAATTTGATGCTGGATTTAAAACAACCAAACTTCCATCCCCAAAAGATCTTAAATTTCACAGAACTGCAATAATTCCTGACGAAAGCTGTTAATAAAAAAGTACAGTTGTGTGTGTTAATCTTTAAGGTAAGGCAGCATCCATCTCTCTCTCTGCCTTGTGATACTGTGCTGCTTTTGTAAGCACAAGCTTCAAACTGCTTCCCAGGCTCCCAAAATGATAAATCAGGAATTAAAATATGGCCAGGCTCCCTCATGAGCACTGGGAGAACACACAGGTTAATATTGCACGTGGTAAATTCACCCACACAAGACACTGAGAGATTTGCAATTCCTGTGATAGCTTTATGATATGGCAATAACAATGGAAATGAAGTTTTTAAACCTTAAAAAAAAGAAGTCTTGCTTAATTACAATAACTTTTGCTATTCAAACATTTATTTCCTCATTTGGAAAAACACTATATGAACCTAATGGCTACTTGAACATGCAGTGAGATGTTTAATGCTCTAAGCAGTGTGAACTGGTATTTTTGTAGAGAAATACATTAAAGGCTTTTACCCTTACACAGGTAAGGAAATGCCATTTCTGGCTGTTTTGGCTTGTTTGCAACATTGAATCTTGCCCCAGATGTGTCATCGCTCGTGCTTAGGCAGCTGTGAGGGACCTGTGTCCATTGCCCACATCCCTTTTTGTCCAAAGAGCCCACACAGATCACTTAAATGAGAAATACATGGGGTTTGTTGGGGTTTTTATCATCTGTACAGTGTGTAACAATACAAACCTTAAATATCCATTCTACAGAAGACAAACACAACTTTCCAAAGTGACTACAATGGTTAACTACACGGTACCACCTACAAATTCATCTGAAACCAGGAAAGACACTGAAAAATTACTGTGTAACTCAGTAACATTTCTGAGGCAACTCAGGCACTAAATTAGTATCTGACGAGGTTTTAGATGCTGTTTTCCATAGTTTAAATAGCTGGATCTCTAAGTAAAACCCATCTGCATTTTTAGTACTAAAATAGTTTCTTTAAGTTTACACAAAATGGACGAATTGCCAGGACAGTTTAAACTAAATGTAACTCATTCATGTCTGATTGCTTCAGCTTCCATCAGAACCCGCTCCTGCTCCCTACCCTGAAATTCCCATTTCCATCCTGTGTTCAATTTGTGTTATGGACAGTGAATGCTGCAAGCACCAATCAAATGTTAGAAATCACATCTACGTTTCTTGAAGCAGAGACAGTTGGACTATTTTATAAAAAGCCGTGGAAATTCCCTTTACAGACATTTAAGGCAGTTGAAATTCACGCTTGCTGCTTGGCCAGTGCTTCAGCTTCCTGAAACAGCAAAAGAGAATTGCATGTTAGTAGTTTCTCAGTATGTTTCAGAAAGAAACACTATAAAACAATAACCTGCATTTTTCAGTCTTCTTTCAGCCTTTGTAAAGTGATCACAAATGGGAACAGAATGACAACAGAAGAAATGCAAAAGGAATTTCCTTTTGGTTTCTCCGAGTGTACTTTTGAGTGCAGATTAACTGAATTACCTGCTAGCAGCACCATGACCTACAAGGAGATGAATGAGAGATGAATTCCCATTGCCCTCAGTGCAGCACCTCAGTGGGGACAACATGGCTTATTTGAAAGGACAAAGTTCAACATCTGCCAAGATGTGTTGGAGCCATTTGCTTTTCTGACTGCACAGAAATACTCAAGATAACAGGTTCAATATCATTGCTACCATGAGCAGCACTGCTAAACAAACAAAACACATGAGGAAAAAGGACTAAGAGGGGAATTTCCAAGAAGCCTGTAAGATTTGTTTAAGAGAGGAGACACAGTGGGTGACCCCTGCCTGCAGGGCAGGAAGTCCCATGCGTATCTCCCATATCTTGGATGTGGTGGATCACTCTGGTTTTCCTGGCTAACTGCCCTCATTCTGCCTTTCAACTCAGGGCGTGGGAAGAGCCTGGCTTGGAGCTGCCGTGCTCCTGGCCCCTGCTCTGCTCTGCTGGCCTGTCATGGGTCAGAGAGCAGGGCTTCGATGTTCCTGTGCACCCACAGGCCTCGTGCGAGGACATCCCAGCCATTCGTGGCACAAAAGGCAGGTGAACAATGAAAGGAAGATCAAAAAAGAGCTACAAAGCCTGGAAAAAAGCAGCATGTTTGATATTCTCTAAAAGACAAGCAGTTCTTTGAATGGTAAGAAAGAGGAGAAGGTTCCCTTGGCTTTGTAACAACTCCCTTAACCAGCCCAGGGCACTGCAATGGTGACACCTCACTGGCTTTTTTTTTGCAAGACAAAGTACTTCTCTTTAGAACAGACAAAAGCTGGAGAGGATTCCTGGTATTTCCCTCATACCCAGGAAGGTTGGTACAAGTAACCTGCTAACCTATTTTTCTTGGAGGTCAAACTCCATTTCCTTGGGCGTAGTCCTGCAAGTTATCTGGGAGAGGCTCAGCTTTCCAGGCTTGACACTGTCCATCTTTCATAGTTTTCCTTATTTCTCCATCAAGGCCCCTCACTGAGCATCCTCTCAGTCCTTAAATCCATAATAAAGAAATAATTAAACATAGCTTTTAACTCACAAAATCCTCTCCCTTTAAAGTCCACCCAGATTGCTTGAAGTAGAGATATTTAAGTTAAACTGAAGGCTGGCCTTTCCCAGAGGTTGTAGATCCAAAGGACAAACCAAACCACCGGGGCTCAGAAAATAGTTACTTGGATTTTCCATGCTCACTTCTGAGCCAGTCCTGTTTAGCATTAATATCAAAGCTTTGTGTTCAGAGTCAAATAACTTCCCAAATCTCTCCTGATGATTTGAATGAAGGTTTCCTGCCAAGGCTGCTCCCAGCCTCCTGCCATTTTCTGCAGATGCCATGTCATTCCCTACAGCATTATATCCAAGCTGCACACAGCTAGGCTGGAAATGCCAATTTCAGCACCTACAAATCTGTGTACCCTCCTCAGCAGCAGGCAATCAACTTGACTGGACATCCTAATTGTGGAAGGGACTCCTGAAATCTGCCCCAGAGCAGGATGCAAGGAGTACAAGGTTGCAGTAATCACACAAGGGCATGGACTTCACACACAAGATGGAAAGTGCAAAGCCTTTATTGCACACTCAGAATTCCCTGAATACCAGCACCCAACAGGATATCACATCATATAAACAGGAAAGATGTTCACCACAGTGTCCCCCAATCACCTGGGGTAGTGCACAGACATTGCCTATTATGGTAACAGGTAAACAATGCCCTATAAGGTCACAAACTACAATTATCACATCTCATAGGCCCAACACTGTCCAGAACCCCACAATCCTCTCTCAGCCCATCCCCGGTGACCTGGATGCACTCCCAGGGTCACCTCCAGGTCCAAGAAAGAGGCTCTCTCTCTGGCCCTCAGGGCCTATCTCTCTTCCAGCACATAGTGCACCCCAACACAAGGTCACTTCTGCAAAGGTTATTTACCGTCATCAACCCAACACAACATGGAAATTCAGCAGAGTACAACTGTGTTCTATCCCTCCTGTTTAAAATTCACCTTTTCCTTAGGTGAGGACAGAATGGGAGCATCCCTTAGGACAGAAGCAGAACTCCTGACAGCCATGCTGGCTGCTCCTGCCAGCCGGCAGGTCTGGGAAGCAGCGACGTTCCCAGCGTTACTGAGACAGGTGACCTGATTTGTTATGGCAGCAGCTGCTCTCCGCTACCACTGCACTTCCCAGGGGAAAGGCAGGAGCTTCCCTGCATCCCACAGTCTCAGGATTGCTTCCTGGTTCCTTGGCTCCATCCTGCACACTCTGCAGAGCAGTGCAGTGCAGATGTTCCAAGGAACTTCACCAGGCACTGTGTGCAGCTGGTCTGACGCTGCTGGTGGGTGATGCTGAGGTGCAGATCCCAGGCTCTGCTCTGTGCAACTCTTTCCTCATCACATCATTCCCATCAGTGGAGCTACTGCTGGAAATTTGGCTCCCAAAACTGCTTCAGTCTGCCCCACAACCTGCAGTGCTCACTGCTCATGGGTCACCATCCGCCTTTAAAATTAGGTCTCTTAATGCCGTGCACAGCACGACCTTCGACTCGTACATGAGTAAAGCTGAAAGGGAGCGGCGTGCTTATCCACTGGAACAAGAAAGCTGGAAGTGACCTGGAGGATCCTGCTGCTGTCAAGTGAAACGTATAAAGCCGGCTTGTCTTATCCTATCAAAATCAAAAGGAGAATTCCAGCCCATTGCATCCACAAAGCAGCAGCCCAGTTTGTAATTGGCAAAGGAAAATAAGCTTTGGATAACAAGCTGGAGGACGAAATTATTCTGAAGCAAGACCATGTTATTTCAGAAACAGTGGCTCTGGTTTCAAGGGATTTTCTAGTAGAAAAATCTCATCAAAATTTCATATGAATTAAATTTTTTTACTGAATTAAAAACAGTCTTTTATTTTGGGATAATTTTTTTCATCTAGATTTCTTATGCGTTCTTTAGTGCAAATATTAACCACTCTTTTGAAGCTGAAGGCTGAGAGCCTCTGGAGACTGAGTATCTCCCAAGGAGATTGATGGGGGCAAGGACACCACATGTGCCAGATCCTATTCTGAGCAGAGAAGGAGGAGGTGTAAGCCACAGCCTGGGACTCACTGTGAGGAGGTGCTCACCTACCTTTGACCCAGGAGGTGCAGTCAAGCCCAAAAACGCGTACACGGCGTTGTTCTCCCGCGCCTCGAAGAAAGCGTTGTAGTCCTTCAACGTGGCAGGACGGAGAGGGAATAAAAGACAGAGGAGTGAATTGTCAGAAGTAATCTCAGCTCAGTTTGGGTTGTCACCCAACCCACCCCAAGCACACCATGCTTCCTGTGGCCGAATGCAAAATCCAGCATCACCTCAAGTACGTGGCATTAGCACTAACAGCACAAACTGGTCTGGCTGGAAAGGGACAAGCTGAGAATTCATTCTATGTCCCAATGAGATGTTGCTGTGAGGTGCTTCAGTCTTTCCCAGAGGGACAGACTCCACACAAGGCAGGTGTTGTCACTGGGTCTGGCATGGACGCTCCTCCTGCAGAAGCAGCTGAGCCTGGACCTTGTCCTCAGAAACCCTGATGTTCCCAGATGTCATTGCTAATTCCTGATAATGATGGCAGCTGTGCAACTGTGGACTCCAGCTCTGAAATCTGTCAGAAGTTCAACTGGAACTTTTACACTGAAAATGCACCTTTCCCATCACATTTCCCACTAAGGATTAGTCTGTGCAAGTGAAGGCAATGGAGTGGCACCGTTCACTCACAGTGCATTACAAATGCCCTAAACACACACAGACACTTCCCAGGAAAATTAAGGTAATAAATAAATAGAAAGAAATACCAGTTGCCAAACCCCAACTAAAGGAACTTAGAAGTATTGTGCAATCTCACTGTTGTCCAGGTTACCACACAATTCCCTCACTCTGACTTCTGAACTCAGCAGGGAACAGTCCTATGACTTTCCTGCTCTCCGTTTTTAACTGATGCACATTACCAGCCTCTTCTAGCTTTCCTGGGCAATGTTTGGATGCAGGAGTCCTGGCTGGGAAGCCTAAGGCAGGCAGCAGCTCAGTCTCAGGCTGGAGCCAGGGAGAGCTGTTTAGGGCACGCTGCTCCAAATTCCTGACTGCCTGGGAGGCAAAAGCCTAAGGAACAGCAACTGCTGTTTGAGAACAGCAGAGAGGAGCAGCTCTAAGGAGAGGCTGCTGCAGCTGGAACAGAACAAAGTACAGGGACCAGAAGATTCCAGCTGCCTGGACTTCAGGGATATCAAATTATTGCTTCATTTGCACACGCAGCATTCGTGTGCTGGTTTGATAAAAATGTCTATGATTATGGTAAATCCTCCCTGAAGCCCTTCTGTTGACAGGACTGGGGCTGCCTGATAACAAAGGGATTGTTTATCTTGCTGGTGCATAGTCCACGAGCCTGCTCCACAGCATCTCCCAGGACAGGAATTCCCGGGCCTGAGGAGCAGGGCTCATGCCAGCCCACACAGCATCTCCAGTTCCAGCCTCTCTGCTGTGCACGGGCCAGGAAAGCCAATTTGCTCTTTGCTCTGCCAGTTGTGCTGCATCAGATGGAACAAACAGGGAACTTCATGCTTGAGAGGCATCAGATAAAGACAGAAAGAGGTTCAAATTCTGGGCACAGAATTAACTTTTACCTTCCTGAAAGCTGAACTGTAGCCACTCAAATACAGCAACACAAACTGACCGAATTTCAAAAGTTCAAAGTGACATCAACCAAAATTCTGGGGATGAAATAAACCCATAGCAAGAACCTTGTGATCAGACCCTTCTCAGACAACTACTGATCCTTACATCTGTCACTCCAAAACAACCTTTTTCCATGTCACAACCAGTCAGTAAAATTTTGAGAGCCAAGTGGCACAACAGCTCACTGTGGATATTATTTCAAGTTCTGCTTCTATTACAAGCAAGAAAAATTCTTGGCACATTGAGAATAATTTCTTTCAGTAGGCATAGATTTGTCTCACAAAGGTCCAGAACTGGCAGGTCCTGACTTACAGACTGTGCAGGCCAGAACCAGACTTCAAAAGGACCAGAGGAATGCACACTGTGAGCTCTGTTCAGAAGATACCAAGTTTTAAAAATAAAACTAACAGTTAATCTAATAATCATTCAAGCATGGCCTGCTGGGTACAAGTACTGCAGGGCAACTTACTTTTGATCAAGCATTAAAATAATTACAGTAGGATTTGCGTTTGCAACACGAGTTTTAATCTGTCCAAGGCACTGGAGTAAGTGAACCACAGCAGCCTTCCTTGTGCAAGCAGCACACAGAGCTGATCCCAAGAAGGATGAGAAAACTAATTTATGATCATGGCAGACATCAATTCATATCATCTGGGGATTCACACCTACTGGCAAACCCCACATGGGCAGAACAGATCTCTGAACTTGCTACAGAACATAAGGTTGGTGTAACAGGGCCAGATTTCTGTGAGGTGTTAGTTCACAATCATGGGGAAAATGAGGATTAAAAAAACCTGGGACCTTTCAGAGCCGTAAGATGGGAAAAAACCCACAGGAAAAGAAAATTATATATGCTACTGTAAGGTAGGATCCGAATCAAGAGGTCCACATTTCAGTCTCTCCTATGGTGTGACTGGAATATTCAAGAATCAATTATTACTAAAGGCCCAAGATGGGGGGAAATGTCTAACACCTCCCACAGCCTTCCCAGTTTGGACAACTGCAGCTGGGCAAGCCCTGCCTTGCTGCTCACCACAGTGAAGCACAGGCTGTGGCAGTGAGGAAGAGGAGTGGGATGAGCACAGGGAGAGCTGGAGGTGAGTGGGATGAGCACAGGGAGAGCTGCAGCAGCCCTTACCCCGAGGTAGCGGCTGTCGTTGAAGAGCCGGGGGGGCAGAGGGTTCCCGCTCGCTGGCCGACTGTCCTCAGGGACGTTCTCCCGCATCCATTTCCGGTTCTCCTCATTGGCCGCGATATCCTTCTCCTCAAATTCAATTTTGTTGGCTTCCAAGAAGCCTAACACATCTTGTTGCTGCTTTTTAATCTGTCACAGAAGAGAGATGGCAAACAAAATCAGCGAAATAATTTTAAATGCAGTTCCGGGGTTCGATGCAGAAACCAAGGGGTGCAAACCAGGCTGAAAAAGGGAGTGGTAAGAAAATTCTTAGAATCAAAAAGTATCTTCTGAAGAGTCAGAGCTGAGCCTTGACTTGGCTTCTACAAAACTGAACAGGCTGAAGCCAAAAGATGCTGTCCCTGCACACATGTGAGTGTTGTGAACCTTACAGGTGCCCACCCAAAAGCAGAAGTGTGAGCAGGGCCCCTGTGCTGGCCAGGTTTTACAGTTAACTCAGGGGAATGTTGTTTTTTCAGGTGCAGTGGAGTTTGCTGGAGGCACATTTGAGGTGCACACTGCTCCCTTGTGCCCTTGGAAGCACAGGCTGAATCCCCCTTCCTTCTAGAGTCCAGGTTTTTGTCCACCTCGGTGCCAAAAGAGACCTCACCAAGCATTTTTGGTTCATGCTCCTTTGGACAAAAACCCCTCTCCTGCTGTGTCCTGGGTGTCAGCAGGGCAGGTACAGTCTCTGGAGGGCTGTGACCCCACATCCCCATCCTCACTCGTGTCAGGGAGGCTGGCTGAGGTCCCACACCTGATGCCACCTGTCCTTGTGCACTCACACAGCATCCAAGGGAAAAGCAGGATCTGTGTGGCAAGCACGGTGCTGGCTCTGCACAGGGAAGGTGGTTTTTATTACTGTCATTATGAATTACTGACTTCTTGACACAGAGATGTTCTGCTTATGCTCTGCTCTCCCTTTGCATGACTTTACCACTACAAAGGAGATTATAACCATGCACATCCTGGCAAACAATAAAAAAATGGAATTTAATAGGAAATTTGTTTTCTTCAAATTACCCCCTTCACTGCAAAGCCAGTCCAAGGCCTGGATTTACCCTAATGAGCTGGGTGCCCCACGAGCAGCGCTTCACACAGATGTTGCACTGGTGCTAACTCCGGTCAGCCGCAGCTCCCGGAGCAGCCGCTCCATATACGGCCACAGGCAAACCCGGAGCTGCCGGGGTCAGGGACAGCCAGCCTGGAGCCAAATATGGAGCCCGTCCCCCGGCTCGCACAGCCCCGCACCCACGGGCACCCACAGGCACCCTGGCCCACAAAGCCCCGCACCCACGGGCAGCCGGCCCTGCCCCGGCTCGCACAGCCCGGCGCCGGCGGGCACTCGGCACCCACGGGCACCCAGCCGCGCTGGGAGCGCCAGGAGCAGCAGGGAGGGTGGGAACAGCATTGCCCTGAATTATGTGGGCTGCGGAACACAGCCCGGCAAATCCAAAGAGGGAATCTTCAAGCGTCCCCCGACTCGGTCTGCAGCTGCTCTATTCACGGCAGGTTCAAGCAGACCTCGGGAAGGGTGCACCCAGCCCAGTGCAGCACAAAGGGAGCGATCCTGCTCTCCCGGCAGAGGGAAATGTGCTCCCAGCTCCAGCAGGGAAGCTGCCTGCCCAGGGCTGCGAAGCCAACGTAATTCCTCCGACCACGTCAGCACAGGAGCCGCTGGACTCGCTGTGTGAGCACCCTGAAACACAAGGATATTGCTAATTTTCATCATGGCTAAAAATAAATCAAACTGGAGGAGTTAATACCGCCCCGAGGAAATAATTCGTGTAGAGGCTGTATAAAAACATTCTCAGCAGACTCAAAGCTCTGGGTAAGAGGTTTCCTTGCCTGCCTCTAACAGCAGCAGGGAGGAGCAGGGGAAGCTTTTCTCCCTTGTGCTCTACAGCTCAGAGGGGGAATAAAAAAGGGAGCACTTCCTTCATGAACTGTTCTGTAGGGCTAAGATAAGGGAAAAGTCTTTGGAATTGTAAACTCCTCTGTCAATACGACCTGGTAGTAAATGTATTTTTTTTCCCCTGAACTAGTTACATTTTAAATTAACCATTTCCTACAATCTCTAAATTTCAGATCCAAGTAGTTTTTATTACTCTCAGGTCCTTAACTTGTACAAAATCCATTGCTCAGTGACAACACACTTTGAGATGCTCCAGAATTATTAAGGAATTAGAGAAAACCAAGCTTTTACCAACACTACCATTAACCTGCACACTTTGCCATGTAAAAGGAGCTCTGAGTTGGACAGGAATCAGCATTTTGACCCCCTGAGAAATCACTTTATTTTTTGAACCATTTTGACTATTAGATTGTCTCAGCCACACACACATCCTCGCGCCCCTCCCACCATCTCAGTGGGACAGTCTCTGGGTTGTTTTTTCAGCTCCAGGAGGTACAACCACATCCCAAACTGACGACTGTGGCTCTGAAGGGTAATCACAACCCTCTCTGCTTGTTTTTGAAGAGCTGGCAAAGCTGGAAATGTATTTTTTTCTGCCAGAAAAAGCACCATTGTAAGGCAAGCATGAAGTTTGGTCTCTGTGTTGCTCTCAGGCTGTCTGTAGTCAAGGGAGGTAATTCTCTAGAGAACTGTACAGAAAAGCAAGGACAGTGTTGATCCATGAGGAATATTAGTCTGGAACCCTTGTTTTCTGGCCAGACAAAAAAACGTTGGAAGATTAAGCAGCAATGTTTTCTCCCAGCTCCTCAGACAAGTCTTCTGGCCATGGTGATGAGCACTTACACAAGAGCAATAAATGCTCCAGAGAAACAGGGCACCAACCGCTGGGCAGAAGGGACACCAAGCTGCCAGATCCTGTTATTTTATGGGATTTTATTTAGAAAACTTCCATTAATCTCAGGCAGTGGAATAGCACTGGGAGGGAAGGGCCAAAAATAGAGCAAGAGACGTCTGCTGCTGCTTCAGGGTGTTTTGTCTTACTTGAAAGGGCACACGTTCTCCTCGGGACAGAGCCTGGAAGATGGTTCCTGCTGCCCATGTTTGGGAAGGAGCGAGGAGCCTTTCTTCAGGATGCGCCTGTCAACACGCAGCGCTTGCTTCCCAGAAAGCCTCTCCCCGTTGCCGAAGCAGGCATGGACACAGGCCAGCGCCTTCCCAGAGCCCACACCTCGGCCTACGTAAACAACTGTCATGTCTGAAACCACTCTGGCCTCTGAAGTGCAGCTCACTGAGTTGGCAAACACGAAAATCCTTGTTTATTCCAAGCGCTCCTGACACATTGTGCAGGGCCCAGAGCAGCGGCGGAGAGGCGGGAACGCGCCCAGAGTCAGTGCAGGAGCTGGGGAGCCGAGCAGGGCCCTGAGGCTTGGGACCAGCACTGGGTGGGGCAGGAGGATTTATGGAGACACAAAAGCACAAGAACAGAGAAATGAAAGACAGGGATGGACAGACAGCTGTAAGGAAGGGAAGAGGCTGGGGGCAGGAGCATAGAGAATGAGCAAAATGGAGCAGGGGAAAATCCTGGTGGGATGGAGACAGAGGGATGGAAGGAGAAGGGGTGGGAGCAGGTGAAGTCAGTACTGCTGGGGGGAACGGCTGCATCCTCTGGAGCTCCGCACTGCCCTGCCTGGGAACAGGGATGCCCTCGGAACAGCCTGTCTTGCTCACAGGTGCCTTTATCCCCACCCCAGAAACAGAAACCCCCTGGTTTCTCTGCCTCAACACACTCTTGGGAGAAAAACAACTCCTAAGGTGAGTGGAGATATTCTACTTCTTGCTGATGTTCCCAAGATACTACTGAAAGGAACATTTAATGAAATAAAACTACTTTCTCATTGTTTTGGCTTTCAGGGTCTGTTCCCAAGACAGAAACAGCTTTATGGCAAGTTATTGGTGGTAAAGCAAAGTCTCACCACACACTGTGATCCTGTGCTAGAAAATCCACTGGGTATCAAGATTCCCTTCTTTTCCAGTTACAAGCCAATCATGGAACATTAAGCTTTCAACAGAGCATGGGCACAAAATAACATAAAAATGAGTGTAGAATTGTGAACAAGTACTGCCCCTCATTTCAGTACACATCAGAAATTCAATTTACTGTTCTTAGATCTAACTCCCATCAGTGATATCAATAACACAAGAGAAACCAAGTCAAAGCTGCCAAGACTTCAAACAGGTGATATTTGCCAACAAATCAGCCTATCAAAAATAAAGTTTTAACCCCAAAGTGGGAATAAACTTTCCAGAAAATGCTGCAACATTTTAGATTCTCTTCCAAATCTTTACTCATTGAAAAAAAAAATTTAAAAAAAAGAACTCAGCTAAAAGATAATAAGCAGAAAAGGAGGAAGGGATGATGCTGTGGGACCTTGGTCCAGTGAGCAGGCAGCATTCCAGCCTCAGCTCCAGCCAGGACTGTGGTGGCTGTTCAAGAGCCAATTTCTCCCAGCACCATCCCACTGCAGGGAAACACTTATTTTAAACACTTTTTGGAACTGAACATCACGGAAGGTTTTGTCTCATTTGGTGTACACAGGCACACACACAGAGCACAGTCCAGTCCGCAGTGCTGGCCAAGAAGGGGTTTGGGTTGGTTTTTTTTTCAGTCTTGTTATTTTTTCAGTTTATAAATAAATCCCTTGTTGGACAATAGACATGTTTTGGAAATCTATTTATGGACCATTGAAACCCAAAGTAAGTTTACAGTCCGAGTGCTGCTGTTTTGATCCAACAACAAACTTGCTGACCGCGGCTCTGCCGTCCTGGCCTTTGGCACGGGGCTTCTCCACCACTTCTGTGGGTCCTGTGTCCCAACCTCCACACAGGGAAAAACACAGATTTTATTAATTTCTTTCCCAATGGTGGGATTAAATGGCTCATGCTTTATTGTGAGGATTTAAAAGAATTATAAAGAGATTTCTTATGATGTTTTCAGCCATCGCTATATAATGGGTTATAGCATCAGGAGAAAAGGAAGTGGCCTCAAGTTGCACCAGAGAATATTTAGATTAGGAATTCTGACAAAGTTTTTCATGGAAGTGGTTATGAAGCATTAGAACAGGCTGCCCAGAGAAGTGGTGGAGTCACCATTCCCTGGAAGTGTTCAAAAAACATGTGGATGTGTCATTGAGGACACGGTTTAGTGATGAACACAGGGCTGGGTTGATGGTTGGACTTGATGATCTCAAAGGTCTTTTTGACCTTAACAATTCCATGATTCTGTGATTCTCTCCAGCTCCTGCTGAAGGTGTGTCCTGAACTGCCTCTCCCAACCTCACAGCTGGGATCCAGCACCAGGACAACAGAAAAGCAACACCTTAGAGCAGATCTTACACATTTGATCTTACACATTTCTCAATTAAGTTTCAAGACAACACCGCATTTAAAAGGGGAAATTTTTTTCCATTTCCAATTCCAGCCTTCTGGGTTCTAGATAAGCAAAAGCAACTACAGCTTTAAAGCAGTTGTATCATATGCCAATGATGGTTTTAAAGACGCTGCTTCATCCTTAGTGGGAGCAAATCTTTAAATGCCAGAAGCAGCTGCTTTGTGCAGGAAAGTGAAGTCCAAACGCCAGGGGATGCTACTGGTTGTGGCCAGACTTGTACCCATCGGTTCTCCAGAAGCTTCAGAGTCTTCTGAAGATGGAGAAGCTGAAATGTTAGCAGTGAATGGGAAAAGTGCAGTGCAAGAAATGTTCAGCAAATTCCACTGGCAGCCAGCAGCAGCAAGGTGGAAACCCCCAGGAAGTGATTTTCCTTGGAGGAATGGGCAGCACGAGGAATGCCAAGTGCTGCCAAGACAAATTGACTTGTCACAGGGTGTCCTGTGGACTGAGCTGTGGCCACACTGCCACAATCCACTGCCACTTTTCAGAATTAGAGTACAAACTATTGGGGGTTTTGGTTTGGTTGTCATATGTCTCACCTAATTTCTCAAGTGACCTTACGTTCCTCACCGGAGTCCCTAATGCAGAAGCTCATCCTTGCAAATGAGCTGCAAAATGCTTAGAATTTCTCCTCCCACTACAACCTAATTTGTAGGAGTTAAACAGACCAGCAGCTCAGCCATGGATTTAAATGTCACAGATTCCTGACGGCCCCCTAAGCTCATGCTCCACCCCTGCACACAGCAGCAGGGCTCCCTTCCCAGCAGCCTCAGTCCTGGCCTCCATCACAGTTTTCCTTGCTTTTACTCTAATATTCCAGAAGCTGTTTTTTTGTCTAGAGTGGTTTTGTTGGTTTTATTTGTATGAATAAGCCAATTTTTCCCCCCTATATTAGCTTAAAAATCCAATGTGCCAGTTCTGGTGGTGCCACTGTAAATGGTGGTCAGAGGGTGGGAAACCTGCAGGCAACTCCAGCAATGACCTGGCTTGATCAGAGCTTTGCCAGGTGTTTCCCAGCAATTCCTGTCTCACTTCTCCCTGCCTGGTAGAACATCTGCCTATTTTTAGGTCTGGGTAATTATCATGACAGAACTCAAAGCACTTCTTTGTTCTGGTTATTTTAAGCAGAGCATTACATGTAGTGGTGCCATCGTTGTCTCTCCCGATAGTTCCTGGTCTGGAGGGAATAAGATTGAAGACAAACACAGCAAAACCACCATGAACTTACGGGACCTAAATCAAACACAGGAGGCTGGAAAAGTTCAGCTGGACTTGTGCTGCTCCTTTATTTTTTTCCAGAAATTCACCAGTGTCCAGATGGACTCCATATGTACTGACTCTCTCCCTGCAGGGTCCTTTGGGGAAGTCCATGGGATATCCACATGAATCCTGCACAGCAGCGCTGGTTTGATGTGGTTAGATCCCAACAGCTTAAAACTGGTTTATTTGGAAATGGTTTCTACCACCAGGCACCCACCAACCCTGGGCTGTGTCAGCATCACCAGCCCAACACCTGGGGCAGGAGGGAACAGGCTCCGGCTCCCACTGAGAGCAACAACCACATTCCTGCTGCTCACATGTGGGTTTAGAAGACCCTTTTTAAAAGCAAGAAAAGGTGAAAGGATGCAAAGGGACCACCACTCAAGAGAGAGGCTGGGGGAAAATCCAGGCTACCAAAAGGTTTTTGCAATTTAACCTGGAGGTTACATCACATCTGGCAGCACATGGCCTGTCTGCAACAGGGCTTTAGCCAGGCGTAAGGTACCACCCCACAGACCAGATTTTGGAACGCAAGCCAAAAATATAGCTGGAACAAAGGACATAGTCTGCACTTCCCAAAACAAGACCACGACTTGCTCCAGAAACCATAGAAAGTTACATAAATGAAAAAGCTGATTCATGAGAACAAAAATAAAAGCTTCTCTCATGGATTATAATGCCATTGTAATTGCATTCATTCAATAACCCAAGGCCTAAAAACTTGTTAAATCCCACACCAACAACACCCAAGTCCAAAGATCCTTGTGCATTCAACAAGTTTTTTCCTACCCGAAGAACCAAACAGGAAAGTTAACATCACCTCCATGTACTAAAGCCCCGGGGATCAGGATTCTCAATGGAGCCAAGGGCGCTTAGAGACCCAACTCCCACTCACTTTTATTTACTCTGACACAGACTGCAAAAAGAATAAAATCCCAGGGGGATTTGGCATTTAGTTCCCTTGGGCTGCTTTGGGAAGTTCAGCCAGCAACACCAGCCTGGCCTTTCTGGTTGGCACAGCCCAGCACAGCTGAGCAGGTTCCTAATTGCCACTCTGCCAACTTGCTGTTGGAGTTCAAGGAATTACAAAAAAATAAGAAACCTTTTCTCTCTTGCTGCAGCAAGGAGGGTTTGAGTTCAGTGTTCCAGCAAAGTTTTTCAGTGTCACTAATTTGGTGTCAGACACGCAGGACAGCCAATTCCACCACACCTCAACTACAGTCAAATTCTAACAAGATACTAAAAGGCCACAAATAAGTCAGAACTGTCTTGCTGCACCACATTCAGTGTCTGTTCAGCTGCTTTCCTCCTGCGGTGGCCAAAAGCAGATTCCTTTATCCATTAGTCAAGGAGGACAAGTAACATTTCCTTATTTATATCTCCACAGCTTCTGGCACACAGCAGCAGCAGCACTTCCTAACGAAGCCCTGATGACTTTTTAATGTGTTTTAGGTTTACTTTCTATGAAGGCACCTTAAGGATCAACGTTATTATCACAGCTTAAGGCAAATTCTGCTCTTAACTAATGATATCCAAGCACTGGGGAAGTGTGTGGGGGTGAATCCATTCATCCTTTAACACCTGCCTGTCAGGGACTATTGTGGTGTTACCAGGATTCTAACAGAGAACATCTTATCAGCAACACCTGAAGCCCATGTTTAAAAGTACCATTTAATAAACTTCACATTTTGTTCCAGTACATGAAAATGGTTCTGTCAGCTGAAACCCCACCTCTTTTCCTACTGAAGCACCAAATTCAGAAGTAAATCTTTCTTTTTTTTTTTTTGGCTACAAGGAAAAGGTGGTCAGGCACTGAAAGGGCTCCCCAGGGAATGGTCACAGCCCCAAGGCTGCCAGAGCTCCAGGAGCATTTGGACACCGCTCCCAGGCACAGGGTGGGATTGCTGGGGTGTCTGTGCAGGGCCAGGAGTTGGACTTGATCCTTGTAGGTCCCTTCCAACTCAGGATATTCCGTGATTCCATGAAAAGAAGGGTGACACAATGCATTCTCCTTTAACTTTCCTCCTTCCTGGCTGCTCCCCAACACTTTCAGTTGCTCATTCAGCATTTCCTGGCCTGTCCAGGCTCCTGACTGCGTCCAGTTGTTTTGCCCAAGAGCCCAGCTCTGTCTCAAGCCTACCAGAGATGTACAAACTCCTGGGAATGTTCCTGGGGGGCCAGCAGAGCAGATCAGATGCACCCTCCTTTAGTCAGGATATCTGTCCTCACCACAGCCAGAAATGACACATCCCTCTACTCTCTGCTTAGATGCTTCTGTTCATTCTGTAAAAGGCTTAAAGAGGGTCACTACTGCCAAGTCAAAGTCACTCACAAGTCAGGATATGCCAAAGCTCTTCCACACAGCAATCATGGCCTGCTCAAAGACTGCCTCCCCAAACACAGACTCTGCATCCAGAGACTGACTTACTGTTTCTTTGGGATTTTCCTTCCTTTTTTCCTTTTTTTTAAAGTTCTGTGAAAAGTGACAGCAATGCCCAATGGGATTATTTGCCTGGATTTCAAAACCAAACAAAGCCCACACAGCCAAAACTTCCATTTGCAGGGATTTTAATGCAAGATTTTAACATTTAAAATCTCATTCCATCATCAGCTCATGGGATGGCAGTGAGCCTTTTTACACTGTACTTCCATGCACATGGAACACAAGATCCCCAGCAGCTGGGCAAGGGAGAAGTTAAAACCCGAAAGTCCCAGGAAGTTCTGGCAGCACTGGAGCTGGCACTAGCAAAGGCACCAAACCTCCCTACCTACTTTTTGTAGACAACTCCAGAGCCTGAACACAGAAAAACAGTGAATGTGACTGAAGCTTCCAACTGCTGAATGCTGGGAGGTGTCCCAGATCTGGAGAGGTGTCAGACTGACAATTGGCCCCTCACACAAGGAAGGTTTGATTGGAGACATGGAGGGTGCCTGACTCCTCTTCACTCTGCTCACGCTGAGCTCCAGGCCCCGGGAGCAGGGACAGCAGCCCCAGGAGCGGAGACAGCAAGAGTCTCCACTCCCTTCACGTGATCTCTGCAAACAACCCCACCAGGAGCTGTGTTTGATTAGGGATGAACTTTGCACAGGAAGCAGCCTGAGTCTCTGGGGAGTTTCTGGGCACTGCCTGGCAGCAGCTCCAAACTCCTATGGCCTGACCCCTTCAACATCCAAAGCCTGCCCATCCTCATGCAGGGGCCGTGCACAGGCTTCTCCCAAACCTCAGCTCCTCCAGCGCCGGGTCTGGGCAGGTTTATCCAGGAGAGATGGTCAGGGAAGCACAGCTCCTTACCGGGACCGTATACATGCAACCTGCATAAATCAGGTTATGGAAAGAGATCTTCTCCACCACCTCTGAAGGCCTGTTCCTGAGCATGGATTCACCACTTCTTAGAACCACAGACTCACAGAATATCCTGAGTTGGAAGGGACCCTCAAGGATCATTGAGTCCAGCTCCTGGCCCTGCACAGGACACCCCAACAATCCCACACTGTGCCTGAGAGCGCTGTCCAAACAGTCCTGGAGCTCTGGGGCTGTGACCATTCCCTAGGGAGCTGTTCTAGTGCCTGACCACCCTCTGGATGAGGAATCTTTTTATAACATCCAGTGAACCTTCCCTGACACAGCTCCAGCCGTTCCCTGGGGTCCTGTCCCTGGTCAGAGAGCAGAGGTCGGTGCCAGGCTACGCCTTGGCCGGGCTCCATGGAGCTCTGAGCAGGGAATCTCCTCCAGTCACACAGCAGTGCTGCTTTGGGAGCCCCAACCCAACTCACAGCTGACACGGGGATTCTTGTGCCATCACAAGGAAAGGGAAGAAATGAGCCAGGGGAGACAGGACTGCCTCTCCCAGCAGCAATAAGGACTGAAAGCAGGAATCAAACCATGGCCTCGGGCCATTCCTGCAGCAGGCTTTTGCTTCAGTCAGCAACAGGAAGGACTTGCAAATGCAAATATTCACATATCAGGATGATTTTTTTGTCTTTTTTTAAATGAGTACTGAAGTTATCCAGAATAAACGTATCTTGCAAAATCAAGTTTCCAGACCTGGGTTTCCTCTTATCTTCCTTTAGGCAAGGATGTAAAGAAACACTGATGTATGGCAAAGCATAGCATTAACCACACACACTGACACTGTCCACGAACCACCGCAGCACCCGGAATTGTCATCATCCAAAGGAAAACACCACCATTACAATACTAAATAAATTGACCCTTGGCAATTTTCTAAGTCAGTCTTGTGGCATTTGACTTTTATAAGCCTGAAAACTGCTCATCTGGTCCAAAACCAACAGAGAGCGAGCTTCCTACTGCGGAATACAGGCTCCATTATCTCAGTTATGCACTAACAAAGCATAAGCAGCAGCAGAATATGAGCTCTTCATTTATTACACACAGTTGTTTTCTGCAGCAGACGTGGAGCTTGGCAGGCTGAGTCTCCCTGGAAGTCTCCATGCGCCTTGTCACAGCATCCAAACTCCATGCTGGGTTAAATAAAAACAAACAGATCCACTCCTCTCAAAGCCCAGTACCAAACTAACAACTCCTGAACAGCACAAACATGAGAGTGGCAGGACCTGGCAGCATTCCCACCCATCAGCCAGCTGTTCTTTGTATTCCTGGTGTCTCCACAGCCTCAGCACCTCACTGGACTCTCTTACTTGAGTCACAAAATGGGGAAAGGGGAATCTTTACTATGTGGAAGAAAAAAAACTCCTTAAGTCCAAGCTACCTCTGTCACAGACTCCTTGAACAATTTTCTCTTCCCCTCTCAGAGCTCCCTTTCCGGAGCTGTTAGTCAGCAGGAATAATTATTTTTTCAAATCAGTGCCTATTTACTTTCAGGGATCATTTCTGGCTGATTCTACAAACAGTACTAATACACCACAGCCCAGCCCCACAGACAGGCTTAGCACACCGGCTGTAAAGCAATTTACCACACAGAACACTGGTCTCCAGCAAGATAGTGAGGCTCAGTATCACAAGATGCAGAAAACTCTCTGACACATGATATATTCCTAAATACTCAAAAATTTACTATGGCTGAGAAGAGCAGGGGAAAGACTCTGAAGGTGCCACTGGTCACCTGACTGCTTGCTCTGAAAACTTGGAAAGTCCTGATAGTCTGGACCTCACTCCCATTGTCAGGTTCTGAATCTGGTTTTTTCAGCCAGCCTCTTTCTGAAAGCCAGAAGAATTACTTCTCCTTGATCTTCAGCTTTGTGGAGATCCCAGGATGGGTCTGTGCAATGCTGGCAGCAACTCCACCCTGTAAGAACTGACACAAACAGTACAGGTCCCACCACAGTGCCCCTGAGACTTCACCCTCCACCTCAGCTCAGCACTCCACTAATCTTTCCAGGGAAGCAGCCTGAGATAACACACACAGGGCTGCAATTTGGGGGGTTTATTGAAACAGCTGCTCCTGTAATTATTTTTCAGAGGCTGTGGATTTCTGCTGGCGATGAGGAGCTCTGCAGAGCAGAGGGAAAACAGGTTTGGTTGTGCTTGTGTGACGAGCTGAACTCTGGTTAGGAAAGGAATTAAAAGCACAGAGAGTTCTGCACGAGGCCCCTGTGGTTTACAATAAAAGCAAAGTTTATTTCCTGTATGGTTTAGCACACAGAGGCTAAATTAACCGACAGAACTAAAAGTTTACAGCATTAATTGCTGTTTCACTGCCTTTATATTGCCAGGCATTTATTCTTTAAAGGAAAAACTATTTTAAGAAGAAATACAACATGACCTCAGGGATCCAGGTGCTTCTGATGTGTATTACTTTTTATCTTTGAAGAATTCATATACCACAGATCTTATTTAACAAAGAGTCTTTTTGCTGACTGCTGTTCTAAAACTAAACCAAGTAATTTTTTTAAGAGAACAAAGCTTTTTTCTTCAACTAAAATACCTATATATCATAATACAAAGGAAGAGAAAAAACTATGGATTAAATACAAGTTTTCCTCCTCTTTGCAAGAAGAGCCAGGCTGTCTCGACATAGAACAGCATCCCAAAAGCATCCTGGAGAGGAAAGATTCAGCAGACCACAGCTCATATGGGCAGCAGTTTTCTGACCCAGTAATTGATTGCCCTGGGTAATATTTCAAGTGTGAATCATCCTGGAGGCCCCAGATCCCTCTTTATGTTACTTGGACAAAATATTGTCTAAAAACTGTGTCTTTAAGAGGGAGAGAGAAATTCTTCTCACAAGACCTGGCCACACTGCAGTTTGTAACACTTTGGGCAGCTGAAACAATAGAGGAGTTGGCCAAGCTCTGCTTGCCATAGCCAGGAAGGCCAGCGCCTGGGGGTTTGCTCTCAGGACTGCTCGGGAGCCATCCTGAAGTGACTCTTTCAGGAATTAACAAAATGGAGCATTTTCCAAGACAGTCAGGTTGTTCCCATCACCAGGCAGCTCTCACCCACTGCATCCCTGCAGCCCAAAGGGAAGTGCCACCTTCAGCCCAGAGCAGGAGCACTAATCTGGATGCTGCATATGCCTTGGAGCCACGACCTGGAGCCACTTTGCAACTCCCCTCTGTCTTTCTTTTATAGATCCCTCTTGTCACCATGGTATCTGCTTTTTTTTTTTTTCTCTAAACCACAAGCTTCCTTCTGCCTCAGTGCAAGCCAGCATCTGCATACCCCAATCAGAAACTAAGATAAATACACATGGCATTTTATTTTTTCAAAGTTTAAGTCCCCAGCTGTTTATTTGCTGTAGGATGGAGTTCTCCAGGCCTGGGCAAGCAGCCAAAATGGCTTCATTCCCCTGCTGTTCCTCAGTCTCAGCCTAATGCTGATGGCTGGCAGTGGGAGGTGATGGCTCTCCCAACGCCTTCCAAGCTGCCAGCCTGGGTCCCAAATCATTCAATGGAAGATGGAGCTAGCTGTCCAGCTGCTCCTCAGTTCATCCAGGTGTAAATTCCTGGGGGGAACATTTCCCAAGTTAGCATTATGGATTTACTTTGATCTTCCCACAGCATGCACAACAAACCCCAGTCCTCTGCAGGTGAAGGGAAGCTCTCACAGGGACCTCCTGGTACATTTTAATGGGATGGAACGGAACAGAAATTTGGAAAAAGGCTGCTCAGGCAAAAAGGTTCCATGGACTGAGCTACCAGAACCAAAGGACTTGTTTATCTGCATCACAGGGTGGAATTTCCAGTTCTTAATCAGGATTACCAGGGCACTAACAAGGAAATCTGAAAACCTGCCCCTTTATATTTCTATTCACATACATTGTATTTCCTGCCCAGGGAAAAGAAAAACCCCACCAAACATCTACTAGTCATAAATCAGCTTCACTTGAACTGCATTTCTATCCATATCCAGTGAGAATGTTTTAGGATATATTTTTAATTCATTCACAGAGTTATTCTGCTCCTTTCCTGCTCTGCCAGTTGTTCTGCAGCTGCTGCTCTGGCCAAATACATTTGCAACATGTGCACAGGAATGTCTCGGATAAGCAGCATTAAGTGTTTCCTAAGGAATAAAATCTTGTCCTGCTGTAGTCCATGGCAAAATTCCCAGTGATATAAGCACATCCAGAGGTTGATCCCATGAGGTGAATACAGATGTGCTGTTTAAACCTGCCTGGCAATGAGTACTCCCATAAAAACGTGGGTTTATGTGAAAACTGTGATTATTTTTTCCAGAGGCTTTGTGTTTGCTGTTTCCATCAGGCTTTTCCAGTTGACTTTGATCTATGCCTAAGGCAGGAGAGGTGTCTGATCACCTACCCTAAACATGGTCTAAACATGCAGCGTGTCAGCATCTGCACAATGATGGTCTTGGAATCACCAGCTGCTTGTTTCATGTGTAAGAAGTGCTGAGACACCAACCCAACATATCCCAAACGCACACATATATTCTTTTCCACAAAACATTTTCCTGGACAACATGGTCTTATTTTTTTTAATGCAAACTGTTGATATAATTTTGGGAGCAGAGCCAATTTCATTCAAGAAGAGAAGAAAGCTTTACTGGGTTGGATCCAACACTTGTCTAGCCCAGTCTCCTGTCTCCACTGGTCACAGATCCCAAGGAAGAGCACACCAACAGACTGAGCACAGAGAGCTACAACACATCCAGCTTTCTTCCCAGATGCCAGTAATTCACAGTTTTGAGTCAGAGGTGTAGTAATAACATTTAATAGCCCTTAATAGACTTTTCTCCTTAATTTGTCTCACTGCTTCCCGAACCCATGCACTTCCTGCTGTAAACCGCGTCCTCTGGCCGGGAGTTCCTCCCTGAAATCTGTGTTGTCAAACAAAGCATTTCATTTATTCTGAACCTGCCACCTGCCACTTTCACTTGCTCTCCCCGAGTTGTTCCATTAGGAAAAGTTATTAATAATCCCCTCCTGTTTGTTCTCCCATGCCTGACATGATATTATCACATTTCAGACTTTTTCAGCTCTTTCTTTCTCAACTGCAGAATTCACAGAATCATGGAATGGTTTGGGTTGGAAGGAACCTTATAGACCATCCAGTCACAGCCCCTGCCACGGGCAGGGACACCTTCCACTAGACCAGGTTTCTCCAAGTCCTGTCTGACCTGGCCTGGAACACTTCCAGGGATGGGGCAGCCACAGCTTCTACCTTATTACCCACAAATTCTGCCTTATTTGGTTGTTCCTCTCACAGTGATCACTTCACCCTACTTTCTTCCCTTTTCTCACTGTTTTATATCATTTAAAGACAACAATTCCAGTCTACTAAAGACAGACTCACCACACATTTATACAGTGGGGTTTCACCTTCTCCCATCATGAACACTACTGACATTCTGTTTGCTCTTCATGGACATGAATATGGTATTTTTGTAGAATTACCTAGTATAGCTCCAAGACCTCTCTGCTAATTTTAGCAGAGTTTAAACCTCGTTCTTGCATAGGACAATGATTGTTTCTTCCCAGTTTTCCAGCTGGGACAGCAACAGCAGGCTGTTCTTGCACTGTTTGCTTAGAGTCCAGCACAGATCTCTGTGGGAATCTCCTGGTAATTTCTGCAGACTGTAAAAGCTGCCTGTATATTCCTAAATCTTGATTGTTATCTGCTTTCTGTAACTGATATGCAATCAATTACATAAGCCAAAAAGAAAATAAATAATCCTTTTCTCTTACCCACACCAGCTTAGTTTCTTTCTGAAAAAAAAGATTGTTAACCTGGCCAACGCTTGTCCAAAACTTTCTAGAAGTCCAGGGATTCAATATTATGTATCACCCTCCCTCCTCACCCTCCTTCCTATGCTCCAGGTAGCTCAGGTGTGAGGCATAGCTTTCTCCTCTGACACTGCACTGATTCTCCTCCCTGCTCTGTCTCTGTCCACGCATCTGCTGGGAAGGAGCCCAGCGAAGATTAACATCCATTTGTGCAGCACCGGAAGATGGCTCACAGCTCTCAGATTTCCCTGAGATCCTTTTTCAAACCACAGCTGCCTTTGGCTCCTCTCTTCACTCCAACACCCCAGCAATCAAACAACAGGTAACAGTTAAAATTTTACGCTCGAGCGCCTTTAGAATTTCCAGAGAGGCTGATGCATGCACGGAAACAGCCCCAGTAAAACTGAACTTCAGATCATTAATTAAAGAAATAAATCACCACATCCACGTCTCACAGGGGAAATGAAGTCCAGGAAGGAGCTGTTAAGTTAGGATGTGAAAACAACTTCAGCTGTATCCAGACAGCACGAACCTCAGTCAGGCCAGTTGGATGCTGACCCTTCACATTTTTTCTGGTGCTTTAAAGCTCGGTCTCACTCTGCTGCCTTTTCAGTGTTAGAAAATGGCCTTAACACTGAGCTGGAGGTGCTGTCCCAGGAAGGACATGCTCCTGGACGGAGGCTGTTTTTCTGGGGCAAACAACAGTAGATAAGCATTACAATTAAAGCTCTTTCAGGCTTGATTAAATATCTGGCCAACAAAAGCATTTAAATTTTATCATAAACTGAAAGTCTCCCCTGCATACGGCCAGGGTTAAACAAATGGCCATAACACTGAATTTTCGTATTTGAGCAGAAACATTCCTGAATAGCAGAATATTGATATAAGATGTGGCTTTGGTTCAGGTTTCCAGCTTTCCAGTCAGTACCAGGAACTGAGATCGGTGCTTCCAAGGCTGGGGAGCACAAAGAACAGGCAGAGCTCACCTCCCTTTGGCTATGGCAACGATGCACCCTTAGCTCTTCTTTTCATCATGGAGGGGAATATTTCTATTCTGTTTTGAGCTTGAACAGCTGAATTCTGTCAATGTTTGTGTAGTTCCCTTTGTTCTCCTCTCTCCCCAGTTCCTCCTTTCCTGGAAGGAGTAAGAATAACCTTGCAGAGACTCAAGTCTTGGCACCCTCTGCTCGTTAACGCAGATGCCAATTCACTGACTTCTACAGGAATTTTCTGAGTGTAACTTTAATGCCCCAGGACAAGGAAAGTTTCATGCTCAACTCTATAAATATTTATTTAAAACCCACAAGTGCTTAGCCCTGACATGACGCTATATGGATCCTGTCTCAGAACGTGCTGCGGTTCAGGGTTCAAGGGAAAGCCGGCGCGAGCTGACAGCATCCAGCCTCTCCCAAAATCAGCCTCTTCTCCCCAAGCAGAGACATAATCCTGATGCACCACCTCAGAATAAACACTGTCCTACCTGCATATACAACCTAGAGAAATCCTCAGCAAAAAGCTTTTCCTGGCTTTAACTGTGGAGTAGAATTTTCCATCTTTCTCCCACTGTCAGAAACTGGTTTTATTTAAGCACAGTAGAATGTTTTTTATTTTGTTATATTAAAACTATTGCAACAACTGCAGCCAATTTAATCTCTGGCTCCATTAAAAATTTGAATGCAATATTTTAAGAAAAATATTTGACTTATCTCGAGTTTGGAACAATGACTTTACAGAAAACAACCCAGGAGGCAGATGGAACACATCCGAGCTTGAGCCACATTACAGATTTTGTCTTCTATCCCAAGAGCTCTAACTCAGAACAACTCCTACCATTTTATTGAGAGAAACTCGGTTTGTTGAACACTGGGTATCCAAAAAAGTCCTTCACACATATTATGTTTCCACAAGAGAGGGGTTTAAAAATCAATACCCAGCCTAACAAGTCAGTTTTCACCCATGGTGTATAAACTGCACGAGCTGAGTATCACAAAAACACATATACACAGTAAGATTGTTTTTATAACTACAGATGCAGTTTATTTCCCCATAATACACAGATTTACCTAAACTTGCGCCACATTACAAGACTATTTGCCAAAGATTTGTATTGGTGTTTTCTTCCCACATGAACCGCCCTGCCAGGCAGCCGAAGGAAGTTCACGAGCTGCTCCTGACCGTCTGCTGCCGCTGCTCGAGGCTTCCGCAGTGACAAACATGACCACAGACATCCGGGCTGGGACAGCACGCTGGGAACCTTGAACGTGGCAGAGGAACAAGGGACACTTGTGATCCACGCTGATAAGGACTGGATGCACAGAGCCACCCTGCTGTGGCTGCATTTCCCCTCAGAGCCACCTCCTGCCACGGCGGCACCACAGCAAAGCTGTTGGACTCAATGAGCTTTGAGGCCTTTTCCAACCTGAACGATTGTGATTCCATGAAACCTCACAGCAACCAAACAACACAAACACAAAGCACACAAACTCTTGCTCATTCTCTCTTAGGGTGGCATTATTTGCATTTATTGTGACAATCTGAGAAAAAAGGCCCTTGGGGTATTTAAATGCAAAATATAATTTTTTATACAATCTCCATCTCCCCATGTATTACTTCCCTAGGATTCAAACTTCAGAAGGATGACGCAGCCTCATTAGCCCTCCCAAAGCCCTGAGATGTTGAACAGGGACAAGAGCTGGTGGTTACACACACTCTCATCATTTCCAACAGCTCTTCTCCAGAGCTGTTCTCCCCTGGAATGCTCTAGAAAGTACTTGACACTGGTTATATGTCCCCAGTAGCACCAGCAAGTTCTCTGGCGCCTTACTGGGAAAAGAGAAGAGTAATTGTGAGCAAATGTTCACTCTCCAGACCGTGGGCCACCTTCTTCTTCATTTCCTGGTGGGTGGGGAGGAGAAGACCTAGCTCCTTTCCCAAGCAAGAAGACAATACAAGAAAAATATGAACCCCCCTCACATCCTTAACTTTGTGGATGAAAAATAAATTAAAATTTCCTTTCCTCTCTAAAACCATCCCTAAACAGCAGCAGGTCTGTGTAATACTGGACCCTGACTCTGACACTGGAGATCATCTCTTCTTTCTGCTGTGTCTGCAGTCGCGGTAGGAGGCGAGGAAAGAAAACCACCCACATAGCCATCAAAACAAGGGAGGGGGGAGAGCTGGGAGAGATGGAAATATGGGATGTAGATCACAAAGATGAAGCGCCTGGCTCCGAGGAGTGTCTGGACACCAGACATTTGATGTGGCAGTTTCCACAGCCCACAGCACTGGCAGTGGCACAGAGCAGAGCTCAGGCCACCACATCCAGTGCTGGCACTTCAGTTCCACAGCTACAGCCTCCAGTTTCAGCCATAGCCCTGGAACTGCAGGGGGGTGTTGGATGAACGAATACGATTCTCTCAAAGTCCGTACTCAAGACCTGTGCAGTTGTTGGCAACAAATGCACACTCCTAAGACCGAGAAGAATTTGAACAGCTGGTTCCCTTCCACATGAGATCAATAAAATGGGCAATCCAGCTGCCTTCAGGAAGAAAGGGATTCTGGTGCTGGGCAATCTCTCAACAAAATACCAAAATCCTGTGGAGAAAATCACACACTGGATTTGTGCCATTCAGCTTTTTCCCTCCTTGTATCCTTTTCTACCAGGAGCAAGAGTCTGACGACTCTTAGGCCTCTCTTCCTTTCACCTCCTGAAGGATTTGAACAGGAGGTTGCAGTGAAACCCCTCTCACAGCCGGCACAGCCTCTGCTCCAGCAACACTTCTGCACTTCCAAATGCGGCATTTGTGTGTGTCATTTCTGTCCGTAGCCTCCACCACTGTCCCAGCCTAAGGAACACTGCTCACTCTGACTGTATGCCAGGCAGGAAAACTCCTGGACAGCAACTCCACATGCACATTCCCATGCTGGGTGTCCTCACCTCATCTTCGTAATTACAATCCCCGTGCATCCCTGCCCAGCCCACAACTCGCCAGCACAGCATCCACGCTGAGGAAGATTAAAGACAAGGGGCCACTTCCCAAGCAAGCCTTTCAAACACAGCAGGAAACTGGTGCTGTAACTATCATATTATGGGGTGAAATTCAAATACAAGGCCGGACGAGACGTCAGTCATCGTAATTTCCAGAAATCCCTTGAAACACACTCATAAAATGTCTTTGCTTAGACATGAGCTTCACACAGCGTTTTTTCCTCACAGATACATCATACTGAATAAAAACATTATGGAGAAAAGTGCCTTGGGGAAACATTTTATATACTGTGATGTGGCAAATTATACCATGTAACAAAGCAGGACTTTGCCAATAATAGACCACAAAATTTGGGCACCCTCCAAGACTCACAGCCCCAGGGAATGAGGTGTGAAGCAACCTCAATCCTTTTCCATTCAGTGGGAGACACTTTCCAGTCTCACAAAAGCTTCTTCAGCTTACAGAAATGGGGCAGGAAGGAGGAGATCTGATACTTATTTCTGGTTTGCTTCTACTCAGGCAAATTAGCCTTTTAAAACCCAAAATAACACAGTGCTGAGTGTCACTACAGTACAAAGATGACTTAGCAGGAGTGAGAGCCCTCCCCAGGCTGATGTTACCCAGTTCAGTCACTTTGCTGCAAACAGCCTTGTCTCTGTTCCATCTCTCCTTAGCAATCTTCTCTGATGTGGATTTTCCATTCCTGGAGTGGGTTATTTCAAATTCAGCACCCAGAAAGGCTCCTCTGGTCCTCCAAGCAAAGCCTGTCTCACCAACGGTTTTAAGAGCCACAGAAACAACTCATTCCAATTCCCTCCAAAGAGGTGCCTCTCTGTCTTACTTTAGGTTGAAACATCGATTAAAATTCTTATACTGGAAAGAAAACATCACCCAGTGAGGTGCTGGGCTGGTCCTGCCAACAGAAACACCCTCGGTGCACACAGGAATCTGAGAATGTGCAAGTCTTGCTCATTACCACAAGATCCCTTGAGCTGCTCCAGCTTTAGACACAGGCATGAGTGTGTGTGTATATATATATATAAAAATATACACGTCATAAAATTGGCAATTATGTGCACATTACACTCGAATTCCCCAAAAAACAGACTACACCGACGCTACATTCACATTCCACAGGCAGGGATGCACAGAGGAGCCTGAAAGGCAGCAGTTAGTCAGACTAGAGCCTTGTAACATGTACAACCCACACAAGGACGAGGCAGCACTGTAGAAAACACTAAGCTAATGATTAAAAACTTAAAACCAGAAAAACACAGTTGGGATTCAGATCTGTGGTTGCACCCCTGGAGCTCAGTATCACCAGACAGACAGAAATCAATAGGTGCTATGAAGAGGGCACTGATAACAATCTATAGCAACTGAAACAGTCAACTTGAAACCTATTAACAGCTGCATTAGAATGAAAGGATTACTTTTCCAGTCTGCTGCTTTCCTTCCAGATGATCATTCTGTATGAACCCAGCAGAAATCCCTTTGGATCCCCTTTATGAATGAACTACTCAGGATTTCAAGACCCTTCCCAGATCAGCATCAAATAATCCTCTGCTTTTCACCACCAGCACCAGCACTGTCAGTGCTGGCATCAAGTTTAATAAAAATGACCCGGGAAGGGAGGGACAGCAGGGACACCTGAGGCACAGGCTCCTGTGCCATCTGCAGCCCATCACCCCAAGCTTACCAACTGGTGTTTGATCTGCTGAAGCCTACAGATCAGTGGCTGCACTCAAGCAAAGAAGGAAAATGCAGTGAGGGCTTGTTTTTATCTTCTGTACATCACTGTCCTCCCAAAGTTTGGGGACCTGAAGCACGAACAGTGACAGGAAAAGGTCATCATACAGCCACAGCTCAGACTCTATCTCCTCGCAGTAAAAGTCACTGATCATTAACTGCAATAGCTGGCATTTTCTGAGTCTCTGGCATTTTGTAGTTCTCCAGCACATCCATACCAAGTGCAACCAAATCCCCAGGATTTCAGCCTCGGAGCATCTCTCACATGGATCAAACAGAAACCATACGATCCTGAGGACACAGAGCTACACCTGAACCTAGGCACAAATCCCGCTATTTCTGTGTATCTCTTAATTTTCCCGTTTAAAAACACAGTCTGAGCTCTGCCTACAACACACTGGGGCCACGAAAAGCGAAATCCAGTATTCCCAACAGGGCAAGAACCGGAGGCTACTGAGACAGCGGCCACACACGCCTGCCACAATCAACGACGAATAAACTCATCAAAACCGAATGACGGGCGACACATTTAGAATTGAACTTCAAGAATAACAAAAAAAAAAAAAAAAAAAAAAAACAAATACTGGTGGCTCTGCCTTCCCAACACAGGGCGAGGGGTGCGGGATCACCGGAGAAATGCCGCTTTCCGTCGGCGGCAGCCGCAGCACCGCCCGCACAGCGCCGGGCGCCGTGAGGGGACCGCAGCTGCCCCGGCCTCTCCCCACGCTGCCCGGCCGCCCCCCGCGCCCCTCGCCCGGCACAAGTTTCCCCCGTGCGCCGCTTACCGCCGTGGAGCCGGAAGAAGAGGCGATGTAGACCTTGATGACCATGCTGGGAGCGGCGGGATGCGGAGCCGGGCGGACGGTGGGTGTGTGAGGGCGGCTCGGGTGCGGGCTGGGGCTGAGGCTGGAGGGCGGGCGCGGGGAGGCGGCGGGAGCGCTCGCCCCGCCTCGCTCCGCAGCTGCCGCCGCCCGAGCCCGGAAGGGCGGAAAATGGTTTTTTAAAAATTAATTAAATAAATAAATAGTAAAAAAGGAAAGAAAAAAAATAAAAAAGAAGAAAGAAAGGGGAGAGGAGGCGCGTTCTCGACGAGCCGCGCGAGACGTGCGGGGGAGGGGGCGGGGGAGCCATGGCGGCGGGGCCGCGCCGAGGGGACGCGCCGAGGGGACGCGGGGGCTCGGGCGGGTTGCCTGCCTCGGGGCGGGGGCTGAGAGCGGCGGGGGGAGCCGGGGGGCACCGGCGTGGGAGAGAAGGAGGGAACCAAGCGTGCGGGGCCGCCGTGGTAGCGGCTGGTTCCGCTCAGTGCCGGTTCCCCTCAGCAGCAGCTCCCCTCATGGCGGCTCCCCTCGCGGCCGGGTCCCCGCGGCCGATGGACCCGTGCCGGGCTCCGTCGTTACCGGCGGCCCTCCAGCCGCCATGGCCCTGCCCCGCTGCCGCCCCGCCCGCGGTGCGAGGGCAGCGGCAGCACCGCCAGCCCGGTGCCTCGGCCGCTCACCGGGAACGGGGGCACAAGAAGTCAGGGGTGGGTGGTTGTTTTTGGGAAGTGGTATTTAGAATTAAGAATTTTCCTTTTAAACTTTATTCCAGCGTGGAAGGTACTGAGGTGCCAGCCCATGCCAAAGGACAGGTGGCATCCAGTGGAGTTCTTCGCATTCTTGTGATTATTGTCAAGTATCTTCCACACAAATAAAGCATCAAATCCCCCACATTTTCAATTTTTATAGTCATGGCGACACGTTATTTAAGGAAATGTATATCCAGCACCTGTCTCCCACTTGCCTCTCCAAACATTACCTCATATATATTTTATTGTATATTCTGATAGCAGGTTCCCAACAAATGGAAAATATGTACAGTGATAAGCACGGGAAGCTGCAATTGTACAGCTACGAGCTAAGATGAAAGCAAGATGTTTGTTCTGCTCTTGACAAAAAAGAAGAGGTATTTCTGAAATGAGCTTTCCTGTTTCAAATTATTAGCAGTTTTTCTAAAAAAAAATTTTAAAAACACATTGAATTAAAAAGTGGATTATGTCATCTGTATTTGCTTTATGAATTTGCCAATAGTAAAGGAAAGAAAACTTTTGAAGAGGACATGCCTCAATTTGATATTACTTATGATACTTATCTCAATCTTTGAAGCAGTCATGAGTTTGTGTGAAAAGTCAATAAACCAAAATTTATTTAGGATGATGTTATGCCATAAAAATTCCCTGGTTCAAGGAATTTCAAAATTTAATAAAATAAATGGTGTATTTTTTAATCTGTTTAAAACAAACCGAGTTAAGTCCAGGAGATTAAAATTCTTCAAGGAACATTTCTTCAGTTGTGTTTGTGCAGCCCCTTCCCACTGCTTGAAAAACACCCTGGGAATTCCTGTTGCCTCCAGTGTGTAACCTGATTCATGGCAAGGAACACAGGAGGGAGAAACCACAGCTTATCAGAAAGAAGGAAAAAATGCAGGTGGAGAACGAGAGAGGGAGGGTCACTTGAACTTTGGGCTCCCCTGTCATGCTCCTGGCTGGCTGCCTGCCTTCTGCCAGCTCTCCTCTCCTTGGAGACGTGGAATCAGCTCCTCAGAGGTGAGATTCACCTGGAGCGAGCTGCACCTCGTCCTCCTGCCTCCTAAAAACGCTGCTATAATCATTACTCTCGAAAGTGCACTCTAGGAGGCATTTTATCTTCATGAAATGAGATTTATTAAGTTAAGAGCAATACACGAATCAGGTATCATTGACACAACTTGGTTTTCTTGACTCATAAAAATAAATTTTCTACTTTATTGGTGGAAAAGTGTGATATTTTCTATTCCCATGCTACTCCTGTAAAATCCACAATGTTGTTTCTGTTTTCATTGTTAAACACTTGTGAAGCTGTGTAGTATCTTTCTCAATGTAGACCAAAACCTTAAACAAAATGACCAAATTTTAGATGCTCCCCAAAGGGAAGCCCAAGGGATTGGCCATCCAAGAGTCATCCTGGGATTTCACATTAAAACACTGCCAGTGATGGCAAAGATCCACTCGCTTTTTCCTTAGAGCACAGGCAAGGATGGAGCCTTCCCAATGCTGGCAAATTCAGCTGTTTTAAGAAAGAACTGTACGAGAATCTCACAATGAAAGATACTGCAGAAATCAACTGCAAGTTCCATCTTGTCCAAAAGGTCAGGAAGAACATGCTCCACAGCTGCTTTGTAACCATGGAGAGAAATTCATCCAGAATCCACCTATGAGTAACGTGAGGCTGTGCCAGGGTCTCCTCTCGGATCGTGCTTGTGCCGGACGAGATGATCTGGATGTGTGTGAAATGGAGAAGGTGTAATGGGCAAGGGACATCAGCTCAGCGCTCTGAACAGGAAATCAGAAATCATCCTTCACTCCCAGTCCCAGCCTGGCAGTAACTGGAGCAAAAGGGCAAACCGTGACTCAGAGGGTGCCTCCTGGCTTTGCCCGTGCCCTGCTGCATCCCATGCCATGGGAGGTGCAAACTGCTCCCCTGCTCCAAAGACTTTGTGGAAGCAGGTGGGGAAATAATACAAGAGATCTTTCTCATGTGGCAACTCAGCAAGGCCGGGTTTCCTTGATTTACCCGTAATTGTGGCAGGCACACAGCGGAGGAGGTCACTCACACGGCACAGAGCAGGGACTCTGAGTCCTCTACAATGGAACCAATGAGTGACATTACAGTGCAGCTCCCCTAAAACCGCCCGTCCCGGCTCAGCCCGCTGAGCCCCGCCCCAGGTCCCGCTCAGCCCCCCAGACCCGGCTCAGCCCCCCCAGGCCCCGCTGAGCCCCTCAGACCCGGCTCAGCCCCCCCAGACCCGACTCAGCCTCCTCAGGCCCCGCTGAGCCCCCCAGACCCGGCTCAGCCCCCCCAGGTCCCGCTGAACCCCCCCAGACCCGGCTCAGCCCCCCCAGAGCCGGCTCAGCCCCCCCAGGCCCCGCTGAGCCCCCCCAGGCCCCGCTGAGCTCCCCAGACCCGGCTCAGCTCCCCCAGGCCCCGCTGAGCCCCTCAGACCCGGCTCAGCCCCCCCGGCCCCGCTGAGCCCCCCAGACCCGGTTCAGCCCCCCCAGGCCCCGCTGAGCCCCTCAGACCCGGCTCAGCCCCTCCACGCCCCGCTGAGCCCCCCAGGCCCGGCTCAGCCCCCCCGGCCCCGCTGAGCCCCTCAGACCCGGCTCAGCCCCCCCAGACCCGGCTCAGGCCCCCCCAGGCCCCGCTGAGCGCCCCCAGGCCCCGCTGAGCCCCCCAGGCCCGGCTCAGCCCCCCCGGCCCCGCTGAGCCCCCGCCCCGCTGAGCCCCGGCCCCGCGCTGGCTGCCGGGGCGCGCCCCCTGCTGGCGCTCGGCGGGACCGCGGCCAGAGCCCGGCCCGCTCCCCTCGGCCCGAGAGAAGGAGGAGGAGGAAGAAGAGGAGGAGGAGGGAGTTGCCGGGGTCTCTGTGACACATTGGAGGCCTGGGGACGTCCGCACTGGTGCCGTGGGGGATGGGGGATCAGCAGTGCTTTCACAAAACCATGGAATCATTTAGGATGGAAAAGCCCTCTGAGACCATGGATCCAACCGTTCATGCAGCACGGCCAAGGCCACCACTAACCCATTTCCCCGAGTGTCACATCTACACAATTTTGAACCCTTTCAGGGATGGTGACTCCACCACTTCCCTGTTTCAAAGACAATCTCCCATCCAGAGTGGGGCCGGCCACACACAACTCCTCGCTTAGCGTTTAATCCTTGCTTTTCCGTGTGCTCCAGACTGGCCATCCATCCTCCCAGCCCTGAGCCAGCAGCCAGCCTGGGCTCTGGCAAGTCCTGTGCCTGTTCCTGAAGGGCACTGAGTTACCCTGGAGTACCCGAGCGAAGTACATGGAAGGGAATACTACAGCTACAAGACTACAGATACATTCAAGGAGTAACAGCTTCCCACTGAGGGAGAGAGTAGGTCCAGACTGGATACTGGGAAAAAATTGTTCCCTGTGAAGGTGGTGAGGCCCTGGCACAGGGTGCCCAGAGAAGCTGTGGCTGCCCTGTCCCTGGAAGTGTCCAAGGCCAGGTTGGACGGGGCTTGGAGCAACCTGGGATAGTGGAAGGTGTCCCTGCCCATGGCAGGGGGTGGGATGGGATGAGCTTTAAGGTCCCCTCCTGGGATTCTGTGATTCTATGAAGTGAAACATGAAGATAATTGTGTAAAAACCAGAGTTTGACACACAACTTACAAAAAATTAAAACCCACAATAACTCATTTTTCAGTCTTGGCAGGAGCAGGAGGCCTGAAAGATGATTTCTAGAACCAGTCTGCTATGGAGGGCTAACAGGAACATGCAGAAGACAAAACTGGGGCAGAAAACCCCAGTGAGTTTTTTGCATGTGTTTGTGGAGGAGGAGGAGGCTGGGGAGTTCCCAGACAGGAACTCATGAGCTCGCCTGAGGATCTGTCTCGCGCCAAAGCATCGGGTTGGGATAGAATCAATGGACACAGCAAATAATAACAACCTAACCATTGCCAGATGGTCCTCCCTGCACCCCTGGAGTGGGTAAAACTGCTTCCACACACAGCCTCAGGACATGGCTGGTGCTCCCAGCTTTTACAATCCATTCCCAGGGAGACTCAGCAACTGAGAGGGTTGTGACCAAGAAAGCTCAGCAAAGTTTTACAAACCATGCTACCTTAGCACTGATTTTGAACTTATTTTACTAGAAGTCTTCCCAGAAGCTATTTGAATATTCCCAGAGAATTTGGGGGCAAGCAAGTCTGTGAGCAGACCCTTTGACCAAAGCTGACTCCGTCCTCGGAGACTCCAAGGCCTCTGCAAAGTCCAAGACTCTGAATGCATGGGCCATCTCCAAGTGTGTAAAACTCCCAACACCTTCATGGCAGGCAACAGACACAGGTCTGCAGCTCCATTTCCCTCCTTCCAGCTTGCTCCAAGCTCACAGCCAGTGGGAACTGCAGGTTTCTCACGGGATGGGCTTGGGAAAGGCAGGATTTAGTGTTCAGAGCACAAAATGTGTTCTGTCCAGCCCAGTCCTGGGTCAGAGGGAGCCAGGGACCAGAGGAGGCTGTTGGCAGATTTCAGAGGTGTGTCTTCTGCCTTTCAGGGCAGCAGCCCTTGAAGGCCCAGCTGAGCAAAGTGTCCTAAAACAGCATTAACAGATCAACTATTCCTGTTATTTGGGATTAAGACCTGGTATCTCATAGAATCTCAGGATGGTTTGGGATGAAAGGGACCTTCAAGCTCATCCAGTTCCACCCCCTGCCACTATCCCAGGTTGCTCCAAGCCCTGTCCAACCTGGCCTTGGACACTTCCAGGGATGGGGAGTCCACAACCTCTCTGGGCAACCTGTGCCAGTGTGTTGTAAGTACAAATAGACATTTCCATTTATTTTTATGCACTAGATCTGTGAATAATCTCCTTTATGTTAGATGAGGAAATACATTTTCTGGTTTAGAATGCCTGATTGAACATCTGTCCTAGAATGGAGTGCACCAGCTCCCAAAGGTGCCTGCATTTTTCTGTTGACTATCAAAGGAGTCCAGACAACTGCAGTGTGAGTTCCTGCTTTGGGATAGATGTCTGAAGCTCCCTGGAAGTCATTCTTGTATCCTCTTACCTGTGTTTTGTGTTTAATACAAGTTGGGTGCATGTAGTCACCCCCTTCACTATCAGGGACCAGGTAAGAAGCTGTAGCTCAGCCAAAGGTTTTACTGAAGCACAGATGAAACAGACTCAGCGAGAATCCTAAATTCCTCATCCTCATCTTCCCAAATTAATAAGCTCTAAATGTTTCATTGCAATCAATACTGAATTTGACACATAAATCAATTTTTACCCAGGACAAACCACAGAATCACCCAGGACAAACTCTAAAATTAACCAAGCACAAACCTCTTCTATAGATCAATAATCCACTCATCCCAAAAGTTACATAAAATAAAGCAGGACACTTTAAACACCAGGTACAGAACACAAAAATGTGTTTTGTGGTATTTTGCCACAAAAATATGTATTAATATTACTGTCATATGTGCCATGACTACAACACACACAGAATCCTAATTTCCCTTCCTCTGAACTCGTGACTGTGGGGCTGTTGCACAGTTAAATGAACCAGGCTGAGAGCAGAATATGTGGAGAGAATCTCCTAATGTTCCAACCCCCATGAGTTTTAGCACAAAGGAATGAGAAAGGAACATATATCTGACTGCCTGTTCCAGGAAGGTGAGAAGTCAATCACCCAAGAGTGACTTTGGTGTGTTTTGCCCTTATTCAGGAATGTCCTGATCTTCTTTGGTTCAAGAAAGCGGTCCAGGAAAACATTCCTGAAGTACTACAGGTCTCTGACATCAGAAGCAGGCCCTCCTCCTCTGCAGGACATTCCCAGTTTTCAAACCATTCCTCAGCATTTGAGCATCACTCTGTAAGTTCAGTGTGGGCTGTTCAGACTGACCGTCCTGTGCTGGTCACTTTTGGTTCGACATAGTCCCATGTTTCTATTTGCAGACTGGATGCTTTTACCTCTGGAGTCAACAACTTTACAGAAAGAGAATTCAAATTTTAGCATGGAATTTTCTCATGGAAACAGTGACACACACAAAAAAAGATTAATTTCTGATTTGTTGCTTTGATTTGAGATGATTTGTAAATTCAGTTTTAGGTGATTTTGTACTGAATAAAAAATGCCAGTTTTGGCAAAAACATCCAAAAAGCCACATGCTGCAAACCAATGCTCCAGAATAAACTTATTCTCCTGGCTACAACCAGGTCTGTAATTTATTGCATAGTTACAGCCATTTACACTTGCAGCATAACAGCATCTCACAGCAGCTTACCCTGTCTCGTTAGAGGGAAATGATCTTCTCACTAATGATTATTTAGGTCAGTTTGTGGTTTAATGAATTTTTTTTTTTAAATAGAAGTGTTTGAGAAGGTGAAAAAGAAGGCAGAGCAAATATAATGCAAAAATTACTTATGTTGTTATGTTATGTTATATTACATTACATTATATTATATATTGTAAAAATATTATATATATTATATATTGCAAAAATCAGTTGTGAATTTTAAATCTGTGCTTCACTTGCACATTTCGATCCAGACCATTGGTCGTGCAAGTTGTCCAGAAGATGTTGACAGACCCTTCAACAAATTCCTGTTCCTCTTCCACAAAGACTTCTCCCAGAAAGGATGAAAGAGTAACTGCAGGGAGACAGGAGCAACCTCCTGAGGCAACTCAAGCACAGACCTTGATGGTAATGGAGAACTCAGAGACCAAGAGCTCTTGAAACGTGTTTCAGGCCACTTTTCATTCAGAAGATGGAGAAAACTGTTGGAAACACTATTTAAAATCTTGATTAACTCAGGAGAACTTGAAGGAGGCCTGATTTCATTTGGTTACATGGTTACACTGAGGCTGGAAAATGCCTTTCCCAGGATTCAGGAGACCACTCAGAGTCATCCTTAAATAATTGGTGTGTTTTAACAAAATAATCATGGCATTGATGGATCAACATTGACTGGAGGAAGGGGGAGAAGGGTAGCTCCGTGCACAGAAAATTGCTCAGCTTAACTGCAAAGTGCAGGAAGATAATAAACTATTGACATCTCGGCCCTTGGAGAGGGAGGTGACATAAAAAGTGACAAATCAAAAAGTCACCATGAATTTGTCAAGAACAGGGGAACAGCTGTTCAGGGAGCAGCACTGAAAGGGATCCGGGGATTACAGGGGATCAGGAGGAGCCTGAACCAACATGGTGATGCTGGTGCTGACTCTGCAAATGCCACGCTCCGTTACCTAATTAACCTGATTATTGGACACAGACCTGGGCAGGAATGCGAAGTTGAGTCCTGAGGAGCCTAAGAATGACAAAAGGTTTAGAAAATATGGCCTATGAGATCATGAGACCTCTGAGAATTTGTTTAGTCTAGAAAAATGAAGTTTTAGGAAGAAAATGATAATGTGAAATTACTCAGTCTGTAAAATGTTAGTGGAATTTGATCTGCATTAATCATTCTTTGGATCTGGTGGACACAGCACAAAGAAACCGAAATTCACAACCAAAGTACAGTTTAGGTGCTGGGGAAAACTTGGGGGGGTGAAGGGCAGTTGGGTGCTGGAACAGGCTTTCTAGGAAGATTGCAGAATCTACTTTATTGTTGGTTTTAGAAAGGGTTGTCCTGGCTTTGGGTAGGAACAGTGACACCTCAGAGCAGCAGCTCCTGCTTCAAGTCTTAGTGCTAAGTGCTTTGGTCCTGAAGGTGGTATTAATACACCTTGTGCTTTCCCTATGGAAATACACAAAATAGATAGTGGAAGCACTGCCAGACATTGCAGCTATGATGGAAACAAGAGGTAATTTTCCTTAATCCATGCCGAAATCTGAGACTTCACCTTATGAACAACCTCAGGCTCGCAGGCCCTGCTCCGGGGCCAACCTCAACGGCGTCAGCCGAGGTGAAACAGCTCAAGAGGCCACTCAGAGCCCGAACTGCTCAGGACAATCCCGGGGCAGTTAAACCGCCCGCTCACCCCGCGCGGGGCCGGGCGGGACAAAGGCCGCAGCCCCCTCCCTCCGCCGGCCGAGACCACGGGCGGCCCACGGCCCTTTCCAACAGGTACCGCAGGGCCGGGAGGCGGCGGCGGCGGCCGCGCTCCCGCAGGCCGCGGGGCCGAGGCGGCCATATTGTGGTCCTGCGGCCTGCGGGAACTTTCGGGGAAGTTTCTGGGGCGGCCCGCGGGGGGCAGGGGGACGGGGGGGGCCGGCGGCGCGGGGCCCCGCGGCGGGCGGGCGGAGGTGGCGGCGCCGGGGCCGCGCTCCAGGCCGCGCACACGCGGAAAGCGCGCGGCGCTCGCGCTACGGCGGCCCCGCCCACGCCCCGCCCCCGCGCCGCTCCCCGCGCCCCCATTGGCCGTTTCGGCCGTCAGTCAGCGGCCGGGCCCATCTCGCGCTCCCCATTCATGCAGTTTGGTTGCGTGTTGGTGTATTTTACTGTTTGCAATAAAGAGGGGGGGATTTTTTTTTTTGTTCAGTTTCTGCCGCAATTAACTCTTGGTCCCTTAAACATCTTCCTTTTTATTTTTGTTTTTTTTTCCTGTCTATTTTTTTTCTTTTTTTTGCAGGACGGTCGGAACAGTTTTTCGCCGCTTCCATTTATTTTTCGATATCTTATCTCTATTAGGTTTTGCAATCAACTATTAAGGTGCAACTATGCCCAAAAGAAAGGTAAGTACGAAAAAAAAATAATTAAAAAACGAGGGAAGGCAGATGGGGAGCGAAGGGGGAGAGATTAAAGCGGCAATCGCGGAAATTTAGCTGTAAAAAAAAAAAATTAGCGCGCGCGCGCGTGTGTGTGTGGAGTTTTTTGGGTTTTTTGGTTCGGTTTTTTTTTTTTGCATTTTTAATTTTTGGTGTATGTCCTAGAGCGGAGCGGGGAGCGGAGGGAGAGGGCTCGGGGCGGGCAGGGCAGCGCGGCGAGTTCACTTTTGGGCTGTTTTGTTTGGGAAGGAGGAGAAGGCTGGAGCAGCAGTGTCTCCATGCTGGATTACAAACAGCCATAGTGCTGTGCTGCCCCTGTGGAGAACGCGGGGCAGCAAAACCCCCGCTAAACCCGCGCCACGACCCCCCCAGGCCCCCCCACCCACCTCCGCCAGCGTTTTAATCCCCATCGCGCCATTCCTGGCTGGATTCGCCTTTAAACGTCGCCTCTTTCTCCTGCGTTTGCCTTTGTTCTCCTTTTTTTTTTTTTTTTTGCCTCCCACTTCTTGTCATACCAGATGGTTGTGCAATGGTAATTTGGGGCCATTAGGCGGCGCAGAATTTGAAACTGGCCTTCAAGGAAAGCGGGGAAAAGGGATTTATCACCGTAATCAGGAACTTTGGGGCAGCGGGAATATGGGGCGCCCCCCCCCCCCCACAACGCGGGCTGGGGGGGCGGGGCGGGGACGCGGTCGCCCCTCAATCACCGAGGCGCCCGCCCGAGGGGTTTCGACTCGATCCAGGCGCCCCACGGCCCCGTCCGGGGCCGTGGGGCGCCTGGACCGAGTCGAAACCCCTCGGGCGGGCACGATCGCCGCGTTCCCGGTTGTCCCTCATTGTCCTTGCGGGGCCCGCGGCGACCTTGTTGTGTGAGGGGAAATTGGCGGGAACTTTTCGAACTCGGCGTGATGACGTAGAGGAGGCGGCCGCGGGGCATTGTGGGAGTTGTAGTCCGTGAAGCGGCGGGGCTGGGGGGAGGCCGCCATTGCTGCGGGTGGTGTTGGGGGGGCCCTGTGAGCCCCCGGCTGCCTTCAGGGCTCCGGTGGGGTCACACGGGATGGTCGTGCCTTCTCACCTCAATGTCTCGCTTTCCTTGCAGGCTCCAGCTGAAGGCGAGGCAAAGGAGGAGGTAGGAGTTGTTTGTGGTCCCCACTCCAAGAATTCCTGTGGGGTTCTGCAGAAATTAGGAACCCCACGCAGCTCATGAGGGGTGTTCAGCCCCTGGGGGTGGCCCTGTGCCTGTTTTTGGGGTGCTTGGGGCCATCGCTGTCCCCTGAGGTGACAGGTGACCCCCCTGAGGTGGTGCTGGGAGTCCAGCAGCTCTGCTGGGCTGAGGTCAGGGACCACTGGTTCCAGTGGGAACATGTCCCTTTTAGCCTCACAACTCCTGCAAGTAAAGAAACTTCATCCCTTCCTACGTCAGCGGAGTAAAGTGGCGGCAGCAGAGAACTGCTGAGCAAAGCTGCACTTCTAGGAAGTCATAGAATACCCTGAGTTGGACCTACAAGGATCATAGAATCACAGCATGGTTTGGGTTGGAAGGATCCTAAAGCTCATCTAGTCCCACCCCCTGCCATGGGCAGGCACATCTTCCACTATCCCAGGTTGCTCCAAGCCCCATCCAACCTGGCCTTGGACACTTCCACGGATGAGGAGTCATCAAGGCCCTCACCATAATGCCCATAATTTCATAAGTCCTAGGATTTATATGGGGCTTCACAATGCCACGTTACTTTGGGTGGCAATTCTGAGAAAGCTGTGCTTTATGTGCTCTCTGAATTTTACTGATGTATCTTTCCTTATGCAGCCAAAGAGAAGGTCAGCCAGACTATCTGCTGTGAGTATCTCTATTGATCCTTTAATATTATATCACTTGGGATGGGGACAGTTAAAGATAAACTATCGGTTTTTTTCCCCCAGAATTGGGAAATGCATGCTTAGAGTATTGCAATATTTAAAATTCCCTTTCCATGTTTCCGTTCCTTGAACATCCCCATATCGCAGGCTTCTCACATGAGATACAACGTCTGTGTTAGTGCACATTCCATCTGGGCACAAGTATCCAGAGTTAAGGAATATTGATTTCAGGATGGATTTGTTCCCTGTAGGACTTCTCCATACAAATGCTCGTGGCTCTGTAAATCACCCACTCTCTCCTTAGCCTCGTAATTTGCCCATTGATTTTTTGCAGGGCCAACTGTTGGGTAAATAATTCTCAAAAGTTACCAACATACTGCTCATAAAAACATAAATATAAATATTTATTTCTGGTATTCACCTGACTTGGTTTTTTGTGTTTTTTGCAGAAACCTGCTCCACCCAAACCGGAGCCAAAGCCCAAAAAGGCAGCACCTAAGGTAAGGGTCTTGAACTGAAGTTATATTTTCCTTCTCAAGGTGTTTGCAGGGATAAAAACCCCCACAATTAACCACTTTGCTTTTTCATAATTATCCTGAAAGCTTTAAGATGGAATTGTGTGAACAAAAAGAATGGGAAAGACATCATTTTATCCAATTTCTACTGTAGGAATGTGGTAAACTGAGCAGATTTGTAATCCCTTGTGGTGAGGCTTTGCTGCTGCTTTACAAGGCCATTCTGAAGTTTCATATAATGCATTGTTGGGAAAATGATGCTTGGAATAGAGATCAGAGACTCAATTAGAGGAGGCATTGAAAATCATGCTTTTAGTTACAGTTTCTTACTATATTTCCATTCTGAAGCCCTCTCTGCAGTTAGTTATCAGTTTATCACATTTTAATCACTCAGACTTCTAGAGACCCCTTTCCTTTGGCTGGATATTTTTGGAAATGTCAAAAACATTAGCATGTCTGACAGTATAGTTCAAAAACAAACTATTTAAAGCTCTTTTTTAGTTTGGAGCAACAGTTTGGAACTTTAAAGGGGGCAGCTCTGCAATCCATGAGGGATTTCTTTCCATCCCCTTCCTATCACCTTCCCAGCCATCAGTTTGCAGTGCTTTTTTGCTAGATTTTTCTGTAAATATTTAGGATTTTGCAGCTAAAAAAAAAAAGAAAAAAACAATAAACACCCCAGCAACAAAATTTCAGTGATTGTTTTTAACCTGTTCCCATCACACATTTTCCTTGTGGTTTGGGATGGCGAGGTGGGCAAAGCACAGCATGGAGAGACGCTTTGGTTGCAGAGGGGGATGATGGGCTGGGAACCAGGAGCTTTTTCCTTTTCCGTTGAAAAGGAATTTGCACTTGCCTATGGCACAGCAGACTTCCAGGTGAGGGAACTGTTTCCCTCCACATCCTCTGTGTGGAGCAGCAGACATGCCATGGAAAAGAGAGAGAACCCCACATGTCATTTTGGGCTCAGCTCTGTAATCTCAGCGCTGTGCAGAGCAAGGGTTTCCCGTTCCATCTTGGCCGTGCAGCTGGAATTCTAGACCACATTCTGGTTGGATGAGGACTGGGCACTCTGGATTGCACTTCCCTCTAGTGGCTGGTGCCCCAGGCAGAGCAGAGCCAGCTGCTGGTGGCAGGCAGGGCAGGGCAGCAGTGCATGACCCACGTTGTTGTATTTGGGTTTTTTCCAAGTTTGCTTTTTTATTTTCATGGAAACATCTCAGGGTTTAAATACTGAAGTTGCGTTAACTTAATGTGAAAAGTTGTAGGAACAGGGATGCAAGAGTTAAGGGCTGTAAGGGACTGGCAAAGCTTAGTTTGGGCCCCCACCGCACAACTGGGTGGTGCGGTCTCCCTTTGGGATCGTGCAGGGATGCCCTGGGAGCTGTGCCTTGGGAATTGCCCCCAGCTGGACTTGGAAGGCATTTGTCCTCCTGCTCCTGAGGTGCTGTTTTGAAGCCAGGACACTTGAGCTGTGTTTTTGGCTCTCCAGAGCTCCTCAAACTGCATCAACACCTGTGCAAAGGGTGATGGAGTAAGAATTGTCGAGGCATTTTTAATTCATGTCTGCCCCAAGTGCTTTACTTGTCAAGCTTCAGGATCCTGGAATGGTTTCCTGTGTGTCAGAATAGGTTTCACCTGTTAAACTTTGCCATATTGAAAAACATGGAGCTGGGAAAGGAGTTTTGTCACTTCTAAAATACAGGACCTTATTATTGAACTGTTGTTGCTATGTCTAGAGCAAAATTATTGAGGAAAATGCACACAGTGCTGTAGCTGAGGTCCTGTTGTGTCCTGTGGGACCCTTTCTCTCCAGTCAGTCCAGCCATGGAAGTCAGTTTCCCTGGATTCTCCTCCAGTGCTTTCTGAAGTAGGGCTTTCCCAGCAGAGACAATTGGTTTTAGCTCTGTTAATACTTTGTTGTGGGTTTTTTAGTGAGATAAGGGAACAGATAAGCAGTGCCATAGTACAACTGTAATTCTAAATCTCACTGCCGAACAGCACCAGGATACTGGTGTTCCCAGGACGAACTCCTGACACCACACTGTAGGAGAGTTTTGCAGGTGGGATGAAATCCCTCAGACTGAGGAGTGAGAGGTTAGAGAGGAAGGAAACCCTCACTCATCGATTGTATTGACCCCATCTTAAATTTTCTGCATTATTGGAGGATTTACTGTCAATTTTGGTGAATTTTTAATCATTGAAGAATCAGGTGACTCTACCCCTTAACACTGAGTTTGCCCTTAGCAGCTCATTTTTAAGGTGAATTAATTTTGTGCATTAATAACTGAGGGATTGAAGTCAGAAAGGAAACTTTTTGTAACCTTTTGATAACTTGTAGTCACTGAGACAAATCTTCTGAGTAGATAAATGTATATCCAGTAATTTTCTGTTTATCCTCACTCAGCTGTGAGTAGATCTTGCTGGGTTTCTGGTTCCTCTGTTGGAAGTAGGTTAATCAAGCAAAGGGCTGAACCAGTGCTGTTACTTATTGGCAGCAAGAGGCACATCCTTGGAAGTGAAAATAATGAGGGTCGGGTATTTGGGTCAGGATCTGACCTTGCCTATGGAAGATTATTACTACAGAAGCATCAAGTTTTGGGGTTTGTTTTGATTTAGCCTGATCCACATATAAGAAACTGCACTTAAATAATGAATGCAACGCTCTTATGGTTATCAAAGCCATGCTGTAGAGCCCCCAGTTCTTCTGGCACGGAAGTGGTTTATTATCACAAGGAATATTTCTGGCAGGGAAGGGGGAAAGTCCTTTGCCTACAGCTTTGTTACAGTTTTCTAAATAGGCATTTACAGCACATCTGAAGTATTCTGGTGTTTGCACATATTGGTTTTGTTCTGTGGCTGCCTTTCAGCAGCAGGGCAGAAATACAGGCCAGTTCAACATTTTTTAGCTAATTTAATTGAATGCCTATTTAAAATAAGAATTCTTTTAACCCCAGCCGTGACTGCTTTTATATTCTGCACTTCCCTGTAGTACATTCAGGACAGACAGAAGGAAAACACTTCTCCTGTGAAACTTTGATCTCATCTTTGTCAATAGGAAGTTTGGAGGGTGGAAGGAGGTTGTGCAGAGAGTTTTGGAGTTGAGAACATGCTGATGTACAAGGTGGAAGTTAGGATTAAATACGTCACTGTCTGTTTTCTTAACAGAAAGAAAAAGCAGCAAATGATAAAAAGGAGGACAAAAAGGCAGCAACAAAAGGGAAGAAAGGAGCCAAAGGCAAAGAGGAAACTAAACAAGAGGATGCTAAAGAAGAAAACCACTCTGAAAATGGAGATACCAAAACTAATGAGGTACTTCAGCTCCACTAAAGCTGGGAGCAGAGCCAGATGTGCTGGAAGTACAGCTGCAGGAGCTCTGCTGGGCTCCAGAGGGTGGGGAGGGTCACTGCCACACTGGGAGGACAGAGCAGCTGTGGTACCTGCCCAGGGCAGCTCCCAGGGAGAGCCTGCAGGAATGGCCTTCTCCTTCCAACTCCTTCCTGCTCTGTGCTGGAGCACTTCCACAGGTGCTGTCTGTTGGCCCGGGGTCCCTCTCGGGGCTGGCTCACAGCAATGCCCAAGATTTGGGGAACAATGGAGCCCAGGGCGACCATCACCCTCCAGCCCTGAGCTGACTTTGCACATCCCCTCTGGACTGCTGGGTTCCTCTGCTGCTCAGCACGGGTTGGTGCTGGGCCAGAAATCTGGTTTTGAGTTCTACGCAGTTCTTTAAGACAATTCTTTGCCTCAGAACAATTCAACAAGAGATTTGCAAAGTAAACTCGGTCTTATCTCGTATCTGCAGCCTCTTCTCACAGGTCCTTGCTGTGGCAGCTCCTTACCTCAGCTGCCTTTTGCTAGGTCCAGCTGCAAGCTCCATCAGCTGCTGATGGATTGTCCCAGCAGATTCCTTGCTGATAGTGAAGCAGTGTTTTCCCAGGGCTCTCTTTGCCCGTTGTGTTCTGTCACTGACAGTGGTGTCTCTTCATGGGTTGAGTGTCACCATCCAGCCAAGGGTCCTTTATTCTTTCATTTCTAAAACAAGATCAGGAGCTGCTTAGTGAAAGCACTACATGGCTAATGTGCTTCAGAGGGGCTTTGAGGGAGCTTTGCAGGTTTGATGTGTTGACTTGAAAAGTAAAAGTACATTTTCATAGAGAGAGGTGAGAACTGATTCCCCAAAGTTTGGACAGAGCAGGATCGTGGTTGATGTGTAATTCTTCCACTTCCCTGTGATGAGGGCTTGAACTTCCCCTAACATATCATTTATCCTAGTCTAAAATACATTCCAAACCTCTGCCTCTCTGCAGACACTTATTCCAAAATTACCTCACTAATTAATACTCCTGTGTTTTCATTTTAAAGAATTATCAGCCTGTTGCTGTGTCAATATTTTCTGTGCTTTCCTGCCTATCCACACAAACCCTTGTCCATGTCTGTGTTAACAAACTGGTCTCTTTTTGATGCTGGTTAGATTGGAATCCAATTATATTATCCAATATACCAATAATATTTCTATTCTTCCCAACCCCTTTTCTAGGCACCAGCTGCTGAAGCATCTGATGATAAGGAAGCCAAGTCCGAGTAATGTTAACCCTGCCCTATATCTCCATCATTTGGTATCCGTACCTCCATGCTGTATTGTTAACAGAGAGGAATATTTTTATCAACTATTTTATAAATGCAGGTTTTTTTAGCATGAATTTAATTATGGAACATCTTCATCTCGGTTACTTGGGAATTAAATCCCTAACAAACAAAACAAAACAACAAAAAAAAGTCATTGTTTTTAAATTTTGTGATTGTAATAGTTTGTATGGTACATGGAAAGAATAAGTGGTGGTAGCTTTTGACTTCTGTCAGTGTGTCCCTTTTTGTGTAAGTCATGCTTACAGACTTCAGATTTTAATTTTTCCCTTGTATGTGTTGTATGGTTTCTTAAAGTGGGGAGGTCTCAAAACAAATAACCGTGTGAAACATTCCAGTGGTTCTGTGGGTTGCTTTTATAAAGAAGGTGAGCTATTTTCATGAAAAAACCTAAGAGCTGGAAATCTGTTGTTTCCCAAATGTAATTTTATTTTGTCAGTTTTGAAAAAAAAAAGAAAAATAAATAAATAAAAGTGTAATCCTGTTTTTAAATGAAATACAAACATTTCTTTTCAAAAAGGGCAGGTTGGTTGTATGTACCCACTGTTAGGAATTTTGCTGGATTTATCTTAATAAAAAAGACTCCTCAAAAGCTGATTGTGGTTTGTTGCTTGTGCTGCTGGAAAGCTCCCAAGTTCCAGGAGAGCTGCAGTGGGACAGGGAGAGCCCATGGGGCTGGAGACCTTTGGGCCTTTGGCTGGGGCTTGAGCTCCTCTCTGCCTCAGTTGTGTGGGTTCCCATTAATCCAGGCCTCTTTATTCTGGGACATAACCAGACCAGTGAACTGGGGTTTAAGTCCCAGTTCTGTTGTTACAGCTTTTTGATGGAACTTTATCAACTCCTGCTCAAACCTGCTTTTATAGAAAGTCTCTTCACATCCATGAACCAACTACAGGATATATTTAATAAAAAGAAAAATGTCTGTAATGCAGAAACCTTCTCTCTCCCATTAAATTGTTCCACAGCCCAGTAATGGGAAATTCCAAGAGCTTGAATATTTTACTTTGTGTCTAAACCCCAAACAGCATCTCAATCAGAGTGTCTTGCATTCAGTGGGGTTCAGGATCAGTCCCCCAGGGCCCCTAGAGGATGTTTAAATGTGGATTTCATTTTCCAGTCCTGAGGCACTGGGGATTTTTATTCCTGCTGCCTCACCTGTTCTGTAAAACTGCTCAGGGTTAACTGGGCTCCAGCTTCCTCAGCAGTGAAGGAGTTCTGAGGGGCCTTTTCCTTGGCAGTGTATTCCCTTTATCTAGCAGCGATTTTGGGGCATGCTCTGGTCTCTCCTCCAGTGAAAACTGATGGAGCAGTAACTGGATTCCCTGTGCCTGGTGCAAGTGTGCTGAGATGTGGGTAAAACTAGGGAGACTGAACATCCCAGTTGGAACATGATCCAACGATAGTTCAGATGTCATCCTGACTTACATCTAAAAATGTTTCACTGAATTTCCTCTCTACAAAGACAGGCTGGGAGAGCTGGGGGTGTTCAACCTGGAAAAGAGAAGGCCCTGGGAGACCTCGGAGCCCCTTCCAGTGCCTGAAGGGGCCTATCAAAAGGAGGGAGAGGGACCTTTTTATACAGGCACATAGTGACAGGACAAGGGGAAATGGTTTTAAATGGAGGGCAAGGTTAGATGGGATATTGGGAAAAAATGCTTCCCTGTGAGGGTGGTGAGGCCCTGGCACAGGGTGCCCAGAGAAGCTGTGGCTGCTCCATCCCTGGAAGTGTCCAAGGCCAAGGTTGGACGGGGCTTGGAGGAACCTGGGATAGTGGAAGGTGTCCCTGCCCATGGCAGAGGGTGGGGATCAGATGATCTCTAAGTTCCTTTCCCACCCAAATCATTCCATGATTCTATGAGTTTAGCCAGCAGTCCGTGAGAAATCCCAATGGGCCTGTACTGCTCCAGGGAGAAAATGCATATTGGAAATGTTTTAGATTTGTGTACTTCCCACCCCAGTGGTTTCTCTAAAAGGGCTTCAAACGGGAATCCAGTCCTGCAGAAAGGTGAAGCCCCTTCTCCCAGCCCTGGTGCGACCATCTCTCTTTGGCTCCAGCCTCCAGCCTCCAGTCACTGAGTGTCTCAAGCATTGTTATTTAAGCAGCAGACCCTGAATATAGTTGATATATCCTTAGCACAGTATCCGTCCATATGCCAAGGTACAAACACCCTTTGGAATGAGGTCGCTCTGATCCCAAGTCGTGTCTCTCCATCTGAGTCCAGAGGTTGTTACACAGACCATACAACTGAGTGTTTGGTTTTGGTTATTTCTTTTTTGAGTGCCAGGGTGGGAGTTGTTCTTAATTCTATAACTATTGTTCTAATCAAATTCCTCTTTCAAATAAGTACAGAAAATTGCCCAAGAACATTTTGCTCAAATTCATAACTTTTCAGAGCCATGGGGTATTGAGAGAGTTGCATAACTGAATGGATTGTCTGGTTTATGCCAAACCCTCCTCACAGCTGTCCTGGTGTCTAGACACTGAATCCAAGGCCAGCTCCATGGCAGCTCCCATGCTTGGCTTATTTTGTCTGAAAAGGAGAGGTTTCAAACTGTTGAGTCAACCTACTTTCAGGTTCATTTGGAACTTGTGGAGAAACTGCCTTCCCTGAGGTCCTTGGCTGGCTGTTCCCTGGGCTCTGGGTGTTACTGGGTCTGATGCTGATTAGGAAAGATCCACAGAATTGCTGATTATCATTATTCATCGTAATAACTGGGGACCTTGAAGATGCAATGGGGAAGAGATTCATGGTTCTGAGGTGGTGTCATGGGAAGAGATTTGAGCGATGTTGGCAATACCCTGCCATGGTGAGGTGTCCACATAGCTTGTCAGGATGAGGAGACAGCCTCAAGTTGCACCAGAGGAGGTTTAGGTTGGATATTAGGGAAAAAAGGGTTGTCCAGCCCTGGCACAGGCTGGAGTCACATCCCTGGGGGGATTTAACTGTGGATGGGGCACTTGGGGACATGGCCAGTGGTGGCCTTGCCAGTGCTGGGGGAACAGTTGGACTCGATGGACTTGGAGGGCTTTTCCAACCTAAAGGTTCCTGTAATTCCATGATACAGCTTTTGGTGCAGGCTCCCAGAGCAGCACAGTGTCCTCACACAGTGTCCTCATGGGATCTTCAACAGAACTGGGCAAGCATTTGCTTTTGTTTGCTCAGAACAATAAACCCACTGAAAACCACTTAGAAAACACTGGTCACTGTCCTGGGAGGGAGGGGGAAATCAGAAGAGACACCTCCAGACTTCATCCTGGTCTCCACCATCAGCAACGTACTGGAGCAGCACAGGAGGATTGGGAGGGAAAAGGCACAGCTGCCTCAGCAAGCACAGAATAGAAATCACAGTGAGGTCCTTGGGATGCAAAAAAAGGAGGAATGGGGGAAAATAAAATAAAACAACCCCTCCAAGTACATAAAAGGAAGGGTTTTGCAGGTTCATCCCACATCTAGCTTTGCTCCTTTGAGTGAAGTGACTGTACACAAAAACCAGAAAAGCCCTCAGCTGTGGAGCCAGGCTGGGAGAGCTGGGCGTGTTCACCCAGGGAAGAAAAGCTCTGGGGAGAACTTAGAGCCCCTTCCAGTGCCTGAAGGGGCTCTAGGAGAGCTGGAGAGGGACTTTGGACAAGCGATGGAGGGACAGGGCACAGGGAATGGCTTTAAGATGAGGGAGGGTAGATTTAGATTGGATCCTGGGAAGGAATTCTTCCCTGTGAGGGTGGGGAGGCCCTGGCACAGGTTGCCCAAAGAAGCTGTGGCTGCCCCGTCCCTGGAAGTGTCCAAGGTTGGGCTGGATGGGGCTTGAAGCAATCCGGGCTAGTGGAAGGTGTCCCTGCCCATGGCAGGGGGCAGAACCAGAGGATATTTGAGGTCTCGTCCAACCCAAACCAGTCGGATTCTGTGACACTCCGACAGGTCTGATTTTCAGATCAAGAGCTGCTCCCTGGCAGTTAATGGAGTTACACTGGTGTTAATCTGATGAAGGAGAAAGAAAATTGAATCCCTGGAATGGAAACGATGGCTCCTCCTTCTGACTGTCCCAGTGGTGCTGCTCCTTTCCCGTGCAGCTGCCGGGAGCCCCCCCCCCCCCCCGCTCTGAAACCTGATGCCCTGGATGGGCTCCAGGAGCTGGGAACACCCCAGGCCGGCGCTGGGCAGCTTTCGAGGAGCCTCTGTCCTTGGAGAGAACAATGTCAACGTGGCTTCCAGAGACTGTCCCAGTGCCCGGAGGAGCTGGAGCTGGTCACAAGTGAGCATGGACATGGGGACAGATGTCACTGATGACTCGAGTGGCCATTGTCCCCTGCTTTGGAAGGGGTGTGATTGGGACTGGGCTAGGGTGAGTCAAGGAGGGGATGGGGAGAGGACCAGAGCTGCTCTCACCCCCTTCATCCACACCTCTCATCTGTTCCCAGAGAAGCTGTGGCTGCCCCATCCCTGGAAGTGTCCAAGGCCAGGCTGGATGGGGCTTGGAGCAACCTGGGATAGTGGAAGGTGTCCCTGCCCATGGTGGGGATAGAATGAGATGTCTACAAGGTCCCTTCCTGTGGATGCTGAAAAGCTTTAGCAGAGAAATTTTCCAGCTTTCTGCAGCATTTTGTGAGAACTCTGTCTTTCCCATGCAAGTAACTCAAAACAATGTTGCAGTTTTGTAAACTTCTTGCACCTGCAGGTTGTTCTGCAGAATTGTTATGGTTCTAACTAGAAAAACATTCAGAGATGGGTGTCTTAGAACTTGACCAATCCCCTCAAGGGGTGGATGGCCAAAAACCCAATTGCCTTATGCCATTTAACACACTTTTGTGAACTAACACATAAAAGCCTTCGGAAAGATTATTAAATCGCTTCCCTGAGCCTGGACTCTTGTGTCGTTTCTCTACTCGTCCGCGGTGAGAACAGCGACACCTTCCAACCCAAACCACTCTGTGATTCCATGATTCCATGATCTGCCCTGATTTATCCACCTCTGCTGGAAGACAGGGAGGGGCCCATGGGAGAAGATCCCAGAGAAATGACACTCCCTTCCTCCTGCAGCACCAACCAGGGAATCACTGGAACTGTGTCAAATGGGAATCTGCAAGTGATGCTCAGGGATTAGCGTGAACTTCAGGCCGAAGTAGCACCTGGAAGCACTGAAAGGAAGTTGGTGCTGATGTGATAGAAAAGGGAAAAATGGCAAATTGGAAAGCTCTGTTCCTAAGAGTGGGAATCCAATTGACACCATAAAGCTCTCAAAAGGCAACTTAATACAATTGGACACATCTTAAACAATTCCAGACTTTCTTAAAAAGGGGGGGAGGGGAGGAAGCATAAATAACACAGGGGAAAATGCTGGATCGAAACCTAAACACAGAGTGGTCAAGACCACTCCCCACTCCCAGCCTCGCCAGCATTCCTGGTAAGAGGGTTCCAGGGCACGGCTGTTCCCCTTTGGAAGTGCCTCCCTCCCGGCGAGCGAGGCGCGCTGCTTCCACTGGGGATGAAGTGTAGCACAAGCCTGGAATTCTCAGTCAAAGCTGCTCCGAAGTTATCCAGAGCCAAAATCTCACAAAATCGACGGGATTTTGTTTGTTTAACATGAACAATTCGGGGAGGGGGTGGAAGTGCATTTCTTGGAGCTCAAACCAGATGTGCGACATCCCAGCCACAAAGCTCCGGCTTCTGCGCTGTTTGTTTTCCCCCCAGGAAGATAAAAGGAGCTGTGGAGAAGGTTTGGATTGCGGCAGCTCTCGGGTTTCACCCTGGCTCCGGGGGCGCTGGCAGAGGCTGCTCTGCGGGACCACAAATGAGCTTTGCTGTTCACGGATCCGGGGCCACCGCTCCCCTCGGAACATGGCTGGAGTTGGAGGTGGGCTGTCCCTAAGCCTCAGGCTGAGCCTCAGCTTTCCAGCGGGCTGGAAGTTTGGTTGGTTTGGTTTCTTCCTTCATATAAATCCACCGTCACGGAGGTGCTGACCAGAAGTGCTTCCCCAAGTCGTGGCTCCATTTTGTGCCGTCTCTGCCAGGAGAGAAAGGCTGGGGTTGCCTCTCCGGGGCTCATCCGAGGGAAATCCTGCAGGATCTGCCTTCCCCTCCTATAAATCCTTCCATGCTGCCAACAGAAAGTTCCAAATCCAGGCCAAACATTCCCTGCTTTGGTTTCACCACCCATGTGGTTACAGCCTGGTTATCAACAGAGATCTTGGAGTAAACCTCGACTTCCCTGCTCAGTGTTTACTCCTATGCTCCTCTATACCTACAGCATTACCCTGGGAATAATTAAAATAATTAACAAGTGTAATTAACTGTTGGAGGGGAAAGGAGACTTTTAGGACATTATATCAGCAACAATTAAATAAATTACCCTTTTTGTCTCGCAAAGAATTGACAGACGGGGCGGGGGGAAGGAGGCAGGATTTGTATTCCCTGGTGCAGCAGCACAGGGACAGTGAATAGGGGTCGGCGGCTCTTGTGTGGGGACACAAAGCAAACAAAGAGGCCCCAAATGAAATTACTGAGTGGCAGATGCGAAACGAACACATTTCACACAATGAGTAATTAAACCATGTAACTCATTGCCCAAATTCAGCCCAGGAATCATAATGGCTTAGGAAGTGATTACACAAATTCTTGGAAGATGATCTGGTGGGGCTGTGGGACACAAAGACCTGTCACCAGTGCAGGACCAGCAACCCATGGTGGTGGGAGAGGACCCGGAGTTGTCCCTGGCTCTGGATCTCTGGAAGGAGCTGGGGGGTGAGGGGACACAGGTTTGTACCCCCACTTTGGTCTGAGCCCCTTCAGCCACATTCCAGACACTTTGAAAGGAGGAAAACTTCCCTGCTGTCCACTGGATGTGGCTGTTGGTGGGGACAGGCAGCGTGGATGTACCCAAGGTACCACCTGTGTCCCTGCCAAGCCCTGTGCCACTGACCTGGACTGTGCACATCCCCCTTGTGCAGGTGTGTTCCCGGGAATATTCTCCATTGGAGCTGAATTTTTCCCAGGAGGAAAAGGGCACCACATCCTCCTGCTCTTGGCAAAACTCCTTCCCCAAACGCCACCCTAGGGCCCAGGTTTGCTGGGTGCTGCTGGTGCTGAAGGTGTGGTGACGGCCACCACTGGACTGAAGAAGGGGTCCAGATTCCCAGCTCTCAGTATTGCTCCATTTGGGCTTGGGAATTATTTCCAACCCCCTTTTTGGCCCATCTTGGCTATAAATCTTGCCGGCTTCACTTGGTGCTGTGGCCTGTAGGTGGTGGTCCTGGCTGGGTGTTCCTGCACGGCTGCTCTGCACATGCAGTGAGGTCATCCCTGGGAATTTGGGGTTATCCAGCTGCCTGGGGTGATGGCACTGGGATGAGGAGATGGTACCACAGCTCCCAGAGTATCACTGGATGTGGCACCGTGGCAGTGGCTCCGCAGGGCTGCGGGATGGTGGCAGCAGCTCTGTCCCAGCTCCCGCTGCAGGAATGCCCAGGGAGGATGCACAAGGCCAGCAGGGACCAGAGGGCAGCCAAGACAAAATGTATGCATGCTTCTTCCCTCATCACTTGAAGTGTGATGTCCCTGCAAGACCTGGAACCTTCTGGAGTGCTTGGTGCTCTCCCTGCCTGCCCCACAGCCTTTTCACTGCAGAAATCTGGGGTGACAGGAACAGTGGTGTATGTCCTATGAGGACAGGCTGGGAGAGCTGGGGGTGTTCTGGAGAAGGCTCTGGGAGCCTCTTCCAGTGCCTAAAGGGGCTTCAAGAAAGCTAGAGAGAGACTTGAGATAAGTCACAGAGTGAGAGGAGAAATCTGCCGGCCTCCGCATCCCATGACATCCTTGGGAGAGCAACAATGTGCCCATTGCTGCAGCAGGAATTGGTGATGTCTGGTGTATAGTTTATATATTTATGTTTTATACATATCACAGAATCCCAGACTGCTTTGGGTGGGAAGGGACCATAAACTCATCAAGTTCCACCCCCTGCCATAGGCAGGGACACCTCCCACCATCCCAGGTTGCTCCAAGCACCATCTAATCTTGCCTTGGACACTTCCAGGGATGGGGCAGCAACAGCTTCTCTGGACAATAACATTATATATAATACACATAATATAAAATATACACATGTATCTCTCTATAAAATGTGGTTGTAGGTCCCCTGTTCAGATCAGGAGTGACTCTGTGGTGGATGCTGAAGCCTGAGTTGGCATCCTGGCACCAAGGGCTGTGCACCCCTTCACTGGGTGTCCCCAGATGCCCTGCACAAGATCCCCTTCCCTCAGCAGGGACAAAACTTGGTGGTTTTGGTTACTCCCTGGTTGGAGCCCTTGACTCTCCATCTCACTTCTCTCAAGATCTGCATGACAAAACCAGCGGTTCCAGCCTATTTTGGCGACCACTTGCTTCAGGAACCTCAGGAGTTTCATCAAAAGCCTGGATGGATTTCGGGTCTCCGGTTTTATTCATTCCAGCATTGGCTGACAAAGCCCATTACATCATCCCTTTGGAAGAGAAATTCTCTGCAGCTGCCTGTGTGGCACGGGGGGTGTTTAAAAAATAACACAGATTTTTGTTTCTTTCTTTCAGGGCAATTTTCCTCCCAATTGCTGGAAAACTGAATGCTAAAAAGCTTCAGAAGTGGGAAGGAAAAGGGCAGCGCGCAGCAGTTCCAGCCATTCCTGGGTTTATTATTATTATTTCCTTTCCAAAGACCAAGGGGGGAAAAATAGCCCCATTACCCCGCGCATCCAGCGCGCCCAGCCAGGCGTGAAAAGCAAAGCCAGTGTCATGGCAATGGCAGATGGCACGGAGCGGGAGCAGGAGTGGGAGTGGGAGTGGGAGTGGGAGTGGGAGCGGCGGCGGGAGCGGGAGCGGGAACGGGAGAGGGAGGGAGGGCTCCGGCCCCGACCTCCGCCCGGACCGCGCTCCTAATTAGCTCCGGAGCAGGGACTAATTAAACCCGGAGGTAAGGCAACCGATTACTTTTCCTTGCAGAGATGGGGAGCAGGAGTGATGTGGATGGAGCCGGAGCCCGTGTTGGAGTCGTCCTCACATCAGGGGTAGGAAATTATTTCACTCTCGGCTCGTCCCTCCCGCGCTGCCAGGGAGCAGGGAACCACAGCAGCTATTCCCTGCTCTCCCAATGATCACAGGCTGCAGAGAATGTGGGATCGCAAGGAAATACCGATGGGAAGGAGAGAGGCAGTGTCTGGATGCTGTGCTCATGACGTCAAAACGTGACATTCTCAATTATTAGCGTTATTTGGCACCCAAGTGTCCAAAGTACCCACTTGAACTCACCCAGGGCCAGAGCAGAACCTTCTCTTCCCTCCTCCACAGTGGTTTTGGTGTATTTTTTCATGCTCCATAACCTCATTCCTTTTAATCCACTTTCTCTAGTTTCCTGTAAAAGAAGCAGTTGGAAGTAAATTATTTTCACTGCCATTGAACTGGGTGCAATGTTCTCAGAAAATGGGATAGAGGGAGGAAAATTATAATATTATACAATATAATTATAATATAGAATTATACATTACATTATATAAGTATTGTATTATATTTTATTATATAAAATATAGTTATTCTGTAAATATATTTTTGCACCACAAGGACTGGAAGTCCAGAATTGCTCATGCAGCTGTGGGTGCTGGCGATTCCTGCTGGGATGTGCTGGGCTTTCCACGGCTTTTATGAACGGGCTGAACTTTGCAGAAAACATGGGAAAACCTGTGACTCTGTGGAGCCTTTGGCACTTCTTTGCCCATTCCCAGGCAGACACTCTGTCCCCAGCACACACACACTGGGTGAGCACAACACCAACGCCGGCTGCCTCTATTCAGCTTAAAATAGCTCCAGCCCTGCCCTGCCCACCAGAGCATCTCTCCACCTGAACCATGATCACAGTCCCTGGGCATCACTGTGACTTCCAGAGCAACATTCCCCTCTTGCAGGGTATCATCTGGATGATTCAAACTCAAGCATTGCCGGATTTCTGCTTCCCAGTGAAACATCGGACAATTTGTGTTTCTATTTTTACCCTGGATTAGTCAAGGGTCGCTGCAGGACCAAATCAGGGGTGCTGGGCTTTCCATGGCCTTATGCTTCATCCCATAAATGCTCTTTGCCTTTAACAAGCAGAAGAACCCGACAGGACAACTCCTCTTTGCTGCCAGGGTTTGATCCCTGAGGAGCTGCCAGGGCTGCTGCAGCTCAGCACAGCACACGGCCTCACCCCCACCACTGCACTTCCCATCCCGGCTTCCCTGACTCAGAGGTGGTCAAAGTCACTCACTCCAGTCTAAAAAGCATCCAGGATTATGAGAAAACTTGGGAACATCTCACCAGCAGTGCTGTGGCTGAATCACCACGGTTCCAACCTGCCTGGGATGCTCATGGGATGAAAAGAGCCAGAGAGTTTGGAATTTCCAAAGAAATCTCTAAATTTCCACCTGTTGATGTTATTTAATGCAGAAACAATGGGAAAACATACCTGTCTGGAAAGAACAAATATGGAAATGGAGTTTGGGATTGTTGGAAAGAGATGGTTTATGTCCATGAAAAATATTAGCAATAATTAGTCCTGAATCACTGCTGTGAGCTGCAGATATCGATAGTCTGGATCTCACATCTATCAGAATGACTTGTAGTTATCAACAGCTCCAGGGTTTTCCTGCCCTCCAGCAAACACATTTTACCTTCTTCTGGAGGTCTGATCATGTTCTGTTTCATTTCATTGCTGAGAGAAATTAAAATATTTTTTATATCTGCATCAGCATCTGGTAATAGGACAAGAATTTAGGAAGATGAAAAAATATTAAAAAATACATAAACATAAAAATATATACATATAAAAAAATAGGAGCTTCCTCCCTCTATTCCCTGAGCACATGAGGTTGCTTCCAATGCACATTTTATTTTAAGGTGAGTTATTTTGTTGCCATAGTGACATCATTCAGGTTTCCAACCGCTGCCGTGTTGGTTTTCTCCCAGGCAAGACTTGTCACAAGCAGTCAGCATCCCCAGCCCCTTCCTGGACAGCAGCTTCCCACAGTGCTGCAGGATTCCTTGGAACTCCAGTCTGCAGGATGAGGTGTCACTGCTCCCTGCTAAGGCACGGGGGGGACACAGGACCTGGGGGAGTCACAGATGAGAGGCAGGCACGGGAAAACTCTGACCAAAAGGATATTCCTCTGCTCATTCCTTATCCTTCCTCCTCAGCCCTTGCAGTGGGCTGTGAGAAGGTCAAAAATAACCTGGTAGCTTTATTAATTAGCACTAATTAACACAGTCAGCTGCCTCTGGTGTCATTGTGCTCATCTGCCCCAGGCCCTGACACGGGCAGGAATAAACCATGTTTGCCCCCAAAAGTTTAAAATCTCTGTAAATCCTATTTCTTGCTGCACAAGTGACTCATGGATTTATTTTATTACCAAGAGAACTGCATTAAAATAAAGATTTTAAATACAAAGGTCTGTAATGATGTTAATAAAGACGCAAAGAAAAGGGATTCCCCAGTAAGGGAATATTTGTGGGGTCATTTGGGTCAAATGGGCTCTATAAGTGTATTGGAAATTAATATTTAATTTTATGTATTTTTATATTAAATATTTAAATTCATTGTGTTATTATGGTGCTAAAGACTTTTAATGGGAAATGCTTTTTTTTGGCTCGAATTCATCTAATTAAAGCAGGCAGAGTGTGCCTCATTAGCCTAAAACCTATTTCATGGGTGCCAGGCCCTATATGTGACTGAGAGCCCGGGTGCCTGTTCCACTGCAAGGCCCAAAGGAGCTCAAAAAAAGCTGTTTTAAAGGTTTCCTCTGTTTTTAATTTTAAATAAACCATTCCCAGATTATCAAATCAAGGCTACATTCCCCTGGCAGACCTGAGCGCTGTGTAAGCCTTCCCGGGATTGCAGCATCTGGCTAAATCCAGCCCAGATTAAAGCAAAGCTTTCATTGCACAAACTCTCCCTGAAAGGAGCAGGATGCTCCTGATGCCGGGAAAAGGACGGAGCTGGGAATTGCAGGCAGAGGATAAGGAATGCCAAAGCCAGCAGCAGGATCCAGAGGCGTGGAGGCAAGGTCCTGTGCTGTACGAGGGGCTGGTGCACTTCTCTGCAGAGGGAATTCAGGAAGCAGAGCCATTCCGGGAGCGTTGCAGCCACAGCCATTGGGTGTTCCTGAGATTACCCCAGCTCCCTGATGGAAACCCGCTGGAACACAGCCTGGACACACCAGTCCACAGCTCAGCAACAGCCTCCACAACGAGGTTCTTTGCTTGCAGAGGTTTTAGCCAAATCTATTGTTTTAACACCCTTTTTTAATATTTATTTCTGAATGTCTTTGACTGGGGGAAGGGTGGAAGGGACTCCCAATTTAATTCCATAATCCCCATAAGCCTTGCTTAATGCACTCACTCAGCCTGGCCTCTGTGAATTTTACAGTGGTGTTTTGGGTGGTTGCAGCACTGCACTGGAAAATGTCCCATCGTTTATTTTGCAGCTATTTGAGGGAAATGATTCCCAGGGCTGGAAGCCCGGTTGTTAAATCCATATTGCCAAAGGAAACAAACTCTGTCACCCGGACCTCGGGGCTGCCATGCGGATTCCTGGATGAGGTAGCTCAGAGTCCAGCTGAAAACTCCCAAAATTAACATTAACGCAGGAGCAGGAGACTTTAGCAGTTGGTGAAAAATGTCATTTTTGGCTGAGGGGGTGGGTGGGGCTGCAGGGAACAAAGCAGAGTCCCCAGCTCTGGGACAACCGGATCCCCTGGGATGAGTCCCCCCAAACATGGCCACGGCTCATCCCAACTGCCCTCGGGTGGGAAGGATGGAAGTGCTGCTGGAGCGAAATTCCAACAACAGATTTTGTCCTGCTGCTTTCTTCTCCCGACAGGGAGGGAGTGCTGCAGCCTGGCTTGTTTTCCACATGTTCAAGGAAGACAAAACAAGGCTTTAAAGAGTCTTGATGCATCTCACGAGCCTCTGGTCTCCTTAAATCCCTCCCTCAGTGCTCAGCTACCAGGATTTCTCCAAAATGTGCTCGAAACCTGCACCAAGAGGTCAGAGTCACTCTCAATGGGATTTTTCCATGTCCCATTTCAGGATGCACTTTGTCTCCCATGGAAATGTTCCTCAGCCATTCCAGAGGCATCCTGGAGTCAGCAAGGACAAAACCTCCACATACAAGGGCATGGGGGGCTGGCAGAGTCCATAAGCTGCAGCAAAGTCAAGATGGGAAGATGAGTTTGGAAGAAAGTCAAGGTCTGAAAGGTGTTACCTGTAACAACCTCAGTCACCAAGCAGGAGGAAGGAGCAAAGAGGAAAAAAAATGAAGAGACTGAGATCTACTGACTGCACAGAGCAGGAGACAGAAAGGTGTCCAGAGACATCAGGAAACACATGGAGAGAAGAGGATCCTCAATAGGAAATGGCAGATCCTTTAGACTTCAAGAACAATGTGGAGAATGAACAGGAGATGCTTTTTTCTTCTACAGTCATATCCCACACTTATCCCATTATAATCCAGGGGTAACAATGAAAACCTCAGGGAAATAAGGACTGATGGCACAATTCTATCCTTATGGACACCATGTGCCTTCACAGTTTCACCTCCCACCTATGGTGGTTTTCCAGCGGAAACTCAACCACACAGAACTTGGGGACTTCACAAACTCTAAATACACTTTTATTGGTGTAAGAGAAATGAAAGGGAAACAGCCAACAGGGCAAGAACTTTCAGGTGTTGAAAACCACCTCACTGGAAATTAAATTAAATTAGCCCTTCTATCAAAAAAACCACTTTAGAGGACCTTCCAAAGAATGTAAGGCCTCTCCACATCAAGATGACACACAAAACATATCCTAGCAGGTTATGTCTCAAGCCCTAATAATTTGAGGCCAAAAATAAAAAGAGATTCTGAAATCTGACCTCCTGAGGACATCAAGGGAAAGACTTTTCCCAGAGATACAAAGCTGGAAGGCTACAAGAAAATGTGAATGTCCATGAAATGATGGAAGTAAAAGAATTAATGAAATATGGGGTCACTTTACTGAGGAGGAATTTATGGAGGTTTCCATGTTAAAGCTTTTCCTTATGAGGGATAAGAGGGAGAAGTCACCTCAAATTGAAGATCATGAGAAGAGGCTTTATACTCAATAAATAAAACAAAAAAGGGAAGAGAATTCCGGTATGGGACAGCACTTTGAGAAATGTTCCAAAATCCCATCCACGGATTCCATGATTAGTGACAGTTCATTCTAAACTCACAGTCCTGTGGGCAAACTTACACAGGACAGTTTTCTAATCCATCACCTCATGCAGTAATTGAGAATTAATTTTGTAAGACTGTATTTAAAGAGTATTAATGAGCTTATTTACAATGACTGCATGCTAGGGATATCAATAAATATAAAAAATACATCAAACTGTTTTATAACCTTTTATTTCAATAAAAGCAGCACTGTAAAAAACCCTGGTGCACTCGTTCCCAGTATTTCTGGTATTTTTGTAAAGTGAAAGTCATCATTAAAACATAAAAATCCTCAAAACTTAATGGAAAAAGCTATGGGATACACAGGGATGTAATTTTATTAAATGTATTTACTTAGCTGAGGGATTTCCAGTAAAATTTGCATGTCCAGGGAGAGAGGTGATGAATTCCCAGTTGCAGTCAGATGCCGTGTGCCCAGGCCTCCAGGAGAAGCCAAAAATGCAAGATTTGGCCCTAAAAGTCTACAAAAATCACAAACCAAACATTAAAGGATTATTTACAAATATTTAGCATGACTTGAAGTTGCTGAATTAGCCCGGTAGTCATATCAGGTGGTATTTTTGGAGTGAGATCCTTGTGCAGGGGACCCCTGGACTGGTAGCAGCCACGGGCATCTCAGGAGAAGTTGGAAAAGCTGGGAACAGGAGGCTTGATCCCAACCAAGGGACAGAGGTCAGAATCAGGCCCTTAGACAGGGATGGTGCTGAGTGCAGTAGTAACATCAACAATAACAAAACCTACCTGGTCACTTACACCCAGAAGTGATTTTGCTGCTATAAAACTCGGGGGATTCCAGGCACTTTGAGGTACAAAGTTGGAATTCAGAGATGCTGAGGATGGACCTGACACTGACATCATTCCCTTGGTCCTTCTGCTGACAGAGCCCAGAGCACACAGGGACACCCCATTTTCCTGAGTGTTTCAGCCACAGCTGGATTTGGCATTTCTGTGTAAAAGAGAGATAAGGAGAAATGTTTAGATAATAGGCAGAAATTTCACTTCTTTGCAAACCAGGCAGATTAAGTTCCCCCAGTCGCAGCAGGGCTGCACACACTGATCACAGCTCACACCAGCTAATGGCTGCCATAAGGAATATGAGATATGGATCAGTCCATGGAGCAAGGGATGACACTGCTCCAGGCAGGTGGAATTTAGGCTCTGCTGAATGGATTTTAGGATTCTCAAAAGGAAAAAACATCATATTTACATCACCCAGAACAAGTAATTTATTAACAAGATGAACTATTGCAAGATAGAATTTAGAAACAAAGGCGAGCGGCGTCCTGGCTGTTCCTCCATTGCCTTCCTATGGGATAACGTTACACCCAACTCTTGGATGTCTGGCACCATCTAGAGGAATGACTGGAATGATGCAGCAGAGAAATTAAATATTAAATTATTAAAAATAGCAAAAATCCTAGAGCAGATCTTGTGTAATATCTAACAGCTATCTACTTACTATTTAACAGCTCTTGTCGAGGCAGAAAACCACAGGAAGGAGTGGGAACTCGGAGATTTGTCCTGCAAAAACAGGATGTTGGTTTGCACACACGAGCCCTGCACTCCAGCAACTGTAATTAGTGCTACTTATTTTGCACCTCATTTATTTTTTAAAATAAACTATGACACCAAAATTTGAGGTTTCTGTATTTAAAGATCTTAAAATAAGCTTGGACTTTTCAATATTCCCTTACTCACAACTGTGTAGCACAAGACACCAACTCCTAAATTCCTTCTGAACAGCTTTTTTTTTTTTGAACCAGTTAAACAAAAACTTGGATTTAATTTAACTACTATCGTTGTTTGCCATTTAGCTCCATACGAAAGGCCCAAGATGAGCAGGATGTTCATAGAAGTCCTTGTGGGTTGCTTCCAACTCAGGGTATTCTTGAAATGTGCACAGAAAATACACACACACACAGAAAAAAAAAAAAAAAAAAAAAAAAAAGCTTAATTTGTTCCAGTGTTTAAATCCAGCTGGATTCAAGCATGTGCATGCCCATCTACATTTACTGGAAAGGTACAATGCAGGTAAATGCACCACACCTGCACAATTCCACTCTAAACTTTCCTTTTTTAATTTTTAACGGTACATTTCTGGCTATGCCAAACCACAATCCTGTTTTCACACACAGCTAAAGAAGGATTTGACTCATGAGGACAGAATAATCATAAATAAAATATGAGAGAGACACCTTTACCTGGTGTTACAAGCTGACTGAGGGGAAGTTCATTTAATTTTGTAGACCAATTAAACAGGGGTTTGAGTTTTACTCTCAACTACAACTGAGGGTAAAACTCCCTACAACACCAAATGGGGAGGAGCAATGGGTATTTGAATGTCATGAGCTCCTACTCCTAAAATCCCTCAAAAACTTTAGTTTTTATTTATTTATAGGGCAATATGGAAAGAAACTGCTACAATCCAGCTTCTTCCTTAAAGCATCTCTGCTCCTGAATCCTTCTGTGGCCCATTAGTCTGTTCTCCCTCCTCCTGCCACCAGCTGCTGCTGGCATTTACATAACAGAGCTCTGCTCTGAGGAAAGATGAATCAGCACATCCATAAAATCCTGCTTTCACTCCGAGATTTACTATCACCCCCAGCATGCTGCTGCTTGGATGCAGAGGATCTGGAAAAAGATGAGTCATGGAGCTGCAGCATCCGCGTGTGGTGTGGAAATGGAGCTCCTGAGGAAAGAGAGGATAGGCATTACTCACCAGACATGACTCCTGGAGGGGAAAACCCAGGAGAGGTGGGAAGAGGTATTGATCACAGCCCTTGTAGCAGGCTTGGGGAATAAGGAAGCAACAGGGAGAGCATTAGGGAGAGGAAGCTGAGGTGCCAGGGAGTCAGGAATGTTGGGAAGACGCTCGGGAGTGACTGCACAGCAGCACAGTCCAGCCACAGCCAGGCTGAGGGAAGTTCCCCAGGAGCTGTTTGGGAATGAGGAATGCTGGTTGTACCTGCCCCTGTTGCAGGTTCCTGCACAGCTGTGCCCTGCAGCACACACAGGACACACCTGGGGCATTCCTAACACTCTCCTCTCCCGCTGATGCAGGAATCCACCCAAGCCACAATGTGGAGCAACACTGAGCACGGCCAAGCACTGACACAAGGTCATGGATTGAGCACTAAGCAAGGAGCATGTGGCCAGGCTCCCAGCTGGAATGCTGCAGGCAGGACACAGCCAAGGCACGGATAAGCTTACTTGGGGAGCATTTTCTATCCCAGGCTTTTGAAAGCCCCTTGTAGTTACTGCAGAAATTCCCATGGGCTCTAGACAGGCCCAAACAGAACAATCCTGCCTGGTGGTGCTGCAGCTTCACCTGTGCACCCCCAAGCTCAAATAAAAGCAAATCATGAGTGGAGAGATTCAGCAAGGCACCAAAAGGTGCCAAGGAAATGTCACATTCCTAAAGAAATTCAGAATCATGGAATCCCAGAATGGTTTGGGTTCAAAGGGACCTTAAAGCCCAACCAGTCCCACCCCCTGCCATGGGCAAGGACACTTTCCACAATTCCAGGTTGCTCCAAGCCCCGTCCAACCTGGCCTTGGACACTTCCAGGGATGGGGCAGCCACAGCTTCTCTGAGCAACCTGCACCAGGGCGTCCCCACCCTCACAAGGAAGAATTCCTTCCCAAAATCCCACCTAACCCTGCCCCCTGTCAGTGGGAAGCCATCCCCCCTTGTCTTGGCACTCCAGGCCCATGTAGTCTCTCTCCATCTTCTCTGTGGGCTCCCCTCAGGTACTGGAAGGCCACAGTTAGGTCACCCTGGAGCTTCTCTTCTCCAGGCTGAACAATCCCAATTCTCCCAGCCTTCCCTCGCAGCAGAGCTGCACTATTCCTCTGATCATCTTGGTGCCTCTGCTGGATTTGTTCCAACAGCTCCATGTCCTTCCTGTGCTGGGGATCCCAGGGCTGGAGGCAGCCCTGCAGGTGGGTGTCTCACACAAGCAAGGATGTATCAAGGAGCTGTTGGCACCGGAATGCACCAGGACGTGGTGCTGGGCAGTATTTGTGGGGCTGGTTTTCCCCTGACATGGAATTCTATTCAGCTCAGGAAGATGGATTTATACTTTCAGGGCACATTAAAAAACATGATCTGTGTTTTCTCCTTTGCCTTCCCATCATGCATGAAAAGATGAGCTTGCAGTTCTGGGCTCTGAAGACAGGTGGGAGAAACACTACCTCTCCAGAGAGTGGGATCAATGTGCGCTTTTCCTGGCTGGGAATTTATTCTGAGAACAGCAGTTTCACAACGTCTCTCCCAGGAAGCTCTGCTCTGCAGCTTTGAAGGCTCGGGGGTCCAGCTGGGAAGCTGGGAGAGCTGGTACTATTGGGAAGCCACTGGAATTTGCATCTTGGTGAGGTGGCACCTCACATCTCTGCCACTGAGAAGCTAAGCAATGAACCTGCCCTGAAAACATTCCAAGAGTAATTGTTTGGAGCCTACAAAAAAGATGGAAAGGGACGTGGGACAAGGAGAAGGGGAAATGGCTTCCCACTGCCAGAGGGCAGGGTTAGGTGAGCTATTGGGAAGAAATTTTGATTGTGAAGGTGCTGAGGCCCTGGCACAGGTTGCTCAGAGAAGCTGTGGCTGTCCCTGGATCCCTGGAAGTGCCCAAGGCCAGGCTGGATGGGGCTTGGAGCAACCTGGGATAGTGGAAGGTGTCCCTGCCCATGGCAAGGGGTGATATAGGATGAGCTTTAAGGTCTCTTCCACCAAACCATTCCATGATCCTATGAACTGTCACTGACAACTCAAGAACTTTAGAGGATGATGAAGAGGAAACAGGGTCTACACATCACCCACTTAATCCAAGCTCCTGGCACAAAACAACTTCCACAGCTGGATAAAGGTGAATTATGTGGAGCAGTTTAATGCCAAACCCCCAAACCCTTCTCCCTAGATTGGCTGGGTGCCTGGAGGCACCCCATGGAGCTGCCAGCAGAAAGGACTGCATCCTGACTGCACAGCAGGAAAACTCTGAGCCAGTGCTTCACAGCAAACCCAGTCCTGAGCAGCTCCTATAAATATACGCTCAAACTGAATTTATTCTTAATATTTCCAGAACATCGACTCACAGTGATTCAGCTCTCGGTATTCCAGGCACGAGGAGAGGTTGTCCTTTGTTATTCCATGATGACAGTGGTTTTTACACTGCCAAGACTCTGGAATTCTAACACCAAATATCAGGTACTTGTGATAAAATACAAATCACTTGATGTGTTTTAGCAACCTATTGCTGAAGTGACACTGATTTCAGGAGCTCTGACAGAACGCTTCCCATGGAAAAATATTTATTTCCGTTTAAACTATCTACACGGACCATGACCCCTTAGTTCCTTGAGAAGAGGTGCTGTATCTATCATATTTTAATTTCCTGATTACTGGGAGAAAACACTTTTATTTGGCTCCTAAAGCCACCCGAATCTGAGACCCTTCCCTGCAGCCAGGCCGTGTTTACCTAGAGCCAGGGAGGGCTGTCACTTCCCCAACTCGCAGTCCTGCGTCCCCTCCATGGCACATGCGTGGAATCTATCCCTCTACCCATGACAGGATGCCTAAGATTCCTGAATGCCTTAAGTCGCTTAAAAACTGCTTAACTTGAGGCACACATGGGACTCCATTTCCCAGGCGCAGCCAGGCAGGAGGCCGCTGAGGCCGGGAACACAAGTGGCCGTGAGTGCTGGGAAGGGCTGGAGTCGCGAGGGCCGGAGCTGTGAGGGCTGAGGCGAGGAGAATCGGGAGCGCGGAGGCCCGGAGGGCCGAAGCCGCGAGGACAGAGGCCGTTAGCGCTCCTCCTGTGACGGCTACGGGGCCTTCTGAAGCACAGCCCAGCTCAGCGCTGCCCCGTGACAGCAGCCAGACCCCTCAGGCACATCCCTGCTCGCCCGGCCCGGCCCTTCCTCTTCCTCCCCTTCCTCCTTCTCCTCCCTCAGCCGCCGCCCGGAAGTGGCGGGCGCCCCCCCGCGGCGCGTCACCGCCCCGCCCTTCCTGCCCCCGCCCGCCCGCCCGGCGCTGCCGCGCGCGCCCCCCGGCGGCGGGCGGCGGCGGTGCGGGCGGTGCCGGCGGCGCTCGGTCCGCGGAGCCGCGATGAGCCCGGGCGGGACCCGCGCCCGCACCCGCACCGGGACCCGCGCCCCGCACCGGCACCGCCGCTCCGGCATGGGGCGGCGCCCGCACTAGGAGCCGAGTCCCCCCGGGGCGCCATCCGCCACCTCCCCTCCCCCTCCTGAGGAGGATGGCGGCGGCGGCCGCCCCGACCCAGCTGGAAGCCGGTGGGTATCGCTGGCGGCGGGGGCTGCGCTCCGCATCTCCCCCGTTCTAACCGTGTCTAACCCGCTCTCCCCCGCCCCTCCGCAGAGCTCTACTACCTGATCGCACGGTTCCTGCAGTCCGGACCCTGCAAGAAATCCGCCCAGGTGAGAGCGGAGCCGGCGCTCCGGCCGGGCCGGGCGGGCGGCGACGGGACGGGACGGGACTGGACGGGACAGGGTAGCGGAGCCGCTGCGCTGCGGGCGCCGGACTCACGTCCTTTGTGTGTGTCTGTGTGTCCCTCTGTCCCCAGGTACTGGTGGAGGAGCTGGAGGAGCACCAGGTGAGGCGCCTGCCCCGGCGGGACGGGGGAAGCCCTCGGGACGGCGGGGTCGGCGTTTGCCCTGCCCCGTGTAACCCAGCCCATCTCCGCCCGGGACACCCGGCAGGAGCGCGGCTGACCCGCGGCGGGGCCGGGGGCAGCGACCAGGGGGGCTCCATCTCGGGGGGCGCGGGCGAGCACCGGCGGGGGTTCCCGGGGAGGGGTCGCTCGAGTTCTGACGGCCGCCCCCGTCCCCGTGTCCCTCCCGCAGCTGATCCCGCGACGCCTGGACTGGCAGGGCAAGGAGCACCGCCGGAGCTTCGAGGACCTGGTAAGACAAGTTTCACTCCTGACTTTTCCGACAACTTCCCCCCGCCCCCCGCGCCGCCGCTGCCGCACCGGGCGCCGCGTCCCCCTCCTCGCCCCGTTTGTGTGTTCCCCCCCACCAGGGCTGCGGGCTGCGCCCCGCCGAGGCCGCGGCGGGCCCCGGGGTGCGGAGCGGAGGGGAGGGCAGGGAGCGGACCCGCGGCGGGGCCGGGGGCTGCCGGTGAGACCCCCGTGGGCCACCCGGTAGCACGGGCGGAGCGGCCGCGCCGCGCTATTGTGGGGCCGGGGGTTATCCGAGGGCACGCACCGGGGCCCGCCGCGGCCAATGGCGCCGCGCCTTGCAACGCGGAGAGCGGTGCGCGGCGATGTGAGGCGGCAGCTGATTGGCTGCGGCGGCGCCGCGGCGGAGCCGGCGGGGCGGGGGGCGCGGGGCGCGGGTCCCCCCCCGGTCCCCCCGCGCCATCGCCGCCGCCTCCCCCGCTTCCCCCGCGCCCCGGGGCTGCCCCGCTCCGGGCCGGGCTCGGCCGCGCTCCTGCGGCCTTGCTGGGGGGACGTGCCGGACGTGCCGCCGGGCCCGGCGCTGCCGGGCTGGGTCAGGGATTCCCGGCCTGCGGCGGCCTGCGCGAAACCCGCCCCTCACCGCGGCGTCTGGGCCTGCTGTCAGGCAGGAAAGGAGGGGTTAGGAAGTGTAATGTTGTGGCTGTTAAATGCCGGTGAAATAAACGGAGTGGCTGCTTTTGCTGAGGTATAAACGCTATGAATGTGTGTCATTGAGGAAGGTCAGTCCCCCTGCAGGGCCGGGGGTGGGGGCTGGCCCTTGGCCCTGCACCCCCGAGATGTGTGTGTGTTAAAGCGACAAAACTGAAGTCGTTCCAGCCCTTTTCCAAAGAGTTCAGACGGCCTTGGTTTCATTTCTGGGAGCTCTGGGCAATGACGTGTGGCGCTGATGTAGCACTTTGCAGTTGGAACGCTGTAAACTTCCCAGTAGCGTTTATAGCATCGATACCTGTGACCAGCACTGGCACCTCACCTGGAAGGAATGGAGAGCACGTCCTGCCCTCTCCCGGCTCCCATGGAGCAATGGTGACGTGGGATTTTGCCGTGGCTGTTACTCAGACTCCTCTGCATCTGGCTTAGGAGGTGGTTTTCCGCTTTCGCGACAGTGTAGAAGCTCAGGTCTGGACAGAACTCCTTGTGTGCAGAGGAGACCTTTGGACCCCGCTGCCTTTCCCTTTCCAAAGCCTATTCAGAATTTCACGTGGAAGTTGGGCTTTCTCACACCTCTTGTGGATAATTCTGGGACTGTAAATTGAGTGAACAGACATAGAGTAAGTTCTGCATTCAATAAGTTTTGGTGCTCTATGGTCTTCCTAGAGAATCTGAAATCTAACTGTGGGCTGTCTCAGGTTTAGCTTGGGACTGCACCCAGTATCCAAGAGGAATATTAGCAGTGCCACTGTGAAGTCTGGTGTCAGACAAAGTGGTTTTACTATCACTTAGATTAACATCTAATTTTTTTTCTTTCATTCTGTGTGGCACAGAAAAGCCGTAAAGCCTTTTTTTTTTTAAATGTGTGTGTGAATGTTGAAACGTGTACTTTTCTTTAACGTTTCAGAAATGAGAGAAAAACAATTTCGAAGTGAGTTATGGAGTTAATGAGAAATTTCTTCTTTCTGTACAAACTCATCATAATTTTCCAATGTGTTAAATTAATCAGCACTAACCAATGCTTTTAGTTTGCCTTTTTATCTGGTATTATTTAACTGTTTCTCATGGTTTACAGTAAGGACCAGGATTATAAATGAATCTTTACAGTGAGACAGGTTGATGCCAGGTGAGATGAGCTGAGTTTCTCTCTGTGAATCCTCAGAGTGTTGAGGATGTTGAAGGAAGGCTTTTTCCCCCTCATTGCTTAGGGTTTGCTATGTTTGGAATTTGGACTTTTGGCTACATATGATTGTTTATTAACCTGAGCTCCTCGACTTCAGGGCTGGCTGGATGTCTGAATGCCATGTTCAGAACAGAGCCAGGGTTGTGAAGGACACAAAGCACTCCGACCTTCATTTTAATTATCTCAGGCACATAATGAACCAAAATTAAATTGGAGATGCCAGCGGTTGGAGGTAAGGGGTTTTTTCCTACCCATTTCTGGTAGCTTTTTACAGACAGAAACCCAAAATCATTTACAATCTCAGCTGGATGGTGCAGCTACTCTGGTCAGGCAGGTAATTGAATTGATGAGAGTTTACAACCCGGAGAAGTCTGATTTGTTTGTTTGCCCAATATTCTGACAGTATTTCTCGTTCTGGTGTTTCAGCTTTGTTTTCCGTCCTCAGTGTGGCTGTTTAGGTTTGGAGTGGTGTTTTTCAGAAAATATGCCAGTACTGTGACCACTCAGTACATTGTTACTGCTCCTGGGCTTTTGAGAGTGATAAAGATGGAACAGCCCAATGGCTACTGGGTGGTTTTTATCTAGGGAATGTTTACTCCCACTTCACTCGAGTTTTTAGGCAAGATCTGAAAGCTCTCTGTGAGATTTCTTTGTTCCTTTTTTTTTAACTTAATATTTTACTTTAAATGTCAGGTATCACAGGGCAGATGAGTAATTTAAGACACACTAATAAGAATTGTACCTATGGAGCAAAACCACACAGAATGCAAGTTTATGTGCATTTGTGTTCCCTTTTTTTTCCTGTTTATTTCCATGTTTGAGCACTTTTTGTGTAGCATGTGACTGCCTGTCTAGGTAATCACAGAATATCCTGAGCTGGAAGGGACACACAGAACCATCAGACTGACTCCTGGCCCTGCACAGGCACCCCAGCAATCCCACCCTGTCCCTGGGAGCGGTGTCCAAACACTCCTGGAGCTCTGGCAGCCTCGGGGCCGTGTCCATTCCCTGGGGAGCCCTTTCAGTGCCCGACACCCTGTGGGGGAAAAGAACCTTTCCTGATCTCCAGCCTGACCCTCCCCTGGCACAGTTCCAGCCGTTCCCTCGGGCCCTGTCCCTCTCACAGGGAGCAGAGATTGGAGCTGCCTCTCAGGAGGAGCTGCAGCCCCCGATGACTCTCCCCTCAGTCCCCTCTTCTCCAGGCTGAATTCTCCAGGTGTACTCCACAGGGGTTTTACTTTGTCATTGGCTGCTGGTGGTCTCGGGACATGAGATGAGTTTGTAAAGGGGAGGGTCAGTGAATCACAGAATCCCAGACTGGTTTGTGTTGGGAGGGATGTTCAAGCCCATCCCATTCCACCCCCCGCCGTGGGCAGGGACACTTTCCAGCAGACCAGGTTGCTCCAAACCCCATCCAGCCTGGCCTTATGAAGGTCTGAAGTGTGTCCAACTTGCAGGCAATTAGTGCTCTGGTTTTAAATGAGCTGCAGCAGCTCGGTGTGGAGTCAGCTGCTGTACAGATGAGTCAAGCTGAACGACTCCGATTATCAGCACAGTCTCCAGTGACCTGCTGTTCCACATTATCTTTGTTTATTCCTGATAAAGGTGACTGGCTTTGCTCTGGTTTTAAGAACTTTTAAGAACTGATGGGCTGTCTTCTGGCTCAGCCTGGTTTGGTCTTTGTGTTGAAAAACATGTAATTCCAGGCAAAACAGAAAATCAACTGTTGTTGGACAGTGGGGAATTTGCATCCATGAGCGACTGTGCTGGTATGGAACAGCTTATGGGATTTGGCTCTGAGTTCCTGCCTTGCCCATCTGCATTGATTTAAAACTAGCCCTGCGTCCGAGGTGCTGGTATTTATAGATCCTGCCAATCCCAGCATTAGCAGAGCAGAGATGTTACGGTTTTGTCACCTCAGGAAAATGTCATCTGGTAGCATGGTCATTCCAACCTGTTCTTTCTGGGGACCCCAGTGAGTAAAGGCTTTTTTAATTCCTGTCCATTTGCATATTGTTGGCATCTTGTGCAGGTCCAGTGTCTGAGCTTCCTTGTGCTGAGATTCCCTGTTTGAGGTCGTGAGTAATTTCCTACTTGCTCCGCTGCCTCGGCCTCTTGGCCTCCTCCACTACTTTTTGATACAGTTGTCAATTGGTTCTTAATTGATGGTTATTTTGGCAAATGAGGGAAGTGTTGGATGATTACTTGGAGGATAGAAATCCACGGCTGAGCCTGCCCACCAGGAATGGGGACGGAGCAGCCTTCGAAGGGCCGTGTCGCTGCTTCTTTCCAGTCTGCAGCTCCTGCCTCAAATCTGTGCTTTGAAGAGATGTTCCACTGGGCTTCCCAAAAGAGATTGTTCCCAGAGCTCCCTGGTTCCCATCTCTGGGAAGACAGACATCTTATTTTAAGTAGTAATCACAAAGAGTCTTTTTTGGGTTGTTTGTTCCCTGTTTATTGAAACCTTCCTTGGAGGAGGAGTTGTCAGCAGCTGTAGAATCACAGACTCCTGACTTGGAAGGGACCCACAAGGATCATCAAATCCAGCTCCTGTCCCTGCACAGGCACCCCAAGAATCCCACCCTGTGCCTGAGAACATTGTCCAGACGGGGATCAGAGTCACACCAGGGGATTTTGTTTCAGGGATCAAGAAGCTGCTTCTCCCAGCTCCAGGAGCTCCTCCCACCACCTGTGCTCGTGGTCTCTGAGGTGATGCTTCCAACCACAGGACCATGAACAGGTTCAGGGGTTGAATTTCTCCGAGCCCTGACGTGACTTCACTAATAGTTCTTTCCTTGTGCTTATCACTGGAGCTTATCTCAGCCTGGCTCAAGCAGTCAGGACTGGGAGAGTTTTTTAAAAAGAGAAGATTTTTTAAAAAGAATGGCTTCACTTAATACTTCACTTTTTAGATCCATTGTACCTGTGTGGTCACTGTGTCAGAGAACTGATCTGTGGTACTATTGCATTCTTGTGCTCTCATATTTTAACTTTTATAAGGTTTTTCACGATCTAAGGCAACAAAACATATTTTCTTAATGATTTATCCAAAGATGCAGCATTTGTTCTCTCTTAGCACGTTTTCAGCTCTGCATTATTTTAACATGCATGGTTTGGGCCTGTACTACTCATGTCTAATTTTTTTCCAATTTTCTGATTATTTTCTAAAATATTTTCTCATTAGATTCCAAAATACTTTCTAATTATCTTCTAAAATATTTTCTAATATATTTGAGGAGCTGATAATATCCTTGCTGCTGTTTCGTTTTGCCATGTGGGATTTGGACGAGCACACACTAAGAGGTGTAGCTGTACCTTTGCCTTTTTCTATCCTTCTTTTAAGGAAAATCTGATCTAGGAGATTTTGGTTTTTTCAGCTGGATATTTGCAGCTTCATGTTCTACAAAAATACTTAAAATCCATTTACAGCTCTCTCACACAGAGGTGAAAGGAAGGATTTTTGATTCAAATTCTTTTGGGAACCTGAAAATAGAATTGCTTGTTTAGCTCTGGGCTATGATTTAAGCATTTTTTCTGGAAATTATTATGGAAAAAAGTCACCAGGAGAATTTGCTGCTGTTGCTGCCTGCCTATGGAGCTGTTTGTTAGTAACAGCAGTGATAATATTCAGATTAAGAGCTGCTTATTTGGGGCTGTTGTGGGTTGTAGAAACATGGAAATGTGCAGGGAAAGAAGTGTGATCAGGGAATGCTGTCGAGCCCCACGTGTATCAGTGTTTGCTCTTTGCTATTCCCTATAAGACTGTGCCTTCATCTTCAAGCAACCCAGTCCTTTTCCATTCCGGAATTAGTCAGGACTGCTTGTGGAACAACTTGGGCTCTGTCTTTGCAGTGGGATATTTGCTGCCGGGCTTAATTCAGTACCTTCCTAGGCATGGAATGTGGTGAAACTCCCAAACCAGCTCCAGGGTGAAGAGGGGAGTGTTTGCTGTGCTACACTGGGAAAATGGTTTGGATTTTTTTACATTTCCAGAAAGAATGGTGTAGTTTGGGTTCTTTTGGTACTCTGGAAGTAAAATTCCAGAGGTTTTAGGTAGGTCTTTTTGATCTTCTAATCTTAAGCTTGATACATTGCTGTTTGTTGGCAGTTGGTGACTGAGGGGCTTGTTGCTAGTTATCAGAGATGGAAATAAGAATTTCATACTCGGATTTTACTTAATTGCAAATTCTCGCTCTAGAATTTCCCTTTCAGACCCTTTCAGAAATCTTACACCCTGAAGGGAGGCTGGTGCAGCATCATAAAATATTTTATAGCATGAACACATTTACAGTGTTTCAGGAATGAGTCAGAATGAGAGGCAAATACCAAAGTTTGGATAATCCTTTTCTCTCATTTCAGCTTCTGTTATATCCCATCATTTACAGCGAAAGACAATTCATGCTCATACACTGAACTTCACTGGTGGTATCACTGGGAAGGTGTCAATATAATTTTGGAACTCTGATTTTGGGGGAAAAAAGCTAAAATGACTGGAGAAACCTGTCAGTGCAGGAGAGCATTCACAGGGTCATTCCTTGATGCTCACTCACAGGGTGAAAAGTCTTGGAATGAGAACATGTTAATGCACTCGTCAGGTTTCTCATTCCTGCACTGATTTTGGATCTTTAGAATCATCATGATTGATGAGATGATTCTTTAACCAGCAGTGACTGAGGGATGAGTAGAGGGAGAAACCTGTCTCTTCTCCAAGGGTTTCATTCACATTGGAAGAGTTTTTAGTCAGATTTAGTTAACTGATAATTAGTATATTTAATTAGATATATTTCCTTTTCTTTAGATTAGAATCTTAATTGTGGGACAGTGTTGATCCTGCTCATGGTGCAGGTGGTGACATTATCCAGCCCTGCCTGGCTGTGCTGGGTCCTGTAGCTCCACTGCTGTTGCCCAATTGGAATGAAAAAATTCCCAACGCCGTGTCCTAATAATCTGTTTGATGACACAGTTGAGTGAACAATGTTTTGGCAGCAGGGCTGAGGGAATTACAGACCTTCTCCTCCTTCCTGATGCCTGGCACTCCCTCCGGTGTGCTGGGGCGGGAGCTGGGCACATCCCTGGGATCTGGGTAGGCAGGAGGCTGTTCATCCTTGAAAAGAGGTGGATGGAGCTGTGTGTCCGGTGTCAAAGGAGCTCTGATGGGCAGCTTTTCTTGCCAGTTTGTAAATATAGGAGTCAGGCAGTGCAGGACATTCTGGAAAATGAGGCACAATTTATTTGTTGTTCGAACAGAGTGTCAGAAAAACTGTTGTCACTCCCTAGAAAACAGTCTCTGTCCAAAGGGAGAAATAAAGGCTTTTTTCCCAACATGACAAAATTGGAGCCTACACATGTGGGTCTTAAAGATACCTACTCCCAGGAGCTGGAAACTGGAGACTGAGTATTGATTTTAGGGTAATGTTTGGGGGTTTTAGGTAGTTTTTAAAGTTTTTATTCTTTTGCACACGTGCTTCGTACAGTAATGCAAGTGCAAGGCTGTTTCAGTTAAGCAAAAAATGGGAAGAGAATGAACTGAAAGGTAAAAAGGCTTAAAAAAAGTTGTTTGAGCAGAGCACTGCCCTGAGAGCTCCAAGTTTCAGGAGATTTTTGTTTCTTACTAAGGGATATCCTAAATTTACAATTAAGCTGTTACAACCTGGAATTTCTGGTGTGGCTTTTGCAACACTCCATGTCACTTTAAAATGCAGTCTAATTAATTTTGACGGGGTTTTCAGAGGGTTTAGGCTTGGTTGCAGTAACTTTACACTTGAAATGAAGGAAAGTACTCCCAGTAGAAGGAAGAATAAACCAGTTTTTTAATGTCTGTGTTGTTTGTGTGTTTAGGTGGCTGTCAATGCACACATCCCTCCGGATTATCTTCTTAGGATCTGTGAGAGACTTGGACCCCTCTTAGACAAGGAAATCCCCCAGAGTGTGCTGGGGGTGCAGACTTTGCTGGGTGTCGGGCGCCAGTCTCTCCTGAGGGCAGCAAAAGGTAAGATTTTCTCAATGTATCTGGCTTGAATTCTATTTTAATGATTAACCCTCTTTTGTTTCCATTCCTGTTGGGATATCTGTGTGTTTGCATGAGCCCTCCTTTGTCTCCTGTGGTTGCCAGCTTTTTTCTTCCTAAAATGCAATTGTTGCTGGCCCCGTTGAATATATTTTCTTGGTTTGAAAATGCCATTTTAAGCAATTCGTGCCTACAGTTGCCTGATCTTGTTACTTCCTCTGCCTCCTTCCCCAGTGTGTTGGTGTTTGTGTGAGTGATGTGAATGGGATTAAGGGTTTGATCCATTTGAAAAATGCCATTTTTTCCATATCCATTTACACACATCTGTGTCTAAAATCACTGAGCTGGGCTGTTTTTCAGCCTGATTTCTTCCATTCTTTGTCTCCCTGGCTGTGCAGACACAGGACGGGGTGGTGGCATTTGGGGCAGCATTTAGGGAGTAGAAGAAGGCCAGGCTGATTCTTCATTGACAGTTCCTGCTTGTCCTTGTGTCAAGTTAATTTGAAAGCCCCCATTCCTTTCATGAAGAGAGCACCAGTCCTATTCCCTTTGAAAAACTCTCTGCTTGAGAGAATGATCCTGAGAGCAGTTTTGTGTTAGAACTAAAGAGATCTGAAAGCCATCTGCTATTGAAGTGATTCCTTCTTCCCTCCTCACTCCATGCCCCTGCCACTTCCTCCCTGCAGGAGCCAGAACTTCCTTGATCCTGTGATGTGCTGATTCAGAGAGCTGAAATGTTGCAAAATTTGTTGTAGTGAATTAAATGAGCTGGTGGAAAAGGATCATAGGGCTGGAGGTGACACAGGAGGAGGAGCATCATCCTGGCAGAGGAGGAGGGATGGCAGAGCAGGACCTTCCAGTTTTGGTGGCAGTTGAGCACTTAATTCCCTGCATCCTGTGAAGTCACACCGTGATGCTGACGAGCATCTGCTGATCCATTGGCTATCTCCTGGAGGGATGTGCTGTTCCCAAACATGTTGCCCTACACAGTTTTGGGGCTGAGTCCTGTTTTGCCTGTGCTTTGCTGTAATTAGGTGCAGAAATTCAGGTTTGCAGAGAAACATTCCTTCATTTCACACTCAGTTTGCGGCTTAGAAGCAAACAGCAGCAAAATGTAAAGAGAAAATAAACATTTTTCTGCAGGGGAACAGAAGGGTTTAGGTGGATGGATCTATTTTAGGCAGTCTGAGTGCTGTTTTTAATGAGTATCATTTAATACTCTGTGCAGCAGTTTGGGGTTCAATCAGAAGGTGCTCTCAGGAATCTCTGAGTCACCTCAGCTTGTGCACTTTATGTTCAGAGATCTACATGGTGCTACACAGATCCACCAACCTGCGGCACTGTCCTTCTGTTTCACTACTTACTCACCGTGGAAGCTCATTTCTCTCCGTCCAGATGGCCAGAAATGGAAGAAATCCAGGTCTAATTTCTGAGGCACTTTGAACAGTCTCAGAAAAATCACTATTGTTCTAGAGAGGAGCCTCTCCAAGGCCAGTTGGCAGCAGAGAGCTGGAGAGTCTTTAAAGAGAACAGTCTTCACTTTAAAACAATGATTTTTTGGGGGGGGGGGGGGGGGGGGGGTGGGGTGCAGAGGACAATCTGAAAGGAGGGCACATTGCCACAAATTGCAGGAAAACAGATTTATTGGAAATAACCCTCACTTCTCCCACTTTTAGGCAGCAAAATGTGTATTCTCGAATGTGCAGTTCCTAAGCAGAGGTGTTTTAAGTGATGGGATTGCAGAGGGAAAACATGGCAGGGTTCAGTCTGCCTCAATACAAAGTGCACCCACTTTTTAAATTCACTTCTTCTCTGCATGAATTTGTAGTAAATAATCACCCAAATTAAGCAAAAATAAGTTGAAAACATTTACAGTGACACTGCCGAGGAACTGGAAATCAGAGTCACAATCTTTAAATGAGGAATGTCTGACAAACTATTTAACGAGACAAATCTCATTCTGGGCTGCTGGCAGTGGTGCTTGATCTCTTGATTATTTAATGTATTGATTTTTTTCCCCCCTTGTCACTCTTGCTGGTGCAGACTTCAGACACACGCTATGGAAAGGATCTGCATTTGCAGCTCTGCACAGGGGCCGACCCCCCGAACTCCCGGTGAACTATGGGAAACCACCAAACGTGGGTGAGTTTGAAGTCCATAAAATGGTTTTTTCTCCTCTCTATATTTATTCCTGTCCCACAGAAAGTTCCTCTCACGGACTAAAACACTGGTATGAGTTCGCATGAGTATTTTCTTTAACATTTCATGATGAATTAGTCTAAAATAGGTCTCTCCCTGACAATGGGATAATTTTTGTGTTATTCAGGCATGGATTTTCCACGTTGTGTGTAGCCATGTTTTGCAAAGCTTTGGTTGGTTGTTTGGAGGGCAGTGGGCTTGAGTATTTTTTTATGATATGCCTCCATAATATCTACATGTGCTTGTGAGATTGGATGGGCATGGTCACAGGAGCATGGAATCCTGGAATTATCATGGTATCTTAGCCAGAACAAAGTGTCTGGCTCCCAGCGAACTTTTCTGACTCAAGAATTCCTTTTAGTTGGATTATGACAGAAAACAGACTGCTTGCAACATCCCTCTCCAAAAAGGAAATAATCACCAAAGCAACATTTGTATTCCTTCAGCCTCAGTTGTCCACACAATTAGATAAAGAACTTGTATAAAACTCAGATATATGTGGGCTCTCAGCTTACATCTCATCACAGAGCTGCTCTGTTTTGTATAAACTCAAGTGTTTGCCTTGTATGGTTTGAACTTTCATTAACTGTTTTTATAGCAAAAAAATTGATTCTTGCAGGCATAAAAGTAAATCCTGGTTTGTTTCTTCTCAGGGTATTTTATCTCTGTTTGTGCAAATGGATACATTTGCCTGGTTAGTCAGGAAGTCCTTTCACATATGGATCTTCCCTCCCTTTGCAGAAGTAGGGATGGTGCTGGCAGTTTTCTGTTTCTACCCTATCTGTATATTTATTATTTTAGGCTGATCCTGCAGTTACTTTACTGTGAGCAGTTGTGCTGATGGATTACTAGTAGTCTGCTTTGTAGATTTATGGCACACAACTCCTCTGGTTGTATTTCTGCACGAATTCTTGGATCAATTCTTTCATCAGACTGGGTGTTTTTGGAATATGTGGTATTATTAATGAGGCATCCTGGCAGATTGGACTTCAGCATTTGTCGTGCTTTCATGGCAAAGGGCTGTGCTGCTTGTTTGGTAACTATTTAGTGACTTAAAGAACACAATAATTGTTTGGTTTGGGTGTTTTCCTAATTGGTTTTTTTTTTTAAGAAAGGCAAAGGTATTATATGGAAAATGGTCTTTCATAGCCAGGAATTAATTTTTATAAGTATTGATTCCTGGAAGAATGCAGTCCTTGGTGCAGCTACATAAACTACTACTGAGAGAGGAAAATGTGTATAAATGTTAAAATAAGGATTTGACTTCAGGCAGGAATTTGATTTTCCTTGTTAATCCTGAAGGGGAAATCAGAAAATTCTGTGTCTATTTGTGCAAAATGGATGTTTTTTTCCTGGTGAGTGGTGCCAGCCAGAGACGCTGCAGTGTGTGTGTCTTGTTTTAAGTGCAAGATGAAGAAGTGTGCCCGACCTCTTTGGTATTTTGGCATAGCTGTGAATTCCCACACTGCTGGCTCAGGCAGATGGACTTTTCTGGAATTACTTGCTGAAGGAGTTGGGCTGAAGTAAAAGACACCCATTAATGTGTGTGATGATTATGTAATTACCTGTGCAAAGTGGTAAATAAGGTATAGAATGAGCAGCCAGGAGTATTCAGTGATAAGGATTTAAGCTTTCCACCATAAATGCTGTGAGAATGGGGTCACTGATGGTCCACCTGGGATCAACTGGGAGGGCCCAGCTGGAAGAGTCAGGAGCTGCAGTGGTTGCCTTTCCATGTGGTTGGGTTGGGATGTACCCTTGTGGTCTGTACCCCAAAATAAAAGGTCCTGCACAGTGGAACTGGAGCGGGAAATCCGTGTTGCCTTTTCCCAGCATGTTTGTGCAGAGCTGGGAATCTTCTGTGTGGGGGAGTCTCTGGGAAAGTGCTGAGCTGTGGAAGCCATTCCCAGGGACGTGGTGTCTGTGTGCTGGGGCTGTGGTGACCTGCTGGAGGGGGACAGGGAGGGAAAATGCTGGCTGAGCTTCCTGCTGCCGACAGGACAACACAGAGGAGGAGCGTCTGGTCGAGCCTTTCTGGGCAGCTTTTGCTGTAGTGGAACTTCCAGGGTTCCCTTTGTGCTCTTCCAGACAGAAAGCAGAAAGACTGGTCATGCAGTACCTCAGCCCTGGGAGTGATTCCCCTTTGATAAACCTGCTTTTGGTGCTACTTCGATTTTGTCAGGGCTTTTTTTTTTTCTGCAGGCAACTCAAAGCAGGTCAGAAAGAAGGTTGTTTTCAGTCTTTAAGAGCTGCTCTAACCTGAGGATGGAAATATTCCTGTGGGCAGCTGTTAGTGAAAACAGCACAAAAATTTGGAAGCAGAGAGTTTTCAGCACAGTCTCGGTGAACAAGCATTTCAGCTGGGTGGAAATTCACAGTCAAGGTGATCCAGCTACCTTGGGCCTGCCAAAAAGCAGCGCCGGGATGAGGTCAGGAATCGATGATGGTTCATGCTGGAAATGAGTTCCATGAGATCAGCAGCTCCCAGAGCTGGAACATGCTGTGCTTTTGCTGCTTCTCCTGGGTCCAGGCTCTTTGTGGCCACACCGCCATTCTCTGAGAAGGTGTTTTCCATGTGGAAGCCAACTGTGTTTGCTTCCTGGCACTCCTATGAAGTCCTGACTTGTGTCTCTCCCATGAGTGGTACCTGATCCCTGCTTGGATTTGTGATGAGGGCAAAATCTAGGTCCTCATTACAGAGTTAGAGTGCTTCTTGCGGAGGGTGGAACAGTCTGAGAGGAGCTCATCACCCCTGAGAAACTGATTTTAAAACAAACATTTGCACCAGTTTCCCATTTTCTAGTTTTCCTTGCAAAAAGTGGAGCGAGACAAGGGTTTTTAGGGAGAGCAGGAATTCAAGCTGGTGCTGCCCAGTGACTTTGCCTCACTGAAATGCTTTAATTCCTTCTGAGGTTGTGATTTAACTTTGAAGTTGGGGCTGTCTGATGATTTTTAAATCTGGCTTTCACTGGTGGGTTGTTGTTGCAGAGTTTGAGGTCTATCCTTCCTAGGTGAGCTTTCTTGCAAGGATTTTTACATTTGTGCTGTCACCTGCAGTAGAATGTGGGGTAAATTGTGATTTAGGAATTGCTGTTGTCAGCTTATGTGACTTGCATTAAGGACTGCAATTTTCCTCAAGGTGTGGTCTTCCAGGACCAAGGGCTGTGGGAAAGAAAGACAAAAATGTCATCTTCCAGGACCAAGGGCTGTGGGAAAGAAAGAGAAAAATGTCGTCTTCCAGGACCAAGGGCTGTGGGAAAGAAAGAGAAAAATGCCTGTATTTTGCAGGTTGGTAGTTGGAGGAGCTGAGGTGGCCCTTCAATGTTGGGACAAAATTAACTTTTCTTATCAAGAAGGCTGGATCTCCTCCCTTTTTATGGGAAATAACTGTCTTGAAAGTTTTTCCTGACAGGGAATAGTGAGGGGGTGGACTTGGCAGCTCTTACACCCAGTGTGGCATGAAATACATCAGTTAATGAGATAGGTTAGTAAAATTTTTTAGGGTTACTAAGTTGCTATTTCTTCATGTGGGAATTGTTGTTGGGTTTTAATGCTTTGGGGCCTTAGGAGGACAATAACTTCATTGTGCTGTAGAAAGGAAACTTCACAGGGATTTTTGTCATGTGGGGGTAATTCCCTGTTTAGATATTGTGTATTAATCTTCCTAAAAATACAGGAATGGAGAATGTTTGGTTTGTTCCTTTGAAGCAGTGATTGGTTTTTTTGTCCAAAGATGCTGTTGCCTTGATAAAGTTGTTGCTCCTCATGGCTCAACAATAGTTCTGGATGTCTCTGATGGAAGCATTTTATAAATAGGGCTTTTTATTTTGTAATTATCCATGGGAGATGGAGGAGTTTGTCCTCATTGTGCAAATAGGGAAATAAACACAGAAAAAAAAAAAAAGAAATTACTTTCATATCCGCTGAAGCTGAACTGATTGCAAGGCTGGGAATAGACCGGAAAAGTGAGGTGCCAAAACTGTGGGATTTAGGTGCCTTTTGGTGCTTCCTTTGTGGGATTTACAGCAAACAGCAGTGGTAAATGTCCAGAAGGTTTGCAGGGGGACACAGAAAATACTGTGATTATTAGGAATATTTTGACATGAGAGTGTGTCTTTTTGATTCGCACAGTTCTTTGTGTGGTTAAAAAAATATTCAAAGCTATTTGAAATTGCTTACAGGCAGATACACTGTTATTATGTATTTAAATATGTAAATATATATGTATTGAAATGCTTGGAGCCTTGAAAGGCACAGTGGAATCACCATGTTGCTGAATGACTCCATGTCTCTGTTGGCACACAGGGTGGGGGAAAAGGAGGTATAATATTTTTAAGAATTCAGCTTTTAAGCTGTCATACTTGAAGAGTAAATAAAATATTGTATAGGCAAAGCTGAGGTACCTTCGTAGAGCATTTATCACTGCAGGATCTCTGTGTTAGAGGTAAGAAAAAGAGTTTAAAATTTCCGTTTTACTTTGCTCAGGGAGACAGTTTTGTTTAACAGCCCTGTGTAATATCAGGTATCAGTTGAATAGTAGGTAGCTAGTAAATTAATTTGCTTTAGTGTGTTTTGCTTTTTAATATTGCTGAATATGTGTTTTTACTTGCAAAGCAAATATTGACTGAAGGTGAGTTTATGCTGGAGCCTGATGGCTTTTGCAAGCATCTTTTATGCAGCTTTTTTCCCTCATGTGTCATGTTTCAATTGCATTGAGGGATTAAAAATAAGCCACATTTCAGAGCTTAAAACTGAGACACAAAAATACTTTCTTCAAAGCTGGAAACAATTTCTTTTCCTTGCTTGTGTGTAAATACTTCAATGGTATCAATTTACACAGGAGTTACAGGTTAGGAACCCTTTGAAATGGCACTTCTTGACTTTGTAGATTAATTTTTTAATGTATTCCATGATCTTTTTTTTGTGTAGATTGGCAGTGATATCATGAGACAATTAAGAAATGGCTCGAGTTTTTCACTAGACTTTTAAGCTAAAGAAGTGAAAGACACTAAAGAGCTTCGTGAGGCTCCTGTGAAGCCCAGCCCACATCAAGGTGCAGGAGAAGATAAGGAGTTGCTCCAGGGAATCTGCTATCACAGGGACTCCACAAACCCACCAGCACAGCTCTGTTAGATCCTCAAGTGCCGCTGAAAAACCCTCTCCAAACTTTCAAATCCAAAGTTCAAGTGCTGTGAATGAGGGTAGGTTAGGGAAAACAGTAATAGGATAGGATTGGTGAAATGAAATACCCCCAAATGGTCTCAAATTGTGCATCCAATCAAAGGCTTTTTTACGGGATGGTTTTGTGCATTTAGGTTGTAGGCTGTTCTTGGAAGGGCTGCTGGCTATGGAAATAGGAAAGAATTTGTTGTCGTTGCTGCAGTTTTCTCTTACCAGTGGCCATTCTGCCACTGGGACTTTTCCATTGGTGCCACCTATTTCTTGTTCTTCAATTCCACTGCCATAGGAATGCAGTGATGTGGATGTGGAAGTCCTTTGACCCTCACATACGATCTGGAAGCCATTCCAAAGAAAGATTTTCATCACCGAAGAAGCACTTAAAATAGTCTATTATTATACTCTTCTTGTAATTGATATTAGTAACATGTAATTCCCTTAATTTCTTAAATTTCCTTTCTTCCTTCAAAGATTTTCCTTAAAGATTTTCCTCGTCCATGTAGGATAAATGTTATCTGTTACCTGTTCATGAATTGAACATTGGAGTAACTCTCAGTTGTGATAGGAACTTTTCATTCTGCTTTCATTTTTGGTAAGGAAGCAGGTGCAGTCTGTGGAGGGAATTGAAAGGCTCCATCAGGAGTGGGATTTCTTTTTATAACACTGGACAGAATGTTCTGATAAGGTGGAAGAGGTTCAGATTTATTACTGATTCTAATAATAAAGTTGTTAATAAATACTGTATTTGATTTAATATTTATTTACTCTGAGTTCTGGACAAAATTCATGTCTCAGTCTTCTTTTTGCTTTGTTTTTCTCTCCCAGTTCATATCCTTTCTGCCAGGCAATTGACTGGATGTGGCCGTTTCAGCCACTTGTTCCCAACATCCACCTACCAACACATGAAGATGCACAAGAGGATTTTGGGGCACCTCTCCTCTGTCTATTGCATAGCCTTTGATCGCAGTGGGAGGAGAATTTTTACAGTAAGTTTAAAATATGGACTTTTTTTTTTTGGAAGATTGCTTTGTTTGGTTTGATTTCTTTCTTTCTTGAGTCCCTCAACAGCCTCTTAGTCATAGTCACCGATTGAGATGCAGACATGACTTTGTTCAGCTGCAAGTTGTTTTTCTACTAAATTTACCTTCCAGGATTTGTAGTGTGTCAGTGAATACATGATAATCATTGTAAGTTTTTCTCCAGAATACAGTGACATCCATTTCTGTGGTGATGCCCTTGCTTTTTGTTTGGCATATTTAAAAATCAACAGATTTTTCAGATGAAAGTTGCATTTTTAGCTGCCGATGTTTGTCACTGTGCATGGAGTGCCAGGACAAGGGGGGATGGCTTCCCACTGCCAGAGGGCAGGGTTAGGTGGGATGTTGGGAAGAAATCCTTCTCTGTGAGGGTTGTGAGGCCCTGGCACAAGTTGCCCAAAGAAGCTGTGGCTGCTCCATCCCTGGAGCCAGGTTGGACAGGGCTTGGAGCAACCTGGGATAGTGGAAGGTATCCCTGCCTTCCAAATAGATCCTTTCCAACATAAACCATCCTGTGATTCCATGATTCTCTTTTATCAAATTGAAATCCTTGACTCCATAAGATGACCCCCAGACTCCACAGTTCATAGAACCGTAGAATAAAAGAATGGTTTGGATGGGATGGAATATTTCAAGGTCATCCAGTCCCACCCCCTGCCATGGGCAGGGACACCTTCCACTATCCCAGGTTGCTCCAAGCCCCATCCAACCTGGCCTTGGACACTTCCAGGGATGGGGCAGCCACAGCTTCTCTGGGCACCCTGTGCCAGGGCCTCACCACCCTCACAGGGAAGAATTTCTTCCATATATCCACCTTCACAGGGAAGAATTCCTGTATAAAATTGTGCCTCTGTGGAATCCCACCGAAGTTGTTCTGTCAGTTCACGGGGGTTGGGATCCCTGTTCCATCCACAGTGACCCGTGTGTGACATGCGTGGAACGTGTCCGGTGTTTTCTGTAACCTTTGGGAATTTCTGTGGAATTTCAGGGGTCAGATGATTGTTTGGTGAAGATCTGGGCCACGGACGATGGGCGCCTGCTGTCCACCCTGCGGGGCCACTCGGCCGAGATCTCGGACATGGCCGTCAACTACGAGAACACGCTGCTGGCCGCGGGCAGCTGTGACAAGGTGGTCAGGGTGTGGTGCCTCCGGACCTGTGCCCCCCTCGCGGTGCTGCAGGGCCACTCAGCTTCCATCACTTCCATACAGGTAAGGACTGATGGGGTTTTTCCCTAACCCCTTGAATTGGAGTGGTAATAAGAGCTGTGGCGGTCAAGGATAAAATTGATCCTTTTGTCTCTGATTTGTCCCAACTCGAGGGTGTTTTTCCTGGTTAACTCAATCCTGCAGTGCCCAGGGGATCATCCTTCTGCTTCCATGTGCTTTTAGCTGCGTGATCCCACTGCTGCTTCCTTAGGTCTAGGAAATGGGAGATCTGATGCTCTTTTAGAGCCACTCAGAGAGCAGCAGCATCTCCTTGGCTCAACTCACTGACATGTTTGGCATCTTTGGTGGTGCTCCTGGCACAGCACCTGACCCCAACGCTCTTGTATTCACAGAGAACATTTGTTTTTCAGAAGGATCAGTTAAAATTCCTTACTCCCCATTTCTTGTTTCCTTGTTATCTTAGCTTGTAGCATAAGGAGCTGCTCTGGATGTTGTAGCAAATATAGGTTTTCTTTAAAAAATCCTCACAACTGCCAGGCAGAAACCTCCAAAAAACAAAATTCCAGGATAAAAAAGACAATCCCTGCAATTTGGCAGGTAATGCACATAGAGGGGAGAGTGAGTGGGGCTGTTTGGCTCAGAATCCCTCTCCCCTGGAGTGGTGCTGCCTTGGATTCAGCACAGGCTTCTCCGTCGTGCCAGTATTCCCCAGGAGTCTCATTTCTCCCCATCTTCCCTACACTTCCAATTTTGTCTGATTTCAACCATGTTAAGGTGATTGTTTTGGAAACGTATTTTACAGCCTGGCTTTATAACTGACGTATTATTTGTTTACATGTGTATGTGTGTATATGTATGTGTGTGTGTGTTTCTCTCAAGCTCTTTATAAAGCTGATAATTTAAAATATTATCAGTCATGGCTTTTTGAGGAAGGAGTGCTGGATTCCTTTATCTAATTACCAGGTAGTCTGAGGATTAAAGGTATTGCTGCAGTTATGAAATTAAGAATAAAAAGCTTTCCCATTCCTTGGAGTGATTCAGGAAGATGGAGGAGAGGGGATCCTCCTGTGCAGCTGTTCTTCATTGGGCTTGGATGCAGGAATCATTGTATTTGCCATGTTTGATCCAGTTTTATCCTAAAAAGAACTATTTCCTCATGTTTTTGCCCCATTTACAGGGTCTGGGCTTGTTTCATTTCTCCAATTTCCTTTGTGTGGTAAAAACAAAGAATTCGTAACCAAAACGTAGGTGTTTTCCATTTCCTCAGCTTTATTTTTATGGAAATTCGGGTTCTGTGCTTGCCCCTGCTCTCTGTACTCCTGGGGAGAAACTAATATGTTAGTGAAAAACATTCTTGTCAACAAGTTTCCAGCATGAAAGAAGAGAGGATAGGAGCTGGTTTAATTGTTACAACTTTTATTTTTAGTTCTCTCCAGCAAGGAAAGGAACAACTCGATACCTCACTTCCACCGGTGCCGACGGAACAATCTGTTTCTGGCAGTGGCATGCAAACACCATGAAATTCAAGTAAGACTGTTTAGATAATTATAATTATTTTAACTCAAGGAGGAATTTATTTTTAATTTTGGCACGGAGAGGAGTGCTGAGATAATGAAATAAGGGCATTTTCTTGCTCAATAAACTGATGTGTGGGGCTGGAGCAATTTGGGATTCTGTGGCATTGGAACCCAAAGGGGAGGGAGAGATTGGGGCTGTTGTTTCTGGGATTTGTGCTTTGCAAGCCAAAATTGTGGAAGAAATTCCAGTTTTATGTTCAGGATTAAATCGTTGTCCAAAATGTACAGGCAGAAGAATTAATTTGCTTTTAATAAGAAGAATGTACATATGTAGATGTCATTAAACCCATATTTAATTGGGAGGAAATGCTATTGGATTAATGGTTTGGCAGGGTCTGTTTTAAATAAATTTGAATTGGTATCATGATAAATCAATTAAATAATCTTTAATTTAGAGAATTATGGTTTTCTTATTAAACTGAGGAAGAAAATTCCTGAAATGAACAGTAAGTTCTGGCAAACTTAGGGGAGAATTATAAAATTAAGAGATTTAAGATGAGCATGTTGACCTCAACCTGCTGAACTGCAGGGAGCTGTTTGTGTTGAATAAAGAAGGAAAATTAAAAACGTTGTGTTTTGCATGTAGGGATCGTCCTGTGAAGTTTGCAGAGAGGTCCAGGCCCGGTGTTCAGATCTCCTGTTCATCTTTCAGTTCTGGTACGTGTTCAGCATCAGCTGTTTCATGAATTTGGGGCCTTTGGTGACAGTTCTGTTGCTTCTCTTTAAATACAAAGAGTGTTAAACCCTCTTCCAGTTAATTTTACCACTGTCAAATTGGGATTGTTGGAAATTTTCCCTGAAAAGTGTCTGCCTCAAGCTGCTCTTTCTCTTTTTTCCTATAATTGAAGCTAAAATATCTTGACCACTTCCAAGGCTTTCAGTCTCTTGTTTTGCACATCAGAGATATTTCTCTGTAACATCCTTTTAAGACTTTACCTCGTAAAGTTTTTGAGTGAAAAGTTCTGGAAATCCTCTGTTGAAGATTCCACTTCTGCTAATCTTCCAAATTTGGCCTAATTCTAAGAGGATCAATTCAATGTATTGGAAAATCTCAGCTTAACAGATCTCCTTTGTAGCTTTGAATGAGCAAAATTAAATTATTTTTATGAAGAAAATGATGTAATTACTCATTAAATTTGCTTTTTGAAATTGAGAGCCCTTGTAGAGCCACATTGCTTTTTTAAAGCTAGAAATCCTGAGTTAACTAAACCCATTTCAATGCAGTAAACCATATGATAGTGCCCTTTCTGGGCAATATTGTAAAGAAATTACAATAAAATACCTTAATCACTGCATCCCAATTCAGCATTAATTTGTCTGCTGTGTGTCAAGTAGATATTGAAGTTGCACTTAAATATTTTATTTGATATTTGCCTGTTTACACTGAAATTTTCTGTTTAAAACTAGTTTGCTGCTTTGACAAGAAAGCAGCAAATTAAAATAAATGAAGTTAAAATAAGTTGTTCCTTGGGTGACTTTTCCTCTCACAGAGAATTCTCTGTTTTAGGTGGCATGTTCATTGCAACAGGGAGTACTGACCATGTGATAAGAATTTATTATTTGGGCTCAGAATCCCCAGAGAAAATGGCTGAGCTGGAATCTCACACGGTAAGAGGCAAATCCAAAAGAAAATCTATTTTTCCACCCCTTTACCTCATTTCAGGAACTTGGTTTCTGTACATCCTGTGTTTTTTTTATTAACTGTCTAGAATTTGTTTGGCTTTCAACACCGTGGTATTTAAATGCCTGGAAATTTGTGGGATGTTTATTTTTAAATCCTTCTGAAGCAAGAGGTTTGTGCAAAATGTGTTTCATTCCCCCAGAAAACTGAGGGAGCAGGTGATTTTCCCTTATTCTTGAAAAAAGTCTGTGTTGGAATGAGGAATTAAAACAGTTTTAATGCACAATGTCATTGCACAATGTCATTTTTTCCCTATTAAACTTGCTGTTGAATGTTTAGTTAAATCCACATAACAAGACAAAGTAATTCAGGTTTTGGACTGTGCTGTCAAAGTTCAGGTCATGATGGTAATTTCATTTAGAAAATACAGCTTAAAGCATCTTTTTTTCAGGTAATGCAGAAGGGTTCCCATAAAAATTCAAACTACAAACTTACCACCTCAGGAACATTTTATGGATTAAGCCCAAGGTCTGAATTGATTCCCTGAACTTCAGTGGGAGTCGTGGCTCTCACATTTAAGTCTCCAAGCCAACACATCAAACAAGTATTTTGTTCACAAAAGAAAAGAATATTTTCTGTATTCAACAGGTTTGGAAGAAGCTGTAATTCTTTTAATTTCTTTAAATCCACTCTTAATCCTGCAGACAGCTGTCAGCCCTCCCTAAAACAAATCCCAGTTACCGGGAGTTAGAGACATCAGTGGGAGTAAGGAGAGCAAAGCATGGAGCCAGCACAAGTATTTGGCAAATTAAAAAAGGGCAAAGCTGTGTCTAAAACATAACATTTGTTTCTCAACGATTTGTAAGTGTTAATAAAGCCAAGGTTTGCATTTTTTGGATTAAATTTTTTGATGCACTTTTCATGTTAGGTCTAAAAATTGCAGGAAACCATCACCTCTCTGAAGTTTCTATTTCAGTGTTTAACACAATGTGTCTGGGGAAGTTTTAACTTCAAATACAACTGTTCTGTACTTGAATTTCTTTGACAGTTTTTTTATTTGCTAAATAAAAATCTCATCATGAAGATCTTTCAGGCTGAGTTTTTCACTTCTATTGTTTCCCTCCCTCCTGTTTAGGACAAAGTGGTTGCAGTGCAGTTCTGTAACAACGGTGACAGGTGAGTGCTGGGCTTTGGACCTGACAATGCTGGTATTTAATTTTCCGAACAACATTTCATGGAAAATTTGGCGCAACAGGAAGATTGCCCGTGGGCTTGGCTTAATCCTGGACAAATTATTGCAGTGTGTTGCAAGATGTGTGTCATGTCCACAGGCTCAAACTCGTTGTCCTCTGCTGTAACAACACAATGTTCTGTAACTGTGCTTTTAATTTGTTTTTTCTTTCGAACAGCAAATTGGAACCCAAACTTTATGGCCTTTCTGTGTAAGAACAGCTTTCCTTCCCAGGTAGCCCCCACAGAGGGGTTGCTTGTGGAGTCAGAGCATTGTAATCAATGTAGTCTAAAGCAAAAGTTAGTAAATATAGATGTTGTTATCCCAGCTTTTGCTCCTATTCCTTATTTTGCTGGGCAGGAGGTTTAAGGGATGTGCCTTTAAGGGATGAGCCTTCCAAGCCAGACTGTAGCTGTGCACCTGTACTTGGAGAGCTTTGTCATGTGAAGCTATGTGGGAATGTGCTGGTGCAATTGTGCCACCCGTTCCTTCAAGCCATGTGAGAGGGAATGAGGTCACATACTCACTGAAAATTATATTCTGTAATGATGCTTTGAATGGAAAAAAGGGGCACCTTCCTTTTTATTTTAATATAAAGAAGTAAAATTAAGAAGAAAATTTGTCACAAGCATTTTCAAGCTCTTTTTCATCACAGTGAAAAAATCAGACCAGGGAAACTGAGAAGGTGAAACAATCATTTCATAAAATTGAATAGATTTGCCTTTTAAGTGTAATTTTGTATATAAATGAAATATACTTCCAAAGGTGTTTGCCATCCTGTGAAAATGTAGTACTTGAGGAGCTTTTTTCCCAGTTTCTCAACAAAAATGATTTCTGTGACATTGATGGCCAAAGCATTGTGATGTGGTTAAATACATTTGCTGGATGCTTGAAATTTTTAAATAAGAAGAGGTTTAAAAACTAAAATATTCCTGTTCAGCTCCACAGGCAGGACAACCTCCTTGTGCTCCATTTGGCTCTTTCCCTTGCCTGTCTTCACCCTGTCCCTAAGTTAATGTATTATAATTTATGCCAGACTCCTGGCACGCAGTTTCCCTTTCTTTGCTGCCACTCTGAGCTGCTCCAGGGATTTGCTGATGTCATTAAAAAGGGAATGTGCAGCTCATATGAATTACAACATTGAAGTCATTCCAAGGCCATCTGCTGCTGGAGCCAAATGTAATTAATGCTGTGGGCTAGAAACTCTCCTGTACCCCACAATATCTGATAGGAAAATTGTAACCTCGTGAGCAAGAGAGGTAGAGATACACAAGTACACACTTCCAAGTGTATATATATCATTTATTGGTGTCCATGTGGGGATGAAACCATCTTTATTCAGAATCTCATGGTTTTTTTTCTCCCTTTGCCCCATAGCTTAAGGTTTGTCAGTGGAAGCAGGGATGGAACAGCAAGGATCTGGCACTACCATCAGCACGACTGGAAGAGTCTGGTGCTGGATATGGCTACAAAAATGACAGGGTAAAGCAGAGCAAGCAGAACACACCTCATGGGCACATTTATCTGCAAGCTAAATCCTCCAGCATATTGAAAACTGGTTATTTGCTTCCATTTTGAGTTAATTTCAGTGCATGTATTGAAAATGTCGTGACTCTGCCTACTTACACAGTTAATTCACCCCCAAATAAATAATAATCTGTTGGTACTTCCCTATCCTAATGTTTGAGGAATGTTTAGTATTTTACACATGAAATAAGAATGTCAAATGGTTTATCTCACAGCAGGAGGTTTTGGTAGAGCCCCAGTGATCATATGCTAATATATATATCCAACATGGTTCTTAAAATTCTATTTCTGCCTTAGGTTTCCAAGTAAGAGGTAAAATTAGTGTTTGGTTCTCAGGTTCAATTAGGGTTTCAAGTTTTTCTTTTTGAGATCCTCAAGTGACTTCTTTAAGTGCCCTGTAATTGAATTGTAATTGAATATCCCCGACAACAAAGAGCAGAAATGGAGAAATCCATTAGGCACTTGCTTTGCAGAATTCTCCATATTTCAGTGGTTACATTTGCAGTGTTTGCAGTCGGAAGTGTGAGTTGGGTTTATTTAGCAGGTTCCTGCTCATTGTGGAGTTTACTGATATTGATGACTGATAAGAAAAATGCCTTGTAGGAAAAAGCTTAATAGATCTGAAAGGAGGAGTTGGGGTAGGGGAGGATGATGGCTTAGGAACAGAGGAGAAAATGTCCTTTCTAAGGAAAGAGAGCTCTATAAATCTCAGTGGCACTGAATATTTCCTGTATCTGGTTTTTACCACTGCAGAACCATCTTTCATTCTCCTGCCTTAGCCAGAGTCACAGAGGTGGCTGTGAACCATCCTCCCCCGGATTTCATACTGAATTAGCTCTCCTAAATATTTCCCTATGTAGTTACTGATTTATTCCTTTTTAAATTACTGATTTCCTTAGAAACAATGTGGCATCTGGGGAGGACAAGGTGACCAAGCTGAAGGTTACCATGGTGGCTTGGGATCGATACGATGCCACTGTCATCACTGCAGTCAACAATTTCCTCCTCAAAGTGTGGAACTCGTCCACAGGGCAGCTTCTCCACAGCTTATCCGTGAGTACAATTCCAGGGGGGAATCCCAAATGGATGTAGTTCACTCTGAGATTGATTTGAGGCTAAACTGCATCACCATTCCCCTGACAAGGATTCCGTGTTGAAGTATCCAGCTGTCCCCTGCCTGCCGGGAGGACAGTGTCCCATGGGGAAAGGAGCTGATTGCAGAATCCTGGTGATTGCTGGCTGACAGGGAACCCTTTGGAGGCTCCATTTGTGCCCTGATTTCTCCTTCCTCCCCATCCCTCCCCATCTCAGCCATGCCAAGCAGTGACAATGCCAAACCTGTGGCAGGAACGGTGACCAAGCACAGTTCCAGTAAATTGAGGTGTCCTGGGTGACTCCCTGCTCTGGGATGTCCTCTCAGTAACTCCCAGCACATCTGGAGATACCACACGGAGAAATGCAACTTCTTTTTTTTCCCCCGCTGTCATTGCAGGGTCACGACGACGAAGTTTTTGTTCTGGAGGCTCATCCCTTTGACCAAAGGATTGTGCTTTCGGCGGGACACGATGGGAATATTTTTGTTTGGGATATAGACAAAGGAACAAAAATACGCAATTACTTTAACATGGTAAGAAGGATCACAGAAGGTTTGGTTTTTTCTTTTTCCACAAAACTGGTCTTGAGACAAAAGCAAATTTCATTGAATACCTCCAGAGCCAGTACAGCTCTGAGGTCTTTAGTGATCTTGCTCTATGTCCACCATTAACATAAAATGTAGACTTCCAGGTGGTTGTTCCAGAATATATGTTAAAAGTTGGGCTGAAATTTCAGGACAGGGCAAAAATGTGACGTTTTACTTTGTTATTCAGTTTAATAAATAGAAGTGTAAATCAGTCTTGAGTGAGATGAGAAATCACAGAATGAGGATTCAGTACGTGTTGGAGCACGGAGGAAGCATTTGTGAAGATGCTGTTATAGAGAATGTATGGTTGTGAAAGGAATTCTCTGTGCTTGGTACAGATTGAGGGCCAAGGCCATGGAGCTGTTTTTGATTGCAAGTTCTCACCAGATGGGCAGCATTTTGCCTGCACAGACTCTCATGGACATCTGCTGCTATTTGGTTTTGGATGCAATAAATATTATGAAAAGGTGGGTTGAATGAATTTTAAACTCTTCCCTGTCTTGACCTGATTTTGTTTTGGAAGTATTGTGCTACAATTTATTCCCTCACCCTGCCCCAGACAAAATAATAATTAGATCATGGAGCTAAATCAAATTATCTGTTTATCTAAATCAAAAAGATTTAGACGATAGACTCTATAGATAGAGAAGAGCATTAACTTCTCTGTCCACCTCTCTTGGCCTATTTTACTGTTGAATTTTTGCATCAGGCCTTGGTAATAAACCACATTTGTGGTAGGAATCTGTTCTTTGTCATAACATTCCTTGTGCTGATCCCAAGTGTAGGAGTTGTGGTTTATGGGAGCCATTCCAGAGCAGCAAGACAGCTGCAAATGGCCATTGATTTATTTCCTAAATTGCTTTTCTTTCAGATTCCTGATCAGATGTTCTTCCACACGGATTACCGGCCCCTGATCCGGGATGCCAATAATTATGTGCTGGATGAACAGACTCAACAGGCTCCACACCTTATGCCTCCTCCATTCCTGGTGGATGTTGATGGAAATCCTCATCCCACGAGATTCCAGCGGCTGGTGCCAGGGAGGGAAAATTGCAAGGATGAGCAACTTATTCCTCAGCTGGGATATGTGGCTAATGGTATTCTGTCTGAACGTCATGAATAGTACAAGTGTGGCACAGTATTGAGCACGAGCTCCTGGGATGGTGCTGTGGGGGTGTATAAATTAATGGTTTAAATTGAATTTACAGATAGAAGAGGAGATGGGGTGGGGTTATGGCAAAAAGGAAGTGTGTGGAATCAAATTGACTGGAGGCAAGAGTATTCCAAAATCTGGGGATTTTTCCCAGGTATGTGGCAGATGTTTAAAGCATTGTCTATTAACCTCTGTAACTGTGGATGTGAGGAAGAAAGCAGGAAGGTGAGGAAGACATGGAAAACCAGCTTTTGTTTTTTAGAACAGTACTTTTTTCTCGTAGACACATACTTTTGCAAAATGCTGATCCCAAAAAAGACCTTCCATTCATACCTACTGAAGCATAATTTCTTTCTGCTTTTTCTAAGGGTTTGTGTTTATGTTCTACATGTGGTCTGGAGTTTCAGGATTTTATTGTAACTTCTCTTTTAAACTTTGCCTCCATTTATTACATGAGAGCAGAAAGCCAGCTGGGGGTCAGATGTTTTGCAGAGCAGACAAATAGTGGTGCAGAGTTCTAAATGGGATTATTTCTGTGGTGTTTGGTAATACAGAAATCCATCATTTTATCAGTATTTTTGGCTTTGTTCTTGTCAAGGTGATGGTGAGGTGGTTGAACAAGTCATCGGGCAGCAAACGAATGACCAGGATGAGAGTATCCTTGATGGAATGATCAGAGAGCTCCAGAGGGAACAAGATCTGAGACTAATTAATGAAGGAGAAACTCCTCCAAACCCTCCACTCAATAGATCCCACTCTGTTAATGGAGGTCAGTGTCCCAGCCTTATCTCCACCAGTTCCTTCCTTATCACAGGAAGGACTGATCAAAGTGTTAAAGTCAGGTGTGAAACGGTGTCTTTGAGGATGCTTTTCTCTCCTCTTCTTGTACACCTTGTTAACCCCTGTGCAGCAGTGGGATGTTCTGTGGATTCCAACAGAGGAATTACAAATTTAAGGGGCAGCTGAGGATACTCAATGGTCTAACTAGACTGTATCTGATTGCTTGGAGTTGTTAGACTGGAATTATTCCTGTTCTAAACCAGTTTTCTGAAAAATAAGCATGAAGTTCACTGTATTGTCTTGATATCAGTGCAGAGATGAAACTTCATAACTGCAAAATGCCAAAATGAAAGCGTATAATTAGGGGCTGTCAGTGGAATACAGTGTTGTGACAGACTAATGGTTTCCTGCTGCAGCACAAGGCTGAGCATCAGTGCTAATAAAATAAACATGTTGCTCTGTCTTAGTGTTTCCTTAGAAAGCTTGAGATTATTCTCCTGGTAAGTGTTCTGCTACTGTGATTTTATATTTAATACACAAAGTGATTAAAAATTGAAACCACACTCAAATCAGATGTGAGCAGCTGAGTGAGTGCAGCTGATGGGAGGGAGCAGATGCCCAGGACTGTGCTGCAAGTCAGCCTGAGCCCTGGGAGAATTCACAGCTGCTAATAAATCACTTCTAGGTTAAGTGACTGATTACATGTGTTTGAAGTAGATTTCCTGGCAAAACTCATTAGGATTTGGGTTTGGAATTGCTTGTGTTTCAATTCAAGAAGGAGTAAGAAAAATATCAGGGAAAAATAGGAAAGTGCATTTTTGCTTTGATCTAAGTTGATATGTCAAAAAGGTTGCCTAAAAGGCAGCTTCAGCTCACACAAAGTCTTTTGTGCTGCTTAAGGTATGTTGATGTTTTGTACAGCCCCAGTTCCCAGTTTTATTTGTGTGTCCCTGTAGCTGTGTAAAGGAATTTCCAGATATGATTAGTGGGGAAACAAAAGCAGTTCCCTTCTAGAATTTGCATTGATCAATGACTTTACCACAGGAAGTGCCCATTTCAGTAAGTTAGTTAGACTATGTATAAAGTATTTAAATAGCCAGATATTTTTATATAGCTTTGCACAACCATAAATGCAATATTTTCATGTGATTTACTGTATTTAAGCCTGTGGGAATTCTGTTGATGAGATAAGGACAATGATGGCAGTGATTCCATTATTATCAACCTTTGTTTATCAGTCTTTGTTCCATCCTTAAGCTTTAAATTGTGGATGGGATTCAGGGAAGGAATTGTTCCCTGTGAGGGTGGGGAGGCCGTGGCACAGGGTGCTCAGAGAAGCTGTGGCTGCCCCTGGATCCCTGGAAGTGTCCAAGGCCAGGCTGGACGGGGCTTGGAGCACCCTGGGACAGTGGAAGGTGTCCCATGGCAGGGGGTGGGACTGTTTGATCTCTAAGGTCCCTCCCAGCCCAACCATCCTGTGACTCCATGATTTTATTGATGGTCCATGGAAGTGAAGAAGTTCTTTGTTTCTTTCTTTCTGTCTCCCCCAGCTCTGCGCAGCCCGGGCTTGGACGTTGCCTCCCCGCCCAACGTGGGGCTGCGCAGGAGCGGGCAGATCGAGGGCGTGCGGCAGATGCACCACAACGCGCCCCGCAGCCAGATGGCCACCGAGAGGGACCTCATGGCCTGGAGCAGGAGGGTGGTGGTCAACGAGCTCCCTCCAGGCATCAGCAAGTAAGAGGCTAAGTGGGACAAGTGATTGAGTAGTATAATGTGTCTGATCCTTCCATACTCTGGACTGATTTTTCAGTGATGTATCAGCTTTGGGGCTTGGTTGGTTGGGTTGTTTGGAATATTAGGATCAGAATGGAGCGTTGAGAATGTTAATTCCTTCTTTTCACAATTCAGTCTTTCTTCAGTAGTTCAAATACTGCATTTCCCTCCAGCTTTGTCTACAAAAGACTTAAAAATAATTTTAATACATTTGAAAATAATTATGGATGCTCAGCTGACAAGTTTGCTTCCGTAGCTTGTGATTCCAGGGGTGAATGGATGGATGCTGCTAGGAGGATTTGTGCACAGATTTCTTAGAGCAAGACAAGTATTTTAATGTTTATATTAATGAGGCTGTCGAGTTACATGATGATTCAATGAATGTAATGTGTGTTTCTCACGTGTAATTAGGGTCCAGGAAGAATGTCGAGCTGCCAAAGGTGAAATAGAAATCGGTTTATACACTGCTGACAAGAAGAGAAAGCCATCCCACACCTTACAACGGGTGAGTTAATGCCCTGCAAGAAAAAACCTGGGTGGGAAGCAGTTCTGAGCATGGAGCAACAAAAATAAGACCAACAGAAAACCCCAAACCGGTTTTATTGAATTATTTAGAAGATCAGTAGTCGTAATTGTTTCTCTGGCTCACTGTCTTCCTTCTGTAACTGTGATTTGGCTGTCTATAACATCCAAATAGTGGTTAAATCTCTATCCTTGAGGCTTCAGTGGTGGGAAGATGCTGGGAAAGGAAAAGAGCAGAGCCGCGGTGGGTTTTCAGTTTGACTTGTGGGAAGCAGAGGTGCCAAACTTTTACAAGGGGCTGGATTTATCTTATGCAGAGTCTGCAGGAATTTTATAGAAAAAATGGTGTTTTCAATCATTTCTTTTCCAAAGACTGCTACTTTATAAAGCAGAATTTCTATTGAACCAAAAATCCACATCTAAAACATCCACAATGTGTCAGAGATATTGTCTAATACTGCAATGATTTCCTACTGCTCACCTGTAACTGGGGTGCCACACTCAGTCACTGTAACCAGGCACCTTTTAACTGTGTAACTCACGAGTAACTCCCTGCTCTGTCCCTGTTTGTGCTCCTGTCCCCGTGGCAGAGCGAATTCCAGGCGGGAGGCGGCCGCTCCCTGCGCAGGAACCAGCGGAAGCGGCAGCACGCGTACCAGACCCGCTCCACCATCGAGCACAGCCAGCAGGGAGCCGGCCAGAACCCCTGTGCACGCCACGAGTCCGACAGCTCCTCTGAGGTCTGAGCTCCCAGCAACCTCCAACAGCTCCCCTGTTCCCAAATCCCAGAGCACATTAAGGTTCCTCATGTCCACTGTAGGGAGGAAATTGGTGCAGCCGAAGCTCAGCCGGAGCTGGAGCTGCCACGACAGGAGGGGACAGTAAAAAGAGGTTTTTCAAATGTATTCATGGCAAAAGGCAGTGTAAAAATAACATTGGCCCGTTCCAGGATGGGGATGGTCACCTCACAAACAGGGACAGGGACAGGGACAGGGCAGAGGGATTTAACACATCCTTTGCCTCTGTCTTCAACACAGATTATGGAGCAAGGGGGTCCCAGTGCTCTAAGCTGGAGGGCCATGACTGACAATGATCAGCTCCCAGTCAACCCTGAACTTATGTGGGATCTGCTGCTCCAGCTGGATCCCTGCAAATCGGTGGGCATGAGAGAATTCATCCAAGAATCCTCAAATTGCTGCTGATGTCATCACAAAGCCTCTCTTGATGATTTTTGATCAGTCTTGGGAATCCAGAGAGGTCATGGCAGTGACAGGACCCAGGGAATGGCTGGGGCTGTGCCAGGGGAGGGTCAGGCTGGAGATCAGGAAAGGTTCTTCCTCCAGAGGGTGTCGGGCACTGAAAGGGCTCCCCAGGGAATGGACACGGCCCCGAGGCTGCCAGAGCTCCAGGAGTGTTCGGACACCGCTCCCAGGGACAGGGCGGGATTGCTGGGGTGTCTGTGCAGGGCCAGGAGCTGGACTCTGATCCTTGTGCGTCCCTTCCAACTCAGGATATTCTGTGATTCTCCACGTGGGAAGAAACACTCAGGTCATTGAGTCTCTGGGATTTGTGGTGTTCCTGTGGCATGTTGGTCTTGGAGAGTGAAGGATCATTTACCTGAATGCCAGGACAGTGTTCAAAAGTAGCTTAAAACAGCTCCTGTATTTTTGGAAACCTGAAACATTTTCAAGTAAATTTAACTGGGTTGTGTTAAACCACTTGCTATTTTGGGATTTCATACAGCACATGGATTCTAGGTCAGGACTTTGATTTCATTTTGCAGCGCTTTGATTTCATCTACATCTGTAGACTGCTGTTGAAAGAGATTGAGTATTGGTATTAATCATTGATTTTGGCAAGGGAAGAACTTAAAATATACCAGATTAAATGTAACTTGTTCTCCTTAAGGAAGAGACTGAACATTGTTGCTTTGTAAATGCATTCAAAGTACAGAACAGCTCGAAAAAGCTGGGCCCTGAGCACTAAACTTATTAATCAAACATTTAAATAAGAACTCATTCTATAGTTCTGATATAATTAAAATTCACATTTGTTTCTATAGGAGCTATATAAGGATATATTATAATATTAATTAAGATAAGGAAGAAATTGTGGATTTATTTGTTTAAAGCTAAAGCAGCCCTTGAATACAGAGCTTTCCTCAGGTGACACAACTCGCTTGCAAACAAAAATGATACATTTTACCCTTGGCCCCAAAGTGAATCCTGTTGTTTTCACTACAGGAAGATGAGACTGTTGGCACAAGTGATGCATCCATGGATGATCCTGTGGCAGCCTGGCAGAGTGAAAGCAGTTCCAGGTACCTCCACTGGGCTCTGAATTGGTAACACTGGTTTATTATGGGATTGAAGTAAGACAGTTGATACTGAGATACTCAGACTTCATTTTGAAGACTGCTTGTTGACCAGTTCTTCATGAACCATTTTATATTGTGATTTTTTTTTCTGTTCTCTTTATTTTCAAAGTCAAAAACAATTTTGAAAGACCATTTGTAAGAAAATGTTGTCTTTAATTAAGAGCTACTTGAAAAAATCTATGCCAGTTTGCCGTATAAATCCTGTACCTGTGTTACTTGGTATTGAAGAAGTCAGAACTGGATTTTTAGGGAAGTGCTCTAGTTCTTTAAATGTTTTATGCATTTTTTGCTGCCAGTTCTTATGAAGTCAGTCTGTGAATCAGTGAGATAATGAGAATTGATATCAGCCGTAGATGTAGTTTTACTGTGAGTTTCAAATTGATAAAATAATTTACTGAAATCACACATCAGAGAGCACTTGGTTTTATTTAAATTCACATGATAACAAAATTTTGTACTAATCCTGAGCAGAACCAGGAGAGCAGGTTGAATGTTTGGACTTTCCAATCCACTGTGGGAAAACTGAAGTTTTCTCTTCTCTTTCTTACAACTTTTTTATTATCTACAGTGATTCATCAAGTGAATACTCGGACTGGACAGCAGATGCTGGGATTAATCTGCAGCCTCCAAAGAGACAAACCAGGCAGGCAGCTCGGAAAATCTGTAGCAGTTCTGAAGATGAAAATATGAAGGGAACAAAAGGGCTGGAGCCAAAGCGAAGGAAACTTAAACAGCCAAGGAAAAAGGTCAGCAAGTGTAATTCCTAGTGTCTTTTTTACTTTATTAATATAAATTTCGGATTTAGTGGTTGTTTTCAAAGTAAATTTTTTCATAAATGGGTGTAGAGTAAAAAAAAATTATAGAGAGCACAGTAATTGTGGTACCAGTGGTACCAAGAAATTTTATTGTTTGTTTTATTGTGCTTCCATGCTTTCCACAGGTGGTTCTCCATTACAAATGCCATTTTTTCCTCCCAGATTTATACTCTTCACCACAGTCAAGTTTACTCCAGGGTGGTTTTGTTGTAAAATTATAATGGATCTGCATTGTATTTACATGGTCAGATTTCTTTTTCCTGGTATTTTTTTTAAAAGATATTTAGAATATTTATAAAAATACAATTTATTTCTTTATTATCATAGAGCCACTGACTGGTTTGGGTTGGAGGGCTCTTCAAGATCATCTCATCTCACCCTCCTGCCACGGGCATTTTAATGATTTATAAATGTTTTAAGGCATTTTGATGATTTATGAAGGTTTTAATTTTCAATTCTATTTATAACAAACCTGTCTTACTCTCTACTATTTAGTGGAGATTTTGGGAAGGATGACATTCCACAATTTGCTTTTCCTTGTATCTCATCTGCAGTACCTGCTGCATGATGAGTTTTCCGTGTGTTCTGCCATAGTAATTAACTGTATTCTGAATATTGTATTGATTGCATTCTAAATGAATGCAATATATTTAGCTCTTGTATGTAACTTACCTATATTAACTCCTGCTGTGCTGTGTTTAGAAAGCCAGTGGGCTGCTGTCCCTGGAAGGGGAGCCCAGTGAGGAGTGGCTGGCTCCACAGTGGATCCTGGACACCATTCCCCGCCGCTCGCCCTTCGTCCCCCAGATGGGAGATGAGGTACTGCCCTCAGCAATTCCCACGTTCCCACGGAATCCACAGCTCACCTTGCTTAGGACTGTTCTACCCAGCAATATTTGCAGGGAGTTTTGCTCAGGGCAGGCTGAGTTTTGATAACTTTATTAATTCCCAGGCAGTTTGTTGTTTACAGATCCACGTCCTGCGTCCCTTTCTCTGCACGGGTAACTTGGGATTGGCAGGAAGAATTGGTTGTGCATCTTCACCTGCACATTTTTTAATGATCCCAGTTTTAAAGCACAGAGCAGGTGCCAATTTGGGGGCTGATATAAATATTTTTAACTGGAATAGTGGTTTATGATGAATTAAATCAGTATGCAATGTGTTCTGAAAGGGATAAAACCTGGTATAGAATGAAGAGCACTATCGGTAAAATAATTTTCTCTATTTTTCTCTTTTCATTTTCTCTTTTTCTCTCTTAATTTTCTCTCTTTTTTCTCTTTTAAGATCATCTACTTTAGGCAAGGCCATGAAGCTTATGTGAGGGCAGTGAGGAAAGCCAAAATTTATAGTATTAACATGCAAAAACAACCATGGAACAAAATGGAACTCAGGGTAAGTTCAAGAAATACTTCAAAGAGCTGAATGTCTCTGTAAAGTTAAACTGACGTGAAAAACCAGCACGAAAAATGTAAAGAAAGCATTACTTTAAAATGTTAATATCAAAGTTTTAATTGTAAATATTAAAGTTAATTTTTATTAACACAGAGTCTTTACATCTGCTCACTTCCTGGTTTTGAACTTGATTCTCAGGGGTCTCTTTCAACACAAATTATTTTTTCTTAAACACTGAATTCATTCAGAAGCCAGCAGTGCAGAGCTGTTCGTGGTTCTCTCACCACTCTACAGTGACCTGAGCATTTGGGTTCTGTTTCTTGTTTTTAATGCTGTGGTAAGAAGTAAGAAATCATGGTGTAAACACCTAAATGTGTGCAGGAGTTCTCTTAAACACTGGATCTTGCTTTGAACGAGTTCCCAGTACTTAATCCACAGTGTTGCCAGATTTTTTCCTGCTTTCCTCAGATTTCATACCAAGAGAAGAGCCCATATATGTCCTCATATTCACTGAACCATGCCAGTGGTTCTATTAATGAAAATAATTACTGGGAAAATACCCAGTTACCAGTCCCAGGGATTCAGTGATTCCAGCTGTAATTTTCCAAGGCATCATCAGTTTGTGAGGAAAAGGAAATAGCTGTTCACTTAGGATGGGCTTTGACAGGACATGAACATAAAGGCCATTGTGGAATTTCAGTTTTTGGAGGAAGAATTTCCTTTTTTCCCCCTGTGCAAGAGTGAGGGGCCCTGGGGTAGGTCAGGGAGAACCTTTGGTGTGCTTAAAACTGGGTTTGTTCCCTTAGAACCTTCTTGAATAAGTTGTGGGAATCACGTTCACAAACCTACTAAGGGAATGAGCTTCTTCATTTTTCTTTTTGAGGTGACAGTGATTGATTTTAGTATTTGGAAAAGAAAAACTAATGGGTGAAATTACCTGTGCTGTCAAGTGGAAACATATTTGGGGTTTATTAATATGTTTCACTTTAAAATGGATATTTTTGTTGTTGGCAAGTTAAAATAGTGCTGTTCCATGCTTCTCACTAACTAGGAACAAGAATTTGTGAAGACTGTAGGAATTAAATATGAAGTTGGGCCTCCCACACTCTGCTGCTTGAAGCTTGCATTCCTGGATCCAATCACAGGCAAAATGACAGGAGAATCCTTTTCCATAAAGTGAGTCACTGGAATGCTGATGACATTCTTCAAGAGCTTTCCTTGCTGTGTAGAAGCTTCCCCCTCCTCCTTTCTTATTTCCTGTGCAAGGCATGATGATGGCAGTAATGATTATCCCAAATGCTTGGAATTTGAGGACTGTGTAGTTCATCTAGAACTGTATTTCGGAGTAATAATAATTTTTTTGGTCTTATTTCCTGAAGGTACCACGATATGCCAGATGTTATTGATTTCCTTGTGCTGCATCAGTTTTATAATGAAGCCAAAGAAAGGAATTGGCAAATAGGTGAGTATTTTTTTCCCAGTTCCATGTGTTCTGCACCATTTCTGCAGCTGTTCAATGGGATACAGTGTGTTTATTATATGATGCAAAGGACTATAGACACGTGATATTGTAAAGATTATTGGAAACCTTTATTTGATGTTTGCTGCAATTGCTGTAGCAAAAAAAAAAAAAGAGAAATGAGAGAAACTGTTCCAAGAGCTGTGATAGCAGGAGAATCTCCTGATCTATTGGGGTCTGAGGCATGAGGCAGCTGTGAGTAATTCCCAGAGATGTGTAAGTCCTGCCCTGAGGGGAAGGACTCAAATCCTGTAGTGCAAAATGTAAGGATGGAAGTAGGGCATTCGCAAAAGATGGAGTTGATTCTCTAAAAGGTAATATTTAGCAGTTCTTGCTGTTGTTCTTTTGCTGAATGCCACATTTGCTCTTCCAGGGGATAGATTTCGCAGTATAATTGATGATGCCTGGTGGTTTGGGACTGTGGAGAGTCAGCAGCCTTTCCAGGCAGAATATCCTGATAGTTCCTTCCAGTGCTACAGTGTCCAGTGAGTATTTCCGTGTGCTGGGGCTCCTACACAACTCAGAGAACTTCAAAAATAGGATCAAGAACCTCAAGAACTAGAATCCCTTTTTTCATTTCAATACATACCCAGACACTTTATTTACTTATTTAATTTAATATTCACTTATTGTACTTTTTATTTGTTACTTACTTTTTATTTATTTTAGAATATTTAGAATATTTACTTTATTTTAATATTTACTTATTTAATTTTTGAATTTATTCCTAAAGCAACATTTCTGGTGTAAACAGCAGTGCAGTGACTCTATAGGAGATACAAGAGAAAAACAGGGAGTTGGAATGGCTTATTCCTAACAGGAGTGACCTTTTGGGTCAAGTCTGGTAAAGAAAAGGTGTATCTGTATATTCAGCTCTAACTTGGGCATTTGAATGTATTTTTTTAATAGCTGGGACAACAATGAAAGAGAGAGGATGAGTCCATGGGACATGGAACCGATCCCAGAAGGAAGTAAGTGTGTGTGGGATTCCTGTCCCTGTGCAAAGCAAACAGCTTTGGGGCCCTGGGTTTACTCTCTGGAATTGTTCCTCTCCAGCTGCGTATCCGGAGGAGGTCGGCGCTGGAGTTCCTGTGACCCCAGAGGAGCTGACAGCTCTTCTCTACAAACCCCAGGAAGGAGAATGGGGGGCCCATTCCAGAGATGAAGAATGTGAACGAGTAATCCGAGGGATTGAGCAGCTTCTTTCCCTTGGTATGTCTGGAGAGAAAAGGGGAAGGATTGAGAATGTCAGGGTGGTGGCACAGGACTGAAGAGTAGATGGGATGGAGTGCTGCGACTTGGTGTGCAGTATTTGAAGTGTGCTCAACTAAATTACTGAAAAGAGCCTTTTAAATTTCATATTTCAGTTTCCAAGCTATATTCCTTTTTTTTTCTGGGGCTTCACCTGATTTCTTCCAATGGGGCTTCCCAGTAGGTCATATCTAAATGTGAAAGAGCAAAACATTGAATTAAACCCCTCAAAACCAACCAACAAATCCTCACTAAATAGCCTCACCTCCAAATTCCTTGTAACTGGTTCGTAGCCATTTGATAGCACACTGTGATTTAAATTCTGCCTCTGTTCACACCCAGGACATGTCTGTGTTCTTACTTTATGTTGCCTGTTGTAGTATTCCTGTTGTAAGTGCACATGCCACGTTCCTTTCAGTCAGATTTGGCTGCTGGCACGCAAATCTCAGATGTGATACTTAAACCAAAAGTGCTTTTTCAAGAGTAGACACAGATGATACAAGAGGAAGAGCCCTGCCCTGTGGGTAATGACATTCTCAGCTGTAGATCTGTGTTGCTTTTGCTGAATTCTTAGAAAGAAACCCCAGAAACCATTAAAAGGAATATTGGTATAACATCCCTTGGAGGTATCTAAATTACTGTGGTCTTTTGTCTTGCAGACATTTCTAATCCCTTTGCTGTTCCAGTGGACCTTAGTGCCTATCCCATGTATTGCACTGTCGTTGCTTATCCAACTGACCTCACCACAATCAGGAGGAGGCTTGAAAACAGGTTTTATAGGTGAGTTTGGGTTTGTAGCTGATATTTATTACAGCCTCATGGAGGACAGTGTGGAGCTGAATGCTGTGTAAAGTCATTTCAGCAACTGCATAACATCAGATTGGCCTTGGGCAAAGTGAGTTTTCCTGAATAATGAATTCTTCTGGCCACGTTGATAAGGCAAAAGCTGCCCTAGCTGGATCTGGAGTGTTGGTTTAACACCCTGAGCCTTGCTCTGTGTTGGAGGCAGAGCATGTTTGCTTTGTTTCTATCCCTGCTGCCTTAGAACAGGGGCTTTGCCTGTGTTGCAGTTGCCAGAAGAGGACTGAATAATGCTGGAAAACTGGAAATGTCAGTTTTTCCAGTTAATTTGGGAATAAATAATGTTCTGCTCTTCTTTTCCCCTCTGAGGACCACCTGTTTCTCCTTGATCTGAATTCCTTAATTCCATTTTTTACCAAAGAATCCTAATGAACGTGGAAGAAAAATAACATACACCTTCCTCTCCATGCCACTCCTTTCATTTTGTGTCTTTTTTCAGGAGAATCTCTGCCCTGATGTGGGAGGTAAGATACATTGAACACAATGCCAGGACTTTCAATGAGCCAGACAGCCCCATAGTCAAAGCAGCCAAAATTGTGACAGACGTCCTGCTCCGCTTCATTGGGTGAGTTTGGACCTCACAGACCCCACAGCTCCGATTCCTCAGATCCTTCATTGTGTACCTTGGTTTTTGTCATTGTCCTGCAGAGATCAGAGCTGTACTGATATATTAGAAATCTACAACAAGGTGAAAGCAGAAGACCTGAGCAGTACTGATGAGGAAGAGGAGGTAAGATCATTTCCTTTCCTTTTAAAATTCAGCACATGAAAGAAATTTTGATTTTTGTTGAGTCTTTATTTAATGGGTAATTGCACAGAGTTTTGGAGATGAGGCTGTTTAGGCTCACCTGGGATAATAAGCTCCCTGAAGTAAAAATGCTTCTTGGAACTGCCTGTCTTTAATCTTGTCTCAGTACGTGATGTTTTGTTGGAAGGATGAGTAATGAGGGGAACTGGGAAGTGGAGCTGTTACTCAGTCAGAAGGACAACAGCTCTCCATTGTCAGCCAGGCAGCAGAGCTGTTTCCTTATGTAATTCTGTGTCATTTCCCATCAGTTGATCCCTGGAATGAAATGTCAGGTAGAATCCAGGGTAGATATCACTGCCTTGAGCTGCTTCTCTCTCCTTACTCCTTCTCCCCTTCAGTGCAGTTTGAAATGTGCTGTAGTTCCTGTTGCCAAGTGCCCCGTGGTTGTTGTTGGCTGGTTTTTAACCCTTTTTCCATGGCTGAGGGTGCATCCAGACCTGCCTGTGTGTGATCATTCCCTTTGCCTTTAGGTGGCAGAAGTAGATGTGGATTCAGATGCTCCAGGCACTTCCTCTGGGAAAAGACGAGTGAGTAAAATTTCTGCTTTGGTCAATTTTTAAAAAATTTGATTTAAAAAAAATATCTCCAGCAGTCAAATTTCAATGCAGCTAATCAAAATAGCCAGGCTGGAGCTGAAACATGGCAGCTTCTCATGGGTTTGAGTGTTATATATGACCAGAAAAGGCAAATTTGTCTAATTTGCACATTGCTGTGCCATCAGCTCTGCTTTAATCTTCCTGGATTTCTGTTTTTAATTGGGGAATGCTTTGAATCAGAGCACTGGGAAATTAATAGGAACTTCAAGTGAACCATGTGAATATTCTGATACACTCTGCAATACCTGTTTCCCTGCAGGTGAGACGAAGAGTGAAGAGGCAGCCCATGAAAGCCAGTGCTGATGCTTGGAAGGAGCAGTGCCAGCAGCTCTTAAACCTGATTTATGAGCGAGAGGACTCAGAGCCTTTCAGGCAGCCCGTTGATCTCTTCTCTTACCCTGTAAGTGCAGCTTCCACATCCAGAATTGTTCCTCCTTTGGCAGGACATCCATGCTGGGCCTGGCTTTGTCCTCTCCCTTTATGAGCTGATGTTTTCAGGGAATTATCTGCAACAACTCTCAAAGTAAAATCATGACTTGAGCCACTGGGTGAACACTGAGGTGATTTTACTGCTGTAGGATTTGAGAGCTTTGATTTTTCTCTTGTGTGTTCTCACAGGATTATCGAGATATTGTAGACACTCCCATGGACTTCAGCACTGTGAAAGAAACCTTGGAAGCAGGAAACTACACCAGTCCCTTGGAATTCTACAAAGATATTCGCTTAATATTCTGCAACTCTAAAGCTTACACTCCTAATAAAAAGTCTCGTGTAAGTAATAAATTTTAAAGCCTTTTTTTTACAAAGACCTTGGCCCTACATGAATAAAACACTTGAAATGAGGTCCGAAGAGCAAAGCACTGCTGGGTGTAATAAAAATAACCAGGGTACACCAATTCTGTGGTTATAAACTTGCTTTGTCCTGCTCTCCCAGATCACTTGTAACATCCATTTTCATATGGGACGATGGTCACTGTTGCAGCCGTTCCTTGCAATGTTTGGAACAGAAAACTGGTCACCAGTTGCTTTTACTTTTTTCAATAATTTGTCCCTGGAAACAAGGAATATAACTTGATAACTGCACATACTGTGGATGAGGCTGCACAGAGGCAAGGCCTAGAAAGAGGACAGGAAAGTGGTTTAAAGGTTTTGACATCTGGTTTACAGAAATTCAGAATGAGGACATTTTGGGTTGCTTCTCTGTGCAGCTCTGTAAGGGTGGTGTAAGGACAGTTCACCAGGGATTTAGTGCAAAAACAAAGGTGAGGAGACATGAAATCCAGTTGTTTTTCCCTTGGTATTCAAGTTATCTTAAGGCCTGCTTCCATGCTTTATGGGGATTGACAAAGTATTCCAGTAATCCAGATAGCCATTTTCCTTCAACTCTGGAAATACTTTGTACTGTTATTAAATCCTTTTGTGAAAACACTTTCTGTTGCAAGAATACACATGGCCTATGAAAGGAAATAATCTGTAAAGAACCTCATAGAGGAACATCACCGTGAATTTTTTTCTTTGTGCTACAAAGTCTGGACATCTTTGTGATGGTTTTTTGGTTGATCCTCCAAGTTATTCAACTCCAATAAGCCTGACCATTTTTCCTCACTGCAGATTTACAGCATGACCCTTCGACTCTCTGCCTTATTTGAGAACCACATGAAAAACATCATCTCTGAGTACAAGTCAGCAATGCAATGTCAGAGGAGGAAAAGGCCTCGGTACCGAAAGCGGCTGAGGAGCAGCAGCAGCTCCCCCTCAACCAGCAGAGCATCCAGGTAAAACAGGGGTGGTGAGCCTGGCTGGCAGTGCCATTCCAGAAGACAGTGGGAGATGTGCTTTTGGGAATAACCAGCAATAGTGTTGCTCATTTCCCAATGAAGTTGCTCTTTTGGGAGATAAAATCATGATCAGTTTGTAATTCTGGTAAGTGAAAGATGATGTGGTTACAAGTGTTCCCTCTGGAGGAAATGAAAGATCAGCTGTCTCTTTACCTTTTAACTGTTGAAGGAAGTGTTGTATAACACTTCCCTACGTTCATCTGATGCATTTTCTAAGTAAACTGAGTGTTGGTTTTAAAAAGGGAGATAAAATCTTGTCCCTGCAAACTCCTATACCTCTAACAAACAGCACCATGCTGTAACTATTTTTAGTGTTACCACACATGAGAAAAAGAGATCATTTGTGTGATGCAAAAATCAAGGCACTTTGCAGGAGAAATCAGTTTTGTATTTGAGTCTTTGGTGCTAACAGATTTATCTCTTCGGGGTATTCTGTGTTTGCAGCCCAAAAGGGAAACAGAAGCAAATGAAGATTCAACCTAAACCCAACCAAAATACCTCACTGCCCCTGACCAGGACTAACTCTTCAGTCTCATCTCATGGTGAGGAGAAATCCAGCCTTTCTCTTACAGCAACTTGTCTGTGCAGGTTGAGTCTGATCCTCATGAGACACATGCAAAACCCACCTGTTGAAGGAGCAAGGAAATGTGTTGTTTTTAGGTTGTTTTAGCTGAGCTTGGCTGTTGGGAAGTTCTGGGTAAGGATCAGGGAATTGGGAACCTGGGTCTGGCCGTGTTAAGAATTAATCCAGTGACAAAAGCCCACACTTCCTGTGTATGGGCTTCTCTCCTACAGCAGTTATGGATAAATTAATCCTACTTGGGATCACATTCAGGAGGAATTTGTCTTTCCATGGCTGCAGAGCAGCTTGGTGAGATTAACCTGACTTGGGCTGTTAACTCAAGGGGTACAAAACCTCCCCAGACACAGCCCTGTAAATAGAGCATTAAAATCACCCTGTCCCTTCGTGGTGTCCTGTCTGCAGTTTCAGATACAGCAGAAGAACCTCTGGGTTCAGCCACTGGTGAAGAGCTGGAGGGTCAACCATCTTCATCAGGCTCAAATGCACAGAGCCGGAGTGGAAATGCCATAGATCCAGGGAAAAGCAGACCAGTCAGGAGCAAATCTACACCAGTGAAACAAGGTGAGAAATAATAAGATTCTGTGCTTTGACTGACTGGTTTCACTAGAGATGAAAGATCTTGCTTCTGTCTGATGTTTATGGAATTATTGCCTCAGTGTAGCATTATATGTATCCCCAAACCATATCCAAAAATTGAATTTACTTTACACCTTACAGTTCTGTGGTGTCTTGTCTGAAGTGTGGAACGCAGATGATTCCATGTGCAGTTTAGTGAAGTCCTTTAAAATCTCTCCAGATGGAAAACTTGACTGCTCTTAAACTCCTACAGTTCCATCAGGAGTTACAAAAGCAAACAAACCAAGAGAATCCCCACCCCAAAACCTTTGCCTTAAACCAAAGATGAAAAAAAGTTTACAAAACCATTTAAATATTTTTCACACATGCAAGACAAAGTAGTTGTGATTAGAAGGGAAACACTGCCGGTGTGGTAATCTCTGGGACAAGTTACTCAGAGTTTCCACCAAGGTGCGCACTGAGTGGGCCTTTCCTGAACCCTGCAGCCTTTCCCAAGTCCACACTCCTGTGCTGTAGAAGTGCTGGATGCTGTAGGTGAGCTTTTCCTGTCCTGTGTTAAAGAAGATATTTAATCTTCATTGTCAGATTCATAACCCTGAAAATATGGAGGATTTTGGGTCCTAAGCCAGCAAAGATACTTAATTTAATTTTCACTTAAGGTGTTCAGCGATCCCAGTGAGCTTTCTTGGGTCATTTAATCTCTTGAGTTATGCTTTCCATTAATATTCCCTGGACTAAGCCTTTGCAGAACGTGCATTTGATAGGGAATAAATGCTGCTTGCAGAATGTTATTTTTGTGTAAATATAGGTTTGAAATGGATTTTAGAGTTTTTCCTGCCTTGGCACCCCAGGTAGGATTCACCTGACTGAGTTTTAGATGTTTGTGTCCAACCTGGTCACTCCAGGCTCCTTTTATTGCCTGATCTTCACTGAACTCTTGCTCAGGAGAGTTTGCAGTCATTGTTTCCAGAGAAAAACTGTTTGCTTAGATAAAATTTCCCCTTAGAGCACCTTCTTGTGTCCACAGCATGTAAAGGGTGAGTAGCTCCAAGCTGGATCACCCCTGAGCACACCTCAGAGGCAGCTGAGGAGAATCCCAAAGGCAACTGAGGCAAACCCCACTTTCTGTGTCCTGTCTGGCTCTGGTGTGATGCTGATGGGGTTATTCTCTGTTTGCTTAGAACACTCTCCTGAAGGGCCACTCACCAACGGGGATGGCAGAGAACCCCGGGCAGGAGTGAAGAGGAAGCTGCTGAGTGCCTCAGAAGAGGACGAGCACCTGGAGGAGGCGGAGGAAGAGGAAAAGAAGAAGAGAGAAGTAAAGGAAAAGTCTGGTTTGTCTTCATCAGAAAGTGGGGAATCAGGATCCAGCTCCAGCTCTGAAAGCAGAAGTGGCTCTGATTCCGACTCGGAATCAACCTCCAGAACAGACCAGGATTACATCGATGGCGACCATGACTACAGCAAAGTTGTGCAATCCAAAAAACCCAAACGGAAAATCAAACGGAAACTCACCGGGGGCAAACGGAATTGGCAGGGCCGAGGGACAGGGAGGAGGGGCAGATGGGGCAGGTGGGGCAGGTGGAGCAGAGGGGGAAGAGGGGGCAGAGGTGGAAGAGGCTGCGGCAGAGGAAGGGGCGGCGGCCGGGGAGGAAGGAGAGGCCGAGGAGGCCGAGGGGCCTCGCGTGGAGCCACCAGAGCGAAACGCGCCCGGCTCGCCGACGATGAGTTTGAAAACCTCTTTGGGGGACAGTTTGGGGAGAACGTGTTCGGAGGGAGATTCAGCCGCCCCCCTCGGATCAAAACCAGGAACGAGGGCAGGAGAACTGTCCTGTACAACGACGACTCCGACAATGACAATTTTGTGCACACCGAGGATCCTTTGAACCTTGGTACTTCCAGGTCAGGCAGGGTGCGGAAAATGACAGAAAAAGCCAGGGTCAGCCATCTCATGGGATGGAATTATTGACAGATGGAAAACTTTGGAACAATTTTAAAAGAACTTCAATGGCCTTCTACTGCAGGGATTTTACCAGAAATTCTACCAAGCAAGTTGTGCGGGGACTCCACTCACGTTTCACAGTGGTGCTTTTCCATCCTGTCAGTTTGTGTTTGTTTTAAAGCTTCAGATCTCCACACTTCATTGGTCAAAACAAGCCTTAGTCATTAGGCCTTAAATTACAGAAATTCTTCCCCACACACTACGAGTTCATCACATTACAGAGGCTTCCAGCTTCTCAGTAAGAACATGACATTTTCGAGTCACGCTTATGACTTCCCTCCCTCGTTTTGTTTTTGTATTATAGAAATAGCACCTTCTTACAGAGTTTTTATGTGGTTTCTGCCATAAATCCTTAGACACAGTAATAATTATAACTTTTGCACAATACACCAATCCTAAAGGCAGCTATAAAATGTTTACAGTTTCTATATCGTAAGAAGGATCTGGATTATTTTAATCTTCCCAGGCCAAACGTTGATGGAATTGTGCTGAACTGAAGTATGTCCATACTACAGTTTTGGGGGTCCTGATGTGCTTTCTATCGGTTCTTTATTCGTGTAAAAAAGTGACAAAGGGTTGGTGCCTTGTAAATATGTAGCAAACCTTTGATGTGGTGTGTCCTATGTGTGCATTAACTTTATTAAAAAGAGAATACTTGAGAAGTATGAATATCTAGACAAAAGGTGCCAAATGCAAAAGTTACTTGCATCTATTTTCTTTTTGTCCTCTCATATTTTTATAGTATTAATTGAGATTGTGCAGCTAAAGGGGTGACTTCAACATTTGAAAGGTTCCTCCTCTTCAAAGCATGATTTTTAATAGTAGCTCAGCTACCTCTTATTTACAACTACTGGAAACTGAAAAGAAAATAGATGCTGTTATTCAGAGCGTGGTGAAGAAGAGGCAAGAAGGAGCGTAGAGGGGTGGAAGTTGTGAGTAGCTGTATCTTCCTTGTGTTGCCACCATGAAATCAAATGCAGTGGTTCTGAGAGTTCTCAGCAGCAGATGTTTGGGGCAGGTGGGGATTTGGTTGTGCAGAGGGGCTGGCTGGCTCCCACTGCCCCGTGCTCCATGGAAATGTGGTGTGGGCCCATCGGCTCCTCGGAGGGGCCGAGGGAGCTGTTGCCCCCTAGACTGACTCTTGTGTCTCAGGCTTCCAGAAGAGAATTCCTGTTGCACTGTGCTCTTGTTGTCCTGGGAAATGCTGACTTGAAATCCTCTGGCAGTGGTAGTGCAGTTGGTGAGGAGATCCCTGCTCTGGCTCCTCGGTGACCTCGGCGTTGGCGTGGGCTGAGCTGGAGGTGAGCGGCCTCTTCCTTCCTTTCTGGGCTCTGGCTGGAATATATGTGGGATTCCAATTCCCTCCCGTTGTCTGACAGTGCAGAGTCAGGTCACAGAGAGAACAAGTCAAAAGAGACTACGAAGTTCCAGTGTAGTTTTTCAAGGTTTTTAGGTTTTTTTTAAGCTTTCATCCAATATCCTGAAGTTCTTCTGTGCACAGCTTGGTCAATAATTCTGGAAAACCTCAGGCAGCAAAGAGTGACCCATGTATATTCTCAGATGCAGAAGGAATTTAATTTTTGACTTTCTATATTAAGCACTAGCTATTTTATCTCGCTTTCCAAAAAAAATCCTAGTTAGATGCAAAAATGACTTGAAAATAAAAAAAGCAGAGGTTTAGTTTTGTGATGGAGGAGAGTATATCCTTAATTGCTCATTAATATGAGTTTATGGTACAGTACAAAAACGACACTTTTAATTTTGTAAGGAATGTTTGGAATCTGCCGTAATCCATTGCTGGACTTGATTTGGTTTTTGATGGGGGCGGGGGGGAAACCAAGTGCAGAGGCTCTCCTAGTTCTGTATCGGGCTTTAAAGTATAAACACCTGTCCTATCATCTCTCTCATATATCTGTATATATATACACACATTTATATTTATAAGAAATGTATTATTTGTTTGACTGATTGGTCTTTTTACATATGGTAACCAGGAATAGCATGTATGCATCAGTCCATAGTTGGAATCATATCCCTTAGATCAGTCCTGTGAGCTAATGTAAACACTATGGATTCTGTCCTAAAGCCTGAAAAGCTTGAAATGCAAAAGAAATGCTTTTTTCCTCTATTTCTGACTGGCCGAAAATCCACTTATTCCTTATTTATTTTGTGTAGGGGTCGGGGAGAGAGAAACCACAGGGATTCCAGAGAAATCATTTTATAAGTTGGTGTATTTTAGCAGCAATTAGAGTAAGATTAAGTATGTTCTTAACTGTATCTTTTCTCTGTACTGTGAAGATACCGGTGAAGCATCACTTTGCTGTGGCGTAAGTATTACTGTGTCCCATGACTATGAGCTAGAGCAGGGGGTGCTGGGACAGCAGAATTTAGTGTAAAAATTGAAAAAAAAGCGCTTTTTTTTTTTTGTGCATGAGAACCTTTTATAAGCATGACAAATAACTTGGGTTTAGAGCTGTTCTTTTTGCTTGGATTTGTGTCTGGATTCTTCCTCTGAGTTGGGCAGTTGATTTCTCATAGTTCTGTGGAATAATGACACTTTTGTAGGAACTTGGATGCTCTCAAATCCCAAATCCTATCAGGGGCCACTTATGAGTGTGGTAAGCTTAGGATGAGCCCACCAGGTGCAGCAGAAGCAGGATTTACAGTGAGTTACACCATCCAAAAGTCTCCCTGCTCCAGACCCTGCCGAGCTCTGGGCAGGCTGCAGCGTCAGGAATGCGCTGTCTTTACTTGCACTCACAAAAAACTCCAGACTCTGCCTAAGGAATGGGATTTAAGGTCTAATTTTGAGTGGGATTCCTGAGGGTGAGCAGGCAGGCCAGGGGCTTCTCTGTTCCTGTAGATACTTGGGCACTGGTTCCCTCGAGATGTCCTGCTGGCAGGATCCCAATCCCGAGCTGCTGGGGCACTTCAGGGCACTTGGGGACACCTTGGAAAAGGCCTCAGGCCCACACACTCCATCCTCCACAGAGACGGGGCTGAAATCTTGTGTCTTTGCTCTCAGCTTCTCCCAGCCTCAAACCACTGTCCCTGTAGGGCTCCCCTCTCTCTCTCCAGACCAGGGCATGGATGACAAGGCTTATTTGGCAGTAGTGATGTGCTGTTGTCTTGGATATTAGGGAAAATTTTTTCATGGAAAGAGTGGTCGGGCATTGGAAGAGGCTGCCCAGGGAGGTGGCAGAGTCACCATCCAAGAACTGAGCACGTGTGGCCCTTGGTGGTTCAGTGGCCGTGCTGGGATTTGGTTGAAGGTTGGACTTGATGATTTTGGAGGCTTTTCTGACCTTAGTGATTCCATGATTCAGCCCAGACTTCACCTGCTTTTTATTTTCTCCATCACCTTTTATTTTTCTCTTTGCCATGCCCCACCTTTCTCCTGTAGTTTCCTTTTATAGGCTATTAATTTATTCTCTTGGAAACTTTGGATATTGTGATGAATTTTATTTCAGCTGGCCTGTCAGGCTGTAAGGTTAAATCCAAACCTTTTGTGTTGGTGCTTGAACTTGGATGGATTTGGGCAGTTTTATCCCTGCTCCCTCTTTCCATCACTCCTTTCTCCATCAGCCAAGCAAAGGCCACCCCCTAATCCCAACCAACCCCACCCTGCAGACACAAAAACTACAAAGAATTGTGGGGAAATAATTCTTGGAGAATTTTTGGCTGCTTCAAATTCTGCGTCCTGTTTGTGTAGTTTCATTTTCCTGGAATGTTTTCCTTAATGTCCATCAGCGACTCCTCCTGTGGGGAAGCAGAAGGACTGAGTAGTTCAGAGAGCATGGAAAAGAGCTGGCACTGGGGGTGTGGCAGAGAGTTTTTAATTAATTTAAAAAATTAAAATACATGGAGGTTCTCTTGACTCCCAAAAGCAAGATGACCCTTGCCAAGCATTTGGAAAAGCTGCTCCTGGGTATCTCAGGAATGTTCCTGTGCTCCAAATCACAGAATATTAACATGAGAAAATCAGTTTGAGCACTAATTTTTGATAAGAACTTGATTAATTCTGTCTTTGAGCGGTGAACACCAGGGAAAAGTAGGTTTAAGGATGTCGTGTCCTGATCTGGAGCGTCCCGTCATGGATCTCATGGGTTAAAAACGTCTTTGTGTGTTTACATGTCTTAATTTTATCTTCTTATTTAAAAACCATCCTGCAGAGTTTTATAAAATGCTGATGATTTCCTGAAGGAGCAGTTAACCCTCCAAGGCTAACTCTATATTTAGTAGGTAGGGAGCTGTTGTTGTGTTCTTACAATGTGTATTATAGCAAATCCCTGCACATGAGCGACAGAGACTTTCCAGCTCTTTAGTATATCTGAGGTTTACACATGGTAAAAAAACTCCTTTATGTACAGTAAGTAACATCCTGCAAAATTTAGTCTAAAAACTTGTCTTTTTTTAGTCTTAGAAATGCAAAGACCTGTTGGAACCTTGTACATTTTTACTACGTCCTGTTCGGCCCACAGCGAACTCACACAACTGTGTTACGAATCCCTGAAAAATTTAGATTTCCAGTGGGAATTGCTGTCACAGCCTTAACTCTAGTGTTCTAAAAATGGTGCTGAAATACATTTATGTGCGTGGATGTGGGTACCTGATCCGAGTCTGTGAGACTTCCAAGGCAAACCAAGCACTTGGAGTTACTACTCCTGGTAGTAACTGCAGCCATGCTGGGGAGCTGGCAAATGTGTAAATAGTTGGGAAATAATTCCACCAGTGGGCACTTAAGAGCAGTTCCTCGGTTTGGGGGTTTTCATTGGCAAGCACTGCAGATCTTCCTGGGTTTTGGGTCTGTGAGGAGCCATTTGGGGGGGTGGGGGGTGAAATCCTGCCGGAATATTTGCAGGTAAAGTCCAAATCTGCCGTTTCTCTTCCTAAAATTCCTCCTCAGAGAGTGGTGGCTGCTCAGGTGTGTTCAGAACTCAACATCTGAGGATTATTTTTCTGTAGAAATATTAATTCAGGCTCTTCATTCCTCCATGAGTCATTAGAGCAGATTTCATGTAGAAATACCACTTGATGTTGGAGCAAAATTCACGTGATTTAGGCTCTCCAGGTCGTATTCTGGATTTAAAATACTCCAAAAATGCACAAAACTATTTAGAATAATGTCTACTTTCTATATTAATTTTTTTTTCAGGTGATATTTATGCCCATATCTTCACATCTGCTATCTCAGGTCCCTTTAATGAATACTTCAGGGATTTTGATGCCACGTGTTGGCAGACCAAATGTAATATTTATATGCAATGAGCTGTTAGTTTTTTGTATTGTACAAATGTAAATTTGTAAAGATTTTTTCTAGAGTTTTTTTGAAGTCACTGATGTAATCTAGGATGTTTCATTTTCCAGCTGTGGGATTGTCTTAATAAAAAAAAATAAAAAGAGAAACTCTTACTTTGGTTTTGCATTGCTTACTGATTAATTGAGACATTAAAACGTTAAAAAAAAGTAGGCAAAATGGAGGCTTTAATGTAAAAAGAAAATTGCTTTTTGATTCGACTGGATGATTTTCTATTTTAATGGAAAGTTTCATAAACTGGATATAGAACCTTTATTTATAAAGTGGGTAGAGAAGCTTTATAAACTGTGAGGATCTCGAGCAGGATGGGATGGAGACCCTCACCCCAATCGCCATCTGATCTGGCTCCGAAGTACCATTTTTCTGGGAAAAGAGGATAGGAGCAGCTAATGATTTCTTGGGAGAAGAAGGGAAAAATGCCTGAAAGTGCAGTGAAATGGCTAAAAATGCCATGAAATAGCAGGGGAGGAGGAGGAGGCTCCTGGGTGAGGTCCCTCAGCCATTGTGGGACACAGGTGGGTTCAGGGGGAGGCTCGGCTCAAGGAGAAGGTTGTACCTGTTGTCTAAGGGATATTTAATGGAAAACAAGGAATTACTCATTTTCCACCTCTGTTCCTGCCCTCTTGTTAAAGAGCAGAGATAACATTGTTTAAACAGGGATTTTTGGGGGTGGATGGGGCCAGGTTTGTGTAGAGCTGCCAGGGGGGCTCCGGGCTCAGCTGGGGGGAGGTGCTGACAATAAATACATGGAATAAACTCAGGAGGAATTTCTTCATGGAAAGGGTGGTCAGGCATTGGCAGGGGCTGCCCAAGGAGGTTTGGAGTGCCCATCCCTGGAGGTGTCCAAGGAAGGACTGGAGGTGGCACTCAGTGCTCTGGGCTGGGGACAAGGTGGGGATCGGTCACAGGCTGGATTCAATGGTCTGGGAGGCCTCTTCCAATGTTAATGATTCTGGGATTCTGTCATTCTATTTTGACTTTTCCCCTCATTAATCAGCTGACTTACTTGACATTTCACTTTATTGCGCTGATTCCAGTGGCATTTCCTCTCCAGTGGGAATGAATATCTCCTTTTTAACACAACACTCATCCTCCAAACCCCAGGGACAAAAGGACTTTTTTTTTCTTGGCCCCGATGGTTACAGAGAACAAAATTAAACTTGTTTTGCGGAGATGCTGGAGCCCCCCTTTATGTACATCCATCAGATGGCATTGGAGGGAAGGAATTCCATTCCCTTCAGAGCTGCTTGACCTTTGTTAAACCCCCCATGGCTGTCCCTGTGTTGATATTATATTGATATTATATTGATATTATATCATAGCTGTTACGTATTTTATATCATCATGTTTAGGTCATATGTGATAATACATGTTATAAAATACATAATATAAAATAGAAGTTATAAAATACATGATATAAAATATCAGAGTGGTAGAGAACAATTCTTTTTCCCCTGCACTTTGGAAATGTGTTTTGTAGAAGTACCTTTTTAATGGTAATTTTTATAGATGTCTTAGAATTCAACTGTGATTTTTATGCACTTCAGCAGCGTGTGGACTCAACACTGCCTTGCAATGATGTGCAGGACAGCTGGTCATCCCAACGCTCATTTCCAGCCTGGAAAACCCCAAGAGCACCTTTTTGAATTCACCCTCACGATGCTTCAGGCATTCAGGGTGCTGCCGGTGATTTCAGTGGTCGCGGGCACCGTGTGGCCCCTGGAGCTTTCTCGACCTGCACAGCAGGGAGAGGCCAAGCTTTGCCTCCATCGCACCTCTCCAGTTGACACTAGGTGGTGGAATGGGATGGTCTGAGTTCCAGGAGTGTTTGGACAGCGCCCTCAGGCCCAGGGTGGGATTTTGGGGGATGGTGCTGTGCAGGGCCAGGAGTTGGACTCCGTGATCTCTGGGGGTCCTTTCTCACTCGGCAGAATCAGTGACTCTGTGTGATTTGCCCTTCCTTAGGTACACCCAGGAGCTGGGTTAGGGGCACACTGTGAGGCCGGTGGCAGGCTGGGTTTGTGCACCTTTGGAGCTGTGTGGAGACGTTTCGAAGGCCGGGGGGTGCCGGGTGAGCGACCCCCTCCTAGCCCCGTCTGACGGGACTTTTGGGTGTCCTTGTCTCTGGGTGAATAAAAGCGTCTTTGTGCCGAGCCTCGGTGGATCAGGCGTGGAGCCGGAGCCCGTGCGGTGACGCAGGTGCGGGCGGTGCTGGCAGCGCTCCCGGCCCGGGCCTTCCTCCCGCTCTGCCCCGGGACAAACCCTTCCCTCCGCCGGCGGTGTCCGGCCTGGGGCTGACGCAGGACCTGCCCTCCTCCACCAATATTTGCTCTGGTGCCAGAAGGGAACGCTCGCAGCGCTCCCGCAGGAGCCCCAGCCTCACACGTCCCCGCAGACGGTGCCGGAGCCCCGCAGAGCATGAGGGACCGGCTGGCGGAGCTGCAGCAGCGAGTGGCGGCCGAGGGGGACCCGCACGATGACTCCCTGCGCTTCGAGAACCCCGCGTTCGTCGGGGACGACGCCAGCCCCGTGGGCCGGGCGCTGCGGGAGGCGGCCGAGCTGTGGCGGGCGCTGGAGCGGCTGGAGCAGCTCTCGGAGAGCATCGACAGGACGCAGCAGTCGGTGCTGTGCTGCACCTCGGAGGAGAGCATCGCCCGCGAGAAGAGCGGCCTCGGCGCGGCCCGGGCCGCCTTCGCCCGCCAGGCCGCGGCCCTGCAGCCCCAGCTCGGAGCGCTGCCGGCGGCCCCGGCCGGGGGCTCGGGGCGAGCGGGGCCCCGCGTCCGCCAGACCCAGCTGTGGCTGCTGCTGCGCCGCTACGGCGCCGTCCTCGCCCGCCACTATGCCCGGGAGAGCCGCTATCGACACCGGCTGAAGGAGCAGATCCAGAGGCAGGCGGAGCTGGCGGGCATCAACCTGGGCGCCCAGGACGTGGATCTGCTGGCCGAGAGCCCCCAGGGGCCTCGCATCGTCGGCCGCGAGCTGGAGGAGCTCAAGGCCAGGCATCACCTCGGCCTGGCCCAGGCGCGCCAGCGGCAGCTGCTGGAGCTGGAGGCGCAGATGCTGGAGCTGCGCGGGCTGTTCCTGCAGCTGGAGGGGCTGCTGGCCCAGCAGCACGGCGCTGCCGACAGCGTGGAGCAGCACGTCCTGCGCACCCTCGACTACGTGGCCCAGACGGGCGGCGAAGTGAAGAGAGCCGGCAAATACCAGCGGCCGTCGCGGCTCTCGGCCCTGCTGACCGCGGCTCTCGGCCTCTGCTCCTGCTGCCCCTGCCTGCCCTGCCCCGGCCGGGGCCTGCGATGAGCCGGGGCTGCGCAGGGGGATTCCGGCAGCGCTCGGGGATTCACCCCGTGCTGGGCAAGAAACGCTGTCGGGAGGCTGCTGCCGTCCTGTGCTCCTTGAGCAGCATGGCACCTTGTATGATGGTGCAAGGACCATGCACACCTTGTACGATGGTGTAAGGGCCATGCACACCTTCCTTGATGGCACAGAGACCATGCACAACTTGCTCAGCGATGCAGGGTCCATGCACATCTCACATGGCAGCATGGGGACCACCAGCACCTTTCCTGATGGCACAGGGACCATGCACACCTGGATGCGCAGGGACCAGCTGCACCTTGCACAGTGATGCAAGGACCATTCACACCTCGCCTGGCAGCACGAGGACCAGGAGCCTCTTGCACGGTGGCACAAGGACCACCAGCACCTTTCCTGATGGCACAGGGACCCTGCACACCTTGTTTGGTGGCACAGGGACCAAGAACACCTTGCACGGTGCCATAGGGACTGCACACAGCTCTCCTGGTGGCACAGGGACCCTGCACACCTTGCATGGGGCACGGGAACCAGGCACACCTTGTGCGGTGGTGTAAGGACAATGCACACGTTGTATCATGGTGAAAGGACCATGCACACCTTGCTCGATGGCACAGGGACCTTGCACACCTTGTTTGGTGGCACAGGGACCAAGAACACCTTGCACGGTGCCATAGGGACCGCACACAACTCTCTTGGTGGCACAGGGACACTGCACGCCTTGATGGCATCGTGGGGACTGTGCATCTGCATTGCAGCACCCAGCAAAGAAAAACACTTTCAGCACTCCAAAACCTGACTCCAGAACTGGAACATATCTTCTTTTTGTTACTGTTTCAAGAAGGGAAAAAAAGCCTGTTGAAGTTTTTGGCAGGTCTGTGGTTACATATGAGGGGACTCAATGGCTCGGTGCCGCCACAGAGCGGCGTGAAGGCTCCTCCAGCACTCCTCCATCCCAATCCTGATTCTCCCCACCCCCTCCAGTTTCTACTCCCTTGGGGTTTTTTGGTGCATTCGTGTTGCATTTTGGTCGTTGCTGGTTTGTCAGGCAGTGGGTCAGGTTTGGGCTGGATGTCCCACGTGGCTCATCCCATGCTCTGACACCAGGAGGGGGTTTGCACAATTTTTTTGGGAATCTGCAGGCTTTTACTTCAGCCTGCGTATTGCCAAAGCAGCCAATATCCCACATGGGCTGAAAATGCTAGAAACTTGGAGTGGCCTTTTTTTCTGGTCCTCATAGCACCACCTGAATTTCCCAAAACCTCTCAAATTAGAGCCTGGGGCCTGGTTAAGCTTTTTGGGACCCTTTGTGGAAGGTCCCTCTGTGTCCTGGCAGTTTCTGGCAGCTCATCCCAGTGCTCTCAGCCACCATTACATTTATTTTCATCTTCTGGATGAGCTTTAATAAAACAATTTCTCAATAACCTCTTGAGTGTGGAGAGTTATTTCTTTGCAGCAGGGAGCCCAAAGTTAAGGAAGAGCAGAAATTGAATGACTTCTCAGTGTGTTGATTGAGTTAAATTCTTAGGAATGTAGAGAACTTAATTTTCAGGCTAATAAATTCATATTTTCTCTTGACCTGAAGACCCCCACATCAAGATTGTCCATCCCTGTGAGAGGTCTGGGAGCCAAGTTGAGTGGTCTCTGTTCCTGCCCTCTTCCTCCTTCTTTATTTTCCATTTGTGAGCTCTAAATGAATATTCCTTTTTCATTCAAACTTTGATGAATGGAAGTTCACATTTATCTGATTTTCTTTAAAAAAAAAAAAATCCACCACTTCCAGCCCATTGGAAACACCTCTTGCATCTCACATCCAACCCCACATTTACTGTGTGGTTGCAAGAGCAGCCTCCTGGGAAGCACTGAAGTTATTTACAGACTCCCAGGATACAGAGAGAAGGGAAATAAACCTGCTGAGGCTGGGAGGTGGCAAATCTAAGCTCAATAAAACATATTTAACCTCCTTTCACGCCCAGCTGTCACAGCTCCGTGCAAACAACCTCCCGGAGCCCTCTCGGATGGCTGAGCAGCGTCTGGCCCGACTGGTTTTGCTGCTCAGGAGATCATTATCCATAAAACACAGGGAGAAAAGCTGTGTTCCCAGCAGTGTTCCCAGGGGATTTCATGGAGCACAACTCCCCGGCCTGGCACAGAGGGGATGGGCCTGTGCTCATGGGGCGTCAGCAGCCACGAGCTCTCCTGTGCGTGGGGTTAGCAGGAAAATAACCCTGATTTGTGTTCAAGGAATCGTGAGGAGTTAAAGGAGGAGGAAAAGAGGAGAAACTTTACACCTCGGAGTGGATCTTCCCACCGATGGATTCAATGGTTAATGAGACTTTATGTATTTATGAATTTATTGTTTCCTGCTGCCTGGTGGCCTTTCATTAATTACTGGCCTCAGATAGGATCTAATTACTGCAGAGCAAAATAATTCACGATATTGTAATGTGGGCATGAATACCCAACAGGACGGGGAAGATTCCTTTCTCTTCCAAGGAAAGGCTGGGGCTTCCTCTGGAGCACATTTAGGAGTATTCCTGGAGATGGTGACACCGAGGTGGAGCACCTGCTGTAACAATTCCAGGAATTTACATGAGGGAGCTGTTTTAATTATGTCCCAAATGAGCATCAGAAATGTAAAAAGTTCACATTTAAGGGGACAAATAGGAGAAAGCCAAAGTTAAAAATTCAAGCCCCTCAGCTCTGCTCTGTGCTCACACACATGGAAGGCACCGGAAGAGGAATTTTTGGTAAAATGTGTTAAAAGCAGCTGGATGAAAAGCCCAAAGCTTTTGTAACTGCGCTGGCAGAACTTGCAAAGCCTTTCAGTTGAAGAAGTGTCACTGAAAATAATTTTTATTTTAAGAACACAAAATCTTTCGCTGACATTTAGACAAGTAAATAATTTCAGAGCAAATTAATCACCTTGCAGAACTCATTTTTAAGGTGAGATGGATTATCACGGCTCACCAGTTCCTGCTCAGGGACCCCGGGGGGGTTGTGAATTCCAGCTCAAACACTGAGCTTTGGTCCCTTCGATGCTGCTGATTTTTGATGTCACAACAAACCCCCACAAACAGAATAATTTATTGTAAATGCAGCTTTTTAAAAGCCGCCTGAACACTGAAAAGGAACTCAGTTCCCTGAATTCTCTCGCGTTTGAGGTATCTCTTTGGCCAAACCTCTGGACATCCACATCTATTGGCAAAACTAGAGGGAAAAGTTGAGCTGTGATTTCATTTTGTTGTTCTCCAGTTCCCCAGCACGAGAGGAAGGACAAATTCTTCATTCAAAATATTTAGATATTTTAATTCAATAGGAGATATTGAATGGATTATGTTTGCATTTTCTTCATTGAAAACCATCACCCAATATTTCCATTTCCAGAAATGTTTCAAAAAGGGGGTTTTTTAGTTCTCAAATCACACTTGGTAATTTTATTGCGAATATACTTAGTGTCAAATCAGAAATTCATTCTCCTGTGGGGGCTACCAAGTGATTGCCTTGCTTCAAAACATTTTTTACATTTCCCTCCCTAATCCAGGAACATGTCAGCAGTTTAAATTGACTTGATTTGTTTTCTCCCCAGTTTTTCCTGTATTTTCCAGTGACTCAAGAACTCTATGAATAGAGCTCATCAAATATCTGCTGCTGCCTCTCCAAAAAATACAGAGATCTGGCTCACAAGCCTTTCTGCGGGAGTAGGGATCCCTGCCAAGAAATTCAGGGGAGACACTGCTTGTCTTGGAAACTCCATCCTTGGGTTTTATCAACAAATTGAGCTCATTTGTGGTGTTTGCTTCAACTGGATGGCTTTGGTGTCCCTGATCTGTGTGGGCAGCCTGGAGCAGGTCACATCTCAGTTTGAGATCGTTTTTAAGGGTGTTTCACTACAGGCATGAACTGAACTCTGTTTTCCAGGGATAAAATATTGCTGTTGGATTTCCCTGTCAGGGATGAAATTTTATGTCCATGTCTCTTCCTGCAGTCAACTCATACAAAACCTACCAGTAATAATTTAGGATCACAGAATCCCAAAATGGTTTGGGTTGGAAAAGACCTTAAAGATAATCCAGTGCCTCTCCCTGCCATGGGCAGGGACACCTTCCACTAGCCCAGGTTGCTCCAAGCCCCGTCCAACCTGGCCTTGGACACTTCCAGGGATCCAGGGGCAGGTACAGCCTCTCTGGGCACCCTGTGCCAGGGCCTCCCCACCGTCACAGCCAGGAATTCCTTCCCAAAATCCCATCTGAGCCTGCCCTCTGGCAGTGGGAAGCCATTCCCCCTTATCCTGGCACTCCCAGGCAGCTCAGACTGGAAATTCCTGTTTCCCAGAGCCTGAAGAAGTGTGCGCACAAATCTTTGTTTTTCCAAGCAGAGACTCAGATTTAGGGGCTGTGCCTGGCTGGGGGGACAGAGCACTCATGATGGGAGAGAAAGGAGAGGGATTTGTGGCAATTTTTTACCCTCACCATGTTCCCATCACGCCGTGGGAATGACGGATACGTCACAGTCTGCCAGGGCCCCACACTGGCACTGGATGATGAGTCAAGGAGACAACAGCTTCTCCAGGGATGATTTGGTGCCTAACTGCTGTTTGCAAAGCTCCAGGTGAGATCCAGGGGACAGCTGGATGTTGTCCCTGGCAATCTGCCTTGCTCCTCGGGAATGAGTCACGCCCAGGGACTGGACAGCGGTGACGTCCACGGGATGACAGTGCCCTGGCTTTGCCTGGAAACGGGGTCAGAGTCACCTTTGCACCCACGGTGATCACCTAGGCTTTAAATAGCCCCAAATCCGAGTTCTGGTGCAATCCTCACTTCACAGGAAGTTTTTAATTTGGCTTCACACAACACATCCACCCTTCTCTAGAAACGGGCTTTGAATGATTTTGTCAATCCATGTGCACTACAACACTTCCATGGAGGCTTAGATAAAGCCTTTCACTCAGAATACAAAGTTTTTCAGGCTGGATTAACACTGAGAGGCAAAAAATTCAAGCCCAGCATATGGGTCAAGCTGAACTTGTTGTATCACATACACCTTAAAGAAACTTTTACCTCCTGTTTGTAATGGCACAGAGCCATTTGTGATGAGGAGCTGTTTTACAGCTCCAGTGTTCTGTCTGGCTTGCAGGAGTCTGTCTCCAAGACAGATCCTGCAGCACTTGGTTTTATGGGAAAAGGAGGTGGCCTCTCTGTCCTCCAGGAAAAGCCCAGTGTTTTTTATTCTTCACAAAATTATGGTGGCTGAGTGACATCATTTCCCTCATATTCCTCAAGAGTGAATCCTACTTCCCAAATATTAGCACAGCAATAAACCTGAGACTTGTAGAAAGCTTTGGAGCCATCGGCTGACGGCAAGCGAACTTCTGGCGGTGACTTCCAGATGGAATCGTGGGCAGAAAGCACCAAACAGGAGCAGCCAATGTCATAAATCACAATTATTAACTGACATCATTCTTTGAGCCACAAAGAACAGTTTTTACTTGTCCTTAATTTTTTAACAGAGATGTGAATCAAACATGAAGCAGGAAAACTGGAAGAGTGGTTTCCAAGAGTGGTTTTCAAGAGTGGTTTTCAAGAGCAATCCTCTTCCTGCTCTCTGGGTGACACGGTGAAAACCTTTGCTGCCCTTTTGTCCCCAGGCCATATCCTTCAGAGGGTGAATATTTCTGCATTTAATCTGATGTTATGCAAATGGGAAGAGAAATAATCGTGTCAGTGCCTCTCAGAGGTGAGGGTACAAAGGCTTTCCATAGCTTTCCACACCAGGATGGCGTAACTGCAATAAGACTCTCTTTTACTCACTGCTTTACACTCAGCTCAACTCTAAACCAGCTCCTTTTTAAATCATTTACTCGTTTTCTTTTCATATGGAGCCTGCCAGGCTTCAGAATAACTGAAGTGGAGAATATTAGGAATAGAGGAGCAGGGGAGATAAACAATCTTGAGAGCAGCTTACAAATGCAGCTCGTTCCGTGCTGGAACGGGAACATTCAGACACTTTTTCCAAAAGAAGCGATTAGCACTTTTTAAATAGCTGTATTATGCGGCTGCAAGAACTCCCCGTGTTCAGTGCCATGAGGAATGGATGAGGTTAATTCACCACAACAAAACGGATTTTATTGAAAACAGGGAACAGATAGAAGACCTGAAACCCAAACTTTTGTTGGAAGGTAGTGGCTGTATAATCCGAGTGGGGAAGGGAGCTGGGTTGGTTAAGGTGGACAGCAGATATCCATAGGTTTGCTACAGGAATTTTTTTAAGTTTCCATCATTCTTACCCCAGCATCCTCAGAGTTGAAATCTTTCCAGGTGTACTATTTCAATATAGAAACCCAGGATGGTTTGGGTTGGAAGGAACATTAAAGCCCATCCCATTCCACCCCCTGCTATGGGCAGGGACACCTTCCACTGTCCCAGTGTGCTCCAAGCCCCGTCCAACCTGGTCCTGGACACTTCCAGGGATGGGGCAGCCACAGCTTCTGTGGGCACCCTGTGCCAGGGCCTCCCCACCCTCACAGGGAAGATTTGGTGGCTGAAAACCATCAGCAGCACAGGAGGATCATGGAACTCCTAACCCACACCTGTAGGAATGGTTTGGAGTCAGCCCTATCCATAACAGCTGCAGGAAATCCAAATCCCAGCCGGGGTGACTGGAGGGACCGTGGGGCTCATCCAGTCCAGCATCCCACGAGCCCAGGTCAGCTGGGGCTTTGCTCAGCCAAGTCTTAACAACCTTCAGGGATGGAGACCTCAATCTATGGGAAATCACCCCTCGGTGGGTCTGTTAAACAAATTTCTATTAAATTTGGTGGGTATTGGGAAAACTGAAGTGCAGGTTGGCTGTAACTTGGGACCTGCAACATTTCCTCTAATTTTGCTCCATTTTCTTGCATTTTAACCATGCCTTGTCACCATTCAGAAATGTAAATAGGGACTGGAGCAGATGCGCCTCAGTCTCGGAGAGAAAATCATTATTTTGTCCTTTTGTCTCTGAGCTGTTGAGAAAGCTCTGGGAGAGGATTGTGGACGTGACCCAGCAGATCTGCTCTGCTGTGGAACACGGGCCTGCTCTCTTGTGCTGCCTCAGAATAGAGTTTAAAAGAAATAAGTCTTATTTCCATACTGAGTCATTGCTGGCACTTTGTCGAGCGACTGAATTTCGTTTCAGCTGGTGGTGAATTGGGGACAGGTGCAGAGGATCAGCTTTTTGTTTTCCTGGCAGATGCAAGGAGGGGGGAGAGCAACATGGTTCTCCTCCATAAAGCAGCCACAGAATAATGGTAAATTAAGACTAAAACATTTCTGATGAATAAAGGCAGAAGCACAAAGTTCCAGAAGAAAATGCGCTCCACAAACAACTTGAAGTTTTCAAACTTGCAGAATACGGATTTGTTATAAAGCCAGATATTCATCACTTGTTTTAGTGGGTTTGAAACTTAGGGAATCATTTAGGTTGGAAATAACCCAGCTGGGGAAGCAGAAGGCGGATGAAGTCACCCAGCCCAGCACATCTTGGTCCCAGGTAGGTGGGAGGTGCCACAACAGCTACGGACCTCAGTGCAGACCCTGCCCAGCACCTTGGACCCGGCCCGCTGGGTCCTGGCCACCACAGACATTTCTCACCAATTCTTTGCAATCTGTTTTTCACACTTCTATCATTACCAAATGTGGTTTTGGGTGATTTGGGCCTGTTGTTTTATTCTTTAAATGGTTATTTCTCAGTTAGAAAAGGCTACAACAAAAGTCTTCAGCAGTTTCAAAGCTCTGCCTTGAGAAAAGTGATGTAATAAATAAAATTAACTATGAAATATTTGATTCACTGATTGAACTTGGTTTTTAAACACTGGCAAAGCTGCAAGATACTTTTCACTGTTGGACAGTGAATCCTCCTGCCTTTGGGGACAGCCAATTTTGGGGCAGGCGGATGCACAAGCACAGGCTTTGGAGTGAAAGAAAACCCGAGTGGTGATTTCAGGTGAGCTCCACCCCAAGGTTCACAACCTGCTTCCATTTATCCTCCCAAGGATAATCTCTGAGCTGTAATCCCACCCCAGCTGGGCAGTTTCATCACTTTTCATCGTTTTCCACCGTCTCATCGCTTTTCCAGCCAGCCACAGCCGTGTCCCGGCTCCTGTCCCGGGCAGTGACAACACAAGCAGCCACTGGGCCGCTTGGCAGCTCCAGGGACGCTGCTGAGGCTCCTGCAGCCCGTCTGCCACGCGGCTTCCAGGGATTTGTGTCTCCTGCGGGGAGGATACAAGGAATTATTTATGTGTGGGTTCACACGGGCTCCTCCTGGAGCAGCCCCGGCAGATGGATCCCTCCGGAAAGCTACAAATCCCTCGCTTAGACACCTCCCGAGCTGAGGGACGGGGAGCGGCTGCTCGGGCAGGGGATGCTGCAGGAGGCGGATGCTGCAGCCAAGCCTCCTCCCGGTTCCATGTGGCCACCGGGATGTCCATGGCCCTGTGCCCGGGGACACTCCTGCAGGTGGGAAAGACCCGGGCAGGTCTGACGGTGCATTTTAGAGGAGGAAAAGTGCCAGGGAGAGGAAGGAACCGAGGCCCCGTGCGTGGTTTGCAGGGAGGCTGCAGGCTCTGCTTGCAGGGAGCGACGGGCTGAAATCCTGGCTCTGGAATTCGGCTGCACCACCCCTGTCCCATCCAGCGCTGTCACGGCCGCCCCGGGCAGTGTCCAGGGAGCTGGAGCCATCCCTGAGCCAGCAGCAGCGGCCCCCTGTGCCAATTAACCCCCAAGGCAGAGCGAGGGCAGTGGGTAATTAACCCGCGAGCGAAGGCACCGCGGGCACATCCCGGCTCTGCCTTTGCCCGTGGCCACATTCCAGAGCGGAGCCTCCCACTCGGCTCATCCCGGACTGGCTCATTCCCACCAGCCCTCGGCCTAATTAAAGGGTTTGATGTGTAGTAATGGTTGCACTAATTAAATGTTGCTGTTTATCATTAAATAATGAGGCTCATTAGCATGGGCTGTGCAGTGAGATGCTCGTGGCCGAGCTCCACCGCCTGGCTCTGCCCAGGAAACCTGGGGGTTCCTTGCTCCAGAACTGGATGATCCATGGTTTTTCCAGCATATTAAAGCATTTTGACTTGTTTAGCCAGAAGAATTTAAAATTGGGAACATTTTAACAGGCTGTGGAGCGAAACATCCATCTGCTTGCTGGTTTGGGTCACTATCGATCCCTTCAGCATTCCAGAGGCACGGGGAAAATCTGATATCGAGCACATTCCCAAAGGGAACATTTTTGCTTGTGTACAAAGCTAAATTGATTACAAGAGTGCAGCCAGCACTGTGACAAATTTCAGCTGGTTGTTTTGCTGGTGCACCACAGAACAATGTTTTTTATGTCATTTCTGCACCATAATTCTCAAGTTCCCTGAGCTAAGCAGAGAAAAGGTTTGAAGACCAGAGTATTAAAGACTCATCTCCACTGAAATATTCACAATATAAAATCTTAACACATCCCCAACACTAATCTAAAACATTCCAGCCGATGGGTCAAAATAAAAACTGGGAAAAAAAACCCCAAAACCCGCGGCAGGGCTGAAAATCCAACTTGTTTTCACCACTCGGTTGCAGATAGCCCTGGTGAATCAGAGAGTCCTTTTTAATCCTCATTTTATATAATTTATTATCAGAGGGGCCAGCTGGGATCACTGTGCCTAAAGATATCAACATTTCCATTACCATCACTTCATAGCTCGGCCATAAACATCTCTCAGAACTGGGATGGTCCAAGGCTTTGCTTAGGAAGAAATTTTTACCCTCAAAACTTCGAATGACTTAGGAACCATTAAGGAGGGCAAAATGAAAATAAAAAGGTTGATTTTGCTCATGGTAGATGTTTTTTTCACCCTTCATACCATGGAAGGCTGGCTGTAGTGGGCACTGCTCCTTCCTATTTGCTTGTTTTCTTGGAAAATAGCTTTGTGTCAGGAGAAAAATGGGGCAAAAATGGGATTTTCCTTTGGTGGTAGGTCTGTTTCTGAGATGGGGTTTGTGCTTGTGCCCCTGCAGAAGGGCAGAGCTGGGATTTACCCTGGGTGTGATGTTTTTCCCTCTCCATTAAAAGTGGGAAAAAAGCCTGGATATAGTGCTGTGAAACTGCACTGAAAGAGGGAAAACTGGGAGTGATGAGAACCGGAGCAAATGCCCTTTTGCTGGTACAATGGGATAATTTTATTCATAAAATGGCAAATAATTTCCATGCTGGAAAGCATTTTGCTCTTTTCTAGCAGGGGAACAATGGGCACAATTCATGCAGACACCAAGGAAAACACGTCTGAAGGCAGAGAGAGCTCCGTGTGAGCGTGGTAAATGCTCCTTTAATTCCACATCCAGCTCCGGAGCTCTCAGAGGGATCATTGCCACACACGATGCCGTGCCCTGGATCAATAGGGTAAAGCTTCCTCATCACTTTGTACCTGTGGGTCAAATAAAGCTTATTTTTAGCTCCTAAACCACCTTTGTGCTGTGGTATCTGAGAGGGAGGAGCTCCCTGGAACCTGCTGGATTTGGAGTTCTTTCCTGTTGGAGTGTTATCAGTGTTATCTCCACGTGGGCATCAGACAAGGGGTTTGACCCTGATTATTTATTTCCCATTAGGGGAGCCCATTAAAGGAGATTAGAGGCCTACTCAAAGTGGATAAATGATTCTTCTGGCTGCTGAGAGCCTGGAAAATCAGAGAAAAGAATTTTATTCATCCCTTACCAAGCAGTTCCAGGTCCTGGGGTCATCTGTGTCAGGCAAATATCCAGGAAATATTCACCTACATTATCGTGTGGACAATGCCAGGATGCCCAGGACAATCCCATCTCCTGGCAGCACCTGGGACCTCACTAAGAAAACAAAAATATTAAAATTAAAATTAAAATCAAAATTAAAATTAAATTAAAATTAAAACTAGTGTTATGCCTGATAGGGAAGGAGATCCGGTGTAAACTGAGCCTGGCAAGGGATGCAGGGCTGTAGCACATCCAGGGATTCGCATCCACAAGAGCTCAGATGGGACATGAGATCTGTGGGAGTCAGTGGCATGGCACCCGTGAATCTATAATAAAATACAATATTTCATATCTAAAAATATCTTCTACCCCGCATTTCTCACAGCCACAATGCCCCACCTGAAATTTATCCTTCTGAGCAGATTTTTGGGAAGACCGGGAAGAAGGGTTGTGCTGCAGAACTACACTGATTTCTTATGTAAAATAGACTTTCCTGGGGTTTTGTCTCTGAGTGCTGACTCAGTGTGAGTGTGTGGGTTTTATTCTTTCATTAAATAAAAACCTAATGAAAATAAGGATCTATAAAGCTGGAGGGCGGGAATGACTCCGTTGCCTCTGGAGAGAGGCCGTTGCCTTTGTCTGAGGTATTTTATTACTGAGAGCTGCAAAACCACTCCTTTGCTTGCAAAAACAGCCACATTTTCGTTTGGAAGCATTTGGGGGAGGACTGTGATCAACTGAGAGGTTGATTTTTTACATTTTCTGTACAATTAAAAATGCAGAAAATACAAATTCAAATTTCATTCAAATTAAATTCAAACCTGAAAAAGGCTCTTTTTGCTTACACAGAAACAGCCTGAATCACCCCCAGTGCTGCTGCATGCAGGAGCTCTTCTCTCTTTTTCCCAAGATTTGGCAAAACACGAATTTTTAAAAGGTTTTCCTTTATCCACACATCACATTCCTGCATCCTGCTAAAACCTGCTTGGAGCCATTCAGCTCCAGGAGCTGAGGATGCACCAAGAGGCACCGAACACCTGAGTGTGAAGAATGAATAACAGACAGATAAAATAAGAGAGTCAGGATTTCTCTGGCAGGTGTTCTCCTGGGTATCCAGAGGGCTCAGGGAATTCAGGAGGAAATTCCACAGGAAGTTTTGTGCCAGGTTTTTCTCTGGCCGCCTCCTCCTCTCTGGTGCTGCGTCACCATTTTATGGAGCACACGGAATATTCGTGGATTCATTATTTCCACCTCTATTTCCCCCAGGAGCCGACACAAAACTTTATTATTTTTTTAATTTAACTCACAAGAAATACTGAAAATTGCTTTGAGCAGCCAGGGCTGTACCTAAAACACAACAAGCAAGCTCTGCTGTACATAAAATACAAAAAACTGTTGCTCCAGTCCAGTTCTCTGTGTGCCTGGTGAAATAGTGGGACATGGAATAACAGGCTTAAACTCCCCCTTCATTATGGAATAACAGGTTTAAGAACCCTTGTTCTGTACCAAAACCTTAAAAACTGGCAGTGGGAATATCAAATTCTGCAGCAGGACTTTACTGCCTGGGTTTTATCTCTTTTCCAGCTCCAGGTTCCAGACGAGTGTGTGGATCCCAGCATCCATCCTGGTCCTGGAGATGAGTGGGGTGGATCCAGTGGTCGGCATCCCGCTGGTGTCTGCTCCATTCACCACCATCAGCAGGGATGCTGCTCTGCCTGCCACATTTCTTGATCCATAATTGGATCAAAAGTGGGTATGAAAGGGAATATTTCAGGCTGGCGAAGCCACGGCCCCAGCTGGCTTGGAAGAGGAAAAAAAGAACAGTGTTAATTGAGGAATTCCCAATTAGAGGGTCAGCAGAGCTGCATGGAAAAGGGGAAGGAGAGGGAGGAGGCTGAGACTGCAGAGCAGGCACTCAGCAGTAATGCTCTGGTAATCCAGCAATCAGGGATGCTGGGCTGGAAAACCAGGAGTGGATGGCACCAGTTTTTCCATAAGGGTAGGGACAGGACGGCCCAGTGACAGCACAGCACTAACAGGATCATATTTCAGAGCGGGGAAAACTGGGTAGATGGAAAGAAAGACGTGGCTTATGGAAGTGGTTTATGAATAATTACAGTTTACATGCTTTAAAAAGTCACATCCCAGCAGAACCAGGTAGGAGCAGCCACATGGAGCTGAAATGGGGACAGAAGTGCCACTCCTGAGAGTTAAACTGAAAATTCCCAGCTTTGGAAATACTCAGGGTAGCCTTGGGGCAGGCTGGCTGCTCCCACACCCAGAGCTCATCCCGTGTCCTGCCAGGCTGGAGTTCCTCCTGCTCCATCCCATCTGTCGTGATTTTATCGCCATAGACTCCAAATGAGTTGGATTTCTCCTGAATCAATCCCCAATTAATTACCACGGCTGAACATTGTACAAAGGACCAATTTTTATCTCTTTGCCTGCCCATGTGACTGATTCACTGGTAATGGAAATCTTTGCCTTCAGGCAGAGGAACGACGGCAGCCAGGTCTTCTGCTGCCCATAAAAGCCAGAAAAACTCAGAGATATTGCTCTCCTTTTCCCATTTTCCATTTTTTATAGACATCTGCATCCAATCAATCATAACAAACGTCTTCTCTAAGCTCCTTGTATATTTTTCAAAGGTCTGACTGGTGAAACTCCTGAAGGAAGCAATGGGAATACGGCTGTAAACGGGCAATTAGTGGGAAGCAACGCTCGTTTATGGTTTTTTAATAATTTCTATGAAATGTTATGAGTAATTTTACTGAAACCTGCTTATTTGTCTTGCGCTGACCTCACCAGAAACACTCGTCTTGCTAAATTGACCAGCAAGCCACATTTATTGGAGTCATTTAAACTGGGAAATATCAAGTGAGTTATAAAGTGCAGAAGCTGGAGCAGAGGATTCACATTTGTAGAATCTCATCTTTCTGCCACTGGTTAGCCCTGTGAGTTGTAAGCCTGTAGGAAACAGAGAAAATCAGTCCAAAGCCTGGCATGTTTGTGGTGTTAGGAGGGACAACTGCAGGGTTCAGCCACCACGGAGTGGCTGGAGAAGGAAGGTTGAGGAGCTGCCTCCAAGGGTCTCCAGCCATCAGGACTTTTTCCACCAAGTGAAAGGAACTCAGCCGTAGGATGGAGAATCTTTGTCTCCCCTGCTTTTCTGAGTAGAAGTCTGTCAGCTGTGCCATGCAGTGAATATTATCAACTGATGGATCTCCATTCTCCCTGGAGAGCAAACCCTACTCCCCACGCTGGGGACATGCCCAGGGGATGGGCTCTGTTTTGATGACACAAGAGCGAGTTTGGGTTTGCTCTTTCCTCCTCCCTCAGCTCTTCCCGGTTCTCCCTTCTCCTCCTGACTAATAAATAATTGAGCTGTACAGAACTGCCAGAATTTACCCAGATCTTCTTACAAAAGAAGGTATTCTCCACTGGAAAAACCAGTGTAATTGCAGTTCCATTTTATTATTTGATCTCTTTGCTGTTTATAGTGTAAATAAGGAAGACTGGGATTTGGGAGCTGCTTCCCAAAAACCTCTGTTAAAAAGGAAATCAGGTTATTTTGCTTGGCTGCTATAAATACTTCATGAAAATGACTGCTCTGTCAAAGAGAATGTGAATTTGCTGAGTGTTGAAAGGAGCTGCAGAAATGCACATTAAAGATTCACAACCTGGCCCAGGCTTCATTCAGGAGAGGCTTTCTCATGATTTTTTCAGTTAATGGGATCCTTCGCAGACATGAGAATATTTGTATCTTCCTTTGACTAAAAAGCTGCTTTAAAGCACAGCTTGATGGTCTTATTCAAACAGAGATGACGTTCAAAGCTGGCAATTAAGGACTCGGGGTTTTGGCCAAGGCATCACATCCCCACTGCTGAAATATTCAGTGCTCGGTGCTGGCACTGGGTTTGTCTCACTTGGTGAGGAGCAAACTCTGGATTTGAGCTCTGCAGGTCACCTCAGGTGCCTTGTGACAGGGCCACGCTGAGCTTCTCCATGTCCTCCTCAATGAATCCAAAATTAAACAGCCCAGAAATCACAGAATCCCAGGATGGTTTGGGTGGGAAGGGACATTAAAGCCCATCCCATCCCACCCCCTGCTATGGGCAGGGACACCTTCCACTGTCCCAGGCTGCTCCAAGCCCCATCCAACCTGGTCTTGGGCACTTCCAGGGATGGGACAGCCACAGCTTCTCTGGGCACCCTGTGCCAGGGCCTCCCCAGCCTCACAGGGAGGGAATTTCTTCCCAAAATCCCATCTGACCCTGCCCTCTGGCAGTGGGAAGCCATCCCCCCTTGTCTTTGTCCCTCTCCAGCTCTCCTGGAGCCCTTTAGGCTCTGGAAGGGGCTCTGAGGTCTTCCTGGATCCCTCTCTTCTCCAGGTGAGCACCCCCAGCTCTCCCAGCCAGAGAGGCTCCAGCCCTTGGAGCAGCTCCGTGGCCTCCTCTGGACTCTCTCCAGCAGCTCCAGGTCCTTCTGATATTGGGGCTCCAGAGCTGGACCCCATATGTGGAAATGTTTACAGATAAATTTTAAAAAATCACTGCTTTGGGATGGGTGGTCTGTAGATTTTTGCATTATTTTCCACCCTGTTGGTTTTGGGGACACGTGGGATGAATCAGCCAAACGGTCCATGAGATTTTAAGTTGAATTCCAGCTATTTTGGTTGGATGGGGCTTGGAACAACCTGGGATAGTGGAAGGTGTCCCTGTCCACGGCAGGGGGTCAATGAGATGAGTTTTAAGGTCCCTTCCCACCCAAACCATCCTGGGATTCCGTGATTCTCTCTTGGATATTTCCAAGTGGTTGTTTTCCAGTAGCCAAGCCCAGAGAGTCCCACACGTGTAACACAACACCTGCCTGTTCTAATTAAATCCTGAATTCCATTTGTTTATTGAATACTTGTCCAGAGCTGTATCTGATTCAAACCTGCCTAATATTTCCCCCTAACAAACCATGATTTATTTGAGCACACCCTGCAATCCATTTCTCTGGGCAGCGCCTCTCCCTGCAGTCGTTTGGGCTGTTCTGTGTCTTACTGAGCTTCCATTCTTTTTGAAGGAAAATGAAATCTCCCACATGGATTAGCATAATTTCTCGTGAGAGTGACTGTGCTAAAGCCATTGACTAATGCAGTTTGCAAACCAGAATATTTTTCAGGGAGATGAGTTCCTTCCGGGCAGATATGCAAATGCAGCCTTCTTTTTATTCAAATATCTTAGGAATTATTTGTGGGGAATTAGTTTGTGATTGTTCCTGAATCAGTATAAAAAGCACTCAGACACTGCCTGCATATTAAGAGTAGTTATTTATAACATTTAATAACTCAGCGAAGGTCACGAGGGATAAATGGTGCTCCTGGATTCAGGCAAACAGAATTCATTAAGGACTAACATCTGTCTTGTAGTACAAAAACACAAAGGAGCTACTTGGCCTTCACTAATTTCCCTAAGATCAACATCCTGTAGGGTTTTGGGATATTTTATCTATTTTCTGTGCAATACAGATCCAAGGAGATATTGATTGGGGTGTTCTAAGGTCAAGCCCTGGGTGTTTGTGGAGCATCAGGGGTTGAAAGGTGATAAAGCACAAACCCTTGGCTCTGGCACTGCTAAAATTGGCAGCCTGAGGTAGTCCAGGATCCAGAAAAGGAAGGTGACCTCTTCCTAGGGTATTTCTGGGCTGAAATCACCTCAGCAGGAGCTTTTACCATTCCCAGAAAGCTCAGGGTAATCAAAAGCAGCCCAGACACGAGGCAAGTTCCCAAAAAGAGCACGGAACTGAGCAGGAGCAAACCAGGAGTGGAGCTGAAGTGGTGCCTCTGCCAAGGGTGATCCTGCACTGACACAGAGATTCAAGAGCTGGAGGGCTCTTGGAGGAGAGGGAAAGGAGCTTGGAGGTGATGGTGATCTGGTGCCAGGGTGACCCAGCTAAAGTGAGATAAAACCTGTCAGCAGGGAAGTGTTCTCCAGCTGTCCCACACTCCACAGTTCATGAAGTGAAATGTGGCAATATAAAGATATTTTCCATAATCACCACACCCTACGTGGACGCTGCAGCACGGGTGATCCAGGGAAATTCTGTAAGCAGGATCCATCTCCTCTCACTTCATCCAGCCCACGAGCAACTGGTGCCCACAGAGGACTGCCCTGGGCAGCAGCACTCCTGCTTTCCTCTGTCACCAACTTCCCCATGCCTGGAAGTTCTCATCTGACCAGCAAGAAGAAGCAGATTTATTGTTGAATTGACAACATCCCATTAAAATTCAGCTGGAGTTGTCTCCTGCTTTGGTGGCAGTGCATCCCTCTGGGCATCTCTCTTGTAGCTCAGACATCCTGAGGTACCACTGAAGAATCAGAACTTTATTACTACAGAGAAGAAGAGATAAAAGGGAGAGAAAGATAATAATTACAGGCTGAGCAGAGGAGAAAGAAATGTTATTAGTGGCTCCAATGACCTGTCTGCCCAGGGCATTGGGAGTCCACCGAAATAAACAATTGGTCCAGGAGATGTGAGTAAATAGATAATGCAAAATTTATGTGCTTTCAGTTTCTTTGTATTTAACGAAAGCAGTGACTCCACAAACAGGTTGTGTCGGACACGGTGTCCAGCTGAACACGTCAGCTGAGCTGCTCTGACAAAAACCAGGGCACAAAGGGTGACCTGCTCAAAACTGCAAAGACACTTCTCCGTGCACCACGTGGTCCTGTGAGAGGCTTGACATTGCAGCAGGAAGTTCTGCAGTTGTTTGGAAGGTAAATTTTGTTTTCCTGCTGAAACGGAGAGGGATCCGCACGGCAGAGCCAGGTGGAGGGAGGGGTGACCCCCCATGACCTTTCCGTGCACCCTCAGGGGATGGAGCACTGAGTTACGGAGCCTCAGTCCTGCTGGGATGCTGTGTGGTCACAGGAGTGATGATCACCTGTGTAGGGAGGTAAATTTGTGCCAGAGAACAGCACAGAGGAGCCCCAGCTCAGGTTTGCTCCACAACTGCTCACCATGGGAAGTTTAGCCCAGTCCCAGGATTAGGTTCCCAATCCTGGTACTTAATCTACAAAGTGAAAGATGTCCCTGCCATTGGCTTGGAACTGGATGATTTTGAGGTCCCTTCCAACCCAAACCATTCTGTGATTCTATGAAAATGATGAAAATCCTGAATCCCTGGTCATCAGGCTTAAGCAAGAAATTCCAAGTCTTTTTCAGAGCAGATTTCCCTGATTTTTAAAAACATTTCTCCTCAGGTGTGGCAAAATTCCACTGGTAACCACCAGCTCCGTCCCGAGCCAGCCCGTCCTCCGAGAAGGGGAGCCAGGCTGGTCCCAGCATCCCGCCCGGTCACCATGACAACGGGATTGCACAGGACAGCGAGCGAGAAACCCTTCGGAAACCTCTGGAGCTCAAGAGGAATCTAAATAATTACCACCCCAGACTCCCTGTGTCTCCGGGGACGGCTGTGAAGGACCAGGGTGACGCAGGCTCTGATGTCACCCAGCGAAGCCACCGTCGGAATTCGGCGGCTCCCGGCTCCCGGTGCCACCGGTGTCACGGAGAGAATGACAGTGAGGCAGGAAAGGTTGGCTCTGCGGGAGGACCTGGAGTGCTAATGAATGTTAACAGCTCCTAAAGAGCCCGTGCTCCGCATGTTAATGACGGGCCCGAGGCAGCGAGGGGCGAGTGTGCAATGGAAAATAGTAATTGTGATACGGGAGGGAAAATAAAGGGATCAGCTCCCGGGAAATGCGCCTCATCTGCGTGGCAGGGCTTTTATCTTTGTCTGGGAAATGGCCAAAGGTGGGATGAGAGGGAAACATGGAAGTGCAGGTGGTCTGTTGTCTGCAAGGATCAGTGTTCTGGGTATTTGGCTGCTGGTATTTGAAATGGTTTTTCCTTGGAAGGTGGCACAAAGCAAAACATCAGATGGGCCACGCTATTTCCCCTGGTGGCTCCAGATGTTCTTACCTCACACCTTCTCCAACCATTCCATAGAATCCCAGGATGGTTTCGGTTGGAAGGGACCTTAGACATCACCTGTTCTGCCCCTACCATGGGCAGGGACACCTTCCACTGTCCCAGGTTGCTCCAAGCCCCGTCCAACCTGGCCTTGGACACTTCCAGGGATCCAGGGGCAGCCGCAGCTTCTCTGGGCACCCTGTGCCAGGGCCTCCCCACCCTCACAGGGAGGAATTTTCTCCTAATATCTGATCTAAACCTGCCCTCCTTCAGCCAAAAATTATTTTCAGATCACATCTGCCCAGCTGCACAAGGAACAACTCATTGGGCGCTGGGAGTGGCACACAGGAATCTTCTCCGCTGCTGGTTTTTTTTTTTTTTAATTTAATTCAAGTTTCAGATTTTCAGAGCAGAAAATTTTAATTAGAACAATGGTCACAAGCACAGGGTCTTTCTGCATTATCTTTGAGCATCAATAACAATTAATTTCTGAAGCTCATTACGTGGGTTATTTGTGTCATGAGCTCAGGCAGTGTTTGGAGTCACTGCAGCTATTCCAGGTGAGAGCAGCTGAATTTCAGGTGAGTGATGATCTGTGCAGAAAATCAGACTCCTCCCGACCTCAGTGAGGGGTTGAGCCCTCAGCCCTCACACGGGGGCTGCTGTGCCACCACTGCACAGAGGGATTTAGGGAACATCCCAGTTTAGCTTCCTGCAAGGAGAAAGCAGCAAAGACCTGGAAAATCAGGGGAGGAGACACTTTTAGGGGAATCCCAGATGTGAGCAAAGGACATTTTGGCCATGAGAGGGGGCTTCTTGCCCAGCCCACGCTGAAGAATTTCAGCTGCTCCTCCAGGATCAGCAGCATCTGTGTTTTTAAGCAAGCTAAAAAGTGCAGGCTGCTCTCTGCCCACTTCATAATGCTCAGCTGGGAAATCCCAAGGATGTGGAGCAGAAATAATTTGATATAAAATGACAAAGCAGCATTATTATATATCATAGACTTTCTGCTGAATCAATACATGTCAGGAAGCATTTGCTGCCCCAAGCTATCAACAAAGAAAGTTCTCCATGGCATTCCCCTAAGTTTAGTGTTTTCTTTTCGCCTGCACACTCTGCACCTGTGAAGGAGCCCGTGCCCAGGGCAGGGAGAGCAGCAAAGGAGCAGTTTTTTACAGAGCCACCCCAGAGGAAGGCAATAATCCCCTAATACGATTCACCCTAATCAAGTTTACCCTTCCAAACCATCCTATAAAATATTTACTCAGCTTTTTCTCCCACAGAAAGTCAAGAGAAAAGCTTTCAAATGTTTGGGTGAATCAGATGGATGAGCAGGTGCGTTAAAATCCAGGATTTTTAAGCCACATTCTGAGGATATTTTCCAAGCAGGTGCCTGGGAAAGCACAGCCATCGCTGCCCAGGTCCCCTCTCCTCAGTAGATTTCCACCCTGATTAACAAATGGCTTTCCTTAAAGTAGCCACATCCTTCCCCAGAGCTCCTCTCCACGCTGTGGTTTTCCGTGTAATCCCCCAGAGCAGCAGGGCAGGGCAGGGGCAGGTAAAGAGCCTCCTGCACACCTGTGACACACTGGGGAACTTTTGACAAGCCAATCTGAGCATCCCCCACTCTGCTGACACTGATCCGGGGCAGAAATCCCTTTAATTACTGGCCCACAGCTCAAACCATGCGGGCACAGCTGGAATAAGGTGACAAAACGTCCAAGCAGGAGACAGTGCTGCTGCACAGCTCTCCAAACCTTCCCTCTCCCTGCTCTGACCAAACCTCCCGGAGCAGCCCTGCCCCTTTCTCCACTCGTTATCTCCAGAGTCTCCCCAGCACCAGCAGCCCCCGGGATACAGCTCATTGCAGCAGATAAAAAACCACCACAACCTTTTCAATGCCACAGTCAGTGACACCAGAAATAAACTCTTTTTTTTAGTAGTAGGCACTACCTCAAACGTAACCTCAGCTCCTGTGAGCAAAGGTCCCTCACCAAGTGAGGACAGGATGCCTGGAGCTGGAGCACCCAGGGTGCTGCTCAACAGGTTCAGGTGACAAATGACCTGCCTGCTAATTAAAAGCTAATTATGTCCTGCAAGAAATCGCTACCAGGTGTTCTGAGTAAATAAGAGACTGAGCTAGTCCTGCCCTGTCTCCCAACAGGGAAAGAGAACTCTTATAAGGGTCTCTGGTTGTTCTTTGCCTTCAATTTTATGTAAATCATAATTATTTTGTTAAAGTTTTCTTGTTTGTCTCCTGGGTGCTATGTTGTCTCCTGGCTGGCTCTGCAGGTAAATGTCCTTTTCTATTTTTCACTGGCATTCTTTTATTTGAGCAAATCTAACTCTGGTGTTTCTGTCTCCCTGAAAAAGAAACCGACCAGTCTGCAAAAAGCTGTGATACTTTAAAAGAGCTGGGAATTCTTCAGGCTTGTCCTTGGTTACCAGCCAGGAGGATGAGGCTGCAGAAGGAAAGCCCCTGGAACCCCATCCTGTTTGGGGTGATAAAAACACCTCTGTGTTCCAGGCGTGGGTAAAAATCCAGTTTTGGCTCTAAATGAGCAGAAATGATCCTTCTCCATAGGGTGCAAACCTCTAAATCCTCTGAGCAGTCACAGCCCCCAAAACCTGGGCAAGGAAACTGTTTCCAGGGGGAATTAAAAGGATGGGAGAAACAGCAAATACCCCTCAAGTGATGAAACAGACCCCAAATTATTCTTGGCTGGCAGAAGTGATCTGGGATCATCACATGCCCCCTGCCAGCTCCCATTTCCAGTGCCACATCCAGGCTGCCACCTGCAGGTCCCATAAATGGAAAATTAACTATTTCTGGCCAAACCAGCCAGAATTTGGCTGTTACAGACACTCCATTGTGGATGTGGGGTTGTCTCTTTATTTTCCTGCTAAGACCTATGGAAGGTCTGAGCTATTCTGGGGTAAAAGGATGCAATTTCCCTCAATGTACACAATTTCTGTGCTCTCCCTTACTCCCCTGTAATGGAAGTCCACTGCATTCCTTTTATTTCCCCCTCAGCACAAATAACTTTATATGGTCAGTGCAGGCTTTTCTCTTCATAAAAGGTGTGTGTTAGCCCAGCTATGAAAGGTTTGTAGGATTTGATGTTCCTGAGAATATGCAGCAGTGGGAAAGGGGTGACTGGGAGAAAAACCCCCAATGTTCATAGCTCAGGTGGCAGAGTTGGGTTTTGCTGGGAGGGAAACCTTGGATGACCTCGGTGCGGGGCTGGAGGAGGAGTGGGAGAGGCCTCCTGGGTGCCATTTGGGATCCTTCCCTGTGCATTTTGCTTCCCACATCCCATTTAAATGCCAAAGCAGAGTCTCCAGAACCACATGCCAAGTCAAGGAGGACGCATTTATCTGTTGCAGCCCACCTGGAAATGTGACCTGGGATGACACAGGGTCCCGAGGCACTACAAACCTACCTTGTGCAGTGTTTTACATCCAGGAGTGATTGCTCATTTAAATGCTTTGTCTCTGCTCCCACGATGTGCTCAGCAATATCCCATTATTGTGTTCATTTATCAATATCACATTACTGTGTTCGTTTATCTGTGACATTTCAGCAGAGCTCTTGCAGACGTCTCTGAGCAGCGTTCACAATGATGATAGTTTAGTTTTCTCCTCTTCAGAGTGAATTTTTCCACACCTCATAGAGCTGGGAAGGCTCATTTTAGGAGAAATCTCATCTTTTCTATCACCCAGCCTAGATTCATACTTTTCTTCCATCCCAAATCAGACTGTGGCAGCCTGGGCAGGGAGGAACCACACCTGTGGACATTCAGGATTCTCTTCCAGGTTTGGCACCATTTTATTTCGCTGTTTGAAGGGCCATGGTGAGATACCAACACCCACAGCAGGCAGGACCAGGTTTAATCACTAATGTGATACAGGCCCCTCCTTCCCACCCCTAAAAGTAATTCTTGCTGAGACTTAAAATGGGTAATTGACTGGAGCTAGCAAAGCTCCTCTGATGCAGAACAAGCTGCAGGATTGACATCGATGTAACACAATTCCCCGTTTTTATCTCAACAAGGTGAGCCCCCAAGGAGAGGGGATGTAGCCATGGAGTGGACAGAAAAGGGGTTTCCTTGCCAAACCTTCCTGCCTCACCCAGTGGGTAAATTCTGATCCCAATAAAGTTGGTGGGGGAATATTCTTTCCTTGATCACACAGTTTTACTCCCTCGATATAGGTTTGTGTTGCCTTGGCCTAGCCAGGGGTTGGATGAAGAGGTTTGTACTGGTGACTGGATTCCATTTCCAGGCGTTTCTCCTGTCCCTGTGCTGTTACAGGAGGTTGTACTGGGCTCTGTTTTGGGGAGCGGGGGATTTATGAAGGACGGAATTGTTCCCTGGGAGGGTGGGGAGGCCCTGGAATGGATTTCCCAGAGAGGCTGGGGCTGCCCCTGGATCCCTGGAAGTGTCCAAGGCCAGGTTGGACGGGGCTTGGAGCGGCCTGGGATAGTGGAAGGTGTCCGTGGGATTGTGGGGGAGGTGGAATGGGGTGATCTTTAACATCCCTTCTCACTCAAACAATTCCATGAAATACCTTTTATTTTGCATTGTGCATAAAATTACAAAATTTCAGTTGCTTTATAGGGAAGCCACTCAGGCATTTCCAGCTCGTGGCACATCACCCCTGGCTCAGACCACGCTCCCCTCACACCTGCCACCAGCCTGAATCCCAGACAGCTCAGCTGGAAATTTCCAGCTGGGATTTGTCCCTTCCCACCTCTCCAGGGATGCTCCAGCCCAGCAGCTCCTGCAGCAGCCCAGTTATGCAATGATTCCGCGGCCCTTCCCCTGCGTGAGGCGAAGGCTGGGGAAGTGCAGGGAGTTCAAGCTCTGCTGAGGAGTGTTTCTATTTCTGGCTGGTGCTGCTGAGCCTCTGCCCTGCTCTGCGTGGGCTGGGGGGGAGGAAAACACTCACACGGCGATTGGAGTGATTTTGCCTTGAATGGAGATGTGCAAAATCCCTGGTTTGGGCAGCGATGGGATCAATGTGTTGCTCTGCTCTTGAAAATGGGGAGGAGGTGCTTGTGCCTCTTCCAACCGAGAAGAACCCCTGACTCATTCATGCCTCACCTACGCACCACATCCCAGGTCCTAAATGGAATTCTCAGGATGCCTCAAAGTCCATTAAACCCAGCAGAGTTCCTCCTGGTCAGGGAAAGCAGGCTGGAGTTTGTCTTTCCATGCATTAATATCACGTGCCATAAGCGTGGAGCTGCCTGTCCTCGCCTGACCCTGGGATGGATCAAAAGATCAATAAGATTTCTGTTTACATCATTTATCTGTAATTTCAGATGCCTTTAAGCAACAAATTTACTAAATTCTTAGTTATTCTGACCTAACCAGAAAGCAGCAATCATTTCTTCCCTCAGAGTGGGAGCATGGAGCTATTTGCTCTTAAATTCAGTGCCAGGTGTGGGTTTGTTCCCAAGCTCTGTCCTCGGTGGCTGAGCACCCCAAATATTTACCAAGCTGCAGAGGACAAGGTGGGAAAGGCCAACTTCATTTATTTAGCCTAAACCCCTGGGCAACACAAATGCTGGGCTGCTCTGGTGCCATTTAAATATTTATATAGAGCCATCAGCTGCTTGACCTGTTCCCTTCTTTATTAAACAGATCCTCCAGATAACAAACGAGGCTTCTGCCGCTTCCATGGGGATTTTGAGCCAAATCCCACAGTTTGCTGGGACTTGGGGGTGGCATTCTCCTTTGCCATAAGTAATCCCCTGATGATGAACTTTTCTCCCAGTCTGATGGATCACTATTCCAACAAGCGTTTCCCTTCAGGATGAGAGCCCACACTCCTCCACTCCCCGCGCTGATATAATCAGGCTTTTGGGAAGAGGAAAATTCAGAATGTCTTAGCCTTCACTATATTTTAATTGATTTTTTTATAGCTTTCCTGATTGGTTTTGAGTTGGTTTTTTAACTATGCTTCCCCTCAGTCATTTTTTACCTCTGTCACGTCCTGCAGCCTCCCTCCCTGCTCTGCCCTTGCTCGTTTTTCATCCAGCTCCTGGAACTGGCTGCGGGATCGTTCCAATTCCGGGTTATTAATCACCTGGCAGGATCCAGGTTGGCATCTCCACAACAAACCCATAACAAACCTCCTCTCAGCAGAGCTCACCATTCATGTTCGGGGTTGCTTTTCTTTCATATCCTCCATTATAAATGTATTTATTATGTTCTATCCTCACGCCCTGACAGGCAGTGGGTGTTGTTTTCCAGGGATGACGCAGGAAGGTTTGTTCCCATGTGCTGCCTCCTGCTCCTGACAAAGCCACTGGTGTGGATGTTCCCACAGAACCTCCTCTTCCATGAATCCATCGGGGTGTGCTGGTGGAATTTTCACCCCTTTGCACAACCTGTTTCAGCGTCAGCTCATCTTTCCCACCTTCTCAAGAATTTTCCACTGTGTGGAGGTCCTTGAAACCCTCCTTAGGTGAAGTTTTCCTTAATTTGCTAGGAAAAAGTCCTCAGCTCTTCACCCGTGGTTGTATAAATCCTTCTGGACTTGTGTAGCTGTTCTTTGGGCTTTTGGTTGCAGCTGGTTTTATTTAAAAAGAAAAAAAAAAGTTTGGTTTATGTTTCAAAACCCAACCAAAAAAAAATATAACAGTTGCAAACTGTTTTAAATGGATTTGATGTAAAATAATATTAAAAAAATACGAGAAGAGCTGCCTGCCACGTGTCCCCACACCCCCCTGGGCAGGGCTCACCTCCTCTTCCCCCACCCCAGCACTGGCAGCACCTTCTGCACTTTTGGGGTTGACCATGGGGAGCACTGGGACACCTCAAAGGTGTTGGCTTGGTAATGCTGGTTCAGCATTCCAGCATCCCGTTGGATTTCAAGCATCGTTTCCCAGCTGGGCAATGGACTCTCCGCTGAAAATCCTCAGCACCCTGGTGAGAGCCCACCCCTGTGCTCACTATAGGGCCAGGAGCTGGAAAAAGGCACTTTGCAACCTTCCTGAGCAGGACTGGGGCAGAACCCCTAAAAGATACCTGTAAGAAACCTGCACTGAGCTGGGCTGCAGCTCAGCCACGTCATCAGCAGAAGAAACAGTTCTATTTCATTAATTTTGCAGAAAATGTATGGGAGCTTCTGCCTAATGAATACTAATAGACCCTTTAAAGCTCATTTAGCAAATCCTTACAATTAAAGGACAATGGGAGGCATCACTTACAGAGCACATCTGAGCAGCCCCAAAATATTCTATTTGTTTATCCCAATAATTGCAAAATAAAATACATTGATTGCTCCATATTTATGAATTCAAGAGCTATTTGGGGCTGTGCTCTGTGTAATGAAGGTTATAAAAGCATCTTAATGCAAAATACAAGGAAAACTTGAAAACTGCATGAAATTTGGGAAATAAGACCTTGTGAGTCAGTCATTTACTCATGTTCTCTCCCACCAAAGCACAGGGAGGATGATGCAAGCAGGATGTGGGAGGATTTGTGGATATTTATGAGCAGGTGCTCTTCAGCTGGAGTCAGGTTTGAACTAATTGGCACCTGAGGCAGAGGCTGCCAGGGGATTTCAGTGGGAGCAGGAATTCTGCTGCAGAGTGTCCTTGCGTTTGCAGCAGAATCTGCGCCAGGGTCAGTCCAGGCACAGTGCTGAGCAGCACATGGAATCCCAGGATGGTTTGGAGTGGAAAGGACCTTAAATCCTATCCCATCCCACCCCCTGCCATGGGCAGAGGCACCTCCCATCATCCCAGGTTGCTCCAAGCCCCGTCCAGCCTGGCCTTGGACACTTCCAGGGATGGGGCAGCCACAGCTTCTCTGGGAAATCCATTTCAGGGCCTCTCCACCCTCTCAGGGAGGAATTTCTTCCCAATATCCCGTCCAACCCTGCCCTCTGGCAGTGGGAAGCCATTCCTGCCCCATCCCCCTCTGTCCATGGAGAACAAAGACAACGAGCAGGCTCTGCTGGTGTGCTGCAGCCCTTCAGCCCTGCCTTCCATGAGGTCTTCCCAACAGGAATCTGGGAGAGGAGCCCAAACCCACTCTGCTCCCTGGGGTGACAGTGCCCAACCCCTGCTCCCGCTGCCTCTCCCAGAGCTGAGGTGGAAAGGGATGGGGTGGGTGCAGGAATTTGGGCCCTCCAGCCCAAACCTGCAATAAAGGGTTTCCAGTCAAGAGCCACCTACTTCCTTTTATTTCCAGTCTGGTGTAGCTTCATTTTGACATTGTTTCCTCTACACAGACACGTCACTTTGCCAGTTTTTTTCTGCTTTAGAGCAAGAAACAGCTGCAGCACAGAGCAGGCAGAGGAACCTCAAGAACTCCTGTAAAGGAATGTCAGAGGTGGGTGCATGGCTGGGCCCAGGGATGTTCCACGAGGAGTGGTGGGCACAGGGGATAAACAGAAGCATCACCAAAAGGGGGAAAGCTCCCATTGCATTTGAACTGTGGAGCTGAACCCCAGCAGAACAGCCCCAACTGCACGACTCATCTTTGCTGAAAAATATCCACTGGGCACTTGGGTTTATTGTCAGGGCTTTGGGGACATCTCCACAACATCCATCTCCCTGTGGTTTCCCTATTCCCTGGATAAACCTGTGCCTCCAGCAGTGCTGGATCTGTTGCTTATCACCTGCTAACGAAGCCACACATCTCTCCCAGGTGAGGGGAACCAGACTCACGTGGTTCTCAGTGGCTCTTTAGTGATTTTCATTATTTTTTAACCAATTTCTCTAAATCCACAAGCACTGTTCTCAGCTTTAATGTGCCCATCCATCCCTCCTCTTATTTTCCCTCATTCAGAAACCACCACCTGCAGCTCTGGGGAGGGATCAGCCTCTGAAAACACACTGATCACCCCCAAAATGCTGCCAGGCCCAGCCAGTCGTGGTGACAGCACCTCTGTGGAATAGCTGGATGCTGATGATCAGCCCCAGACCCACTAGCCCATCCATCAGGGCTGTTGCTGGGGGGAAGCAGCTCCATAAGGATGCAGAGCCAATGTGTGCAGCCTTCGGGACAGGGATTTAATAATTCAGTGGTTTTTTTCTTCCAAGCATCATTTATTAGCTCTTTACAGAGCTGTTTGCTGCTCAGTCAGAAACTAAAGCCAATATTCTTTGTGAGTGTGTGGCTCTAATGCTGTTAAACTCCACAAAACCCATCAGCAGTGATTTGGCCCCAGGTATGAACAACTGAGGAGGAAAACAACAGCGTTTTCCTGCTTGCCCGTGGATCTCAGGAGCCTGGCAGGCTCTTGTTGCAGCAGATCCTGGCTGGACATGGCTCTTGGACATGGTCACATTCCCCATGGAACCAGTGGCTTGTGCCAGGCAATGAATGGTTTGGACACCCACCAAAACCTCCTCTGAGTCACTCTGAAACCTTAAAAGTGCTGATCAACACTGCTGGGGCTGATCAGGAAGCCCTGGGAAAGAGGGAGGAAAGCTTTCACTTTGCTCTATTTTGTAATTATCTTTTATTGAATCAATTCTTTTGCTTCAGTGGATTCTGAGGTGGGAGCACTGCTGAAGTCCCACACACGGGGATGGCACCAGGAATGTTTCAGGGCAGAGCGCTCAATAAATCAGACTGAATTCATCAGCAGTTTCTTGCTCTCCAAATAGTCTTTTTTAGCCAATGCAGAACTGGGATTAGCCACCAAATCTGCCCTGGCAGGAGCGGCAGAAAGCTTTGACACCTCACCCTGGTCCTGTCACATCTCGGGCGCATCCCCTCCAAGGTGTGGAGCTGGGTCATTCCCATGGAAACATTGGCAGCACCAGCCCAGGGAAGGGATCTGGCCGTGGTTAAGTGGCCCTGACACTAATGATATAATTAGCTGTGTTAAAAGTCATGTCTGGGAGCAGCTACTTTGTTTCCAGGGTGACTGAAGTGCCATAAATGACGGTGTCCGGCCGTGTTTCCATAGAGCCGCTGTCTCCGGCCGAGCGGGACAGAGGGTCCTTCGTGGCCACCAGGCAGGACGTGGACACGGCCAAAGGTTCCATCCTGCCTCCCAAACTGGCAAAGCCGAGATCACCAAGCCTCACCTGGACCAAGGGAGCAGCTCCAGGCTGGGATCCTTCTTCCTTGGCTTCCCATGGGTGTTGAGCACCCCTTGTTTTGTACATTCACAGAAGCACAGATTGGTTTTACCTAAACCACACTCTGCCAGGGCCCTTCCTGAGTTCTTGTCCTAGAAGCTGTTTTCTTGTTATGACCTGAGGAAAAATCCCATTTCAGTTCAGGAAAGCACCTAAATGTACCCAGGGCCGTGTCTCAGCGATATGCCTGGCTCACACCTCGGGTGGGAACACTTGTGACACTTTGTTTTCCTACAATAAGAGTTGAGAAATTCATTCACTGAATACAGTATTAAAAGGCCTTTCCCAACCTAAATGATCCTAATGTTCCACAACTGAGTGTTTGGGATGGAACTTCTGGTTGAATCAATTTTAAGGAGGTGTAATGAGTTGTTGGTACTCTAATAAGGTCACAGTTCTCTCTCCTGACCTGGGGGTAAATCAGCCATTCGAGGCTGGTGGTGAATCCAGATCCTTGCTTGGGCAATGCCATTCCCTGAGAGCTGCCAGGGATAAGCAGGCAATACAATAAAAAGGGATCTATTCCAACATCCATGGGGATCCTTCAGACAGAACCACGAGCTGCAATTCCAGCCTATTGTCTGGAAAATGTCAGGAGCTGAGAAAAGGCTGGAGGAAGAAATTGTTGGCATGAATGGTGAGAGCACTGCGGGGTCGCATCATCTCGAGCTGGGAATTGTCATCCTCCTGCTGCTCCAGAGGGAAAACAGGAGGGCAAAGGCGGCCCTGGGCAGATCCCGGGACATGGAAACGCTGCCGGTTCCGTGTGTGCAGAAATCCAGGGACATATGGGCAGCATCCTGTCCCTGTCTATCCCCGCAGCAAACCAGAAGGAGTGTGAATAAACTCCTATCAACAACAGAACGGGAATATTTATAGGAAAATGAGATAGAGGATGGGGGAAGGGGTTCCTGTTGGAGGGTGGGCTTGGGAGGGAGCGGGGCTGCATCGTGGAGGGGTTTGCTGTTCCCATGCACCCAGCCATGAGGAAAATGAAATAAAAAATGCCTTTAACCTGGGGATGTACAAGCACACACTGCCCATAAACATCCATGATCTGCATCCAGTTCTCCAGAGGACTTATTTTTACTTTTATTTTGGAATCCTAGGCAGAGTGAGCAGCCTTCGAGTGTATTTATTACGGTCTTGAATTGCTTTCCATGGTAACTAATTGTGATTTCCGAGGCACAGGTTCTGTAATGGCACAGGATGAAATGGAGCTGAATATGGAGGCAGCTGGGACGAAGAAAATCGCTTGCTTATGAAATAGTATTTAATGATGGGGGTTGATGGAGCAGAAAAAATGGGGGTGGCACGGACTAGAACACAAAACAGCTCTCGCTCAGCTTCATGTATTTCCTCAGATTTTGAATTCCTCAGGAAAGCATCTGGTGAATATTTAAGGAAGGGAAACTCTCCTATATGTGCTGCCTTCTCACTTCGCCACTTCCCATTTGATTGAGGCAAACTCTTAAAAATCCAACTGTCTTTAAAAAAACAGTCAGGAAATTAAATTATTATTAAACGGTGTTTGCTGGTTAAAATAATGGGAAGGCTTTTACAAAAATTTACCCATTGCACAGTGAAAAACAGGTGAAAAACCCCTGCTTTTAGCAATGTCGGATAGAATTGAGGAAAAAAGGTTTCCCTGCAGTGCAGGGGTCTCGCTGCCCTCCCACACCCAGAGCCTGGGGATGGCTCTGGTGCCCAGGGGAGAGTTGAGCAGAGTTGGGGAAAACATTGAGGACCATTTTGAGCCAATTGGGAATTTCCAAGCTCTCACATGGGGTCAAAACCTCTGGAATGTTCCTGCCCCTCCTCTGTAAGACTCTGAGAGTCCATGGGATTTAACAGCTGTGACTGTGATCTCCTCCCCAGAGAAAGAACAATATTTTCTTGTCCTCTTTAAAATCTCTGAATTTATGAGCAGTAGTGCAAAGCCCAGGCCATGAAACAAAAAAAACCCTAAAAAATCCCAAACCCAACTCCCCAAAACCCAGGAAATCCAAGTGAAAACCAGAAATGTAACTGTGATGAGCGTGGTTATGTTGCCCAGCTAAAACCCACAAGTTTGTGGGAGTATCTCCAACCTTGGTGCGACATCACCAGAAATCCTGGATAAATATGGGATTAGATTTATGGGGATGTGCATATGTAAAGTCCAACCCTTTGTCACTGAAGTATTAATTTTATTGACCCAGCAGACAGTCAGGTTTTTATTCTATAAATATAGAGATGTAGGCACTTCAAATGTGAGTATCTGACACAAGCCTGGTGACAACGAGCACAGAGCCATTCCAAGGGACGGGAGATCCACGGGAACCCGGCCGCTCTGGAACCTCCCCTGTGGGTCTGCCAGGATGAGCCTGAGCCTGTGGTTTCTCCACCTAAGGAACTAAAATTTTCATCTCTCTTGCAGTTACCCCACTCCAGTTTGGCTTCCTGGAGAAACCTGCGTGCTCCAGCTGGAGCAATGAAGGGATTACAGGAAACCACACGTTAAATAAAATGTTCTTTTAATGATCACCCCCCGAATACCCAAAGGCACCAGTCAACACCGTGGACTAATGACCTACAAATTGGTGGGATTCTTACACATTTGTAGCATTACAATATTTTTTCCACAGCTTCAGATGGCACATTAAGAGGAATATTTCATCTGCAACAGCTTTGTCCTGAACGCCCTTCCATGTGATTAATTTAATAGAAAAAGGATCAAACCAAAGCTGAGCTCGCTGCCCTCCTTTCTCCAGGTATTTCTGCAGCTCATCTTGAATCCACACCTGTGCAACTCCAAATTTATTCCATTTATCACTGTAATTCCTCTAACACCACCCGAATCCCCTCACAGATCCTCCGGCTAACACACGGAGAGGCAACGCTCCCACTGAGGACAATTTGCATTTCTTTTATCCATTGCAAAAACCTCTGTAACGTGTCGAGTATAAAGCTCACAAAATACATCTTAAAGGAACTACCATAAAGTATTTGCTTCAAATAGACCTTTTACAACAAAACACAAAATTCAAAGGACATTTTTTCAGGAAAGCACTTGAAACTGTAACACTTAGGTCCTGACAACATTAGATTACTTTAAGCTGTAAACCCTAAGAAGTTTTGTGATTAAATAAAATCAGCATTACAATTTCCAGCCATTATAATCATTGAACAGATTGTAACAACAATTATATAATTATAATGCAAACATGAAGCTCAGGAGACTGGCACTGAGAAAACTCTCAATTCTTTGTAGATTTAGATCTGCACATGATAAAATCAGTAACAACTGGAGAAGAGGTTCCAATATTTCATCCTACACACCGAGATCAGTGTTTTGCAAGCAGCAGTCAATACACCGTCCCCTTTTTAATATAACTTTACAGAGTCATTATGACCTTGAAAACAAAAACCTCCAGGTCAATTACTGCTGCCAGGTATCAACAGAACATCTGGAAGGAAATAATTAAAACCATCAGGTTTTGTTAATTGCCCATGTAGGTGTAGATACACGAGATTTTATATATGTAAGGTGAAATAAATTACATATATATGCTTACATATACAAAATCACAGCCTCAACCTTCAGAACTGAACTACCTCTAGGTAAGAAATATAAGACCTTTTTCCATAAATTTAAAGGGTTTATTTATACCTGAGAGATTGTTGCATATTGATATCATTGTACCTTTGCCTGTAGGTGCTCCCTTAAGTCCTTCCTCATTCCTGGGATACAAAGCCCATTGCAGCCAGGTGAGTTCTTCCCACCAGCTCCATGGACTTTGGCTGAGCCCTTCCTTACCTAACCTGGATCAACAGAGAGGCGACAGAATTCAATATATGTCTAAATAAAGTTCTGTACAAGTGCACAGGCTGGTTTATACAAATCCACAGCGAGTTCACCACTCCTGATACTTCCACAATATCTGATTTGAAAAGAATTTTAGTCCTTTACCCAATGCATGTTTCTACTTGTTGGTTAGAGAACACCTTAGTGAAGAATTTTTCCGGGTATTGGATCACTGGCCATGCAAGACACGCTGAAAATGCTCCTTCCTGCCTGACCTGTTCCCTGGTTCTTGGGAAGATCAACCCATTTTTCCACCCAGCAACCAAGGAAACCAGGAGTGGAGGAGTAATAAATCAAAGTGGCTACACTACATTAAGGTCACAGGCCAGTGCAGATGGACTGAGACTTTCCAACAAATCTAGAGAGATTAGGGGCCCCATTCCTTCTGAAACTTAAGGCATTTGGATGCCTGATTCCCACAGACTCCCCGGTCCAGCTCTCAGCTCCTCATCCCTGCAGATCCCAAGCAGTAGCAGGGACATGACCCATGTAAGGCTCTTACAGAGTTTCACAGTGCTATTTAACATGGCAAACACCAAACTAAATGTAAAGGTTCCCTTTGTCATCCAGACAGTTCAATTAAAACAGAAATAAAAGGAATCCACCATGTCTCACTTCATTTTGCTCCTGACAGGTGGAATTCCCTAGAAGGGCTTTCACGCAAATATGGTGTTACCATAGCTGATCATGGAGCAATTAGAACTGATGGTTTTTATTAAATATTGTTTAACCAATGGAAAGATCTTAGTGGAAGTGGAATAAAGTGTGCTTTCAGACACCAAATTGAACATACCTGAAAAATCAGCAAAAGTAACAGTACTCTATTCATGAAAGACACCACAAAATGAATCAGCTTCATTAGCAAACCCTTCTTATGTTGCAGAAATACCAATTTTTTGCACTGTATTTTACAGAAACAAAGTTGACTTTAGTGATGATGGTCAGCAAAGCTGTCTTTGAACAATTCTTCATTCAAATGTACAGGAATATAACAGGGGAAAGGGAAGCTACATTTCATTGGCAACTGGACTTAGAAAATTAAGAAATGTTTGATTTAAAACAGCACATTTATGGACCACATTTCTGTGTAAAATAAATCAAACTCTTGTGCCCAAGTAGAAGAAATTCCCAAGGCCTGACAGCTGTTGTAAATGGATGCAATGCAGCCACTGCTTTGGAGCAGGAGGAGATGAGGATGAACAGTGACAGAGACAACACAGAGACACACAAAGTCAACGTAAGAAACTCTACAGCTTGCATTTCCAGTTGGCTGTTCCCATTTTATACCCATACCCCTTCCAAACCTCCTTTTCCCACTAGTCCTTCTTGTTGCATATTCCTTTTCCAATGTTTGGTTTTGGTGACACCACTTTAGATCCATCTGTCTCAAACCTGCTCATCCTGGAGTGAACCCTCCGCCCATCACTGCTACAAACACTCTGCAACCCCAGGGCGTTTCCCTTTCCATGTTTCCCTTTCCACGTTTCCCTTTCCATAATTCAGGAGCTCTCTGGCACCATTTCCAACATTTCATGGAGCAACTGGCACAGGGAGGCACTTATGTGACATGTTTAAAACTTATCTTTGGTAAACACTCACACACACACACAAATGTGTAACTCACGTTTTGCTTCCTGATCGTAAATCCTCATTTGCTACCGGTGGATGTGTGCAGGTATCTAAACACAGACAGGACTTTACCAGTATAAAATAGTTTTTCAAATGCCACTGCCAAGGATTTGTTTTAATTCACCTAAAAATAGCACAGTCCTGGGCTTTTGGAGTTTTTTCCTGACTCTGTTTGTTGCGCATTAAAGCAGCTCTGATCAATAACAAATTAGCAATAGAAAGCGAGCCTGATCTGCTCAATTTTCACCTCCTTTCTCATTCTCTTGCCTTGGCTTTCAAGACCAATTTAATCAGAACAGTTGTATCTCTTACAGCTTTCGTTATCTGTGAGGCAGATCCTGGGCTCTGACTCTGCCTGCCTTGAGCAGCCAAACCTTTCACTGGGATCAGTGGAAATTTTGGATACACAAAACGCTGAGTCTGCTCTTGGTAGGGGCATTTCTCGCTCACCAGTACGAACCAGTACTCTGGGGAGGGGAGTGACCCCGAGCCTCTGACTGACCTGAAGAATGATCCGCAGAGCTCACACCACCAAGAGATGACCCATCAATGTGTATTTTCAAAGGTGCTGCCAATAAATGTTGCTGGAACTGCATGGATAAAACCAAGGGATGATTGACTTTGATGTACCCAGAGCACTGTCCCTTCTAACATCAGGCATTTCTACAGAGAGGTATTTCATTGGCTTCAGTTTTCATTGACACCATTTAAATTTTGCTTAAGAATTTTTTTTTTTTTTTTAGAACCCAGAACTTAGTGCATTTCATTTTTATAAAATTAGAATAATTTATATCCTTCTCTTTTCATTGCAAAAAAATACAGCCCGAACACACATCAAGGTATAAACACTTCACGAATGACAGACGCTTCACTTATTTCACCTGCTTAATGGTGAGTTAGACATTGATCAACCAAACAACTTTGGCAACTTGCACGAAAATATGTCCTTAACTCAAAAGTGCTGATAAAACTCGCTTTAATGAGGCCTTTATTAAGGAGAGAACTGGAAAGAGAGGGGTGGTGAGTGCTTGGAGGTCGGAGCATTCCTACACCATCCCGCTCTGTAGCTGTATGTGGAAAGGGTACGGCTGGTAGAACACAGGGGGTTGTCCATGAGCAATGTAGTAGTTGCTGAAGTTTCTGTCACTGATATAGGGAGCAGGCTGATAGTAGCACGTGACATTGGCCGCGTTCGGGATGATGTTTTGTTCTCCAAGCACTTTTAAAGCCAGAATTGTGATCATGTTGAGGGTTTGCCTTCGCTCGTGTCCCATGAGGCAGACTGTGCTCTTGTTCACCACCCCACGCAGGGTCATCAGGTAGTCGTACTTGCTCTTCTCCTCCCCGATGAAGTGGTTGCGCAGGTAGGACTCGATTTTCCTCTGCTGCTCGGCAACGTCGGGAAAATCAATGAAGAACCTGGAGCACATGTAACGTTCCAGAGATTTAATTTCAGCCTCATCCGCCGGCTTAAAGTCGCGGACCAGGAGGTTGCTGTACTTCAGGAGGCCGCCTCCTCTGATCTCCTCCGGGTTCCGGGTGGAGATCAGTTTGTATTTCAGGTGGTCCATGGCTTGGTTGAAGTCCCCGTACATGCTCTCGGCGATGACAGTGGGGTGACAGTCCTGTGTCAGGGGCCGGTCTGTGGCTCGGTAGACGGCCAGGATGGAGTCCAGGATGATCTGGAACGAGTCCACGCTGAACTCGAACTGCCGCCGGAGCGAGCTGACGAACTTCAGCTCCACGTTCTTGCCACTGTTGTTGGACAGCGAGATGAGGCTCCAGCGGTCGTGGTCGGTGGAGACTTTGACCATCTTCTGCACATAGGCATCCTTCATGGTCTGAGTCGTGATTTTTTGCTTGTTAACACATTTTGGCAAGAAGTCCAATAGGCAATTGAGAACTGCTTCCTTAACGACCTGGAACTCGAGCTCACTGGGAAGTTCCACTCCAAAAATGATGTCCAGGTCCTTGTAACTGGTTCCATTGTGCTTCACCAGGATGTGACTGGCAGTGGAACCGTTCAGGCGGATGTCTCTAACCTGGATCTGCTTCTCAATGAGCTGCTCCTTTACCACATGGATTATATCCTTTGGCTTTACCTCCAGGGTTGGAAAATTTCCTCTCCCATGAATAGGTATAGCCTCAGCCAAAACCTGATCCAGAATTTTAATCTGATCCCAGGTGAGATAACTGAATCTGTGGTCCAAGTCCTCAGTCATTGTGATATCAGTTGGCTAAACAGGGAGAAAGAGGAATTAGAGACAAATGTTAGAACTTCCTGGAATACGAGAGAGGACATTTCACTTGGTTATACCCAACTTCCTCCCTCAGTGTAGTGACAGAGCTGTTCATTTTACTGAGACACAACCCCAGTTAACGGTCTGAGTCAACCACTGCACTTGTTGCAGGCTTTTAATTGAATTTTAATGTAGTCAGGTTTTAATCCTGCTGAGAAGCTATCACGTTATTGTATAACCCATGACTCAAAGTAAATGCAGCAAACCATACAGACCCAGTTTAAAACTACTCAAAGGTTAATAACATGAAATACTTCACGGTTCTAATGAAATTCCAAATAAATTTCACTGTGAAGAACTAAAACGAGCAAAATGAGCAAATTTGTTCTTTCTGTCCTGCCTAGATATCTCCCTTGATCTTCAGTGACTTGAATACTTAAAAGTGCTAAAAGACCAGGAAGTTTTTTTGTGAAAACCAGGAATGATGCAACCTGCTCCCTGTTTATTCAGCCATATGCCTTGGATGAACTTTGGTCTCCGTGGCTCATCTAAACACACGCATCCTTTAATATCCCTTGTGGTTTAAGGACTGGATGTCTGATAACTGTTAAGCTGTTTCCACGATGTTTCTGAGGAAAATATTTCCCTTCTAAGCCATTAACCATGTTTTATATTCATGTATCAATGCTCCAAGTTGTGGTTTGCAGATCTGGTGAGACAACCCCTTCCAGTCTTGTGGAGAAAGAACCTCAAGAGAGCCTGTAAAGAAGCACCTATAGAATACATGGGATAAAGCTCAGATGTGGGAACTTCTCAGTTTAAAATGGTGTCTTGCCTTCATAACATCACATCTAGCAAGGAGATGGGAAACTCAGGTGGTGTCCAGGTGGGATGTGAACGCGCTCAGTGAGGCACCAGCCGGGTGGAAGAAGTGCCTTTGGGAATCTGCCAGCACCCAGAACCTGCTACCGAAACACCCCCGAGTGTTTCTGCAGCCAGATGGCTCAAACATATTCTTTCAGCCAAAGCTCAAGAATAAAAATAAAATAAAACCATACTAAGTAATAACACTACTGAAAAGTCCCCACTGTTTTTCTTAACCAGTAGTGACTCCATATGTACGTTGTCATACATTCCCCTTCCCTCGCCTTCAGATTCCATGCTTTGGAATATTTTAGTAATTTCAAGTAACTTGTGAGCTGCCAAATGGCTTCGAATATGGCAGAGCTCTAGTCCATATACTTCTGCTAGAATTTCAGCTCCCATTAAGCTGATCAGGAGCATATGTAATTCCAAGCACCTTCCTGGCCTCATGACAAAGAACAGGACTAACCAGATGTTTGAAGTTGAAGGAATGTTTTAAAAGTTGGCTAAAGCAGGACTGAAGTTGGGAATTTAATTGACAGTGTGAAGGTCTTGGAATTGGTCCCAAAGGTCTGGCACAACCACGTAGCTGCTGGCATCGTGTACATAGTGCATAATTCCACATACATAACAGGTATGTTTTCAGGTGCATTCAGAAATATCCACGTTTTTCCTGCAGGCATTTAGAGGACACTACATTTGAGCTGAAAAGGAGAGAAATTGCCATCCACAGCACTGCCAATTTAACATGCTAATGATTTCACCATTAAATACTCATTAGAATTCCATGTTTATTCCTTTAAAACTATTGCTAAGCATCCTTCAGAGCCTTTATGACAACTCAGTACAAGTTTATCCTAAAAACCAGCTGTTACAGAAATTCTGGAAGTGGGACAACCTTGGGTGGAGGCAGGTTGGAAGGAGAGGGTTTTGTTCAAATGTTTTTGCTGCCATGTTGTCACCTGAGTCATTCACAGAATCACAGAATTAAGGTTGGAAAACTTAACTTCCAAGATCATCAAGATCAGCTTTTTATACGTCAGATTACGGTGGACCAGCCCCAGTGATCCCCTAGCAAACTTAGAATTGTCAGAATTGTTGTCTAAGCAGCAGTTTTTATTATGGCATTTGTCTGATATTGCAAAACTTTGACCTTTTTGAGGCTGATGCTGCGATGTAAAAAAAAGGGGGAGTACAAAAGGGAATGTTGAAATTCAATCCCCTTTTAGCAGAGGGACCCTCTTCAAACACCTAGAAAGTCAGAAGATGGACGTATCCCTAAATAAGCTTAGAAATCCTTCCTTTATTGCTACATGTTTTTAGGTATTTCAGATGTTATTCCAATATACTGAGGTTTGAAACTGAGAGGAGAAGGTAATGTCAGTAAATCTCTCTTTTGTGTTGAAGAGTCGTCCCTCAAAATGTCATTTCTCTGAAGTGATTCCTGGAGAATCTGGGGAGGCTTTGGGAGCTCAGTGTCTCACCATTAATGTTTTATAATAAATATTAAAGAATTCTGTGCTGAAATAACACCTTCAGCTTTGACAAGTGAGGAAAATGTACTAGGAAAAAACTCCAGGAATTCAGTTTTCAAAAATATAATTAATTTGCAGGTAAACCGAAAAAAACAGTAGTAGTAGTAGTAGTAGTAGTAGTAGTAGTAGTAGTATTTATTATTTACTAATTTGCTACCAGTTTGCAACCCAATACTTTAACCCTGCACTCTCCTAGAAGGATTTTCTCTTGTTCTTTTCCCCAGTCTTGTCTGGCAACAAGAACAATTTCTAGGCACTTTTATAGTCCTTAGGAACCTGATTTCTCAAAGCAGGGGCAAATTTATTTACTGAGGTGCTCAGGTTAATGCCAGGAGTTATTATTAATGTAATTAACCTCAGTTGGAATACATCAGCAGCAACATTGAGGTGGTAATTAGTCAAAGTGTTGTGTAAAACAAGAGATCCTGGGATGAAGGGAAAGAAACTCCCCGCACGTGACCACAGCACTCAGATGAAGCCAAGCACAAGTGAGTACTGAGCTGGTTAATGGGAAAAGAGGCTGGAAAATCACTTTATTCCTTGGAAACTGGTGCTGTTCGCAATGGAGGGTGATCAGTTTACATGGGAGGGGAGTGATAGGACAGGGGAATGGTTTTAAAGTAAAAGAGGGGAGGTTTAGATTAAACTGGGGAGAAATTCCTCCCTGTGAGGGTGATGAGGCCCTGGCACAGGTTTCAGAGAAGCTGTGGCTGCCCCAGGATCCCTGGAAGTGTCCAAGGCCAGGTTGGACAGGGCTTGGAGCAACCTGGGATAGTGGAAGTGGAACTGGAAGCAGGTGACTGGAAGGTCCCTTCCAACCAAACCATCCTGGGATTCCGTGATCCCTGGATGCAGATACACCTCACCTCAGTGGCACTCCCAATCCCAGCCTTCCCTAACATTTCCACACCAGAACACCCCAAAGCATCTCATGTGTTCCACATTCAGGGTTTTCTTGTCCTAAAGTCTGCACGTGGGCAAATGGAAGCTGCACAAACATCACCACCATGGCAGTGAAATTCAAAAGAGGATGTTTTTTTCCACACTTCATCAATATTTGTAATTTACTGAGATTCTCTCCTAGTGATTTCTCTTACGTTGTTTCGTTTATGGGATTTAAAATGTTACCATAAACTGCAACAGACCCTGAATCCCACCTGATTAAAGATCGCCGCCAGATAAAATGATGAGGAAAAGCAGTTTTCAGGGTGTTTTCTTTTACATACATTGGCTAGAGAAGCACAGAATAAGATGGATCAGACCCAGTCAAGTTTTGTGATATATTATCCTTATTATAAGGTTAGAAAAATATTTCCCTGGCTCAACTTCCAACTTGTCCTTGAGTGGTCACCTTCAGCTGATAAAGTGGTCACAATGTGGAAAAATGTTTGGATACTGTTGGATCATTAAACATAATATTGTTAAATTTTATCATTTATTTTCCTATTGAAATTAGAGGCTCTAATTTTCTTTTTGGACCAAGCAGCTCTGAGTTTGGGCTTATGATGATGCTAAAATGTTTCATTAACCACCTCTTAGCACTCCACCGTGCATGAGCTTCATCAAAAAAATCCAAGCAGATCTGGCTTTACATCTGAATGAAGCAAATCTGCCGTGCTAATGACAGCTTTCATGTTCCCCACAACTTTCATAGAAACAGATACTTACAGTCTAGAGAACAGACTCATCAAATTTAGCTTGTATTTTACTGATAAACTGTTTAGATTGTCTTTTTATATATTCCATAATGTTGATTCAGTGTGTTTTCAAAGGGTTTGCCATGTGCTGGCATTTTCAGGCAGGATACAGCTGAAATAGGTTTCGTGCAGCTGTGGCAGCTCCATCCTCTTCCCTTTGCTTCTATCTGCTCCCATGTTTTTCTGTTTACAATAAAGGTTGGGAATACTTAAATGCTCCAATTCTTTCTACTTTGCACTTGAAATTGGTTGTGCAGGGACCTTTCACAGATCACAGAATTCCAGAATCAGTGAGGTGGGAAAAGCCCTCCAAGACCATCGAGTCCAACCAGTGCCCCATCCCCACCTTGTCACCAGCCCAGAGCACTGAGTGCCACATCCAGTCCTTCCCTGGACACCTCCAAGGACAGGGACTCCCCCACCTCCCTGGGCAGCCCCTGCCAACGCCTGACCACCCCTTCCATGAAGAAATTCCTGCTGCTGTCCAACCTGCACCTCCCCTGGCACAGCCTGAGGCTGTTTCCCCTCATCCTATCCCTTGTTCCCTGGGAGAAGAGGCTAAAAACGAGATGTAGCAAAATGTCTTGGGAGTTGCTGTGGTGTCCTTGTTTTGGGGGATCACTCCAGAAATACCCACAGAAACTCTGCCATTCCTCACATCTCTGCACTGGTTTTCCTGTTTACACATGATGTACATCACTAATGATTTCCATGATCTCCTGCTAAAGCTTTATTTTAATTCAAAGATCCATTTCTCCATTAAGCTGGGCATTTGGAAGTATTTTGCTCACTTACTTCAGGACTGCAGCTGGCATAAGCTCCACAGGCAAGAATGTCAAACGTGGAGGGACTTCCAGTCGTAATTTAAACCCAGACGAGACAAGGAGAAGCAGTAAAGCATCTGGGGAACCTAAATGGGGACATATTTAAACTGGTTTGACAGTGTTTTCCATGAGTTTTTCCTTCCATTAATGTTAATGCACGCGGTGGAGGCAGTGTTTATTTATCCTGTTATCAAGAGATAACGCATGAATTGCCATCAGTTTTCAGTCCAGTTACCATCGAGTTTCCCTGGGATAACAAATGATATCAGCTCTTCCCTGGCAGATAAGGTTGCAAGGTGGGCAAAATGCACTGCAAAGCAGTTGGCTTGGGCGGTGCCACAGAATGTCACCTTCAAGGGCACAAAAAGTAAACACAAGAGACTTTATCCACAAAAATGTGTCCTACTTTTTTCACCCAACCCAAGGAACATGGATAATGGCTTTAAGGGAAAGAGGGCAGGGTTAGATGGGATATTGGGAAGGAATCCTTCCCTGTGAGGGTGGGGAGGTCCTGGCACAGGGTGCCCAGAGAAGCTGTGGCTGCCCCTGGATCCCTGGAAGTGTCCAAGGCCAGGCTGGACGAGGTTTGGAGCATCCTGAACTACGGCTGTTTCCCTGCCCATGGAACAAGATGGGACGTAAGGGCCCTTCCAACCCAAACCATCCTGGGCTTCTATTTGTACTGGAATGTTCCACGATATTGGCTCGATGAGCTGGGAGTTCTCAGGAGGCACAAAATGAGGAGTTTAATTTGGGCACCCAGTATGAAATCATAATCCATATTCTGCCATGCTGGATATTTGGGGCTTTTTGGATGTCCCATTTTTCCATCATGACTCATGGTACACTCATTCTTAGCCAGATGGGGATGCCCTCACAGGGCAACATTTTCAAGGGCTGATTTATTATGACCTGATAACACATGAGGCTCCATCTCACAGGGCCTCCAGTCCAAACCAACCAAGCAGTGTATAAAACATGAGGCCACCAGTATCTCAATTGCTCTAAAATACTTCAGTAACTTTTAAAAAACAGCTGTCATATGCAATATTTGGTCTATTTGGGGCTGTGGTCATCCCTGGGAAGTTCTTGCTTTAGGAAAAGATTATTTGTACTACCAAACACATACTATGGACTAAGTCCTGAATAATATTCCCAGCAAAGATGCAAAATCCCACGGACTCACCGTGGCAGGACGACTGGAAGCGTGTATTCCAGCGGAGTTAATAGGATGAGTCACTGGATCATTTGGTAGAAATATGAATTGTCATCTTGTCACTGACAGAAACACGAAGCTCCCCGGGAAAGCTGCAGGAAATAAAACCCAACAAACAACCATATTCATTTGGAGATCAATGTTAACCACCAGTCACCTGCTGGACATAATAAATGATGCATTACAGCCTGGCAGTCCTGCAGGTATAACAACAGCCTTTGAAGTTGGAAATTATAAGGTAAAAGTAGTGGAAAAAGCACCAAAGTGCTTATAAAAACTCTGGGTTTCAGGTCATACTTAATCCTCTGCAAGGATATTAACAAACTTGCCATTTTCCCTACGGGATTTTGAGTGGGAATTTAATATTATTAATAGACATGCAAATTAGCAGGGACGTAGTAGAATCATATAAAATTTAGAATGAATAATAACTCAGCAGAATGAAGTATTATGAATTGTGTAGTGGCTTTAGGTCCTTTCTATCAGAGTGTGCAGCTGACAGGAAGGTCTTGTTTCCCAGCACGTGAGGCTGTTGGTTCATTTACAGTAAGCCCAGGATCCTGTTGCTGGAATTTCCATGTTCATTGACTGGCTGTGCTGGAATGAAATATTTCTGTAAATATTCATCTGCTGTCATAAAGGCACTTCCTTATATTTGCTTCTCATTTCAAACATGTGCTGACAGTCCATATTCTCAGGTTTTCCTTCCAAGACCTCCCATTCCAGCACCCCATCCTGCAAAGTTCACAACACCCACTCAAGTTCCCTGACTATCCTAAGCAGGGCCTGTCCACTGGATGGTTTGATATCCACAGGAATTTACTCCTCGTTGAGTTGTGTTCCATAATCTCAGCTTTTATGCTCAAATTATATATGGTTCTTAGTAAAGATAATTTTGCAGGTATGATTTAAGTGTAAATATCCGCATAACCTGCAGGAGAAGCTGAAATTATAGCCCAAGGAGGTATGGACTGTGTTATTCGTTTTTTAGGAATAAAATGGATTTTTCCTCCATGCTACAGCAGGCAGATTTTTATCCCTGAAAATGCCATTTTAGTGCTGCCAGAAGCACAGCACTTGCTTTGCTCACCCTGTGAGGACCTGTCTGCTGTGCCAGGGCCTGTCTGCAGCTTTCGTTTGCTTTCCAGCTCCTGATGGGCTACTAATTAGCTGGATGCATGTTCCTGACCTGCCCCCAACCCATGCACTGACGGCTCACGTTGGCAGCTGGAATAAAGGGTTAAGTCTGGCAAGGGCTGAGCTCTGCTCTGAGCCTGGCAGTGAGCAGCCAGTTAGGCCCTGATGGCAAAGGAAAGAGTTCTGGGCTGCTCAGATAAAAGACTCTCAGCATGTGGAGTCTGGAAAAGTCAGACAAATCAGTCACTTTGCATAAAAATATAAACTTCTTTTTAACATTGAAATACTGTTATTTCTTTCTGTGCAAGGATGGAAGGTTTAATGGATATATGATATCCATTAATGGATGTATCACCATGATAGAACAGATTAACAGTGGAGCAGAATTTATGGCTTCCCCAGGTGATATTTAGGGGAAGAAGAGAGAGACCTTTATAGCATTTTTTTGTAGAAGAGGCATTATTATATAATGCGCTCAGAGAAGCAGCAGCTGAGATTGATGAGCTGCTTTGCCTACTGGGACATTATTCCCAACAGCTGCCTTTTATTGGCTCAGTGACTGCAGAAAAAAGCATCATTTCCTTACTCTACGCTCAGGGTTCCCAGGATTTTTTCAGCTGAAGGAGAAACAAAAATAAAAACGATTATGTCAACAATTACCCTGTGTTTTAAAGAGAGTATTTCCCTGCTCCTGAACGCGGGATGAGAATCATGGTGACATGCACCAACAAACCCATTCCCAAGCCTTTTCTCCTGGTGTCTGTGCCTAAGGAGCACAGGACTATCCTGAGATCCAGCAGGGTCTGGGAGATGACATGGGGTTCTGTGTCCTGGATTTCCCTCTGTCCCACAATCTCCCAGCTAGTCACTCCTTTGGGTGTCCCCACTCCCAGGTCCCACTCTGAGGAATAAACTCTCAAACCTTCCAGGTTTCCATGTCTCCCATGAGCTTTGGTGGACGTGGAGGTTGCTCAGACACCTCATGAGCTCTCCCAGGGCATTTCAAGGTGATGCCTCTCAAAGTGGCAGCAACAATATCCAAGGATCCAAGAGATTCCTTCCTCCCCCTCTGTGCTGCAGCTTCCCCTGACTGCTCTGCTCAGCTCCTCAGACTAATCCCAAAATCTATTTACTCACTCGAGATCCCAGTGACTCAATCCAAAGCTCACTTATCAAAAACTCTCATTATTATGACTAAACTGCAGCAAAAGCAGGCAAGGTAAAAATTGAAACAATCTTTCTTTTCCATCTATTAACCATCTTCATAATCATCTCTCCTCTTCAAATGCCAGAGGAAGAGGGATGAGCGATGCCATGTGCCACTGCAGCCCTAATGCTGGGCTGCTTTCAGGGTAAAAAGGGCATTACAAAGTCAAGGCTCTCCTCAGGAACTCTCCAGAACCACGCTCCCCTCATCTACACCAAAGGACAAGCACCAAATATCCCCAAGAACTGCCCTGATCACTAAACGTGAGAGGATCCTCCAGGATCACATTTCTGTCTGTTTTGAGAGGGTTCCAACACAACCACATCCACGGAACGGATTTCTCTTTTCTGACCGATCATACCCAAAACCCCTTGCGGGAAGCTGCAATGAGTTCCTTCAGTCAGTGCAGTGTGGGGGTTTTCCCCTCTAAATCAGTAATGAGCCACTGGGGTATCGAGGGTGGGTTTTGATGGTTCATCCGGAGTGGATTTGGAGTTTTCCTTGGGAGGAGCCTGAAGGCTGAGAGAAATGCACCCCGAAGGCCTCTCTGCATCACCTGTGCTCTGCTCTGCACATGTTAGAAAAGTGTTTCTGTTAAACAATTCTTCTGTTCCACTCCAGGAGTATTTTCATTTCATGGCAGAAGCTGTGAGCTCCAGGCCCAGGCTCCAGGTTGATTTGTGCAGTAGTTTAGGATCCCTCCAAATAAAGGCTCTTCCCGACTGCTACAGCAAGGGGGGAGTTTAAATTGAATTGGGAAAACTTCAGTGTCCTGGAGCAGGCGGGGCTGGCACCTCCACAGGAATGTGTCTCACAAGCTACTCAAAGGTTACTGTGTCTTCCACTGTTTAATTATGTTACTATTTGTGTTTACAATGTTCATATAGAATTCATATTTTTATGAATTAATTTCCATACTTATATTAGAAAGTTACTCTCTGAATACAAAACACAGCAGTGGGATTTCATTTTAATGCCATTTTCCCAATTTTATGAGTTATACTGTAAAAGTGGGGGAAAAGAAATGAATTATTCATTATCTTCAAAGTATTTGCTGCACAAGAGTTTATGTTTAATTTTGCATCAGTAACAGCCTAGATTCCCCTAGAAAATAGTTTTTTGGTAAGTGAAATGTTTTCTAGAGTTTTCAGTTTAAAAATCTGCATAACTCTAGTCAAACTACAGCAGGAAAAAGGATTCTGGCTGCACCATCAGAGCAGGGAACTGCTCCTCTTTTGTGGTGAAGGCAGCATGAAATCTCTGTTGACATTATTACTAAGAGGCAGAGAGGAGATAAAGTGATGATTAAACCCAAGAAAAAGGCCCGGGCCCTGCAGCACAGCTGTGCATTCGTGACTTTTCCATCACTATCAATAATTCATAATGACCATCATGCGCCTGACGACACCAAGTTGGGGAGAAAGACTGAGTCAAGCTTTCACCAAATGTGCAAAAACATCCAACCTGACATCGGATGTCAGGGCGACAGGACCTGCTGGATAAGCAAAGATCCAGCAGAAAGGGTAATGGAGAAGAAAATCGGCTGATGTGGACATAAATCAACATCTGCTGTACCCGTTCGTGGTGTTTCATGGAGGAAAACCCTCCTTTTGGTGATACACACTGAGAGAAACAGTTTTTAGAGCTTCTAAAATAACTTGGCTAGAAAAGAACTGAAATGGTGGTTTACCTGTGAGCAATTCTGCAACGTGAAGGAATCACGCTCAATATTATGCTCCAATTTCGCAGCTGGGTTCTCCCCTGCTGTACCACACTAACTCAGCATGGCCATAGGCAATGGCACATTGTTGATTCCCTGGGACATCCCAGATTCCCTACTGATACTTTGAATAATTATTTTTGCATGAAGATGATGGTGGCAAAGGGAAAAAGCCAGACTGCAATTCTCAAAATATTTCTATTTTTTTAATGTTTGAATCCAAATGGCATAAATTCATAGAATCGTGGAATAGTGTGGGTCGGGAAAGACCTTAAAGCCCATCCAGTGCCACCCCTGCCATGGGCAGGGACACCTTCCACTAGCCCAGGTTGCTCCAAGCCCGTCCAACCTGGCCTTGGACACTTCCAGGGATGGGGCAGCCACAGCTTCTCTGGGCACCCTGTGCCAGGGCCTCCCCACCCTCCCAGGAAACAATTCCTTCCATATATTGAAGTTAAATCTCCCATCTTTCAGTTTGAAATTACTACTCCCTGTCCCACCACTACAGTTCCTGATAAAGGAATTGACTGAATAACAATTCAAATCAGCAGGAATTGCTCTGGTGTAGATGGGAGCAGAATTGGCCTGGTCTGTTCATGGCTGAGCATCTGTAAGATAAACCCTGAGCTCGCTTCCACTCTCCATGGACCATCCCTCACTCCATACTTTGATGATGAAATTTGACTTGGAATTTGCCTCCAAATCCTCTAACTGTTCATTGACTTTCACCATTAAAACCAGTGGGTTAAACATAGACATGTAAGAGATATATGGCATGGAAGACATAACTGTTTTAAATCCATTTAAAAAAATCTATCCCCATATGCAGAGACCATCAAGGTACTGAGAACTCAATAAACACTGTCAGCAACCTCAGGATGACCCACCAAGGGCTTCTCAACACAAATGAGAGAGGGAAAGCAGAGCACAAGGTACCAAGATTTCACCCCCTGCTATGGCCAAGCACAGATGGCACAGCCCAAACCCCTCCTGCAGTCTGATCATCAGAGCCCAGAACCAGGAAAGCCATGAAACCACTCTGGATTAGAAGTGTTTTGAAAACATGGGTAGAATTTAATTCCTTCAAGCAGTGTTAATTAATGAATTAATTTCCACTGCCAGCCTAAATGCTGCTTAATTGACTCTCCAAAATAACTCAGTCTCAATGTGATCTTTCAAGGAACTTGGTCTACTTCTGTCTCCCTGATTTATAGTCAATTCATAAATTATGGGACTCTACCATGTCAGCAGTTACTCCTGAGCTTGAGCAGGAGTTCAAGCCCTGATCTGCAGGGCAGGAATTTAGGGTCAGGCTTTTGCTCTCAAGGGTCGACATGTCTCTGTGTGGCAGCTGAATCATTCTAGAGCACGCAGTCCTTACACAGCCCTGTGTGTCTGGTGCCTAATGAGGCAACAAAACTAAATTTACTGTAAAGTTATGCCTGGGATGCACAACTGGGCAGGGTGGGTGTGCAGGCAGCACTGCCCCGAGGTCAAAGGTCTGCAGCACTGCAAATTAAAGGAATTACTGGTGCTCCCTTTGAACTAAGCTGTGGGAATGCCAGAGGGATAAGACACAAGGAACAGAAGGTATAATGCAGACAGCTATTCTCCCTCCACGCATCAAGCCCGTATTCCCGAGTCCTGGATGCTGCAGGCACAGCACATAGAGGATGAAAGGGCACAGGGATTGTTTTTAACATTTCTGAATGGGACAGACACATCACATCTGCGTCTAGAGCTTAACGAGAAGTCAGGAGCACGAAGTATGGGAGAGTCCCTGCTCTGGAGTCACTGTCATTTATTACTCATCCCTCGGCCTTTAGCAGAGAATTCGGCACATCCCCATTCATTCCCACCTGGCTGCTTTTCATGGGAGGCACGAACAGGCTGTTACTGTTAAGGGAGCACACGGAACACAACGTGTGTGAGCCTGCAGATCCCACCCTCCTCTTTCCGAGGGAACAATTAATGTTATTACAGATTCGCCGCGGCTTAAAGATGTATCAGAGATGCCTGTGGGAGAAGGCAGGGAGCATAGGAGAGTGATTCCTGGCTGGGAAGACACAGAATTCCAGCCCCAAGTTGCTGGAAAGCAGTTTTGCTTTGCATGCAGGCACTTCCGAATAGTTTAGGGCACAGAATCGCAGCTTGCTGTCACTGTCACTTCACTGTCACTGTCACCTCCAGGCTGTGACCTCCCCCAAAACACGGATGGTCCTTGCAGAATACACAGAAAAGGCCTCAGCTACCAGGGCTGTCACCATCTAAGTGGGATGACAGGGCTTCCAACAGCGAGTAAGGAATGCCACGCTCCCACTACTGCTACTATGAATGTGGCGAGGCAGGGCTTGCCCAAATCCAGGGAGCTTTTAGGATTCATGCAAAGGAACGCCCGTAGTGAGACGCAGCTCACGTGCAGCCAGACACACACAGCCCCCTCCAGCACCGCCGCGCCGCCAAACCGCCCTTTTTACAAGTTCATCCCTAAAGTTTCCAAGGAAAACGCCTTACGGAGAGAGAAGGAAAAGGCCCGAGCCGAGCGCTCCGGGCTTGCCCAAGTTTCTTAACCGAGCCCAACCGCTCCCGCAACGGCCCCGCCCGGCCCAACCCCGCGGGCACCCGCGACCCGCCGGCCCTGCGGGCTGGGCGCTGTGGGAACACTCACTCGCCATGCGGGGGACACCCATTCACCGAGCGGCTGTGGGGGACACTCACTCACCGAGCGGCTGCGGGAACACTCAATCACCAAGGGGCTGCGGGGGACACGCTCCGTGCGGGTATGGGGACACTCAGTCCCCGTACGGGTGCGGGGACTCTCACGCACCGAGCGGGTGTGGGGACACTCACTCCCCGTGTGGGGGACACGCACCGAGCGGGTGGGGGGACACTCACTCCCCGTGTGGGGACATTCACCGAGCGGGTGTAAGGGACACTCACCGTGCAGCCGCCCCGTGTGGTGCCCGCGCCGCGCCGGGGCCGCCGCTGTCCGCGGCCGCGCTGGTGCTGAAGGGGCCGCCCCGCCCCGCGCCCGCCCCCGCCCGCCCCCGCGGAGCGCAGCGCGGCCGCCATGGCAACGCCGCTGAGGGGGCCGCGCCCGCCGCCGCCCGGCCGGGCCCGCCGGCACCGCCGGCTCCCCCGGCACAGTCGGGACCCCCGGCACCACTGTCACAGCCGGGACCCCCGGCACACCCGCAGCCCCGGCTCGGAGGGTCCGCACACCGGCACCGCGGCCGTGCTCTGCCCCGCGGTCACGCCGAGAGGACACGGCCACCGTCGCCTCGTCCACCTCCCCTGCCACACAGTGGAGGGCATAGAACTGTGGACGCATGGAATCAAGGGATCATAAAATCAGGGAATTGTTTTGGTTGGAAAAGCCCCCTAAGGCCACTGAGAGACCTCAGCGCTGCCAAACCCACCGCTAACCTGTGTCCCCAAGTGCCACATCTACATGGCTGCTAAATCCCTCGAGGGATGGGGACTGAGCTCCAGGAGCCCTTGGACACCGCTCTCAGGCACAGGGTTGGATTGTTGGGATGTCTGTGCAGCGCCAGGAGCTGGACTTGATGATCTTGATGGGTCCCTTCCAACTCAGCATATTCTATGGTTCTGTGATTCCACCACTGCCCTGGGCAGTCCATTTCAGTGCTTTAAGAATCCCTTCCATGAAGAATTTTTTCCTAATATCCAACCTGACCCTCCCCTGGTGCAACGTGAGGTCCTGTCAGCCCGTGGAAAGAAGGTCCCACTGACTTGGTGGCAAACATTTTTATCCTGGTGAGTCAGTTCTCAGATCACTAAACCCAAGAAAAGTGAGAACTAAACTTGTTTGGTTTCAAGGTCCTTCCTGCACAAACAGTCTGTGGGTTTGGCCTCACTATTTCATAAAATCCTGGAACAGTTTGGGTTGGAAGGGACTTTAAAGACCATCGTCCTACTCCCTGCCATGGACAGGGACACCTCCCACCATCCCAGGTTGCTCCAAGCCCTGTCCGGCCTGGCCTTGGACGCTTCCAGGGATCCAGGGGCAGCCACAGCTTCTCTGGGCAGGACACATGCACAGGATGTAATTGCCAAGGAAATCTAAGGAAACCTACATTTCAGAAGCACAAATAGAAGGATTAAAATGATTGAGGGGAAATCAGTGATGTGAGCACCAGCACCTGCAGTTTGGCCACTCAATCCCCCAATTTCTGCCTCACCTGCAGCTCCAACCTTTTCCAGAGTGGAAAAGTGCTTGGCTGCTGTGTGATCCTCAGCTCTGGAACCAGGATATCTCCTCCAGCGTGGCCCTGCTCAGAGATGGTCCCGCTGTAAACATTCCATAAGCTCTTCCCTGTACAAGGCATGATGTCACAGGCTCAGTTCAGCTCTAAAGACCCAATTTAGAAACCAGGCTTTTCAATGTGAGCTTCTAAAATTTATTATCTTTGATCAGTTACTTTACTGGATGAATGGGATAAAACCTGGCATGGGATGAGGTTATGGCATTTGTGCCATTTTTGGTAATTTCCATTCCACTGTGACACTGAATACCTTTACTGCTGTACAAGGTTTAAGTTTGCTTAGACACAGACCTAAAATGAGAGATAATTTCCTTAACTGTTCTGAGAAAATATGCCAAATGGGTAAGCCATGATTAGTATTGAAAAAAGTGCAGATTTAGTAGTACAGTGACTCATAACAATGAGCAAAAAAAAAGGTCATGAAAGTATTTTAAACTGCATTTTATCATAGGGAAATAAAAAATCGCCTTAAATAGCCGTGTCTGTACTTGACCTTCCAGCACCCAGGTACTTCTAGGCTGGCTCTTGGGTATTACGCCAAAGCAGGATTTTAACCTTTTCTCCTAAAAGAATCCACAGCAAGGAAATACGACCCTTGCTGAACATAAAAATCCCCAGACCAGCTGTTATTCTTTAGGGCCCTTAAAAACATCTTTCCTCTTGGGAACAGTTTTATGATGGAGCAATTGCAGCGATTACAAAGCACTTGAAAATTAAAGAATCCCACTCCTGAGATGACTTCATTTTATGTCATCAAGTTCGTTTATAATATTTTATATTCCTAGCTCTGAAAAGCATTTATATTTAAATTACTTTATATTATTATACTAGTTTATTATTTCTTTTCTTTGTTCATTATTATTATATTAATTTCTATTCCTAGTTCACAAGTTAGGGAAAAGAGGTGAGGAGACATTTGAAAGCCTCATAAATTCCAAGCACAAACCAAGTATTGGCCCCCCAAAAGTCTCTTTTCCAGTTGCCTGGTCCTGGGCCATCAGAGCCAAGCTGGAGGGAGCCCAGTGGCCCTGGACAGGCAGCATTGCTGGAGAGAGGAACACGATGGGAGCTGCACACTCAGCCTGTGTCAAGATGAAGCCCATGGCTTGCCCAGCCATTGTATGTAGCTATTGAGTGATTAATTGGGCAAATTAATTAGTTAATAGTCCTCCTGCACTTGGAAAACAGTGAATTACTTAGGAAAAGATACATATCTTTCCTTTTTTTTTCACTTTTATCACTAGGAAGTTGCAGCACTGTGGCAGGGCTGGGCAAGGGAACAGTGTTCAGTACACCGAGAAAAGCTCATGTTCAATGGGTGATGAACCCAGTTTAATGTCAGGCAGGGAGAGCTGGATTCTCTTGGAATTATGCCTTTGCCTCTTTGCACATTTTCAGGGAGGCAGATGTAAAAATGTGCCATGGTGATGTCAGCAGGCTGCTGGGACTGGCCACAGGCAGGCAGGTCAGGAACGCCACCGCAGGGCTGGCAGCACCACGTTCTCCATATGGAAAAGTGGCAGGAGACTGGGTGAAGGACAAGGATATCTGTCTGATGACACCCCAGGGCCACTGAGGTTGCTGGGACTTCTGCTCCTGAGTTCAGTAAAGCCAGGATTTCACCCAGCTCCCTTTGTTTGGTTTGGAAATGAGGATTTTAAAGGCCGCCCCTGAGGCCAGGTCTCCTGTGCTGATGTACAAGAAACACTCCCTAAACCTGGACACTTGCTGTCTCCTCCTGCTTTGGCCCTAATTCCAGAAAGCACTTAATATACCCATAAATACATTTCTCACCGGCAAAGCTCTTGAGCAAACACCTCGTTTAAAGATTTGCTTATCTCTAATTCCTTGGTGAAGAAGTAAGGTATTACTCCAAAGGAGTAAAAAGGGATAATCGAGCTGTAAATCCTCACAGTTTCTATCATTTAGAACCAGAGCTTAGTCATCTTTTGACCAGTGACGCACAGCACTGATTTCTTGCTGAATAAAATTGTAGAAGCACAGCCAGTTTTTCACAGAGCTTGGAACCGTGCCCTTTTTGGGGTTTTATGAATGCAGAGCTCAAGGTCCATAGTATGCCATGGATAACCTAATGCAAGGTCATGTTTTGCTGGAATAACAGCGCCTAAATCCTCCACAGCAACGATGGGGTCCAGCCCTACGTGGAGATTTTATCAAATTTCACAGGGATTTGGCTGTGCAGAACAAGTTCAAACTGTGAGAGCAATAAAGGCAGTTGTAAAACGTTGAGGATTGGAACTGTAAAGGTCAGAGCCTGATCTGCACTCCCCCAGTTCTCACATGTATTTAGATCTGAGATACCTTGTGCATTTAGCTCGGCGCTCTGCAGTTCAGCAAGGTGGAAGGAAATAATCTTTACCTTTGGAAAATTCCATCACAGGGCTATGTTCTCCTTCTAAAATTCCAGAATTTCATGTAATAAATGATGCATATTCTGTCTCAAAGCAAATCACCTCAGAAAAAACATTCCTCATGGCCTTAACTTTAGGTACATGCTTCTGAACCAACATGGGGGTGGGTAAACGTGCATTTCCCAGGTGAACTGGACATTCACTTTTACACACATACACACACAAAGAGAACAGAACCACGAGAAATTTTCCTTTCCAGCTTGCCAGGGTGAAGCCACATTGCACATAGGACTCTCAGAGCACTGTAAACTCTTTCTCTCATCCCCAAGCACCTTGCATTGAACACTCGGCCAGGATTTGGAAGGAATTTATTTCAATTTAGTAGCCACTGAGTGAAAGTACTGAGAGCTCCTTGCTGTGCACATTGCTCTTAAAGAAAGACCAAGAAGTCCATTGAGGTCAGGGGTTTTATAGCTCCCGCTCCCTTTTATGGAGTTTTACTCTTAAATGGGAGGAGACTTGTTCAGTTTTTGTATTGCCTAAACCTAGAAGTGGAGAATATTTTGATTCATCTAAAGAAACTCTCTGAAGGCCATCAATGCTCAGAATGAAAATGAATCAAAACAATCAACCCCCTGAGATTAGTCAGAATTAGCTCTTTTCCTGTACTGGTCTGTATGAAATAATTTCTTGACCTTTGACCAGGGAGGAAAAAGTTAAAAAGCACAAAATAAGCTATAAAAATGACCATTAAAAATTTCCTCAGGAAATCTATTTAAATGCTGATGTCATTTTCTCCAGTCACCACTTCAATTTTACTCTGTGTTAAACCAGAAAGGCACCGCCAGAGTCAAGAGGAGGGGAAGGTTTGTCCAGGCAACAGCAGGAACGTGGGAGACACATCCAAGGGGGAATCCATGTGCAAAGGCTGCCAGGAAGACCCTGCTGCAAGATGAAGGAACAATCTGAGGAAAGAGATGTCTCCCTACTCTGGAATTTGAGGTGGATCCTGGGACTTGAAGCACAGAATGGTTTGGGTTGGAAGGAACCTTGAAGATCTCATTCCAACTCCTCTGCCACAGGCATTCAGCAAGCCTTGCTCCAGATGTCCAGGTCTGGAGAAGCTCATGGAAGCGTCGAATTTAAACAGAGGTTTAACAGTCCAACAGGTGAGAGGCTGCAGAAAATCCACTTGGGATCATAACTCTATAAATGGAGCAAAGAAGAGGTCTCTGACTCAAGGCAGTGAGTGGTGAGTGCCAGTTTGTTGAAAAGCCAAGGGAAACAGGAGATGTAGCCTCATAAATCTGGTTATTCTTCCAAAAATACACTGCAGGAACATGAGATGCTACTGGGAAGACACATAGTGCAGCACAGGGCTCAGCAAAGCATGGTAACCTAATTTCCGTGTTACATGAAAGAAGAAAACCCTGACTCATATTTTATGAAAATTGTAATGGTGAATCAGCAAATTACTTCTGTTTATCTCCTCCAACGTCAGCACGCCAAAGTCTGGAGCAACTTGAACTAATCCCAGGGCACTTGTAAATAGAATATATTCAGGCCAGCTGAAGCTGGGCTAAATGGGAACAAGCAGGAATTCGTCATCGACGGACAGCTGGGAAGCTCAGAAAATGCTATTTCCTGCCTGTCCAGTCAGAAGGAAAGACAAGGTCTGTGTGTGCCCTTCACCTCTGACTCCTGTATCAGATCCCAAATAAAAATGTTTACACTTCAGACATGTGTGGCCGTTATAACAAGATGTCCCTGGATGGCAAATACTGGTGGCTTTATATATGTGCCTGTTACACATATCCCTGTGGTGGTAGGAAGAAAATAAAACTGCACAGAAATCTATAACCTGATCTGGTTTGTTTAGCTGCTAATCCAATCTTCTCTCCTAGTAGAGCTCCAATAATTTGATTGTGTTGTGTAGGGCACTCTGGAGCACCTGAGGGATGAGAATGAAATACTGTAGATGAGCAGAGAAACTGCTGAAATGCCTTCCTGCATCAGTGCTCCAAGTACGTCATGAGATTGCTGCTGCTCACCCTCAGACCCAGGTGAGGACACACAAATCCATGAAGCATTCCATAGGTGTTTTTGTCAAGCATCAGAATGGAGCTGCCTAGGGAGGTGGCAGAGTCCCCATCCCTGTAGGTGCTCAGGGAATGGCTGGAGGTGGCACTCAGTGCTCTGGGCTGGTGGCAAGGTGGGGATGGGTCACAGGCTGGACTCGATGACCTCGGATGTCTTTTCCTACCTTAATGATCCTGTGATTCTCTGATCTCCTGCTCCAGGGCTCTTCCAGCCATCCCAAGCTGTTGAGGGGAGCACAAGGAGCACAGCAGCACCGTGTCCCTCCTGAGGGGCTGTTCCCACAGCCGGGACTGCTCTGCTGCCTGGACCAGGCACTTTGGCGCGCATTGGTAGCAGCACCGTCCCCGTGGGGTCACACCTGGCTGCACATCCTCCTGCAGGTTTGTTGCGTCGTTGGTGCTGTAACAGCATTAACTGCCTGTAAATTCCCATTATCCCTCTCTCCCCCTCGTGAGGAAGCTGAAACTGTGATGAGTCTCCCCTCAGTGTCCTCTTCTCCAGCTGAGCAGACCGAGTGACCTCAGTCACTCCTCAAGACCCTTCACCATCTTTTTGCCCCCTTTGGATGCTCTCTAATAGTTTAATGTCTTTCTTACACTGTGGTCCAAAACTTCCCCCAGGACTGGAGGTGAGGCCGCCGCAATGCAGAGCAGACCGGGACAATCCCCTCCCTGTCCCTGGTGTCCCCCAGGACAGGGATGTCCCTCCTGCTGACTCAGATCCCACTTCCCATCCACCCGGACCCCCAGGGAAAAGAGCCGAGCTGGCCCTTGCCCTCCAGCGGGGCAGAGGCTGGGGCAGCCCGTGGCCCAGCGGGGGCAGAGGCCGGTGGTGGCACTGCTGGTGGCACTGCTGGTGGCACTGGTGTCCCAGAGACTGTTCCGTGCCGGAGCCCGAGGGCCAGACCCGCAGCTGGGACTGACCTCAGCGTGACGCCAGCAGCGCTGAGTCACCGGGACAGGCGGAACAACAGGAGTAGTTTGCACATTTGCAAAGCGGGAACGGCTTAGATCAGGCTGGATGGGAATGTTAAGGGAGAAGCAGCAAGGCTCTGCAGTGGGATTCATGGGCTACAAGGAACTGGTTCGTGGGCTTTGTATGAAAGGAGCTGTAGTGGAGCCTGGTATTATTATTTACTGTGTTGTTCAATATGGCAGCAATCCCAAAGAATGACAAATCCAGAGCAATTCCTTTAGAGAATCTGATAAATACTGCACTGAGAGGAAGGATTTGTTTTGATTATCATTGAGAAAACATGTTTTAAACACTCGGCACAGCACAGACAGCCCTGGCAGCAGAAATCTGAATCCGTGGAGCACAGAGCAGTCATGTAGGCTCCTGGTGGTTCCCTGTCACATGATTTCAGCTGGGAAAAAAAGGGGGGAAAACCCTAAAAGTACTGTGAAGGATTATTTTGTAAGTGCCCCAAAATAAAATGCAACAAAAGGTAAAGCAAGGACATAAAAATACTGTTTTAATTTGAAAAAAAAATTGCTATTCCGCATAAAAGCTTTTGTAGTCTCTGTGAGCCTTTGGAGATCCTTGTCTTCCTCCACGGCTGGGCTGAGTTTAACCACAGCTACACAACTCCAAGTAGTGGCAGAGCCATTCCTGGCTGCTGTATTGATTTATTATTGAAAGGAGGTTAATTTTTAAAAATAAATAATTTTGATTTTTTGTCTTCATGCTGGTTCTTTTAACTGCTTCTCTCCACTAGGCTTTTTCCAGAAGAAAAATTACTTCCCTGTCACATTAACTAAGTTTAATTTTCTTCTTGAATCTGTCCCAGGCTTCTCATTTGCTCAGTGGTTGACAGAGTATTTTCAAAGGCTAAATATTAATATATTTAAGAACAGAAAGGAAGCATTTTGGGGGGAAAAAAATAAACTTCCAAATATTTTTCAGACCTAGCAGTCTGTTTTCCTCAATCTGTTTTGATTTGAGTGAAACCCCACATCCCTATTTTAAATTGCACATCCACAAACCATTGCAGAACACAACCAGTACAGCTCAGTAGAAGGTTGTGCCAGTGCTCCTGGCAGAGATAAGCTGGAAATGAAGCTTATTCAGGAACTTCATGGTAATAGAACAGGGAAAAAACTTATTAGTAAAAATAAATGAGCCCAGTGATGTAGAGCCCTTTGGTTTTCCCTGTCCTACTGGCTTTCAAAAAGACCTAACTTAGATTTAGACCAATTTTTCTGAAAATGACACAATCTGGGGGACCTCAGAGGTGGAGAATCAGATCATTAACACTGCTATTGGAGAATTAAATGGTTTTATTGAACTGATTCTTCCATGCCCTCTGGCTGCTGCCTTTCAGATCCTGGCAGGTTTGCTCTGAATTCTTAAACACTTCATCCTGGGCTTTACAGTCCTGTCTGTCTTCATTGTTCCACAAAGAGTCAGGAGAAATCCCTCTGCTGCTTCAGATAAATAATGCCCATGGTGGAAGAAGTTTTCTTTCCATGAAACTTTGAAGAAGATGGCACCATTTCAAAGGACAGCCAGAAGGTTTTAAAGGCAATGATGTTTAAAGAACATGAAATATGACTAAGAAGAGTTTCTAGGAAAAAAAAAAGATTAAACATTAAAAAAAATCTGAAAATGAGCTTTTTCTAAAACACTAATTTTTGGATTCTCCTTTCCTGGAAAATTCCATCATTTCTGGTGGGCACTCTAAATGAGAACAATTTTTGGTGAATTTTCTGTGCAACAGAGACTCAGTTTGGTCCAGTTTCAGTGATGTCTTTTAGGTGGAACTGTTACAGAAATGTCTCTGCAAAAGAACAACCAGTGGTTCAGTGCTGAACAAAACAACACTCAGTTGCCCAGAGAAGCTGTGGCTGCCCCATCCTTGGAAGTGTCCAGGGCCAGGTTGGACGGGGCTTGGAGCAACCTGGGGTAGCGGAAGGTGTCCCTGCCCATGGCAGGGGGTGGAATGGGATGGGGTTTAAGGTCCCTTCCAACCCAAACCACTCCATGATTTTATGGTTCTATGATTAAATCTCCATCACTGGCAACCTCAGTGTCGCCTGTTGCTGCCTTCTGCTTGTAGTGATTTTATCGAGTCATGGAAATGCTCATTTTAGGATGTAACCATGCAGTGTGTGGTACAAAAAACTGCCAGGATCCACAGGCCTTTTACACCCCGAGGTAGCTGGCTCCCTATAGGCAGAGCATCCCTGTTTATCCAGGTCCAGACAGTTGGCAGAGCTGTATTTTGCCATCATCTCTCCACGCTGAGCCAGGACTGATTTGTCGTTACCTCTCTCAACTGGACTCATGCAGTTGCCAGCCACCTGCAGTGGAAATCTGGTGAGTCACAAGCATTTTGGACCATCAGTAATTCTGAGCTGCAGAGTCCCCCTGCTGTGGTGAATCTTGCTGCAAGCGGAAAAGCAAAGTAGGCGGTGGGCAACGCGTGCACATCCCGGTGCCAGTGCTCCTCCATCCAACGGGATGAGGCCAAGCTGTCTGGCTCATCCCAAGGGATAACATCATCCCTTCTCCCATAGCCAAGTGCTTGTGCCTCAGAGATGCAGCCAGGATCCCACATCCCCCAATGTCTTTATCACCTTAATGTCTTTGTGCTGTATGTAGACTTTAAATCCTATGCGAGTCCAATCCTTGTATTGCTTTTATTGGCATCCACTAAAAAACCTGCATTTTGATTACAAGTGTTCTCCCAGGGTCAGAGTTCTCAGCAGTGCTGTGTCACACCTGGATTTGCTCGTTCTGATGTTCTACCCCCTGAATTCCTGTTTAACATTTGCTGCCTCTTGCACCTCATGCGTGACTGACATCAGGAGTGACTAAGGGAACAGATCAATTATTGTGATTAAAATTGATCCTCATCGGTCTTGGTGTCACAGTTCACAAGCCAGCGCTCATGAGCTCATTTGGCTTGGGTTTGTAACCATTGCATATGGTGAGAATCTCATTGAGCAGAGTAAAATCATCGCTACGTCAAAATTAAAGGATTTGATCGTCACAAGAATCAAAACCAAACTGTGTTTATGGCCTTTATACCTAATGGTAAAGTCATATTTGGGTTTGGATGCATTTCAAAAATGCCATTTTATAGTAAGAGCCACTGTTCGGGAGGTTTATGCAATATAGGATCTCAGGTACCCTGAAAATAAAATGTACCTTTGTTCCCTCTTGCAAAACATGAAGGATATTCCTGTAGGCTTGGCTGAAAGGCATCAAGGAAATGCCAAATGTTTGTAACACACTGCACTGAAAAGCTCGTTATAATCAACAAATCCTGGGCTGGTCAATTCCTGCATGTGGAAACACACAGGAAAGGGAAAAAAGAGATGGAAAATAGCATGATGGAGGCAGAATAAAAGAAAGACTGAGCTGAAACACCACGGACAGAGAAGGAGAATTTTATGTAATGAATGTTTTCCACCTCATCACCTCCTTCCTGCCCTAAACACCATCACCACCTGTAAGTGCACTCATTAAACTGGCAAATCCATACACCTCCGTCATGTCTGGAAATTGAATTCTGCTGAGTTTCCAGCACTTTTATTTAATAATTCTGATTTTTTTTTTCATCTTTTCAGTTCACTTCTTTCCTAGCTCATCCTCTTGTGCAGCTCAGTTTGTCAGTTTTATTTCTCCAAAGTGCTATGGAGGGAGCAACATATAACTCACAACTCAATAAAATTTACAGAAAAATAAATATTTTCTGCATCCAAGATGAGACGGAGATTGTGTAGGAGGGGAGGAGGCAGGAGGTAGACTTGAAATTGGTGCTTTTGGAAGAGATTTGAAAATTGAGAGTTGGTAACTCAGTACAAAATGGCTGGGGCTCTAAAATGGATTTATCAAGAACTGAAATGCAAAAAGCAAGAGAGAACTGTTCAGAAATTGTGGCTGTGCAAGGTGGTTTCAGCCTAATGAGCAGCACTGGACATCCATGTTTGTTTGAAGGTAAACCAATTTATTTACAATTTTATTGCCTGGAAAAAGCCACCAACTGCACCTTCACCTTTCAAAACCTGGGATACAGCAAACTCCTTCTCATTTTAGAGGCAGAAGGTCTGTACCAAGAGTTCAGAGATTATTCAACAGCTTTATTCCCTTCCAAGCACTGGTGACTCAGATGTCAAAGAACAGGGACTCCAATGTCAAAGTTTTTCTTTTTCTCCTGGGTGAGAGAGGCTGGAGGGTCTCAGCACTGAGTTCCCGTGAGTGAAGCCTCACTCTGCGCCCAAAGCACAGCTCAGGAGGGACCCTCCTATACTTCCAGAGTGTTATTATAATGAAAATATTTCTAAATAATTAAATTACATAGGTTTCGTTGCAATCTGTGCCAACATCTTGGTGTGTCTCTACACCTGCACCCACAGTAGGTAATATCTTTAATTCAGGTTGCTGAAGATAATAGCTTGGTAATGTATTTCTTCCAAATTCAGGGTTTTTTTAATAAGGAAAATTCAGTGATGCTTGTCAGGAAAAAACCCCAAACCAATAAACCGTATTTCTTTTTTAACTCAGGTAGCTTTTAAAGGTATATCACCAGGATATTTCCTCAGCAGTCAAAAGGAAAGAGGGATTTCAGCTGGAATTTGTGAGCTGATGTCCTGAGCAGCTCTGAGGAAGCCGCAGCCCAGTGTGTTCCCTCCTGTGTCACCTGTGTGACACTGATTGATGCTTCTCCAGGTTTAATTGAGGTAGAACATTACATGCTCCTGTTTCTGAGCAGGTTTTGCTGCTTTGTTCTCTAACACTGTTGTGGATAATTAGGTCAGGTTCACTTCTCTTTGACAGCACTGAAATGAATCATTTTTTTCAGAGTAGATGATCACTCTAATACTTCCTATCTAATATTGCTGCCACCTCCAAATCCTGTCCTAATGAGAAAGTTCCAGGAATATCAGAGAAAAAAAAGGTGGATATTCAATGATCTAGTGTCTGCTTCTGACCCTGGAAACCCTTATTCATTTAAAGAACTATTACTCATGAGAATTATTGTGCAAGCTTCCAGGAGGCTTGTCCAACACAGGAGGGTTGTCCAAGCAGGAACAGACTCTTTTAAATAGAGAACTATTAAATATGTTAAATCTCTCCTAAAGCCCTCCAGAGATTTGGTTTAAAACCATAGACAAGAACACTTCTGTGAACTGGTGATACTGAGAATTATCAGATCCAGAAAATCTCATCTTTTCCCATCTCCTGGATAAAAAGATCCTTCCTGCAGACCTCTCTCATTACACACATGGAGTCTGTCACTGCTGTGGTGCCACCAGTTGGGTTTCAAAGCTTTCACAGCCAGAACTCAGCGATCTTTATCACTATAAATTCAGACTCCGGAGACACCCGCAAGAATAATTAGTTACTGGCTTTGTTCAAGTGTCTTCTGCCACACTCTTTGCAGTTCATTTGCCACGAGCACTCCTGCATTATTACCATATCCACAACTCCTACAGGCATTTCACCTGGGAGGAACTGCCAGCTCAGATGCATCACTCCTTTGGCAGGTTTTGTCTGAGATGCCTCAGCAGAAAATATCATTAAATATCCTGGTGCGTGAGAGGCTGGACATGCCCCAGCCCAGAACCTGCCAAGTCCTGGTCTCATCCCCGGCGTGGGCAGCAGGAAGGGGGGAATTCTGCCCTGCAGAGCTGCCTCCAGCCCTGGGATCCAGAAGGATGTGGAGCTGCTGGAGCCAGTCCAGAGGACACCACAAATAATTAGAGGGGATGGAGCAGCTCTGCTCTGGAGAAAAGCTGGGAGAGTTGAGGGTGTTCACCATGGAGAAGCTTTGGGGTCACCCAATTGTAACCTTGTAGTACCTGAAGGAGCCGACAAGTAAGATGAAGAGACACTATTTATTTACAAGGGCCTGGAGTGACAGGGCAAGCGGGGGATGGATTCAAACTAAAGGAGGGGAGAGAGTGTCCAGAGGAGGGACACAAAGATGGTGAAGTGCCTTGAGGAGCATCTGAGGGTACTTGGTCTGTTCAGCTGGAGAAGACTGAGGGCAGGCTCATCGCAGTTACAACTTCCTCGTGAGGGAAAGCGAAGGGGCAGGCACCGATCTCTGTGGTGGTGACAGGGACAGGACCCAGGGAACGGCTGGAGCTGTGCCAGGGGAGGGTCAGGCTGGAGATCAGGAAAGGTTCTTTTCCCCCACAGGGTGTCGGGCACTGAAAGGGCTCCTCAGGGAAATGGACACGGCCCCGAGGCTGCCAGAGCTCCAGGAGTGTTTGGACACCGCTCCCAGGGACAGGGCGGGATTGCTGGGGTGTCTGTGCAGGGCCAGGAGCTGGACTGAGGATCTTTGTGGATCCCTTCCAAGTCAGGGTATTCTGTGATTTAGACTGGATATTAGGAAAGTGACACTGGATATTAGGAAGAAATTCTTCCCTGTGAGGGTGGTGAGGCCCGGAAATAGATTTCGCAGAGAAGCTGTAACTCCCCCATCCCTGGACGCGTCCAAAGCCAGGCTGGCCGGGGTTGGAGCACCACAGTGTATGGATGTATCCCTGCCCACAGCAGGGGAGGGGCGGCATGAGGTTCCCGGTCCCTCCCTTCCCAAAGCCGCAGGCGCGGCTCCGCCCCGGCTCGTCACGGGGCCGGAACCCGGAGCCGCCGGAGCCATCGCCGCCCCGGGCCCAGCGCTGCCCCAGCCCGGTCCGGAGCCGCGCCGCTCCCCCCGGGGCCGCCAGCATGTCCAACATGGAGAGTATCCTCGGGCGGGACCGCGGGCGGGCCGGGCCGGGAGCCGCCGGGGCTGGGCCGGGGGGACGTGGCCGTGGCAAACGAGGCCTCCCCGCCGGGAGGAGCCCCTGAGGAGCTCCCGGGGCGCGGGGAAAGGAGGAGGCCATCCCCCCTCATGGCGGTGGTCGCGGGGCCCGAGGGTCTGCAGCAGCAGCGGGAGGAGGGCTGGGTGTGACACTGTCAGGAGCTGAGCTCTCTGAACCTCGGAATTCTCTTCTAAAGACGAGAAAACCGAGAAGGGATCTCATATTCCATACTAGAATCTCCAAGGGGTGTCAGAGGATGGTGCCAGGCTTTGTTCAGTGGTGCCAGTGACAGGATGAGGAGCAGTGGCCATAAACTAAAAACCGAGAAGTTCCACCTCAACACGAGGAAGAACTTCTTTCAGTGGAGGGGGCAGAGCACTGGAACAGCTGCCCGGGGGGGTGTGGAGTCTCCGTGTCTGGAGACATCCCAAACCCACCTGGACACGTTCCTGTGTCACCAGGTGACCCTGCCAGGGCAAGGGGGTTGGACTGGGTGATCTCTAGAAGTCCCTTCTAACCTCAGTTATTTCGTGATTCTGTGGTTTCACCACCCTGAAGGGACAAGGAAGTGAGTGGGAAGTTCGGTGTCTCTTCCCAAGGCGTGATCAGGCAGCCTTGGCTGGGAGTGAGGGGGAGGACGCCGGGCTGTGGTGGATGGAGGGACAGCCCAGTTCCTGAGGCAGAAAACACAATTTATACTAAAAATAGTGCCAGTTGTGCAGCAGGGACGGCATACATGTGTACAGACTGGAGTGATGTCAGCAGGGCTGTCTCCCAGACAGCCACCGCGTCAGCTATGCTTCCTGCTCTTGGAAAGAATTTACACACAGAGCCCTGTGTGGGCTGACTGAAACTTTCTTGCTGTATAAAACCATCTTAACACACAGGGGCAGAAAACTTACAGATTCCAGAGGTCTCAGTGTGGATTCCAGTGGTCTCAGTGTGGCTGGAATGTGCTGGCATTGCCGGTTTTCCTGGTGGGGACTGAGAGGATTGCTGGAGCAGCTGACTGTGAGTCACAAACCAAGGTGAAGCTGGGTGCCACTTGGGTTGTGGCACTTTGAGAAAGACACTTGAAGGGAGGAGCAGGAATGTGCTCCTCAGGGATGGCTGAGCTGAGGAGGTGGCAGGTGAGCTGGTTTAATGTCAGGTAAATTCCCCAGCTGAGTAACTGAGGAAGTTATTTCAAAATAAACTGCTCTGCTACTGGTACCTACATTAATAGATCTCCTAAATGCAAAGTCACACCTGGTACCTGTTTGTAGACTGCTTGTGATGTTTATAGGATAACAAAGGCATTCCTAATGTCTCCAGGTTGCTGTCAGAGTAAGAGGCATGGCTGGACTTTAAAGCAGAAAACAGCTCTGGAATAATTTATGTGCTTGAAATATTGAAGAAACCTCAAGTACTCAAAATGTTTAGCTTTGTGCTTCCACTTAATTGTTAATTATCTTACTACCTGCTGTGTCTTCTTCTTGAGATATCACAGGTGGCAGGAAAGAAGCCTACAAAGCTTCTTTAAAAGTCTTCCATACTGTTTGAGAAAGACTGATATTACTTGGAAGCTTTCATCAACAGTATTTTAAGAGAATGTTTTTTGATTGTTATTTTTACAGCACACACTTCATTCTCTGTCAGTAATAGTTTAGTGCAGTCATTCCAAGTCACTCTGAAGGCTTGTCTTACTGTTTTCTTGGAGCTGTCAGTTTAAGCAGGACTTGAACTTTTGTTTTTAAAAAGTTTCTTTTCCTGACTGAAGTACTCTGCCCAAAAGTCAGATGACGGAGCTGTCAGAGAGCCCAAGATCACTCACATGACCCAGAGCTGGGAAGGAGCTGGATGAGCAATTTAAATCCAAGATCCTGCTGGGTTGTAGCTGGCCATGGTCAGCTGAACCAGTTTGCTGTTACACTGGTCATTTGTTGTGTTCCTCAATGGCTTTGGGCTTTTTTTGGATAGGGAGGTTCCAGGCGGGTCAGGAAACCACATCATTTCACTGAGAGTCGCAGCCCCTGGCTGTGGGAGTGAAAGTAACCGGCAGAGAACCACTCTCAGTTCCTCCTGGGGGGTGTTTGGTGGTTGGATTTATCAGTCTGAAGTAGGTTTGGTCCCTTAACTTGCACTGCAGAACACCTGTTTAATTTGAAGTTTGCTGCAAAGGAGCTCAACAGAAACTCCAAAAAATGCGACAAAGAAGAAAAGGCTGAGAAAGCTAAAATTAAGAAGGTAAGTCTGAACCAAGCTTTTTAGATCTGTTGCTTGCCTGTTACAGCAGGAAGACATCTGGTGTTTTGTCATTTCCCTGGTGTGCATGCTAATAATCATGTGGTCAATGTTTGTGATTTAAAATATGTGACTATAAAAATCTTCCTGTGCTTATTAATAAACATGAGGATAAATCCTTGTGTGTCCTCATGGCCTGCTGGTGGCCATCCTGAGAAGATTTTCTTGTGCTTTGGTAGAGACTATTGTTCTCAGAGTTAAAACCACTTCATGTTTATCAGCTTGTATTTATACAAGGGCTTGTGGAGAGGAACTTCAAAACAGCTTTTGAGTCCTTGAAGTAGTGAAGAGAGACTGAGTTGATTTGACTGTATTTTTGCCCATGAGATAGAGCTGTACCACCTGTGCCCGTGTTTGTGTCTTGAGACTGAAAATGATTTCAGAAACAGAAAATTATGTTTCTGTAGCTCTGCAAAATTTCCTATTTGGAGTGCATTCTTTCCAATGCCTTCCTTGGAAAGAAGTGAGGAGTTCACATCTTGGAAATGTTTGGGATCTATTGTGGGAGGAAGGAGGGATTTGTTTTCTTTTTTAATAGAAAAAAATACAGTGACTAATTAATGCTTCTTTCAAAACCAAAAGAGACTACACAGAAATCCTATTTACAAGAGCGGGGAAGGGTAAAAGGCTTTTCCTTTTGTCTTCCCCTCTTTCCCAAGGCCATTCAGAAGGGGAACATGGAAGTGGCGCGGATCCACGCGGAGAACGCCATCCGCCAGAAGAACCAGGCCATCAACTTCCTGCGCATGAGCGCCCGCGTGGACGCCGTGGCAGCCAGGGTGCAGACTGCTGTCACCATGGGCAAGGTGAGGCCCTCTCCATCCTGCAGGGGCAAGGAGGACGCCTCTCATCTTCTCTGGAGTGACTTCATCCCAGCTGGAATGAGCCGGGAACTTTCAGTTTGAGATGTAGCCAAGAGTCAGTTGGGTGCTGGAAATCCTCTGGCAGCTGCTCTTCGGATTATTTTACAAAGATAGTTCTCCCCTTCAAAATACATAAAGTCATGAGGTGGGAGTTGTGATTCCAGAGATCTTTTTTAGCTCAGGTAGTTGTTTAAGGTAAACTGATTTACTGTTCTTCATCTTGAAAGTTTATTGTGACCTGTGGACCAAGTGTATCCCTTAACAGTGACAGCTCTCAAGTCTACAGAAATGAATGCCATGTAAAGCTCATTTTTAGTGAATTTTGCCTCAGAATGTGTATTTCAAGTGGCTGAGTTAATTTCTAGAGCTTGGAATGGTAGGAGCTATTTAAAATATGACGTTCCAGATGGCAATAGTATGTTTCCTCCTATTTGATACTGTCAAAGCTCTGTGGACAGAGATAAGGGAGCTGGGTAAGAAATCACAGAATCCCTAAATAATTTGAGTTGGAAGGGACCTTAAAGCTCATCCTGTTCCACCCGCTGCCATGGACAGGGGCAACTTCCACTGTCCCAGGTTGCTCCAAGCCCTGTCCAGCCTGGCCTTGCTTCCAGGGATGGGGGCAGTCACAGCTTCTCTGGGCACCCTGTGCCAGTACCTCACCACCCTCACAGGGGAGGATTTGTTCCTAAACTGCTCATTTTTCCCTGTAATAATTCCCTTCCCCTCGTTTCAGGTAACGAAGTCGATGGCAGGGGTGGTGAAGTCTATGGATGCCACATTGAAGAGCATGAACTTGGAAAAGGTAAATGGACTTAATTTTCTTGGAGCTGACACCAAAAGCAGAAGGGACAACAGACAGAAGTTTTAAAAAGGCAAATTCAATCAAGAGTTTTCCAGTTGAGGTGTATTTTTTCTGTTATCTGAAGATAAGTGATTTGGTTCATATTTTTCATAGATATCTGCACTAATGGACAAATTTGAGCATCAGTTTGAGACACTGGATGTTCAGACACAGCAGATGGAAGACACAATGAGCAACACTACGACGTTAACAACGCCACAAGTAAGAATAATAAAATATATTTTAACAAGGTGATCTTAAATTATGTGTCTAAACTGTTCATTATCAGCACTTGAAGCACTCCAAGTGTATGTTTGATAAGTTGAATTCCTTAGAAGCATTATTTACAAGCCAGAGTTCAATTAATGTCATTTTGACTGAGCACCTCTGCTCCTTATTTTTGAGTTCATGCCTTCTGGTGGTTAAGCACAAAACTGTTCTGCCAAAGGCATTTACCTTTAAATCAGTTTTGTTAAAATAATTCCTTTTCTCTAAGAATCTAACAGGAGAGGTTGTCAGAAACTCCAAACGCAACAATCCATTTTGTTTTCCTTTAGAACCAGGTGGACATGCTCCTGCAGGAAATGGCAGATGAAGCAGGGTAGGTGAAATTTCTATTTCTCGAATGAATCTTGGTTCCCTTCCTGGTTATAACTTGGGTCAAATACCCTTGTTTTATAACTCTGTCTCTTGGAAGCAGAGAAAAAACACAATTTTCCTTTTACCTCTGGACATACGTGACTTGTCTTGGTAGTGAGTCAAAATTACTCACCAGCTTGTGTAACTCTGGAGTACAGCATTCGTGGGGTGCTGTCTCATTATTCCTCTGCTGTCAATTATTGTGCTTCCCCCTTTATCCACCTGTGCCTGACTTGGTGTTTGCTCTGTTTTCTCCTGTTAGCCTTGATCTGAACATGGAACTACCTCAAGGACAGACAGGTTCTGTTGGTACAAGTGTTGCCTCAGCAGAACAGGTAAATGTTGGATTTCAGTGACGTCATTGTGTTCAGGAGAAATGGGATGTGAGAATTAATGCTTCACTCTGTCAAAACAAAATGCTAAATTGCTAAATTATAATTCTATTCCAGCTGTCCCAAGGAAACTGTGTGGTTAAAAGTCTTGCTGATTTTAGCAGTACAGTTGTTAAAGGGAAGGGACTTTAAAAGCCCATCCAGTCCCACCCCCTGCCATGGGCAGGGACACCTTCCACTATCCCAGGTTGCTCCAAGCCCCGTCCAGTCTGGCCTTGGACACTTCCAGGGATGGGGCAGCCACAGCTTCTCTGGGCACCCTGTGCCAGGGCCTCTCCACCCTCACAGGGGAGGATTTCAGCCCCCCTTGTCCTATCAAATATTCCACATTCTTTGAAAAAAACCACAAAACCCCAACCTTTTCTCTACCTGATTTTGTGTTCTGAAACTCCTCCTTCACAGCCATGCTTGAGATCTTAAGCAAATCTTGTTAAGCCATGAGAGAGTTTCTCATCAGCTGGACATGAGGTGGCAAAAGTTGCTTTTCCTGTTCCTGATGGATGGCTTTCCCTTTGTGTTTTCCAACTGTGCAGGATGAGCTGTCACAGAGACTGGCCCGCCTACGTGATCAAGTCTAACTGAACAGGGCTGCAGTTCTTTGGACCTGCTTCCAAATTCCCTGTCTGGAACTAACCCTGCACTCCACTCGAGGTGTAAAACAGTCCAGCTTAGGTGTTTGAATATTTGTAATATAGGGGACTTCACTCCCAGCTTGCTACTCTTTCTGAAATACATTAAGTGACCCAAAAATACCAGCTCTAATGTCCTTTTCTGTACATTTGGAAGTTGATCTATTTTTTGCAAGCTTTTTTCACAAATTCAAGTTGATGTTCTGAGTCAGCTACTAACGGTGGTACATTCTAGTTCCAAAGCAGAGTGTCAGTGAGATATATTTTAAATTATGAAGTGATTTTTTTAAATTACGAGAACTGTTTATGGTTGGAGAACTGATGTATCAGTTCAGATGATTGTTGTAGATGATTTTCCTACAGAGCCAAACTCCTGGAACACGCAGGGATGGACAGCGTGGACCTCCTGGAAAATGCACTTGAAACAAATAAGTGGACTTGGAGTTTTTTAGTCTTTAAAAGTTAGGATAAATGTGCAGTTTAGTTCAAAAATGAGCTACCAAAAGCTGATTTCATATGACTGAGGACTTGTGTGGTGGCATCACTTTAGCACAGGAGGAATAAAATATATTTTTGGACTCTTTGCCAGGTCTGTTGCTCTCTGCAGATAAAATCCCATGATTTGTAATATTCTGGTTGTATGGAGGAGCTAATTTTAGCAATCCCTTTGTATTTCTGCATAGTAAGAGAGTCTGGCTGCTCTCAGTACCTTCAAACTCTTGTTGCAGTTGTAAAGTAAGAAATGGTTGTAGAAATTTGTAGCTGAGACCACTTGTGATGTGTTGTGATAAACAGTGATGTTCACATTCTCTTCCTGATATTTTTGGGCTCATTTTTATGTTTTGTCTTTGTAGGGGTGAGGGAAGGTGTGGAGCACCAGGCTTGCTATTGGTTCTTAATTGCCTGGTGCTCAAGGCCACGTGGCTTTACCAGAGTTAGGGAATTGTTTAAGGAAAAAAACCAACCAACTCACTTTTTTATTCAAGCAGGATTTTTTCAGTGAAAATGTGCAAAAATGAAGAAACATTTCAGAGCAGTTTCAGATGTTATTTTGAACGTGTTACCCAACTCACTCCAAGGATTGAGCAGGATGTTATATAGTGGAGTAATCAGGGTTACTGTAAAAATAAAATAAGGAAAATAAGATAGACAAAAGAACCTGAACCTGTTGTGAGATTCTCTCTCACACTGGCAGCTGAACTAAAACCATGAGTTTAAAATGGGATCTTTTCACCTGTTAGAAAGAAAGTGAGGTTAAAAATAAATGTAAACACCTTGAGTGTTCCTCCTGTAAACAGAAGTTGGAAGGTGTTTAAAAACCACGTACTGACAGCTGTAGTCTGGCTACAGTCCCTTCCAATTATTAAAAAACGTCCTAGCAAAGGGACTATTTCCTGCATTTTCTTCCCTGGCTGCTTCTGAACAGTGTAACCAAGATCACGGTGTATCTATGCAACCCAGTTACCCAGCTGGGGTGGCTGTGTGTGTGCCTTTGCCTTGCTGGACTTCCTTCAGCTTTTTAGTGTTCAGTTACTTCATATCACGAGAGTGCTGGAAGCTTCCTGCTGTGGAATCGCTCCACACCGGAGTTTACTTGGAGATGTCCGTGAAATACTGAGGATTCAGTGTTTGACAGCAGACAGCTCCAGCTCCTGTGTCTGGCTTCTTTAAATGTTAAAAATTACGCTGCTGTTAGACTGGTTTGGGCCATTCTGGAATTAGTTGAGGGCCAGACAGCAATTCTGAGCTCCCACATGGTTGATTTTCCTAGTCTGTTGCCTTGCTGTGAGCCTTGAAGGGATTTAAAAATAGAGTGGGATTGAGATTGCTGCAACAGAAAGGTTAAATAAGCTCCATTATTTTATTGATTGTTGTGGAGTTTTGATCTTATCCCAGGCTGGTGAACTCCAGGACCAGCGTAGATTTCCAGTGGTGTCTCCTGAAAGGAATTAAGAAATAAAAAGGTTTGACTGACATAATTAAGGTTATGTCTAGGGGACTGTGATGCAAAGAGGCTTAGAAAGAAAGAAGTGTTTGAGACAGGGAATTTTTGTCCTGTTGACTTCACTCCAGGAGTTGCTGTGTATTCCAGCTGTGCCAGGATTTGGGGCTGGCAGCTCCTGCATACAGAACTCCTGCCCTCTCCTGGGGAAATGCTTTCACTCTGGCTGGGAGCCGCATCCAGAAAGGTTTAAGTTATAATTTAAATATATACATTTTTCTCATGTCATTTGGAAATGCTTAAAGCTGAAAGTTACTCTTAAAGCAATATTTGAGTTTCATCCTTCCTCCCTTCAGGCTCCTCAAAACATTTCTCTTCCCTTAGCAGCTCTGGCTCCTCACTCCAACCTTGTTTTGTCTCTGTAAGTTGACTGTTTGTAAAGTTCATTTCATGGTAAATCACTTGTTTGTGCTTTTCTGGAACCTTATTGCCAGCTAAAATTTCAATATTTCTGCTGATGAGCAGGCACATCTAAAGTGAAACATTGCTTGAAATGTTGCTGGATGGTTTTGCTCAGCTTTTTTATCCTCTGTTACTAAAACTGCTGGTTTGTGGTAGCTTTGTCTTCGTTAGAATTCCTAAACAAAGCCATGCAAAGCTTCAGATGGAAGAAGAGGCAAGCAAAACAAGAACAAGAACTTTAATGTCATGATTGCAATGGGATAAAATTGTCAAGTTGCCTTTGTGGAGATCCTCGGAGCCAAAAAATAGTGAAATTTTGTTAAACATAATCAGCAGTTGTGTATAGACAAATCCTGAAGCTGGTGTCGTGTATAGAGAAGAGAATAATTTTTGTAGCTCTGGTTGAGTTCACTTTGAAAACTGCTTTACTTGTATGGGACAGTTTGTAAATGTAACTGCAGGTGGTAAATAAAATTGTACAGACAACTTACTCTGGGTGTGTGTCCAGGTTGTGTGGCTGCTACAGGTCTCAGTACATGGACGGACAAGCAGATGGGATGTCTTTCCTGTGGGAAAACATTCAGAAAATTAAATCTTTACGGCGAGAAAACAAGAAGAAAATAAAGTGGGTACTACTGAGAGAGATTAGAGACAATTGGGGAGTAATTAATATTAAGTATAACAACATAAACTCTTATTTTATGGTGTGTTTAAAAATGTTTCATCTGATATGGAGAGAGCCCTGTGCTTAAACAACTCAGAGGGTTTTCTGTCCTTACACAAAGAACAAGGGACCACTGGAAAACTGGCAGGAGGTGGTGTGAGTTTGAGTCTGGGATTGGGTTTGGCTTTCCCAGACCTAAAAACCTCCAATTTTAACATTTCTCTTCAGTCGTTTGGGAACCAGCAGAGGGCACCTCAGGCTTTGCTTTTGTGGATCCTACAGAAATGACTGGTTGGAATAGTTAAAGGAAAGCTGGTTTAGTGAACAGTCTCTCTCGTGGAACCTCTGTTTGGGCAGTATCCACTCGCTGTAGGACGTGCCTGTGCCGGGGCTTTGATCCCAAAATCCAGCTCGGCAGCACATCCACAGGGCCGTCAGCTGAATGGGGTCAGTTTGCACTAAATACTCTTCAAAACAGTCCTTTGCTGCCTTTGGGGGTAATTTAGGTCTCCGAGATCTGTTAGCAGTGTGATAGTGAGTAACCTTGTGCTTAAAACTTGGGTTTAAATTTCATTTTTAGTTAAATCTTGGGGGGTTTTAGCCATTCTCATTCTGCTTTTGTCCTGTGGTAATTCTTCTGTTTTATACTTAAGGAATGAGTGTGTACTGATGGAAATGGATTTTAGTGGTAAATTTTATTTTTCTATCAGGGGTTTGATGAGCTTTGGTTTGATGAAGGATTGACTTTAATTTCAGGATTCTCTCTGCAGTTCATTGCAGTTCTGGCTTCACCTCTTGCTCGGGCTGCTTTGAGCTCTCGGCAGCACTTGGCTCCCAACTTTTCTTTTTTCAAACAATATTTTTCCAATGGAACCCCGAGAAGGGTCAGTGGCCTTGCTTGTTTCGGAAGCAGCTCCCTTCATTATCATTCCATGAGAGAAAGGCCCGACGTGAACAATCTGTAACTAATTTCACGTGCCAGTGGAGCCGCGTTCACTGAGAAGAAGATGCACTCAGAGAGTCTTCCAGGCTCCTGCTTCCTTTTACTGCTCTTTATTAAGGAACTCAGCCTGGATCAGCTGCACGATGTGGTTCAAAAGAGAAAATCAAAGGGCTGCAGGATCCAGGTTTGGGGAAAGCTTTCCAGAGTCTTCCAGTGGTGCCGGTCGCTGTGAGGAGCTGCCAGACCCAGACTCAGCACAGAGGCTGCTCTCAGCCCTTACCTAAACAAGGGATATTTCAGAGAATAAAATACTTCATATTGCATATTTCTAATCTAAATATGCATATTTAATAATCCAAATAATCTAGAGAGTGATATAAATATGCTAATCATATGCAATAATAAAAATAATATAAATAACAAAAATATCAAAATAATAAAATCTAAATGTCTAAAAAAAAAGATGTTTTACAGTCACGCCTGTGTGTATTGCTTAGGATATTCTAGATTTATTAAGCCTGAGTGAAACAATCTTTTTGCAAAAGTTTAAAGCAATGAACATGACATAATGTGTGTATCTGACAAGATAATAATCAGCTTAATTTAATTTCCCTGCTATCTGATTCATAATTCTTTATCACAATAAATTTCTATCAAAATGAGCTGTCAGGGATAGGAAAACATTTTAAAACTTCCTTTAAAGGCTCTCAGTATTTTTATTAAATCTTTTATGACTCCTTTCTTTTTTCAAAGATTAGATAAACATAACCCTGGAGTCTCTGCAGGAGAGATTTCCCTTTATTCTTATCACAATCAGGGCTTTGTTTCTCTTGCTGCGAGATGGGTCAATACTGGAACCATTAAGCTCAATTTCTGTTGCTGGTGGTTTTCCAGTTCCAGGTTCTATCTGAAGTCCCAATATTTGCCTGGAAATCCGTAGGAGAAGCAGGCAGGCCTGTTCAGAGTGTTGTAAATTAGTTCCAGTCTCCACGAGCCTGCTGTGACTAATTGATGTGACCTGGAAGTGGATAAAGTCCATAACAGTAAGATCAACTTTTCCTCTGGTAATTTGACAAATAGAGCCCTTTTTTAAAGTCCCGTGTAGGCTCCATTCCCCATTTGTTCTGTCATGATGGACATCGTTTCCGTGTTGGAGTGATAATGATTTTCCAGATTTCTGCTGATTTGTAGAGCAGGTGCCTTTATTTATTAATGCCAGAAGAAGGGAGAGATTCAACAGCACCAACAAAAGGAGAATTCCTGGCAGCAGCTGTATATCAAAGCCATTCCTTATCCAGTTACCTCGCTGTAAGTATTTGACCACTGCTTAAAATCTTCATATTTACACGTAAAATGTATAATTACAACATATTTTGCAGAGTAGTTTTGTGTGTAAAGAGAGTAGAAGTAATAATTTATTAGTGGTCAATATTACATTTAACAATAGCACTGTTTTTTCATCCAAGTATTTTACAAATACAAAGGTCGTACTCACCAAACCCCGAGCTGTGTGGTGTGTGGTGAGTTTAAAGCAGCAAATATGGAATGTCACAGGTTCTCTTCCAAATTTAATGCTTCTGCTGAAGTTTTACAGTTTTCTTAGCCTGTGGTTGGAGTAATAAATAAACCAGATATTCCCAAACTATTCATTAAGGTTTATGGGGATTTTTGGGAAATCTGGCTGTTTTCTCAGGATACTCTTTACCACACAGGTTTTCCTCCTCCTGCACTACTGAGATGTGCAGGAAAGCCGGTGGTTTGCGGAGTCGCTCCAGCTCATTTATTTCCTACAACCACAGGGAAATCAGGAAATCTCAGTGTTGTGTGGGCTTTGACTCTTGCAGAAGGGGCTGCTGGAATGGGATCTGTGTAGTGGAAGCTCCTGGAAACTCCACGTTGCTGCCTAATTAATTTTTTAAGAAGAATTTTAGGAAGCCACTGTAAGTACTGTATTGACTGTAAGTAAATCCACGCTGCTTTCTGGATGGGCAGGGATTTAAGGAATTTCTTGCTCCCAGCCCCTTCCAAGCCTGCATCCCACCCATCCTCTCCCATCCCCTCCAACTCTGTCGTGCTCCAAAATTGTCTCACCGTGACTACAAACCCCCCAGCAGTGACCCAGGGGAGTCCAGTCTCTATTTATTTGTGCTCCAGTGGGATGTGAACCTTGGTCTTCCAGGGTGAAAGGTTGAGGGATGAGTGTCTTGTTTACCTGTGCTTTTCAGAGAATGTTTTCCTTTAATCTATTAAGCAGACACACCATTTTGTCCCGTGGTGTGCACTGGGATCGTTAACGATGCGCTTAATTACTACCAAACCCCATCTGAGTGCCCGATGGCAGCAGGCAGGAGACTCAAAGCCCAGTTGGTCGGGCAGGAGGGTCCAGCAAGGCTCCCCCACCTCAGGGTTTAATAGAAACATCTTTCCAGGAGCTCCTGCCACATCTGCCTGATTTATACATAGCTTTGGTGATGGATAAAACCACATTGGATGGTTTCACATCAGCTCTGGCTGATGGCTGAGGGCAAACTGGGAGTGAATGAGGAGAAACCAAACTGCCAATGGATTTTAAAATCCAAATTGGATTCTTTGGAAGTTATTTTCAAAACTAAAAATCCAAATCAGATTCTTTGAAAGGTTATTTTAAAAACCCCAAGACCTGAGTTAATTCAACCACTGCTACCTTTAACACACCTGAGGATTTCTCTTCTCTGAAGCTCTTATGTTCAGGCATTCACATCCCAAAGGTGGCATTTGGGCTTAATTTTTTTGGCAGTGCTGCAGAATTGTTGTATACATTAATCAGCCAAGGTATAGGGCTCGGGCACATCCTCCACCAGGCACAGACACAATAGGATGAAGAAGGCCCAGCAAACACAGCTGGTGAACATATTTACCATCCACTGGTTAGTCACACTTGTGGAGTTTTAATTGAATTACCTTTGACAGTGAACAGCAAACCTGGTGGGTGATCTACTAAATTTAACTGATGAATGGGCTCCCTAAAATCAATTAGCATCCAGGGCTGGGAGCATGAACACATCCGTCGCTCGGCAGGGACCGGAGCAGGCTCGGAATGACAGCAGCAAATGTTGGCCAAGTGAAAGCACGGATCTCCTGCCGCCGCTGACCCCTGCTCCCCACATGAAAGAAAAACAGGAGCCTAACAGGAGCTGAAAGAATCCGACAGTAAATCATTTAAGCCCTGTTTTGCACAACTGATACAGGATGCTTCTAAACTGCTTGATTAATGCTGGGCAGTATATTAAAAGCAGGACGTGGCAGAGCAAGGAGTCTGTGGCCAAGCACCAGATCCACAAACACCATCTGCTCGCTTAATTTTTTGGGGGAGATTCAGGATAGCAGGGAGCCAGGAGGAATTAGAAATGGCCTTTTTCTTCTGCTACAGTGATCGGGCCCTGTCTGTGGGCACAGAGAAGCCCCCTCAGTCTTTAGGTTGTTTGTTATCTGAATAATCAAGCAATGGCAAAACGCAGGCTGGAGGTACCTCTGACCTTTGCCTCGGCGCAACCCGACCCTGCGTGGGGCTCAGGCGGAGCATGTAATGAGGGACAGCTGGGATGGACTGGAAAAGGGAGCACACACATGTCGGAGGGAGAAGGAGTACACACACAATGTGTGAGGGAGAAGGGAGCACACACAAATGTCTGAGGGAGAAGGGAGAACACACATAGTGTCTGAGGGAGGAGGAGTATACACACACACAATGTCTGAGGGGAAAAGGAGCACACACAATGTCTGAGGGAGAAGGGAGAACACACACCATGTCTGAGGGAGAAGGAGCACATACACACACAATGTCTGAGGGAGAAGGGAGAACACACATAGTGTCTGAGGGAGGAGGAGTATACACACACACAATGTCTGAGGGGAAAAGGAGCACACACAATGTCTGAGGGAGAAGGAGCACATACACACACAGTGTCTGAGGGGAGAAAGGAGAATACACACACACAATGTCTGAGGGAGAAGGGAGAACACAGAGAAGGGAGCACACACACCATGTCTGAGGGAGAAGGAAGAACACACACACAATGTCTGAGGGGAAAAGGAGCACACACACACAATGTCTGAGGGAGAAGGAAGAACACACACAATGTCTGAAGAAGAAGGGAGAACACACACACACACAATGTCCGAGGGGAAAAGGAGCACACACATACAATGTCTGAGGGAGAAGGGAGAACACACACACACACCACATGTAAGGGAGAAGGAGCACACACACCATGTCCGAGGGAGAAGGAAGCACATGCACAATGTCTGAGGGAGAAGGGAGAACACACACACACACCACATGTAAGGGAGAAGGAGCACACACACCATGTCCGAGGGAGAAGGAAGCACATGCACAATGTCTGAGGGGAAAAGGAGCACACATACACAATGTCTGAGGGAGAAGGAGCACACACACGATGTCTGAGGGGAGAAGGGAGCACACACACAATGTCTGAGGGAGAAGGAGCACAGACACAATGTCTGAGGGAGAAGGAGCACACACAACATGTCTGAGGGAGAAGGGAGCACATGCACAATGTCTGAGGGAGAAGGGAGCACACACACACACACACACACACATACACACACATGCATGCACACACCTGAGGGCCTCCTGGCCTGGCACAAACCGGAGAAGGCAGAGAGCTCTCCGTTGGAGCTTTTGGGTTTGGAGGTGAGGAGGAAGAGCAACAAACAGGGTGATAGCCTTCCCTCCCTTCACCCTGTTTTGCTGGATCACCAACTAAACCTTCCTCAGGAGGAAATCTGGTCCAAAACCTGACTTATTGGAATATCAACTTAAGCCTAGACTCAATCTGGACTAAGCCGCGTGTAAATTTTATTAATTTTGTTACCAAAATGAAAAGAAAATGTGTCAGTTTCAACAACATCCAGACTGAAACCTGTCCAATGGCCCCTGGAGGTGCTGCATTGGGACACGGCAACTTAAATCTGTGTTTTCTATCCTCCTTCCCAGTCTGGTGCACTGGGTACCACTTTATGGGATGTTCCCAAGTCCATGGAGGGCACAGTGGGGCTTTTCTTTCCTTGCCTTCATAAGTCATTGACTTTGTGCATTGATTTCCGAGTCAATGCCTGGAGAGCATATTGTTTTATTTTATTTTATTAACAAATGGTATGAAATAGTACTTTTTAAGGAAAAATTCTCATCTTGCACAGAAAAGTCCAAACCTCATGGGAGACATTGGACTGTAATATTATAGAGTTACAGAAGGAGATGAGCAGAGACGGGGTGGAGCAACAGCAGCCTGCCTCCACGTGTTCCATGACTGCTTTAAAAATGTAACATTTTTACCTGTAAAGTAAAATGAGGGTGGGATCCAACATGCAATGACCCTCTGCTCTGAAGTGCTGCATAAATTACGTTGCGTTTAACACAAACCTATTTGTTAATTTAATTAATGTATGAACAACGGGCTCCTGCCCTTGCAGAACAGCCCAGAGGATCCGGTGCTTTCTCTTCTCCTGGCTTTGCTCCGCTCCTGCTCTCGGAGCTGCCCCGAGGTCTCGCTCCGAGCCCCGGCTGCTGCTGCTGCTGTGTTGACAGCCCTGCTCCAGAGTGCACCTCCAAACACACCATTCCCTGGCCCATCCAAAACTTTGGCTTCCAGACAAACACATGGGAACATGGCTCCAAACACCCGGATCAATCCCCTCAATAAGATTTCATGCATTTTTAAATGGTATCTGTCTTGATTTGGAAAACAAAAAGCAAGGAAAAGACAACGGCAAAAAACCTTCCCAGTGCACGAAGTGAGAAATGTGGCTTTAATTTAGACAACTAATTGCTTCCAGCTGAACCAGCCATTAAAAACAGTTGAAGAATTACAATGTAAATAGATTAATGCAGACAAAGCAACATGTGCACTATTCCATGTCTTCTTGTTACCTACAAAATACTTGGGCAGTGACACACTGTTAGTCTAAGCCACTTGTTAGGTTCTGTGCTAATCAGCTAAAATTAAATAAACATGACTGATAAAAATGACTGTTGTGTTTGAAAATTGATGCACCAACAGAATTTACTCCAGAAGATAATTACAGATGATTAAGTAACAAAGAAATAATTCCTACGGCAAAGGGGGAACGCCGGCGGCACAGGGAAGGGGCACTTCCCAATGTGCAGGCCTTGTTGTTTGGAGGGATGAGCCAAAGCTGCAGGAAGGTCCATGGGTGGGCAAAAACTCTGAAGGAGCTTTTCTACCCCAGCAGTCTCCAGTGACAGAATGAAAAAGGGCTGGAAAATCAGTATTTTGCTGTTGGAAAAACATGTATGTTTTTCCACCCCCCTTCCCACCCAAGGGATCAATCCCTTCATACAATTCTTTACTTTTAAATGCTAAAAAAGTGCTTACAGGTGAACCATGTAAGTGAAAAATATGATATTTACTAAATAATAATGTTAATTTGAATATTAAAGCTAATTTCCTTTGTCATCAGAATGAAATCAGATTGAGACTCGCCTTCTAAAATTCAAAATATTCTTCGAGCAGTCATTTTAAGATCTTAATTCTTAAAGGAATTTATTATTAGAATGATAATACTGATTGGAAACCTTAGAAGGGGAGTGTTTTCCAAAATAAAGAATAAATCTGGGAGGGTTTTTGCATTTTTTTTCTTCTCCATAAGGCCTGTTAGTAGGAACTCTGTGGTAATAGAGACATCCAAAAAATAAATGAAAGGCTTTAAACTGAAAAGGGGGAGTTTTAGACGAGATTTTGAGAACAAATTCTTTTCTGTGAAGGTGGTGAGGCCCTGGCACAGGTTGCCCAGAGAAGCTGTGGCTGCCCCTGGATCCCTGGAAGTGTCCAAGGCCAGGCTGGACGGGGCTTGGAGCAACCTGGGACAGTGGAACAAGATGGGCCTTACCATCCCTTCCAACCCAAACCATTCCACGATTCTGTGATTCCAAGGAGCTGACTCCTGCACAGACCTTAACACAGCCATTTCTACACAACTTTATCCCCTGTTTTCTTTAGCACACTCATATCCTTGAGCATCTCACTGAAACACATGTTCGAGTCAAGATTAGCCCCTATGAAATGAAAATCGCTTGGGCTGCAGAGGGGGAAGTGGAATATTATTCTTCATCCTGAATTGAAATATTAGAAGCTGACTCCTGAATTATACTCCGGGGTTACCGAGCTCTAATTGAGATTGAAATTGGGCCGCTATTTTTGGTGCAGCCTGGAAAGCTCCGAGTCTTATTCCCATTTGTGCCGGTGGAAATCCCCACCCATCATCTCAAATTCTGCTCTGCCCGCACCTTCGGGGTGAGGAGAACCTTCCTGGCCCCTTCCTCCCCAAAATAATGATAAATGACAGCTACTCCAAATTGGAGCTGGCTGCTGCTCCTCGCCGAAGGGCTGAGGGGAGGGTGGGAAGGGGCTTCTCCCCGAAAGCTGATTGACAGGCAGGGTCAGGATGGGGGGAGCGTTTGCTGTCAGATCCCAGGGAGCTGCTGACAGATCGTGCTGCCATTCCCTTCCTTCCCTCCCTGGCCAGATATATGCTGCCATACAGAGGGTGTGGGATAAACTCTGCTCTGCTTAGAGCAGCCTGGAAAAAAAAACCCAAACCCACCCCAAAATGACAATGTGCTCCTATAAATCTAATTTTTTTGTTCTGCAGGTGCTCTCTAGAGGGGTCGGGTTTCTCCGGAGGAACAATTAGCGATGATTTCCAATGCTTTGAAATATTAAAGCAAAGTTGATGGGACTCTCCAGTCCTGAAGTCAGCACCATGTAGCAGAAACCATGTTTCTGAGCGGAGGTGAGGGTGGGGAGGCCCTGGCACAGGGTGCCCAGAGAAGCTGTGGCTGCCCCTGGATCCCTGGAAGTGTCCAATGCCAGGTTGGATGGGGCTTGGAGCAGCCTGGGAGAGTGGAAGGTGTCCCTGCCCATGGCAGGGGGTGGGACTGGATGGACTTTATGGTTCAACCCAAACCATCCTGTGGTGGTTGTGTCCAGGGAGCAGCAGGAGGTGACAATCCCACTGGTTGTGCTGGAAAAACGCCCCAATTAAGGACAAGCTCTTTCCCCTCCCGAGTCACTGGCACCATGTCCGGCTGTGGGACACGAGGGACATGTGACACCAATGAGCAGGTCTCAGCTCTCACCTCCCCAGCCCCCAGCTCTCCACATCCCCACGGTCCCTTTGCACACACATGTCAGGGAGTCACTTCCAGAGCTGGGGAGAGGTGTTCCCTTGCAAGGAAAACACAGGGCAGGTGCAGGCATTGGGAATGGAGCCCCTTGGAATTAACAACCTGAAAGAATTTGGTTTAGCCCAATGTATCGATTGGAGCAAACAAGCAAGAAATATATTGGGCTGAGATGATTAAATAGGATGAGGCCTCTTTTTTTTTTTATTGTCAGCGGTGAAACATTCCAAAGGCATGACCAAGGAATTAATATGCAGCTATAAACACGCTGCAGGGAAAAGGCCGGGGGAAGCAAACAGGACCCAAAATAGATTCATCTCCAAATGTCCCGTGAAGCCAAGGAATCCGCTGCTATAAACACAGGAATTGCAACCGGCCACATGAAACAAAGCCCTGCTTTCAGTGGCACCTGGGGATGGCGAGGTGGAAGTAATTCCTCTTTAATGAAGATATTGCGATGTGTCCGAGGCTTTCTGTGGAGCAGCAATTCCTGCTGCCTGGGAAAAGGGTGGATTAAGTTACAGGGGGGCTCTGCTGGAGGAGGAACCCCTGTTTGAAGCAAACTCTTTGCTGGCATTATCTGTTTAATGTGTTGCACACCATTTGCAGCATAAACATTTCCAGTTCATTTTAATTTCATATCGGAGGAGAATCATAAAGACAGAGGGTTATTGGTCGCAGCTGCGGGGATGTGGCAAATGCAACTTGAAGAATTATCCTGTCAAAGAGACAGAGCCAGATATTATTGTTTTTTCCCTTACAGTCTTGCCAGCAGCTAAAAAGTGGATTTTATTAAAAATATTCATGTAATTAAAATCTATAGCCTTAAAAGCCTTTAGAGGAACTGGAGCTAAACCAGAATAACGCATTTACATTCAGATGTTGTAGGTTTGTAATAAAATAATGCTGCATTTTTTACAATAATAAAGCAAAATAAAAGGTTTTTTAACTGAAATCTTATATTTTAAAACATAGGCAGCTTTGAACTGTGCAGAGATTGATGTTGCTAAGAAGTTTCCTCCTAGGAAATGCCAAATTTGGATGTAGAAATTCATCAGTGATGATCTGGGCCACCGGTGTGTCCTGAGAGGGAGAAATTACTTTTATTCCCCACACGTGTGGTTTTAACAGCCAGTGCCCAGCTTTTCAGCCGTTGTCCATCAGCGTGATGGATCATCCTTCCCTTCTCTCACTTCCCAAACCCCGGCTGGAGCAGAGAGTTTTCCCAAAGCAAAGGAAATATCCCAGTGAAAACCAAACCCAGCAGCCACCCAGAGCCATTTCTTTCTTCAGCTCTTTTTTCTTAATTCCTTTTCTCCAAGCTTTGTCCAGTAATAAACAACTGCTCCAATCTGCTGTGCTGATCAAAAGAAATGTTTTAATCAGTCCCAGGCTAAAAATCATGCTATTATGTTATCACTGGAGCAAATCATCCAAAATACAAAACAAAAATATCAGTTTAATATGCTCCAGATCAGGAATGTCTTGAAGAAATTCCCCTTCCTTACAGGTGTGTCCTATTTTAAGAAAAAAAGGGAAGCATTAAAGTTTGGGGGCTGGCGCTGGGGCCACGTGGCTGCCGGGGCAGGAATGCCAGGATCCAAATGGGCCAAGCCAAATTTCTGCAAATGAAACACTTTCTTCCACCCCAGAGATGTTTACATTTTTTATTTTTTTTTTAAGCTGAGGAGCAAATCTCTGTTTTCACCTGCTGAGGAGCAAGTCCACAGGGAGACCTGTGGGACATGGACCAAGCCCTGCTACCTCCAAGCCGTGGCTCTGGTGAGGGATGCAACCCCAAGAAGACACAGAAGCTTCCAAATTTTTGAGGGAATTTTCCCAGGAGCCTGAGCAGGGTCTGAATTCAATGCAGGGTGGTGGGAGAAGTCAGTGGATGCAGGAGCATCCCTGCCCCAGGAGCCCGATGCAGGATGGCCAACAGAGACACTCGCCATCGCCTCCGGAAAGTTTTGGCTTGGGCAGAGCTGGATCTCATTTCCATCCTCTGCTCTGTTCTGTGTCCAGGAGACCTACCCAGCAAAATTCCTCCTTTTTATGGCTCATTAAGGCTCATGGCTCCAGATGCATGAGTGATACTCAAAACCAGTTAACAAATAAGGGATATTTGGTCATTTGGGAGGCTCCAGTTTGGAGCGGGGTGCTCTGGCTGTCTCACCAGCTGGACCTGGAGACAGACTCCCTGGATCAGCAGCTGAGACCGTGCATTCCCAGAGGCGTCGTTCATACACATTGGATTGAGGAAATCCTGACTCGCCATAGGATCCTCGCGGTGGGGAGAGCAGTTGGACGTGGGGGAAAGGTCCTCACAGGCACACATGGCTCAAACACCTCCCAAACCCATTTCATGGAATCATGGAATGGTTTAAGCTCGAGGGACCTTAAAGCCCATCCCATTCCACCCCCTGCCATGGGCAGGGACACCTTCCACTCTCCCAGGTTGCTCCAAGACCCGTCCAATCTGGCCTTGGGCACTTCCAGGGATCCAGGGGCAGCCACAGCTTCTCTGGGCACCCTGTGCCAGGGCCTCCCCACCCTCACAGGGAAGAATTCCTTCCTAATTCTTGGACTAAAAACCACCTCAGAAAGTGGGGACATCAGCTTGGGAAGGAGGAACAGCAGCAGGGATGAAGCACCTGGACCTGACCAGATCCATATGAGTTCTTTCTGTTCTCTCCGTGCCATCCTGTCCCCCAACAGCTCCTCATTTGCGATTCCGAGGGCCAACATGGGAAGTGTCAGCACTTTCAAATCACCACGGCTTTGGAAATGCCAGATTTTGTTTCAGCTGGGAATGGAGTTTGGGGCTTTGCTTTACTTTGATTTGGTTTAATCTCAAAAATCTCCAGGACACAGAGTTGTATTTCTTCTACCAGCCTAAATTCTCAAATTCTGGGAATTCTGAGAAGCGAGGCAAAGGGGCCTGATGTTATCTGTTAGAAGAGCCCAGATAGAGATATTATCCTGCTTTTATGAAAGCCAAAGGCCAAATTCGTATTTATTTGAGCTGCAGCAGGATCTGGCTTATATCCTGGACATTACAACATACTGTTCCAATCTCTATTTTTATTAGCAATATTGATAACGTTAGAAGAAATACAATACAGGAAATAGCATATCAACTTTGATTAATTTTACAGTACAACTTTTAACGAACATAAAGGAAGAATTCAGCAAAGGGCTGAAGCTAAAAGTGCTGCTGGTGAAGAAAGACATGTGGCACCTGCATGTCCTGAGTGAGGCAGCTGGATATTAAACATGGATTTGCCTCCATGGAAGAAAAATTGTTCATAATCAGATTTTTTGAAGGTAGTTAGTTCTTCTCTTTAAGTTTATTAACACTTTCAGACAAAGATTTGCTACAAGAAATGAAGGTATTGGTGTAAACTTAAATCTGTTTATTGTGCACAGGCAGTGGTGTTAAAACCCTGTGTGAATATTTCTAGGGAAAGACGTGAAATGCTTTCATTGCAGGGAGAAAAATCCCCCATTCCAGCCCCAAATCTCAAGTCCTGTGAGAGGATGGGACCTTACTGAACTCACTTGAAGGTGTCTTTGGTTATCCCCACAGCTTTGGAGGGCACAGGAGGCTCTGCTCCTTGCATTCCATTAATAATAATAATAATGATAATAATAATAATAATAATAATAATAACAATTCACTATTATATGGATATGAACTATTTATCACTTGAAATGTTGCTTTGTATCTGGATTTATGCTCTTTTTTACACTTAAAAGGCACTCAGCACAGAGGGTGTCGTGGTGCCATTAAGGACAAACCAGATCCAGTCCAGCTTCCTGGATCACTCCATTTTGTCCTGGGATTGAAAACACCCAGGAAACACATCCCCAGCCCCAAAATTTAACAAACTGCTTTAAACCTACAGGGTGGTTAAAGCAATGTATGGTGGAAGATAATGGTTTAAACCACTGAGTGCTTGAGGCAACGTGGGCACAGCCAGGGCAGGATGGTGGTTCAGTGTTTAATATCCTCCCAAACCTGACTAAAAAAGGATATTTCTGCTGGTTTCAGGCTGCAGGTCCAGGGAGAAGGGATGCGGCAGCTCGCTCCGAGGGACCAGAAGCTGAGGGCAGAATACATCCCTGGAGCATCAGCTGAGTAATTTCAGGAGTGACTACAAGTCACCACACAAGTCCTCTACTCTCCTCAGAGCCGAAGGTTTTATTTGAGCCTGACTGGAAGCAGATGGACCTGTCAGGGCTGCTCAGGCAGGTGAGCGGAGGGGGCGGATGAGCTGCTAAGTGCTCCCAGCTGCTGGGCAGGGCCCCGAGGAAATTGTTGGAGCTGGGACCCGGCTCCGAGGTGAGATCTGGAGGCAGCGCCAAGAAGGAAAAAGTGATTTTCTCCAAAACACCATTCTCTGAAAACCTGAAACAGCGAGGCTTTTGAAATAAGAGAAAATAGCTGGAAATATCTGAAAAAAAAAAAAGAATCTAATATATCTTCAGACTTCAGAGAGCCAGAAGCCATCCTCAGCTCCTGCCCCCATCTCTGGTTTTGTTCAGGATCTGCCTCCTTAGGCAGCAAATACGATTTTTCCAAGGGTTTCTCCCTATCACTGGTGTTTCCCTCTCCAGAAAGGTCTTGACTTTTACTTGCTGCTTTGTGTCATTTGATTTATAAGCTCAGGGGATCCTTCTCAAAACCTGGACTCCTTCTTGTACTTAATTGCTACAATAAACCGAAAACTTGATGCGTTAGGAGCAAAAATCTGGGAGGAAATTGTTTGATGGATGGAAGTAGACGGTAGGTGCTTCTTGGGAATGTCACCAAAGGGACATGGCGGAGAAGTGGCTTTATAAATAACTGTGAAACTCAGAAAGTCCACGAGCCTGGGGAGAGCAGACCTCTATTAAGCACAAACAGCTTGCAGGGCAATTCCCAACATCTGCAAAAATCCTCTCAGCCCCTGTCATTCCCAACAGCCTTGACTGCTGCATCCATCGGCATTCACTCCCCAGGGCTGGCAGTCGGGGATCCCATGGAAAGGGATGCCTGGAATTTGCATCCCAAAATGCAAACAAACCAGTTAAAGAAAAGGTGATTAACAAGTCAAAGCTTTTATTCACATTGTGAGGAAGGTGCTTTTCCTTTTCTTTTTGGAAATTAATTTATAAAAAATAATTCTTGGTTTTAAAATCTGTTTTTCCCAGTGGGTGCAGCATTGGTGGAGCATGGAGTGGGCATGGATGGAGTTCCTGCATGTTCCAAGCAATGCCATGATTCCTGACATGGCTCCAAGTGACACAGCAGTAAAGAAAATTGTAAAATTCATCCAGTAAATGCCAAGGAATGAGGCTTCACTTGTGGCACTGCAAAGTGAAGCTTCATCCACTGAGTGCTCCTAGCACAACCCCACAGGAGCTGGGAATGCATCCCCCTGCACCCGGAACCCAAAATCCATCTGGGATGGGAGAGTCACCACGGCACCAGCGATTTTATAATTATCTGAACCTCTCCTTTAGCTTTCTGAGCTGAGTTTTATGAGTCACCACAGATGTTGTATGTTCTGGGGGACAACCAGACACCCAAAACGAAGAGGAAAGGACACGTAAATATCGTGGCCTCATCTGTTTCCAATAGGCTGTGTTTACATATTAATGTGCAATGCAAATTTGTAAACATGAGCATTTGAAACTTTTGGAGGAACCGATCCCGGCCTTTTCCCTTTCTGCAGCTTTATTGGAACAACATGTCCCCAGCCCCAGCCACACATGGACATGGTTTCCATACTGGATGCATTTCAAATGGTCTGGGTGCTTATTTGTTCTGCTCTATCTTGCTATCCAATCCTCGTTTGCTTTGCATAATTGTGATACAAATTATCATCTAATTACAGCCCCAACCTCAGCAGATCAAATGTAAACCGAGGCACTTCCATCACAAAAAGCGACATCCGATGCTCCCTCTACGCCTTTGGCTTCTCCAATAGATGGATTAAATTTGGGTGAAACCAGAGAGTAAACTGCACTTTGATTAAAAATTTTATTGCTGGGTATTTTGTCTCCCGGGATTTTAAATCCACCCCGGTGTCTGAGCACCAAGCCCATCCCATGTCCCGGCATCGGGTACGGACACGGCACCTCTGGAACGGCCAGTTTTACTTGCTGAGTGCTATAAACAGGCTCAGATATTCCCAAATAACTTCAAACTCCTCTTGGGAAAGGTCGAATGACTAATAGCTGAGATTGTTCAGCAAGTTTCGTCTTTTAAAAATCCCTTTGATTTTTATCTCCCTGTTCCCATTTAAAAATAGCACTGTAGTCCTGAGGTGGTGTTTGTGTTTGCCCACGAAGCCCAAAGAATTGTGAACTTTGAAATGGCCCCAGTTTTCCAATAATGTTTGTGGCAGGAAAACAAAGCAGCACATGATGTGATTGTATTGACAGGCACATGGGCCTGCTTGAAATATCGACCTCGACTGGTCCATTTTCACATTCAGTAAATCATATTTATTAATCTGATTTATTTTCTTGAGTTTTGCCACTCACGTCCCACCAGTGGCTGTTTTACAAAGGACCCTGAGAGTGTAGAGTGCAGGTTATCTGCTTTTTGGGGCACATTTATTTTAATATACAGGCAAACCCATCTATTTTATAGTGTGAGTGAATCAGCTGAGTCACCATTGTGGATATGGAAAATATTCCTATACCAGAAGGGCCAGGAAGCTTGGTCTGGTCTGAGATGGCCGTGGTGGCACAGGACAGAGAGCTACGACTGCCTGAAAACACCACCAACATCCTTGTTGTTACTTGCAGTGATTTTTGAAAGGATAAAACCAGGAGATGAAGGCAAAGGAAATGGAAATAACCCTCAGACAACCCAGATCAAGCAGCTCCTCTCACACCACGCCAACCTCTCATATGGACAAATTGATATTTCTGGATCTGCCTGATGAGCACCCTCCCAAAGTGTGGCACCCCTGGGACATGCTCAGACCTTGCAGCGACCAGGCCCTGGGAGTGTTTTCCATGTGGCTGCCATGAGGGAGGATGGCGAAACCTGGGGTCCTACGGGACCCATGGAGGCGCTTTGAAATCTGGCTCAATTCTGCTGGAATCAGCCAAGCATCATTCCTGGTGGAGCAAATCACTGCACCAAAAATATCTCTCCCAGTCATTATCAGTCACATTTTTAACCAGACACTGATTTACTGGATTACAGCTCATGGCCAGCAACTCTGGAATATCTTATGCAACCGCAAATATTTGGAAAATTGGAAGTTCCCCATTGCACAAATCCGTGACCGATCAGGAAGAGCCTTCCAGCTCCCCAGGAGTACAACCACATGTGGGGGCTGGGTCATGGTCACTCAGCTGGACAGAGCCTGTCCAGGGCTAGCAGTGGACTTGCCACGGGGATTCAGTCACCACCAATGTGGGAAATAAGGACTCCCGTAGGAAAAAATGCTTTTTTTTTTTTAATAAAAATAGTGAGACAAACTGCTAAGAAAAAGCCCGAGAAATCAGGTTTGTTCATTTTTACAGTTGTACAGACCATTTCTCATAACCCCCCATTTCATACTGGCATCACTGGGGGCTCTGTGAACACCCAAAGCAGGAAAATTAGAGAAACCAACACTGTCTGAATTTTATCAAAGTCTCATGAAAGTAAAAGTGTAATTTTTGTTATTTTAGCAGCTTTTGATATTGCTTGTTCTGTTCTGAATTTGTTGTCTGTTAAGAATGAAAATAACTTCAAAACTCTGATACCAGTTTTGAGTCTTAAACCTGTGCCTAATCCCTCTGTATTGTGTGTTGTGTTTGAAAATACAGGATTAATCCCAAAATGGGGCTGGTCCCACCCAAGCCTTATTTTCCAATCTCTGCCATCTATCAAGTGATAAATCTGACTTGAGGTAGAGACTGAACATTGACCAAATAAAGAATAAAACCTGTGTCCTGATTTATTGTGAGTTACATGGTGCCCTTGAGAGCTGGAGATTATTTACAGGAATAACAAGAATATCCACAGGTTACAAGAAAACAAACAGGACTTTTGGAAGGAATTGAAAATCTCGTGTTCCAGGGCCTGTTGAGTTGTAGTTCTCTGTAAAGGATCCTTGTTCTCCGTGGGACTGAGCGAGGAGCATCCCTGCCCTTTCCTCTGGCACAGGCTTGATGAGATCCCACGTGGATCTTCTGTGTCCCTTTGGGCTGAGAGCTCTGGGTCAGAGGACTGTCCTGCAGGGCTCCTGGGGGTGTTTCATCCCACACAACTCTCCAAGATGTATCCTCCATGTCCCCGGCATGGATCCATCTCACATAGGATAGACACGTGACCCCATCCCTGTCCTTCCCACCATGCCGTCGAGGCTGGTGCCACTGGAGCGTGGGGCATGGAAAAGAGGGCTCTGGGGCACCCCTCCAGCTTCTCACCCCATCCATCTTTCATCGTGCCTTTCTTTACCCTGGCAGCAGATACTTGGATTTGAGATACTTGGATTTATGCCCCCACCCTGATAACAGAGGCATTTGGGTCCTGGAGAATGAGGGACTTTCATGTCATTAATTAGGACCCATTAGAGCCAAGGGAACTTAAGAACATGCTAAAGTGCTTGGCCAGATGTGGCTCCTTTGCCAAGTCCAGGTCCTGGATAGTCCCTTTGAAATTAGGGATAAAACTTGAGTGGGTGAGCAGCAGCTCCCCAGGGCTCTGAGCTAACTAAAGGCAAGCGAGAGAGAAAACACATTTGTAGAAATACAGACATCAACGTCCCCACTTGAGAGTGCAAATAGTAAAAAGGTGACTGACAGTTTGCTCTTAACCTACAACTGTGACATAAATGTGGCCAAAAGGGTCATCTCAGACCCTCCACCCTCCCAATAACACAACACTTCTGTCCACAAATAAAAGGATTAAATGCCTGCCCATCCTGCTCCTGTACCATGCAGCGTTTCCGAATCAATAACTAACAAGCCCCTGGGTATGAAGGAAGGAAGGACTTGCTTTACATAGCAACGCTCAGAAATATTCTCTGATCCCACTAAAGGCAGTGGTTAATTGTGGGGTGCCAGTTGGAGTGATTGCATCTGCCGTCCCTCAAAGCAGCCGGAATGCTGTCACTCACTTTGAAATGCCCTGCTGCATTCATCAGTCTGGATGGCACAGAGAAGTTGTAACCATACAAGCCATATGGAGGATGTAAAGAACAATTAAGTGCTTCCCGAGCAATGGGACTTGATGGGAAAATGCTTCCAGATGCATGTAATCCATACAGCATTTGACCAGCAGAACCAGGGGCTTGTAGGCACTGAGTGTTTAAGTCTTCGGCTTTGGTGTTTTTCAGGGAAGACAGTTTGGGCATATCCACCATGAAGTGGGGTAGAAGATGTGGGTTGGTGGCTCCCAGTTTTTCGTGGCTCGGAAAGAGGAGTGCCTGTTGTCTCAAGAAGCTCGTGGGGCAGATCTTGTAGTAGAGGGGCACGTTGAGAGGGTGCAGGAAGCTCTCGGGGCACGACACACCCAGGTTGCTGGCAGGCAAGTGAAGCGTGGGAGGGGAGCACGATGGAGACAGCAGGGGGTTCAGAGGAGAGGGGGTCCCACCGCTGGAGGCCACAGGAGAAGAGCTGGAGCTCCCACCTGGAAAGGAAAATAGAAATCATCCAGGCTGGGCTAACTGGTGTCCACAGCCAAGCGATCCTTGGAGGACTCCTGCTCCTGTGCCAGGTCTCCCTGCTGCCTGTGTCCATCCAAGCACGAAGCCACTCCAAAGACCAGCTCCTGGAAAATGGGAAGATCTATCCATAAATGGTTATTGTTACCTGGTATTTGTCTAAGACCAATATTCCACATGTCCAATCCCATTCCTTGGACTGGGACCATGGTAAATCCAGCTCCACACACACCTGGATCCGTACCTGGCTGTACGAGCAATAACCCTCCCCTGCTATACACACACCATTGCTATTTCAGGTTCCCTATTTTTCATGCAAATTCCAGACAGCTTTTTCCCCTTGGATATAAGAACAAAAAAGCATATTCAGCCTGATGGAGGATTTTTTTGTACCTTCCTGCTCACAGGAATTGACTCATTTCACTTGGCTTCCCAAGCAGTTTGAAACATTCCCCTGAATGCTATCGGTGTCTCCAGAAATTCAAACTCACATGTCATGTGAACATCCTCCTTGCTGGAAGGGATGAATGAACACTTTCAGAATTCGGGAGAAAAGCAACCCCAAGGAGTAAAAATGCAGCAGGGACGGGATGGCTGCTCCGAGGTGGGAATGGTGCTCGGGAGCAGCCAGCCCTGGTGCTACACAGATGCTGGTTTCACTTCCCGCCTGTGGAGAGCCAAATGTCTGCCGCACATTCATTACCAAATTCTTCCAGAGGGGTTTCCCCCACTCTTTATTTTAATTTCTTACCAAAATCCCTGGGAAGAGATGTAAGAGAATGTGTATCTTTTTGGGCTACTATTTACATTCAATTCCAAGCGATAAAATGCCTGGCTGGGATCTGATCCGACTTTACACGCAACCAGCGACCCGAAATCAACTGTAAAACTGAGCCACATCTGCTGGTATAGCAAATCTTAAAAAAAAGCTTAAAACAAAAAGATTTTGGATGTGGTGGAAATTAATTTCCAAGCTCCCAACATGCAGAGCCTCTCACAGGTCAGCCCTTGATCACAATAATCCGAGAAGGTTTTGCGGCGTGAAGGTCTCACCCTTCCCTCCTGATGTCAGGGGCTGCTTCAGTCCTGACATCAGCAGGGCAGGATCCAGTCCTCTCCCCATGGACATATCCTGATGTCCTCCAGGGCTCAGGGACCCTGGGTCATGTAAAATGTTGGATAGAGCCGATATTTGTGTGTGAGGCAGCAAGTGAAGCCCTACGTGGCTGGATACAGCAGAGCAAGGCAGGGTCAGTATCTGCTCCACGGAATCCCAAGCAATAATATCACCCAAATTCCACAGCGAGTTTGGGAATGGGGATTGCAGCAGAAAGGACACAGCAGATCAGTGAGCGGATGTTTTCTGCCCTTTCCATTTGGCTTAAAAATTGAAGTTTTACGGCCAATTCTTTCTTCAGCATGTTGATCATAATTTCTTTTAATTTACCTCCTGGTTTTAGAGCTTTGGGATTTCAGTTTTATAGCATTTCTTCAGAAATATATTTTATTAGGAGTAGAATTGGAGAGTTTTTGTATTTATATCAGTCCAGTAGTTTCGCTCTGAAGAAAAATACCAGATACAATAAACAAGAAAAAAATTTTTAAATCCCAAGTAGCTCTAATATTATATGTACAATAATAATTTAGCATCTTTAACATTGCAGTTGCTGTTGTTTCATTCCTCATGAAGCTCATCCACCACCACCTCTCCCCTGGCAAACGAGTTCAAAAGGGGCTTTTTGCATAAGATATTTTCTAAAAATCAAATTAATAAAAACCTATTAAAATACTAATAAAACTACTATTACTACTACAATAATTAATGATAATAATTTTAGTTCTCTGTACAACTGGTAAACCTCTTAATTTCTCCCGAATCTGATTTCTTTGTGCCTTAATTTCTACGCCTGAAGAACATGAATTTTTGCTGTGATTTTTGCAGCATTTCCCGGCAGACACAGGGGTGACTGTGTATCCCAAGCCTTTGAAGAGTTCCTTACATAAATGAGAGTTTAACTCGAGACTTTAAACCCAACTTGGAGCGCTCCAAAGTGCAAACGAGCTGTCAGTTTTTTCCCTTCGGCGCTGTGAATAATCTGTTTTCAAATATTACTTTCTGAAGCCGCTTTTCTGGGAAAAGGCTGTAAAGGACCGGTTGCACTTGTCAGGAGGAAGGAGAGCATTTTCCCTGAAAATTTTCCTCCTCTTCCCTGCATTTCTGTGCGACTGCTGCATCCTAAATATCAGATAATTTTATTTTCTGTTGCATAACGCATTTGTCGGCGCAGAAGCCGCCGCTGCAGAAAACACGGGCGGTCACCACTACCACGTTTGTAGTTGATATTCCCAACCCGGTTGGAAGCAATTAGTGTAACAGGATCAAAGCCGGAACAACCCGACTCCAAATTAGCCTCCTGCACACTCAGATACTTTTTTCTGCTCGTCTAACTCTGGTTTCAGCCGGGGGCTGGAGCAGCCCGCGCCCTCATCCTGTTCTTCCCGGCTTCTCGCATCCGTTTTCACAGGAGTTTGGTCCAAACCCACGCGGAATTAACTCCCGCAAAAGGCAGGGATCCGTTTTCTGGGCGCACCTCGTTGTCCTTGATTGTTTGAGCCCCCCGAGGAGCCCCGCGGGGAGCCCTGGGCGTGCGGCCGGGAGAGGCAGCGAGCGGGATTTACTCACCCTGGCTGTCTGCGCCGAAAGCCTTGAAGTCCAGGGCGAGGGGGGCTCTCCACGGGTAGGTCTCCAGGAGCCCGTCCAGGACCCCCCTGCGGGGCGAGAGCGCGTTGAACGCAGCCGCGGGGCCGGCGGGCGCGGGGGGCGGCGGCGGGGCGGCCCCGGCCCTTACCTGTTCCTGCCGGGGTCCCGAAAACCTTTGGCGAAGGGATTCCTGTCGATCTTCAGCTTCGTGATCTGCAGGGTGAAAGGGAAGGGGCCACTGGGGAGCGAGGCGGGCTGGGACCGGCGGCCGCGGCCATCGGAGCTCTCCATTCCCCGACCCCCGGTACCGCCGCGGCTCTCCATCCCCCCGACCCCCGGCTCCCGGTACCTGCTGGTTCTGGTAGGCCGTGACGGTGGTGAACTCGGTCTCCTGGAAGGAGAAGGTCTGCACCCCCTCGGCCGGCAGCGACTGGATCTGCGCTAGATCGAAGCGAGAATCCTGGGCGATAACGTGGACGCGGGGCTTGTACTTGTGCATGGACTGCAGGATGATCTGTGCGGGGGGACAGGCGGCTGAGCCCCCCGGAGGGACAAGGGCGGGAAGAAGACCCGAGGCGAGGCTCAGGAGGGACCCAGCCCTGAGCCCCGGGGCAGGAGGGGACCGGCTCCCGCCTTCCCGGCGCTGCCCCCCGGGTGATGCTCCGCACCCCGAGGTGATGCTCTGCCCCTCCCCCGCCCCCCCGGCAGGGCTGCCCCACACCTACGTGCCCCTTGTCGTCCATCTCGTTGTTGGTGAGCTTCACGCGGTCGAAGCTGATGATTTGCCTCATCCAGGTCTCCCCCGAGCAGGGGGAGTCGGGGTGGATGTAGAGGCGCGGGGTGATGCAGGAGTGGTCCGTGTTCCCCGCCACCATCCACTGCGAGCTGTGATAGACGTACCTGGCCCGGGCCGGGCCGCGTCAGCCGGAGGGAGCCCGTCCCCACCTGCCCCCCACACCTATAGATTCTATAGGTGCGTGCGGGCCCCCCCAGCATCCCTGTGTGACCCCCGTGTCCCACTCGGACCAGGTCGGAGCGCAGGTCGGGCAAGCAGCGCAGGAGGGGTCCCGCGTGGGCGTGAGGGTCCCCGCCGGTCCCCCCCGTACCTGTATCTCTTAGAGTCCACGGGCACGACGTCGATGGCGATGTAATATTGCTGCAGCGGCTCCAGCCCCTTCACCTTCACCCGGACCGACGGGAACATCCTCCTGCGGGCACAGGGGCAGCGGCTGAGCGAGAGCTGCCGCTCACGGGGCGAAAAGAGGCCGCGAAACTACGAACGGGTGTCGCCAGGAAGGAAAATCGAACTCAACGAAAATAGCGGAAAAGGGGGGAAATTAAGTGAAATATCCCATCAGAACAGAAAGAGCCCAGACAACAAAACAAAAACAAGACAAAAACAAACCCAAGAAACATCACTCTCCCTCCCCCCCAAAAAAAAAAAAATTAAAGGAAGAAAATAAGGAAACCAAAACGGAAAAGCAAAGCCCGAGCGAGACGGCGGGGGCCGGCCGGTACCTGCCGGCCTTGGTGATGATCATCTCGGTGCCGATGTCGTGGAATCTCCTCCAGAGCTCGGAGCCCTGCAGCTCCACCTGCACCCCGCCCGCCCGGCTCTCGGCACCGGCCTTAGGCCGCTTCTCTGCGGGGAACACAAAGGGCAGGGGGCGGCTCGGGAGGCTGCCGGGGCAGGGGGCGGCCCTCGCTCCCCGCCGCGCGGGGCTCCCTCCGGTACCCACCCGCCTCCGGGGCTCTGCGACACGGCCGGCAGCCGGGGCCGGGCTCCTCATCGCGACCCTCCGGCACCTTCCTCTTGGCCGAGCGTCCCACCAGGGCTTCCACCGAGAAGGCGTGAGCCCGGGAGCTGAGCGCCATCCCCCCCGGGCTGCCGGGGGTCCCCCCGGGCGGCAGCGGGGCTCAGGCGGGCGGCGGCGGCTCCATCCCGGCCGGCATCCAGCGCCCCTCGCCCGGCCGCCGCACGGCTCCCGTCGGGGGGCAGCGGCCACGGCGAGATCCTCTTGCATCCAACTGAGTCAATAGACGGCTGCAGCCTCCTCTGTTTGTTTTGGAAACTGGTGGGAGCATAAGAAACATTGAGTGACATTTCATGGGAGTAACGGGGGGGTTGGAGGGGGAGGGAGGAGAGAGCCACAAGGGTGGGGGGGAGAGGGGGAAGAGGAGCCGGCCCCGTCTAGGATCAATAAAAGAGTTACTGTTCTCCATTAAATTGTAAAACTCAAAGAAATTTGACATAATTGCACACTAGGGGCCACTTTTCCAACAAAAGTGCAAATAACGTTTAACCAGAACCAGCGCAAAAGGGAAAAAGAAAAAAGAAAAAGAAAGGGGGGGAAAAGAGAGAAAGGGGAAAGATTAACGAAAAAGAAGGAGAATAAAAACGAGAAAAGTGTGGGAAAAGAAAGAAAAAGGCAGGAAAAGAGAAATAAAGGGTGGGGGAGGAAGTAAAAGAAAAAGGGGGAAAGGGGAATACAAGAGAAGGGAGCCGTGCCCCGCCTCCGGCCCCGCCGGGATGCCCCCACGGGCCGCTCACACGCGGCCCCTCCGGTGTCCCCGGCACGACAGAGCCGGTGCCACCCCTGGGCTATGACAGCGCCGGGCAGGGGTTTCGGCTTTGTCTCACGTTTTTCCTTTGCTTTTTGTTTGTTTGGTTGTTTTGGGGTGTTTTTTAAGGCAGCACCGCCCGCTCCACCACTCCCCCACCCCCCCGTCCCGGCTCCGCTTCAAAGCGCGGCCCCGCCGCCCGCGGCAGCTGCGCTGAATTAGGGGCAGAAATCCCCGTTTTCCACTCGGAGAGTCCCGGGAAACTCCTGCGCGGCCGGGCAGGGCAAGGTTGAGGCCGGGGGGCTCCGGCCGGGACCCTCAGGTGCGCAGGGAAAGCGCTGCGCGGCATTTTCACCCCCGCGCCGGGAATCTCCCCGCCCTGCCCAGGCTGGAACCCCCGCGCTGATTTATTTCCCAACCAGGAACCCTCCCCAGAGCCGGCAGCAAAGGGGATTCCGGGGCTCAGGTGGGTTTTGGGGAGGGGGGAGTGGTGGTGTCCGCGCTGAGCAGGAGGGGTGTCCACCCCCCATCCCCTGTGCACCCCTGGCCCCGCAGCCTTTCCCTGCACCGGGGAGGTCAGCCGGGATAGATGAGCCTTAACGGGAAAAAAATGTGGAAAGGGATAAAATTCACAGGCCAGCTGAGAAAGCAGGTTGAGGAGGGGGGAGCTGCCACCGGGCGCTGTGGCTTTGGGACAGGCAGGGGACGGGGTGCAGCATTCCATGCTCTGCTTCCAGGTGCTCCCGGAGTCGCAGAGAATTCCTGGTACATCCAAATGTTTCACTTTTCAGGATTTCTTGCTCTATTTGTTAGAGTCGGTGTCCTGGTGCACTCGTTCCCAAACTCTGGGCTGGCAGCAGGTTGTGCTTCTGAAGAACATGGAATGGTTTGGGTTGGAAGGGACCTTAAATCTCATCCTGTTCCACCCCTGCCATGGGCAGGGACACCTTCCACTATCCCAGGCTGCTCCAAGCCCTGTCCAACCTGGCCTTGGACACTTCCAGGGATGGGGCAGCCACAGCTTCTCTGTGCCAGTATTTGTTCTCAAATGTGTGTTTTAATTGTCCCAGACTCACATCCTTGCCCTCAAATCCGCATCCCAAGGATGCTCCTTACTCAGCTCAGGGTGGGCATTGCCCTTTGATGGTAATACACATTTTTATGCATTTATAACGATTTATACCTTTTTTAGCACACATTTACACACGAGATTCCTGGCATATCTCACTGGGCCAGGGATTTAACCAAGGAAAACACCTCAGAGGAAGTGAATGGGTGCAGATACAGCTGCCAAAAACCCAAGCTCAACGTCCAGCCTGGGCACCTGGTTGGAAGCCACCTCCTTCTCCAGCTGCTGACCTTCCTCCAGTGCCAGCTCTGGTGTGGATCATACCAGCAGCCTGACTGGGGAGTGGAAAGTTTCTATCCCATCTTCCCAAAGTCTGACAGTCTGACAGTAATCTGAATTCTAGCTGGCTTTGGCCCTGTGTTGCTCCACCCTTCCATGGATCTCCATCAGCAGTGGCCTCTGATGTGGTTTTGTTTCCTGCAGGAATGTCCAGGTGCTCTTGCCCGATGACCCCATGGGGCAACGTCCAACCTGCTGCCCATCCTCCGGAATGTCATTCCACAGGATAATGGTTCCCTGTCCATGGCAGGAGGGTTGGAATTAGATGTTCCTTCAGGTCCCTTCAAACCCAAAGCATTCTCTGATCCCTTGTGGCAAGAAATGGATGGAGAACAGGGCAGGGGAAGGAAATTTGGGGTTACCTCTTGCTCCCAGGCAGGATCAGCCCCACCTATGCAGATTTAATTCTTCTTACAAAGAGAAATTAATCAAATTTTATGAACATGTTCATAATTAGAAGAGCCTAAGCTCATGATTTCAAGGTGACCGGCGGGTCCTGGCCAGCGCTGATGGAAGCCAGCTGAGGGCATGGAGTGTGAACCTTTATCTCTGCTGACATGACATATTATTAAAAAGTATTTCGAGTAATCTTTGATTTCCTCAGCATTGCAACACATTTCAAGAACTTGGCCGCGGATCAACCGAGCCTTTTTAATTTCCTACACTGAAAAATAAAACAAAAATCAAGCCCGATTGAGATGATATAATCAGGAACATTTTGAGGGTTTAGGTCAAATTAATGTGTCAGAGAAGGGTTTTCAGGGGACTTGGAGAGCTTTAATCTGTCAAAGGCTGACTCAGAGCCTGCTTGGGCTTTGTAATCTTATTGTCTTTATGGAATTATGGGATGGAATGTCCTGAATTACCGTCATCAGAGAGTCCAGCAAATAATCAGTTGGCATAAAGTTCAGAATAACTAAATTAATTTTAAAGCAAGTGTTAGACAATATGCCAAAAATGTTTGCTTAACTTGGAAATGATCTTTTAATACTGTCTCTTAATGTGTGAAAGCACTCAGGTAACCTCCAAACACAGCCTTGCCCAGCCACTTTTGGGGCAGATTTTAGGATATGGAGTTGTTTTCAAGCTGTGCTCGATATTGCCGAGATTTGCTTTGCATTTACCAAAACTAAAGAAAAAAAACCAAACCAAGCAAACCAAAGCTGCCTTGTGGCTTAGGGCTAATATTTTAATATCACCTGAACTCAATTATGCATCTAATACTTATCTCTTTTATATCTCCACTCCACCATCAATTTATACAGAGCTGCAATTATAAATTTGGTGTGTGATATTTTTGGTTCTAACGGATAAATTCAAGGATTGATAGGGATAAACTCAAGGATTGTTTATTCTCTGCTCCATAAGTCACTAGCAAGAAAATATTTATTCATTTAATATTTGGGAAAATGCTGGTTTCCAGCCCTGCACTCTGTGCTTAGGGGGATGCAGCACCGTTACTCAAACCCTGGCTCCCAGAAGAGCCTCAGCCATTGCTTCTCCAGTGTTTAATAAAATGATGAGTAGTCAAGTTTACAACTGGGTGTGAGTGCCTCTCTCTTCCTGCTGCTTGTACGTGAGGTGGGACACGCTCTGAGCAATATTTTGGGTGGTGTAGCTGCTCCTCTGTCACAGGGATGCAGCCAGAGGGAGCAAAGCAGAGAATCCTGGGCTGATCCCATGTCCCTGTTTGCTCTTCCCGCCCCAGCCTTGGTGGCACCATCTGCTCTTTAAAAACCTTTCCTCTCCTGTAAAAAAGCATTTTAGGAGTGGTTTAATCCTTTTTGCACATGCTGCTAACTTACTACTCCAGTTTCCTTTATTTCCTGCTTTCCCAACCTTACTGCTACCAGTAAATAAAGAATGGGATTTTTAGATCCAAATCTATTCACTTGTAAATCAAAGAATCCCAAAATGGTTTGGGTTGGAAGGGACCTTAAAGCCCAGCTCATTCCACCCCTGCCATGGGCAGGAACACCTTCCACTATCCCAGGCTGCTCCAAGCCCTGTCCAGCCTGGCCTTGGACACTCCCAGGGATCCAGGGGCAGTCACAGCTTCTCTGGGCAACCAAAATCTAACACATAAATATATGATAAATATAACTGAACGTGCCGCCTCACATCTGTCACACCTGCACTGAGAAATGCAAGCAAATATCCGATATTCCAGTGTGCAAATATTATCCTTTCCTCGGAGAAAAAACTAAACTTAGGGATGAGGCAGTGCCACAAACAGCTGCCCTAATCCACACGGGAAAGGGATGGGAGGTTTGTTACGGGAGGGTCTAAGAGCTGGAATTTAACAGTTTCTAAACGTCCCTGGAGAGGCTGCAATGGAGAGGATGTGAGGCAGCTGAGTGACCCTTCTGGGGGCTGGAACAACACCGGGTTGGGTTCTACAGGAGCTGCAAGTGCCAATATTCGACTTGAATTTTTGTAAATGTAACCACCGTTTCACAGGAGTCATTAACTAATTAGTCATTAACAGATTAACAAATATTTCTTTTTCCTCAAAATCTTTCGAACAGAAACTGCTGAAGGCTGAGGAATTCTTGGCAGAAAACAGCCGTGGTAGCGTAAAACAGCGCTCAGGAGATTGTTTTCCCTGACATTCTCAAATGTCCCGTTCCCCAGCACAGCTTTAATTTCATCCCATGATTATTTCGCCCCTCATGAACTTTGAAGAACCTCTGCTCTTCTGTGACTGTGTCCTCTCTCCATCCCTGCTGGGCTGTGGCACCCCTGGGCCGACTCCATCCAAACCAGGAGGTGATGGCAAGAAGTCCTTGTCCACAGGACAATCCTGAATTTATTCCATGGCAAAAATGACAGAGCTGAGCACGAAATGAGCAGTTTGTGGTGGTGGCCAACCAGCACTGAAGTTTCTTGGTTGACCTCCTAAGGAGTTTCTTCACCTCCACGTGCGCTGCATTAGTTAAAGATAAATTAAAATAAATCTCTGTTATGTTATTTTATCCATACCCCCCACCCCCCCCCAGAGTCTGTGCGGGGAATAGGATTAAACCTTAAGGAAATGATTCAGTGAAGGAAAAACAATACAGACAGCATTTGGGAAGAGTTAAATCAAATTAGGGCACTCGGATCACTTCAGGATGAGAGAGGAGTGGGTGGTGTTCACCCCCACAAGCAGGGAAGTCAAGGAAGGGTCAATAATGCCCATGTGGGGTGGGGTAAGGATGAGACTACAACGGGACCTGTCCCCACAAGAGCCTTCCTCCTGCTGTGGCTGATGCCCTGCTGAGTTTCTCCGGGACCTCCAGCGTGATGTAACGGGACCTTCTGTGAGATATCTCACTGCAATCTCCACATTCTTTCTGGAAAAGCAGGATTTCTCCTCTCTGTGCTGCCAGGAACATTTTTAACATGGCTTTTCCCAGCCCAGCTCCTGGCTTTTGGCTGGTGGTTGTGTGTGAGAGTGAGGAGAAGCTGCTCCACTCTCCAGCCACCAGCCTTCAGTCCCTCCAAGTAGCTCTCCCACCAATTTTCCTCCATCACAGCTTCTCCAGAGCCGAGGAATAAACCCAAGACCCAGCCCCTTCCCCCTCCAAGTAACAGGGAAAATTCCTGATGTGTTGAACTTTTCTCATAATACTTAAAGAAAATACTTAAAGAATGTGTAATAAGAGGGGATTTAGAGAGGGCAGAATTCAGCACGTGGATGAAGAAGAAAACCTTTAGAATTGCTCAGAAATTAGTCCTGTCTGCCTTTACCTCCAGGAAGGGTTCCGGAAAGGGAGAGGGGGTGGCCCCAGGTGAGCCCCAGGACCCCCTGTCCCCAGGGCCCCAAGACCCCCTGTCCCCAGGGTCACCCCTGCTCTCCTCACTGCTGGACTATGGGGAGGGAAAAGCTGGAGTTCTTGGTTTAGCTGCCAGGAAAACCACACAGGAGAAGTGAAATTAAAGTAGTTACGGGGAAGCTGATACTGAGTTATTCCATATTCCTGGGCAGGAGCGGTGCTGGGCACAGCTGGGGCCACCTTCCCATGCTCCCTGCTCTGCACCCCGAGGTCTGAGAACCCTAAGTGGGACCGGACCCCCAGGAGCCCTCTTGGAGGCAGCAATCTGAGGGCAAAAAGGCTTTCTAGAGAGGAGGGACATTATTTTTGCCAAGTACAGCCTGGGATCTTTAAACAGTTGCTGGGTACCTGGAGACACCCCCTCGGTGCTTCGATGGCCTTGGTCACATCACCTGCTCTGGGAGGAAAAATGGGCCAATTCTCTCGTGACCACCAAGGCTGGGGTGAGGAGGATGAGGATCCACAGCACCAACACAGTCCCAAATGTCCCAAACAGGGCCAGGCTTGCCAAGCCCCCCTGGACAAATGGTCACCAGTACTGGGGTCCATGCTGCAGGTCCTTCACCTGGGGCCTTTCCCTCACCAGCTCTGTGATGGCAACATTCCAGACGTTCCAGACCCGCTGCCCAGCTTCCAGCTGCCAAACCCCCAGTGGGGCTGTGTCCTGTGCAGCAGGAAGAGATGACCCAGAGGAGGCAGCTCCATGGCCAGGACATGGGGCAGGACAGGGACACGGGGGAGTCCTGTGGTCTCGGTTGTTGTGGTGTGGAGAAGAGCCTGTTCTGGAGGGTGGCTTAAAAAATCACAGGATCATCAAGGCTGGAAAAGACCTCCAAGATCATCAAGTGCAGGTTTTGACTGACCACCCCCATGCCCACTACCCCACATCATAAAGTGCCACATTCACTTGGTTTTTGAGCACCTCCAGGGTTTGTGACTCCACCACTTCCCCGGGGAGCCTCTTTCAGTGCTAACCAGTCTTTCAGTGCAGAAAAAGCCAGGGATGGGCAGGTTCATTCCTGCTGGAATTGCAGGTTTCTGGGGCTTGTTCTTCCACTACATCAAATCCCCATGTCTGCACTAAGCTCTGCTCCTTCTTCCCTGGGATGAGGGCAGGTGAGTCCGAACACGACGTGGTGATTTATCCCAGTCCCACTAACTCTGATGAAAAGTGCTTTTCCAAGGGCTTTGTTTCCACTCTTTTCTCTCCATTGCTGCTGTCTCTGCCTCACCAGCTCTTTTCTGACCCCAGGACATGTTTGAGGCTTTTCCATCCTTCCCTGTGTGCAGAGATAAACCCAAATTCTGTCCTTAAGCCGAGCCCACACCTGGGTGAGACCGACAGAAAACTCCGCTCTGTTTTGCTACTCTATCCTCAGTTAATGCAGCTAATGATGGCCCTAAATGCAAATATAGAGGGATGAGAATGAAAGCTTGGAAGGGCTGAGGCACTGGGGAGAAGGACAATAGATTAAGAGGTTTGCAAGGAAGCTTTCACTCATCTTCATGGTCTGGAGTTGTGAGCTCGCACTCGGGTTAGGAAGCGCCGTTTGAAATTAAACAGAAAAGATACAATCTTAATATTCCATGAGATGTGCCAATACAAATATCTGTCGGCACAGATGTAAAATAATAGCTTTAAAAGCAAGGAAAAGAACCACATGAAGTTTTGGGAGCAGGGTGATGTCACCCCCCAGCCCAGCGAGATATTCTTTGTGTTGGAAATTAAAGCTGCATGAACTCCCCGTGCAAAGCTGGGTGAGACTCTGCTTGTTCAGCCACCCCCTTAGGGAGGATGGGTATTATTTTCTGCTTTTAATTTTAAATTCATAAATAAATGTGATTGACTTGCCACCCAATAGCACCGAATTGTGCAAAATAAGGGTAAAGTCTGTCAGTTAAGTCTGTCAGTGGCTGGTGTTGCTGGAGCAGAAGAAAATCAGAATTAGCTGAACTGGTCAACAAAATTCAGCTTTGTGAGGAATTTCAGCCCAGGGAAGAGGCAAATCTGTCTCCACAGTATTATCTCCCCTTCCAAAGTTTCCTCCTGGCTGCACTGGGTCACAGGCTGTGGACTGTAAATTATACAGCCCAAATCAAACCCTCTTCTGCAATAAGGGGAGAAGAAAACCATGCAATGATTTAATGTAGGAAACAGCTCAAGCTACGGCTTTCTCTTGTTTGGGAACGTGGACAGTTGTGCTGAGATCCCCAAACCGCTCCAACCCATGGAAATTAGCACATAACCATCTGGCCTGGTGGCTCAACACCTCCCGTGGCCGTAAATTCAAATCCCAGCAGCCTTAGCAGGGGATTTGCTTGGAGAAACGAGCTGAGTCCTCGAGTAATGGAAAAACAAGGTGAGCTGGAAGGCCTTGGGAGAGCTTTGGTTCCAGGAGGGAGCCATCTCCAGCCAAGCATCCCTTGGCTTTCAGCAGGGAAAGGGGATCTGCAGGAGCATCCTCTCCTCGACTCTTGGTGTCCCATCCATGGCTGAGCTCCCCAAGCCCTTCCCTGGGATCCACCAGCTCACCCAGCTCTGCTCCCATGGCATTTCTCCATCCATCAGGATGCTCTGTCCTAGCTCCAAAACTCCGGACACAGTTTTGGGGGTCACAGAGCCTCTGTGGACATGGAGCAGCGCTGCCAGCTGTGGTTTCCCATCCAGGGTCTCCAGGAGCAAAGTGTGTGGGTGTTCGAGGAAAGATCCTCCTGTGTGAAATGTGAAATCCTCCACCGGGATCTGCAGGGCTTTCCCACCCTTGGTTGGAGCCCACTCTGCAGAGTGGGAAGATTCAGAGTGGACAAAATCGTTTTCCTTGCTGTGTGTGATACACTGATCTTGATTCCTTGCCTCGTGGGGGTTTTTAGCTAAGCTGCAATTAAAAATCAGGACTATGGATTTAATCTCTCCTATCTGGCGCATCTGCCCTCACCAATAAATACTCTGCCCTGCCAGCTGTGGCTGGAAGGCTGAGCCATGGTTATGGCTCACCCACAAAAAAATTGCTTTTTCCTAACCCTCAAGACCTGGAAGTAGCAGCTGAGTCTAATTTGGGCTCTGCAGCAGGTTTTACCCATGGAAAGTCGTGTATTCCTTGCACATCTGGTTGTATTTCAGGGCACATTGCCTTTCAGTGCTGCTCAAGTCTGGCTGTGCCCCTTTAGTTCCTGGGTAAATCGTCCCTTTTCCTATGGGAAACCTGGTGGGCATTGTTTGGAATAGAACGAGCAATTAGCATTCCCATGGATGAAGGTTTGGGATGAGCACGGCGTTAAACGAAGCACCAGGGCAGGTTTGGCTTCTCCTCCAGCGCTGCCACCAAAGGCAGGAGCGTGGATGGCTCCAACGCTGCCAGCAGAAGTAGTTTGGATTTAAAAAATCCCACTTGGACTTCACTCTTCCCTTTCCTTCCCCTTTCTCCCAGGACAGCAGAGCCTGGAGCACAAGTAGGGCCAGGGGAGTTTCCATAAACTGTGGGGAGATGAGCTGTACTTTTCCCTGGATTTCTGCCTGCATTTGTGCATCTGCTCGGTTTTATTGTCCCACGTTCCACAAACTTAAAGCACTTCCACATTGAACAGAATTCCTCCAGTTCACTGCAAAACACGACAAAACTCAGCCCCGCGGATGCCAAAGGCTCCTGCTCTGCACATCCTGCAATTCCCAATCCCAGCAACAGCAAACTCAGGGAGCCACCGAGGAATCGTGAAAGCTCCGGCTGCAGCTCTGCTTTGCTGCTGGAGGGCAGGGAAGAACTCCAGGCTTTTCCTTAATGCGCTTTCCTGAGGGATTTTGTTGGCATTGCTTGTACCCCGCGCTGGGGCAGAGCGGAGCCACGGGATGGGGAGATGTCGGGAAGCAGCAGGACCAGGGCTGTTCTCCCAGCATCTCAGGGATCAGTGCTGCTCAGACCCGGAGCTTCCTACCCGGAGATGGGTCGGGAGCTGCTGCCAGAGCTCTTTGCCTGCTGGAGAAATCCAACAAGGAACCCTCCCGCTGCTGGGCAGCTCCCAGCAGGGCTCAGTGAGGTGGCTGATGGATCCCAGTTGGCTCGGAGCGATCCTTTCTCCGTCTGAAGGAGCATCCCTCCCTCCCATGGCATTCCCTGGCCCGAGGTGGTTTGTGTTCCCCTGTCTGGGCAGCTCAGAGTGGAGGTAAGAGCACTGAGAAATGGGTTTTCCTCAAGTTGTTACAATTCAGCTTAGAGCAGGGCGGTGCTGCCGGGTTGACAGTTGGACTTGATGATTTTAGAGCTCTTTTCCAACCCTAATGACCCCAGGATTCTGGGAGATAAGGAATGGATCTGCTCTCCTCTAAATCATAGGGAATAAATATACAAAACACAGCCCCGGGTTTTTTTTCTTTGTAATATACAACAGCAATAAAATTCAACCAAGAGAATTAGTAAAAAATTAATAATTAAAAAGCTTTCATGCCCATGGCTGGCAAATAGAGTTGAGTGACAGAAAAAGGGGTTCCCTGGATCCATTGGTTTCCCCTCCCGCGGATCCCTGGAGTTGTGTATGTGCGAACAACGCCGAGTTTGAAAACTCTCTCCGTTTGTTTACCTTCCCCCAAATCAAGAACACATTGAGAATAATTTGCAAGACACAAAAGAAAAGCTTTAATTTATCAAGGTTTCCACTCAACAAATAACATGAAATCCCTTCTCCTACCGGGACACCTGCAAAGCTCCTGCCGGGATCCCGCCTGTGCCGGAGCCGCTCCGGGAGCTCTCGGGCACTTTCTCAGTCATAAAGCTCCACAAAATTTAAAGTTTAAAGGGAGAAAGTTAAATTCAAACCTGTTACACTTTCCAGCTCAGGGTCTGTGACTCCAATTGCAGCTCAGATCGCTGAAATTGAGTGGGGTTGAAGGAAAAATGATATTTTTTTTATTTTTAGTGTTTTCCTTCTCGTGTGTCTCAGCTCTGCATCTGTCAGCTGGGTCCCCCTTCCCCGGAGGAGGGGAAAACAGGACGGTTGATTCTTATTAAAGGCAAAAAAAACTGGAGGAAAAAAAAAATCAAGGGGAAAGTATAATGGAAAAGTGAAATTCAGATTTTTCAAATTAGATTTCGATTCTCAAGAATTTCAATTCAGATTCTTCAATGAAGATTTTTATATGTATTATTTTTAAAACTAAGTGGAATGAAGTCTGTCCATGAGTCCACTTCCTCACGTCATCAGAGCAGTTCCACACACAGTTTAAGAAACCAAACTACAAAATATGATTAGTGAAGATCACATTGTTCATCATTTGTTCATTAATTTGCCAATTTTTGGTTCAGTTCTGGCTTCGATTTGTGCCAAATTTGCACTGGCACAACCCTGGCACCCTGAGATTTGTTCAGCTTGGGATGGCAAAGCCCAACCCAGGGATTTTGCACCTCTACGGGAGGGGATTCCCTGAGCTCAGCGATGGAAATTCGAGGTTCCCCCCCTCCAGCCGCCTCCTGGCCTGTCTGGGATATCTCTGCAAATAAATCAGGTAAAAGTTAAACCCAGCAGCTCCTACAAAATAACTTTGCTGCTGGAAAAAGCCTTTTTATTTTGTGTTGAATTAGGAAATGGTTTTGCAGCACTGGTAGGAGGGAGGTCAGTGCCATCCAGCTCCAGCCCCAATCCCAGCTGCAACCCCAATCCCAGCTCCAGCCCCAATCCCAGCTGCAACCCCAATCCCAGCTCCAGCCCCAATCCCAGCTCCAGCCCCGATCCCAGCTCCAGCCCCTATCCCAACTCCAGCCCCTATCCCAGCTCCAGCTCCAGCCCCAATCCCAGCTCCAGCCCCTATCCCAGCTCCAGCCCCTATCCCAACTCCAGCCCCAATCCCAGCTCCAGCCCCAATCCCAGCTCCAGCCCCTATCCCAGCTCCAGCCCCTATCCCAACTCCAGCCCCAATCCCAGCTCCAGCCCCAATCCCAGCTCCAGGCTCAATCCCAGCTCCAGCTCCAGCCCAAATCCCAGCCCCAGCCCCAATCCCAGCCTCAGCCCCAATTCCAGCTGCAAACCCAATCCCAGCTCCAGCCCCAATCCCAGCCCCAGCCCCAATCCCAACTCCAGCCCCAATCCCAGCTCCAGCTCCAGCCCCAATCCCAGCCCCAGCCCCAATCCCAGCCCCAATCCCGGCCCCAGCCCCAATCCCAGCCCCAGCCCCAATCCCAGCCCCAATCCCGGCCCCAGCCCCAATCCCAGCCCCAGCCCCAATCCCAGCCCCAATCCCAGCCCCAATCCCGGCCCCAGCCCCAATCCCAGCTCCATCCTCGGCGGAGCCAGCGGAGCACCCTGGTCCCGGCCCCGCAGCGCTGCCGTGGGGCTGGGGCAGTTTCCGGCCTCCCTCGGTATTTTCTCTCTCTCCGGGCGTGAGTTCCCGGCACAGCCCGGCTCGACCCCAGCGGGGAGATTTGGGAAGGATTTGGCAGGGGCAACACAGGATATCCCGGCTTTATGGAGCGGGATCCAGAGCGAGCGAGGCACCCGCCGGCCGCAGCGCCGGCCGCTGCTGAACGGAGGAGCTGGGCTTGCCTGGATTTCAATCAGGAAAAGCAGCAATCCAATGGAATACTGTGTTAGATCCCACTGGATTGCACATAATATGTTTATAATAACATTATAAACAGGTTCCGATGGCAGCTTCCACCTCTCTGACTCGTGCTGGGTGGAAGCTTCCCTGAAATCCAGGAAATTTTTCCACAAACAAACCCAAATGATCCCTAATGTCCTGGTACCTTTGAAATCCATGGGAGCTCTGGCACTGATTTCGGGGCACTCGGGATTTTGCACTCCATGAACAAAGGGACCGAAACCTGGCTTGGTTGCAGAGCACAAATGATCCAGCAATTCTTTGTCTGAGGAGGGAATATTTCTTCCCCCACTCAGAAAAGCCCTACAGCCACAGAACAGGAGGAAGAAAGCCTTCACAATTAACCCTGGCTCAAATGAAGAAGGATTTTAAGTTCATTTAGGTCCCTTTTTTTCCCCCCAAAAAAGCCATATCACTTTACATTTATAATGTTGGTATCATCCAGTACTTTAAATCAAATTATGGCTGTATCAGGCTGCTTAACAATGTTTCTTTTTAATTAAGTTTACCAGTCCCAGATGCATTTTTTTTAAAGAAAGAAATTAAACAAACTTAATTCAATTACATGACAGGGGTTAGGTAAGACAGCAAACAGCCAGGCAAAAAATACAAGGATTGATAAACCCTTTTGGATACTCACATTTTGCACTTTCCCTACACCCCGTAGTATTCCAAGGGGCATCCTGGAATGCCCACAGCAGTGTCCAGAGCTCTCTCCCTTACCTAAGGAATTGCCCTCAGAGATGTTTTAAAATCCTGCTGCCACAGAGCCTTTAAACGGCTCAGGAAGTTCCTCAGAAAGCTGAGGATCCAGGAATTCCCATTAATTTCCCTGTGCTGCAGAGACAGGAGCAGAGCACCAGACCTGCCTGATTTGGGGACTCTCCTGCTGTGGGAGTTGCTGGAGGTCCCCAGAGCATCCCTCTCCAGCCTCTGGCAGCAGGCACGGAGCGAGGGAGAGCTTGGAAAGGCAGGATCCATCCCCACGGGATTTCGGCTTTATTGGATGGATGAAACAGCACCAAGCTCGGGGTCTGGGGTGGTGCTCACTTTGCAGCAGCTCCCTATTCTCACTTAGATAAGGGAGTGAGCACTGCCCAGGAAAAGGCAGCTGCATTTTTACTGAGAAAACGGCAATAAAAAATAGGGATGGAGGAAAGGAAGGGGAACGGGGCTGGGCAGTGGATTGCACGCGCAGACCTGGAGGGATCTGTGCTTTCCTCAGCTCCTCTGAGCCCACACCCTGGAGCTGGGATGAGCTCCCAGCAGGGCACTCGCAGCCAGGACACCCCATCGCTCCAATTTCTGTGGTCGGAACAGCACAAAAACACCCAGAGCGTCCATCTGTAAAGGACACAAAGGTTGCCAGGAGGAGGGCAGTGGGGTTTGTGGCAGTGAGGAAAGCCCCAGGCTTGCACACCCCCTTCCCAAGGAAGCTCTGGACACCGCCGACAGCATCGGCTGGAATTTGCACCCTGGGCAAGCTGCGGTCACGGTGAGATTACTGGGATTTTTATAGGGGTTAAAATGGAATAATCTCATGGAGGGAGCAGCAAATCCCTGTCTCCAGCCCTGTGGGAAGCACGGCCATGATGAGCAGAGCACCAAGAAGCCTCACGGAGCTGGGAGATCTGGATGGTCCCCAGAATAATTGGACATCCCCAGGAATGAGCACAGGGAGCAGCCTTTCCCTGATTTCCCCAACTCCGAGGATCTGCATCTGGGGCTGCAAGGATGAAGTCAGCCCCGGAGCTGCTACGGGCTGGAAATGATTTCACCGAGCTGCAATGCACATGGATTAATTCCAGTACTGTAAAGTCAACATGGGTGAACACTGGCTACATCACAGCCTTCATTACTGGGGTCTGGAGCGGGTTTGGATGAAGTAATTTCCCTGGGGTTTAGCACTTCCAAAACATATAGGGCATCCTTCTTGGATCGGCCTGGAGAGAGGTGCCCCCCCCCCTCGCAGCCACCCCAAATTGGCCTTTATCAGTTGCACATGGACCCCTGCAACTGCGAGGGGCTTCAAACGAGGCCCAGATGGGCCGTGGCACACGATGCCCAAACACCGGACACATGGAATGAGGCTCGGCTTGGGTGCACACCATGGATGTTATTAATAACAAATGAGACAACACTCCCAGGCCGGGCCTTCCGATGGGAGAGGATGTGGGATGAGTGGGGATTAGCGATTCCTCCATCCTTCATGGTCAAATCCGCTCCTGGAGAGTTTGGCGTCGGGATTCTGGACACCGGCAAGCCAACGCTCATTGAGCTGCTCAGTTTGGAGCTTCCCAGATTTGAAGTGAACCCTTCCCGTGCAGGAGGTGTTTATTTGGGTTTTTTTTCCCCCTCAGCTATAAACTGGAACCGAACCCTTGTCACGTGCAATTTGCTTCCCTGGCAAACAGTTGTGCAAATGTGACTCAGTTTTACCTGGGCACCCGGATCTGCTCCCAGATAAAATCCCAAGATGGTTTGGGTTAGCAATGGCTGTAAATCCCATCTAGTTCCAAACCTTGGACACCTTCCACTAGCCCAGGTTGCTCCAAGCCCCGTCCAACCTGGCCTTGGACATTTCCAGGGATGGGGCACCCACAGCTTCTCTGAGCACCCTGTGCCAGGGCCTCACCACCCTCACAGGCAGGAATTCCTTCCCAATATCCCACCTAAACCCAGCCTCTGCCAGTTTAAGTTCAAGTTTAGCTTCCTGCACAAGCCACCCCACAAAAAGCAGCTTCACCTCCTTCATTTGGCACCAGGGGCTGGGTGAAAGAGGCTGTTAAGGGTTAATAATGGGGTTCCCCTCATCCCCTATTAATTAATTCACTTCCAAAAACCTCTTCCCTTCACAGCTTGATATTCAACATCAGCATCCAGGTCCTGCTCCCTGGAAGAAGACAGAACTTTAGAATGGATATTAAGAAAAATTTCTTCAGGAAAAGGGTTGTCCAGCCCTGGCACAGCTGCCCAGGGCAGAGGTGGAGTCCCCATCCCTGGAGGGCTTTAAAATCCGTGTGGATGTGGCACTTGGGGACATGGGGCAGTGGTGGCCTGGGCAGTGCTGGGAGTGGTTGGACTCTCAGGATCTCAGGGGCTTTTCCAAGCTGTGGGTGGTGGCACTGGGATTTGGGGGTGTTAATAGAGGGCTTTGGGGTGCTAACACTGGGATTTGGGGGTGCTAATACAGGGGTTTGGGGTGCTAACACTGGGATTTGGGGCATGGTGATTCCGGGGTTTGGGGGCGATAACACAGGGATTTGGGGATGCTTACATTGGGATTTGGGGGTGGTGACACTGGGGTTTGGGGGATATTAACACTGGGATTTGGGACATTTTAACACTGGGGTTTGGGGCACTTTAACACTGGGATTTGGGGGTGCTGACCCCAGGCTGTCGGGTGGTACCAGCCCCGCGCACATCTTGGGAGCGCGGCGGTTTCCGCACATCCCGCAGCCCATCCAAGCCTCCCTCCTGCCATCTGGAGGCGAGTCCCTGCTTTTCCTCAGCCTCCCGGTCCTGCCAGAAGCCGATTTATTTCCCCGCAGCATCCCACACATTTCCCTGGATCAGACGCTCGGTCCGTTCCCGGTTCCTTGGGATGCTCGATGGAAATATAAAATCCTCTGGTTTGCTGTTTTCGAGTAAATACAATTTTCCGGTGAATCTCAAAGGCAGCATGTGCAGCCCATCCCATCCCATCCCATCCCATCCCATCCCGTCCCATCCCATCCCATCCCATCCCATCCCATCCCATCCCATCCCATCCCATCCCATCCCATCCCATCCCATCCCATCCCATCCCGCTCAGCCCAGGGGAGGTAACACCACGCTGGGTTATTTTTATGATCGGAAACAAAGGTTTCTCCCTCCCTGTTTTCTCTTGTGGATGCTCTCGAGTGAGAACATGGAATTTCCTCTGAAACTCCAGCAGGGTGAAGGGGAGTCATTTTCTCTCTCTTTTATTTTCCTAAAAAGAAAATATTTTATACAAAATGCCCTAATAAATAGACCTGTCAATTCTAATCTTAAACAAAATTATTCCCAGCAGTGCCAATGGCATCGCTGGCATCGGGATCGGGATGGGACCGGAGCTGCCGACCCCTCTCACGGTGACAAAAAGCAGGGACAGACCTCGGGCTCCTTCCCAGTTTCTGTGCTGTGTTTTACTGGGAAATACAGAAAATTAACAATTATAATATTAAAATAACAGAAAATTAATAATTTTCCTGGAGTATGAAGGAGAAATGTTCACCTCGAAGAGCTGCTGACTCCCAGGGTTTGTTTAACTCGGGTTATTATTTAATTCACATTTTAGAAAATCATCATTAGTATGATCCCGCTGTTCAATGATGTGTTTGAAGCCACGTAATAAAAAATCAAAGGGAAAGGAAATATTCCTGATTTAATTCCCAAGTGAGTGGTTTAGCACTTTTACAGGCACACGGATGTGGCTGCATCCAGGGAATGATGATCCCCGGGGGATGAGTGAAGCCACAGCGGCCAAGGGAGCTCGGATGGGGCTGGGAGGGCTCAGTTCTCCCCTTCCCCCTCCTTCCCTCTATCAAAATTCAATAAAATAATTCTTTTTAAATCACCCGTTTGTTGGTTTTTTTTTCTAAATATCAGTTTTCATTGGTTTTATGTTAAACCAGAATATTTGTATAGAATGACTTGTTCATCCAATTCCATTGGCAGTAATTACCACGAGTATCCTGGGATAAAAACAGTGATCGTTGCTTCCCAGATTTTTCCTAAAATGCACCCATATTGTGGGAGCTTTTCTGGATAATTCTTCTCTTTTTAATTAAAATGATTCCACTTTTCTCCCTCTCCCCATCCTTATTTTCTGTCCTTTTCTTCCTGACTCTGCGCTCCCAGTGTGAATCTGAATTAACTCCATTCAATGTAATCACTCAGACAGAAATTACCCTGGAAACACCCTGGGATCACCCTGGGCTTTCTCTATCTTTTCCTCTAAATTTCCTCGAAGTTTTGATTATTATTTTTCTGATCATTTTATTGATTATTATTTTTCTGATCATTTTGTTGATTGTTTTGCTGACTGTAATTGAAGCTGATCATGGCAGTAGGCTGGAAGAGGGGAAGGAGCATCAGTTTTGGGTTAGACCTGGCACAAATCAGCCCTAAATCTTAATATGACATTTTTAGGATCTGTCTGACCAGCAAACTCCATCACTCGCACCTTGATTCGATAATTAATTACATTTCTTTTATTTTATGTTATTTTAGGGTAGTCTAATCTACTTAAATTAATTTATTTTTATTTTATTATTTTATTTTCTTGTACTTTGTCTTTTCTTTTCCTTTGCATATTTTATTTTATTTTATTTTATTTTATTTTATTTTATTTTATTTTATTTTATTTTATTCTATTCTATTCTATTCTATTTTGTTGTATTTTGTTGTATTTTATTGTATTTTATTTTATTTTGTTGAATTTTATTTTGTTGTATTTTACTTCATTATTTATCTATTTTATTTTATTTTATTTCGTTTTATTTTATTTTATTTTATTTCATTTTATTTTATTTTATTTTATTTTATTTTATTTTATTTTATTTTATGTTTATAATATTATTTGACTATATTATTTATCTATTTTACATTATTATAGTTTATTGTATTGTATTGTATTTTACTTCATTATTTCTCTTTTACTTCATTGTATTCTATTTTCTTTTATTTTATTTTACTTTATTACTTCTCTATTTTACTTTCTTTTCTCTTTTCTTTTCTTTTCTTTTCTTTTCTTTTCTTTTCTTTTCTTTTCTTTTCTTTTCTTTTCTTTTCTTTTCTTTTCTTTTCTTTTCTTTTCTTTTCTTTTCTTTTCTTTTCTTTTCTTTTCTTTTCTTTTCTTTTCTTTTCTTTTCTTTTCTTTTCTTTCCCTTACTCCGCAGCTCATTCTCCCCTGTCCTGGCAGGAATTGCTTCATCCACTGCAAAACCACTTCCTAAGCTCCTGGAGCTGCAGGGAGCCAGCAGATCCGAGGGACACGGCTCTGGAAACCTCTGATTTCCTCCCTTTTGTTTTCCTGGTGGATCCAAATCCCCGCTCCAAAGGCAGGAGAAGGGAATCTCCCTCTGCCCTGTCCCAAACAGCCCCAGCTGAGAATTCCCAAGTCAAATATTCCTGGAATATCCCGCCTTTCTCTTTCCCAGCTTTTCCTTCAATCATGGTTCGTGGCTGCTCCTGAGGAAATTTAAATAATTTCCCTTTTTTCCTGTATTTTAAAAAAATTCAGCTCGATGAAAATGTTGGTTTTCTCCAATCCCTGACCTGACCCAGCCTGACCTGGAGGGATTTGGAAATCCATTATTTTTTATTTTCCAGGGATCTGACACCCATGAGCAGCTCCACCAGCATCTCCCCAGGGAAACCCATCCCAAAGGGACTACTAAATATTATTATTTATGATGGATATTATTATTTATGATGGATATTATTATTTATGATGGATATCACTAAAATAATCCCAACATCCCTCTGAGTTTGAAGCAGCAGCTTTTGGGAACTTCAGGCTCTTCGTTCCCACGTTTGCATCCCCGGGACTGCGGAGCAGGAATGGTCCTGGCACGGGCAGGATAATGGCTTAAAAACATGGAAAAGGGTCAGCACGGGAGATGTGGAGCTGGACAAGTCCCCTTGGCTTTCTGCCCCAGTAAAAGGATTTTTCCTTTCATGGCCTTTCCCAACACCACAGATTTTTTTCTCCTGAACTGAGCCCTGCAAGGAGCAACTCCAGCAGAGCGAGACTTTCCGATCCCAGAGCCCTTTCCCCACCCTCTTCCAGCTTCCCCGTTAGTTTTGCTCTATGACGAAATATTTTGGAGCTGATAGAAACAGAAACCCCACTTTTGTGGGATCTGAAAAACATCAGCCCCTGATGTTGGAGTTCTGCATCCAAAATCCAGGGAGGAACACGAGCACCAGGCTCTTTCCCTGTCCCAAAAATTGGGGATAAAAATCCATCTTTTGGGAAAACAAGGATCACTGCAGGGTCTGCCGATAAAGAAGCATCAGCCTTCCCCAAATTTCTGGGCTGGAACAATGGTTTCCAACACTTGGAATGTGAAATAATTTTCCTCTTTGCCGAAATGTGTTTTTGGCAACAGGAAAACAGGAAACCAACGTGGAAAGTATGAACGAAAATGGAAACCGAGATCGTAAAGAATTCCAGGCTGGAGCCTTTTCCAGCTTCCAAGATGCGACAGCGGCAGGAGCAGAACCCTAAACCAATTAAAGGCAATTTAATTTCAGAGGCTTCTCACGGAGGGAAGGGATCTGGTGAGGATTTGGGATGCAGGGAGACATCCCAGCCCAGCACCTGCGAGGTTATTGCTCCCAGAGCCGGAGCTGGGATTCGATGCAGATGTGCCCCAGAATCCGCTCCCTGCTCCAGCTGCAGATCCCAAAGATGGGCTGCTCGTGTTGTGTTCTTCCTTAATTATTAAGGAATTTGAGGCTTTTAATTGCACTGGCAGATATCTTGGAAAGGTTTGGGTTTAGGGCTGAGTCCTGCTGGGCTGAACTGGGAATTTGTGCCATGTGTGGTCTGTGGGAGTACAGGGAAAACACTCCAGTGGAAAATAATCCTATAAAAATGATACAAAAATCCTATAAAAGGTTAATTTAAAGGACAGATCAGAGGAATTAAGTGGGTCTCTGGGTTTGCTCCATTCACAGGTGCTGGGGAGTCTTCCCAGCACAAGCCACAGTGCCAGACTTGCACTCCCAAGAACCAGCAGCCTGGGAAACCATTCTTCCCTCATGCATTTCCTCTCTTCCCTGATTTTCTGCTGATTGAAGCACTCCCAAAGAAGAGAAACTCCTCTTCCCAGCCCCTGCTGGGCATTTGCACCCTGGGATTTGCTTTCCCCACATCCAGCGCTGCCTGAGGGATTTACTGCTCATCCCACACCCTCGGGAACATTCCCTGGACCCAAACACCCTTCAGCTGGGATTTTGTCCTGTTCTTTTAGAATCTTTCTGCCTGAACAACTCCCACAGGGAAACATCTCTGTCCTAAATCTTTTTTTCTCCCTTGCAGGGACTCCTTTCCCTGGTGAGCACTCCCAGCCCATTTTGCATCCCGAGAACTCCCCAACAAATTGCTTCCACACTCCAGCCCGACTCCAAGGCCGGTGCAATCCAAGGGTTAACCAAGTGAAACATTTAAGGAGTCATGAAATGACTGTTTCCGCTTCCCATCTGGCTTTTATCAATTTTCAGTCGCTCTCCGAAGTGCAGCGACACAATCAAAACCCCCAATCTCCCGAGGCAGATAATTCAATTTGGGAAATGAATTTCTTATGTGCCCAGGAGTAAATACATTCCTGGCCAGGGAGATATGGACTGCTGTCAATGGGATAATGAGGTGCAGGGGAGCGGCCGTGGCCCCCCCCCCGCAGTCCTTCAGGGTGAGTGGGAGCGGTGGAGGAGGGTGGGAAGGTGCCAGAGGGATGGGACAGCTCGAGGGCCAAGTGTGGAGCATCAGCCACGTCACGGACATGAAGAGGGGACGGATTTTATTTCCTGGATGTGGCACTCAGGGCTCTGGGCTGGCTGGGGACTCAGTCTTGGAGGTCTTTTCCAACCTCATGGATTCTGGGATTCTGGGATCTCCACAACCTCCTGCTGGGTGTTGGCCTCTCCTCCCAGGTAACATCAAAGACAGCAGGAAACAGCCTCAAGTTGCTCCAGAGGAGGTTCAGATGGATATGAGGGAAAATTTCTCCACCCAAAGGATTGTCCTGCCCCGGCACAGGCTCCCAGGGCAGTGGTGGTGTCCCCAGCTGTCCCCAGCACTGCCAAGGCCACCACGAATCCACGTCTCCAAGCGACACCTCTGCATGGCCTTAAATCCCTCCTGGCTCCGCCACAAATGCTCCCGTGGGAAGCAGCCAGAGGGATCCAAGCTGGAGAGGTGCTGGATGAGTTGGATAATGGGAACTGCCTGGGATAGGCAGCAGCTGGGCTGCATCTTCTCCTTTGAGCGTGTTCAGTAGGAAGCAGGTCATGGTGCTGAGTAGTAAAATCCATGTGGAGAGGTTACTGAGTAAACTAAAATTCAAAATGAATTGGATAAAAAAATTAAATTAAATTAAATTCAAATAAAAAATAGCTAGCCAACAAATGAAATAAAAGTTAAAATAAATGGAATTAAAACAAAAACAAAAATTTTATTAAATTAAAATGGATTGAAGTAAGAGAAAAGAAGAAGAAAATAAAAGAAAAGCAGCAGTTTGGTCTTCAACTCAAATTCCAGGTTTAGCCCTTCCTATCCCAGTCCTCCTTTCCCTCACCGGGATCAAGCTGCCAGAACACACCAAACCCACCCTCTGCTGGCTTTGGGAAAGGACTTTTCACTCCTCGTCTCTCCAACGCCAAACAAACAGGGTCCATTTCCTCTTTTCTCCTCCTGTTGGCACTGCCCCATCCCGATTTTATCTCCTGGGAAGCCCGGCGGGTGCTGACGGGACCATCCCGTCACACTTCGGGAGGGAAATATCCCTCTTTCGGCACTTTCCCTGAGCGGGATGAAGCCAAGAGCCCACTAAATTCCACCTCTGGAGGAAATTTTCCTCCTTTTTCCAAGGTGTTTGGGACATAGTGGGCACATCCCAGCTCGGAGAGCAATCAGCCCTCGGCCAGGTTCAGGAGGTCCCGATTTTCCTGGGGGAAGTGCTTTAATCAAGATTAATTTTTTCCAGTTTTCAGTAATCTGAGCTCTTCCTGAGTTTTCCTCAACTCTCCTTTAGGATGAAATTATCAAATTTCCATGGCAATTAACGGAGGAGGGCTGAGCACAAGGATCGTTCTGTGGGATGGGTGGCAGGGAGCAAGTGACACTGGGCTGGGAGAGCTGCAGGAATGGTCTCTGTGGGATGATATCCCATCAAATCCGTCACTCTGGAACACAGTTTTTACCTGAGGCATCGCTGACCTCCTGATGCTCACGAGCACCTGAATCCCACTCTCAGGCACCGTGATCCAGGGATAAGACTGAGAGGGCTTAGCAGAAGAAGGAACTTTGACCTGGGTTTAGGATTTAGCCGAATATCCCCCAAATCCCCTTTATCTTAAAGCCACCTCGTGGCAAAGCCCTGGCACAAGTGACAGCACGGGGGGAGCTCCGAGGTGACGGGAGAAGGCCGGGGGCACATCCCGACCCCGGCCACATGGAAGGGACCACCCTGGGATCAGCTGCTCCAACCTCGCTGCTCCGGCAGGGAGGGCTCCCTGGAGAGGGAGTGGGGAAAGGGAAATGGGGGAAAAGAAAGGAAACGGGGAAAGGGAAAAGGGGAAAAAGAAAGGAAGGGGGCAGAGGAAAGTGGAGAAAAAGAAAGTGGGGAAAGGGAAATGGGGAAAGGAAGGAAGCAGGGAAAGGGAAGCATGAGGAAAAGAAAGGAAATGGAACTGAGGGGAAAAGGAACTGAGGAGAGAGAAGTGAAGGAAAAAGAAACGAAGAGGGAAAAGGGAAATGGGGAAAGGGAAACGGGGGAAAAGGAAAGGAAGTGGGGAAAGATGAAAGAAAGTGGGGAAATGGGGACTGCCCCTGCCCCGAGCAGCCCTGTCCTCCGCGGCAGATGGGATGGGATTTACACCCAGGGAAACCCCTCTGACTCTGTGGCTCAGCTGAACCGAAACATTCCATGTTCAGCAGAGGCAGCCGGAGGAGCCGGGCTTTCCAAAGCACAGATTTTGGTGGGATTTGGCTGCTGCTGGGTCCTCTGAGCTGTGCCAGAGCTGCCGCAGCCTCACATCTCCCGGCACGGGGAGCAGCAGGAGCCGTGTGCTCCCGCCCCGGGCCGGGATGCAGCAGCTGGAAAGGAGGGGAATTGCTGTGACGTGGCCACGGAGAGCGGCTTAGGAGCCAAGGGGGAGGGCAAAGAGCAGGAAAACGCATCTTCCAAGGACATATATTTGAGGGAAAAGCTCCGCAGCACCCGCTCAGGACATCGCTCATTTCCCTCGGAAAGCCATTCCTAAGTAATCACCCTCCTCTTTTAATGCGAGTTGCACTGTGCGTGATTTAAACCTCCCGGAAAGGGAGGCACCTGTGGACACAGCCCAGCCCCAGTCCCAGCCCTGGAAAGGCACCATTCCTGCCCGGCCTCTCCCGGGATTGGGTTACCCGGAGTAATTCACTCACAGCTCGCAAACGATAAATCCTCGCGCAGTTGTTTGAGGAATCTGGGCTGAGGAGCGATGGAAGTGCGTGATTGAATCCAAATGGCTCCACAGCCCGGGCCTGTCGGACTCACTAAACACCAAAATTAACAATATTTTGGGGCATGATGAACTGCAGCGCTGGAAAACTGCTCCCCAAGTGCACCTTAAACACAGCGAGAGCTTTTTTTTCAGGGAGGATTTTAGATAAATGTTAGAAGAAAAGAGAAGTTTTCATCCTTTTTCTTCCACTTGGTGGAATCCCTGTAAGTCCTGTCCTTTTCTGCTCAGGTGGCTGGGGCAGGATGGTGGCACCAGAGTGAGCCTGGGGCTGCCCCGGGCACAAATCAGTTTGGCACAGAAATATAGAAGGGTGGTCTGCTGCAAAAAAGTGCTTTAAAAGGTGAGTTCAGACACAGCACTAACTCTGAGACACTCTCAGCAGGCATCAGGCAGGACCGTGAGTCCCTGACAATCCTTGGATGATCCAAGGTGTCACCTCCACACCTCCTGGCCAGCAGGAAGGGTGGGAGCTGTCCCGTGGGTGGGCTCCTCTCAGCCGGGGTCACACTCCATGAGCCGCTGCTGTCAGTGATTTAGGAGAGAGCACAAAAGAGCAGGAGGCCACAAATGCTGATATCTGCCCCTTATCATCAGACATTTGGGCTGGCTCTGGAATTTCTGCTTCTCTCTCAGCTGTGCCACGGAACAGGTACATCCTCTGTTCAGCCTTCCCAGAAATAATCCGGGTTCAGGTCAGCACCAAGACAAGGGGATTTAGGGCTTTGCTTCAGAGGGAGATGAAGATTCAAGGATGAAAACTCGGTGGCTCTGCTGGCTCTGCCTTGCAGGAAAATCCGTATTTGTCTGTCCACATTTCAGTCATCCCAAGAGAATCTGTTCCCTCAGCCTGGATGATTTCTTTGGAGGGTGAGGGTCTGCCAGGAGCCCAGTGCAGCCCCCAAAAGCATCAGAGGGCCACTGTCCCAGGCTGCTCCAAGCCCCATCCAACCTGGCCTTGGACACTTCCAGGGATGGGGCAGCCACAGCTTCTCTGGGCACCCTGTGCCAGGGCCTCCCCACCCTCTCAGGCAGGAATTCCTCCCAGTGTCCCAGCTAACGAGCCCTCTGGCAATGGGAAGCCATTCCCTGTGTCCTATCCCTGGTTCTGGGTATCAGGTTCAATCCCGATGCCGTGACATTTGTACTGGCAGGGTCTCAGAACGGCTGATGCCACTCTGGGATATTTTCCATAGAAATAATCCACACTAGGGGTCGATTCCAGCAGAGGGATTTTCTCTTTCTAAGGCTCTGCCTTGTTCAGCTCCATCCCGCACCTGGCCAAGCCCCTGAGCATGTGGGTTGCTTGAAACATCTGGAAAAACCCATCTACTGCAGCAAATCCATAATTTTTAGCTTAAATTCACAGGGCTGTATCTTAAATCAATGGGACAATCAATCAATGGGATTTTTCCCTTTGTAAAGACTCTGGGGCCAGAATTTAATACGGAAAGTCAAGGGGGTTTCTCCTGAAGATGAAGTTTCTAAAAATGAATATTACAGCATTGTTTTCACCCTTATTGACTGTGTCATGCTGTTATTGCCTCCAGTCATTTTCTTAGGAAACAAATAAACAGCCAGGATTTGTCAGTCTAAGCAATAACCTATAGTGGCAGCAAACTTAATCTGGTGTTAATTAGGCTTGTGGAAAACTAAATCAAGCATCAGAAACCACAGATTATTTTAGGCTTCCTCTAGCATAAACACAAAGGCTTGAGGATCCATAACATATTATTTTTGTTGACAGTTTTCCACTTTTCCCCTAATTTATTTCATGGATCTGATAGGCTGCTCCTTGATTGCTTTTAGCTCTGTCTTCTTTTGGCCTCAGCGTGGCAGTTTGTTAATCCTTCCTATTTTTGTGTGTTTAAGCAGGATTACAAACTTCAAATACATTGTAAAAGGAACCTGTATACAATCTTTCAAAACCACTTAAGTGGGCCAATGACAGAAGTCCCAGCCCTGCAAGGAAATACAGAACATTTCAGAAATCATCCCCGCTGTTTATTTAGAAGCCATTGTTAATTACTCAGCAGGAATGAATGAAAGAACTGGAAAATGGAGAGAGACAGAGGGGTTTGCATTGAGTTACAGCTCGTGGAGAACAAGGGAGGGACGGTCAGGCTTTCAAGTCTGGGGAATTTTGGGGTGTAATTATGTCCTGTGGGTTTATTGACAATCAGACAGAATTAAACTGCAAATACATTGCAAAGAGCAGAGGGAGCTCTTGAAAGGCTCAGTGCAGCATCCTCTGGAACATCAGGAGGAATTTCTCCATGGAAAGGGTGGTCAGGCATCACAAGAGGCTGCCCAGGGAGGAGGTGGAGTGTCCAAGGAAGGACTGGACATGGCAGTATCCTGGTCAGCAACCACTGGGCTGCTGAGCTCCCCAAACTGCTTCCCAAACTTCAGCTCCAGAGCGATCCTGGCACCCCTGGCTGGGATTTCTCACCGGGGCCACTCGCAGAAGGCCCCTCCTGCCAACAAGTGCTCATCCTTCCCGGAGTTTCTCTTCCCTTAAAAGCCAATATTAGCCTGCCCGAGAAAGAACGGAGTGTTCGTTTATTGGGACAAGATGATTTTCAAGCTGATTTGCATTAATTCTGGAAGTAGGAATTTTTTTTTGTTCCTGTTTCTTTCCAGGAAAAACTGAAGTCATAGGAGAGCAAGCCATGCCTTGCCTGGTTTTGATCACTCGGAGGACTTAGAAGCAAACTCCTCAAAGTAAATATTTCCTAGGAAGATCATTAAGGGTGCGACCAACATGTAGGGAACAGCAACAGGAAAATACTGCTTTAAACCTAATTCCAGCCCATGCTGCATTCATTAGGGAATGACATTGTGGCTGGAACAGGAAGAAATAAAAAGCCATGGAGCAGAATGATATCCCAGTTGTTAAATGCTCCTGGAGCACTCCAATTACCCCCCTCAAATGGCAATTGTTCTCCACATGTTTAGCAAAGGCAAAAGTCCTCACAGACACCAGTTCAGGTGGGCACGGGAAGGCAGGAATGTTGGTGCTCCGCTGATAAGCAGGCTGGGAGCTGTTATCAGTGAGATATCCAACATGGGGACCTGAGAAATTATTTGGGAGATGATGCCTTGCTCCCTGGGACACTAAAGAGAAATAACCATTTTCATAGAATTATGGAATCATAGGAGGGTTTGGGTTGGAAGGCACCTCAAAGATCATCTCATTCCACACCTTCCACTATCCCAGGTTGCTCCAAGCCCCGTCCAACCTGGCCTTGGACACTTCCAGGGATCCAGGAGCAGCCACAGCTTCTCTGGGCACCCTGTGCCAGGGCCTCCCCACCCTCATAGGGAAGGATTCCTTCCCAAAATCCCATCTAACCCTGCCCCCTGTCAGTGTGAAGCCATTCCCCCTGTCCTGTCATTCCTTGCCCTTGTAAAAAATGTCCCAGGATAAAACTACCAGCTGGGACAGCCCAAGCCAGGAGCTGCTCCCTCTGCCTGGAGCTCCTGGAGATCCCTGGCTGGATAAGGTGCATGAGCAGGCAGGGAGCACCCATGGGTGCTGTCTCTTCCGCCCAGGACACCCTCCTGGAAGCTCGCCAGCGGCTGCTTGCTAAAAACCAGCTTTATGTTATATTTACCAAAATACTAAAAAGAAAAAAGCTGACGCGCTGGGGGAGCTGCAGGAAGGCAGATAAGGAGCTGCTGCTCCCCTTCCTGCCCGGCCCCCGATGGAAGGGCTTTATCTGGCCGGGCCAGGGCTGCCTGTCCCAGTCCAGGGCGAGGGACACGGCCTTGGGGACGGAGGATTTCAGGGGCTGGAGCGTGTTCAGAGAAGGGAACAGGGCTGGGGAAGGGGCTGGAGCACCAGGAGCAGCTGAGGGAGCTGGGAAAGGGGCTCAGCCTGGAGCAAAGGAGGCTCAGGGGGACCTTGTGGCTCTGCACAACTCCCTGACAGGAGGGGGCAGCCGGGGGGATCGGGCTCTGCTCCCAGGGAACAGGGACAGGAGGAGAGGGAACGGCCTCAGGCTGGGCCCAGGGGAGGGTCAGGTTGGACAGCAGCAGGAATTTCTTCCCTGGAAGAATGGTCAGGCACTGGAAGCACTGCCCAGGGAGGTGGTGGAGTCCCCATCCCTGGAAGAGTTCAAAAATCAAGCAGATGTGGCCCTTGGTGATGGGGTTTAGTGGTGGGGTTTGACTGAAGGTTTGACTTGATGATCTTGGAGGTCTTTTCCAACCTTAATGATTCTATGATTTTTTAATTACCTGATCAAACACCAGGTAAGCCCTTGCCCCTTGTAAACCATCTTTTTAATCAGAATTTCTAACTGATGAAAAATCATTCTTGGCAATCCTAACACTTTTTCTCTGCTTTGCACCATTGATGCAATTCGGAATGAAGGAGTTAAAGAAGCTCCATGAGAGATTCCAGCCAAAAATTAATGCCAAATCCTACCCTTTTACAAGAGACTGTTAATACAAATACACCCAAGCACGATCATATTGGGCATGGACACTCAGAAATTTGGGAAACTCGGGATATTTCAGAATTACCACAACTCTGAGTGCTCCTCTAGGTTTTCAAGGGTATTAAATTAAACTTTTCCTGTACATGAGCAAACACATGCATGAGGTTATTAAAGAAGAAGTGGGGGAAATTAAGGAAGAACAGATATTAAGGAAAAACAAATATTCAGGAAGAATTAATTTCCCAATCACTGACTTTGCTTTACTTTGCCACAAGATGGAGCCTTGAGATTAAATCTTTTCTTTCAGGTTTGATGGGTATTTAAGAACATTCAGCCCCATTTGAAGACTGAGGTTGGATTTGCTCAGATGATTATCTGTGTTTTTTTAATGAATCATGGCTTTCATCAGCTCTAATTAGTCAGATATGAGGAAACTATGAAGACTCTGTCAAAATAGGTGCCACTGGCATAACTCAGAGGAGGAAGATATTGAACAATGCAGCTTTTCTTCTGTCATAAGAATTCATGCTCCAAAGCAGGTGATATTACCTGGGAGGGAGGAGATGGAGAAGAAAGGGCACTTTGTGGGAAAGCTGAGGCATGAATGGGGACACAAGAAGGATATGTGGGAAGCCAGAGCCTTTTTTTCTCCTTATTCACCTCCTGGTTCACGTTTACTTCTGCAAAATCCCCTAATTATGTAAGCCACAGTTATTTCTGAAGTGCAGTGGAAAATGATCCATGTAAATGTTGTACTGAGTTCCAGGGTTTGATACCAGCAGCAGGATTTGAGTCAGCCCTCCCAGCAAGATCCTCCTCCCTACCCCTCGCCAACAAGCACTTCCCCAAAATATAAAGCCTGAGTGCACAAATTTCATCTCTCTTCTGATTTCACTTCCCTTTGGCCTTTTTGTTTCATACAGTACTTTCCTGGGTGGTTGTTTTCATTTTCTAGTTGAAATTATTTTGGAAAAACTGGGAAAAGAAGTGAGGTTTGGATTTTTTGATGAGGGCATTTGAGCTCTAGAGAATTGTCTTCTAGAGAATTCTCTGAAAGGGGATTTACAGGAAAAACAACACAAATGTGTGGATTTAGGCATCATTCCTGCAAGAAGACTTCTTGGCATCCCCATCCCTCTGGCCTTCTGTCTCCTTTGGTTCATGGATCCCAAAGGAATGGTCTTGCTCATGGATCAAGAGTGTCCCTGTTGAATTTCACCCTTGGCATCACATTGAATTAAATACCAGGAGGAAACTTCCCTGTGAGGGTGGGGAGGCCCTGGCACAGGGTGCCCAGAGAAGCTGTGGCTGCCCCTGGATCCCTGGACGTGTCCAAGGCCAGGTTGGACGGGGCTTGGAGCAGCCTGGGATAGTGGAAGGGGTCCCTGCCCATGGCAGGGGTGGGATGAGATGCTCTGTAAGGTCCCCTTGAACCCCAAACCAGTGTGGGATTATCTCTAGATCAGAAGGGAGCAGCAAAGGCCTGAAATGCAGTCTGAGCAGAGGGAATGAGGGGCTGGATCAGCACATCCATTGCCAGGGTCAGCCTGACCCTGGATGTCAGCACTCCAAGCTTCCCAGCACCCCGGAGCTGCCCACATCCTTCCAGCAGTCCGGACTGCTGCTGTCTTCCTGGCCAGGATTTTGTGTGGAATATTCCCCAGTCCCTGCCTGTCCCTAGCCAAGAGCACAAGTCCAGGAGCCTGCTGAGGCTGGGAAGCATACGGACAGGCAGGATTGGGCAGGCTTCCTGCAGCCTCTCCAGCCCTCAGAAGCTCCAGGGCTGAGCAATCCCTCTCTTGGGAACCCCACCCTTGGAGAGGTCTTTGCCTTTTGCAGATAAAAGGCCCACACCCTTTCGTGCGCTTTCTTGTATCCGCTCCTTTCGAAAAAAAACCCCATAAATTTGTAAATTGTGACTCTGCTGTGCCCAAACCTTCACTTCCAGGCATGGCAAAGGATTTTGCTCCTTTTTTCTGCTTTCAAATTGAAAATGTCAGTGTTCCTCAGACAGACAGGAATGCAAGGAGACAGGGATGTGCTCAGCTGGAGAGCACACACTTCCTGAGAATAAACAGAGCTGTGGAACTGCCCTCAGACCAGGGCTCCCTCATGGCTGCAGTGACTTGCCCAGAATGGATCTCTGAATCATGGAATCATGGAATGGCTGCTCAAAACCCCACCCAGCCTGGCCTTGGACACTTCCAGGGATGCGGCAGCTTCTCTGGGTACCCTGTGCCAGGGCCTCTCCACCCTCACAGGGAACAATTCTTTCCCAATATCCCATCTTGCCCTGCCCTCTGCCAGTGGGAAGCCATTCCCTGTGTCCTGTCCCTCCACTCCCTGTCCAAAATCCCTCTCCAGCTCTCTTGGAGCCCCTTTAGGCATTGGAAGGAGCTCTAAGCTCTCCAGAGTACGCTGAAGGGTAGAATATTTTTAAGGAACACTGGATTTTACATTATGGCAATACTTCCTTCTGTCTTTTCCCAGCACTGCCCTGCACCTCTTTCGCTCTCATGCCTCTTGTTTTCCTTGTCTCCCCAGCTCCACCCCTTGCCCACCACCTTCCAACCTTTCCTGTCTCGCTCTCCAGACTAATTAAAACCCAGGGAGCCACTTCATTAGGAAAGAACAGTGGAATGACCAATTCCAACGTCTCCATGCCGGAAACTAGGACTGGGGATGCACCTTGGCCTCTACTGCAGGAATTGAACAGAAACTGCCTCAGCTGAGATTAATTTTCAATAAGTCTTGAAAGGAACCAGACCCAGCTCTGCTAATTAAGGTGAAAAAGCAGCTCATCCAAGAAACTGAAGCAGGCAATTCCAAGGATAGATCTTATACACTGTGTATTTATTATTCCCTGTAGGAACACAGGATGTAAGTGGAAGAATTGCTAATGCTGTGTTAATTTCTGTGGCATCTTTTCCTATCAGAGAACACCATCCAATTCTGCTGCCTGCAAGCAGGTGAATTTTAGGAGAATGGTTAAATTTGGATTCAAGATGGCACCATCTCCAGGCCTCCAGTGTGACACTGAGTAAGGGGGACACAGGAGGGGAGGTCACGTCCTTCACTAATGGAAATATCCTCCAGGGAAGAAGGAGGAGAAAATAACCCAGAAATAAGGTCATTGTTCTCCTGGCAGCCCCAGGGGACACTCAGGCAGTGCTGAGACTGAACTCGTTTTCCTGCTGAGCCTGACAACGATGAGTATCCCACTTCACACGGCTGCAAAGGCAGCAGTGGAAGCAGCTCTAATTTCTTTGGAAATATCAGAAATCCCAGGAGGAGAGTCTGTAAGGAGTCTTTAGGGGAAAGTGATCCTGTGGGAATTCCCAGCACAAGGATTCTGAGATTACTCTCACATGGGCCATCTGAGGTTATCAAAGCTGGGCCATAATTTAGTTCTGGTTTATCCAAGCGTTACCAGGACATGAAACATCGCACCAGAACTGCCCAGAACTGTATTTCTGTGGGATGCAATCCCTGGAGAAGTGGAAGTAAACACTTCCTCCTGCCTCTTGGCATGGCTCTTCCTTTGGGATGGCTGCGTTGCCACCTTGAAGAAACAGCTCCGAGCATGGAAACGATGGACACTTCAAAAGAGCTACCGAATTTTAAAGGAATTTCTAAATTGCAGAAAACAGGGATTTGTTTACTTGGCCAAAAGGTCACATTGCTGGGAACCCTTCATCCTGTACCCTCAGCTGAGTGGCAGGGGAACAGCCAGGGGTTAGAACTGGGGCAGTGGGAACACGATTTCCTCCACCACATTGGAGACTGGAAGGTTCTTAAGGAATGGAACATAGAGCTGTGGGTGTGAATATTCCCATCGGTCCATCATACAGTTGATTTTTAATTTTTAAATATTAATTATATAAACCAGAGGCTCAGAACATTTTATTTAACCACTGTTCCCTGAAGAAGAGGAGGCCAAAGAGTGAACATGGGACGCAAATTGTGGCTTGGGAGACAGAGGTTGGACTTCAGGGAAAAAAAGCCGGTAGGAAGGGAGTGTAGTGCTGGAGGAGGTTGCCCAGGGAGGTTGGGGAGTCTCCATCCTTGGTGTTTTCCAAGATTCAGCTGCACAAAACCAAATCTAATGTTGGTGATAGTTCTGCTTTGAGTGGGAGGTTGGGCTAAAAACCAAAAGAATTCTCTTCCAACAAACATTCCCATGTTTCTGTGATCTTAAATTCAGGCCAACGCATGTCTTTAATGTTCACTTGGGGAGATTTCAATATGCCCTCAATTGCTTTCCTTAAACTTTCTTTTGAACTGGGAGGTTTCATACTAAAATGCAATAGAAGAAAACCACCGATTTGGGGGGGATTTCTTCATTCCAATACTTCAAAATACAAATGCTGTTCGCTCTGCTGTCTGCTGGAGAGTCAACGCGTTCAAATACAGCAGCACAGGTCCCATCAAAGCCTTGTAACATCACCAGGTGTCTCCTCACTGTGAAGAGATTTTTTGGAACAGGAAAAGAAAGAACCACAGGTTATTTCCTGTACCATGTGGTGGTATCAGTGCTATGAACAGAAAACACCTCCTGCACTGGAACCTGTGCTCCGTAAAAATGGTGTGGGCAGTAGATTTGCTTTTCCTTCAAATCAAAAGGCACCTTCCCCAAAGTAGGACATAAAAACTTAACATGTTTCTTAAGGTCTGCTTCAACACAGTATTTCATATATGGATTAAACGTGGTTTTGGTAAAGCTGTGCTGTGCCTGTGCATGTGTGCGACCACGTCTGTTCCTGCCTGCACTGCACAGAGGAAACTCGTGGCTCAGATCAGAGGCTTCCTGCTCTCCGCATTGAGAAGAGGAAGCCCAGGCCAGGCTTGGCAGTGTCACCCCCCAGCTGGCACCGTCCCCGGCAGCAGACACCACACTCTGCTGAGGCTTTGCCTCTCGGAGCTGGCAGACCTTGGCTGACAGATAAACATCAGCACAGGAGACCACTGCCACCTCTGCTGCTCAACAGAAAACCTGCACAACTTCACAAAACTCCCCATAAATCTCTTTAACTGACAAGATTTGTACTCGGGCTCTGTTAGCACAGGTGTTCTGCGGGATTGCTATTTTTGACAAGCTTCGCGCAGATGAAAAGGGACACCTGTATTCTAAAAAAAAGCACCCACAGTAGTAGATGAGGGTGAAGGCAGCTCCATTTTCCATCAGTAATTCTTATTTTTAAAGTTTGCATTATTTCTTCAGGTAAAAGCTGGCTACAGAAATTGGTAACATGTTCTTAGTCACAGTCCAGGGATGATTGCTGTCAGTGTTAATGAAGTTTGTAGAAAAGGTGTCTCTATAATTGAATTATGCCTTTTCTACTCACTGGATACCCCAATCCCAGTTCGGATCCAGCTCTGGATGATGCACAGAGCTCTGCTAAAGCCCTTCAAAGATTCACCTGTGACCAAAAACCTTCTGGTTTCAGAAGGTTTTTTCACCCCTGCTCCAAAACCTTCTACAGCCTCTTAGTGGTGCCTAATTACAGCACCTTGTACATAAGAAAATTCTCCAGCTGGAATGTGGTCTGGCCATAAAACCTTCATTAATGTCATATTAACAGATGGAGCTGCTCCACATGCAGGTGGTGTGCATGGAACACACACGGATGTAAATAGACCGAGGCAGGGCTCCCCTTTCCTTGGCTGTTTCCAGAGCTGCATCTTTGGGCAACAGAGCTGGGGAAGGGGCTGGAGCACCAGGAGCAGCTGAGGGAGCTGGGAAAGGGGCTCAGCCTGGAGCACAGGAGGCTCAGGGGGACCTTGTGGCTCTGCACAACTCCCTGACAGGAGGGGGCAGCCGGGTGAGGTCAGGCTCTGGTCCCAGGGAACAGGGACAGGAGGAGAGGAAACAGCCTCAAGCTGTGTCAGGTTGGACATCAGGAGGAATTTCTTCATGGAAGGGGTGGTCAGGCATTGGAAGGGGCTGCACAGAGAGGTGTTGGAGTTCCCATCCCTGGAGGTCTTCAAGAAATGACTGGACGTGGCACTCAGTGCTATTGTTTGTTTGACGTGACGGTGCTCGGTCAAAGGTTGGGCTTTATGATCTTGGAGGTCTTTCCAACCTTAATGATCCTGTGACTCACTGGAAGACTTAATGGATGTTAAATTGATGATGTGAGCTCCCGGGAAACCTTCCCAAGTCCAGGAGCACCAACTCTATAGGTACTACATCCATTAAGGCAGGAAAGAGCTGTCCCTGTGTGCACGGCCCTGTCGACAGGCACAGAGCAAACCCACAGAGAACAAGTCAAACAAGCTTCACCAGTCACTGCAGAGTTGTGCCAGGGCACTGGGGACCTCTGCCAGCACAGCCCTGTGCATCTGGGAACATCCTCACCCGGCCCAGGGCAGGGACAGCATCGCGTTTTGGACAGCACAGCCAAACAAGACATCCCCATGTCCACACTTGTCACTAAACTGAGCTCAAACATGACTTGGTCACAGCAGGGCCAAGCCTGGGCTGTTTGAGAAGAGGCTGCATGTGGAGGTGTGGGCTCTCCTGATGTGCAGCATTCCAGCAGGATGGCAGAGCCACTGAAGTTCTTGCTCAAGTAGGGATCAGCAGACAGGAAGAATGCCAAGGATGAAGGGACAGGTTTTCTTCAGCACTTGCCCATTTAGGGTGTCCAACAGGTAACAGCCCCCATTCAAACACAAACAAACCCGGTCTGGGGGTCCTCCCCTACGACAGCCCCAGGAAGAGCTGAGCCTCCACCAGCCCACCTGGCCAGAGGGAGAACTCCTGGAGTGGGTTTGGGGGTAAGCGTGCCTGAAAGGAAAACGGGGGAATCCTGGATGCCACCCCTCAGTGCCAAGGCAAACATGAATCTCTATCCAAAAACGTCTATTTGGCCAGTTCAGTAGGTGACACTTTGAGCTTTGAGTGACTGTTGGGTTTCCTCCAGCAGCAGAGTGTGGCATTGCTGTTACAGACCTGCCAGGACTCCGGGTTCCTGACAGATCTCTGCTTGCCTCACTGCAGTTACACCACAGGCACATTTGGCCCTTCCATTCTCTGGGGCTGCTGATCACTCTGGGTGTGCTGCTTGCTTGGCAGATGTTCCAGAGGACTGGAATTTCTTGTGGAATTCTGCTCTGTGAGGCAATGGCTGTGTGGGAAGCGAGGTCTCCTCAACACTGACCTGACCACATCAACAGGATCTCTGTGTTCTTCAGGCTCCCTCTTCTCATCCCTCCCACAGCTGGACGCTGCAGAGAAAAGGGACTCCTGACTTCTCCCTGCATGGAAATAGGCAACTCTCCACGTAACCAACATTCCTGTTGTAGTGTTTTGTAACAAGGCATCAGTAGAAGTGAGTAATGTGTGTTTTCTTTGCCACAGATCCTAATCTAACACTGCTGCAGTGAGCAGTGAGAAAAGCCTGCCAGGCAATAGGGGAAGGCAGCAGAGCAAACATCATCTCCTCTCCAGACACACAGATCCCCACTCAAGGGCCCAAATTTGGTGGGAAAAACTTTCCTCCACAAAAGTTTACACCGGCAGCTCCCAGTTTTGCAGTTTTGTGGTCTGAACTCCAGATGGATTCAGTATCAACAGCCTTAGGAAAAAGGTAAAAGAGGTCCCAGGTCACTGATTAGGGAAGGAATTCAGATGGAATACCAGAGCTATAGAGTGAGGGAAAAAGGGAGGAATGCTTAGCAAGAGAGCTGGGAAAGGACTGGAGGCAAAAAGCAGAATTTCAGACATCTGGATAAATATAAAATGTCAAACTGGGAGCAGGTCTTTTGGAAAGGAGAGAGTTTGTAATTTCTCTTTCATTTTTAACAGCCCTGCATGACACACTTGTTTACTTTAATGGCACTTCTGTCAGTAATTACACTGCTCATAAAAAACCCAACTGCTGGATAAAGTGTATACTTAGAACTGTTAATTATTACTTGTATTAATTACTGTTTCTTTACACCCTGAGTCCAGGTTGGAGCTCTGAGAGTCCTTGTCCCTGTGAGCTCCTGCAGTGCCAGTGAGGGTGTGAAGCTCAGCTAAGTGAATTTACACTTCAGCGCTGAACTCTGTGCACGGATTTAGGTCTAACAAAACACTTAATCAGGTTTAAGGAGCTGTGAGTGACCATTGAAATGCAGAACATGTGCTCACATGTCCTGCCAGCCTGCAGCCTCCTCCGCCTCCCAGCTCTGTTTGAGCCAGGACAAGATACTCGAGTCGGGATTATGCACACACACAGCACCTTCTACTTCAAAGTGTGAGAACACTTCAAAAACTAGGATAAACAGAACATCCCATTGTTTTCAGAAGGTAAGGAAAGGTTCTCCTGGCATAAAAAAAAGAGGACATAGAATAAATGTGAACACATCTCAAGGCTGGAGTTTTTAAAAAGTGTATTAGAAGAGTTAAAAAACTCCTACACGCTAAAAATTAATTTAGGATTGCTCAAAAAAGAGCTTCCAGTGGGATTATCTGCTGAGTCACTGCCTGGTGCAATACAAAGTACAACTTCACCTTCCAAAGCCTGGTCTTTAATATTCTTAGGCTGTCTGGGCTCCTTATGTCATCACTACTGCTAAAAGGGAGGCGTTGGGGTTTAGTGGCACTTCTAAGAAAAACAGTTCTGTTCTCTGTGGGTAAAGGTAACAGAATCACAGCCACCATGGCATTCCAGTTCTCCTTCTTTTTTTTGGCCAAATTTTCCCATCTCTAAGACAACTTGCTCCATGTATTTGTCATTTTTTAAGCAGTGTTGCTTTAACTTTACAGACATCAGAAGGATTGAAAAGACAATTAAGCATCAGGGGATAATCTCTTGCCTGCCAAGGTGATAAAGACCATCTCAGAATAAATACCAGTAAATTATCCCCAGAATATTTTAACAGTAAAGAAAAGCAGAAATATTGCAGAATTCAAAAGAAGAACTGATACGACTTCTTTAGATGGGATTTCCAGGCCTAACTGCAATCAATACATGGTAAAAGTCTGACAGAAAACTGGGCCAGGACTAAGGTGAAAAAGCATTTTAGGGGTGAATTGGGAGAGTCACCCATGGAGTTCTCTAAAATTTATTCAGTCAAACAGCCTGATGATTTCTAGATGGAAAAAATCCCTGAGTTTTCTTATGTCTTCCCAACCAGGTATTCTACAAAACACACTCCGATTATTGTAGGAGGAGATGTGTTTGGAAGCAGTTGGTACCAACTAAATTGACAGCACCAGCTGTGTAAAATTGTTTGATGATATTGGAGTTACTTTCCCCCAGACACTGAAGTTTTGAACATGTTAAGACAGATTATTGTCACAAACACTGCAGAAATGCACATTAAAAAAATCCACAACAAACCTTATGAAAGTTCCAGTTTTGCAAATTCGAGTGCAGACAAATATTTTAAAAAGTCTTCTATTCTTTAACTTTTTTATTTTCTGAGCACAATATTTTCAGGTGTGTCCACCCCTTGCAACAGAACATTGACAGTGAGACAGCTGGGATGTACAGACACCGGTCTTGATAAAAACCAAGGGTCTATTTGTGTTTTATTTCTGTCTTATTTTTCAAATAAAGGTGTTGGGTAATTGGAAGATAAAGTCAATTTGTTTAAGCATGAAGTAATTACATTAGATTAAGATACCAAAAATTATTCATAGCATTTATCAACTGCCAGTTTGGAGAGTACAAATATTGCATTGGCCATACAGGAAACTTCTTAATTTGTCGTAAATCTGTGTTCCAGGGACTTTGAGAGTAGAGCTTGACTCATTCCGAACATGCTAAAGCTAGGAAGTATGAAAATTGATTTTTCACTGGATTCTTGGTAAAATGAAGTTAAAGTGTTTTCTATTACTAGACCAAGTCAGGCTAAATAGACATAAAACACTTTGTTCTTCTCTGAGTGAAGTCAAAGTCAAAATTCTTAAGAACATGAAAGGCAGCAATATCAAACCTATGATCTTGAAAGGAAACACAGTGTATTCCCTCAGTGGAATAACAGGAACATGCTTTGAATGCTGGAATACACACTGCATGTTGTTTACACTTAGAAGAATTACTTATTGCAATATTTGCATAAGTGTTCAGCTCTGTTTAATTACAGCTGTCTGCGAGGGAGGGTTCCATGGTGTGGGCACCAGATTCAAACCAGATTTCTTTGTAGAGCTGTAAAGTCAAATTCTAGCGAGACGGACACAGATTTCCATCCGTATGAAGGAGCAGATTATTTCACACAGTCTAATGCATGAAGTGCTCCATTCTCCCTTCTGAAGCACATCTGGAGGGCTGTGCCCATGTCTGGGCTTCTTGAGGACAAGAAAGACAAGGAGCTGCTGGAGACGGCCCAGTGGAGGCCACAAAGACGATGAGGAGTGTGGAGCATCTCCCTGACGAGGAGAGGCTGTGGGAGCTGGGCTTGGTTAGTCTGGAGAAGGGAAGACTGGGAGGGGATCTCATCAATCCACACCAATATCTCCAAGGGGTGCCAGAGGATGGTGCCAAGCTCTGTTCAGTGGTGCCAGTGACAGGACAAGGAGTAATGGCCATAAACCAAACCATATTATGAAGTTCCACTTTGACATGAGGAAGAATTTCTTTCCATGGAGGGGGCAGAACATTGGGACAGGTGCCCAGGGAGCACCAGGAGCGGCTGAGGGAGCTGGGAAAGGGGCTCAGCCTGGAGCAAAGGAGGCTCAGGGGGACCTTGTGGCTCTGCACAACTCCCTGACAGGAGGGGGCAGCCGGGGGGCGGATCGGGTTCTGCTCCCAGGGAACAGGGACAGGATGAGAGGGAACAGCCTCAGGCTGGGCCGAGGGAGGCTCAGGTTGGACATCAGCAGGAATTTCTTCATGAAAAGGGTGGTCAGGCCTTGGCAGGGGCTGTGCAGGGAGGTTTGGAGTCTCCATCCCTGGGGGTGTCCAAGAAAGGTCTGGACATGACACTCAGTGCTCTGGGCTGGTGACAAGGTGGGGATCGGTCACAGGTTGGACTCGATGGTCTCGGAGGCCTTTTCCAGCCTCTCTGATCCCGTCACTCCGCGTCGGAACCAGCTCCCGGCGCCCGAGGCGACCTGCGGGAGGAGAATGGAGCCGTGTGAGGGTGCGGCCGGCAGGGGGCGCTCCCGCGGTGCCCGTGGGCGGGGCGGGCGGGGGCGTGGCCATCGCAGAGCCCGCCCCGCCCTCCGCGCTGTCCCCGCTGCCGCTCCGGGACGCGGCAGCAGACCCGGCGCCATGGTGAAGATCGCCTTCAACTCGCCCTTCGCCCTCAAGGATGAGCCCAAAAAGGAGGCGGCCGAGGCGCTGGTGGCCGACAAGGTGCGGGCACAAGGGTGTCCCGGCCGCCGGCGGCGGCGGGAGGAGCGGGGCGGTGTGAGGGGGGGGCGCGAGGAGACGAAGCCGCCGCCATTTTCTCGCGGCCGGGGGAGGCGGCGGCGGCCGCGGGGCTCGCGCTCCTGTGGCGGCTGCCCCGCCGCGCCCTGCCCGGGGCTGCGGGAGCGTCTCCCCTCAGCCGCGAGAGGCTGCGGGGCCCTGGTGCTGCGGTGTTGTCCCTCTCCGCAGTCCCGTCGCGGTGCGATGTCCCGTGACACCCCCGGGCCAGCGCCGGCACCGGGTGTTTATCTCCAGCTGGGCCCGTGCCAGCGCCGCGTTTCCTGACGGCGCTTTAAAGCTCCCAGCTCGGCTCTGGGCCGGCCAGGGAAGCGCAGGGAGAGCACCCCCCCCCCCGGCGCGGGCAGCGCTCGGCCGGCGCCTTCCAGGCAAACAAAGCGGGCTGAGGCTCGTCCTCCGCTCCCGGCGGCGCTCGGAGCCTCCCGGCAGCTGCGGTGAGGCGTCGGTGTCGCGCTTAAATTAAGAAACCTGCCATAAAGGGTTTTAAATAGAAACCCAGGCTAGCACCCTGTGGTTGGCTTTTTCTTCCCAGCGAGCTGCGCGTCTCTGGCTTGAGTGGAACTTTCCCAGTTTGTGGGAAATTTGTTTTGAAGGCGTCTTGCGTTTTAGGCAGATGAAGAAGCTCAGCCTGTAGGTAAATACATCAGTGGCTCTAGACGGGGAAGATGGCATGGGCTGAGTTTATTTGTAATTGGAGAGTAAGAAAATTTTTAAAACAACAAAACTTGTGGAGTTGGACTCTAGTTCTGTTTTTTCTTTTTTTTTTTCCCTTCTGAGCTGTAATCAGGAAAGCAGCTTCCCTTCCAGCCTACACAGCCTCACCTGAAATAGCCTCCCTTTGGAAGGAGAAGGGATGCAGTGTGATTTTCCTGCTCAGTGCACTCTTCTGAGCTGTCAGAGTTTGATGTGTGCACATTTAATATAGTAGCACTGAATTACAGGATCAAAAGGAGAGAAAGCAGGAAAACAGGGTAGATAAAGGATTTAAAATTTGAAGATGCCATTAGCCCGGCCAGTTTCTTGTGGGACAAACTCCTCAGCTACTCCCGAGGCAACTGGTTATGCATACATTTACTAGCCCTGTACTGTGAAAGCTCTGACTGGAATAATTCTAATAAACACACCCCTTTTTGTGTTCTCATGAGAGCTGCTCCTCTCAATTTGGAATATCCTGTGTGTTTGCACACACGTATGTGGGTTTTTAACAACTCTTCACTCTGACTTCAGGGCTTGGAATTGCGTGTAAACATCAAGTTCATAATTTTACTCCAAGACAAACTTGTTGGAGTGGTTGTTAATGTCTTCTTTTGCTGGAATATTTGTGCAGAGCAAACAAGCTTTAAGGCTAATGTTGGCTGAAACAGCGCAATAAAAGTCCCCTGGACTGTCTGCACAAAAACCTTGAGCTTGCAGAATATTCTCCCTGCAGGTTCTTTGGGGCTGTCAGCAGTGTTAAAACAAGTGATTTTTCTTCTTGTCTGTTATCCCTCGTTTGCTTTGCTTGTTACAGCTTAGAACTGCATTTTCTTTGTAGGTTTTTGATGACTTTTATCTGTTACTTTTGTGCAGAGGTTTTGTAACCTGCTGGAGCAAAATCTTCCTATTGTGTTCTCTTAGCAGCTCTGTCAACTCTTCCCTCTCAGGTTCAGCTGCCCACATTGCTGCTTAATATGCTGAACTACCTTTGCTTTGTTTGAAATAGGTGTAGTGCAAGTGTAGCTAATTAGATGTCGACATCATCCCTGCACTGGGATGGCTGGAGTGCCAAAACTGGTGCAGACTGGTGTGTTCAAGTAGGGACAGGCTGGATGAGTAAGGACCTCCGAGGTGGAGGTGAACATGGAGAGAACAGCATTAATCTCCATCTTACAGCTGCTTAACCCTGAAAGATGATTTTCACGCAGTGCCATAGAAATGTGGCATCATTCTGACTTGAAACCAGGGTTTGGCTTTGTTTTTGTAGTTTGTTTCTTTTTTAACAAATGCTTCACATGCCAATTGTAGCAGCTTGTGTCCTGCTGAACCAACATTTTTGTGTTTGGAGGATGCGCGAGTGGAATGTGGGAGTATTGACTTTCACAAAACAGCTTGGGGTTTGTTTCAGCACTTGCATAACTGATGGCTTTGACTTTTATGCTGCTGCATCTTGCTGAGCATGGAAATATTGCAGCCTCGGTGATAATGCTGGCGCTTGTTGGGAGCACAGGTCACTAAATGTGTTGTGTTCTGCAGGACCCAAATAAAGAAAGGCCATGGAAGCTGCTGTGCCCAGCCCAGCCACTGATTCTGGGAACACCTCAAAGGAAAAGCTCTTTTACTGTGAAATCCAATTTTCTTCCTTCCTGACCAGGACAAAGAGCAGATCTTGAAAGCAAGCTATTAAATCCTGGAGTCAGGAATCATTAAAGGGACATTCTTGACCAAATATAGAGGTTATCTAAACATTTAGGGTTTTGTGGTTGTTTTTGTGTTTTGTTTTTTCCTTTTAAAGACCCAAGCCCGCTGTGTGATTCCAGGAGGGAATGTCTCTTCTGATTGTTTGGTATTTGACAGTATTTCTGCTGTTCTCTTCACTTGGCTTGCCTGAGCCTTGCAGCTGGAAGTCTGGGAAGGTGCTGCAGGAGCTCTGGAGGGTTAAACTTTCCTTTCAGACACCATCTCTGCCTTTGCAGTGAGGATTGCACAACTCACCACCACCTGAGAGTAGTTTCCTTTGGGTGCAGTCGTCTTTGTTTGAGAGATCACTGGGTGGGGGAAAACAAGCTGCTGAGCTAAAGAGGGAAGTTTTAGGCTGTTGGAAACAAAACTTCCTGGGATTTGGGTAGGAGAGAGGTTATTTTGAGGCTGCAGGGTAGGATGTGCCACAGGGACTTGTTTTTATTTGGCATAATTAGAAGCTGTGTTTAAGCTGACAAGTGGTTTTCTTTCATAATGGACTTTGCTTGTGCATATTAAAAGTTCCAAAACCTGGTGACTCGTGTCAGTTGTCTGTTCCCCAGCCAAGAGACAAAGTTGCATCTTGTCTTCTTCTGTTAATCCGGCTTTGGGAGGAAAAGTAATGTTAATGCAAGTGATAGCAAGAGGAGGAGGGGAAAGAGGCTTTTGGGAAGAGGCCTGAAGACACTGTGTACCTTTAATGACCTTGATCTACAAATCCTGCTTTCTTGTACTAGAATGTGGCTGCAGCACAGTATCTTTTATTACAGTTATTTAAGTTTCTTACAATTCAAATAGTTCCTGGACAAAGGTTTGTCTAGAAAACATCCTCTAACTCATAAAACACTCATGGTGCTGTTTGAAAACTGATCTTAATCTGATGCAGTAACATTTCACATGAGTGTTTTCTTATTTTATGATGCTGACTTGTAATTCCTGCACCTAGAAGAAATAGAAGATGGTGGGTTAAAGTGAAGCAGTGATAACAACTCACTTTAAATTCAGAGCAGCTGCCCTTTCTAAATTCTCACCTTTCTTTATTTAAAGGACCCAGAAGTTGCCACACACAGGGCTGAAAACTCATCTGGAAGATGTCTCTTGACTCTGCTGGGCCTGGCGTTCATCTTGGCAGGGGTTGTTGTGGGTGGAGCCTGCATCTACAAGTACTTCATGCCAAAGGTAATCCGAGAGTTCTTTTTTATTTAAACAGCATTGATTTAAAAAAGTATAAAGGGGTTATCACTAGACTGGAAAGATGAAGGGGAAAGAAGGATCACAGGACCATAAAGACTGCATGTCTTTTGGGTGTGACAGAGCTGTGCTCAGTCTCGGCAGACAGAAATGCAGTGTTAGAGCTGGTTTGCTGTGAGTTAACTGCCCTTGCTCGTGTCCCAGCACAAGGTGTACCGTGGGGAGATGTGCTACTTTGAGAACGAGGGCCGGGAGCGCGCGGTGGAGCCGTACTTCCTGCCCATCGCCGAGGAGGCCGACATCCGCGAGGACGACAACATCGCCATCATCGATGTGCCCGTCCCCAAGTTCTCCGACAGCGACCCCGCCGCCATCGTGCACGACTTCGACAGGGTCAGTGTCGGGGGCACCGCACAGCCGGCACCGGGGACAGGCACGCACAGCTCCGGGGATTGCGCTCGGGCCTTTAAAGCTTGCTGTCAGCACGAGCGCTCCTTGGGTTTAAGTGTGGCACAGCTGACCCTGTGAACTCTGCAGTGGCGGCACAGTCACTGTGGGTAGGAACTCTGAGTTGTTTCCCAGAAAAATGTGTCTCAGTGCTATGCAACTCTACTGGTGCTCATGGGATATCTGGGAGTGCCACTTGCTGTTTGGTCAAGAATCCCATGTAAATGGAGAACATCATAAATGTGAGTTAAGGGACTGAGGACTCAGCACAATGTCACAGCAAAATGTAGAATTGCAAACAGGTGTGGGCCTTGGAGAAGGGCATTGAAAAATCACTTCAGGCAGCTGGAACTTGGAACCTGACAATGCTGTGTAGTTGCATGGAGTTTCTGTAAGGTGAAGAGGAGAGGATGGCTTTCATTTGACTTTTTTGTTAAAGTTGTGTTGATAGTGTTAACATTTATCCTCAGTCAGCTGTAAAAGCTCTCAGAGGTTGGTTGTAAATCCAGCCTTGGCAATGCAGATAGAATAAACAGATAATTCTAGTTGCTGCAGTTCTTTTGCTCAGTGGCAAAGCTGATGAGATTTTTGTAGGGACTAACAGTTTTCCTGAAGAACTATTTAAAGGGAACGATTGTTTATCGGCAGCTGGATACCTTTTGTTTGCAGTGTGCTTAATTAGACCTTTTCAGTTATGAGAGCATACTCCCAAATACTTCCTCTGTGTTAGTACAAACTGTACTGCTTTACAATTATGGCAGAAGCTGCTTTTCTATTCAGCTTTCTCTTATCAGCAAAAGTTTTTTAAACTATTACTGTAACCACTTGGTTTACCAAAGCGGTAACAGTTCAGTTCTTACACTGGGCACTTCCTGAATGCATCACTTTTGTAGTAGCTCTGAGTGATATCCAGCTTTTTTAGCTTGACTTGCTCCTGATGGAATTGTGTTCTGCTAATCAAAGGCCTCCTGACTAATTGAAAACTTGTTTTTAAAACAGCTTTTGACAGCGTATCTCGACCTGCAACTGGGGAACTGCTACGTGATCCCGCTGAACACTTCCATAGTCATGCCTCCAAGGAATCTGATGGATCTCTTTGCCAAGCTGGCGGTATGTGGGAGCTTTGCTGCTGGGTTCTGCTGACAGGCTGCCTTTTGCTAAGAGTGCTGGGTGCTGCTCCTGAACTCCAGGCCCTTGCTAGAACAGTCCTCCCTCCATCAAAGTCCATAATCCCCTGGCTCAGTCACTGCACTGAAGTTAAGGCCAGCTGTCAGTGTATATTATGTTGAGTAGATTCATGCCTAATGCTCTTATTAATACCTGGCTTTATGAGAGCTGAAAGCAACCAGCAGATAAGGTTAAATTTAGCTGTTAGAAAGGAATTTGATAAAGCTCCAAATATCATTGAAAGCCTAAACCTGAGAGTTACTCCCAGCAAGCTCGCTCGCCCCGTGAGGGTTTTGCTGAAAAGAACAATGTGAACTTGTTCCCCAGTTATTGGCACTGCAGTTATGAGATCACCACAAGCATTTGACTCTTCAGTGACTAAAACTGGTGTTTTTCCAAGATGATTTATGGGTCAAGTTAACAGAGCTTGCTGCTGCTTCCCAGTTAAATGCAATACTTGGCTATCATGTGTCAAATGGACTTCTTAAAAAAAATCATTGACTCTCTTTCTTACATCTGGTTCTAGAGGCCACTGGTCTAGTTTAGCTTGTTGCATTATTTATTTTAGCTCCATGAAGACAAGCTATAAGTGTATGTCCCTGCTCCTGTTTTAGGAGTTGAGGGGTAGGAAGCTGTCTCAGTAGTGTGGGGAGCATCTGGTGAAGCCTTTTGTAGGTTGCCCTGCCCTTTTTATATTAGAAATACATTGCCTCAAACCTGGAGTCTTTCACAATATTTCGTTTCTCTTTTAGCTGCAAATTTTGTGTACAGATAAACCTGACCAGGTTCTATTTACATTTGCTTCACGTGAGGCTTGCAGAGTTGAGTTTAACTGTGCTTTGTTTGGATGTAACTGCAGCTGTTTGAAATGGCCTCTGTCAGTTTTTAAGTTCCCTGGTATGCAACTGGTTGAGCTCAGCATATCTTGGTATTAAAAATCAGGAAAGCTGAACTCTGCTGCTTGAATCCCTTCCAAAGCAAAGAGTAAAATGTAGTGGTTTGTCCTTTGTTAGCAGCAGTCTGTACCTGCAGGTTTTGTCTCTTCCAGACTGGCTCTTACCTGCCCCAGACATACCTGGTGCGTGAGGAGATGGTGGTTACAGAGGAGATTGATAATGTGTCTGATCTGGGCATCTTCATCTACCAGCTCTGTGTGGGAAAAGAGACCTTCAGGCTTCAGCGCAGAGACCAAATCATGGGTAAGTTCCTCTCAGAAAAAAGCAAATGTATTTTTTAACTAGGGAAGGGGTAAATACTTAAACCTGGGGAGTTCTTAGTCTTGGGAATCTGAGTGCTCAGCAGAAGCTGCAGCTACTCCTAGCCCTTCTGGGTATTTCCTCTCCCTTCATGTCTGAATGTGAAGTGTCATTTGAACATGCTGAGAACATTTCAGTTGCGCAATTACAGGTTACGTGCCCAAACCAAATTTAAGTCTGTTTCTGTTCCATCTTTTGGTTGAACTTACAAGTTAGTTTGACCCCAAAATTCATATAATCCATCAGATAATGTGAGTCTCTGTAGGCGCAGCTCATTCTGTCCCTGTCCTATCTAAAACTGGGTTACAGGAGCACCAAATAAAAACATTTTCTTTTGCTTTACTTGCTCTGAAAAAAAAAGTAATTGAACAGTGAGCTCCGGACATCCCAGACTTCCTCTCTGAAAGAGGAAGAACACTCCAGAGGAACTGCTGAGCTCTAGTTCTTTATTGCCTGTGTGCTCCTGCCACCCCCTGCCACTCTGTGACACGGACTGAGCTGAGGTGTCCATGCTCTGACCTACTGAGACGAGGCCTGGGGGGCAGAAATCTGGTGCTGTGAGTTTTGCTTCACTGTAGCTCAAAGCATTTCATATTTGTTGCTCCCACCAAACACAGTGAGCTAACCCTTTGTCAGTTAGAGCCTTTCAGAATGCAAATGTTTGGTTTGTCAGAACTCTATGCTCTGGTTTGGCTGCCAAGCTCTTAGGCAAGAGTTTCCTCAGTTGCAGCATCAGGAGCCACATCTGCAGCTTGCTGCACACAACATCCTGTTGTGGATGGAAGGAAGGCTCCCTCTGTGGGAGCAGCAAAGCGGTTCTGTGTAGGGCACATGAAGGAACACTAAATGCTGCCCTCATGGGAGGCAGAGGCGTGTGACTGAGCTGTTGTGAGGATGATTTTGGGAACAAGGCTAAATTGACAGCTGCTGTGTCTATAGACAGCCCTGTGAAGAGTGTTTATGATGTTCTCTGAAATCATCCTGCTCTAACATGTTGTTGACATCTTTGCCACAGAGCAAAAGATTCCTGCAGAGCACTTGCACAAAAGGATTCTGGTAAATGGAAACTGTTTCCTGGTACAGCTGCTGTGCTGTAACTCTCCCTGTTTGCCTGTGGAGGGGAGAGGGTGGGAAATCTAATCAAACTGAGGAGAAAATTGTTCAGAGGCAAGTCTTGCCTTGCCTTCCCCACCTCATTTCTAGCACACAGTGTATGAGCCATGTCACAGAAATGAGACTGCAATGGATAAACTGCTGGAACTTCTGTGGGAAAGTCTTCTCATTTCTTCTCATTTTGCTGGTGCTGCCTCGGCTCTCAGCTTTTGTGGAGTTTGTGTGTTCATCTGTTAGATCAAACTGACCTCAGGTGCTGTGGCAGTTCCCTGGAGCTGTAACTTGGAGGCATGGGAGGAACCCAGGTCATCCTGTTAGGTGGGCATTGGAAACTTCACCTCTATCCTGATGCCTTGGAATTGAAGGACAGCTGGGATTTTAGGTGTTTATAAACCAAAGCAGTGCCCTGCTGGGGTTAGGTTAAGAGCTGGTGCTTCTCTTGCTTACTCTGAACAATTCTCTTCTAATTAAACAAACTAAATCTTCTCTGAATTATTGCAAATGGAAGTGATTGAGGAGAGCAGCTCTTTGATGGTAGGACTGCTGTGTTCTTGTCTCTTACTGAGCCACAGCTGATACAGGTAAACTGCCTGGGTCAGACCCAGTGCTGGCATGTCCTGAAATAGAGAAAATCACTTTAATAGTGTTAGGAAGAACCAGAGTGAGGTAAATCCTCCAAAGGTGAAGTGCTCTGCAAAGCACGCCCTGTGCAAATGCACACTGGGGGAGGGATTTGGGATGGAAAACAAGCCCATAGCAGGCTCCGGTGGCAATTCCTGGCTGGAGAAACACAATGCACTGAATGATTGTGTCTTGTAATGATGGAAAGCTGGCAATGCTTGCTCCAGGCTGTGGATCCCTTCACTCAGCCTCTTGTCATCTCTCATCCCCAGGTGTGCAGAAACGGGCAGCGGAGAACTGTCACTCAATCAGACACTTTGAAAACTCTTTCGTGGTTGAGACAAAGATCTGTCAGCAGTGAAAGGTGACAGATGGGAGGTGACCAGGTCACACCTTCTTGGAGAAGTCAGCGCTAGACATCGACTTCTGCAATTAAACCGTGCAGTGATAATCAAAAGCCTTATGCATTTTCTGTGTATTGCTTGTATTTCAGAAGACGAAGTCACCATTTCAGCTTTCGTTGATCCTTGGTATAACTTTTTAGTTGTCTCATGTAAAACTTAAATTTGAGTAAGGTTTTTTTAGAAGGCTAATATCAGTTTATCTGTTGAATGTGTTTGATTTAGTGTAATCTGGGAATGGCAGAAAAATATATATATATAAAAATGTTAACCAGTTCCTTGGCTGGAACCAGTTATGTTCACCTTAACTTTCACAGAATGATTAATATTAATAATCTGTGGTTTGCACATCTTGTGTAGTTCTGTAGAATAGCTCTGCACTCCGTATCCTGGCTCAAAAACCTTCCTGATCTGGCTCATTAAAGGTTTATTTTAACGACCATGTGTGCAGCATGTAAAATCCAAGCTCAGTGATCTGAAACCTTTAACACTACCCTGTTTCTTTTTGTGCAATTACTGTATTGAATTCGTATGTATATTTGGAACCTTCCCTGAGCTTACGTTGAGTTCTTCTCCCTTAGTTTGGTTTTGTGGCATTTAGTTGGTAGATTCAGATAGAGTTGCTCTTAAAGCTTGTCAGTATTTTTGGTTATGACTTGGTTTATCCTGTAACTTCCTACTTCCAGGGTCTCTTCTGGTATAGCTCACTTGTGAACGTGACTGTAGTTGTAAACTTAAACTACTTGGGCTTATATAAACTTTTTAGATCAACTTTTTATGAGCAAGTAGCATTACTGCTGCAGTCAGAGCATTGTTCCCTTTTTTTGGAAAGCTGCAGTCTAAAGAGAATGAAGAGTTAGTGTCCTGCAGTTGATAAACCTGAGAGTTTTATTAAGGGACTTTATATTGGCATAAATTCTGCAACCCTATAATAAATGTTTCTCTAAAACTTTGGTGTTTGTGTGGCTTCTTCATGCTCAGAGCTGAGGGGGGTGATGCTGTGGGCCTGGGGCAGCGTGCAGTGCTCTTCTCTTACCGCTGTTACTTCTTTTTGACCGTGTGAAGCTGAATTTCCTCTTCCTGGTGCTGTGGAAATGCTTTGTGATGCCAGACAAGCTCGAGGAACAGAGGGAAGAACAGACAGCTCTCTCCAAACGGGATCCCCCAGGGGCAGCTCTGGGGGTGTTCACTGCAAGGGCAGGATGTATTTACAATTCATTTGAATATTGCTGGTGGTGAGGCTGTGATTGAAGGTTTGCCTGTTGCAGGCTGTTCGTGGGTGTTAATGAGGGGCTGTTCAGCACATCGGGATAGGCAGAGGTTAACGAATCATCAGCTCTGACCCTGAGCTTTGCTGGAAGCTCAGGAGAGTCCTGCCCTGAAACTGCTGGGGCTCAGAGCTAAAGTGTTGCTGAACCCTTGTGTCTTTCCTGGAAAGTGCCTGGGATTGTGCAGCTGGAAGGAAAGCAGCAGGATTTCTGCAGAGAGCGGTGGGGAGGGGGAAGTGCCTGTAGGAGTTGCTGCTCTGTCATTGCTCAGGAAACTGCAGGAGAAAGGAGAACACGGGAATTTTAGCACAGAAACTAACACAGCTCTTCCCCCAAGGATGTGTCCCAAAACCAGAGCTTTGGCTCTAAAATAGTGTGTGGAGGAGAGTATTTCAGTAAATTGAAGTGTATAATGAAGTAAAATGCTGTAGAAAGCTCTAATTCCTGTCACTGTGAGCCAGGTTTCCTTCACTCACAGGTGTTACTGGGAGAAGCAGCTGTGCTGGGAAGTTTTCCTCCAGACTTCGTGCCTTTGGACAAGGGGTGATTTCCTGCTTCTCTGGACTCACTGGGAGGATAACCAGGATCAGTTCTTTTGGTAGGCTTGAGTGGAAGGACTTGGAGATGTGTTGGTTGTGGAGAGCAAAGAAGCATCTGCTTGTAGCATTGAGGTGTGATTTTATGGAAAATAAACCCCAGGAGTTGTTCTTTCCAGCTCAGTGTCCATGCAATGGATGCACCTCCAGCCAGGAATGCTGGACCTGCTTCCTTCCACATGGGCTGGAACACTTTCTGTACCTTTGGAATGAAGTGAAGTCAGTTCTTTAAGATGTTGGGTGTTCCAGGCAGGAAGCCAGAGGCAGGAGGAACAGATTGTTCTCACCTGCTCTGAGGTGAGCAGGGAGCTGCATTTGGTCACACATGTGCTCTGCTGGGCTTGTTACCTATCCCTAAGTGTTTTAGGCTGGGGCTGGGTGTCCAAGCCAAAATATTGGAATTTTAAGGTGCTCCTGAGATCTTCCGATGCTGTGTTTGGCTTTGAGCAGCTCCTGTGTTTGGCTGGGCTGTAGAAGCAGGAGGGAGCACGAGTTCGAGGAGCCCTTTGCACCAGTAGATGGCACAGGCAGCAAACACTTGGGTGTAAAGTGTGTGTAACTGGTGAAAACTTGGTGCATTCATCCAACAGACAGTTTTTCAGCTATTTTACCAAAATTAAACCTAAAAATTGTTTGATCAAAGCTTCCTCCAGCTGGTGCTTCATGTCTTGGCTTAGTTTGTATCTATAGTAAGGAACATTTTTATAATAGAACTGTAACTGTGTAAAACCCTGTTAATATCTGAGTAGAACTGTACTGCAGGCATGGGTGTGGTGACTGAGGGGGTGACACTGCCGGGATGCAAACGCAAACTCATTTACTGTAAGAGCTTCATTTACATCTGTGTTTACTGCAAAAGCATCCTGTGGGGACGGGGCAATCAGCAGGATCTCTGCAGGCACTTTGGGCAGGATCTCTGCAGGCACTTTGGACAGCTTCGTTGGGACAGCTGGCAGGTTCATTTTCTGACCCTATAAATTAAAAATTAAAAATTAGTTGTAAATTTTAAATACCTCTATCAGTGTGAAGCTGGCAATGCAGTGCTTTGGATATTTCCTCTTGCAGCATTACATGTGAGTTCGTGTGGGGTTTTTTTTAACCAGAAGAGCACATGAGAAATCATTATTAAGAACACAGTGGATTTTGGTTCTCGGAGGAGATGCTGTTGCCCTTTGCAGAACCTGCTGCTCTGTGTGACTGCTGAGGTGTGGGTGGCTGTGGTGACGGACTCTTCCATTAGAGTATGTAATAGTCTAAATTAGAACTTCAGTCTCCTCCAGCCTTACTGTTGATAAAAATCTATTAAAAATTGAACTTCTTTGCATATATAAATATATCTATCTTGAGGTGAAGATCTGGAGAAAAAAAATAGGGGTAGTGTGGAGACCTTTGAAAAACACCCTGAGGCCTCAGGCTGGTATGAAAAGGAGCTTTAGCACCTCAGACTTGCTAAACTGTTTGTCTAAACCAGTCTTTTCTGGCTGTAAGCTCAGCTCTGTGCTGAGGCCTGTTGCAGCACAGCTGTGCTCAGTGTAGCAGTGAGAAACTGTCACCTCCCACCCACAGCAGCTCTCCCAGGGTCTGTGAAGGGGTCTGGGGGACAAAGAGCCTGCTGGGACTCCAGCAAGACTGGGCTGGCTCCTATGGACTTCATTAGTTCTTGGGAAAACTCCCCAAAATCCAGCTTAGCTCAGCAGAGTCTGGAGTGAGTGATGGCTGAAATTTCAGCACTGAACAGCCCAGACCTGAGGAGAACTCGTGTCCCAGAATCCCAGGATGTTTGGGTTGGAAGGGACCTTGAAGCTCATCCAGTCCCACCCCCTGCCATGGGCAGGGACACCTTCCACTGTCCCAGGTTGCTCCCAGTCCCATCCAACCTGGCCTTGGACACTTCCAGGGATCCAGGGGCAGCCACAGCTTCTCTGGGCATCCTGTGCCAGGGAAGAATTTCTTCTGTATATCTGAATTTCCCATCTTTCAGTGTGAACCCAACCCCCCTTGTCCTGTCACTACTTCCTGATGAACAGTCCCTCTCCAGCCTCCTTGTAGCCCCTCAGACACTGGAAGGTCTCTTCCTCCAAAACCTTCTCTTCTCCAGGCTGAGCAGCCCCAGCTCTCCCAGCCTGTCTCCAAAGAGGAGGTGCTGCAGTCCCCTTAACAACTTGGCCTCCTCTGGACTCATTCCAGCAGCTCCCTGTCCTTCTGATGTTGGGGACACCAGCACTGGACACAGCACTGCAGGTGGGGTCTCAGCAGAGCTGTGCAGGACCAGATAAATGGGGTGCAGCCCCCAAAACCTCCACTTTGTGGCTGAATTACCCTCCTGGGAGGGCTGAGCTCGAGGTCAGGCTCGGAAGGATTAAAGCTGCTTTGCCTGTCCTAATTCCAGGCCGGATGGGGGATGGCTCTGCTGCCAGCTGTGGCACAGAGCCCAAATGCCAGTACTGATTGAAGCTTCCAGGCTGCCACCAAAATAATTACAATATGGATAATTACAGTGACATTATTGCATTAACATTATTTCTTCATTATGAGTATATATTTGTGATATTACCTAGGCAATAGGATGGGTGTATTTCCTGTCTTGAGAGTAATTAGAGGCTCTCCACCTACCACTCCCCCTCCCAAGGAAATTATTTCTTATAGTTCAACTATTCTGTTTACTTAAATGTATATTCTCTCTTTTTGTGCTGTGACAGCCCTGAATTCCACCTTAACAGATGTCAAAGTGAATTTCCTGTCTGCAGACTCATTCTCACTGTGGATGGTGGTTTGTGTCTTGCAGAAATGTTTGGGTTCTCCTGAACTGTTCCATTTTAGGGCTTGTTGATGTTCGAAGCTGTTGTGGGTTAAATCCATGGGTGGACACCTGATTCTGGAACAAGGAACTTCCTACAGACCTAATCCCTTGTTGGTGTGGAACCCAATGCTTTTATTCTGGAATGAGAGTGTCAGCATGTGGGATTCATCAGGAACAGATCCATGCATGGAGGAGGTTTAAAAGGGATATTGGGAAGAAATCCTTCCCTGTGAGGGTGGGGAGGCCCTGGCACAGGGTGCCCAGAGAAGCTGTGGCTGCCCCATCCCTGGAAGTGTCCAAGGCCAGGTTGGACAGGGCTTGGAGCAACCTGGGACAGTGGAAGGTGTCACTGCCCATAGCAGGGGTGGGATGGGATCACCTTAAAGGTCCATTCCCACTGAAGCCATTCCGTGGTTCTGTGGATAAACCTACGCCTTCCACCTGGTGCCCCAAGATCCCTTGGGAGGGAAGGGCTGTGGAGGGTGTGTGGTTCTGTGGGGTGATGATCTCAGTGGTCACTTGGTGATAAGTAATTCACTACTTCAGATTCTCTGCCCTTGGTGGTCGTAGCTTTTGTCATCTCATGTTCTCAGCCCTTTGCACTAATTAATCCTTACTCTTTTTTTAAAATGAGTGATGTAGAAGCCCCACTTCAGACCACCCTTCCTTTACCAGTGTGCATTGTCACGCAGCCTGAAGCTGGAAACAGTTACAGCTTTGCCTCCTCATATCATAAGAAAAAAAAACCCGAACAGGCGGGAGGATCAGACTTTCACACAACCCAGAGCTGACACTTCCGTGGTGAGCTGGGCTGCTGCTGCTTCCCACCCATGAGCAGCCCCGGGGCACAGGAAGGCTCTGTGCTTATCAGATCCATCTGTGCCTCACCGTGAGCTGCCTTCCTGTGGGGACGAGTCCTCTTGCTCCCCTCACTGCTCCCTCCCGTGAGGAGTCGCAGGGCGCTGCTGGATCCCTGGAGGATGCTCCAGAGCCACGGCTCCTTCTCTTCCCGCCCATCTCCAAGGGTTTGCCGTGGTGAGGCTGCACTGGTGGAGGTGGCTGAGCACAGCTTGCCCCAGGATTGCTGCCTGCTGGCCCTGTTTCCCCCCTGGATCGAGACCCTTGATTGAGGGAAAACCAAATTTGTGGGTATCTGAGTAAAAAGTGAGCTCCAGATCTTCCCAGCCTTTAGAATCCCAGAATGGTTTGGGTTGGAAGGAACCTTAAAGCCCATCTAGTTCCAACTCCCTGCCAGTTCACCTCCCACTCGACCAGGTTCCTAGACCAGGAACACTTTGTGTTTCTCCAATAAATATCCCATTTGCAGATATATTGGATAACACGTGCATTTATCCTTTTGCAGACTCCTGGTATTTGCTGTTTCTCAGTGCACCTGATGGTGTCCCTCCACAAAACTCTTCATTCTGCTTTCTTCATGTCATTTGATTTTCCTGGGGTTTTGTGTTTTCATTTATATTTTCTTTGAAAAAACCAACCAAAAGCTTGTGCTCGAAGGCAGGATGTGTCCTCACTGCAGGGCTGGGATTTATGGCAGAGCACGGTGATGATTTGAACCACATGTCACCAGGGATTTGAAGTTCCATGAAAGACTCTTGGGCTGGGGCGGACAAGCCCAGAGGGAAAAATTTGGGGTGAAGGAACTCAAGGAGCAGCATGACACCAACGTGGGCAGTGCTGCTGTTCTTTTTGGGTTTGGGATGGTGCTGCTTTAGGATGTTTAGGCTGTTAAGCAGCACAAACAGGCTGGGTTGTGGGCTTGGATGGTTTGAGTTGATTCACTTAAATAAGAAACTTCTCATTCAACCAGAACCTCAGAGCTCTCTGAGTTTCAGCTTCTGTTTCACTCAGGTCTCCTGGGAACTTTCTCTAGAGCTGTGCAGACTTTTGTGTGACCACAGGGAGTTACCCTGCCCTTAAATATCCAGTGTCCTGTGACTGTGGATTTGTCCCAGATAATGGCACTGATCACAGGACTGCTGATCTGACAGCACATGAGGGAAACGAGTCAGCCAAAACCAGAGTTTGGATGGGTTAAAATCTTTAAAATAAGTTTTTTCTCTTGGGACTTGTGGGAGCACAAGTGGGGAGGCAAAGCTGGACATTGTGGGTGGTAAAAGCCACGACCTCTGTGAGCTGGAGCCTCACGAAGATATTCCCTTTTCACAGCACTGTTGGGCCACTGGGAAAATGGGAGATGAGTTTATGGATGCTGACAATTCCTTATGGCACTCGGTTACATCATTGTGTTCGTCCTGCCTTTGCTGGTTGCTTGGGCTTTTCATTTTCTTCCCTGAACTCAGGGGAAAAAAAGTGGGAGTAAAAGGAAACTTGAGCAAAATGGCATCAAAAATGATCATCTTGATGATTGGAGCTCAACCTTGTGGTGACCGTGGAGGTACCTGACCTCCAAGGAGCTTCATTCTCCCCCTCCCTTTAACCTCATGGTGGCACCTCTGTAGCCCAGACCAAACACTGGCCCTGACTGGGTTGGTCTGACCTAAGCTGCAGGAACAGAGCTGGAAGCAGGAACCAGAACCAGGCCTTCCCCTCTAAGGCAGTGACGTTACTACATTTTATCACCATTATTTTGTTCTCATGGCTTTACATAACCAAATCTTTTTTTCTAAATCAGATTTTTTGGCCACAGCTGTAGATTGTGTAGATCAAATTCTCAGAGTTTATCACCCCAAAGGCTGCAGCTCCTCTGCCTCAACTTAACTGGCAGCATGAACCAGGCACTGCCCTGATGGGTCCGGCTTCTTTTTGGTCATAGTCTTTATCAAAACATCTCTTATAAGATTTTAGCTTTTTCTTTTTGTATTGGACGGGGTGGGCTCATATTTGGGTCACTCTCTGGAGGTTGTTTTTAGTTATTGAGGTCTGAGGAACAGAGTCCAGCAGTGCCAGGGGTGCTCTGTGTGTGCATTTACACCCAACGAGCTGGGGCTGAGGCTCATTTTTAACAGCAAAGTGAAAAGGAAGTAAGCAGTGCAGTAAAATGTGCCAAGGCTGCCTTAACCCCAGCAGGAAAATCTAACGAGTCACAGAGAAATGAGGACTCTGCTCAGGATGTTGGGCAACCATGTGACAAAACAGCAAATAAAACAGTGCTGGTAAAAGATGTGTGAGGGGACAGAAATTCTGCTTTGGTAAGAGAAGCTGTAAATCAGCCCCTTTCATGGTGAAAGGAGATCTTTGGGATTCCATGGATGGCTCGTGGTGATGGCAGAGGATGACGAGGGCGCTGGAAATGTTGGAGGACACGTGGCCCCGCTCCCAGCTCGGGGGCAGGAGTGGCTGGAGATTCTGAGCGTTGTGAGGTGTCACCTCCCCCGAGGCTGGGGCACAAACCCCGCAGAGGACGTGAAAAGGGAAGCGGCTGCTCCCGAGGCAGGAGGGAGGGAGGGAGGGACACCGAAAGGTGCTGTCATGGGATGGCTCAAAGCAGCAACGACATGGAACTAAAACAGGGAATTCATCGGCACCAGACCTCGGGGATCACTGCGGGTTCAGGCCGGTGGCCAGGCAGGGGGTGGGCTCCGATCCCAACACACCCGCCTTGCCAAGGGGGGAAGGGGAGGGCGGGACGGGCAGCGGGGCCGGGCTGCCGCTGCTGTCTGTGCCAGCTGTCGTGTGCAGGGGCAGCGCTGAGCCTCCGCACGCTCCGAGAAAGCCCCGAGGAAGCCGCTGTGTCTCTTCTCACGGGGCCAGCGGCAGGGGAAGAGGCGGTGCCCGAGCGGGATGAGAGGCTGTGCAGCTGGTGCCGGGCTGGGAGCGCGGCGGACGCGATGGAAGCGGGGCAGGGTCGGGGCAGACCCAGAGCTCTGTTTCCCCCTGACCGTGCCGCCCTCACGCACCTTGTGCCTCCCAAAACACTCCCTGCTGGTTCTGAACCGCTCGAGCTCTCCAGGCATCTCTCAAACCACCCCTGAGGCTGCACCCTTGCCACCATGGCTTTCCTTCCGGCCCAGCACGAATTAAACCTGGTTCTGTGCCCAAAAGCCGCTTGTCACTTCAGCACAGAACCAGCCTGGTGAGGGCACTGGCAGAGACCTCAGTGCTTTGCTGCTCGGTGATAACAACGCCCTGGGGGACGGCTGCCACCAGAGGAAACCCTTCCTGCAGAATAAACGGGATATTTTGGGGTTTGGGGTTTTTTATTCTCAGTTACATTCACATTCAGATTCCCATTCCAGTGCTGCAGACCAGATTATTCAGATTATTTTAGAGATTCACAGAATATTCTGAGTTGGAAGGGACTCCCAAGGATCACTGAGTCCAGCTTGTGGATCCTGAGACACTGAAAATACAGAGGCATGGAAAAAATACCCATGTCATGAAAATCCACCTCCTGGTAATCTAAGGAATATCTTGATTCTGCAGTTGTTGGTGGCAGCATCACCAGGGGTTTGTGAGACCTCAGTGTGGCCGCAGCAGATCCCACCTGGAGCAGAGGTGCCCTGGGGGAGGGCAGGGAGGTGTCCCCTGAATTTGTCTCGTGTCACCAACCCAGGCCATTGCACCAACTTCCTGTAAAAAGAGATAAGTAACGCTCATTTGAATAAGCCCCGTTGCCGTGGCAGGAGGGGAAGGCGCTGCTGCACCCACGGGATTTTCTGAGTGGAAAACTTCAGCTGCTTGAGGTTTCTCTCATTGAACAATTTCTGAACTTCTGACACCACTTTATGTAACAGCTTTTTCCCCTCAGGAGCTAAAAGTGACTCTGGGGGGTTGGACAGGGCCACCCTGCTCCCCTCCCACGGGGGCCAGAAAGGACAGGGATGGGCTGGATTCCTGCAGCTGCAGGGATTCCCGTTATCCTGGGAAACCTGTCCCATGCCTTTTCTCGGCAGTGCAAGAAGAAGGGTAAAATAATTTCAGAAAAGCATCTAAAGTGTTCTGCAGGTGCTCAAGAGGTATCAAACCCAGGTTCTGCCACATGTTCCTGTGTATTGGTGATGCAGGGGGGAGAAGGAGCCAAGAATTACATTTAAAAAACGTTTTTAGAAATGATTATTTTATTATATACAACAGGAAATATAAAAATAAATATCTTTTTCCATCACTCTGCACGTGCTTTGTGGTTTCCATGAATTATCAGTGCTTGCTCAGCCACCAGGCACCGGCTCAGATTCCTGTAGGGAAGAGGTGGTGGAGTTTTCTTTTATTATATGAAAGAGTTTTTGAAAAGAAAAAAAAAACTTCCTGTGTTCTGACAGGAACATCATCTTCACATCATTTTCCTACAATGTGTATGTCTCTTATATAAATTATAAAACAACATTTTCATAAATAAAAAACAATACTGTCACAGTATTTTACGCTTCCAAATGTAACGTTTCCAATGTTCACAGAAAAATAACATTTTACAAGAAGGTGCAAACGAAATACCAAAGTCAAACCCGAAGGTTCTGTGGTTTGAATTTAAAGCAAATATTATTAAAAATACATCCATGTTTGAGCCTTTCCTAAAAATCTCTTGTGGCACCTTTGACTCTGCTTCCAGGGAGTTCCCATGACAGCAAACTTTGGAAAGGTTTGGATCCTCTGCTGCTGTTGATGAGGAGTAGATGTGATGGCTGTGGGTCAGTTATCAGCAAAAGGGAAATGATTTGCCCCATTTTTGGTGAAAAGAGGTCCTGAAAGGCTTGATGGACACCTGGCTTGAATAAATACCCTCCAAGCACAACCCCATGATTCAAAATTCAGAAGTCCATGGTTCAAAATTCATGACATGGCTCCAACCTTTCTTTCCATACAGAAGTGGGAACTGATGGCAGAAAAATAGTGTGTGGAAGCTTCACTGCCTGTGTGATTTGGGGTGATGGCATTTGCTGCACCCCAAAATGAGGCTTCATTCATTATTTAAATGGGAAGTCCTTTAGGGCCACCTTCTGCTCCTCACTCCATGCTCAGCTTGGCTGGAGCAGGCTCTGGGCACTTTCTGGAGAAGCAGTCTCTGCTGGATTGTCTTGTGCTTCAGAAACAGAGAATATCGTGGCATCCAGTACTTTTTAGGATCGAATTCTTTCTGCACAGCAAGACCCCAGAATCTTTGCTGTTTCTTGCTGATCAGGACATGGCTGGGTGATGCCATTGGTGACAGTGGGGCACTGTGTCACCTCTGCCATGGGTCCGTGACCTCCTGCTGCCCAGCTGAGGAACGGAAATGCTCCTATTTATAGTCAGTGAAAATTTGCAGCTGAAGTATTAAATCAACACATTTTTGGTCAGGTTTGGGGTTTTTGGAGGGGGGGATTGTTTGTTTATTCCAACCCTCACTGAAAGCAGAAGTTTGAGTTGTTGCTCGCAGCATCCTGAGGGAAAAAAATTGTGGCAAAGGCCAAAATCTAATGAATGTTGGAAGTGCTGGCAGCTGTTTGGGAAGGGCAGCTCTAGTATTCCGTGGTGTCCTCCCCGAGCACGTCCCTGGAGTGCCTCCTGCCGTAGCTGAGGGGCTGGAGCTGGATGCTGTCCTGCAGATCCTGCCTGGAGAGGCGTCTCCTGAACTCATCCGTGGTGAAGTAGTAGATGATGGGGTCCACGCAGGAGTTGAGGCTGGCCAGGCACAAAGCCACGGCGTGGAACACCGAGATCTGCACGCAGCCCTCCCGGATGTGCCTGGTTTTCACAAAGAAATCCAGTGGGAAGCTGATGTGATAAGGTGCGAAGCAAATCAGGAACACCAGGGCACAGGTGAGGATCATCTTTAAAGCCTTTTTCTTCTCTCCCAGGTCCCGGGAAGCGGAGTTCCTCTCCTTTAGTGATAAGACTGTCTTCCAGGAGCAGTACAGGATGATGAGCAGGGGGGTCACGAACCCCACCAACTCCCCTAAGGTCATCAGTGTGATGGAGGTGGGGAGGTCGAGTTTCTTGATGGGAAGATCCACAAAACAGGTGTTTTTATTATCCTGGTGCAGCCTGAGGAGCGGGAAAGGCAGGCAGCCCACACAGACCACGACCCAGCCCACGATGCTGATGTAGACATCGCAGATACGCCTGCAGTCGCTGAATTTGAAGGGGTGCATGAGGAACAGGTACCTCCTCACGCTGATGCACACCAAGAAGTAGATGCTGGCGTACATATTGACGTACTTCAGGTAGAAGCAGAGCATGCAGAGGCCTCCTCCGAACTCCCACGTGCCCGTCAGGTAGTAAAAAATCCTCAGGGGCAAGGACAGCACCTGTGATAAGTCAGCAATGGCTAAATTGATCATGAATATCACGGCCCTTTTAGTCTCTTTCATGTATCCATAGAAGACCCACAAGGCCAGGGTGTTGCCGATGAGCCCGGGGATCAGGATCACGGTGTAGGTGACGGCGTAGTAGGCCTTGAGGTCTGTCTCGCTGCAGTTGGAGCTGTTGCTCATGGTTGTGCTCCGGCTCCGTGCTCAGCCCCGGCATCATAACACGTCCATCCCGCCTGTCCTGCAGCCAGGGTGGCCTCAGGATCCAAAGGGAACAGTCCAGCCCTGGAATCCGTGTGGGAGGCTCCGCTCACCGGCTCATCCTGGGGAGCTTTGGTGTGGGGGGAGTTAATTCAAGTCCTGCCCTCGTGCCCTGCTCATGCTCTGGGTCAGAGCTCACTGGGGTCACCTGCAGGATGGGCAGGAGGGATCCACACCAGGAAAAGCATCGCCCTGTGCCCAAGTAGACACTTCCTCACTGGAGCTGTGTCTCTGTCACCTTTTGGGTGGCATTTCAGCCTCTTCTCTCAGCACAGGGGTTCAGCAACTGACGCGGCCCCGCAGCTGGAAGGCAGAAAGGTGCAGTTGGAGCATTGCTGGGAGACAGGCGTGGAACAGAGCAAGAGTTATGGGAGAACTGGAAGGAGCTGGAGCATCTCTCCAGCAGAAACCTGTGTGGCTTTGGTGGTGATCAGCTCTTCTGCTGCCCAGCAGGCACCATGCCCCACCCAGTGGAGGTGCAAAACCACCAAGAATAAATAGAAATCGTGTTCATTTTGTGCTACAAACCTGGGAGCGTTGCTCTTCCTGTGTCCAAGCACGGGGTCAGTGCTGAGATGCTCTGGTGAGCGCCAGACCTGCCTCCCTCGCTGGGGATACTCTCACCTCCCACAAACTCCTGAAGGGAACACCCCCTGCTTCCCAGGAAAGCCCTCTGGAGGTTCCCACCCTCCCCAGCTGCAGATAACAGAAGGAAATGTGCTCATGTAACACATGTGCACCCAAACCTTTCCCCCAGTGCAGCCACCGCCGCTGTGTCACTGTGGGTGGAAGTCCCAGGTCAGTGGCTTTCACCAAACCGGGGTCAACTTTTTAATTTGGCTTTTATAAATAGAACATGAATCATCCTTTGCAGAACTACCTGCATTTGATCCAATTTGACTTTCTCACAGCTGCTTTTTCTAAACCTGTCCTTACCCATCGTGCACGTCTGGGGCTGTTGGTAATACCAGAACCGGTGCTAAGGAGGCTGGAGGTGGATTTTATTTAAAATTGTTTGCAGGCCAAAAAGGTGATGTCATCTGAATGTGTCAGACAGAAAAACCTCAGCCAGATCTGATAAATCTAGAGGAAATTCAGATCTCTTCCCAAAACCCTCTCAGGTTTTTCTTTGGCTTCCACGTGAAGGATTATCCTGCAGCTCTAAGTGGGAGAAGTTCGTAGGTACCATCCTAGACACCAAAGGCACATTTACTGGATTTAAAACATTTCAATTTTTTTAATTTAATTTTTTAAATTTTAATTTTGAAGGTAAAGTGACATCTGCTGCAGTCCCTGCTGGTTTTTTTTCCAGTGCTGAGGTACAAAATGTGAACACTTATTAATGGTGTTCAACACGTGCTGGCACCGAAACTTTGAAGTAGTTTTGGGTGGAAACAGAAAATCTGCTACAAAAGGAAACATGTCTATTTTTGTATTTTCGCTCGCCAAGGAGACTGAGATGTCTTCCTTCCTTCTAGAGAGGGAGCATCTACCCCAACCAGTGGAGTAAAATGGCTCGTGAAATGATCCTGTTATGCTTCAGAAGTGACAATTTATCCTATTTTTATTTTAATAATTTTTCTTATTAATTTATACTAGCTTGTCTTTCCTCTCCTGTTGGCAGGGGCTCCTGTTACCCACTCAGGAAAACTCGACCATGCTCCTTTTCCTCCAGCTGCATTCCCATGTGGGAAAACTCACCTTAACTCCATCTCTGGGCCATGGCACACACCGGGGGAAGGACAAGGTGCAGCCCCAGCCCTTCCACGTGTGCAGATCTTATTTTTCCTGCTGCCCCGCAGCTCCTGCCCTTCCCCATCCCCACTGCACAGCAGCTTTGCTGGAACTCCATTCCCTGCTCCCTCCAGCCAGGCCCTGGGGCAGGGAGGCACTTGCAGCACTTTCTGCCTGTCCCTGTGGCACGAGGGGTCCCCAAGGCCCAGCTGAAGGTGGGGAGCAGCGAGGGGGCTCAGCCGGGGCACCCAGAGGCACCCTCAGAGCTGGGGACAAGGTGTGAAAACACAGCAATGTGAGAAACGGTGCTTTGGAAATCCCAAGCAGCAACATCACAGAGTTCAGCCCCGTGTGCTGTGTAAAAAACCAGCAGGATGCTAAAAAAATCTCCAGAAAGAGGAAATTTGGGGTTGCATGCTCTCTGCTCGCTTCCCCTCACTGCGAGGGGGCGGGTGAGAGACTCTCCACAGGCACAGCCTCCTTCTTCCCCAAACAGCTTTTCCCCCTGATTTTTCCATGGGTACTCCCCAAATCAGCCACATTGGGGCACTGGATGAAGATTTGTGCCTAATGAGTCAGAGCAGCAGGTAAGGGCTGCAGCCAGCCTAAAATCAGCTGGTGACAGCTGGGCACATCCTGGGTAAAGCATTTTCCACGTGCTGGAGGGCAGCCCTGTATCCCTCTGCTCCATGAGAACACCCGCAGGAGCTGGGGGTGTGGGACAGAGCCCACCTGTGACCAGGATGAGGGGCTGCTCCCACACCTCCAGCAGAGCTCATCACCCTCAGCAGAGCTCAGGCTCCTCACCTGAGGCTGGTTAGAGGTGTCCAGGCCAATGTGGATCCTCCTTAGCAAATCCTGGGAGGTTTAAATGTTTTAAATCCAGCAGCTCCTAAACCCAGCTGGGTAGGAGAGGCTTTGAAAGCAGCTCCTGGCTGGGCTTGCTTTGTGGGTGCTGTTCCTGCTTCAGCCTCGTGCCTGGAACCCTCTCAGAGCTGGGATCTGCCAACACCTCCTGTTCTTCCCCGGAGCCTGTGAGGGACCAGCCTGGATGGATCCTCCACCAAGCCCTGCTCTTGCTGCTGGCCCAGGTGAGCTGGGGGTGCTCAGTCCCCCAGTATTCAGTGTGGGGGTGTGTTTTAAGAACACATAAAACCTGTGACAGGGGTGACAGGGGCACAGCAGCAGCACCCTGGTGTCCCCTGCTCACTTTTACCCTCCTGAGGGAGCTGGGCCGGGCTGTGCCTGCCACCTCTCTTGTGTTTTTAGTTCTTCTCCTCCACAACCTACAATAAAAGCAGAACATGCACAGGGGAAACATCAAATGGAAATTTAGCTTCCTGTGCGAGTGGAGGCGGGTTGAGGGTGGCTCTGTCCCTCCAAAGGGGCCCTGTGGGGAGGGGACAGATGGCCCAGGGATGGTCTGGGCTTCTCCCAGTGCCCACTCTGTTCTCTGGCTCACCTGAAGTGCTGCTGTCCTGCTTTGGCAGGAAGTAGAATTTACAAGGTGTTAACTGAAAATAGAAGTGATAAAACCAGAAACTGAATGTTGCATGGGGTGGCTTTTTGTTCTTTTAACAAATGACAGAGGAAGAGGCTTCTCTGCCTTGAAGTAGTTTCCTGGTAGATATTTGGGATTTAGATCTTTCTCCATAGGAGCGAGGTTGCCCCTTGCTGTGCTAACTAAATTCCAAGAATATGCAGGAAAAAGATAAATGCTCTGGTTTAATGCCATGTGAAATACTCTGCTTTTGCCTTTTAATCCTTTGCAAAAGCTCTTGTCCTCCTTTGTTAATATTTATCCTGGTTAAGAAGGGAAAATAACCCGGAGCAGCAGTGCTGTGTGTCAGCCTAATCCCCCACCCTCCTTCTCCCTTCCTGGCACACTCTGATATCCCTGGGAGGTGTTCCTGGCACCAAAGTCGTGAGTTATCCCCTCAAACCGTCAGCACACGACCCCCAGGGATGCAAAGCCGTGTCCCTGTGCTGTGATAACCCTGTCCTCTTCCTCCCTGGTTCTTGCAATTAGATGGAAATTGGCCTGTGGAAAATCAGCGTGGTGCCTCTTGTGAGCAACAGACAGCTTGGGAAAATTCATGGCACAAACAGAGGGAGATAAACCCAAGGAGAACCTGGAGCAGTGGGAATTGGGTCAGTTATCCCTGTGCTGGGGGATGGGGCTGTGTGGCCTCAGAGGCCCCTTACAGACGAGTCCCATCCTAGGTAGTGCTGGGTTTGCAGAGGCTGAGAATCGCTGGAGTTGGGGTTAGTTCTTCAATTCAGCTGCTCACTCAATGGTAGCAGAAAACAAAGCTTCAATCTCCCAGGCTGGGTGTTTTAGCTTCAGCCATCCCCCTCCTCTCCCTCGGATGCTCAGAGCATCCCATGGGCACACACGGGAGCTCTTCAATAAAGGAATTACTAGCTCCTTACCTATAGCTGGGCTGACTCTGCATCGCCTCCCTTCTGCCCATTCCCTTTGGGAGTTACACCAGGTCTGTGGTGAAGGCAGGACCCCCCTGGCTGTCCCTGGGCTGTCCCATCCCCTCTCAGCACTCCCGGAGGAGCCGCGCCAAATCCACGGCACAGCAATCCAAAAAAGCCCAATTTAACCCGCCCAGCCTGACCCGAAGGTGACCGGGATGGAGGAGTTCAGCCCTACCTTTGCTGTCGCGGGGCCGCTCCGGTGTGTCCCCGCGGGGCTGCAGCAGGGCCCCGGGCTGGTCCCTCCCTCGCCGTGCAAAGCAAAAGTGCAACTGCGGGGAGCGGCTGCGCCGTGGGGAGCGGCACGGGCCCGGCGGGGCCCGGCGGCACCGCTTTGGGGTGTCCCTGCCCCGCATCCTGCCTAGAATCGCCCGCTTTCCTTCTCTTGTTGCGGTTTTACAGATGTTCGTAAAGGCGCTGGTGGCCTCGGGGTGTCTTGGTTGCTGTCGTGGTCTCGGGGTGTTTTGGGAGCTGTCGCTGTGAGGTTGGTGTCACCCCAGTAGCTGGGGTGGGGGTTAGGGGGGCTTGACCCCTCCGCTCCCGGGGACAGGGACCCGCTGGCACAGCCCCTCTGTGACGGGCACGGAGCTGAGGCCGAGGGAATGAGAGGATTCATCCATTATTTTCCTTCCGCAGCTTGCTGGGAAAGGCTCCTTCCCTCTCGCCTGGATGTTCCCACCCTTGTGTTGCAGTCCCTGCTCCCGGTGCTTTGGGGGGGCTTTAGGGTCCCCCCGAAGCTGATCGTGGGCAGGTTTGGGCTCCCCAAAAGCAGCGAGTTCTCCGTGGTCATTATGATCTTGTTCAGGGGGTTCCCACTGCTCGCACGGAGCAAACCAGGGTGAGCGCCAAGGGCTCTCCTTTCCCAAACGTGCCGTGAAGTGGTGTCAGCCACGGCCGCATCCCCGGGCCATCGTGGTCCCCGGCCATCGGCAGAGGGCAGAGCTGGCTGCGCTTTGAGTTTGAAAAGCAGCACTTCCCTGCTTATCCAGCCGAGGACTCCCGTTCAAGAAACATCAAGAATTCTTGTTAAGATCAAGAGGGAGCAACGATTCAGTTGGTTAATTTGAAAAGGTGACTTTTTAAACCATTTCCGGAGAAGTTCTGAAGAGATTTGCAACTTTTTAATTTGCATTTATTCGTTTTTCTTGCACATCTTCCCAGGAGAGCAGCATGCATATATTATGTATTATACATATATTACATATATTATATTACACCTGCTCCTTTAAAGCACCATCGATTTACTCATACCACAATTCCAACTTAGGCTCTGTAGCTCTCTACACTCCTTTTTATGGTGGTTTACAGGAGGTTAATGGCTCTTACAGCCTTGCAGAGCACAGGGTTTGTCACCCTGTGGTGGCCCAGCCCCTCTCTAAGGCTCTGTGGGTCCCATCTCCCAAAAATGCAGCCGTGTGCCTGTTCCAGCAGCTGATGCTCCTGCTGGTTAAAGCTTCCAGCTTTATTCTGAAGCTGCTGATGATTTGATGGGTTTTAATTAATGTGGGAACCAGAGCTTTCAGCACTGTGTGATCTTCTGATCAGAGCTGTCCCTGTGGTGCAGGGCTGGGTTTTGGACTGGTGCTTTTGGGCTGGCAGCAGTGGGGGTCGGGGTTTAGGGGGCTCGTTGGTGTTGTGGTCTCACGGAGCCCTCTGTGGAGGATGCTCAGCTCACGTCAGACCAGGGGTGTTTCCCTAACTTCAGCAGGATCTGGGATGAGAAGCTTTCCCAGCACCTCCCAGCAGCTGCCTCTGCCGTGCTCTCCTTTATTTCCTCTCCCTCTCCCCAGAATTGTGGGATGTGACACCTGGGGGTCCCCAGGCTCCCCCTGCCCCACCAGCATTTCCCTGTGTGACCCTGGCACCTCCCTGCCTCCCACAAGGATCGAGGGGGGTGGTTTGGAGGTGACTTTAATAGACAATAAAATTGAGGCCAGTCCAGGAATCACCAAACCCCAGCAGCTAAGCAGCACCTGGGCTCGGGGATGGGCTCCTTTGCTTTTCCCACTCCGGCATGTGACGGATGCTCCGTTTCACTTCCGTTTCCACAGCAGTCAGCGTGGTTGTGGGAAGGCAGAGCCTGAGCTCGGGGCAGTGAGTGGATGCAGGGTACTGAGGGAGGTTTTGTTTCAAAACCACCTTGCAGAGCACCCCCAAATCCTGTTTCACTGGTGCCACGCTCCGTGTGCATTGCCACGAGCATCCATCCCATTTCCCATCACTCCGGGAGCGTTCCTGGGGTGTGAACTGAGGGTGCCTTTACCAGCAGGCAAGTGCCAGTCTCTGAGTTCTGCTGTCCCCAGGAAAAACCCTGGCTGGACCTCCCAGTCCTGCTGTAGTTGAGGCCACCAAAAATCAGGAGGTCTTGGAGCTGGGCACCAAATCCCAAAGCAATTATTTTACAGCATAAAGTAAAATTTTAAAATAGTATTTTTCTCTTGTATTGTTTATATTTTTATCTTTATTTACATTTTTATCTTATAAGAATTGGAAGTTCTCAGTTTATTTAAGCTTGTGCTTCGTGACCTTGTAGAAGATCCCCAGAGAGAACCAGCTCAGGTCTTTCTGAGCTGCACTGCCTGTCTTTAATAGAAATAATTCCTGGGAAGAGGTTGTCTGCCTGCTCTCCGCACGGCTGGAGCTGTCCCAGGGGAAGGGAGCGTGTCTGGAAACGGGGAGCAGGCGCAGGTCCATGGATGCAGCTCCCGGCATCAGCAGGTCTCCCGTGGAGCCAGGGATGCAGCCGTGCTGCTGACACCAGGCTGAGGGCTAGAAACTGCTGGATTTTCCTGCCCTGTGTGCCTGCAGCAGGGAATTCTCTTTAGAAACCAAAGAATCCCTGCAGAAGGAGCAGGGCTGAGCGATGGCATGGCAGTGCCTGCCAGGAAGGACGTGCTGGCTGTGCAGGGATGAGGCTTTGGCTGGTCCTTGGAATGCTGAGCACCCTCCCAGTGCTGAACGCTGCCGCGGCATCCATGCAGAATTCCCAAATCCTCTCCCCTGTGCCCCGAACAGGATCCTGGAGCATGGGAGGGGCTGATGGACACACCTGGGGCCGTCACACAGTGCTGTCCCACCACACCCCAAACTTGGGCTTTGCAGGGTGTTGCTGGCTGAGCACATGAATAAAAAATTGGATGGGGAGCTGATGAAATCATGGCTGTCTGGAAAACGGCTCCCTGGCTTGGAGAACCCCTCCCTGGCTCGGCTGGGTTTGAAGCAGCAAAATTCGCTTTCCGTGCGTTGGAGTTGTGCTCAGGACTGGAGCTGTTGGTGTTTGTTCCCTTGCCAGGGACAGCACTTCCCCTCTCCAGCACGAGGTGGGTGGGTGGAGGAGCTGCTCCTTGCCAGCAGTGGTGCCAAAACTCAGGAGAGGAGTCAGGCTCGGTGGTGAGGACTCCGCAGAGGCTGAGTGGTTTTCCAGAGGCAAAACTGGGATTTCCAGAGGCAAAAATTTGGGGCTGGACTGGGAGCATGTGGTCATGGAGGGAGGATAAAGGTATTTTTAGCAAAGAGAAAAGCAGCTTCCTTCCCTCCCTGTGAGGCCCTAAAATGTGCTGTGCAAGAGACAGCTTGGATACTCCCAAATACTGCATAATTTTAGGGATATGTAAGTGTAGAGTTAGATGGGATCTTGGGAAAAAATTGTTCCCTGTGAGGGTGGGGAGGCCCTGGCACAGGGTGCCCAGAGAAGCTGTGGCTGCCCCTGGATCCCTGGAAGTGTCCAAGGCCAGGCTGGACAGGGCTTGGAGCAACCTGGGATGGTGGAAGGTGTCCCTGCCCATGGCAGGGGGTGGGATGGGATGAGATGTGAGGTCCCTCCCAACCCAAGCCATTCCATGATGATCCTGTGGCTGATAAAACAGGAGGCTGGCAGGCATTGGAAGGGCAGGAAGCACCAGTTTGTACTGGAAAAGGATATTTCTGCAGGGATTGATTTACAGAAAACCCAGCAAAATCTCCGCTATCGAGGGCGTCCAAGCCAGCGAGGGATCCTTCCGCTGTATTTCCCGTGCCTGAGGAAGAGACAGCCCGAGGGAGGGTTTGATGTTGAGTCTCCACGAGACAGAGTAGTGAGAGTTTTGGGTTTGCTTTCTCTTTCCTGTGCTCTGTTTGGAAGGGGCAAGCTGTGTTGCAGAAATGTCAGAAAAGCAATCTGAAAACAACCTGGCAAAATCCCAGTGGGAACTGGAGCTCCTGGGAAACCCGGAGCTGGTGCTGCCAGTGAAGTCGGAGCCACAATCCAGGATTTGCTGTTGCTCAGGGGGGCTTAAAAATGACCTGTCTGTGGTCACTGAGGGCCACCTGCATGTCCAGCCCAGCTCTTCGGGGTAGTGCCATCCCCAAAACACCAGGGAAAAGCCACACTCCCGGTGAAGATCCTGCTGCTGTGGCTTGTCCTGTCTGTGGGAGCTGCCTGGAGCCAGTCCCAGCACCGGTGAGGTTTCCTTGGGTTGCCTGTTTTGCCTCTGCCCGCTGCTGGGTTTGGGCCATCTGAAACAGCATTTTTCCAGCCCTGAAAGCTTTTTTTCCCCTCCCCAAGCAAACAAGGAAAACATGGCCTTTTGTTATTTATATTTTTTGTGAGAGGAGGAGGAGATTTGGGACAGAATGAGCCCCAGGGCAGCTGCTTTTCCGCCTGTTCCCGGGGTTTGCTGCCTGTCTCTGGCACACTTTAAGTACCAAAGCAAATTCCTCCAGTCTGTCTGGATCTCCCATCTGGTCTCCCCCATCCAGCCTCAGCAGTGTGAGGATAAGCCACCACCCATTCCGTGCTTCCCAGAAACGCTGCACGGGGTGGAAATGTGCATCCAATCATGGGAAAAGCTGTTTTCTATCAATCCCTCTCTGCCTACGTTTACTTATAAAATTCCCTGAGGGTTTCTTGGGAGGAGGAGACCTCAGACCCCCTGCACTGGCCACTGTTCGAGGCCTCTCTGAGCCCCAAACTGGGGTGTCCCCCCCAAATTGTGTCACTGCTCTAAGAGCAGATGTGGGGCATAATATTTCCAAGCACTTAAAATAATACTCCTGAAGCTCAAATACACATTGGGATCATTTTATTTCCTCAGAGTTTGAAGCTTTCAGGGTGTACTGGAGTCAGTTTTGTAAATTTTCTCTGTACCCAGCGAGGCTTGGGATGGTTTTTGGTGTTCAAAGCAAAACTGAAGGTTTGGATAACATCTTAATGTGCAACCACATGCGTCAGCAACATGACAAATAACACAAGACTCCCAATAACACAAGAGACACCAATGACAAGTCCCTGTGTTTGCAGCTCACACCAGAGCTCTAATGTGAGTTAACGTGCCCTGGGAGGTGTCACATCTCCCTCTTTGCTCGTGGCATATCCATCACAATTTGTCTTCCAAATATTGGTCCCCTGTAATCAGCCGAGCACCTGCCGCTCCCAGGAGCCAGGTGGATCCCTTTGCTCAGCTCTGGGTGCCTTTTCCAGCAGTGTGAGCTGAGCCCAGTTTGTCTGAACCCTCCCTGTAACACTGATGTGGTATAGGTTTATACTCTTTGCTTGGTGCAGTTATAGTCTTGCAGTCCAGATTAGGCTGGATCGGACCCAGGCGGTGGAATTTTTGTAGTGGAAAAAGGTTCAGTTTACGTGGAGATAATGAACTGTCCTGATCCAGAGCCTTGTGTGAGCGTGGTGGATGCTCCAGGTGATGGTGGCTGTAGGTACCCAGGATCAGTGCCAAGGCTGAGCCGCTCACTCACAGCTCGGGATTCAGAAGGATTCCCAGAAATGGCAAATCTGCAGAAGCACTGAAACACCTGAAACGAGGCACCCGAACCCACTGCAGTTCAGCACAGGAGAAACTTCAGCATCAACAACGGCTTTTGAGGGGATGGAAGGCAACGGTCCCCAGCAGCAACAACACAACCACCAAACCTTTTGGCATCACAACGTCCTTATGGATCAGGCCCTGGCACCTGCAGCACACAAGGACAATTGGAGAGTGCACCAGTCCTCGCTGCAGCTCTGAGAAGCCCCTGCACGGACAGGGCTGGCTGATGCTCACGAGATGGACTCCAGCAGCAGCTCGTCGGGCGGCACGGGGGGGATGTCCATGCTGTTTATTTGGCCGAAGAACTTGGGAAGAGACCAGAACTTGAGGCGAGGGAGATTCCTCTTCCTGACGCGGATGTCGTGGGCAGTGTCGGTGCCAGAGGCGCTGCTCCGGCGGGGCGGGAGCCGGGCTCGCAGGGCCACGCAGCCGTGGCGCAGCAGCTGCGCCTGGAACTCGGAGGTCATGAAGTAGTAGAGGACGGGGTCCAGGCAGCAGTTGAGGCTGGCCAGGCACAGGGAGATGGGGTGGAAGCGCAGCGTGCTCCGGTGCACGGCGCAGTCCCGGATGACGTTCTCGATCACCATCATGAAGAAGGGGAAGTTGATGTGGTAGGGGGTGAAGCAGATGAAGAAGACGGCGGCGCACATGAGGACCATCCTCAGGGCCTTCCGCTTCTCGCCGGCGTCCTGCAGCGCCGTGGGGCCGTCCCGCAGGGAATGCCACATCCTCCACGTGCACCAGGCGATGGTGCCGAAGGGGATGACGAAGCCGAACAGCTCCGCCACCGTCACCAGCGCGATGGCGGCCCCCGGGCTGAGCTGCTTCACGCCCAGGTCCGAGAAGCAGCTGTTGATGGAGTTGGACAGGGCTGGGCTCCTGACGATGATGAGGGGCAGGCAGGCGGCCCCCACCAGGAGCCAGACCAGGGCGCTGATGGCCGCGTCGTAGCGGCGCTTCCAGCCCTTGGCTCGGAAGGGGTGCAGCAGGAACAGGTACCGCTGGATGCTGATGCAGCTGAGGAAGCAGATGCTGGCGTACATGTTGAGGTACTTCAGGTAGAAGCACACCTGGCACAGGAAGCTCCCAAAGGGCCAGGTGTGGTTGATGTAGTAGTAGGTCCGCAGGGGCAGTGAGAGGACATGGGCCAGGTCGGCCACGGCCAGGTTGATCATGAAGATGACGGCTTTGCTCTTCCGGCTGAGGAACCGGCACAGGACCCACAGGGCAGCGCTGTTGGCCAGCAGCCCCGGGATGAAGATGAGGGTGTAAGTGGTGGCGTAGAGGGTGGACTGGAAGGACATCTGGGGGTCGGAACAGTTCCCGGAGGACACGTTGCTCTCCATCCTGGCCGGGTCTCTTCGCTCATGGGGCGGTCACGGCAGGGGGAGGGGTTCTGGAGTGGGTAAAAAGATGCTGTAAAGCCAAAATTTCCCCATGGAGTAAATGCGCTCTAGGACAGAAGGGTAAGATGTGTGTGGGTGTGTGTGCAAGTCAATGTGAGTGTGGGGAAGGGTGACCCCACTCCCAGGGAGCGATTCCAGGCATCCTCCACCCTCTCCTTGCAGAGGCGCTCTGTGGGATCTCGTGAGATGCCCCAATTACAGTGAACACACTGAGCTCTGTAACATCCCTCCCTTTATTGCCAGAAAGCTTCTGCAGCTCCCCAGATTTTCCAGCACCACTTTTATTTCATCAGGTTTTCCATCACACTCTGTCAAATTGGTGCTCTACAACTATGAGCAATTTCAGCTGGACTGTAAATAAATAGGGATTTGAAATGGATTTAGGCACTGTCTTTGCAGATCCGTGTAGGGATCTGATGTGGATCGGCAGCAAAGGCAGTAATTAACATCCCCAGGCAGCTGAGGCCGGGGAGAGCTGCAGACAGATCCATCAGCTCTGGCTCCAGAGTTAAGGCTGGATTTATAAGTTAATAACGGGCCAAACACACGCCAGTTGCTCTGCTGGTCCTGCTAACTCAATTCCGGCACTCCCGGCACATTGTGCAGGCATCGCGCTGGAGCAGCAGGAATTATCCCTCAGCAGCAGGAATTATCCTTCAGCAACTGCTCAGGACATGCAGGGAGATAAATACACCTCCCTTCTAGTTAAAGTAGAAATTCTTCTCCATTTATCCATGCCAGCTCACCCAGTGCTGAGGGGATTCATTAGTGGGTCATGCAGAGTTCAGGTGCTCCTGCTGCTCTCTGGAGAGGGGATGGATGTTGCCATTCATGAGCAGATCCCATGGGAAACAATCTGTTCTTTTGGGAAGAGGGGATTTGGCAGCAGCAGGATACAAACCCAGGGGCTGCAGCATCATCTGTAACAAACAGTGGGATTTTCCCCTTGGAAATGGAGCCTGTGAGGGGTGGGCAGCCGGCCTTGCCCTTCCCTGTCTGGAACTGGGACTGGCAGAGCCCTCAGCACCTCCTGTCACTGTCACCCAGCTCCTCAGCAGTGGTAATTAATTAAGAAGCAGCCACGGTGCTGTTTCCCAGAGCCCTGAGCCAGAGTTTGTCACAGGGATGGATTTCCCGGAGTGAATCCATTCCAATGCTTCAAGGCACAGGATGAAGTCTCCTGCATTCTGCTCCTCCTCACCTGGGCAGCTCTTTGGTGGGGTTACCACGTTTTCAGGTTCAGGACGAAATCATTATTTTAGATATTTTATATTTTTATGTGCAGATAAATATCTAAATTACAGCCCTGGCCTCTCAGCTGGCTGCCCCCCACACTCAGCTCTGATGTGAGGAGGGTCAGTGCTCACGCCCTGCTTTCCTAACCAAGCCCTTCCCAAACCACCTTCTTGCTTTTCCTTGTTCTTCCAGGCTTTGGCTGCAAGCAAAGCAAGGCTGGAGTGGAACTGGGGCTGTTGGGTCAGGGCCCCTCTCGGTTGCCGACTGTGCCAGAGGTTTGTGATTGCTCCACTGAGTTGGGAAAGGCAGGGAAGAGGGGACATCTGTGCTGAGGGAATACTGGGAAACAGCTCTTTGGTCCCGGCAGTGTCCCTGTGCTCCTCACCTGCCCGAAAATCCACTGGGGACTTGTGCCCTTTGCACTCGGTCTGATCGACCCTGGGAAAGGGGTGGCAGGACTTGTCTTCACATCCCTGCAGGAAACAGAGAGGGAAAACTGCCAGGGAGCGTGGGGAATGCAGCTGTTCCCAGCTCTTGTCACAGCTGTCCAGTGACAGAGGTGGCACTTGGTGCGGGCTCACGGCAAGGGCCACGGAGCCCCCCGTGTCCCTGCCAAGCAACTCAGCCCAGATCCTACACCTCTTCCATGGGGAGCCTCCCTGCTGGCTTTTTCCATGTTTTTGACTTTCCCTGGGAACACAGGAGTGCCTGTTCCTGGCAGGAGGGCCGGCTGGCACTGCCGGTACCTGACACAGCTTTGGGTGGCAGCGCTCTGGAGGGCACTGGCAGGAAAGCAGCAGAGAGCCCCACCCTGGGCTGGGGTCAGGCCGGGCTTGTTCACTACAACAATTCCTGGGAAGGTGGAGTTGTAAATGTTTTATTGTTTTCCAGTTTTCCCTTTACCCCAAGCCCCTCCAGCTTCCCCCTGCTCTGCTGGTGGTGTCAGGACAGAGATGCTCCTGTGGGCTCCGGCCAGAGTTTTGTCCAGAGACTTTATAAATTTTAAATTTTTAAATATTTTATAAATAAAATACTCCTGCCCTTCATTGATTATTTTCCCATTTCATCCACGCATGGATTTAAACACAGGCAGGAGCAGGGAGTATTTTTTTTGGCAAAGCTGAGCTTTAATCAGCTGAAATTCCAGAAGGGAGCCCAATATCAGTGCCCGAGGAGTCAGAGCACTGGCTGTGGATGCAGCCCCGCCATTCATTAAACATCAAATAACTCTGCAATTAATTAGGAGGCCAAGGCAGCTCTTGGAGCACCCAGGGTTGGTTTTTGGAGTGTGTTGGGGCAGTGTCTGTTCCTGGAGGTGAATGTGCCTGTCAGTGCTGGAAACCGCCCGGCTCCTGTGAATCAGCCTGTGCCCCACCCAGCCTCACACCGCCGGGGTGTTCCTGCATTTACTGCTCCCCATCCATTGGCAAACTCGCCCTCATCTTTTCCATGGGCTGCTTGGACAACCCAGGCTAAAGCTGAGCTCCAGGCACGGCTGGGGAGAGCCCTCCAAGCTGGGGGATGGGGGCAGAGCTGCCTCCCTTCAGCGCTGGGATGCTGGTGGGAAAAGCAGGCTTGGGAAAAAATTTTAAAAAAACAAAACCAACCACTTATGGCTTGAAATAAGGTCTTGGTTTAAGTAGTGGAGTTCTCTGGCACTGGGGTTGTAAGCAATGATTTTGTTTGTTTAATCTAGGCACTAATAGGAAATGCGTAAATAGAGCTGGTTGCTTACGGCAGCCTCTGTCAGTAAGGACAAAATCGAGGTTTTTTGGCTAAAACAGCCTCTCCCCACGTCCTCCCCCACACCACAGCCTGCTCTAGGCACTGACTCCCCTCACCCACCCTCGGAGACAAATTTGTGGGCACAGCAGAAGCGGCTGAGATGTTGCACCAGCTCCTGCCCGATACCATCTCTTGAAGAACTACAAAGAAGCGATAAAGTTGCTAAAACTGCGCCGGTTTCAGTCCCCTGAAGAAAAGAGCAGAAATGCTACTCACCTTCCTGTGCTTCGCGTGCTCCGGGGGGGTCATAGCCGTGCTACGGAGCAGGAGCAGCCAGCGTCCTGCTTTTATTTCCCACTGATTTTCTCCGCAGTCCCAGCGCCTCCTCGCTTAACTTCCACATGTTTTCGGAGCGCTGGAATCCTGCCGGCATCTGCAGCCCGGTCCAGTGGCTGCAGAACAGGAAATCCTGTATTTTGTTTCTCTTCTCCACACCAAACGTGTGCAGTTAATGACGTTAAAGCCGCTGGGAAGGCGATGACGTCGTTTGGTGCCAGTGCCCAGGGATGGAGACCATGGATTTCTGTCCCCTCTGGGCACAGGGGCTGTGGGAGGGGATGGTGCCCTTCCCTCCGGCTGCTCCTGCTGCTCTCCACGGTCACTGTGCCTGGGAAGAGCTGGAAAATACAGAAGCAACCTCCCAATAAGTGCTCGCTGAAGGAAAACCGAGCACCCTGCCAGTGTAAGTTACTGGAAGGGAGTAATTTTCCCTCATTTTCTTGGGAGCTTGGTTAGCCTCAGACTATCAAGGCTGCAGGCTAAAGCTGGAGGGTTTGGACTTTATTCCTGAAATAATGTGATGGTTTAAGGTGGAGATTTTCCCAAAACACTGTTGTTTAAAGAAACCATGATGTGCATCATTCCCGATCTTTTTCTTTTTGTTTCCTTTAATTCCCTTCCTATATCTACGCACATATATAGAGTTTTTAGCTGTTTTTCTGCCTGCTGAGCGTGACCTCCTTCCTGTGTGGCTGAACAAGTGGTGTAACTTCATGGTGTGACTTCTGAGCTGCCTCTTTTCCAGCTGAGCAGTTTTACCTGATACCCAGGGTCACAGCTCACGGCCCAGGGCTTGGACAGATAATTTGGCTGTTGGGAACTTTCCCTTCCTGGAGGTGATGTAAAAATAGAAATATTCTTACCCTATGTTTTGTAAATGGTTCTGTGACCTCACAAAATTAACAGGAACAGAATGGTGGAAGAGAAACAAAAGGAGGAAGCTCTTATAACCTTTAGTTACCAGCTCAGGGGCTGGGATCGGGAGTGCACCAGAGCTCTGCCACCCGCTCAGCTGCCAGGTCTCCTTGTGCCAAGAAATCATGGAATCTGAGAGTGACTTGAATTGGGGACCTTAAAGACTCTCTGATTCCAGCTCCCCTGCCATGGGCATGGACACCTCCCGCTATCCCAGGTTGTTCCAAGCCCTGTCCAGCCTTGGACACTTCCAAGGATGGGGCAGCCACAGCTTCTCTGGGCACCCTAAATCCCCATGGCTCTCATCTCAGAGGGTCTGGGACGTGCAAGAGCTGTTTATCACTCCTGGTTTGCTTCCTGTGCATCTCTTCCAGCAGCTGGTGCTGATCCTGGGAAGAAGGAGCGGCGCTCGTGTGTTTGTGGAGCGTTCACAGAGCACAGAAGGCAGGCTGGCACTGTGCCCCATCCCTCTTCAGAGGGCAGAGGTTAATCCCAGAGCGAAGGGGCTGTTTTATCAGGATATCCTGCCCGGGACATCCTATTTCTGGGTCTGCAGCAGTGTATCCAGCCATCCCTGAGCCCTATTTTTAGGTGTTTGTTTCCAGCTGTGCTGCTGGGGAAGGAGAGACCAGTGGATGTCAGACCCAAGCGAGGGCTTTGTAACCAAGCTGAGCCCTTCCTCTGCTCCTCTTGGCTTTTTGGACAACTTTTGCAGAAGATCACAACATTCCTGGCCATGAAAATCTGAGGGACTGACAAACCTCAAGGCTCATCCTTCAACACACAGGGATCAACCTCTTCTTTCTTCTTTCAACTTGGGCATGCTTTTGTTTAGCATTTCTGTTTCTCTGGCTCATCCCCAGCCCTAACATGCCTTTCACACTTGGCAACGTTCTGCTTTCAAAGGCAGAAGGCACAAAGGAACTTTTAAATAACTTTTTAAATAACTGTGAGACTTTATCTAGGACTCCAGATAAAGGTCTCTTCTCCTGCAGCCTGGTATCCTGTGGGCAGGAGGCCAAACGCAGATGATCAGCATCTCTCCAGTGCTCAGCATTGAGAATATCTGACAGGATGCACCTGAAGGATGTATGAAAAGCAGGGGGAGGAGGAGGTTTGTTCACACAAAGCAGCTTCACCCTTGTGCAGGGGGCTGAGCGGGGCCGGGTGAGCCCCCAGCTCATTGTCCCTCTCGCTGTCACACAGAGCTCTCTGCAGGGACAGCAGCTTGGGAAGCTCCGATTTATTTTAGAGCAAACAATTGTCAATCCCTCCATTACTTTTTGCGCTAAGCCTTTGTCTAATCCAGAACCCCAGCATTTTTGGTTAAAATGCACCAGTCATTCCCAAAATCTTTTAAGCGTGATGAAGTGGTTTCACCATTTTGAACTGGCTGTGGAGTCATTATCCTGCATTTCCAGCATATTTTGGTTTTCCTCTGGGCAGAGAGCTGGTACTTTCATTTAAGGGAAGCAAGAGGTACTGCAAGATCCTGCAGCTCAGAACCAGAAGCTGCAGAAAGGCTTTAAATCCCTCGGGAGTTCCTTCCTGATGTTTGTTGTCATGCACGGGAGGGCCCTTTCAAGCAGGAGAGGAGATACCAGACCTCTGCTGCTGGTTAGGATGGGGTGGCACTGCAGAGAAACACATTTGCTTTTGCTAAAAGGTGAATGGCTCATGTTCTACAGGAAAATAAATGCGTTTGCCCAGGCATGTGCCTTGGGGACAGGCACTGTGCCAGTGCAGGTGGCTTGGAGACCTCACCACGTCTCCATCCTGAGCCGTTCCCTTCAGGGTGAGATGCTCCAGCCCCAGGAGCCCTTCAGATCCATCTTCACACACCTGTGGAGCTGTACCCAACCTCTTGATTTGGTTGGACTCAGCCTTTCTGTGGCATCCCTGTTAAAACAGCTTTTTTGTGTCTGCCCAAGAAGGAGGAAAAGTCTTTTTCTACTGGTGAGTCTGAGCAGCGGGACCAGCACGAGAGATAATCCAGGAGCAACATCATGAAATTATATTTCCTCTTGTCAAAATAATAAACATGTTTTTTGGTCACAGGAAATGGGGTGAATTACAGGAACCTGAGCCAGGCTTGTTGTGCCTCTGACTGTGTGAGGCAAAGCAGCCCCTGCAGCCCAGGGCCTGGGTCAGATCCAGCACCAGCCAGCTGGGAAGGCAGCTGGAATACTCTCCTCCTCACTGCAATCAATGCCTGTTCTTCTCTTGAGATGCACACTGAGGTTTTGGAAGACCTGAACTAAAGACTCTGGGGTTTGTGGAGGCCAAACGGATCATCTTGGACTTTTGGAAAAGTGCAGGTTTTCCCTGATCTCTCTTTGCTCTGAGCTGTTGCTCTCTAGGCTGGCCCAGCCTGACCAACTTTCTCTGATGGTTTAACCCCATGTGGCAGCTGAACCCCGCAGAGGTGGTTTAGCTCTGCCCCAACCAAAACCAGGGCACTTTCCCCCACTCCAGAAGAGAGCTTTAGTCGGAGTTGTCTGGTCTCCTGCACACCACAGGACTGAAAGTGTTGAGTGTGTGACCTTTCCTCACAGGCTGGGGCTGCAGTATGGAAAAGGAACATTTTGGGGAGCCTGAGAGAGCTCAGAGGGTGAGTGAGGCAGGAAAATGGGGGTAACTGAGGTGCTCGGGATGCCATCCTGGAGATGGAGAACGTTATCCCTGATGGAGACACCAAATCCATGCTAAGGTTACGGGCAGGAGAGCCACTGTCACTCCTGGACACTCGGCAGCTGGAGCAGGTATTCCCATGCCATGTCCATCTTCCACTATCCAGGACACCTTCCCCTCCTCAAAGTACTCTTAAATCTAATATAAGTGTGGCAGATTTAAAAATGAAATGAATAACCACAATTCAGAGTGAAAACAAGCAACAAATCTGTTAAAGAATAATAAAAGTTGCTCTCCATTGCTTGAACCCTGATCCCAGGAGGAGCTGATCCCAAGCAGTTTTCCAGGTGCCAGTGATGACTACAGAACTCAGCTGATGTTTGCAAAAGAGCCTTTATTTTTTTGAGCATCAGTTCTTGGGAAGTAAAACCCACAGAACGAGCTACAGAGTTCCCGTAAGTGCCCTCAGCTTGTTTTCACCTGATCGAGGGAGAAGGGTGCGAAAGTGAAGGGACAGGAAACAGCTCCCAGTCACGTGGTGGCTGAGCAAGGTCTATAAAAATCCTCAAAACAAGCACTGAAACTGAAGTCCCGTGCCCTGACAACTGTATACAGAGTGTAGCTTATGAGAGACTGCTGAGCTGACAACAGTTGAATTGTGTGAGGTTAGCTCTGTCCGTGAGCATCCACCCCTTTGGAAGGGGCTTCCTTGCAGAGTGTAAACATTTATTGTGCCAGTGACATCAGAGAGAACATTTCCATCGACTCCAGTGCATCCTACTCAGCCCAAAATCTTCTTCTCACACCTGGGAGGAGAACTATGAGAGCTTATTGCGTTCCATCGGTGTCGTTGCCTTTTAGAGAAACTCCAGGGAAATGGTTGTTTAAACCTTAATTCTTGGCTTTTCCCCACTTTTTTGTAAAACAGAGAAGTGGGAAAACACAATATATAGGAAATATTTGGCTGAGCTAAGATGTAACTCAGTGGAATTGAGTGGCTGGAGTTAAAATACACATAGCAAGTGTTTCTGGTATTTCTTCTGGTTTTGTTGCAAGACTGTACAAATTGTCCACATTCTTTTGAAAATAGATTTTCAAAGGCAATAAATTGGTGACTGTTCAGCCAAATCCATCCTCAGGTATCACAAGATAGTTGAAGTTACAGAGTGGGTGGACTCGGCTGAAGAGCTGTAACTAATTAAAAATAAGGGGTAAATTAATCCTTCCTTGTTACTGCTTTGAATAGCTACCTAAAGATGTAAACTTTAAGATCATGACAGGACCCGGTGGAAAAAAATCACAATAATTTATGAACGTAACTTCTGCTCTATCAGTGAAATCACCTTGGCAAAGGACTCCTCTCTTTTTTAAAAGTTACATCAACTGAATGGGTTGAGCTGAGCTTTTTTGGGGCAGATTCATCTCAGGTACCTCTGGACCACACACAGAAGAGAGTGAGGACCTGCTGGTACCAGCAGCACCATCAAACCCACCTGCACTGACCCCAGGACCACCACGGTCCTGCCCCAAGGGGTCCAAAGGCAAAAGCCACCTGCCCATGTCCCCCTTGCCAGCTTGGAGGGGAAGAAAGTCACCTGGAGCAAGGGAAGGTGCCACTGTCCGGATGTTTGAGGAGAATTTGTCTTGCAGAGGGTCTTGCACCAGCTGCGGGTGCAAATTATGGGATGTGTCAGCAATTAGGGAGCAAACAGAGCTGGGTGAGGAGGGAAAGGAGGAGCAGAGCAGGAGGGAGAGTGTGGAAAGGAGGAACAGAGGTCACTGGTGACCAGTGGGATGCACTGAACCCAGGAGCACATGGAAACCAGCTGCACACCTTCACCTGTCCACAGCCCCCGCTGCACAAACCACAGTGTCCTTTGGTTGCCACTGGCCAGTTTCAGGTTCTTGTGTGGTTTTCCCAGAGAAGATCCTTCAGCACATGTCAGTGTATGGATGTGGGATCATCTCTGGCTTGATCATAGAGCCTGGAACAGGGAAAATAGAAGAAAAGTCTGGGACTTTTCCACCATTTCCCAGTAAAAGTTTTGTCATTTCCCAGTAAAAGTTTTGTCACTCTCTCCTGTGTATTTTCTAGTCCGGCGAGGTCAGGTGGGGGTGGCACAGTGGTCACACCAATTGGGTCACTCACCAGATTCCAACATACCAGTCTTAGATGGAGTTTTATCTTCTATATACTGAAAAAATTCCACTGCCACGGAATTCCCCTGGATAAACCTGCAGGATCTTCCACAACGGAGTTGGTAATGGAGTATCCCAGACCAGTCTCAGATTTCATATGAAATACCTTTGTTTTTACCAAGTGGCTTTTTTGTCATTCCTTCATTGACGAGGCGCTCTCTTTGCTCATGAGCCGACTCCGGATGGCCATGCTGCTGTGCCTGGAAATCTGTTCCTGGAACTCAGAAGTCATGAAGAAGTAGATGATGGGATCCAAGCAGCAGTCAAAGCTGGCGAGGCTCAGGCAGAAGGGCTGGGTGTAGAGCGTGATGGTGCTCAGGAAGCAGTCGGTGATGACATTCTCCCTCACCAACATGTAGAAGAAGAAGTTGATGTGGTAGGGAGCAAAACACACACAGAACACAATGGCACACATGGAAACCATCCTGAGGGCCTTCCGCCTCTCCCCGCTGTTTTCCTGCGGGATATGGAAGCCCCGGATGGAGTCTCTTGTTTTCCAAGTGCAGTATAAGATGATGACGAGCGGGCCCACGAAGCCCAGGAGCTCGGCGGTGCCGGTCATCAGCACCGTGCCCACCTTGCTGTCGATCGGCTTCACCTGCAGGTCGGCAAAGCAGGAGCTGGTGTTTTTTTCCAGCCCGTGGCTCCTCATGATGGGGAAGGGCACGCAGGCAGCCCCCACGATGAGCCAGACCAGGGCGCTGATGGCCACGTCGTAGCGGCGCTTCCAGTCCTTGGCTCGGAAGGGGTGGTACAGGAAGAAGTAGCGCTGGATGCTGATGCAGGTGAGGAAGCAGATGCTGGCGTACATGTTGAGGTACTTCAGGTAGAAGCACAGCAAGCACAGGACATCCCCGAAGGGCCAGGTGTGGTTGATGTAGTAGTAGATGCGCAGGGGCAGTGAGAGGACGTGGGCCAGGTCGGCCACGGCCAGGTTGATCATGAAGATGACGGCTTTGCTCTTCCGGCTGATGAAGCGGCACAGGACCCACAGGGCAGCGCTGTTGGCCAGCAGCCCCGGGATGAAGATGAGGGTGTAAGTGGTGGCGTAGAGGGTGCTCTTGAAGGAGTTGTCGGGAGAGGAGCAGCTCTGGTTGCTCTGGGTCATGACTGGGTTGCTGGAAGAGGCTGTGGTGGTGGAGGGCAGGTGGGTCATTCCTGTGGAGAGGAAAACAGGCCGTGAAGGCAAAGGCACTGCAGGAGTTGTCAATACTCATGTCTGCATTTCCCATTTGGCTGTTCAGCACAAAGCAGAGGTTTGGGAATGATGTCTGCATGAAACATGCTGGTATAGTGTTCAGAGCCGCCCTGTCAGAGATCCCACTGTTCCCACAGGTGTGGGAGACCATTCCTGGTGTGTCAGTCCCAGGAGCACCAGTGAAGCTGTGCCACACTGATCACGGGGCAGCAGGACAGGCTGCCTGTCCTTTGGCCATCTCCTCAAGGTCTCCTGTGGTTTGGTCTCTGGGAGCTGGAATACATGGATGAAAGGTGGGCCATATCCCAGCCTCCATCACGGTCATGGCCCAAAGATCAGAGTGCGGGTGCCAAGCACTGAATCATGGAATGATTTGGGTTGGAGGGAACCTTAAAGGCCATCCAGTCCCACCCCCTGCCATGGGCAAGGACACCTTCCACTAGCCCAGGCTGCTCCAAGCCCCGTCCAGCCTGGCCTTGAGCACTTCCAGGGATATGTTGGGCTGTGTTGGGCATTATGTGGGGAAGAGGTCTCCTGAGCCCCTCAGAGGACCTCATGCACCCACTTTCTCTGGCATTATGGGCACAGACCACATGGAAAAGAGTAGCAGGGAGTGGGTTTGGAAAATGTGACTGTTGTGAACACAGCCAGTGCTCCTGAAGTGTTCTGTTAATGTATTTAAGCTGATGGAGCACACAGAGACCTGGTCACGCCACCAACTTCTATTTCTCATCACCATGGCAGCCTCAGTCTGACTCTTTTTTCCGTCAGATAATTTTATTTTTTAGGTACTGCCAATTTCTGCCTCTCGGCCATCAGCAAAATGCCACGTGTTGAACTGTTGGGCCACCTTTCTCTTTCCAGCTTTTGTAACTGGGACCAGTAAGCTTGGCAACTTGTCCTTGGCAAGGCAACACAGGCAGGAGGAGCTGGGGTTTATTGGGGGTTTCCTCCCAGGGTTATAATTCTCATTACACTGATTCCCTCCCGTGTTGAATATAATAGTTAAAACTGAAAATCAGCTGCATGTGGCACTGCAGACACTGATTCACTCCTCTGACTCATTTCCTGAAAGGGGCATTTGCCAGAAAAACTGTCTCTGTAGGTAGAAATTAGTAACTCCTACCCTGTTACTAAAGCTTTTTCCTTCATGTTACCAAAAGCGTTGAGTTTAGAGCTCTCAGTGACACAGAGCACAAATAGCTGGGTTTTCAGCCTCTTAATGGCTGTGGTGCTTGCAGTTGGCAGCTCATCCAGACACTGCTCCAGGCTGCCATGGAAGGGTTGGGATTCAGCCCCCAAAATGCCTGGATGTGGTGAGGTCCCACATGGGACACGGGCAGTGAGCAGGGCCTGGTAACTCCGCTCCTGCAGGCTCCCCACACAGATTCTTCCTTTTCTTTCTCAGATTCTCTTTCATGTTCCCACAGCCTTCAAAAATCCAGGTCTGTGTGTTTATCTCCTGCAGAAGCCTCAGCTTTAGCAGCTCCAGCTGCTCCGAGCATCAGGGAAGTGCTGCCCTCAGGAAACCCTCTGGCTCATCCCCTTCCTTCACCAAAATGCTGGATCCCAGGCCCTCAGAGCTGGTTTTGTCCCTCCAGCTCCCTCCCAGTCCCCCTCCCCACACACAGCTCTGGGACAAGATGCTCTGCTCCATGCTCCCCAGCAGCCCCATCCCAGGACACCACAGCCCTGCTCCTGCCGTGAGGCCAAAACAGGCCCATGAGGAGAGAAGAGGCTCGAACTGTGCTGGAAACACAGGAGAAAGATTCATCTGGCTCACGGGTTTAACTCCCCTGAGAAGCAGCACTGGAGGCCTCCTGCTCTCCATCGTGGAGTTGTCAGGACAGGGAGTGAAGAGGGAATGGAGCTGAGCACTGGGGTGTTCCTCCCCTCAGAGTGGGGGCCGTGGGTTACACCCCATTTCCTGGGAGAGCTGTGAATTGCTGCTGCTCGGGAGGCTTCATCCCTTTCCAGCTGCTGTCCAGCAGGCCATGGCCACCTGCTGCCCTTGTCTCTGGCAAGAGCACTGCCCACTGCACCTTCTGTCCCTTCAGGTCACCTCCCCCTTTGCCAAGAAACCATTTTGCAAGTCCCCGCGTGCCTGGATTTCCTTGGATATCAAAGCTGGATGGCCTGCCTGCTGCTCCTCCAGACACAGCCGGTGGATGGCCATTAAAACCACACAGGATTAGGTACATCTGCAAAATGTTATATTTTAAAGACGCTTTTGTAATTAATTATCTAATTAAATGCTGGCCAGTGTGTGCTTGTTCTTCAGTCCAATGAGTGACAGCAACCAATTTGCTTATCAAGGTCCTTAATACAATTAGGTCTTATTTAGTCTCTTCCAACCCAGAATATTCTGTGTTTCTGGGACTTAGGTCTCATGTGACACTAAAGACAATTGGGGTAATGGGGTGAAGGGCTGCTGACTCAAACTGGGCTCTGAACAGAGGTTTTAGGGCAAACTGCCGTGTCCAGGATGTGTCTCTGGAACACAGGGTGATGCTGAGGGCACACACTCCATCCCAGAGCTCAGCCTTGGCTCTCTGGCAGGACAAGCCCTGCCCAGGCAGGAGCCTGAGGCCCTGGGGGAGCCCAGAGCATGGAGAGCTTCCCCCCCGTCCATCACCTTCATCTGCTAATTGTCCACAAGGTGTCAGAGTTCATCCAAATTTCATTTCTTTGCCCTCAAAGCTGTTTTTCTCACCCCAAGTGTTGTCTGAGTGGCAGCAGTGGGAGCTCTCATGTTGCCATCATTTAGGAAGATCCCAAACTGAAAACATCCAGCATTGCTGAATAACTGATATTAGGGAAGAAATTGCTCCCAGGATTGGGCCTGGTTGCTGGTATCTTTGCTGATGACCTTTAAAGGTCTTCTCCAACCTAAATGATTCTATGATTCAATTTGCAGGTAGAAGAGTCCTGAAAAGCTGCACTTCAATGGAGATCATGGAGCTGTGGTGAACCTTGGAGCCAAGAGGTTACAAAACCCACCCTGCAGGTGATGTCCCAGCCCCACCAGCCCAGCAGGGATGGTTCTGACTCAGAGAACAGGAGGTGGATGCCCTGGAGTCAGAAAATCCCTCTGTGCATTCAGGGAGCTCAGGGTCTGAGCAGGGTGACCTGGCTGGCAGTGCACGCAATTAATACAGCAACACAATTAATATGCACAGGGGTGGTGTCTGCTGGCTCATCAGCAGGGCCCTTTCTGAGGATGAATGATTTCATTGCAAAGCCATAAAAACATAACGAGATTAAACCATCTCTTTAAACAAAATGCACCCAGACACGCACAGGACACCACAAAACTACTGCATTTCTGCCTTTCCTCTCACTGGCTCAGACTGAGGCTTAATCCCACAGCAACCCCTTCTCTTCCCACCTGTGCACAAAAGCAGACACTTGAGATACTGCTGAGGGTCCTAAAATTACATCTCCAGAGTCCTTCACTGCGCGGTGGGTGTGCAGCAGAGGCTGCAGAAGGCCAAAAAGCTTCAGTAGATTTTATCAGTGCTCATGTACATCTTGCAGACAGGCAGTTCCCACTGCAACATTGCTTTCAGAATGTGGTTTTTTTTTTTTACAGTTGGTAGCAAATAAACACGCTGAGATCCAACCACTATTTTTTATATTTTTGTGAGATTCTGTATCCCTGATGCTGTTGCAGTAAGGATGTAAGAAGTGAGCGTGTTATTACTGGAGCTTTGGAAGCTAAGCATGGCATTTCTAGGAAAAAGATGTTCATCTGGATAGGCTGAGAATCACAGGGATGTCATTCCACAGTCCTGGATCTGTCTGAGGTGCCCATCAGAGCCAGGTTAATTGATTTGATTGGGGCACAAACATCTCCACGCTCTGCCCTCAGTGCACGGCCATGACACCAGGGTAAAACCTCTGCAACTCAGAGTGAAACTTTCTACAGTTAAATGTGCTTTTTCTGGTTTTCTTTCAGAGAAAAAGAGCAGGTCTGGGTTGTTCTGCAGCACTGATGGAACTCCTTCCCGCAGCTCCAGCAGAGACACCAACAACCCCCTCAGAGCGCTGGCTCCAGGCTGGGCAAAGGCTGTCCCACAGATGCACTTCCCTCATGGACGTAATTCCCATGGCTGATGATGCTGGCACCGGGGCCAAAATCCCAGCACTTTTACTTGACACCAAAAACGTGCCCTTGGAAAGAACCCACTGTCCCTGCACAGCTCCTGCTCCAGCCTGCTGAGGAATCCCCTCCTGCAGATCCTGACACCCTGACTCACCTTCTGAGAGATTCCCTCTTGATCCACTTGCACAAATCTCGGTTTCAAGGGCCACCCACTCTAAATCCTGTCTGTGACCACCCCCACGGGCTGTTTCCTGGGCTCCCAGCAGAGCTGAGCTGCTGCTGCAGGTGAAAGCAAAGCCAGCAGAAAAGCACCTTTTACAAAGTACAGCTGCAAACCTGCAGCCCATGAAGTTTAAGACCTTCAGTCCATGAAGTCAAGTTTAAAAGCTTCAGCCCACGAAGTTAAGTTTTAACCCAGAGCAGTGACTGCAGTCTGAATTAGGAATTAAAACCACCTCAGGATTCTCATTAGCAAAAGCAAGTCCAAGCAATCCTGCTCTTTTTGCCATCCTGTGTCCCCTCACTAGTATTAATTTCCTCCTGTCGCTGCTCACTCACAGAGCCCTGGATGGCACAAAGATGGGCAGCACATGGATTTTATTTTATGGCAATATAAATCACCCTTGGGAAAAACAGATTTGCACGTTACCCTTACTGTCAAGTATGAGTTTAAAATAAAATATATTCCCGGAGGAATCAGGGAAAAGAAGGAAATTATCGCTATTGATGACACCGGAGAACAGCTGGAGCGCCGCTAATTGCCCACGCCTGACATTTGTGTTTTTGCAGGCGCAGCAGCCGCTGTTTGAACTCGTCCATGTATCCACCCAGAGCATTGGCACACGAGGAGAGCAGCGGCTGCCGCTGCTGCAGGGCTCCAAGTGCCACAAATCTCCTGGCAAGAGCCACCCCCTAAGGAAAAGCCCGAGGAGAGGGAGGGTTCTGCAGGAAGCAGCACGGGCGCGGTTCTAGGTCCCAAGGAGAGCGTTTGAAGCAGCCTTACCTTTGCAGGCACAGCCGTGCTCAGCGCAGCCGAGTGCGGGCTCAGGAGGAAGTGGAATGTCCCCTGCACCACTGTTTACACGAGCGAGGGGACCTGGGTGACATCACGAGGTGCCACAAAAGGTGCTGCTTTTGCCGGTGCTCCAGCCCTGCCCCTCTGCTGGGACCCTCTGCTGCCCCTCTCTGCTCCCAGCCCTGCCAGCTCAGTCCTGCTCAGGTGCCCCCACAATGACCCCAAGTGGGGTTACGTGCCTTTGTCCCAGGTGTTTTCTGTCCAGTGGCTCTGCCGGGTTGGCTCAGCACCCACTGGCAAGATCCCAAGTGGGGCTGGGTGCAGGGCACCCCTTCTTCCTCTCCAACTCTTCCTCCCCTCCAAGCACAGCTCTGAGCAGACCATGGAAACGCTCCCGAGGTTCCTGCCTGCTCCTGCCTGGCAGCTCAGCCCTGCTGTCGCCTCCTGCCCCCGGGGCTGGGGACCTGCTGGGTGCTCTGCTCCAGCTCAATCTTCCTGCGTCTGAGCTCCAACTTCCCAATAGCTTTTTTTAGCACAGTGTGAGCCTTGCCTGACATTTCTCCTGAACTAAATAAGTCCCCAGCTCGGTTTACACTCGCTGGATCTCCCTGCCAGCAATGCCCAAGGATGGCACTTCTGACATTGCTTCGAGGAAGAGGCACAGATCCAGCCTCACCCGATCCCAGGGGATGAATACATGGCTGGGGCTACAGCTTTACCCTCTTGGAGGATCTCGCAGTTTGGATTTTCAGGAAGCCACCAGGAATCGGCTTTGCCTCTCTGGGATCTGGCTCTCAGCACTCAACTGTCCCTGTCCTCACCAGCTGAACTCTTGTGGTTTCAGAGTGTGAAGTCAAACATCACAGCAGCTCCCGCCTGATGTGGGACAATGTAAGTGTTGATGTCTGACAGCTCAGAAACAAAACTGATGGCTCTCATTCAGAAAATTCTGTATGAGCACTCCCTGAAATGCAGTGCTGTGCTTTCCAGATGGTCTCATTTCCATGAGTTGTCAGAAGAGGTTGGCAGAAGTTGGGAGCTTGCCAGGCGTTTATTTTAGAATTATTTATATGGGCCTTGTGCAAAGCAACAGTGAGGTTCTGGCTGGTGCTCCGGTGTTTATCAGCACATCCTGTTTAGCTGATTTTTTTTCCTCAGCAATGGAAACCTATTTGCTGGAACTTATCCAATCATAAAATTGTCTTTCACATAAAATCAGTGCACTCTGCAGCCTGGCAAGCTGAGAATTTGGGAACAGCATTTCCCTGACTGACCCCACCAGCATCTGTGGAAAACAAACACTCAGAGAATCACAGAATCATGGCATGGTTTGGAATGCAAAGGAGTTTAAAGCTTATCTTGTTCCACCCCCTGCCATGGGCAGGGACACCTTCCACTAGCCCAGGCTGCTCCAAGCCCCGTCCAACCTGGCCTTGGACACTTCCAGGGATCCAGAGGCAGCCACAGCTACTCTGGGAACCTGTGCCAGGGCCTCCCCACCCTCATTATCAGCTCTTGTGCAGATGCTCTTCTCTGCATGAGCCTCCATCTAGGACAGACGTGATGACCCAAGCAAAAGCCAGAATCCTTGTAAAAAAAAAAAGGAGAGGGAAAAGATGCAGCTGCCATTCCTGCCCTTCCCCATGGCCATAAATTGCTCTGGTTTGGGGCAGGTTGTTACATGAGAGTTTTAGGGCCACGCAGGAAATTTAAAAACGCAACTCATTGCACCTGCAGAATATCCTGCTGAATTCCTTCTTCCTTAAATGGGGGCAGTTGCAAAGTGGGGAGCACATTTTCCTGCCTGAAACGGAAGGACTTTTGTTGGCTGGGCTTTTGGAAGGCTCAGCTGGGAATTCCAAACAGTCCCAAAGCTCTGGGTGACCTGAGCAGCACCGTGTGCCCTCAGAGCTGGAGAGGGACTGGAGCAGCCCAAGGATCGACGCCCTGTTTGCTGGGGTGGTTTATCAGTTATCCTGCAGACAAGGGCTCAGGAAGTGGCTTTTTCTGCTGATAAACCACAACTGCCTGGAGACTTTGCAGACAGTTATGCTGGGTACGATGGAATTTCCCTACAGAGCTCTTTGCCCTCATTATGAGGGTAAAACTTCGACTTGTGCAGCGAAAGGCTCTTCCTCCTCTTGGTTATGGCTTCCCAGAAGTATTCACTACCACAATTACCTGGATTAAAGGAGAGCTTGGCTCCTGCAAGGCCACCCGGCCATCAGTGCCATCATCATGTGACAGATAATTGAGCAATACCGTGGTTTTAACTCAAAAAGATAGCTCCACCTTTGCCTGTTTGCTGCTGAGGAGCTGGGTTTGATGTGCAATGATCCCAAAGAGAAAGACGTTCCCGTGCCTTTTCCATGCTTCTGTTTCCTTTCCAAGTTCTTTCCCCAAATCCAAAATTAAGCTGCTGCTCTGTGGCTTTTTTGTGGTTTAGTCCATAGAATATTTGTAACTGGTTTTTTAGAGGTTTTCCACATCTACAAGGGGAGAAATCAAATAAGGAAAAAAAACTCCCATAAAACAAATTACAGCCCTTCAGTGGGAGCCAGAGGAAAAGCAGCTGCATTGCTAAATTGTTATTGAGATAGGTATGTAATTTATGAAGATGTATTATTTAGTATATATAAAATATTAATGTAGTACATTGTATAGTATTATTAATATTCATAATAATACATAACTATTAAAATTTGTCTAAAATCACAGAATTCCAGGATATTTGGATGGGAAGTGACCTCAAAGACCATCCAGCTCCACCCCGTGCCAAGGGCAGGGACAACTTCCACTATCCCAGGCTGCTCCAAGCCCTGTCCAGCCTGGCCTTGGACACTTCCAGGGATGGGCCATCCAAGAAATAATAATAATATTGGATGGAGCAGCCAATAAATAACAGAAAGATTTAGATTTCATGTTAAATTTCTTTTGCTGTCAACTCAAGCCTTTGGAGCGTGGAAAAGCAGATATTCAACAGAAGATCACACCCAGAAATTTATCTAAGTTTGGTCAAAAGTTGTACTCTGTCAAGGAGAAAATAAAAAATTGTATCCTGGTTCTGTGATTCTTCCTATGGAGAATTTGAAGGACTATTTAAAGGAAAGTGAAATGGATGGATGAAGGTTAAATTACATAACGGTGTTGTTTATTCTAATATATCAGACAACAGAAAGAGGAACAGAGGATGACAAACATTTCAAAATTCTGCCCTTTTATTTCTGTTTTTGGGCCTCAAGTTGATAATCATTTTTTCTCTTGCAACAAAAAGGAGCAGGAGGCACATGCAAAAAGTCAGAGCTGTGTTCTGTGAGAAATAACTTCTAATTACCTGCATTTTCTGGCCACTGAAATATCATTGCTCATTAGTGCCACTCTCTCTACTGTTACAGAGCTACAATTGCACCACGTCATTAACTCACGTCGTTAACGATTTCCTCTGCCCCCAGTACAGACACACACGTTCCTCCTGGCCAAAAGAGAGGCTGATTCTGTTCCAAAGAAATCGGTTTTTAATTCAAAACAGCAGCTTTTCCTACCAGAGCTGCCTGGTAGCTGTGTCTCAGCCCATCCCTGCATCCCACAACAGCCGTTCCCTGCCGTGGGCTCTTGGAATTGGGGATAAATAACAAGCTGAAAACGTTCGCACCAAGGGTTTCTACGGGAACAAAAATACTCCTTCCTGACAGCAGAAAGAGAAACGAGATCTTGGAATGCTCTCAAGTGTGGGTGCCCAAACCCTTGGAGGCTCGCCCCAGATTTTATTCAGAGCAGCTGAGCACCTTGAGTCCCTGGAGCTGGGTGAGAATCCGAGGAGCTTTTCCAATGGCGGATCTGGGGTTTGCCAACGCCGGCCGCAAGGATTTGCCTGTCGGACCCATTGCTCTTTGTCAGAGTTCTCTACTTCCTAAATTCTGGTTCTTAGCAGGAACTAAAATGGAGAAAATGTATCTTCCCCTCTAACCAAGCAGAGAGCCTCTGAGAAGTATTTTCCATGCAGCTGATGCTAAAAATAATCATTGGTTTTTCTTTGCCGAAACTTCTCCTTCATCCCTTGCAGGCTCAGAATCCCTTGACAGACAGATTCCAGCAGCCTTTTTGGAGAGGAGAAATGAAAATTTTGAGGGAGAGAGACCTGGGGAGGAAAATGAACTTAGTTTTGCCTGGGGTGGTTTTAATTTCTTTGCCCAGTTCAATTTCTTTGCAAAAGTTCTCTTCCCAAGGGGGGTCTTTGTAGTGGTGAGTTACCCTGGAGCAGCTGCCACAGGCTGGCACATGAAATCCCTTTTCCTTACGTGCACAGGGAATTTAGTGCATTGTTTGTGTTCCTTCTGGAGCTTTATGCCAAAGCCATTGCTCGGTTTTCCCAGAGGAGAATCACCAGCACAATGTGATGAGTTCCAACTAAATGTAAAGGTTATATTTGTTAATTTAGAGCTTCCAGCAAAAGGATCTTCCGGTGCTGGAGCATCAGGCTCAGAGAACCAACTCAGCCTGGAACCATCTCCTGGAATTCTGTCACCTCTCACCCACAGGTGACTCACCCCTCTGTAGTGGCAGGGCAAGTGTGAGAGTCGTGGTGTGACCTTGGACACACCTCAAACCATCCTGGGATTCCATGATCCGAAAGGCAACGTCCCAAATATCGTCTGTGACACTGGTGCAGCCTCCCCATGAAGGCTGCAAAGAGAAGGGTGAGAATGTTGAGGAGAACTGGAACACAAACCCAACGAACTCCACGGGGAATTCCCGAGACCGGAAAACCCCCTCCCAACGAATATGATCAAGCCCAGTCATGTTCTTCATCACGTTTTCTTCATGAGGCTCTGCTTCCCCTTTCACTTCGTCTGGGAACGGCAGCAAAGATTCCAGCAAAGAGAAAACTTGATTGCATTTAAAATTAGGAGACTTTTAGATGGGATACTGGGAGGATATCCTTCCCTGTGAGGGTGGGGAGGCCCTGGCACAGGGTGCCCAGAGCAGCTGTGGCTGCCCCATCCCTGGAAGTGGCCAAGGGCAGGCTGGACCTCATTCTTGTCAGGTTATTCATGGAATCACAGGACTGTTTGGGCTGGAGGGGACCTTAAATCTCATCTCATTCCAACCCCCTGCCATGGGCAGGGACACCTTCCGGTGTCCACCTAGACATGGTTGCTCAAATTCCTGTCCAGCCTGGATTTGGAACCAGTCAGGTGCCATGTAGGACATGTGTAGGGTGTGTTACAAACATGAACACAGGCTTAGGCCTGGGCCTAAGATGTAAATCTGGTCAGAGCAAAAAATTAATTCAATACCATCAACAGCTGACAGCAAGAGATCAGCAGCAGCAGTTGTATCTCAGGTCTGCTCTGGGTGCTCCTGGCTGGGGAAGGACTCCAAGGAAAATGATTCCTGGGAGAAAACAGCCTCCTGAGACATTTTATCATTTCAGTAAGATCAGAAACACTGGCAGCACTGACAAATCACAACATCCACAGCCCAGATTCCGCTGGCTGATAGGAACAATGAAAAGCCATGAGATGGTTTTGCTCTATCCCTGCTTCCCAGGATTCTAAATGAGCAGGACAAAATCCTGGGAGCTGGTTTGATTTCCCTGCCCAACAGCAGAGGTGCGGGGATGCATGCAGATATTGATGGAACAGCTCAGCTCTTCCTGAGAATCATTAGCTCAGCATCATCTCCTCGGGGGATTTTGCCTTATAAAGATCTCTTGTCAGCTCTTAGCCCTGCTCCAAGTGCCTGGGTGTGCCTGGGTTCTGCTGAAGCTGAACCCCACCAGTCACAAACTCCAACCTTTCGCCCTCAGAGGTACAGCTGAAGACCTTCAGTCCAGCAAGTTCTCAGCAACAGCAAAGAAGAGCTGGGAAGGAGCTGTGGCATTCCACAAGGTGGATTTGTCTCCTGGAGCTGGTGGGAGGAGCAGAGCAGGAGCCAGCAGCCGCTGGAGCCTGCTTCCCATCTTGGAGAACGCTGTCCTTCACTCACATCCCACAAGGGTGTTAAATCCAGCGGGGTGTTGGAAAGGATGAGTAAGTCTTTACTCTTACAAGAGTTCTTTTGGATAGAGGAGTCAAGATTTCCTTGGCAGCCAAAATTCCTTGGCCCTGTTGGATTTTGCTTTGTGTTCTGACAGTTTCTCCTGTAGCTCTGCGTGTAGGTGCACCCCTTGCTTCTATTTTCTCTTTCAAATTTGTCTTTCACTCCTCAGTTTTCTCTGCCACCTGGGGAGGAAATGCAGCACAATCATATCTAAGTTATGTTTGCAGCATTCCAGTCTGGCAGAAAGAATCCTTCAGATTCTGGGATCAAACAACAGTTAAGTTACACCCTATTTCTCAATTTTTCCCCCTTATTGTCTCACTTTTAAATTTAATTTGCTATCCATAATGTGGATTGTATCAAACTACCAATTCCTTGGAGAGTGTTTCTGAACAGGGGGTATCAGCTGCTATAAGGGATTTACTCTAAATGGATGTTTCCAACCACGTATTCCCAGATTCAGGAGCTGGGAGAAGGAATATTTGCTGCCTTTGAGTCAGTCCAAATTGATTTCCCCCCATATTGCAATTGTACTCAGAGAGGGAAACCACAACTTCCAGTCCCACTCCCCCTGAACCAGTACCACAACTTCACTGGGGCTAAATCCAAACTTTAACTGGCAAAATCCCATTTTTTAGGGACATTTCCTGCAGACACATCGCACAATCAATCTGCAGTTTAGCTGAGATAGCTCCTTAAGGCACGGGATCCCAGCAGTCCTCCCTCCCTGCAGAAAACAAATATCCCACCAACTTCCAAAGAGTTTTAATTGGCTTGGAACTCTCAAATCTTGCTGCTTTTAAATGAGGACCTTTGAGAATCCTTTTGGGAGATTGAGAAGAGGCTTTTGGGATTGGGATAACTCCTCCACCTTTAAGCTCTGTTGAGAAAATGGAGCATAGGGGAGGCTCCACACGTAGAACATCGCAGTGAAAAGTGAGAGAGACAAACAGTTCAGAACTGGCTTCTTAAAGAGTCTAATTTTAGACAAAAAGCAAAGTTCCTTCTTTCCCTTCCCCCCTGAAATCAGTGGAAGAATCCACAACAGTCCTATGACTCCCCCACAAATCAGGCCACAGCTAATCCCAGTTTGCACTGGGCTCTGACTGGGAAATTACAATCATCTGTGAATTAGAACTGCACTTCTCACTTTCTCATTTCAGCCTGAGTTATGGGGGGTTGGGTTTTTTTGTTTGGGTCTGGTTTGGTTTTTTTGCTTGCTGAGTTTACATAAAACGCTTCGGGGTTGGGTTTTTTCCTGTTTTGTCTTCATAAGCAGAACCCAGGTGTTTCCCAGATTCGTCAATAACTCTCAGGTTCCTCTTCCACCTCGGTATCAGCCCCATGTCTCCTTTTTTCATCATTTGTCTCATCATTTTTGTGTCTGGACAAAGCCTTTGTAGCCACCACAGGACCAAGCACCTTGTCCGGAAGAGCTTCAGCTCATAAATTCATGATGCAAACATTTTATTTCTGAGAATTCTTGTACAGGTGGAGGAGAAAAAAAAAAGGAGACTGCTGGTCTGTGGTTGAGACATCAGGGAAACTGTAACGGTGTCAAGATGCAAAGACCAGCTCTGCTAATTCCTTTTTCTTCCTTTCTTTCTAGCTGCAAGGAGAACTGAAGTCTGGAAAAAGCACTGGGCAGTCGCTGGATCAGGGATTTAGAATTAGCCTCATTAACATGCATTAATTAGATTTCTGCAGAGCCAGAGCCATCAGGCTTCAGGAAAACGATATCCTGCCTTTTGTCAGCAGCTCACAGATGCTCCGGAGGAAGGGGAGCTGTGCCTTCCCTGGGGAGAGCAGCTCCCGGGGCAGGAGGGACATTCCGGAGGGAGCACCAGAGGCTGAACAGCTTCACCAGCTGGGGATGCTCAGACAGCCCAGAAAGCAAGGAGTGCTGGAAGATGCTGCCGTGGGAGAGGTGTAGGAAAGGGATAATCGTGTCCTGAGCAGTCCTGGGCTGGCAGGTGGAGGGAGGGACTGGGTGTCACCACGGCCCCTGAGCAGTGACAGACACAGGGTCAAGTGCAGGGGGAGTCAGGCTGAACCTGCGGGCAGGAAATGCCCATTATTTGCTGTCAAGTTGTTTCTTCTCTTACCAAAACCACTCCTGAGAATCCCAAGTCCTTTGTCCAGCTTCAGCCTGAGTGTCTGGGAGCGTCCTTGGTGATGGGAAGCTGGTGACCAGGGAAGACACCAAAGGATTTCCCCATGGAGGTCACCAAAGATGGCCTGGAGGGGAAAATGCTTTTTTCTAAACAAAAGAGTAAATTTGGGCAAAAGGCTGCTGAGACTGGCACAGGAGCCTGCCTGAATTCCCTGGAGTTTCCCGTTCCTTCAGGAAATACTCCCTTTGGAGTGGCAAGTTGGGAATTCTGTCCCTTTATATAAATTTGGCCTTTCCTCCCCACTGCTCGTCCTGATGTGTCTGACTGGAGCGTGACAGCCCTGACCAGAACCCAAATGAACCCTGGTGTGTTGGATAATCCCATGGGACACAAATCCCACGGGACACAAATCCCACGTGTCCCAGTGCTGCAGCTGCTGCAGAACCTTTTCCCTCACAGTGTTCAGCACCGAGCAGGGGCTGCAGGAGCACACAGAGCAGGAGGTGGGGGGATATTTCTGCAGCTTTGCGTGCAGGCTCGCAGCCTCTTCTGGTTTCGTGCAGCTGTGGCTAAACTGTCATTAGCTCCCCATGTCTGCAGGCCACCGAGCTGTGACAGAAGTGTTGATGTAGTAGATAACGACCCTGATTAATTATTTGAGCGCCTCGTGGCCTTTCATGGGCTCAGCCCAGTGGGTGACGCAGTGGGGTGAGCTCTGTTTCACAGAGAGGATGAAGAAACAGCAAGGGCTAAGATATTTCTTAATTCTTCTTCTAATTCCTCATGTTGGTCTTGGTCCCTTTGTCCCCAGCCCCTCATGTCACTGCTGGCTTGGCTGTGCTTTGGAGCTGCCCATCCTGCTGAGAGCCCTCCCTGTGCAGAGCTCAGTCCCATCCCTGCATCCCAGGAGCAGATGCACCTTGGGCCACATCACAGCCCCCAAAACATCCTCACGGATTTTAGGGCCTTTTAACCTTCCTAAAGACCGCAGCAATCCCAAATCCCTCCCTCTGGCACAGCAGCTGGTTCTCAATCCATTCCCTGTTCCATCTAGGGAGGGAAGCAGGGATGAATCCTGAGAGCTCTCCCTATTTCTGTGCTTCCAACCCCAAACTTCAGCCCCTGGGCTCATCCCCAGACACATCCTGCCCTGGGCTTGGAGGAGCCCAGCAGGGATCTGCTGGAGGGAAAGGACCAGTCCTGGATGCACAGGAGCACATTCCCAGCCTGGAATCAGCAGTCGGGGTGGTGGCAAGGAGAGGAAAGAGGCCTCGACTGTGCAGACAGGACACTGGTTTGCAGGAAAAGGAAGATTTTTTTTAGGGGGCTGCTGGAAGGCTGGAAGTTTGTGTGGGAGTGACCCAGTGAGTTCTTGTTGAAAAGTCTGGAAGCTTTAGAGCTGCCCAGCCCCAATCTCCCAGCAGGGATGTTCAGCAGCTGTTCCACATAAACATTTGCCACCTCAATACCCCCTGATGGTCCTGGGCAGCCTCACCTGGGGCTCCCCACACCTGCCCACGGTTCCATTTAAGCTCAGCCTGGAACCTTTATCCCCTTCCTTACCTTGGACATGCTTGGCTCTGACCCTGCCTCCAGCACAGACCGTTGTCATGCAGGTAATTTCCCTCTGGGATGAGCACTTGGATGCACATTTGGGTTTGTTTCCAGGCTGGGTTTTGATCCTGGCTTTTGGGGGAAGTTTTGGGGTCTTGTTGTAGCCTTGGCTCCAGTCCTGGCTCTGTTTCCTTTTATTCCTGCCTGGAATTCCTGGATGGGCCCTGCACTGTGCTTGTCCTGGCTGGGATTGTTGATGGGATGAGCTGCCCCTCCAGGAGGGTTTCAGCTGAGAGATGAGGGCATTCTCTGTGCTGGGGTTATCCTTGGATCCCAGGTCTTTAGGGACCAGCCACCCTCGTGCTCCCTGGCAGCCTCCTGCTCAGCCCAAGGCTGTTCCCGAATTCCTGAGGGTGCCTGGAGAGCTGCTTCCTCCCAAAGGAACCTGTTGGGGCAAATAATGGATTTGTAGGCTTTGAGGCCGGTGTTAGAGGGGGAAATGTCAGGATTTGGAGTGGATGCAGGGCTTGATAAGGTGTTGGTGCTTCCCACGTGTTCCCAGGGAAAAGGAAAATATCCTATGATTTCAGCTCCTCAATTTCCCTTTCTGTGAGCTGCCAAAATCCTTTTTGGCTCTGACCTGGCACATCTGGCATGAAAGTCAAAGCAGGGCCCCTTCTTCAATCCAGGGCCTATCCTGCTTTTTTTTTCCCCTTTCAAGCATGAAACCCCCAATAATGGGGTGATGTGGCTCCCCCTTCTTCCCTGGCATCCATTTCTTTCTCCCTGGAGTTCATCCCAAATTCAGACACTTGTCTTTCCAGGGTAATAATTTCTCTGACAATGAATTTTTAGCTTCTTGGGCTGACTTGCTGTCTTTAAGTTTCTTTTTCAGCTCCAAGCTCTGCCTAAACAGACTTTCCCTTGCTGAAAATGTGCCTTCAGAGCAGGAAGGAACTTGACTTTGTGAAGATTTATGGCCCTTTTAACCTCATTATAGGACTATTTGTAACAATCAGCTTCAGTTCCACTTGAGATAGTAAAATTTCTGTGAGCCCTTATTTGCCCCAGGCTGGAAGGTATCAGCTACTGGAAAGCAATGAAATGAAGGAATTTATCCATATAAAACGTTGCAAATGTGCTGTTAAAATCTGGATCCTGTCTTGAGTTTTTAATGCGAGAGTCTAAGGATGTGGAGCTGGGAATAAAATGGAGGTGGAGAAGAAATAGAAGAAAATGCTCATTGTTAAAAATACCAAAAGCAACAAAATAATCACAAAAAACTCCACTTTGAGTGGTTTTAAATGAGCTTTTAGTATTTTCTGGCTGAAACGAAAACAAGAGTGAAAAGGTGTAGGGAAAGCAGAAGTTGTTATTGAGAAGATTTGAGAGGAGGATGAGATGTTTTATGGAAACAAAGAACCTGATGGAATTTTGATACAAAGCCCTTTCCCCACTTTTGGTCTGACACTTTTCTATCCAACCTGAATTTCTTTTAGCAGTAAATACAAACCTGGGGTGTTTAAGGAAAGATTTCCCTCAGCAAGTGCTTCATTTCTCCCTTTCTCCTTCCTCTCTGCAGCTGCTGGTTTATCTTTAATTAAAAATAGATTTCGAGGGGTGCTGATAATGGGATCCTTTCCAACCCAGGAGAGTCTATGACACAATTCATCTCCCAGAATTTATCTGGGACATCCAATGTTGTTATCAATGCTTTCAATTTAGAATTAAATAACTTTCCAAATGGTGTGATAGTGGGGAGGAGACTGAGTTTTGTTGTGTAAACCTCAAAGGAGAAATAACTTTGCTTGGGCTGACACTTTAACAGGTGTTTTTGGTGTGCTGGTTTGGGGTTTTTTGTACTTTTAACCACTTCAGCTTTGAAGGTCAGGGTTTCACATCAGCTTTCCATGGGAAATGGGATGATTTTCAGGCTGTGTCTGCTAGGGATGTTCCTGATTTACTGTAGAATTGTGAAGATAGCAAAAGTTCAGCCTGTTTATGTCCATAAACTGTTTGTAGTGGTTTGAAAAATCTGTTCTAATGACCAAGGGAACTTGGGTTCCCTTTGAGGGCGAGGACACTCTGGGTAAAGGGGTTCATGAGGAAAACCACTAAAAACAGCACCTGGATTTTTAGGGTCTCACACTCATTCCCAGAATTTCTACACTGCTGCCTGTGGAATTGTGGCTCTGCCCCCTCAGTGCCAAGGGCTGACTCTGAACTGCAGCTTTGAAGCAATTTGAGATCCATGAGCAATTTCTCATGGCAGGGAGGGAAAGTGGGGGAAGGAAGGTGGAAAACGGGCCCAGCTGGGGTTTGTTCCACACCTGAGCCTCATCCTCAGGTCAGAACCAGGATGGGGACAGCAGGAGAAGAGGAGTGTGTGTGATGAGTGGGTTAATAATTGGATTTAGGGTAGCTCTGGGTGGATTTTTGTGCTCTGACCATCCTTCTGTGGATTCTCTCGGTGCCATTTGAGGGGAGGGTTTGTTCCACACCCTGAGGAAGTACAGCAGTGTTGCTGGGGAAAACTTTCTTTCTGTAGGGATATTTCAGAGCTTGTTTGGACAAACAACCTGAGCTGCTTGGAGCAATAAATCCGCACCAAACACTGGTGCCAGGGAGTAGCTGATGTTACAGGATGAGCTGAGGGGGTTGCACAGCAGAGCTGTTCTCACCCCCACTCTGAGCTGCTTAGAAGTTTCTTTTCTTGCCTGGAGTGTTTCCCTCTGGATGTGGGATGGCAGCAGGGGCCTCAGCACTGCTTGCACCAGGTAATGGTGGGAATCATGGAAAACAAACCCCTAAAAACAAACTTTGGCAGGCTGAAAATGTTGAGTGTGTCCAGCCTGGAGATGAGAAGCTCCAGGGAGGTCTTGGAGCCCATCCAGTGCCTGAAGGAGCTCCAAGAGAGCTGGAGAGGGACTTGGGACAAGGGATGGAGGGACAGGACAAGTGGGAATGGCTTTAAGCTGAAGAAGGGAAGGCTTAGATGGGATATTGGGAAGGAATTCCTGGCTGTGAGGGTGCTGAGGCCCTGGCACAGGGTGCCCAGAGAAGCTGGGGCTGCCCCATCCCTGGAAGTGGCCAAGGCCAGGTTGGACAGGACTTGGAGCAGCCTGGGACAGTGGGAGGTGTCCCTGCCCATGGCAGGGGTGGGATGTGGGATCATCTTTAAGGTCTCATCCAACCCAAACCACTCCAGGACTCCCTAATTCTAATCCTTTTGTGATAAATAGATGCTATAATATTGGCTTTCTGCAAATGTTAAAATAAGTGATGTTAAAAGTAGCCTTTTAAACAGTAGTTTTGTCACAAGTAGATGCTATATGTAAAATAGCTTTATTACAAAACAGATGCTATAGAAGGTAGTTTTGTTGTGAAGATGTGGTTTTTTTAATACTTTTTCATTCAACCAAAAACTTAGAAATAGCTATGCTTATGAACTATTCGGGCTCCTGCTACCAACTATCAGCAACAGATAAGATATCCCCACAACGGTCTGCTGATTCCGGGAACTACCGACAAAACGGGAAAACTGCATTCCATTTTGAACTGTTCCTGGAAAGGGTTTTAAATATGCATAATTGTTTATGAATATGTATAATTGTTTATGAATATGGAATACTCCAGGTGTATGTAAAGGGTGTCTCCAAGATAGCAGGTGTGCTCTTGGCAGAGTGCCAAAGCACCCAGCGCTGTGACTTTTTGCTTTATTATCCTTGTCCCTTATTGTCCTTTATTAAACTTTTCAATCCTAACAGGAGAGTGAACCTCGTTTTTCACACTTTCCTCTGCAGTAACCTGCAAGAGATAAAGGAAGGATTTATTCCCCTGTGCCTAAATCTCTCCCTTTCCCTTATACAAAGGCAATCCATCCCTTATTTTCCCCCTTTAATTAATTTCTGCCCTTGTCCCTGACACTGCTGAGTTTCCTCCGGGGCTGTGCCTGTGGCTTTGGGTCCCGGTGGGGTTTGTGCAGGATGGGGCTTCCCTGTGCAGATAACGCCGGGCTCTGGCTGATGCTCAGCCTGCAGCTCAGGGCACTGCCGCGGCAACAGCCATTCCTGGCACGGGAACAACAAACCTTTCATCCAAGGAATCTGTCGGTGCTGGAATAAACACGTCCCAGGGGAACAGGACCCTCAAAGCAGCTGGAGGGGGAGAAAAGTGAATAAATGGCAGAGGATTTGCAGCGTCTCAGGCTGCCTGGGATAAGCAGCTTCTGGATGAGCTGGTTTTGAAGAGCCCTCATGATTTTTTTTTCCTTATCTTCCATCCACTTACAGGGCTCGCGTGGATGCTTTTCCTGCAAAATACCCTCAGTTTTTTTCTGTCAGGGGATGAATTTACGGAAGGCAGCTCTCTGCTGTGTTTCCCTGGTTCCCGCGAGCTCCAAGGAGGTTTTTTCGTGTCCCGCGGCTGCCCTCTGCTGCTCTCGAAACCCTGAGCAGGTCCCTGGCTGTCACTCAGCAGATTTTCATTGAGATTTCATAGCCTGCAGCTACCGAGGGCTTGTTTCATGTTGCTTCTCTTGTGCCATTACTGCATTTGAAAGCATAATTTAGGACTTAAATGAACAAGCCCTAATAAAGGCACTGTTCAGTTATAACGGATTTTTTTCCCCCAAAATGTGGTTTCTTACAACCACGTTTGTGTTCTTCACTAAACACTTCACAGTTCCTGCACCCCTCTCCTTCTGATTTAACATTCCTTGTTGTCTTTTTTAGACATATAACAATTTTGTGATGCACTGAACTTCACACAGGAAAAAGCCCCCCCAAGAAGTGGCTCTTTTCTTTAATTCGGCAGCAATTCAAGCTCCCTTCCCTCGAGTGGGACAATGCTTTTGGTCCGGAAAGCCAAGCAATCAGATTAAGGAATTTGGGAGCACCTTGGATTCGCCCTTTCAAGGTGACTGAAATAAGAGGCAAAAAACCTGTGAAATTCAAGACTTAAAAGTGAGATTTTTGTCCCTGAGTGCGCTCATTTACCTAACTGTGAATAAATAATGTTTTCTAGCAGAAGAGTGGGAAAATAAGCTCTGTAAAGAGCATCTTCCTGCTCTTCTAAACCCCAGGGAAGAACTGATGGTGTGGATGGAATTATTTATCACTGGAGAAGGATCTCCTTGTGCTCAGAACCCAAATCATTGCACAGGTAAAATCGAGGAGAATCCTTTGGCACCTTCAGGGGTCAGACTTTTACAAAAACCACCTTAGAAAAGGAAAAGTCAGCGGAGTTTTGAGAGCTGTCCTTTGGGAAAGCCGGCAGGGATTTGTGCCTGCCTTGGGGAGAATCCTGAAAACCCCAGGATGTTGGAATCCAGGTCTCAGCACAGCACTTTCCACCCTGAAAAGGTTCATTAATGAGGCCCAGGTCCTAATGACAGCAAGGGCAGAGCAACCTGTCCCTCCCAGCCCGTGGTGTTTATTGGCACCGAATTTCTGCAGCAGGACAGGGGACGAGGCACTTGTGCCTTCTGGGAATTGAGGCAAACGAAGCCCCAGTGCTCCCCCAGAGCCCTGGCCACCTTCCAGTCCCCTGGGTGAGAAAAAATATTGATTGAAACTCGCCAAGACCTCCTTTCTGGCATTGCTATAAAAGGGGTCTCAAACAGTCCTGGTTTCTAAGGTTTAACGTTGATTTCTCGTTTCACTGTAATCCGCCAATTAAATATGCTGTGCTTTAGGGAATAGGGGTTTGATTTGCTGTAAAGCACAGGACATGTCCCTGGAAAATCCCTACTTTTCCAAGTCTAGGAGTGGTGCACCCCTCACCTGCAGACTGCAGCACACACAGCGGGGAGGGGGGAAATCAGCATCTCTAAGTAGTGGAATTATGACTCGTCACCTCCTGAAGCTTTGCTGGGCAGAAAGCAGGAGAAAGTCCTTGGAGAGGGGGACTGGCAGGAGCTGGGGTTAGGGAGCAGCCCCTTCTCTGTGGGTGCTGCTGAGTCTGGGAGAGCTGCAGGGAAGGAGGTTTGGGTGGGAGTGGGGTGTCAGTCACTCGCTCACCCATCCTTGGCTGTCAGAGCTCTCCTGAAGGATCCGGGAGATCTGGATCCTGAGGAGTTTAGAGATGGGACAGGGGCTGTGGGGCTGCACAGCAACCAGGTCCACAAAGCCTCCAGGAAAAGGATTCTGCAGAAAAAGGGGTCTGGGGATGCTGCTGAGCAAAGGAGCTGCCTCAGGCCTGAGCGATTTCATAGTAAATCAGCAGTTGCCTCCCCAGCAATCTGCTCTGTGGAGCCTGACTAAACTCAATCGGTTTAATGAGGACAGGGGTTGTAAACTTGTAGTAGCAGCAGCAGCAGCTCAGTAAGGTTCTGCTCAGCAGAGCTGTGCCAGGGTCTCGCTGCCTCGTGCCTGGGAATTATTTAGGAAGCAGCGGTGGGAGGGTTTTGCCTGCTCCTGTAGCCCAAAATCCCCCCAAAGGCAGCTGCGTTTTGTTGTTTTTTTGGCAGAGGCACTGCTGTGTTTTTAATTCCTGCCTCGTTACCCCAGCACAGTCATTTCTGCAGCAGGGAACAGGACGGGCTGGTGGGGTGTGGGTGCTTTTTGGGCTGAGAAACGTCTGTGTAGGAGGTGATATCATCAGTGATTCTGGACCTCGGAGCCTCTGCCCTTTGCCTGGTGCCTGGGAGAGGCAGTTTCAGCGTGTGATATGACACTATGACAGCGTGACTCATGCTGGTTTAAGTTATTTTGCGTACTATGCTTTGTTTAGGGGTTTTTCTTCCCTATCTGTCCTACATCACCTTCCTCTTCTGCCCTGCTATATTTGCTCCTAGGCAGCTCTGTCCTTCCCTCTAGTTCTTAGAGGCTTCCTTTTATCTCTTTATTTTTACCCCTTCATGTCTTTCCCCCAGCTGTCTGCACATCCTCTTTTCATCTCTATCCATTGCTGCTTGCATCCTCCATTCCCTTGGGATCACAGAAGGACTTTGAACTCTCTCCTCTACTTTTTAATTAGGTAAAGCCTTCAGCCCATCTTAGCTGATCGCAGCCTCTGATTTTTCACACAGGGTATCACGTTTAACTGGTAAAATCAAGCTCAGGGTAGGCTGAGGAGATGTTTGGGGAGCAGCAGGTGCCAGGCAATATCCAGGTGGGTTTCCAAGGGCAGGTGGATGCTGGAAAGGCAGAACTAGGGCTGCTTATACCTTTAAAAGTGCCCCAAGGCACTGTGAGCAGGACCTGTCTGGAGCAGGTGACATCCCTGTGCCCCCAGGGCACAAACACAGGCTCCTGATGAACGTGTTCCTTCCCAGGGTCCCACTCCAGACCACAGCAGGAAGGGTTGGGATGACCCTCCAGCCTGATCCCGGCTGATTGGCCCTGCAGTGTTCCAGGAGCATCACGTGCCCACAGATCCCTGATCACATCCCACTCCCCGTGAGCCTCGTGCCCTCGGATCACAGGTGAGGAGCCAGAGCCCCTTGCTGAGCATGCAAAGCCCCATTTTGGGTGTGCCATGTTTGAGTTGCTCATGGAAGCTGGAAGAAAAGGTGGTTCCTGTTCCAGAGTCTTATCTGAGATGGGATAATTTGCATTTTGTTTGTTGTGGTGTCTCCCGAGCCATCCCAGTGACATGAGAGAACTGGTGAAGGGACATGGGAGTGTGCCGAGTTATCCCCGAGCCCTGTACCAGGTATTTTAACCTCAGTTCTCACTTGAAATGTGCACCAGAGCTTCAGAGACCGAAGAGAAACACTGAGAGTGCCAAGAAATCAAATTTTTGCTATTTTGAAATCATTTCAGAGCTCTTGTCTTGAGCTCCAACACCAAATCCAACATGGCAGTGCTGGTTTGGCATCTGGAGGCCAGGCAGGCTGATGGCTGTGGTTGGATCTGTGGCCACCCAGAGTGACCCAGGGCACAGCTGGATGTTCACAGCCACCTTCCCACTGCTGGATTTGACTTGAGCTGGGTTTTTGGAGGGGAAGAACGGGATTGTCACCAGTGTGTCCATGAAAGGCCGTGTGCCGGAGGACCTGTGCAGGTGCAGGGGTGGTTTGGTGCTCCAGGTGCCCAAAGTGCAGGAATCTGCAGACTCTGGATTTGTGGATTTCTGGTTTGGTTGTACAGCTCCGTGTCCGGGGAAGTTGTTGTTGTTTTGAGGGGAAACTGTCCGTGTCATTTCCATGGTTTGGGAGAAACCTGGAATGTGGGGAAGGGCTGGGCTGGGCCCTGAGCCAGCGCTGGTCCGAGTCCTGACAGCTCAGGGCCGCTCAGCAGAGCTCCCTGAGGCTGTTTCATCCCTCGGCATTCGGGGATGGCTTCAGGATCCCTCTGAAGGCTGTGCTGGGGTCACAGCAGCCCTGGGGCACAGCTCTGAGCTGAGGCCACTGCTGGCCTGTGTTCAAAACCAAATGAATTTGGGCAGCAGTGTGGGTTGGTTTTCTTCTTTTCTGTGTATTTCTAAACAATCAGTACAAATTCCAGTCCTCCAATTAGCAGAGAGAATCTGGCTTATTTAAAGGGAAATCAGGTTTCTGTCAGCAACCTGCCCTGGCCCTTTCTCTGTCCCTCAGTGTGACTACAAAAAATAACTGCTTTGACACCAGGGACTAGGGCAGAGAAGATAAATTAAAAGTATTTCTGCAAGATTCCCTTGAAAATAAATCCTCATTTGCTCTCTTGCCCTGCATCTTCACCAGAAAGGTTTCCATTTCTCCTCTTGCATTAGGAAGCACGAGTGTTGAGTGATGTGTGGGTGCACAGGCAGTGGGAGCAGACCAAGAATGTGCAGCTCCTAAAAGGAAGGATTTTCACATTGGATGTTCACCTTAGAAGGGTTTTTACTTTTAGCCCAAGCTTAAAAAGAAGTTGTTCTTGGATGTTTGGCAGCAGCTTTGCTGCAGAAGTCAGTACTCAGGTATTTAAATAATGCCCTTTCCCCCTTGCCAGCTTTTCCTGCTTCAAAAGAGTTGCTATGGGAATTCCAGCTTGCCATAGGATTAGAGTTTGTGAATCAAGAAACAAAGGGGACTGGACGAAAAGTCTTTTTTTATCTGAATACACATCTTCAGCAGTGATCGCTTGTAATCAAAATTCCTCCCCTGATTTCCTGCTGGAGACACCAGGCTGGCTGCAGGACAAGCAGAGCTCACACGAGTGATTTTTGGTTGCTATGGAGCTGGGAATAAACAGTCTTTTTCTTAGGATGGTCTCCAAAATGCCACTGGGGCTTGCTGGCTAACACACAGTTCAACCCCTGAATTATTTGCATCCCCTCGTGTTTCGGTTTACCCTGTGTTTCCCCAGTTAAAATGTTCATTTCCATGAGGGGATGGAGCTTCCTTCCTATTTCAGGATCAGAAATCTGCGCTTGCCGCCAGCTTGTTTTTTCCTAAGGAATTAAGTGGCAGCCTCTGAGATCCCTTGGGGAATGTTGGGATGCTGAGCTCCGGTGTTACCTGGGCAGGTGGAGGTTTGGGAAGAACAAAGTGATGCAAAAATAATGAAATAACTGAGGTGGGAAGATTTTTTTTCCCTGATGTGAGGCTGCAGTTGGGCTCTGCTGTTCCAGGAAGAGCAAGATGTGACCTTGAGCTGCCCAATCTGCCTGGGTGTGATAAACCCCCCTCAGGTCTGGCTTAGAGGGTGTTACAAAGCTGAGCTGCAGCTTTCAGCAGCTCCAGGAGGTGCCTGCAGGCCTCTCCCAGAGCCCAAAAATGAGCTGAATTCTTCCTGGGAATGCATCCTTCAAACTGGGACAGGCTCAGCTCATCCAGTGCGTGTCACTGATCCAGACAGATGCCAGGCCTGGCTCTGGGCTTCATCCAGAGCTTATTGCAAAAAGGAAAAAAGAGAGGGGGGGGAAAAAAAGAAGTAAAAATATGCTGGATATGTTTTCCTAAGAGAGCGCTGTGGAATAGGATCTTTCACTTCAAACCCTGCAAGGAAAGGAAGTGAATTTGATCTCTGCTCCTTGCCTAGAGCCCTTAGGTTGCTTTCTGGAGCAGTCGAGTGAGACAAAGCCAGGAAAAATAGATCCTGTTGTAGCCATTGGTCTCCCCCTGCTCCAGCTGCAAGTGCCTGTTCAGCCTCAGCAGAGGAGATTTTCCTGCTGGAGCTGTGAAACGGAGCTCGTTTTATTGGGAACTGCTTTAAATCTCCCGCGTTATCCATTTTCCCCTGAAATACTGAGCAGGAGAGCAAAGGGAAAGGGCAGCCCAGGAGAGGTGTGAAAATCCTGCTGCTGGAAAAGTCCCTGTTCGCTCCGAGCCTGCGTGGTGCTGGCTTGGGATTTCCTGTTTGGAGCAGGCAGGGAGCTCTGGGGTGATCTCTGTTACCAGATAAAGGTCGTCTGTAAGGATGAGACAGCTCAGCCAAGGAGCTCTGCAGGGATCAGGGAGGACGCACAGGCTGCTGCTCCCGAGGTGGGAAGCGTTGGGCACATCCGTACGGAGCAGGGCGTGTGCCCCCCTCTGAGGGTCCCAGGGTGGCTGGGGATTAATGGGGCCTTAAAGCCCATCTCGTTCCATGGGCAGGGACACTCCCAGAGCCCAGGCTGCTCCAAGGCCTGCCCAAGCTGGCTCCTTCTGTAAAGCATCCAGGGAGCACCTTTGGCTGGGATGGGGATTTTAACAGCTCTTATTTCCCAAATAGCTCCTGTCAGAGTGGGAACTTTTGGGTTCTCCCTAAATACAGAGAGAGATGTAAAGATTGCACAGAGCTGCTTCTGAGAGCTCCCACATGTGAGATGTGATCCTGAACTCAAGGGTAATTCCAGCTCTTGTCCACTCCACACACCACAGGTTTCTCTGCCTAATCAGGGATTTTTCCATCCCTCTGTGATGTAGATCCATTTGTAGCATTTTCCTTGTACCAAGAAGCCCTTTTTGAGCCATGGGACCTCAGTGTGTCCATTCCTGTGAGTATTCCCATGGCTGGCTGTCCTGCAGCACGTTTTCCCGGGGCCAGGCTCCATGGAATCCCTGCCAGCACTAATCTGCAGCTCAAGTGACTTGGCACCCAATTCTCACAAAGCCTCTTGGCATCCTACACCTCCATACACATCCCAGATACTCATATTTATCTTTCCCTGATTAGGGCTTGTCTGTTGGGGAGTTGCTGCAGATGTTTCTTTATTTAAACTGTGCTGGATGAAGGGAAGGAAGGAGAGAGAGCCCCCTGAGGAGGAAAGAGATGTTTCACAGCATCCTTTACTGTGCAGCAACCCCAATGCCAGGAAAATGTGTCCATTGCTCATAATTCTTGTTGTCTCATTTGTTCTTCCCTCCTACTCCCCTCTCCAAAAAAGAGCCCCAAACAGGAATTCCCCGCTTCCTTCCTTCCTAATTAAATCTCCCTGCCTATAACCAAGGAGGTCTATCCATGTGGGCGAATGATGGTTGGATCGGCTCAGCAGGAAATGTGGTAGGAAAGTACAGCTCCAGCAGCTTAGCAGGGTTTATTTTTAGGGCCCGTGTGCTCGTTGAACTCCGGGATGCAAAGTGCCAGACTCCCATTGTTGTCAGATGGCTCCTGTCCCACCAGGCTGGGTCAAACCTGTGACTCACAGGAGAGGGGGAATGGCTTTGGCAATGCACTGGGATTTTTTTTCTCTCCTCCAGTGTAAGATGTTGACGATAAAACCTCCAGTTTAAGACAATAAAACTTGTTTGCAGTACAAGCTCCCAGCTTTTTCTGATTAAAAAAGTGCTGTTTGTAATCAAAACGCCGTTGCAGTGTTTGAAAAGCACCTGAGGGTTTGGGGCTGGGGGCTCCTGCAGATGTTGGGGCTGCTCTGCTCGGGGCTGGCCAGGTGTGAGCCAAGCCCCGAATGGAAACAGCAGGGCTGTGTGAGCTCAGCCCTGTTCCCTGGCCAGAAATCCCTGGATTTATGAAAGCTGGAGCTGTGCTGGGGCAGGATCAGGTTCAGGTGTGAGCTGCTGGGCACCTGGCCAGCTTGGCAAGTGGAGCTGACCCCTGTGGAAGATTCGGGTCCATGAGTTATTTGGGGAAATTTATGATCTAATTCCAACACACAGCCTTCCCCTCCTCTCCCTCAGCCTTCCTCCTTCCAAATCATGGAATTGTTTTGCTTGGAAAAGACATCTGAGATCGAGTCCAGCTGTTAACCCAGCACTGCCAAGAGCACGACCATAAGCCATGTCCCCATATCCTTGCCCTCCTTTATAGGACAAGCTACTCCTTCTAGAATTCCCTGAATTGGTTCCTGGAGATGCACGTGGAGTTATCTTGGACTCCTTCCTGCTTCCCTTTCTGCCCTTTTGGCTCTTCCAGCACTGCAGGCAGCCGGAGACAGGCTGGGACACAGCAAGGATGTGTTTCCAGGCTGTCATCCATAGGGGTGGGAAAACCTTACGGCGTTTCTGGTGAAGTTTTGGCAGCAGACAAATCCATGTGCGATTTTGAATCCCTCGATAGCCAAAATGCCCAGTCCTGCACTTTTAACATCAGTCCCAGTCTGGCCGAAAGCCGTGGCAAGTCAAGGCCTTCCCAGGAGTTCAGGCACTTGTTCTCACTGCTGGACAGGGGTTATCCTGATTATTTTTTTCCCTCTTTGCCTTGTGACTGATCCCCACAATCTGTCCTGCTTTGTCTACCAGGAATCCAGAGATAACTGTCCCTCCTCAGCTGCTGGCTCCCAAGAACTACACGATGTTTTTAGCAGTGTTTTTCATTTCTTTCCCGAGGACAGGGTGCTCTATTAGCAGAAAGAACTCTGCTGTTGTGAGGGCTGGAGTGCAAACCCAAACAGGTTCAGATAATGAAATAAAGATGGGAGTAAGAGGTGAAATAATGTGGGAATCACCCTTTAATTTTGATTTAAACCACAGGTCTTTGAGGATGAGGTGGTTTTGAGGGGCTGCTGGTGTCAGCCAGGGAGTTTCAGTGTTCAGGAGTTGTATTTAAGGCTTCCCATGGAAATAAAAGTCCACCTTCAGCATGTCCCTACTGTTTGTTCTGGAGAGGGGCTCTGTGAGGCTGCAAAGTTGGCTTAGAAATTCCCACTGTCCTCCCTCCATGGACACCTCCTCTGTGCCAGCACAGGGATGGATGGGATAAAGCTGTTCCCAGGATCCTGGTTAAAAATAAAAACAAACCTCATTTTGGGGGAGGTGGTGGAAATTAGAGTTCTATTTGATTTGAATTTATATTGCAGAGATCTGGGGGACAACGTGCCCTCCCAAGCAGGTGTTGCACAGCTCAAGGCAATGGGGGAGCCAGAGGGGGATGTGGAGAGGAGAACGGGTGGCAGCCTCCAGAATCAATGTCATTGTCCTCCCCCCCTCAGAAAAGAGAGGGACAAATGTCCTGTGAGCCCTGGATTTAGAGAGTATCGGTGAACAACCAGGAGTTGTGTTTAAAGGGCGAATTGTAGGATAAATACTTGGGAAGGAGTGGCTGTGGCAGGACAGTGTTTTACAGGGATGTCCCCATCCTCAGTCCTACCTGTGATCCCTCACTGCTCTGCTGGTTTGGAATGATGAGGAAATAGATGGGAAAAGATGGGAATCTGAATTGCCAAAAAGCCTCTTTTATGCCTAAACCATGACAAATTTCCCCAGTATTCCCCTTTCCCTTGGATTGGGATGGTTCCATCATCCATATCATCTCTCACAAGTGGGAATGGGGTTGGAAAACACCAAATTATTCTCCTGAGTAACCCTGAGGAAAGCTTTTCAAATGATATCATTTGCAAAGCAGAATCTGGAGGTGAGTGCAGGAATTTCAGTGGGATCCTTTGGCTCCCTGTCTGTGGCCTCCAGCTGTTCCCGTGCCAGGGGGAAAACAGCAGCCCTAAGCCAGAAAGAGAAAATTCCTCCTCCAGGTATTCCAGGATGTGATTGTTGGACTTAGGACTGAAATTTGCCCTTTAATAAATCTGAACCTTTTTCCTGCCCGAACCTGAAAGTGAAGCGAGGTCTCACATCCCTTCCTGGGCCTGTCAGCCAGTTCCAGGCCTGGCTTAATCCTGGTTTTAAGAGGACTTTTTGCCCATGTGCTGGAAATTTGGGTTCTGATGGCTCTGCAGTTGTGTGAGCAAACCTCAGCTCTGCTGTGACCTCGAGCTCTGAGTGGTGCTGATCATGTTATAAATAACAAAATATTCCCTGGAGCTGCACACTCAACACCTGGCCTTGCTGGATCACGGCCTGGGCTTACACCAGGCTTTGTTTTGGGGGGCTTTTCTTTAGTCCAGGCTTTCAGTGTGTAATGGGCAGTTACAGAGCACCCAGAATTTATAATATTAATGATGCCACCATGCCACTGTTCAAACAAGATCATTTTTTCTTTGTGTGACCGACGTAAAATTTGTAAATTGTTTCCCAAGACTCTTCATCTGTGCAGCAGGAGATCTGAGACATCTCTTCTACAGCACTTTCCTCAGCTCCCTAATGCAGCTAATATTGATTTAGGACAGAAAACAACACCTCCCCTGGGGATCAGCTGCTAATTCAGTGTCCTCTGTGACGTTCTCAGACTCCTTGAGTAAGATTTCAACTCTCCCTGGTGCTGAGAGGGCTTTTATTCCACCTCACTTCCAGGGATAACACATGAGGCCGGCTTTGGAAGCAGCATAGTCCTTCCAGTGGTCAAAAGCTATTTTTAAGGTTAATTTTATTCCATTAGCAACGTGTCATCCTGTGCAGGAAAGATGGGAACTTGGGGAAATACAAATTAAAATAGGTTCAGTGCAACTGCTTTGGTTTTTTCTGTGTGTTGTGGTCTGGGAAGTGATCTAGGGAATGATTTCCAAGAAAGTATTCCGTGACTGCAGAGGTGATTTGAGTTAATGATGGAAGAAATGGGGGGATTTGTACAAACCAAGAAAAAGGAATGACCAGTTTCCATGCTGAGAGTTTCCAGGAAAATCTGCATGTGTGCTGGGTGTACTCAGGATTTGAGAGGGCTGCAGAGAAAGTGAAATTTAAATATTATTCCAGCTAATATTGTGTATTTATGTAAGTCGGGGTAAATGAGCACACTCACACATTCTGTTTAACCGGAAAAAACTTTCCTTTTTCATTATCCACACACATCCACAGAAATACAGAAAAGAGCAAACAGTGCAAAACATGGGCGTTGTCACTTCTATACAATATTTACATTGCTCAAATCCCTCAGGCAGGGAAAAGCCAGCCCAGGTTTTTCTTAGGAACTGGACAGTTTTCTTGGAAAACATATGCCAAGTGATCCCAAAAAGAAACCACCCCACTCCTTGCTTGTCCCAGTGGTTTAGGGGTGTGAGTGTCCTGGTGTTTTGCATGGAAATTAAATTTAAGAATTAAAATCAAGAAAAGCCAGCAGCGTTAAATGTTAGTTTTAAGTGAAGTGATGTTTTCCAGAGGAAAAAAACAGGAACAGCTCCATGTTTGGCTGTGAAATGCGCACATTTCATAGCGCTTAAAATCGCTGTCTTGAATCATGGAGGGGTTTGGGTTGGAATTGGCCTTAAAGACCATGGGCAGAGACACCTCCCACTATCCCAGGTTGCTCCAAGCCCCGTCCAACCTGGCCTTGGACACTTCCAGGGATTTCACATTGGGCAGAAAGAGCCTTTAATAATACCCAGATCCTGACAGAACAAACAGGAAAGGGAAGAGATTCCCATGGTTGGAATCTGTGCTCAGAGAAAAGGATCTTTGACCACTCAAAGATGTTTTGGGTAGATCTTCCTCGCTTTCTAAGCTCTTTGAGTGCTTGAACCTCCAACAAACTTAATTTTGTCCAAGTGGCATCTCCATGGCACAGAATTCCAGGGAGATACAGGTTATGTACAAATATCATAACAGGATGAAAGGGAATGGCCTCAGGTTGTGCCAGGGGAGGTTTAGATTGGATATTAGGAAAATTCTTTCACAGAAAGGGCTGTCAAGCATTGAAACAGGGAAGTGGTGGAGTCCCCATCCCTGGCAGTGTTCAGAAAACGTGTGGATGTGGCACTGGGGGACATGGGCTTGTGGTGAACATGGTGGGGCTGGGTTGATGGTTGGACTTGATCTTGGAGGTCTTTCCAACCTTAATTCCGTGATTCTAGGGGTGATTTATGGTCCTTGGAGTGTCAGAGGGTGAGTGCACAGCTCAGACCCAGCCTGGGCTCGGGGGTCAGCCTGGGGTCAGCATTCAGAAATAAAAATTCCAGCTTTCCTGGAATTACAGGGGAAACAAGGCTTGGGCTGCTAATCCATGGAGAACAGCTCTGCCTCTTTCCTCAGTTAACGCTGAGCACCAAAACCTGCTTAGTGAAGTGAGGGCTGCTTTGTTCCTGTCCCTAAATCCTGCCCCAAGACTCTTTGGCACAGCAAAGCTTTGGGGTTATCCTGTGCTGAGGGTTCCCCATGGCCAGCAGGTCCCACCAAAGGACATTTTCACAGGAGCCACTGCTGTCCCTGAGGGGACAATTTCCTGCCTGTGGACAGCAACCCTTCCCACTGGGAATGGCCCGGGATGTCACGGGGGAGCTCTGTGGGGACACTGGCTTTTGAGAAGGTTATCAGAAGTGCTGTATCTCTCTGGCACGGGGAAATTCCTTCTGGGTCATCCGTGTCTTTGTGCTGGGTAGGGAGCAGAACCTCCCTCCCTCATCCACGCAGAACTTCAGGGAGAACCAACAAAATACTTCCCAGGGATAGTTTTAGAGGGATTTCAAGGCTGGATCCATGCAGGGAGCAGGGATAGGAGGAGCAGAGCCTGGCTGGCTGACGTGCACGTGCAGCACAGGAACCTTCCATCCCTCTGGCTCATCCGAGAGCTAATCCATGGCTTTTATATGTGACTTGTGCTGCCTCTTTGCCCTTGTGTTTCATAGCTGTAACTCTGGGTAGTTTGCGCCGATTGTGCAAAGCTGGTGGAGACTTACACAAGATTTACCCAAGATTTACGTGGCTCTTGGCACCTTTCACCCATCACAGGGCCCGTGGTGGCACCGAGAGGAGCTTCCCTGGGACTGTGGAACAAGGCCCTGCTTAGCCCTGTTGTGACAGCATAGACTGGCATGGAATTTCACCAGGTGTGGGCACCCCAGGGTGGGTTTGGGCTGAGCAGAGGGCTCAGGAGCCTTCTGGAGCTGCAGCTTTTCCAGCTGGGCAACGGGTTGCAAAGCTGGTGAATGAATGTTGTGGGAGGACTGGGGAATGGGAACAGGGAGCTGGCTGGGAGCAAGGAAATCCATGATTAACGTTTGTTTAGGATCTCCGGGTCCTGTCTCAGCCTCAGCTAAAGGCAGTGACTTTTAGTTAATTTGATTTTGTTTTTAAACTTGAAGTTGTGGCGTTGTCTGTGCTGACAGCAGCCCGTCATAGGGGGGAGGAACACTCAGCTTCCCCTCAGCCAGAAAAACTGGGAATCCACTTTCCTGCCACCCTCTCCTCCCAGCTTGGCTTTGCTGACATCTGAAAAATGACTTTTCCTCTCTCTGAATGCATAATTGGTTATTTATCCACAAACCATGGAGTGTGTACTCAGCGTACCTGACCTAGAAAAAACCAGATTAGTCAAGACCTGTCCCAGGCAGATGTGAGTGTCAGTCATCATGTGATCTCCATATAATTTATGAGGTCTTAAATTACAAAATAAAGGATCTTTTCAGTTGGCATTTTGGCACAGGATGATAGGATTACATTTTATGTGAGAATATCCACCACAGCTCTTGCCCCATAAAACTGCAAACAGAAATTTGTAAGCGTTGGCACTGGTTTGGCTCCCAAAAAGACACCCATTATGCTGGGATTACAGGCAGGCCATGGATGTGGAGCCTGGAGTTTGTCCAGTCCCAGGCAGTTCTTTCCCTCCTCTCTTTTAACATTTCCTTCAGAAGGCCAGACAGTGGTTTCTAGCCTGGAGTTTTCTTTCTTGCCCTGGATTTAACCAGAGGAAGGCCTGTGGAGCACACCCAGAGCAGAAGGTGTCTCAGGGCTCTGGAAATGAGAGATTCTGCAGCCCCCAGACACGAGAACAGCCCTGTCCCACAACGCTCCCAAACCCCACAAACTCTGGGATCTCTTCTTGCTTTGCAAGTGGAAAGCAGCAGCTTTAAAATAAGATTTCCAAGCTGGCAGTTGGATTTTGCCCACTGAGAACAAGCTGAGTGTAAACAGGTTTCTCCTCTCTTTGTAAATCTGAATGAATCAGGGGTTGGCCTCTGAGAAGAGCATTTTCTCATGTTCCAAATATTTTTCTTGCCAATAGGAAGATGTGTTTTTAGGCATAGGTGGGATTCTTGGGGCTGTCCTGTGCAGGGCCAGGAGCTGGGCTTCCATGATCCTTGTGGGTCACTTCCAGCTTGGGATATTCTGTGCTTCTAAACGCACCCTCAGTTTTTTAGTGGATCCTTCTCACTCTCATTCCTTCCCTCTCCCACCTCTAGAAATGGAGCTTGTTAGTGAACTCTTCCTGCTCTTATTCCTTCTCTCTCATCCCTAAAAATGCAGCTTGTGTCTCATTAAGTCCAGTTCCTGGCAGGGTGTTGGGATGGGGTGCCCCATTTCTCACAGGGTTTGGGGTGTGTCAGAGCTGTTGATGGTTCCCCAACCCTCCTGTTTGCCACGGGGTGAAGGATTTGTTCCATAGGGAGAACTCTGCCTGTAGGGAAGCCTGGCAAATCCCTCACTTTGCCTTTTGATCTGAAGTTACAGGAATGACTGCTCTGAAATACACACATTTCATGGCAAGGGTTGAGACGGGCCCATCAGCCAAAGCAAATATGGATTTTAAAAATCCCTCTGAAGAGTTTGGGTCAAGAAGGAAAGGGGCACGGGCAGGAAAGGGGGCAGTGCACTGCCTGACACCGCCTCTGGTTAAATGGCAAATATTGCTCCTTCCTAAAGCCCAGCTCAGCCCTTGGGCTGGAGGTAAACCTTTCCCAGCTGCTGACAAACTCCCTGTCAGTGCCTGTCCCTTGTCCTGCCACACTGACCTCATTCCACCAACTTTTCCCAGTGATCTCTCCATGTTTTCACATTTTTCTGCTCCAAAGTGCTGTTGTCTGAGGGCCTAGTCTCCAGAAAAGCCTCCCAGGCCAGTCCTGTGTGCAAGTTTCCAGTAAACACTGCTGTAACTCAGAGCTGAAACAGAATATTTTGGCTGCTCTCGTGCTCTCTGCGTATAATGGGTTGATCATAAGCTTTTTTTCCAATAAGTGACATTTTAGGGCTGAAATAGAATAATTTCTGGGGTCTCCCAGCCTTGGTAAGCCACTGACTTCTTTATTCAAAGTGAATGCAGTGCTAAATAAATATTCCCTTGGAAGCATTAACATTTTACAGCTGAATTCTTCTCACACTTAAACCTCCGTTGCTTTAAATGATTACATTTGAGGTGTTGCTCTCGTATCTCATGAGGCTTCATCAGAGAGACTTAAAATAGAGTTGAGTGGAAAACATCTGTTCAATTAATAATTTGTCTCTTTTTTTGGCAACATAGTCTTACAAGTAGCTTTACCATGGAAATGTAGATTGCTGAGCTAACAACTCGTAACTTTATATTTTTTTCAAATTAAATTGTTCTCCTCATTTCTGTGTCTTACACTTAAGAATGACCCAGCCTGGGAAGGGCTGTAGAGCTTCGAACACGAGCCAAGAGCTGGAGAAAGGAACCAGGTGGTAAAATGTAACACATACAAATAATTAATTTTCCATAGATTTCTGTAATCTATAAAAGGAAAGGTAATAAATTAATTGGAAAACAAGACAATATAGCTGTAACCAGCTAAGAAAAGAGTGCAGCAAATTGGTTTTTGAGTTACTTTGAGGCCCTAAAAACCCCTTAAACAATCACAGATCATCCCTTAATTGGGTGCTCTGACACCACTTGTCCATATTTCAGTGGGATCAGCACTCCTGGGCCTTCAGCTGCCTCAGTTCCATATGGAAGCTCTGCCCTTGGAAGAGGTCTGGGGTTTCAGGACCTTCTCCAGCTGACTTTACAGTCCAGCCCTTCCCAGAAATAGTCATATAATCCCCTGGGATATAAAAGCCCAGGTGCAACAGATCATTAATGAGCTCTTTACTCCTCCCCAGATGTGGCATTAAAAATAATCAAATAAATTAAACGACAGCTTAATCTGATAAAAATGAAACTTCAGATTTCAAAACTGTAGTATTAATTATCTTTTTTTCTTATTATCTTTGCCGTCACCAAGCAACTCTTTTGCCTAATTGCTAAACAGTTATTTACACTTCAAACCTCTCCATAAATTCCAGTCTCTAGGAAAACCAGGCTCTACACTCTGGCAGTGGAGTAAGGAAAAGCCACAAGCTTTTATTATGCCTTTGTAAGCAAACATACATATTGTGGGGAGTTACTGAGTTAACATATGAGCATGAGAATGCATCTCCAGAAGGCAGGAAATACTGGGAGGAATCTCTAAGAAAATGAAATTTTCTATTTCCCAACTGGTCCCATGTCAACTGCTGAGGGGGAAAAATGCCAAATGTTGGCATCTTCTGGTTAAAGAAGCTGTTCTGTTCCCTCCTGAGCTGATGCATGTGTTGTTGCCTATCCATAATCTCCAAAGGGAGACCCATTGGGATTTTGATATTTTGTGTTCACCTGTAGAATATGATGGGACCATCCCAGTGTGAGGATCTGTCATCCCCCAGCAGCTTTTCTTCATTAACCCCACGTGTGAAGCCCCATTTTCTGGAACAGCTCTTTGCCACATGGTGTTAATCAGGAGTTAATGGGGGATAACTCCCTGTGTAAACATCTCCCTAGAAATGGGATTCAGATGTGGGATCTCCTCCATTGGTGATGGCCTGGTCACTGATCTCATCCTGCGGCGCCGGCAGCGCCGTCTTTGTGAGCGGCATCTCCGTCTTGAAAAGAGAATCCATTTTGATCTGGGTTTTGATGTTGAAGGACTTCTGGAAGGACTCGGAGGTGAAGTAGTAGATGAAGGGGTCAAAGCAGCAGTTGAGGGTGGCGATGCACAACGTGATGGGATACATGGTCCTGGCAAACCTCTCCAGGGAGCAGTTGGCGATGGCCTGGGAGCGCACGAGCGCGTACAGGAACAGGATGGAGTTGTAGGGGACAAAGCACACGACGAAAATGGCCACGTGCACGATGATCATCTTCAGCACTTTCTCCTTGTTCGTCCCAATCTGGGACAGGGTGGCCGGCTTCCGTAAAGTCCGGAGAACCAGCGAGGAGCACGTGAGGTTGAGCAGCAGAGGGATGATGAATCCCACCACCTCAATAAATATGGTGATCTTAGACAGGTAGGTTTTCCAGATCCTTTTGGAGAACCCTTCAAAACAGGTGGTGCTGGTGTTGGACACGTTGGTCGTGGAGAACAGCGAGGCCGAAATTCCACCACTGAGGACCAGGATCCAAACGCCGGCACAGACGATGGCAGAATTCCTCCTGGTGCGGATGGTGCGGGAGCGGAAGGGATACACGATGGCCAGGAAGCGATCCACGCTGATGCAGGTGAGGAACAGCATGCTCCCATAGATGTTGGTGAGGAACGCCGTGCCCGAGATCTTGCACAGGCTGTCCCCGAAGGGCCAGTGCCTGTTGAAGTTGTAAAAAATCTTAAAGGGCAAAGTGAACACGAAAAGCAAGTCTGAAACCGCCAGGTTGGTCATGAAAATGGCCGTCTCGCTCCGCATCTTCATGCGGAAGAGGAAAACGAAGAGGGAGGCGCAGTTTGTGATCAAGCCAAGGATGAAGACCACGCTGTACACGGCTCCGTACAGGTTGTACTTGAAGGAATCATCTGTCAGGCAGGTATGGTTGTTGCTGTGGTTTCCCATGCCAAGTCTGGGATGGGCTTCCAAAGGCCTTCAAAGTCTACTTCAGTGACATCCATAAAATAAGGCAGGGAGCTCGTCCCTTCCCGAAGGAGCACATTCCAGGGAGGTGGCTGGACTCCTTCCTACCGCATCTCCCTCATGGATCCTTTCATCCTAAAGGAGAGAGAGAGAACTGCCATCAGTCCTGAACCTGTCACCCAAAATGGCTGTGCAAGAGAAACTCCCAAGTTAATGGATGTGCAAACAAGAGCAGGAATTAGTTTTCAAGCGAGTCTACCCCACTATTACTGGGATTTTTCACAGTTGAAGACAGAATTTACTGAATTTGGCCTTTCCTTTCTTTCCATCACTCCCTCATCCTCCTGTTTGAAGGAGAGTGATTGCTCTGAGCAGCCTGGTCTATGGAAGGTGTCCCTGTCCATGGCAGGGGGTGGAACAAGAGAGGCTTTAAGGTCCCTTTCAACCCAAACCATTCTATGATAATTTCAACTTTCCCCTTGGAAAGGTTTTTGTTTAAAATCTGAGATGGAATTGGCCCAGTGTGTTTGGAAAGAAATTTAACAGAATGACACATCTGAAATATTCCCCTAAACCTGTAACAGGAGGAGAAAAGCTGAAAGTTTTAGTGTTTGCTTTAAACTGTGCACAAAGGAAAGTTCTATGGATTTTCAACCTTTTTTGAGGCAAAAGTATTTAAAAAATCCCCAAAATCTATGATAACAAAGAGCTGCTTTGCCTTTTTTTCTAATTGAAAGTAGGAGCATCTTTACATGTTTTCCAAAGTGGAAAACTGTTGTACCTCAGAAATGTTTCTCCAAAACTCTTCCCAAAGCCACATTTGCTTTTTTTCCCCTTAAAAATGTCTGCAAATATGGTATTACTTCCAAGAGGGATTTTTTTGCAAGTGTAAAACCTTCCCGAGAAAGATTCCTCTAAGCTGTACCAACAGCTGCTTTTCATTCCTGATCTTTGTCGAGGTTTGGAATGTGAAATTTGGGAAATCTCATGGACTACACTCTTACAAGACTTTGTCCCAACGCAACAAGCTTTGGAGAGACGTGGAGTTGAAGTGAGCATGTTTTTACTTGGACATAGGTGCTTCCTGAACTGCCTGGATCATCTCTCCTGGCTATTTTAAGTGTTCTTAATGCCTGTGAGGATATTCCCTTGGAAAGTCTCCTCGTAGGAGCGAGGAGGGTTTGTGAGTTGGATCAGCACTTCTTGGAAATGTGGAGCAAAGTTGGGTCATGAAGGGAAAGACCTTTTCCTTACAAACCCCAGCCAACCAAATATGAACCAGTTTGGAATCTCCTTGTAGTCTAAGAAATATAGGAGCTACAACTGGGAATAATTTGGAGGCGAAACCCTTGTGAAGAGTGGGATCCTTTCCAGAGTCATCCCCTGACAGAGGAGTTTCAGCTCCAAACCTGTCACTGAGTTGTGTTAAAGGTTGTAATGGCAACATATGAACAAATAAAATGGAGAAGCAAGCATGGATTCAGGATAATCTGGGACGCAAATGTTCAAAATCAGATGTTTTCCATATGTTTTCCTCCTGGGAAAGCTCATGCTGACCATTGTTCTCACATGCAAGCTGTCAGTCTTGCTGGTAAAATGGCAAGTGTTGTGAAGGCTGGAATAGCCATGGCTTTGCCGGGTGGAAGGGGCAAGTTCCTCACCTGGGAATGCCTGGAGAACCACAGGCTTCCCAAAAACTGGTGCTGTGATCCTGGGAGCAGGCAGCACCTCACCTTTGCACCTGGCAAAGTGGCAGGAAAGGAAGATGCCCACATCTCCCATCACAAATGACTTTCAAATTATTTCAACCTTTGGACATCCAGAAAGATGAGTTGGAACCTGGAGGTCTCTCCTGTGGAAGTGTTTTTCTTCTAAATTCACAGTTAGATGAATTTTAGTGGGAAACAAGCTAAATAAAGAGATCAAATATTTAAATTTATGAGAAGGACAGGAGTAAAATCTCAAATGTGGGATTGAACTCACTCTCTTTGGCTCCGTGATGGTGTAAGTAAGGAAAGGTCTTGCCTGAAAGTTAAATGCCTTTAATCAAGTGCTAAGTTGGATTGGAAAGCTCACAAGCTCCAACAGGAATAGCTGAGCCTTGGCTTTACCCTCAGCCTAAAGCATTAAACCCTTGGCTTGGAGCTCCCTCCCAGTGCAGACACTCCCTGTTATCTCCATCAGGAGAGTTTGTGCTTATGCTGGAATGGGACTCCCTGGGTGTGTGAACCCGGGGTGTGCCACACTCTCCTTGTCCAGGCTTCACTCTGGGCCCTTCTGGGCAGATCTCAGAGGGGCTGGGTGTCCTTTGAAACCTCACACAGTCTGGGAGCCCGATGGAAACCCCGTTTTCCAACCTGGCCTGGGTTTTGGCAGTTCCTCAAGACCCAGGTTTGGAAGGTGCCTTTGGAACTCTCACCTTTGCTCCTGACCAAGTGCTCGTTGCCAGCAGCCTGACCCAGATACTCCTCACACAGGAAAAAAGATGCTCCATCACCTGATTATTTTCTCCCTGCTCTGCTCCAGACAGCCCCAAGGTCACATCCCGTTTTTTCCAGTGTCTAATCTCTGGGAATTGCCTGCCAGCAATTGTCTAGTTAACTTATGGGCTTTAAAATACAGCCTGGCTTGTTTACCTATGGAACTCTGAGGTGTTTAAACAAGCTGACAAGTGGCTTTGAAACCCAGCCATGTGCTTTAAATTCTGTAGGATGAGTCCACAGATTGAGTTTTCCGAGTGTAAAATTCCCTTTCCTTCCTTTCCACTATGGATTAAAGCAGTGGGATGCTCTTCATGGACACCACGGTCACCACTGCTGCTGCCTTGCTGGGAAAAAGTAAAGCAATATATTTTTAAAAGTTAAGTAAATACAGGATGACAAAGGTGTTTTCTTTATATTTCAGGCAGGGCAAAGCTTTAAATCCTATATTTAAACTGAGGGTGAGTCCAGGAGGGGAGGAATGTAACAGAATAAACCCCCTGTTTAATGTGATAAAATTCAGAATATTCTCTCTCCTAGCACGGGTGGTACAAGCAAACCTCTAGCAGCCATCCCTCACGTAACCCTGCTATTCAGAGTGAGGTTCAGCAGAGGATTTACTCTTTTATTGCACAAATATCCCATCCTCCATGGACTGAAAAGAGAGGAAAACTCGGTGTTACTTCCCATGGTGCCTGAGTATCCTGTTTACAATTCTTGTATTTCCTCTTCCCAGCACCCCAAGACACCTCCAAACTGCCAGACTGCAGCTCCATCCCGAGCAAGTGTTTGTTAGAACAGGAATTACTGCAGGGAAAAAACAAATTTAAAACCAGCCCCTGTCATTCCGTTATCCCATTTTTCCTGCTCCACACTGATCCGGTTCTCATGTGCAGCAAACTGAGGTCAGAAAAACCAGCGCGGAGTTTGGAGCTGGCATTTTTGGCATCATCACATTTTCTTTTAGTCATGTGAGAGGTCAGATGAGTGGATCTTTATCAGTCTGGACGTGAGGGACATCCTGTGTGCTCATTTAAACCATTGAACAGTGGCTTTGGGAGGTCTGGCACAGCCCTGATGGGAAAACCTCCCAAAGCTGAAGGATCTTTGCTGGATTATCACGGTGTGTATTCAGGTTATCTCTTAAAACTTGAGAAACAACGGTTTCTAGGTAGAGAAGCCAAAGCCTGCAGGACACTGGGGTTTGGGGAGGTTTCTCTGGGTTTTGTCCCAGGTTATGGCACCACTCGTGTTTTCATAGGGTCTCACAGCCCCTGACCTTGGAAATAAATCGGGATTTTCCTGGGGCACAGCAAGAGCTTTATTTCTGCTTTCTCCTGACAAGAACTCCATTCACTCCAGGGTTTGCAGCTCCCTGCTCCTCACCCCACTGCTACAATGCCTATGGGATGTGTAACTTACTCCCACTACGGAGCCAAGGGTTACAGCTCTACAACAACCTCAGCTCTGCAACTTCTTGGGGTTTATTTCCTTCCTTCGTTCCACTTTAATTAGGCAGACGGCTCAAAAAAGCATTTGTGGGGGGAGATGTTTGGGTTTTTGGCAGATTTTTGCAGAGATGATAATTCTGTGTAAGGCTGTAGGACTTGGGTTCTTCCAGACTGCTGACTATAGATAAAATGAGATTAAACTGCTATTGTTTGAATAGATAAAATCAAAACTATTAGATTTTTAAAAACCCTTTTTCTACCTGAAAAATGAAACATCTCAGTTCCTGCAATGGAATTTGCACTTACTTCTACTTTCTTTGTTCACTAAAAGTTGGTTTTGGTCACGGAGGACTCTGAGAGTGTGAACTGGAAGCAGCTTTAAGGACAAACCTCCAGTTTGGGGCAATCTGGTGGCTGAATTTTCCCTGTCGGAGGCTGCCAGGGCAGGAGCTGGGGCTGCACAGGGATGCTGCCTCTGTTCTCCCGGTGTCAGCTGTGTGGGTTTATGGAAAGCTGGACCAGCTGGAGTAGGCGATGCTGGATCTGGCTTCTCCAGAGGAAGACGGAGGGATGGGAAATAGCTTGGGACACCAGTTTTGGGGTTGGCTCAGCTCGCTGAGTGCCTGTGAGCGCTCCATCCTCCTCGGAGCTCCTCGAAGATTCCCAGTAAACCTCGCCTGTTTTCTTGCCGGTGCGGTAGGAGCAGGGAAAGGCTGGGATTAGAGGGTGGGAAGCGGAGCAGCTGCCTGTAAACAAAGCTCTATTGACGATCCGAAGCGCTGGAAAGGAGAAATGCTTTAATCTCTTTCATTTCCTAATCCTAAGTGATGTATTGGAGAACAGTAGGAAAGGAGCAGACAGAAGTGGGACTTTGAAGTCCACGGAGGTTTGTGGAGCTTCAAAGGGCCATTCTTGCCTGGTTTATCGGAGTGAATGCCCGGCCGGCATGCCGGGGAAAGGGGACGTTCGCGGGTGATTAGCATAAAAGCCAGGGCAGGAAGGCTCTTATTCATGGCTTTGACACTTATTGTGCTCAGTGACACCCGGCCTGGCATCCCCCAGCCCTCGCTGCGGGTGCGACATCTCCTGTACCTGTGGGAAGGTGGGGTTGGGAGTTCCTCGCTTCAGTCAGGTTCCAGCAGCTGCTTTCCAGCCCTCTGTGAGAGAAAAACCCCAAACACGGGGCCGCTTGGGGAGGCATCGGCTCTCCCTCAGCCAGGAGCGAGGGCAGGGATGTGCCGGGATGAGGTGGGAGCCACTGGCGTGGTCTGAGCTGATTTGGCTCTTGGAGACCCTCACACCCCCTCCAAGTTCACCAGCTCCTTTCTGTCGTGCACGAGCTGCAGCAGGACCCCAATTGAATTCTTCTCCAGGATGGAGCAGGGAAGGAAACCTGAGCCTCTCCTTTAGGCCAAACCCTAAAGGCGCTCTCCTTTCTTCTTTCCCTTTTTTTTGGGTTTTTTTTTTTGTTTTTAATTGCTCAGCACCGCCGTTGTCTCCTCACTGTCCTCTGAGACTTACAAAGCATTTCCTGCTCGTGGTGCCTTCTCTGGGCTGTATCTGTTTTGGATTGAGCTAATTAAAATGTTTCCTTCAGAAGAGAATCGTGAACTGCCTTACCCCATATCCAGCCACTGATCCTCAGGGCATGACTCTCTTTTTGTTTGCACTGAGAATGTCTCTCTCCATTTACATCACCCTTTAACCCTTGGCGTGCTCTGCCTTTCCCCATCCCCAGCAGCCTCCAGAGGGGCTGGGCCGCAGCCAGGAAACAATGGAATTCACCCCAAGCTTCCCAGCGAAGTTTGCATTATTTAACACTTGTAAGAGGGGCTTTTTGCTCGGCCTTTGGTGCTGGAGGAGTGCGGGAATGCTGCTTGTTTGGAGCCCCGGGTCTCTCACTGAAGGGGCATTGCTGGATAATGGCAGCGCTGGCTTCAGTGGAGAAGATTTAGATGCAAAGAAAAGCTGATGAAGTGCCGAAAAGCAAAGTTACCCTGTCTGACCAGGTTGTTTTCACCCAGGAATAATGTTTGTGGTGGAGGTTGCTGTGTCCTTGATGCAGCCCTGGCTCTTTACAAAGTGTGGCTAAGAAAAAAAAACCAACATAAAAAATAAGAGACTCCTGTTTCCCTGAGCCACTGGGGACTCCAACAACAGGCCTGGGTTTATTTGCTCACAGCTCCAAAAGGTTCCCAGTCAGCAGCCTGCCCAACAAGCTGCCTTTCTTTGCTTTCCCTGACACAATTTCCAGTGGTTCCTTGGCCATTCCTTGGCTTTTTGGCTCCTTGTTGCCTTTCCTCAGCTCCTCTGAGCCACATGGAACCCTCCTGTCACCCATCCTCATCCCGTTGGGCTGGACCCTCTGCACTCCTTTGGCTGAAACAGGAGAGCTGAACTTTCTCCTCTGATTATCCAAAAATTGTGGATTTTTTTCCCTTCCCTTGCAGCAAGGAGGTGCCAGCACAGCAGCACAAACACTGATTTCACCTCGGCAAGGTGGCCTGGCTGGAAGGGCTGTGTCTGGATTCCTCTGGGTGCTGGGCCAGTCCTTCCATGGGGCTGGACACAATCCGTGTCTGGGACCTTGAGGGACCTGTGCCCTGCGTTTATTTGCTGCAGGGGGTTGATCTAATAGGGTTTTATTCTCTTAAATGGCTTTATCCTGTAAGGAAAAGGGGAAGTTCTGGAAATTGTAGAATCCCACGATGGTTTGGGTTGGAAGGGAACTTAAAGCTCATCCTGTTCCATCCCCGCCATGGGCAGAGACACCTTCCAGAGGGAGCTCCAAGCCTTGTCCAGCCTGGCTTTTTCTGCAAAGTGTTAAAATAACTAAGAAATGACTCCACAATACAGAAATATCCAATCTCAGCCAGCCAGCAAAGCTTCTCCAGTGCAGCTTCTTAGAAATCAGATTTCCAATGATGAGACGAGGGCAAGGCAATGACATTTTGGCATCGTGCAAGGGCTGGATGCTGCTTTACCTGCTAAATATGGTTATATCCCTCTGTAAAACACATGCTGGGGAGGAAAAGGGTGGGTTGTCTGCAGGTTCAAGAGAGGAAAATGGGAATATTACTGGAGGAAAATAAGAGGTCTGTTGTGGCTGTGTATTTACAGCGTCACAGGGTCTCACAGCCTGATGAGCTCATGTTTTGTCCAGAGACAGGATCTGCTCTGCTGGCAGAACACACCTTTGTCTTGGGGCTCAGGGACTGATGAATGTCCCTTAATTTCACTTGCCAAGATAAAGAGATTTTCCTTTTTGTACCAACCAAACCCATTACAAATAATCCAGCAAACTTCCCTGCAGCCAGGGTCAGCTCAGGCTGGTCTGGCTCCGGAGCAGGGTGGATCTTTACCCCTTTTATGGGGCTGAGCTGGGAGCTGGTGCAGGAGGAAGCCTCGCAGAGCCACTGTCTGCTCTGGGAATAAAGAGCTCCTCTTTTCAGGGAGAGAATTTCCCTTCTGTGGAAGGTGGTGGCTCCCCTTCCCCGGGACTAAATCAGATCCTTATTTAGGGAGGAGGAGCAACGTGTGGAGGAGCAGAGTGAGGCTCTGCACGCACGCTTGACCTGGGAAGACCTGCTGAGGGTGGCTGAGTGCTCCAGGAGCATCCTCACCCAGCCCATCCCACGGGGACGGCTCCTTTGGGATCCTGGAGCTCCGTCAGGATGCGGACGCCGCTCCAGCCCCACAGCCCTGGCCAGTAACGCTCAGACATTGGGAAACAGAGCCCCAAATCCCAAATATGCTTTAAGCAGGGTGAGGGGCAGCTGGCACCCATGGGTCACAGACATGGCATCCATCCAGATGGCTCCAAGTGCCACAGTGACAGAATCCCAAATTGCTTTGCCACATCCCCTCCAACGGTGTGCCCTGTCCCCAGGATCTGGGCCAAGCTTTGGATAAAACTGCCTTAATTCTTGCTCTTGTGCTCCAGCCATGAGGTCACAGCTGGAGGAGGGATCCATCTTCCAGCTGGGAGAGCATCCTCCCCCTGCCCAGGGAATGTTTCCATCCCTGCTCCTCAGCAACCCCAGCTTTGCAGTTCTGTGCCTCATTGCAATGCCCTGAATGAAGGTGAGCGGGGAATTGGGGCGTTTGTTGTGTTTGTCCGTGTGGAGCTGAGCTCCCGACCCTGGAATTCGGAAGACATGGATTTTTATCAGTTGAGGAGGATTCTCATTTTTAGCCTCAAAGGATTCCAGTGAAATGTTTGTTCAACCTTCTGTCCCACCCCCTTCCTCCCTCCCGTGTGTTTCAGGACTTTCTTTTGAGAGGAAAGATGGGTGCCGATGTCTTTACAAACAGTCTGATGGGTGTTCACGTCTTGGAAATGGATCTTAGTGCCTCTGCTGACTTGGGGCAGCAGGTTCCTTACCGGGCCCAGACAGTTCGGCTCCTGAAACAGACACGGGTCTGCACAAGGCTGAACTTCTGACCTTTGGGGTAAAGCAGTAGGTTCGAGGGGGGATATGGGGCAGGCGGTTCGGGAAGGCTGCACCTTCCTGGTACCTCAGGCAAGGGGGAAAGGAAGAGGGCAACGTGCAGCCGGGAGTTTGGGATAAAAGGGAGGCTGTGCCCTCCGAAATCCCGAGAGAGAAAAGCCCACGGGCGTGTGCCCGGTGGCCTCTCTCCCTTTATTCGAATAAAGTTGAAGGACTCCTCTGTCTCCCTTTTGGACATAAGCGTTGGTGGATTGTCCTGACACTTTTAAGATTCAGAGGCTTTGAATGCCCCAAAGTACCAGGGTTTCCTGCCTGCTTTGTTTTTAGGGAATGCTCCTAAGGGCAAGAAGATGGAAAAGTACTACAAGGAGGGGATGTCCTTATCGCCGAGCTGTGAACTTTGCACTTCCCACCCTCTGGATTTGACTGTTCTGTTCCTATAGGGCAGCAATACAAAAACCGCACACAATTGTCTTCTCTCAAACAATGATTTGGGAATGTCATTAAAACCTCCGAACTTTTCCTGCAAATTCTTCTGCCATGTGCTTATATGGTGTTAAATCCTCTCTCTTCCAAACAACCAAACCTTTAAATGATGTTCATCTTTCATTTTACTTCTGACACCTGGTTTTTTAGAGCTGTCTTTGAATTTGTCTCATTGAATTTTGCGGCTTCAAAGGAGTAGATTTTAGCCATCAATGAAAGCCGAAGTGACAAATCAAATTTTTAAGGTTTTCGGTATAATATTTATAACTTAATTCCTAATTTTTAATATAGTTTGTAGGAACCAGCCCTCCATTAAACGAAGGCGAAAGTCTAATTTATGCCACATTTATACCCAACTCCTTTTTAAGCTTAAAGTGTCTTTATAACACTGACTCCGAGTACAAAAGAAAGCTGTAACCAAGGGATCTTTTTCACAAACACACAACAAACAACAGGACAGAAAAGTCCTAAACTTGTCACCTGCAGTGCCACAACGAGAATCTCGATGGGAATGGAGAATTACGGTGGGAGTTAGAACCATTTCCATGCAATCTGGAGGAGCAGCTCACACCGGAATTACTTTCCCAAAACTTGGAGCTCGTCTTTCTGCCTTTAAGCAGCCCCAGCCATGGCAGGGCTGCAGCGGGAGGAGCGTAGGGAAAACACCGCTGATCTCCACTGAAACCCGGCCGGGTTCATCCCCCACATCCATCCGAGCCTTCAGCTTCCAGAACCCCCTCCCGGAGCTGCCATGAAATCCGGCCGCTTTTCCTGCCTCGGGAAGGGGAGAGCAGGGACTTACCGGGACCGCCACCATTCCCGCGGCTCGGTGCTTCCACGGGATCCCTCCCTGACAGCCCGCAGCGATCCTTTGTGTCCCTGGGACACGAGCCGCGGTATTCCCACGCGGAAAATCCCACTTTGTCCAAGTTCAGCCGCTCATCCTCAAACTCCGCGCTGGGTGGCAGCTGCCCGGCCTTTGTTCCGAGCGGGATCGGGGCTGCCGAGCGCTGCTGCCATCGTGTCTTGGGAAAACGGGACGCAAGAATGGGCCCAATGTCTGGGCAGGGGCTGTGGGCAGGGGGAACTCCTGGGGGTCTCCATAGGAAACGCTTTCCATTGGGCAGGGATGTGTTATTAGCGCCGGAGCCCGCCCCGCCCCGGGTCTCCGCTGGGTCCCTCTCGCGGGGCTCTATCCATGGATTCCCTTCCAGAGCCTCTCCCAGTTCGGAATTAGCAGCTTAAGGACAGCCCGACAATGAGCAGCGCGGATTTCCTGAGCAATTAGCCGGGGGACCCAGCCTGGGAGAGCGTGCCCGATGGGAAGGAGCCGGGAAAAGCTCCTCAAAGCTCGGATTTTCCTTCCCGCGGCCGTAATTGTTTTGCCTTCCAATTAAAAAAAGTGAGGAGCAGAGGAGGGAGCTGAGGATCGGGAAAGGCTGGGTAAGAGTGGGAAGCTGCAGAGCAAAGCTGGCCGTGAAAATAAAGTATCTCCCTAAGCAGATTTAGAAAGGCGCTGTTTGTTAGCCTGGGGGTTGTTGTTTTGTTTTAAATCTTCTCAAAGGAGCTGACTGGAACAGTCCGAGCTCCTGCCCTGAAAGCGCTGGATTCCTGCTGGAAAACCGGTCAGCTTTCCTTCTCCAGGGCCGTAATTACAAATACTCAGGGAAGCGTGGCTGCCTCTGCCTGGGAGCTGCCCCCGAGAGCCGCGCGGTGAATCTGCCCTCTGCCTTAAAACTGCTCATTTTCCCCTCTTACCTTCGATATCAGCCCTTCAGGTAGGGATGAGGCTCTTCTGGCGGCAGGAGCGAGGCGGCGGATGGTTCATTTTACTCCCTTTTCAGCCCTCTCTGCTTCCATAGGGCTGAAATCCCGGGGCTGCTGCTAAAGCCCAGCCTCCCCCTAACGCGTCTCGCTCGCATTGTGTTTGTCTCTCCTCTTCCTCCGCTCTCCTTGGCTCTTCCCACAGGCAGCCAAGGCCAGTAAACAACTCATTGTGAGGCTGGGATGGATGTAATTCCTGGGGCTGGTGGCCACCGTGGCTGAGTCGCCTCTGCAGCGCGCCCGGCTGCTGCCACAGGCTTTTATCCTCCATGCAAATAACTTCCTGAATATCTCATGTAACAGCCCAGCAGCCCCAGGCTGCTAAACCCCAGCCTCTGCGAGCTCTCGGTTTTAACGAGACACAAAAACAGGAGCGTGGATTCGGAGCGAGAGCGGTGGCGGTGCAGATGTTTCCTGCTCCCCATGGGTAAAGGTCCGTTCTATTTGTTTAGTCCAAAAAGAGGCAGAAAATGTGGGGGAATGGTGGCGGGGGGGCCAAAGGCATCGCTGTCACTGAGTGTGGGGGCTGGCGGAAGGCTCAGGATGGAAAACCCACCAGCATCGCCAGTAAACTTATCCAGAAACCCAGTTTCGTGGCTTGTGGGCATTTCCAGGCGGCTGCATGGAAATGCTGATCCCCGGGGAGATGCGGCTGCTTTTCACACCCATTCTCATGCGAGGGTGAGAGCTCAGTGGGGACCCATTGACCAACACGGCGGCATTTGAAAGCGTTTTTTAGGGAAAGAAGAATGTTGGGAGCTGGGTGTGCTGCCACAGATTAGGATGAGCTCACTGAAACCTTTTCGCAGATTAACATCTTGGGTCTGAGCTTCAAAACTGCCCAGGCTGGGCAAACCCATTAGAGAGGAGACTGATGGCCCCTTAAAGATTAAATACAGCATAAATCTTAACCCAAAACTTCTGTGCCTCTTACAGAATTTAGGCAGAATGTGGTGGTTGTGCCAACTTTGCTGCTGCTGGAATGGACCCAGGCAGCTGTGCCTGGCTGGGATGTTTGCTTTCTCTCCGCAGTTATTGGTTTAATTAAACTCTCCTGACAAAACTCTTCAGCTGTTGGGAACTTCGAGGGCTGGGAGAACAGCTCCTCAAAATGTTACAGGAGATTGGGAATGGGATCTCTGCCCTTTGTGGAGTCCATCCTTCTTAAACCACCGTAGTGATTCCAACTTCACATCCGTCTGTGGTTGCCATTAAATCCAGAAGTTGTACTGAGCAGGTTATTCAGTCACCACTCGGTTTAGGATTTTTTTTTCTTTTAAAATGAGCATTTTTCCTGCTACAGCCAACACTAGAAGCTGGAAAAGTGCAATCTATAGGTTGAGCCATAATGCTGCTCTCCAACCTTTAGAGATCACCAAAAAAACCCCTTAAATTCCAACTTTTTCCCTATGCAAGATAAAATTTTTGGTATTGATGAGAAAGAAAACATCCCCAAAGCAACATATTCCTGCTGCCCTCCAAGGCACTCACAGGACTACATGGATGCCTTTATCCTTCTCCTCCTAAACAGGCCAAATGTTGTGCTATCAGCCCACTCTGTGTACTTTTTTTTAAAAATAAATAAAATACAAACATTTCCAACACAGTGCCCTTAAGAGAGGTTTATTTGCCAAACATGAAGAAAGGAGGAGGCTGCCTCTCTTCTTGGTTCCAGTTACAGAAAAGTGTTTGCTTTAAAATGGAAAAACAAGGAACAGCCTCCTGGGCTCTTCATCTCTGCACTACCCATTCGGTGTCCCCACCCTGATCCCATGGTGTTCGCCCTAGACTTGGGACAGGGTGGGATTTAGTGAACTCTCCTTGTTAAAACATTGGCAGGACATCAATAATCTGGAGTTATTTTGGAAAACAAGGGAAACCAGGCTGTTATCTCGTTGGGAAGCGTGGCTGCTGAGAAGGCACAACGTGTTGAAGCAGAAGTTTTACCCCCTCTTTGCAGAATTTGCTGCCCGTGCACAGAAACCCCACAGAAATGCCACTTCTGGGCTGTCTCTGGTTGTGTCACTGCCGGAGTGGCTTTGGGACTGGGATGTGCCATTCCCATTGGTTTCAGCCGGGCAGGAACACCTGAATTTATGGGATCATTTTGCCCGGAAAAGGAGCATTTTGCATTTCCCGGTGATTAACACTTAATTCTTCTGCTGTCAAACCTCAGTAGGTATTTTCAGTCAATTGAGGCTTTCTTGTGCCAGTTTTCCTACCTCAGGGCACTTAGGAGCCCTCCACGGAGCCAAAATCGAGCTGGCATTTGAAGGCCCCTGGAATATACATGATCAAGGCATTAACTTTGTTCCTTTATTGCTCCTTCCCTTCCTATGCTTTCCTGCACCAGTAGAATTCATTTGTCATTTGGGCCTTAAATATTGCATGGCTTTGGTTCATCCTGCGGCTTCCATGGAGCCTTCCATCCACAGAATCTATGAACAGGCTGCTGGGGCATGAATGGAGCACCCAGGGGTGGCCTTGTGGCGTCTGAGTGGTTTAGGGACCCTGCCTGGGGAAGGGGGTACCGCCATGAGCCCAAAACATCAACTTTGTGCCTCAAATTGTTGTATTGGGAATTTTTTCCTGTCTGCAGTGCATCCATGATATTCTGTCTCGTTCTCTCATCCTGTGACGCAGCTTCTAAAGGTCTCACACTTTTAAAGCATCAGGACATTTAGGACCACAACTCCTGTGGAATAATGTTTAGTGTCTGGGTGACCCCAAAGGATCATTACTGGGGAGATTAAACCAACAGGTTTAACTGTGTTTGAACAGGGTGTTTCATTGAGGGTTTTCCCAGGAAAACTCAAGGAAAAAATCCAAAATAGTGGCATTTTCCTGGGGAAAAAGAGAAAAAAATTCACTTTACAGAAACCACAGTCAGTGCTGGAAAAGATTTTAAAGGAAAATTCCTGAACAGAACCAGGTTGGATGGGGCTTGGAGCAACCTGGGATAGTGGAAGGTGTCCCTGTCCATGGCAGGGGGTGGGACTGAGTGAGTTTAAGGTCCCTTCAGCCCAAACCATTCCACAATTCTGTGATTCTCTAACCCTTCAAGAGCTCATTAATGCTGTGGGATTTCCTAAAGTTCCATGGCTTGTCTGGGCTTCCATTTGAAACCTTTTTTGAAAAGTTTTATAACACAGCAACCAAAAATCCCTTTGGAATCAAATGGAAGTGCAAAGCATCATCTTTTCAGTTTCGGGGGTTTTTAAATAAGCATTTAGAAGAATTTTTAAATAATTTTAAGTGCTGTAGAGAGATGGCAAAGAAGAAAAACAAAAGGCAAGTGCCCATTTGAAGCCGTCCCCTTGCAATTTTAAAAAGGCCTCATTTAAAAATCCTGGTTTGTTTATTTATCAGCACTTAACGTTCCATTACTTTCCTATCCAAGAGGACTTTTTGCCAATGGATGCCAGGATCTTTCTTCTCCAAATGTTTAGGCCTTTCTGTATTTAATGCACTTGAGCAAAGGCAGGATCACGAGCTGCTGAAATTGGGGAAAAGGTAAAATAAAAGTTTGTGCTGTTTGCTGCGTCAGGAGAATCCAAAGCTCCGGTGGCACCAAGGCCTGGACTTGAATATCCCTCCAAACCTCACATTTTGTCCTCAACCTTTGCTTTTATTTTATCCCCAGTAAGCCAGGAGAGTCATCCTTCAGGACAGAGTCCTCTCCCAGTCTCCTGCACTCCTCGCTCCTTTGCTTCCCATGTCCTACAAGAGTTTAATCCGGCTCTTCCGAGGTTGTCTAAGTCGTTTCAGAGCCTTTAATTTCTCTTGTTGATGGAGAAGGGATTAACTTTGCAGACTTCCCCCTCATTCCTCATCTTTCCCGTGACATGGAGCGATTTCTGAGCATGACCACATCAAGCCTGTGATGTCTCCCTGCAGAAACCGCATCCAGGAAAGAAATTCCTGGTTATTCTGTCCTCCAGAATGAGTTCAGAAACTCTCTGTGTCCATATTTTCTGTTGGATCTGGGTTTGTTGGCTTCTTTTCCCCAGTTCTGCTGGGACAGATCCCATTCCCGGTGGGAATGGACACTGTTGTTTTGGCAGGAGGATCCAGCTACTCCGAAATCTGATCCCTGGAAAAGGGAGCAGGTGTTTTCCAGCAGAGCCCGCCCGCTCCAGCTGGGCAGAGCCTGATTCCCAGGCTGTGGCATCGCTCCTGCCTGACAGTGTCCAAGGGGACACCGAAACATTTCCCTTTGTCTCTCCATTCTGCAGAGTGGAGTTTTAATGAAAATCGGGGGAAATAGAGTTGGTTTATTGGTTTTTTTCTGAATCCTGGTGACAGCTCCTATTCCAGACATGGTGGAGCCTGGTTTTTAGGCAGGGATAGTGGATTGGAAGGTGATCCTGCCCATGGCAGAGGGTCTGGAACTGGATGATCCTTAGGGTCCCTTCCAGGCCAAGCTGTCAGTGCCAGCAGGAGGTCCCACATCCACATTTCATCCCTCACAGCTTCCCTGGCTGAGGCCGTGGGGTGCCTGTAACTGGCACATGGCATCAGCAAGTGCTGGTGTTTTCCTAGAGGAAAATGAGTTTCACAAAAACATTGGGAAGGATGGAGAACCAGGCAGGCAGGAAGAGCCACCACAGGGCAGAAATGAAGGGAGAAGACACCAAGAGAGGATGAGCCCAGGGCTGGCTGCTGTTCCCGGCGAGAGCACAGAGGGAGATTAAATTTCAACAAACCCCAAGGACATGAGAAGTCAGGGAATTTGTTCTGTGTTCTGACAGCAAAAACTCCCTGTTTCAAAGGGCTGGGAGCACCCCAAACAATCAAGGGTGCAGCCAGGCAGGAGCACAATTCTGCTGGGCATGAATAGAAGGAAGAAGCAGCTGAATATCAGGAAATGTTTGGAACAATGCAGAGACTGGGCTTTGCTGAAGGCTTCCAAGGGAAGTGGTAAAAGCCACATGGGCTGAATAATGGAAAACCAGACAAAACCATGGTGTGCATGTCATGGAGAGAAATCCTTGAGCACAGGCAGGGGGAATTCTCAATCCTTAGGGAGCACAGCATTGCTGGTGGGTTAATAATGTCTTTAAGTGACCGGGTTTGAGTCACAGATTGGAGATTCCTTGCAAAGGAGGGAGGTGGGGAGGCCCTGGCACAGATTGCTCCAAGAAGCTGTGGCTGCCCCATCCCTGGAAATGTCCAAGGCCAGGTTGGAGCAACCTGGGATAGTGGAAGGTGTCCCTGCCATGGCAGGGGGTGGGACTGGGTGAGCTTTAAGGTCCTTCCCACCCAAACCAGCCTGGGATTCTGTATCTTAACCCCAAAATGAGGCTGTTTGGAGCCCAGGGCTCACAGGGAGCTCTGTGATTGTGCCCAGCCGGGGTCAAACGCCCAAATTGTGCCTCTCCTGTAGGACTTGCATTAGCAAAGCTCATTAGCAGAGCTAATCTGGCCCAGCCTGAGCTTTGCTGGGGCACAAACTCCCAGTGTTATGCAAATCCAAGTGGGTTTATTCGAGTTACGCCACCACCACCTCACTCCTGCTCTCCAGTTGTTGCTGGGACTTTGGCCTCACCTCACTAATTGCAATTAAGCTTTTGGCAAAGCAGTCAAGGCTGCTCACTCTGGGTTTGCTCCGTATCCCTGGAAGATGCAGATAAGCATTTCCTTGGGAATGGCCCCAAAATGACTCCAAAGTGCCCATCAGGGAGCCCTCACACCCCCCAACCCTGACCTTCTTCCTCCCAACCCTCCCTTCTCCAGCCTGTAACAAACACTTGGCATCCACTGGAAGTCCAGCCTGATGTTCAGATTCATCCCAAAGCTTGTAGTTCATGGCCCAGGATTCCTGCCCAGGCTGACTGGTGTCCTGCCAGGACCTCCTGACAGGAGATGGGCGTTTCTGCAGGGCCACCGGGTTGGAAACAGAGCACCAAGCACAGAAATGCAGGAGATAAACCAAATAAAAGCTGCTTTCCTAAAAGCATTTGACATTGAGGGACGAGGAGCTTCACCACGCCAGGGAAAGGCCACCCTGTCCAGGAGCTCTCCAGATAAGGATGGAATTCCTTGTATAACCTTTCCCTTCGTTACCAGAGCTTTGTTTTAAAGAGGAAAGCAACTCCAACAGGGCAATGCCTCTATTTTTTTCCTTTTACCTTTCCTCTGTTGACCCCTGATGTCCTTCCAAGCTTGGGGAAGGTGCAGCTGCCCCATCACATCCCCACTCGGGGGATCAGCTCTCCATGAAACGTGAGACGCTCACTCATAATTCATGGGCTTCCCATTTTATCACCACTAAGTGGCCAGGGAAGGACGACTGCACCTCCTGTGACTTGGAGTCAATACAGGATTTTCTCCTGGGTTCGTGTCTTCCCTCCTTCTCTGTCTTGCTTTTCCTCTGGGAGAGGATTTACGTAAAGCAAGGATTTACTCAACATTTAATAGTGGTTGTATCGACTGAAGTGAATAGACTGAAGCAAATCAACCCCTCTAGTCTTACAGAGTGTGGTTAGAGACTTTCCTGCTGGTTTCTTGTTTCTTGCAATGCAATTTCACAAATTATTTATCGTGCTGGACTCCCCCAAGCCAAACTGGCTGTGGAACGGGGGGTGATGGAATGCTTTTCTTGTTTATAACAGCACCTGCAGCTCAAGCTCCATGGGACCTGCTGCCCTGGAGTGTGTCCTGTGGGCTTGGGCATCCTTCATCCATCCCCTTTCCATCCCTGCCCTGTCACAGCACAGATCTGCTGCTCAGCAAGAAGAAATTTGGGAGGATTGTCCCTATTTTCAGCTGGGCAGTGACGCAGCCACAGCTGAGGGTTTGCTGAGGCTTTGATGGAGCTACTCTGGATCTGTTGGAAAAGGCTTCATTATCCTCATGCAGCCAAAAAAAGGTTCCAAATGGCCCAGTTCCAGACTTCTCCAGCCTGTCCTGGGGAGGGTTGGGAAGGTTAGGGAGCAAAGTGCCTGGTGGGCTCCGAGACACCGCAGTTGGCCCCCAGTTGGACTCGAGGTGGGATCGGAGCAGGACGGGATGTGGAGGCCGCCAGGATGTGCTGACCCCTGTCAGTGCTGAGGGCAGAGCTGAAGGCAGATCCCAGCCCAGGAGCTCCCCAGGAGCTGCAGATGGATTTTCCTCGCAGGGCTGGAATACAATGAGTTCCCAATCAAGGCAGCACCTTCCAGCAGCTCTCACTCCATGCCCGGGGGTCAGGCTCCAGCTGCACTGGGATCCAGGACAGGAAGCAGAAACCAGCACGCCCAAAGGGAAGCGCTGGAGGAATTCAGGGAGACAGAAAGCAATTAAATAGCCTGGAATTTGTCCAGGTCCTTGGGGCTGTCACCCCATCTCCTGCAGAAGGACCACGAGTGGCCTTTCTCCCAGCACTATGTCCCCTGGGAGAGGTGCAGGGCAGTGGGACCAGTGCTTGAGGTGTTCCTGGGTGCTGGGCCAGCTCCAGCTCCAGCCCAAGCAGGGCAGTTTTCCACGGTGGCACAGGGAGGTTTTCCCTTGGGAGCCCTGGCTGTGGCTGCAGTCGGCTGAAGCTCACAATAAATATTCCCATGAGAACTCAAGGTGACTTGTCGGACCATTCCGAGCAGATCCTATATTTATCCTAACCCTGACACATCTTTAAATAGCACGGACACATGGCAGGTCCCTGGTCACAGAGTTCACCACTCTCAGTTTCCCTGAGCGTGGTTCCTTGGAGCACTTTGAAAAGGAGCAGGTCCTCCCTAAACACTGCTTTGATCCCACATTTTTCTGACCAGCAGGAGTTACCAGAGCCTCTCCCTTCTCTGTCAAGTCATTGTTACACCTCTTCTGTAAACATTATTTTCCTCTTTCTGTTCTCTTTAGCTTTCCCAAAACACCCCTCCTGCCATTTCCCAGAATCCTACTGAACCTCTCCCAAATTCACAGGATCACTGAGGCTGGAAAAGCCCTCCAAGGCCATGAGTCCAAGCTGTGCCCAATCCCCACCTTGTCCCCAGCCCAGAGCACTGAGTGCCACCTCCAGGTGTTCCTCGGACACCTCCAGGGATGGGCACTCCAAACCTCCCTGGGCAGCCCCTTCCAAGCTTCACAACCTTTTCCTTGTAGAAATTCCTGCTGCTGTCCAACCTGACCCTCCCCTGGCCCAGCCTGAGGCCGTTCCCTCTCCTCCTGTCCCTGTTCCCTGGGAGCAGAGCCCGACTCCCCCCGGCTGCCCCCTCCTGTCAAGGAGTTGTGCAGAGCCACAAGGTCCCCCTGAGCCTCCTTTTCTCCAGCCCTGCCTTTGCCCAGCACTGGAGTTAAACTTTCCCCTGGTTCCAGGAGAACACATGGTTTTGCTTAGCTCTGCCGAAGGAATTCCGAGCCGAAAGTCGTGGATGTGGCTCTGCCAAGGTAAAGTAACCTCTGCTGTGAACTTGGACAATCAAAGCTTGGCCTTGTTTGTTTTCCTACGTATGGATTTACCAGCTGCTGCTCTCTGACATTTCCTGATGTTTTCTTTTTCCCAATCCAGACGTCACTGCCGTGTTTGTCACTGCATGTGCAGGGGGTAGCCAGGTATCCCACGAGGCTTTTCCTCCGCCCAGGGCAGGATCCAGCAGGGAATCCCAATTTACTGTTTTGACCAAATTTGCTGCAGGCAGAACAGGTACAAGCAGCATTTTACACACTCAGCCCCCAGAAAAAAAATTGGAGAAATCTTAATGGAAGCTGTGGAAAATGCCAGGGGATCCTGGAAGAACTGCTGGATATTTTATATTAACTTCTCTGAAATGTTTGCTCTGAGAAATGTATTTCCTTGGAGATTTCGGTGTTGGATTAGAGATAACAAGGGGAAACCCGACTGTAAAAGTGTGTATTTTCTCTTGTGAGATTCCTGAATATTCCTTGGGATTCCCTTTGTTCTGTTCTGAGGGAGACCTTCGCACAAGGAGCACATCCTGGAGCTGTCACAACCAGAGCTTGAGTCTTGTCATTGGCAGGTGGGCATTTGTGTTCCCAAAGTTTGGGATAACTCCCAAAGGCTCCCTGGCTTGCTGTGTGTCCCTTGGCCCTGCCACGGATTAGGATTATCCACACGCATGGATTAGGATAAGGACAACTGGCAACTGTTTGTGCTGTTTGGGTTTCAAACCAACGGTTCCCCACCCATCTTACACTGAAAAATTGGTGTTTGAGCCTCGATTTTCGGATTTGCACAGCCTGGGCAAGAGCTCAGGTGTGGTAGGAACCCCTCAGTAAAGGATAAGGAAGGTTTTGTAAAAAAATAGTTGTGTTTTACAGAGCTGCCTTGGCACAAATGAGGGTTTGAGACCATTTTGTTGGCTTGTACAAGTTGCTTCTACAAATAACAATGATTTCACACATTGTCATGTAGAATTTGTGTCCTACCTGGTATCTGAGGGAGCAGTGAAACCGATTTAGGCTGCAGACAGAGCCCTCCAAAGCTCAGAAATGCCACAGTTTCGGTTGTCTGCAGGGTTCTTGCACCAGAAAATGTATTTTCTGTATATTTTCTCTGTATTTTTTTCATACAGTTTTCTCCACAAGCTGCCACTCTGTTCTGGTGCACAGGATGAAAAACAGAGCTTGAAAACCTGGCTAAGCCTTTGTAAAGAAAGAGCTTCTCTAGTTCAGAGGGTTTTTTTTACTTGCCAGGTGTCAAAGGGTTCCTCAAACGACAGCAATGCAGATTCTTGGGTCAAGTTGAGAAAACAACATTTTTAATGAAATTTGGGAGCTGTTATCACTGACCTTTGGAGTGCAGAGAAAAGGAGGTTTGAGATGTGGGTCCCAGCTCTCCCCACTGATTTCAGTGCCTGTTTGTGTCACTCCTGGAGTTGTCTGAACCCATTAAAAACAGGAAGCACGTTCAGGATCCCTGTAGCCCCAGGGAAGCATCGGGAGCAGCCTGGCTGGGCCCAGCTCCTCACCTGGAAAACCTGGTGTTTTATCTGTGCTCCTGGCACGTGGCTTGTCTTTGTTCCAGAGATCCACAGGCAAAAAAAATCATCTGGCACCAAGCCTGGCATAGCTGCAGGGCCAGAATCCAGGGAAAGGCACCTTCAGGGAGCAGAGCTGGGAAGAGGGGTCTCTGGAGGAGCTGGGATGTGATTCCCAGCTCCAGGCAGAGCTGTCTTCAGCCTGGCAGAAGCACAGAGGACAATGCCTGTGTCCCTGTTCTCCGAAGGGAGGTTGGAAGCTGGGAAGGGGGAAAGGAAGTTTCTGCTCCCTTCTCTCCCAGGGAGAAATTCCTGGGGAAGAAGCAGAAGGGAGTGCTACCCAAACCAGTACAAATGATACAAAAACCCTACAGAATGAACCATGGGACACAAATACAGCAAAATCTCTGCCCAGCAGAGCTCCCCATGGCACTACCAGGAGCAGATGGGCTGGTGGCTGCCCTCTGTCCCCAGGCTTTCCCTCAGCCCGTGCACCTCTGGGTTTGTTTATCTGGGTGAGTTTTCCTTCATCTGGGAGGATTCTGGAGCTGGATTCAGCACTGAGGCTGCTCTGGCTCTGGGCTGAGCGCCACAAACACCCAGGACACGGAGAAGTGGCCGGGCCAAGGCTCAGCCCTCCAACCTGACGGGTAAAAATAACCTGAGCAGAGTCTGGGAGATGAAAGCACCCACAGCACGTCCCCAAACACAAACCCTTTAATGAGGCCGAGCCACTGGGGCTGGCCCAACAATTTTAGGGGCTCTGGTGGCCAGGGTCCCCGTGAATAGAGCACTTGTGGAAGGCCTCCCGTGCCACAAGCGGGGAGACGGTGCAGGGGAAAACAAGGCTCAATGAAAGCTTTTAGAAAGCTCTGCTTTTCCAGGCCACGTTTAACTTTTAAACTGCTGCGAACTTGATACCTCCACATTCAAACTCGTTTCATGACAGCAGCACACAGAAAAAAGGGAGAAAAACCTGTTTGGCTTGATTTTCAGGTAAACTTAGACTTCTCCAGGAGCTTTTTTCCTGGCTTTTTACATTAGTGGAAGGCAGGTAATTTAACACATTTTTACAAGCTCAGAGCAGTGTCAGGGCCCCTCACATGATGAGAAAGACATTGAGGGACTGGAGAGTGTCCAGGGAAGGCAACAGAGCTGGGGAAGGGGCTGGAGCACCAGGAGCAGCTGAGGGAGCTGGGAAAGGGGCTCAGCCTGGAGCAAAGGAGGCTCGGGGGGACCTTGTGGCTCTGCACAACTCCCTGACAGGAGGGGGCAGCTGGGGAGGGGGTCGGGCTCTGCTCCCAGGGAACAGGGACAGGATGAGAGGGAACGGCCTCAGGCTGGGCCAGGGGCGATTTAATTTGGATATCAGGGAAAATTTCTTCATGGAAAGGGTGGTCAGGCATTGGAATAGGCTGACCAGGGAGTCCCCATCCCTGGAAGCGTTCAAAAAACGTGTGGGTGTGGCACTTTGGGACATGGTTTAGTAGCGAAGCAGCAGTTTTAGATTAACAGGGGGACTCAATGATCTTACAGGGCTTTCCCAACCTTAGTGATCCCACGACTCTCTGGTTCCTGGGAGATTTGGGTTCATTTGCATGTTTGCTTTTGCAAACACGGCCCTATGTTAGAAACAAACTCTCCAGATATTCCCAGTGCCATGATGGGTCCTGGCCCTGCCAGGGGTTCCTGCGTCCCGTGGCAGTGCCGGGGCTGGAGCTGCTGCTGCCGAGGCAGCTCATCCTGTGCTAATTAACTCTGGCGAGTAACGAAGCAGGGGAGGCTGTGCTGTGCCAGCCCTGCTCTGTTCCCACCTTGAGGGACTCTGTCCAGCCCAGGTGTCCCTGCACAGGCAGGACGCGCTCTGGGCACCCCTGGAACTCGCCCAGGAGCCCAGGTCACGTCCTGCAAACCATTCGAGCCCATGGAGCTCTGGCAGCCGCCCCAGCTCCCAGAGTTTGCTGGACGTTGCCATGGAGAGCAGGAGCTCTTCCTGCCTTGCTTCTGGCTGCTTTTCCAGCCGCCGTTTGGAGGGCAGGGAGCACAAACCCTGCGGGCAGACGCGGAATGCCAGGAGAGAGAACAGGCTGTGCTGCTGTCCTCAGCCATGAGTGTCATCACCCACCTACAGCCCACAGGTGCCTTTGGGACGAGAAATTGCTCTTGATGACTTTCCTGGCTCAGTGGTGGGGGTGTCCAGGGGTCTCAGAGCTGCCAGGAGCAGCGTGGAGCCTGTGGACAAGCAGGACAGGCAGGGTAGCCAAGAAGTGCTACCTGCCTTCAATTCCAGCAATTGTTGTGGCCTGGGAAAAAGGGGAGATTCAGGTTGGACAGCAGGAGGAATTTCTCGATGGAAAGGGTGGTCAGGCATTGGAAGGGGCTGCCCAGGGAGGTTTGGAGTCCCCATCCCTGGAGGTGTCCAAGGAAGGACTGGACGTGGCTCTCAGTGCTCTGGGCTGGGTGACAAAGTGGGGATGGGGCACAGCTTGGACTCGGTGATCCTGGAAGGCTTTTCCACCCTCAGTGATTCTGTGAAAGTTGGATTGGGCCCACAATGTCGTGTGGATGCTCAGTAAATTCCTGCCCTCTGGGGCCAGGGGCGGTGGGAGATGTCAGCTGCTCGCCCCTGAAGTGTAGAAGTTCGAGCTTGCACAACAGGCAGTGCAACGAGTGTAAAACCCTCCCTGCAGAGCTGCCAGGGAGTTCTGCCGGGTTATTTCAGTCCTTGGACACGGTCAAGCAGGAATTTGGCTAAGGAAGGGCTGGAGCCAGGTGTAGCTGTGGCACCACAGGAGCATCCCTAAGCCTGATGCTGCTGGGATGGGATTCAAAGCAGCCTGAGATGGCCTCTGGCAGGTGCAGGTCTGCAACCATGTGGGAATGAATAATTTGGGAATGACTGAGGCAGGAGGTGACGGAAAGGTGGGGGACAACCCTTCCTGACCTTGCTCCAGTGAAAATCCAAGCCATGGATCAGGGGTTTAAATCAGCCTGGTCTGGTTGAGGGTTCCCTGCCCATTGCAGGGAGCTGGAATGAGATGGCCTGGAAGGTCCCTTCCAGCGCTGGGGACCTGCAGCAGGGTGTGGATGAGCAGGACACAGCCCTGGCTCCCTCATCCCAGCCTGAGGAGCTCCTGCTGCTCTCGGCAGCTCCCAGACCCGCCAGGATTTTAGGAAGTGCTGGATCAGCTGGATCACCTGTGCTATAAATACCTGTCCTCTGCCACAGCAGGGCTCAGAGTCAGCAAAACATTCCAGCACGTGCTCAGTCACACCCAGCCCTTGGCAGAAGTTGAGCATCTGCTTATTTTTCAGCCTGCACTTCTAAATTTGGGGGGCTGGAGTGGTGCTGCCATGGGATGGCCAAGCTGGATGTCGATCATTGTGGGTTTTGTTGCCTACCTGGAGCTCCAGGGAATGCTGCCCTCAGCTCTAACACTTTTAAAGAACAAAAAAATAGTGCGAAGTTGTAAATATGGGAATAGACATTCCCACAAGTCATCTGCTGTTAATTTAAAGTCGAATCGATTCATTTTAATCCAAAAGCAGCAGAGCAGCTTTCAGCCTCTGAAGACCATTGAATATTACACTTGATATCATCAGCAAAAGGATTGCAGGGCACGTTTTATTTCACCGAGAGCATTGAGTGCTTTGCCAAACTCTGTCTCCTGAGGGTCACTGCAAATGTGTTCTCCTGCTTTTCATACAATGTGGTTGTGCAACTCCTTAACTATTCCTGCAATTTTAGCTTGGAGGCCTCTCTAACGCAAACGTGTAGCTTGGTCTCACAGATGTATCTCCCCCTAAATTAATAAATGTATGAGCAACCTTCCTTCCAGGGCCTGAAGGGGCTCCAAGAGAGCTGGAGAGAGATTTTGGGTGAGGGATGGAGGGACAGGACATGGGGGAATGGTTTTAGGATGAAGAAAGTTAGATTTGAGTTGGATATCAGAAAGGAATTCTTGACTGTGAGGGTGGGGAGGCCCTGGCACAGGGTGCCCAGAGAAGCTGTGGCTGTCCCTGGATCCCAGGAAGTGTCCAAGGCCAGGTTGGACGGGGCTTGGAGCAAGCTGGGATAGGGGAAGTTGTCCCTGTCCATGGCAGGGGGTTGGAAATGGATAATCTTTCAGGTCACTCCTCATCCAAACCATTCCACGATCCCATATCCTCACCTGTGCCGTGGTGCCACAGGAGATTTTTAACTGAAATATGGGAACCAGTCACTTCCCAGCAGAGACGGTGCAAAGCGAGGAGCTCACCCAAACCTCTGGACAAGCTGGACTGTGCCAGGTCCATGTTAAATTAAATCAGGAAACAGCAAATGCTTGCTTTAGATCTTCATTTACCTTTTCTTCTGCCTCATGTGGAGCAAAGACTTCGGTGGGAAGCAGGAACATTGGGCAGCTGCCTCCGAGCACTGGGTGTCTTTGCCATGTTTGATACCCTGCAGCTGCTCGGGGTGAGTTCATTATCTCCTTAAAGCAGGAATTCCTATTTTTACAGGGTGATTAGCAGGCTGATGGAAACACGGAGAGAGCAGAAACCCAAATATTTAGGCAGAGCCATAAAGCGCTTCCCAGAGCTGGCCCCACAGCTGCAGCAAACGCTGGTGGTTTTCCGGGTGATACATTTTTCCTAAGGGATAAATTGCTGGAATAGCTTGAAGTGAGCGTTGCCTTGTGCTTGCACGTCACTGTGCAGGGCAGAGCTGCACCGACCACCAGCAACGGGGTGGTTTGGCCTCACTGAGCTGCTCCCAGTCAGTTGTTGTTGTCCGGGTGTTGGGTCCCTGTAGGAATGACGGATGTGGCGGAGCCGTGCCGGAACACAGCAGCTTGGCTGGGACAAGGGACAACCTTCTGGGGGCAGAGAGCTCTCCAATTTTGGGTGGCTGTAGGTCTCACCCCGTGGAGGTACTCCAGGGCTGGGATGATTCCGTGCATCCTTGTCCGGCACATGGATGCTCATCCCGCCCATGCAGCGGAGCAGGTGCCAGCCCAGCTCACGCACTCCGGATTTAATAAAGATCCATAGTGTTGCTGCTGAAAAGTCTGAATCAGTCTAGTCCTGCTTGATCTCTCCCTCCCTTTCAGCCTTCCCAGCTAATAATGGGCACATGGAAGTGATTAACGGAGCCTCGTGTGGCTGGTCCTTGTTGTTTGTGCTCCCTCAACGTGAGCTTTATCTCCCAGCACGAGGGGGACGTGTTTGGCACGTTGGACCCGCCGACTTTGCCAGCTGCAGGGAGAGCACCAGCTCCTCCCCACGCCCCTGGAGCTGGGAATTACTGATTTTCCTTGGTGATAAATGTGTGGCTTTAATAACCAAGATAAGCTCAGTCTTTGCCTGCTCTGTGCAGTCTTTGTGTCGCTTCTCCTTCGCTGAGCGATGCCCGGGGTGGGGTTGGTCTTGAGCACGTTCTTGTGACCCTCCGTGTCCTGCCATCCATCAGCAAGTCCTGGTGGATCCACGTCAGATGCCAAAATTGAGGGGAGAGGGGAAAATCAATGAAAATCTTAGAAAAACTTTCCGCGTCCCTTAAGAAATCTCATTTTCTTTGACAAACATTTACTAGAAAGTCAGAGCTCGGCTCCATGTTCTGTCCAGCTGGCAGCCAGTTCACAAAGTCATCCAAAAATTGTTTGGAAACCCTGTTATTGACAACAGTAACCATTAACACACCCAATGAGCTAAAAAATAACACACATCTGGGAGAAAATAAATGCAGAGCACGCGCATGCTTTATGGAAATTAAAGGAAATTAAGAATCATGGAATAATGGAATGGTTTGGGTTGGAAGGGAACTTAAAACTCATCCAGTGCCACCCTCTGCCATGGGCAGGGACACCTTCCACTATCCCAGGTTGCTCCAAGCCCTGTCCAACCTGGCTTTGTAAGACTGAAAATATGGAATTATGGAGATGGTGAGGAATCCTGCCGGGAGCTTGGGTGGATCTCACCCAGTTTCAGGTCTTGAATCTTGATAAAGTTCTACCAACCCTTTTCCTTTTCTACCTCTTTTTGACCCAACTCACCCCAAACCCTTCTCAGTTGAAGAGCACTCCCCTGGCAGGGCTGCTGGCGTGGCTGGATCTCCTTGGAACTGTTTGCATAACTTTGGATGTGCTCTTTAGGTCTGGAGTGCTTGTTTTGATCTTTGTTGGAATAATACTTGGGAGTGTTGATCCATGACGTGGTTTCCTACAGCCTCCGAAGAGGTACAAGATAATAAAAAAGATATTGTTGGGTTTAGGGGTTTCTTTAGTTAATTCTTTCATTTCTGTCATTAACCCAGCACTGCCAAGGCCACACTAAACCATGTCTCCAAGTGCCACATGTCTTCTAAACACACAAAGGGCATTTTGTGGCAATTATAACTTCACTGATTTCTTATCTTTCTTTGTGGCTGGAAGTCTGGGAGCTTTTGGGCACTTCCTAAATCCATTAATTTATGGGAAGAGCACCACTGAGTGATTGGGAGCTGGGGAAAATCCTCACAATGTGAAAAGCTAGGCCTAAATGCAGGGACTGAAGCAAATTTCCATGTGCTGGCAAAATGAGATGGTTCTGCTTTCCTTTCTAATTCCTGGGTTTATGGGAAATAAGTTAGGAATTGCCAGTTAATAATCCATAAAATGGTAGCAGAGGTTAAAGCACAGAGTCAGGACCATCACATCCATCCTCTTTCTCTGTGCTTTCCACCTTGGAGACACCCCCATTTCCTTGGCGTTTAACCAAGCCCAGCTTCACCCCCTGGCAATGTTGTGGGGGTTCTCCCTCCAGGGATGCACCTGCTAAGAGGTACAAGGAAACCTGGTAGGACCCCATAACATGGGAAGAAGAGGTGACCCAGCTTCTCAGCATGACAGGGGGACACACGTTGAGTACAGAGTCACACAGGTGTGTGAGGACTTATGGGATCTCCCCACCAAAAGCCCATTTTCCTGTCTGTTGGACCACAAAACCCAGGCAGAAGAAACACCTGGTGCTCCAGGGGTTGTTTTTCAGGTTGATAAAAGAGGAAAGGAGCAGTTTTACCACACAGACAACACATCCCGGCAGCACCCAGGGCAGCACACACATCTTAAGTTCCACTCTTTGTGCAAAATCAGCCTTAAAATGGGCTGAAGTTGTACTTTTGTTTAGAAATGATAAATGGCAGAGAAATGCACCCACCAGAGAGCTCTGGTCTCATCTTTGGGCTCTTCCACGTGATCTGCCCTCATCCACAGCACAGGAGCTGATGCCTTTGGAATATTCCCTTGGGATTGCCTGGAGTGGTCATGTCCAAGGCAGACCCACGGCTCCTTTACTGGGCCAGCAATGAGCCACAGAGATCCTTTCCATGAATAAAAAAATTGCCATTTCTTCATCAGCATAAGATTTAGTCCCTCTCCTTGTTCTGAGCAACTGTTTGACTCTTTGGAAGGAAGTGGTCAGGTATTCTGGAAATTCTATTAATTCCCTAGGTCACAGAGTAGTTCTAAGACAAGGAGTTAAACTTGTTTCCTTTTCCTTTGTTTTTAAGCTCATTTTCATTGTGTCCAGAGCATAGCTGAGATAAGCTCTGCAGTAAACACACATCAGGACCAGATTCTGCAAGGAAACATATTTTTGTCCTTTTTTTTCCCTTAAACCAGGGCTTTAACTGGATCCTTGTCTAATTCTCAAGGTCATTGTTAAATATTTTAAATACTTGGTGGAATGCCAAACTATTTTCATTGCCTGAAGTTTTCTCTTTGGAGAATTCTTGCAGACAAGGAAATGTGTCATCTTCAGCAGTTGTGTCAAAGAGAAACCTGCCTTGACAAGCATTTTTGTGGCTCAGGAACTTGACTAAAGTTTTGTTTATATTGAGTAGGACCAAGTGTCTCAGGATGTATTTAATCACCAGCAGCAGTATTTAATTTAATTTAATTTAATTTAATGGATTTAATCTCTGCAGCAGGACTGTGATTATTATAGATTTTATTTATTAGGGAAAAATGGTTTTATTGCTGTCATTTGTATTAAGTCTGGGCTGAAACCATCTGTAGGCCTTAGATGGGCCTGGATGAAGCAGGGGAAGGCCTGATGGCCCCTCGTGCTTAGGGCACATTCCCTCTCCAGGAACATCCACAGGGCTGGGGAAGGCAAATGGGACAAATTGAGAGAAAAGTGGATTTTTTCCTTTCTTCACACCCAGCTGTGGGGAATCACGTTGCAGTGAAAGCCTCTCCCAGGCAGGCCAAGAGTTCCTTGGTGATTTGGGTCAGGCCTTAATCTACAGTGGAATAATAATGCCTGAGCAAGCCTGGATCTTGCCACAGCTTGATTTTATCTTTTCTCAATTTCATAGTAGGAAAAAAGGAATTAAGATCTTTCTGTGATACCCTTTCACCGTCACTTTGCTTGGGGAAGGAGCTGAGGGAGCTTAAATAGGTTGGAGTTTGCACCAGGCCTGTGCCAGCCCTGCACTGAGGGTGGAGATTGATCAAAAATGCTCAGAGGATGATCTTATGGTTGGTCTGACTGGGAATTCTGATTTGCTCGGAGGAAGGAGCGAACAGAACTTTCCAAAGCTGGATTATGAACAGATGAGACATTTGTGCTCCATTTGTGAGAGCAAGGGAGCATTATCAGCAAGAAAAGAACCGAACTTGACCGAAACCGGTAATTTTTATTTCCTTCCAAGCCCTAATTTTGATTTCTGCAGGTGATTTACAGTGAAACTCCAAAGCCTGTGGAAGCATTGAGCATTATCGCTGTTACAGGGCTGGGCTGGGTTTCATTTCCCTTGGGTTTTCCATGAAAAAAGGTGGTCAGGCATTGGCAGAGGCTGCCCAGGGCAGAGGTGGAGTCCCCATCCCTGAGGGATTTAACAGCCATGTGCATGTGGCACTTGGGGACACGGGGCAGGGGTGGGCTTGGCAGTGCTGGGGGAATGGTTGGACTTGATTATCTCAGAGGGTTTTTCCAGCTTAAATGATTCCATCAGTCTGGGCTGGGGTTTAGAGGGCAACATGCCCCATCCTAATGGGCCACTGGCTGTGGGGACAATGGGGGGACAACTTCCCCACAAGTGTGGACATTCCTGGTTGGCTCTGTGACAGGGAGAAGGGCACTGAGCAGGGGAGAAGGGCAGGACATGGTGTGGGGGTGACATCTGCCACTGTCACCACCAGAGGGGCCTCTGATGATGGCAGGGAAGGGCTGCCTGGAGGTGTCTGCTCATAATTAATCAACAACAGCAACAGTCTTGAGGGATTTAATGAAAAAGGTTACAAAACATGGCTTGCTTTGTAGAGAAAACAAAGATCTTTTATTTTGCAACTAATTAATCCCTTCTTTCCCCCTTTGTGGCTTTTTTCCGCTTCCCAGGGAAGAAAAGAGTAGAAGTTGGGATTCATTTCTTCTTTCATTTCCTTGCCCTTAATGAAAATTCAAGGAGACCACAATTCACATGAGCACATCCCATGGAGTGAGGGGAGAAGAGTGAGGGGAGAGGGTGAGATTCCCAAGATTTAGCAGGTGGAGCCATCACCCAGCCCCAGAGGAGGCTGGAGTGATGCTTTTTGGGGCTCTTGGCAGTTTTGGGGTATTGATGTGGCTACAAACTGGCACAGCTTTAGGAGAGAGGCAAAAGGTGGTGCCTAAAAACCTGTCTGCCTAAAAACCTGACTGGATTAAAAGGTGTCAGCCTAAAAACCTGACTGCCTAAAAACCTGACTGGATAAAAACCTGACTGCCTAAAAACCTGACTGCCTGAAAACCTGACAGCTTAAAAACCTGACTGGATAAAAACCTGTCTGCCTAAAAACCTGACTGCCCAAAAACCTGACTGCCTAAAAATCTGACAGCCTAAAAGCCTGACTGCCTAAAAATCCTGACTACCTAAAAACCTGACAGCCTGAAAACCTGACTACCTAAAAACCTGCTCGGATTAAAACCTGACTAGATTGAAACCTGTCTGCCTAAAAACCTGCTCTAACCAGCAATAGAGATGGTTCTGGGGAAGCATCATGGGGGATATTATTTCTTTATGATCTCTTCTCTGGCCTCCTCAATATTTGTTTTACGCAGCTGCCTCCAACATCTGCTTTTCATCTCTGCTCTCTGTCCATGTAGGTATTCAAAAATGCCTTCCTTCTTTCAGCTGCTTTCTGGGCCTCCTGCCTTGTCACTGAAACGTGCAGATAACTGAATTCAAAAATCACTTTGAAACAGGTTATTGAGTCTTTTACACCCAAATAATTAAAGGAGTAATGACAGCTGCCTTCCCCACGAAGGAAGATGGGGAAAAAGAGCAAGATGAGCCTGAAATTTCTCAGGAATCTGAAAGGAGGCTGAAGCCATTCTATAGTTCCAATTTGAGGTGTTTTCCCACCTTTCTAGCTGATGGATTTTAAGCAGTTTCCCAGTCCCTCCTCTGTGCACTTGGAGCAATCAGATCCCAAGCTGTGGTTCAGCCTTTGAGCCCAGGATGCACCTCTGGAGCACTGGGATTCCCGGGAGAGCAGCTCCTTGTGGTCAAGCATCCAGCCTTGGTGTCAGAAGTCCCTGATTCCTTGGCTTTTGGCACCAGGTGGCATGAAAATGTCTCAGTCCTGGCAAGGCAGGTCCTGGCAGCTGCCTCTGAGACCTGGCACAGCAGGTCCTGGCAGCTTCACCTGGCTGGGAGGCGGGGGTTGCACGAGTGGGGGTTTGCAGTTATTCCATCCCACTTTGAGCCTGAAATGCTCTCCCTCCTCCCTCCTGCCCAGGACATGCAGGGTTGTTGCTCTTGGATTAAGGAGCTGCAGCTCCGAGGCTTTTCTTAAAAGCAAATACAACTTTTGACCTCAGTGAGGAGCTGATTTTGCCTGGATGCAAGGCCAGCAGCTCCATGAGGCTCCTGATGCCTCCTCCCTCTCATTCTCACTATGGCCTCCTCGGAGAAAAGCCCATTTTCTGCACAGAAAATCCCTCTCCTTTTGATGTTTTTCCCATTCTTTGTTATTTGTCTCCTTGGGTAAAGCTCACCCTTGGAATAACACCCCTCCACACGGCAGTATCTGTGTGTTCCTGGGGCTGAGCTTCTCCTGCATCCTGGATCAGCCACGGAACAGGCAAATCTGCATTTTCTCATGTAGGTGATCAGCAGTGAGGTTTGGAGCCCCAGGACTGGAAATTGGGCAGAAAATACTCCCAGGCTCAGGTGGGGGTGTCTGAAGCATAACCCACCTTCCAGCCCAGAGGGAAAATGGGGTTTGCATCTCTTCCTTCTCCTCCTCCTCCTCTTGCTTGGAGTTACTTGGGCAAACAGCCCATCACAAAGAAAGGAGACTGGAAAAAAGCTGCCAGGTCATGGCTCTGATGTCCACAAGGTGTAGGGGGTTTTAAGGAAAGTAACAAGGAGCAGAACTGGGGTGAGGTGAGATCAAGGTCTGCTAGCCCTGGAGGTCCCCAAGCCCTGGAGATCCCCAAACCAGCCCTGAGTGGAGCCCTGAGGTCAGTGTCCACCGGGATTCACATCCCCGGGTTTTGTTTAGCACGTAGAGGAAAATCTCCTGTGCTTCTGCATCCTCCTCCATCTGAAAATGTAAACCACGATAAAGTATCTGCTTATAGTGTGACCTCTTCACTTCAGCGGGGGTTCTGTTCTGGGGTGAATTCCAGCAAACCACGGTGTTTACAAGGAAAATGCCTTTCTTCAGTGTTCTCATGCCCATGAGAACATCCTCGGGGGAGAAGCTGGAGAGTTTTCATGGCTCACCCAGGAAAGTAGAGGGAATAAATATTCCTACCTCACTGTTTTAAAAAGTAAAAGAAAAAAGAAATTCACTAAAATCAGTTTTAAGTAATTGTTTGGTACCTCCTATGGTGATGCATCTGCTCTGAGTTTTAAACCAGTGAGGTGCTGGGTTTTCCACCAAACTCAGGTTTGCAGCAAACAGGAACAAACTCAGCCCTGCCAGGGCTTGGAGCTGGCAAGAGGTCGGGTGCCCCGGGTCATCATTTCTGAATTCCAGGAGGGATTTAGCCCACTCTGGGGACAGGGCTGTGCTGAACAGACAAAGCCCTTCCAGACGGATTCTGGCTCCCCACCGTGGCAACAGCACGAGTTGGGCTGGGGAATGTGCCAGAGGAGGCAGCCCAGGGTGATGAGGTTGGAGCTGCACGGGAAGGTGATGGACAGGGCTTGGAGCAGCCTGGTCTAGTGGAAGGTGTCCCAGCCCATGGAGGGGGTTGGATTAGGCGACCTTTAAAGTCCTTTCCAACAGAACCATTCCGTGGTGGCCAGTGGCAACTGGGCACTGGGAGTCGCAGCCCCTGGGAGCTCCAGCTGCTGTTCCAGGAGCTGCTTCTGCAAAGGGCTGGGGGAAATGACAGTTCCTGTGAGGGACAGGCAGGGTCCCACACTTCCCCGTGGTCACCCGGCTCTGTAAACAAACTTCCGTGTGCCTGGAGACAGATCAGAGCCCGGGACTCCATCCCTCTGCTCCTCAGCACGCTCAGGGAAAAGCCAAGAGCAATAGATTTATGGAATCCAAACATCACAAATGCAATTTATTTACACTGCTGACGCTGAAAGGAGAAGCAGATGCTTCTGGTTTGGATGCCTGTCCAGCCTAATTTCAGGAAAACATGGAGTCAGCGTGAGGGAAAGGGTGGAATCAAAATGTTCAGTGTGTCACCCCCAGTGACAGTCCTTGTCCATCCTTGTCACATCCTCACAGCCGTGTGTGCCTGAACACAAAGCTCAGCTCTCCAGCAACAGCCTCTGGAGCCACCCCTGCACCCACGATCCTGTTTTCCCTAATTATGCTGTGAGATATCCATCCAGGATACCTCCAGGAGGGCCAGAGCCTGGGCCAGAGGGTTGCAGAGCAGTGCAGGGCTCTGGCTGACTCTGTGTGGCAATGGCTTGTCCGGGCTCAAACCGTCCTGGGGGCAGAGGAGTGGACAAACAGCCCCTGGGGGATTTATTTGGAACAGCTGCACCGTGCAAGGGAGAGGTCCCAACGCCAGGTCTGAATAAAGGGGAATTGTGGGGCCACTGAAAGGTGTGTTTGGCAACCAGGCGTGGAGCTGGCCGTGACCTGCTGCCTCCTGTGTGACATTGTGGGGTCACAGATTGATCCCTTGAGAAGAGACCTTAAAGCCCATCCAGTCCCACCCCCTGCCATGGGCAGGGACACCTTCCACTAGCCCAGGGTGCTCCAAGCCCTCTCTAACCTGGCCTTGGGCACTTCCAGGGATCCAGGGGCAGCCACAGCTTCTCTGGTCACCCTGTGCCAGGGCCTCCCCACCCTCACAGGGGAGAATTCCTTCCCAATATCCCATCTATCCCTGCCCTCCTTCACCCCCGAAGCCATTCCCCCTGTCCTGTACCTGCCTGCCTTTGTCCAAAGTCTCCGGCAGGTGCCGGAGCCAAGCAGGGTTTTCCTCAGGGCTGGTTTGCTCCATCTCTCTCCCAGCAGAGGGCACGGTGTGCAAGCGAGAGCAGCCATCCCCGGCCAGGAGCGGTGCCAGGAATGATGCAGCGAACGGGAACCAAAGCCAGAACCCCCAGACGGGACGTGTCAGACACGGCGTGTCCTTGGGGTGGCCGGGGCCGCTCACTGCTCCCAACCCGGGGCCAAACACCTTCTTGCACTTTCGAGAGCCCTTGGTTTCGTTATTAAACACCCCCGAGGTCCTTTAAATGACATTTGGAGAAACAGATGTGAATTCGAGAAAATGGAGCCGGCATCTGTTAGAAGAAACCAAACTGCCCCTAATTTTCTGGAATTTTGATCTCAAAGGAGCAACATTTCCCAAAAACCTTCAATGTCTTCTAACACCGTCATTTACTGCAGGGAGCAAACCCATCTCCTCAGTTCAATGTGCTCTGTGAGTTGTGTGAGGTCTAAATCCAAGTGTTTGGATTATCGGTGCTTCAGAAAACTCATCTCTAAAAATGACTTAGCTGTAGAAGCTGTCATTTTTCATTGGATTCCTGTCCAGTCTTTCCTTCTCCCTGGATTATTATCAAACTTCCTTTGAAAGAGGCTTCCCAGCAAAAGTAGGAGAAAAGTTCCCTTCTTGCCTTAATCATTAAGTAAGGTAAACACACTGTGTAACCTCAGCCGTATAATTTAAGGATTTTGGTCATTCCTATGACACGGGAATTCCCCTTTCGTGGGCACCATTACGTGTCTGTTCTGAAAATCCTTTTATTTCACCTTTCTGCTCACATGGTGCTGCTGCTGCAGTGATGCAAGTCCTGACCCTCACTTATAAGCAGTGAAATCTAAACCACTTTTCTTCCAAGAGGCAAAGTTTACACAAATCCGGTTCGCACGAATGTCCTGGGAGAGCCTCTCGTGAGAGGGAAATGCCTTCCTGCAGCTGCCCCATGCCAGCTGTGTCCTGCCCATCCATGCTTCCATTGGAATTCCCCCATGCAGGGATGGCTGCCTCTCCCTGCCCCCAGAAAAGGCTTTTGTGGTCGTGCAGAGGACGGATTGGGGGAGTTGGTGCAGGAAATAGCTCCAAGACAAACACAGGGTGCCCAGAGAAGCTGTGGCTCCCTCATCCCTGGAAGTGGCCAAGGCCAGGCTGGACGGGGCTTGGAGCACCCTGGGATAGTGGAAGGTGTCCCTGCCCATGGCAGGGGGTGGGTTAGATGAACTTTAAGGATCCTTTCCCACCCAAACCATTCCTTGATTTTGTGATTCCAAGCTCTTGGCAAAGGCAGATTCTGAGCTCTTTTTCAGAGAATGACCTGACTCCCCAGCCACAGCTACATCAAGCACCAGGAGCCAGCCAAAACCACTCAGGGAATCGTATCCAAGTGGAAAATAAAAATAGCTCGTGTGTTTTAGTTGAGCTGTAGAGAAACCCTCTTTATTTCAAGGATTTGGAAACTTCTGATGAGGATGTGAACAAAGGGAATGGAGGATCTGTCCTTGACTGCAAAGGGCTTTGGGTGTCCCAGATGGGCAGATCTCTCCAAGCCTGGTGCTCTCACCCAGAATTTCCTTGTGGAGCATCTCCTTCCCTTTGAGCCAAACACCAGCTGCTCCCAGCAGGAACATTGGGTCATCAGAGAATCGTCAAGACTGAAGGGATCTCCAAGATCACCGAGTCCAACCCGAGCTGTTCCATGCGCAGAGGTGGCACCAGCCCAAGGAAAAGCCAAAGGCTGCTCATTCTCCTGGGAAATCACTTCCTCCCCTCGCTGCTGGGTGTGCACAGAGCAGCTCTTGGCCCTGGAGGACAGTAGGAAGGGCTTCCCCCCACAGCAGCCATGAGCAGCACAGTGAAACCACCAGCAGCCCCTGGGACTTCTCTGGTGGCTGTCTGCTGACAGGGGCAACTCTTCCATTTATCAATTTGATCATCCTGTGCAGGGTTTTGTTTCCTCTCCATCTGCAAAGCTGACCAGAAGTGGGGCTGATGGGGACCAGCTGCCAGGAACTGCACCACAGCAAAACTCTGAATTTGCTGAGATAGGACAGGAGATAGAACATCCCCCGGTGTCACTGGGTTCTCTCTGTCCCTCTTTGCCAACCAAGGAGTCAAGTGTGGTCTAAACGTTAACTGTAAAAACCTTGCCAACACAGGCTGTAACAAAATAATCATCTCCTCTAGATCTCTCTAGCAGAACCTCAGCAAAAATACATAAATAATGCCCAGGCTTTAACAAAATAGATTTTTATTAATTACAGCACTTCAAGTAACATTTCGTCTCTCCTGAGAGTGTCTCACTTCAGGCTTCAGGAGCAAGAACAGGTTATCACGGTGCATCAAGTTATTAGGACATCCTTCCTGCTGACGGGACCAGCTTTGTTTGGGAATGTTCATCCAAGGGTTTAATTAACTTGGTTGCATTTCTGCTCTGCTTTTACTGATCCCCAGCCCTTGGCAGAGCTTCCTTTGGAGTCTCCTGAGAGGCAAAGTCAGCACTCAGCACTCACTGCTGGTGCCACAGCCATGAGCTGGGGATGGCAGACAGATCTGGGGATGGCAGAAAGATCTGGGGGTGGCAGAATGATCTGGGGGTGGCAGAATGATCTGGCAGAACATCTGGCAGAAGTTCAGTCTCTCCTCGTCACAGTCTGTACCTGGAGCTGGGGGGTGTCTCCCACGTGAAGTCAGGAGGATTTGGAAGTGCCCACGGCCATGTGTGCGTTGGGCAGTGTCAGAGGTATCTGAAGCACTTTGTGCTTTGCTGACAAAGTCCCACAGTGTTGAGGAAATCCCAGGAATCACCAGCTGGGAACAGCTCTCACACATCTACCCAAGCCCCGGTGTGGTCAGAGGGACATCTGTGGCCATGATCTTCCACACCACTGCCAGGAGAGGTGGGACAGCTCTGCTAATCCCAGCAAATCCCTCCCTGCCTCTAAACCCACGGCCATGGAATCACTGGAGATGCCTCTGGATGCAGCACATGGAACCCTCCACACAGGGGCGTTCTCAAACTCTCTCTCCACCTGGAAGGGCTGCAGCAAACAGCTGCATTCCAGCTTTCCACCTCTTTATTCCTGAAGAAGGACGTGAGAGAAGCTGTTCCCTGCTTTGCTGTGACAACCTCCCAAGAACAGCTCCGGGAATGTTCCAAGGTGTGGCAGCTCAGCCCTGCTCCGTCCCAGGGATTCTCCAGGTGGGGCTGATGCCACAAGCCCACCTTGGTCAACTTGGTGCTCACCTTGTCTCTCCATCCCACCTGCTGAGCCTGGGGGCCACCTGAGTTAGGAATATTTTAGGACATAGATCCTGCCTTTAGTAAACAACTACACAACTCTTGGCTCAACAGACCCCTGAGGAAGCCTTTAAGCAGCCTTTTTATATAAAAAATAGTGGCATTGATTTACATCCATGAAATGTCTTTTGCTTCACCTGTACAGTGAATAAAGTCTAAACAAAGACACAGCAGCTGTGGTGTCTCGATGCCAAGGAGCTCCTCAGCCCCAAACGCTTCTCAACTGAACAGCACCAGGAATCAGGAAGGTTTAAACTCCCTGGTGAGCCTTGGTCCTGGTTATTGAGCACTTTCCAAATGGTTTGGAATTGCGTTGAAGAGTCTTGTGTTGTTCCGGCATTCCCAGAGGGAACATGCCCTACTTGGATTTGAGTCTCGACCTGGGAGACATGCTGAAAAATATCTTGTAGTAGATGTACACGTTGATAATCCTTAGCAGAATTCCCAGGATGTAGCTGAGGGACCTGAGCAGGGCCGCGGCCGCGCTGGAGAGCTGGAACAGGAGCCCCAAAGGGCCGTGGGAGGGAGCGGAGGCGCCGCTGGCCCTCAGGTTGTCATCCACGAGAAACAGAGCACACTCTGCGGCCACCAGCGTCCAGACCACCCTGGATATCAGCCTGGCGTTCCTGACTGTCCGTAGGAGCCGTGACTCCGAGGGCAGGAAGGTGATCAGATAGGCCTCGAAGGCCACGCAGCTGAGCAGGATGCAGCTCACGTGGGCGTTGGCCGTGAGGAGGATCCGCGCCAGGGCCGAGGCTGCGGGAGAGACACCGGCACCAAAACTGGCCAAAACCACATCAGAAACAAGGCTAAGGACAACCAGGATGTCTGCCTGGGCCAGGCTGGAAATGAGGACCGCAGTGGACTTGGAGGAGACCTTGGCAGACTGCAGGAGGATCATGGTGTACGCGCTGCCCAGCAGCCCCAGGAGGGTGCTGACAGCGTTGGAGGAAGACAGGACGAGGTATTGGATATATTTCAGTGCCAGGTACCTTCTGAGATCTTTCATGTGGTCCCTCTCCATCGAAATGCCAGTTAGGGAGGAATGCCTGGAATATATATAAAAAAACTACAGGTGATTAAATGTAAAATTAGCAGGATGGATTCCAGGCAGATTATGATGGACCTGCACTTGTGCAGGCACATGCCGGTGTCAAGAACCGCTTGGAGAGGATGCCAGCTCAGGATCTGAGATTGTATTTACACACTCACATCTTAAACAGGAATGAAGTTTGTAAAGTGCCTGGGTATTTTTAGGTAGCAGCATAATTTGTGTAATATTGCACTGAAGGGTGTAAGTGTGAGTTACCCCTGTCCCTGAAAGGGAGGAGCCAGAAAATGATAAGCTGCAGTTCCTAGAAAATACTAAAATCACCTACAAATTCAGTTCTAATAAATAAACAAGGAAATTGTTATCTAAATGGAAGAGAGGAGATAAGGAAGAACAATGTGGGTTTCTCACAGATAAAGCAAATTGATTGAGCCCAGCTTCCTCCTGCAGCAGGGTGATCAACCCTGGTGGGAACCAGCCAGTGCCACATAGCTTGGATTTTCTGAAGAGTTTCAATATTGTTTCACAAGGTGTTTTTAGGGAGGAGAGAGGTAAGAAATGTGGCCTAGGTGAAACTATGGTTAAGTCATACGCAGCTGGATGGGAAACCACAGGAAGGCTCATTCTCAGGAATTTGAGGAATGATGTGTCAGGTGGGGCTCTGCAGAGATCTCACGTTTTGTGGTTTTCATGAACTTCAAGAAGGAACCCAGCAGAATTTAGGCCTTGACTGAGGTGTGCAACCAGTTTTGAAGCCAAGAACTCAAAAAAGGTGTCACTGAAGAAGTTTCAAGGAGGCTGAACCTCAGAGATTGAGCCGAGTGTAACAGTTCCATTTCTCTCCTATGGAGCAATTATCTCCTTATGTAAATTCCCACAATTCCCAAAGTCAGCACCCTGGAGCTGGTGTTACAGAGCTTTTCCAGTGCATTACCCCGTGGGTCTGGGTGTTTGCTTAAATCATCACCCGGGTTTAATTTTGCTGGGATGATGGGGAAATGATAATCCCATGTGATTCCCACGAAAGGTATGGAGCCAGCTTTTTGAGACTGGGATTCCCATTGCTTGTAGAGACTTGACTGGTACCAGGTTGACTCATTTGAGATTCACATGTGCCTGTTCTCCTTTGTCTTTGAAGTGTCTGATCCAACTTGCTGATGGAATACTCTGGGGAAGAAGTAGGAAAAGATATCTCCCTGTATTTCAGTTGAGTCAGCTCACCCTACCCTCATTTCCCACAGTGATTAAGTGGAAAAATTATTCTGCATTTTGTGGCAAAAGCAAATGATCTTAGAGGTCTTCTCCAACCTTAATGGCTCCATGACTGGTTTGTCCCTTTGTTTTGATACAGAGCACCAAAGAAATTCCGATCTAATGGAACAAACCCTGAATCCACAGTGTGGAACTCATGCAAGTCCCCAGCTCCATGTGGAGGAGAACCAAGCCATGACAAGTACAGCTGAATCCTGATTTGTCTTGTTACCTTCAAGCAAGTTACTCCTTTGAAAGGTACATTAAGAATCTCCTGTCATTTTTTTTCCTTGCAACCTATTTCTGTGTCTATTTACATTAATTACATTATTGAGGAGGTAAATTATATGCCTTGATAAAGATCTTTGCTTGTTCTAAGACCACCATCCAAGGGCTGGATTTACAGCTGGTCTTGCCCCTGGGGAGCATTTGAACTCAGAGCTTCTGGACTTTAGGTCCTACCTTACCCCAGGGTTTGGTGATGAGTCCAAGGAGGAGCATCAGGAATCAGGAGCAGCCGGAGAAGCTGGAGGAGGTGCCTGGGGCGGGACCCTGAGGAGCTCAAAATGTTTCTCCCATCCTCTCTTCTTGAAACTCCAGGATTTTCCATAGTGCTGCCAGCATTTTTCTGACCACTACAGTGTCCTTTGGAAAGGAACTGGAGCTTCTGGCTGGAAGATCCTTCCCGCTTTCTGTGGGACTTCCCAGAGGTGTCCATCTCTTCATTCCACGGCTGCCCCTCAAGGCAGGATCGCTGTCAGGGATCCCTCCTGCTCCCTCCATCTCTTCCACACTATAATTTAGGGGTTAAAACTGGCATCCAGAATGCAGCAGAGCGAGGTTTGATTTCCTCCTTGGCCTCAGGGGATCGAGATGTTTATCTCCGTGGGTGTCCCGCCCAGCCGGACAGGGATTGTCCTCGTGCCTCCAAAGGAATCTGGGCACAGTGTGAGAAAACAGGTGACAGCCGGGCCGAGGGGCAGGGATCAGGAAGGGTCCCGTGGGTCACCACACAGGCACTTGCACGTGATAGGGAAGAGACATCCCAGCTCCCGACACTTGCTCCAAGTGCTGTTTGGATACATCTGCTCCTGTGAATGACGCAGAGCTGGGACATGTTCCCAGGTGCTGGAGCTCCCTTCATGGAGAGCTCCAGAGGCCCCTGGCAGAGTTTTGGCACTGCCAGTGCACACCCTCCATGGGGACACGGGCTGGGCTGTGGCAGGAGGAGGCCGGGAGTGCTGCCCACCCCACGAGGATGCTGTGAGGGCACAGTCCCTGCTCCTGTAGCCAAATCAGTGCCAGAGAGCGCCCAGGGCACGGCACTGGTCAGACACAGCCTCTGCACAGGTAAGAAAAAGGTAATTTGGGGTGAAGAGCAGGTGCATGAAGAGAGCACAGGCGGGGGCTGAAGCCACAGGCTCCTCACGTGTGGCTCACCTGAGCTCCCACTGCCGGGATCCCCATCTACAGCTTCCTCCAGTGGGAAATCCCACCAGCCCACAAAGAGATTTGGTGAGGAGAGAGCAAACCCTTCCCTCTGCCTGCACCTGGGCACGTGGGATCACACCTGGGATGGGAACAGGAGTGGGGAGCTGTTTCCTGAATCTTTCCAGAATGGCCACACTCAGTGAAGGAGGAAACCTGAGCTTCACCCCTTTATTTACAGTTTTCAAAGCAGCTCTTGTGGCCTGGGGTTCAGGTCACCCACAGGAGGATTCCTGCACACGGACAGGGACACTTGGACAGTTTTTGGTCAGATGAAATCTCAGTTCAAGCTCACAGAAGGTTTCCTGAACCAACACTTTGCATTTCCTGTGCATTTTTTTTTTATCTCCACAGAAATCTCTCCTGACACACTTCCCAAATTCCTGTTAATAATAACTCCTCATTTATCATCAGTACACTGTTGTAGTCTGAGGGGTACCCAAAAATACCTCCTGCTCTTAAACAAGTAATTCCTTTCAAAATTCCTCCTGGAATGATGTCAAAGAATACACAGAAGAGGAGAACAAATTAGAAAGGCAGATTAGCACTGAATATCCCGACTAATGAAGTGCTATTCCTTAGCCGAAAAGGAAAAATACTTACATTTGCTGGAAGAAGCAGCCAGGGATAGTTTTCTGCATCCCTGCACTCTGTGTGATGTCTCAGCAGAGCTGAAATGTGCCGTTTCCCTTGGATGGATTCCTGGTTTTTATACAGAGCACCCCGTGTTCGGCTCCACGTCAGAGCTGGGGCTGCAGGATTTGTTTTGCTGGGCAACTTCCTCCAGAGCTGGTTTCACAAGGATTACTCACTTGAATCATGGCACCCACTAACTTTCAGCTGTCTGGAAAAACTGATGGCCTGCATGGAAAAGGAGTCCCAGACACTTCCTCAGACACAGGCTGGAGCTGGAGCAGATTACAGGGAGCGATCCCGGGCTTGTCTGGGCGCCACGTGAGCCAGCACAGGTTATCCATGAGAAAAACCCTCTGAACACAGAAAGGATGTCCCTGGCACGGCTGGACTGGGCTACCCCGGGAGTGTTTGTGTTGGCGTTGCCGGGGATACCCGGGTTTGGCGCTGCTGACGCTGCGCTCCCGCTCCTCATTGTTCTCCGGGCGGGACGTGGGGCTGGAGCCAAGCTCTTCCCTGGTTTGGGAAGTTTCCTCACGAGGCATCGGTGAGGAGCAGAGGAGCATCCCCCAGCCGCCGTGGGGAACAGCAGACGGGTACATCCCCAGCCACAGGAACCCCGACCGCAGCTCCAGGCGTGCGGGTGCCCATCCCATGCCTGCAGCCAGGACGGGGAAACAGGGAATGAAAGGCAGTGAGGCTGCCTCGGTTTCTGATCAGCCAGGAGGGTTCACTGCCTGTCCCACACCAGCCCTGCCATTCCCCTCAGCCCTTCCTGAAGCCTTGGAGAGCTGCGGAAGGATGAAGCAGCTGAAATTCCAGGTGCTGCAGAGCTCTGGCGCTGCCGTTCCCACCTGAGGATGGTGCAGGGAAGGAAGGCAGCCCGGTGCTCTCCTCCCGCCTGGAGACACTGGGGGAACATCTGCCAAAGCCAGAGAAAGCCCTTGGAAATAGGGATTGGGCTGGGCGGCAAATCATATAATTTGTGCTTGGATTTAATGTGTAAATATTCACTTTTGCATGTGATTTTAAGGAATGGGTTTTGCCAGGGACTCTCCATAGCAGTTTTGTGCTTTTAAATTTCTGCTACACTTCACAACTTCCATTATCTTTTACAACTCCTGTTCTATTTCACAACTTCTGTTGTATTTGCTTATTTTTCTTGCCTGCCACGATGATACCACAGAACCAGCAGCTGCAAGAGCACAAATTCTGCAAACTCTCCACACTTTTCTCAGCAGCTCAAAATTTCACAATGACTTGGGGACAGATAAGATGAACCCTCCATCTCCCAGGGCACCACCCTTCTGGTGAGAGCTTCCCCTGTGCCACCCACTCTGTGAGAACATCAGGAAACTCCTTTTTGGGGGGAGGTGGGAGGCTGAGATGGGCGATCTGACCTTGGCTGTGCCCAGTTTCACCGGCCATGGGGAAGGTGCTGGAATCTCTAATCAGCTCTCTCATTTAATCTGTTCATCTTTACCTCCCCATGGCTGGCGGCTCCTCTTGGAACCCCTGGTGCCTCCACAAACAGAACAAACGCAGCTTTCCCAATTCATTTCTGTTTGCTGGGAGCTGGCTTCCAGTATTTTTCCATAAGCTGTTTATTTTGTGCTACACCTTTGTTTGAAGGCTGTGCCCAGCTCCCCCCAGCGATTATAGTGCCCTTACAGCTCAGGAATTTCTCTTCCTTTTTTTTCCCCTCAGCAACTGAATTTAATTAGAATTCAGCAATATGTAACAAAATTTCAGCTTTCTTCTGCCTGAAGCACTTCACTTTTGATCCATGACGGTTTCCAGCACTCTTCCTGTGCCATCTCATAGAACCACAGAATAGTGGAATCACAGACTGGTTTGGGTTGGAAGGGATTTTAAAGCTCATTTCATCTCAGCCATTGGCAGGGACACCTTCCACTACCCCAGGCTGCTCCAAGCCCCGTCCAGCCAGGCCTTGGACACTTCCAGGGATCCAGGGGCAGCTCCAGCTTCTGTGGGCCCAGGGAAATGACATCATCTGAATATCTTGTATTTGTAGGAAGTTTTCTTAACACGCTTGAAGATTTCAAGGAAATTGAGGGAGGACACTTTTCTTTGCAAATAACTCTGCAGTTTGGTCCTACAAACCAGGTCCTGGTTCCTGTTCCTTGGGGGTTATCCAGTTATCTGGTCCTGATGGTGCCAGCTGCCATCCTGATCCCTGGGCTGATTGATGGCTCTGCTACTGACAGTCTGGGCTGCTCTTCTCACGCTTTACCTTGGTTTTATCTTCTCTTGGGTTGTTTGAGAAACCAGAACAGTTCTTGTCAGATCTTCACCCAAGGTGTCCTGGTTTTCCCCTCATGAAGGGTCTCCTGCCTGGACATCTGACTTGACATCATTTCCCATCTTTATTATCCTCAGAGAACATGCATTTCTTCAGCACTTTTTGTTATTCCTCTCTGAAGTCCTCCACGACTCCACAATTCCTCCTCTCCCTCGCCTCTCAGAGTTCAAGAAGCTCCTTTTCAAAGTCAAACCCAGCCGAATGATTGTTTCTTCTGGCTGGAAAAGGGAGAAGGAGATACCAGTCAAATATTTGCAGGTATGAGGAGAGGTTGGGTGACAAAGGGCAGAGTCTGGAGGGCAGGAGTGACCTGTCACAGCTCCCACTGCCACCGAGCCACAGCCACGGCCAGAGCTCCCCTGGCAGCAAAGCAGCAGGAGGCTGACCCAGAAGGGCTGAGCTGACCTTCTCCGTGCCCTTCCTGATGAGAAAACAGCAGATCCTGCACGCTGGAGAAGCAGGAATTGGCAGGTTCAGCCCTGTCCCCGCTGGCTCAGGTGTGGATGTGTGACCTGGGTGTACCCTGCCCTTCTCTCAAGAACATGAGTTTCCCTTTTTCACCTTCCCAAAGAGCTCATCAGCAGAGGAAATCATCATCCCGCTTGTTTTATTGCCATTATTCTCCATTTTCAGGTTAGAAAAGGAAATTACCCTTTAACGAGAGCAAATGAGGGATAAAGCATTACTAATGGAATGTTTATTCCTTGTGGACAGTAATTTCAGCCATAAAACAGGATTTCATCAGCCCCTTTTGCAGAGCTGGCAGGAAAGATTTCCTTAGAGGGAGACAGGGACAAGGTTGATGGCACAATCCTTTTTGTTAAGGTGTAGAATGGATCAAGATTACAGAAAAAATGCATAAAGAAGTGGTGGTGATTCATAAAACTGGGGGGAAGAACTTGGTACAAGAAGTTTAATGCAAATCTCGGCATGTTCTGGCTTCCTCCTTCACTAATTCACATTTCCAGTGTGGAAATAATCGTGGAACAGCACTGTGGGACACGCCCTTCATCCAGGAGCTGAGGTGGAAATTCCCCACGGCTGCCCTTAGCTGAAATTTTGGGAATACCTTGAACAAGTTTGGGAGTTCTCAGCTGACAGCTCTTGTAAGGAATAGTGTGGGGAGTGCCCCGCTCAGCGCCTCGGGGCTCTCGTCCTGCAGAGCTCTGCCCCTGCCTGCTCCAACCCCTCCTTGCTGGGAGGGAGCTCCTGGATGTCTCCCTGCGCTGTGCCACGGACAGGCCTTTGCGGGGTTTATTCTGCTCCTGTCGTGGTTCCCCCTCGGTCTCTCACCCGTGTCCGAATGCTCGCACTCGGATCCACCCGGTTCCAGTTAAACTCTGCACTTTCCTTTGAGTCACAGCATTCCTCTGCTCAGCTCATCTCCAGGGATGAGGCTGGCAGGAATTTCCCTGCAAGCCACATATTTCCTCCATTTTCTGCTGAACTCGCCCTCCTTCCCCACCCTCACATCAACACAACACTCACTCCATCCTGGCTGGGCCGTCTCCGTTCCCATCACGGACCAGCAGCAGGAAATCATTTCCATACAGGGCTTTCCTCAACCACAGTTTTTGTCACTTTTACCATTCCAGTGCTCTCCCCCATCCCACCAGGAGGGAGCTAAAGGCTGTGTGGGGCTGGGATTCATCCAGGGCACAGTGCCAGGGCCACTCCCACAAGGAGGTACCAGCCCAGGGAGGCTCAAGCAGAAGAGATGTCATCCCACGGCTCATCCAATGCAGATGTACCTGGAGTAGGGTTTCTCCAACCTTTACACCGTGTTGTAAAGTGAGAGCAGAGCAAACACTCGTTGCAGTGGTGGGGGGTAAATGCAAAGTCATTGGAAAAGCCCAAAGGAGCTTTTGGGATTGGGAAAGGGCAGTGAAGGAATGGCCAGAGCGTGGCAGGATTGGAGCAGGTGAAGCCTGGGCTGAGCAGGGATCTCTGAGAGCTCCCTCAGAGCCCAGCTGGGAATCCCAAACCACCAGGGACAGCTCCAATGCCATGATCCACCTCCATCCGGATCATCACACGAAGCAGCCCTTCCTCCACAGGGAGCTGAAACAAGTGCATGAGGAATTAATTCCCGGTCCTGCCTCCAGTGCGTCCCAGAAATCTCTCCTGGATGAACACTGGTTACCTTCAGCTGGCGGGGGGAAAAGTTGTCAGAAAGAAAAATGTATTATTTCTTTAACAAACAACTTAGGAGCTATTTCGGGTGTTATTGTTGCCTGAAAGAATAAAAGAGGAAACAAATTCTGTGCTATTCCATGCAATTCCCGTATTAGTGAATGTGTTTGCTTTGGACAGATGACAAGCATTAGGAAAATGTTTCCTCGTGGGACCACACAGATGGATAAAAATAACTTCCACAGAAAATCAGCTAATTAAGAATATGACCCAAGTGTGCTGCTGCCAAACTTCGGGAGATCCGAGCTGCCATCCTGGGAAAATCCTGTTGAAAACACAGCCTCATGAAAATCCTCCGTTCCCTGCAAAGGCCAGTTAGGGTTTGGGGTTTTTATGGCAAAGACCTGTTAGAGTTTGGGGTTTTTATGGCAAAGACAGAGTTTTGGGCAAATTGCTTGAGCCAAGGTAGACCAGACAAGGCGTTGGTGGGAGTGGAAAAGAGCTGGGACATCTGTAGCTCCTGTGGTCCAGGGGAATGGGAGGAAATAGAGGAAAGTGTTGGTTTCTGCTCAAAGAAATTCTGGTCTTCAGAGCAAGTCGGTACCAGGATATCCGGGCCTTATCACTTGGCAGGTCACAAACTCTGCTGAAGCTGATAAGAGATCTGGGGGCAGGGGGAGAACCATGTCTGTTCAATGGGGCATTGCCACAGGTTTGGTGGGGTTTTTAGGGCCTCAAGAGGGTTTTTCAGAAGAAACTGCCTTTCCCTGCCAGCTGAAGCTGCAGATGGTGTCACCAGTGTCCCCACAAACCCAGGACAGTGCCAGTGGTCACCACCACAGCCTGCACAGGGAAGGTTGAAGGATCCCCAGCTTTCTGTAGTTTCTTGGGATTTGTTCTTCCCTGTCTTTGGAAGAGAGCAGTGGGACGTGGAAAATAGGACCTGTGAGCCACCTCTTGCTCCTGGCAGTGGCTGTGGAGAGCCAGAAGTTCTGGGAACAGATCCATGGCAGGGATGAGCAAGGTGCTCGTGCTGACACAGCCCGATGGATTTGCTGGACCAGCTACTCCTTCCCAAATCTGTCTGGAAAACAAAAATAAAAGCTAAATACTGATGCTCCCATTCCATGGAGTCCTGCTGCGCCTCAGGGAAAAGCATTGTGGGAAAAATCAGAAGGAAAACACAGCAGAGAAAGAATAATGGGAATAAAGCACAACTAAATAAATAACGAGGCAAGCCAAGCCTTCAGCTGAACTAATGGCTTGTGGTTCCTGCAGGGAAAGGCTGGGAGCCGGGAAAACATCTGCCTGATGCTTCCTTAATTCTGCTCTAATATTTGAAGGCAGGGATGAGAGGCTGAAATTTGATTTTTGAAGCAAGGGAGAGACTTGAATGTGGATGGATTAATTATAAGATAAGGCAGAAATCAGTTGTCAGCCTGGAAGCTCAACAGAAGCAGGGCTGATGTGACTCAGAGGGCCTCAGAGGGCCAAAAAAAGCCAATTTTGATGATATAGGGTCTGCAGGGAGCAGGAGGCAGCCAAAAATCTCCGAGACTGCAGAGAGTTTGCACAGAAATCTGAATTCTCCCGAGAAGGGGCCGGGGTTGGGGTCAGTCCAAGGTCACTCCTGAGCCTGGCCTTAAAAAGCCAGCGGGGCTTTGACACACAGACAAGACACAGACTAAACAGACAGAGCGGTGCTGGAGTGATTTATACTTGTGGGTCCTCAGAGTGTGGCCAAATGGAAACAAAATCTCACAAACATTATTTCAGGGAGCTCAAAGAAAGTTGGGGAAAGACCCGAATCCACCAGTGGCACTGACTGGAGTGAGCTGCACCTCTCTAACTCACAAAATGATGGCTCAGAAGAGGCACAAAGAGGGGTTTCAGGTGTTTTTTGGCAATGGGTGACGAACTCCAGGCTGTGCCAGATGATGATTACAGGAATCCTTCAGCTCCCTGCTTCTCAGCACTTGGAAATCCATTGGAAAGGGCTAAAAAGTCATTAATTCCAACAGAATCACGTCCCAGTTTTGCAGAAGCTCCACTAACATCAGGGTGAGTTATTTATCATGCCCCCCATCAGAGTTGTTCTTTGCTGGCAGTATTTTTGTGCTTTGTGGGATCTCCAGGTGGATGGGAACAGCCACGCTCTCTTTGGCCTTGAAATTGCCCCAACTCAGCCTCAACACGGTCACAGATCTTTAAGTTATTGTACTCAGATGTAAATATTTGAGTTCTTAACATTAAGTTATGCATTTAATTGCTGCCGGATTGAACTGGAGACCAGCACTCATGGAATGTTGATCCCAGTCCTGACTGTCCCCAGCAGGGACACCATGGACACCAGCCTGGGCTGGGATCGTCCCCAGCCTCCACCACCTCCTGGAGCACCATTTGAGACATCACTGATCACAAGGGAGATGATCTTTTGTGTGATATAATTTTATATATATATATATATTTATATATTTAGGAAGAAAGCTTTCCCACTCGCTGCCTTGGCTGCTTCCCTGTCCTTTCCCAACCCAGGTGAATATTCCATTCTAAAGCCTGCTCCTGGCATTTTATGGGCCTGGGCTGCACAGAGCAGTGGAATCGTGGCAGAAAGAGTAAAAACCTTCTCCAGTGAGCACTAAAAAAACCCCAAACAGCCATTCTTGTCACAGGAGATAAGAGCAGGCAGTTATATAACCGAGGGATGACTCAGAGCCCAGAGGAAGCGTTTTTGGGCCGATCAGGAGCTGATAGCTGGCCTGGCCTGAGAGCACAGGTCACGAAATCCAAGCAGAAAGGATGGGACAGAAATTTTGGAGCAAAAGATGGGACCACGAGCAGCTCAGTGTGCTGGTGTAGGGTGGTACAGACCACACAACTCCTCGATCTGATGGAAAATGTGAATTATTTTCAGGCAGATCCATCGGTGACATTCAGGAAATGAGAGGTTGTAACAATTAAAACCAAAACTTCGATTTCATAAAGATTTCTGGTGATATCTGCCACAATCTGCTGTAGAAGCAGAGCTGCAGGAGGGCTGGAGGTGGGCACTGCTGCTGTAGGAACATCTTTTCACAAATTTGTGGTGCGTGGGGTGTCCTTATCTGCCCTCAGCTCTGCGCAAAGGGCCTGGTTAAGTCATCGCTCATCAGGGGCTTTCTCTTTGCATTTTTCCTTTCAAGTCAACAAGGAAACAAAGAAAACCAAACCATCAAGATGAGAACTTGAATGCTAAAAGAACAGGAAGCTTCTGATACTCCTTCCTGCGGTGTTTTTAACCAAACACTTTGCATATCTGATGCTCCAGATCCGTCATTCTGGAGGGCTCAGTTCCCGTCTCCAACTCTCGTGCTGCAATTGTCAACCCTGCCCTTGAAGAGCTGGTGGAGGAGCCAGGATGTTGTTGCTGCTGTGTGCTCCAGGTCATTCTGCTCCAAAGCTGAATTTTCGGGTTGGCCTTGGCTGCCCTGACATTTCCCTTGGCTGAAGAAGCCGGGCGTGTCCAGCCCCAGGTTCCCCCCTGCCTTCTCCTTTCTCCAAGAGCTTGATTAGGCTTTTCCCATGTTTCTTTGGCTGGTTTTTAATTGTATCCTTCCAAGATCTTATCGCTCTCCCCATTCACGCAGGGTCCATCTGATACCTGTTGTATTCCTTTGGGAATTAGAAGCCTGGGACTGAGCTCCAAGGCTGCTCCAAGTGATCTCAGTTTGGACATGGACATGGGGCTTTCCCTGCCAGTCAGTAACAGAATCATCCCCCTGGTGCAGATCACTTAACCACCCAAATACAACCAGAAACCCAGGGGTATCACCCTAAAAAGAAACAAAATGGCACTTGGGCACATGGTCTTGGCTTGGCAGTTCTGGATCACAGTTGGATAAATGATCTTCAGGGTCATTTCCAACCTAAATCATTCCATGATTCCAGGTCTCCTGGTGGTTAATGTGTAGCAATTGAAAAATGAGGTTTCTCCTGGGAAGTTGGTCTTGTCCTTGTGTTCCCCATGTCTTCCCAGGGTAAAACTGTGAATGAGAATAGAGAGTAAAGGTGCAAATAAAATAAAATGGGAGTAATTAAAAGGTTCATCCCGTGGCAAAATATGCTTCATCATCAAAGATCAGTTACGGAGGTTTAACTGACCTGGCATTTCTTCTCAATAGCTTTTAAGGGAAATCTGATTTCCACATGAATGTATCTCCACAACTAACATGGGGCTACTCTAGTGAAAGGCAGGATTTGCATCCTGACGGGTTTTTCCTGAGAAAAGCCTCTGGCAGGGGCTGCAGTTTTATTCCAACACAAGATGCTAAACGTGATCTCTGGGATTCTGTGGAAAATACTGGATGTGTGCTGTGTCCCAGATAATTCTCTGGCCACCCTCAAAGATTGAGCAGCAATTTTATATCGCAAGACGCACTAAATAAATACAGATTCCAACTGCCACCAATGACAGTTGCACTTCGGGATCTTCGAGCTCTTTTCCAACCTTGGTTATTCTGTGATTCATGAGTTCACATTCATTTGCCTCTCTGTTTAGATTCGAACAAATTTCCGAGTGCTACAAGCCCTGAAAATAACATTGATGCCAAAAATCCACATATTTTGATGCTGTTTATTCCAATGCCTTTCCCGAAAGAGAATGCCAACTGGCACAGGCTATTTCTGGCTTTTCAGTTTACTTTCCAAAAGAAGATTAAAGCAAAATTTCTCCATGAGGAATGTTTGCTTTTGTACCGTTGAGTTTTCCAGGGTGAAGTTTGTTTTCTCATCTTCCAGTGACAAAGAATTCTGGTGTTTTTTGTGATGAGAAAACTCTGCTGTCAAACGATGAACATCAGAGAGTTAAAATGTTGCTTTTGTGGGTGAGAAAGGCTCCCAGTAGCCCCGGCTGGGAGGGTTAAAGTCACTGGTGACTTGCAAGGACCCTCACACCCAGTTCCAGCCTGACAGTCAATAATGCACCTTTAGGTCTGTCCCATTCTGGAAAAAAATGTTAGGATGAAAATGTATTTTGGAGAGATTTGGATGTAATACAGATTTTCCATCAGTTCTACAACACCCGGAGCATTCATAGAATTTCCCAGCTCCTCAAAAATGAACCATCAGGAGTGGGAAAACATTTTCAGGCTGTTTTTCCCTGACAGTGTTCCATCTGAGAGGGATGCTGCACATTCCCTGAGCGGTTTCTCTGTGGTGGCACTTGTGAAATGCTGGAGGCAGAGCTCAAACTCAGCCCTATCTGCCCCATCTGCTGCAGCCCTCGTGTTCCACGTACAAAACAGGAAGGGGAAGCAGCAATTGGCTCTATCAGAACAGCATCTCCTGCCAGAGTGGCTCTTTGTTCTCACAGGTTGACACACTGGAACCACGAAAAAACCCCAGCCAAGGAAATGCAGCTTTTCAAGTCAGCAGTTCAAAGGCTTTTGTGACGGCTTTAACTTTTTTCTGAGGTGGTTGATCAGGGACTTGGGATGCTTTTCCTGGCAGCCAGCACTGCTGGATTCGGAGGTGTTCAATGCCTGGTGGAGCCCATCCCATAATGACTCTGGAGAGGTACAAATTCAAGCCTTCTCTTTCACAAACCCACATGTAGAGTGTGACCAGATGGTTGCACATGGGTCAGTTCCGGTGCCGTGCAGGGTCCTTCACCAACCCAACCACAGCAGAAGGATGGCTCAGGGCCCTTGTCTGGAGGTTTGGCCTCACGAATCATCCTTTGGTTTGCAACATCCTCTCAATTTGCACAAGGTGACAGGATGGGAGCAGGTTTGAGGGTCCCTAATAGCCCTATTTCCAGAAGTTTTCTTTGGCAGAAGAACCTGAAATATCTGTCCTCTGTCCCAAAGCTCCCTCCAAACCCCGGGGGGATCAGTTTAGGGTGGAGTGGAACTGCAGCACCAGGAGCTGTGGCAGCGGGGGCAGCCCTGTCCCCGTCCCCACACCCTGTCAGCTCCACTTCCCAGAAAATGCAAACTCTCCCTGTTGGGTTGCATTTTGAGAGGAAACCCTGTCAGGGAAACAGAAACAATCAGTTGCCCCTGATTGATGCCTTTGGTCCCTCCCAGACTTGTCATCCATCCCCACCTCTTTCTCTGGAGAGAGATCAGTGCCTGTGAGAGAACAGCGTCATTCTCCAAATGTTTGGGATAACAAGGGTGGGACTGCTGAACGTGGTCCTTGCACTCAGTCCTGGGAGTAATTTATTTTATCCATCTCAGTAGAGCAAAAGCTTTATACAAAAAGTCCTGATTGGAGACCATGCTGAGGGTGTACTACCATGTCCCCACCTTCCATCAGTCCTCTTTCCTGTTCAGAAAGTTGTATTTGTAGTAAGATTTGAGAGGTTAATGGCAAGGGCTGAAGTTCCCTTCACAGGAAGTTCCCCAGCTCCGGTCTCCCACAAAAACCAGGGAATAGGGAGCTTTGTTGCCCCCACAGCTTGGGATGGAGCAGCTTCTCGCAGCTGCCAGGGTGGGTCACTCATTAGTATCGATCCCTAAAAACCAAGGGGAGATGGGGGCAGTGTTGGACGTGTGACATCAACTCAGATTCCCTTCGTTGGAGCTGGGTGCTGATAACACCCAGTCGTGGGTTTGATCCCTGGATAAGCCACTCCCTTAAAATTTGGGCTTGATGATCCTTGTGGGTCCCTTCCAGCTCAGAATATTCTGTGATTCTGTGAATTCCCTGTGCTGAGCCCAGGGAACAAACAAACCCAAGTTCAGGTGACCATAAGGGATGATCCACTGGAGAAGCAGCTCCCACTGGGGGACGGGAGCCGTGCAGAAGCTGATACAGCAAAGGGATTCCACATCCTTGGCAAGCAGCAGAAATGACTTCCTCAAATAAGAGGAAGCACAGGAGGAGGGAGCCGAAGCCATCCCACAGCAGCTGCTGACAGCATCATTCCTCCATGTGGTTTTGTGGCACCCAAACACCGTCTCAGCCAGCCCCGGGGGGATGGCCCTGACCCAGCACTTCCCGGAGCACAACCCACCTGTTTCGGAATGACAGTGGGCTGCCGGCCTTCAGGGCACAGAATTCATTGCATTGAAAGGCTCTTCATCTCCACTCGCAGTGGGGGGACGCCTCCAAACCTCCCTGACACGGGGCACCATATGACGCTTTACCGCGCCTTAATTATGTCTCCCCGGATGGGGGAGAATTTCCAGAGCCCTTGCCTGGGCTCTGCAGACGAACGGGACTTTTCCACGCTTTTGCTCTCAGATAGTTGTTTATTAAGTCTTATCAGAGGAGCTCAGCCAGAGACCTGACTCCCCATACAGAATGCGAAGGAAAAGCCAAGTTATCAGGATGACACCGTTCTTTTAAAGGTAAATTACCCAATGAAAGCCCGAAACGAAAGATATTTTTACTTTTCTACCAATGTTCAATAAATCGTTCTGTCACATGAAAGGAACTGAGGCATTTTTCACCCAATCCTCTCAATCCACTTTTGCCGCAGAATATGGAGTTGTTGAAGACAAAGGAGAAGGTCTGGAGAACAACAACAATCCTCCGTCTTGGAGTTTTTGCTTCTTATCTATTTACTATATTAACAAATCCAACACCTCTAAATTTTCACCCTGTGACAATCTTACATAATGTTCTATCACCTAGTTCACACCAGTGTAGATTCTGTTCCTTCCCAGAGGGTAGGTAATTTTCTCCATGGACGAAGGTCACAGACAGGGCTGTCCAGGGGGGTAGAACCCCCCAAAACAGGCAGAGAAATATTCCCTGCACTTTGGACTCCAACACCTCCCCTTTCCCTCTGGTTTGCCACTCCTTTGCAGTGGAAGCGCATCCCTGCCAGATCCAGGGGCGCTGTTCCAGTGTACTCCCCTCATTAAGCCCCACCAAAGGCTTTCCATCCTCCTTCCCCCTCTTTTTTTTTCCCCTTCTGCTTTCCTCCTGTGCTTTACTTCACTTCCAGGAGGGACATTCCTGGGATGACGACTGAAGCCACACACATTCCAGGTAGGGAATTCCAGCTAATCAGGGCAGGCAAAGCATTCCCAGGTGTCCATGCCCGATTTCAGGCATCACCACAGTCCTGCTTTTCTGGAGAAATCCTGCAGCTGACATTGCCACTGGGAGTTCCCTGCCAGTGTCACACAGCCCAGCCCACGCCAAAGACCTTGGGGCAGGTCTGAAGCTGGGACACCATCCTTATCCCACAGGATTCCAAGAGAAAGGACTTACTTTGGGAAGTCACAGGAGCAGAAAGAGAAAGCAACATTGTTAACAAGGTGTTTGCTTATGGATGCTGAAAAAGCTCCAGCAGAGAATTTCTGCAGCTCTCTGCAGCATTTTTGTGAGAACTCTGTCTTTCCCATGCAAGTAACTCAAAACAAGGTTACAGTTTTTGTAAACTTCTTGCAGCTGCAGGTTGTTTTGCAGAATTGTTATGGTTCTAACTAGAAAAACATTCAGAGATGCGTGTCTTAGAACTTGACCAATCCCCTTAAGGGGTGGATGGCAAAAAACCAATTACCTTATGCCACTTAACGCACTTCTGCGAACTAACATATAAAAGCCTTCTGAGAAATCATTAAAGCGCTTCCATTATCCCTGAGCCTGGACTTCGTGTCATTTCTCTACTCGTCTGTGGGGAAAACAGCGACATTTGCTTCCTCACGAAACCCCACCTTTCTGCTCTCCCCTTCTTAAACAGCCAGAGTGGAAGAAGTTGCCAACGCTGGAGGGATTTTTCATTCACTCTGGGAAGTATTTAGGCATTTAGGAAGTTGTCTGGAAGTCCTGCAGTAAAGAGATAAGCAGCGTGCTGGATCAATGGCATTTAGGATACTTGAGGAAGGGCTCAACTTCTTGGAATCTGGAGCCTGGCTGGAGCTGCAGGAATTTGGGGTCCAGGGGGAGAAGGCAATGGAGGGTCAGTCAGTGCTAAGTGACAACCCTAAAGCATGGTCAGGCTTTTTCCAGATTTGGATGGTCCCAGACAGATTTCCAAAGCCTCATTTGTGCCTTTATTCCTTATCCCATTGTCCTGTGGAAAGGAAATCAGAGGTGTTACAGCTTGAGCATCACACTTCTCTTATGAGAACTCCTGGGGATCACTTTGTTGGAGTCTTCTTCACCCTCATTCCTCCGGGAATTCGTCCAGGACTCCTTTTAGGAGTCCTTCCCTTACCCCCAAGGAGTACCCCAGTCCTGCCCCTTCAAATTCCACATGTCATCTTTGCCACATTGTGTCAGAGCTGCAGTCTGAGCTCCTCATGACTTGAGAGTGGAAACTCTTCCCACCAAAACTCTGGCAGCAATTCCAGCACATCTGGAGCAGCAGCAGCCTCCTTGATCCCACAGCAACCTCAGCCTGACTTTGCAACTAGAAATCTTCCTGTTTGTGAGAGTGAAAGGCAGAAAAGAAAAGGGAACAGAAAAAAAAAAAGAAAAAGAAAAGGAGAAGGAATAACTGAGTAGCAAAAAGCAGAAGGAATGGCCAAAAAAGGTACAAAAAAAAGCAGAAGGAATGGCAGAATGGAGTAACAGCAGAATGTGCACCACAAATAAAACAAACTCCAGAGGCAGCTCCCAGCACAGGAGATTGCAGGCCAGGGCAAGGAATTGTCCAGTCTCAGAGGCTCTTGGACCTCCATCCTTGAAAGCCTTCAAAATCAGGTGGGACAAAGCCCTGAGCAGCCTGGCCTGGCCTGGATTGAGCAGGAGTTGCACTGGAAATCTCCTGAGGTCCTCCTAGCCTGAATTATCCCATGATCCTGTGATTTGACTGTTCCCAATATGCTGCCAAGCAGCTCTTGGGAGCTGGACAGGCTTCCTGGGCTGTGAGGAAAGGTGGGAAACTCTTGGGAAGGGCAGAGGGAAGAGGTGCATTTCCTTCTCACACACCTTCACTCTTCATGGAGAGTGAGGTCAGAGGGAAACTGCCCCATCCACAGCACCGTGGCTTTGGAAACTCCAAAAGCAGCCATAAAAATGGAGTTGGGGCAGGAAAATGACTGGGAATCCTCCCAGGTGGTCACTCAATGGCAGCACCGAGGGAGAGCTGTGCTGGGGTGGCTTCGCGGCAGGAAAACGTGGGGTCACTGCTACCAACACTTGGAACAGAGCTGGGCAGGCTGAGCCCGGGGACAGCAGCACCAGGTGGGAACCAGGGATGCCCATGAGGACAGGGACCCACGTGGTGAGTTCAGCAGGGCTGGCTTAGCTCATGGAATCATGGAATGATTTGGGTGGGAAGGGACCTCAAAGCCCATCCAGTCCCACCCCTGCCATGGGCAGGGACACCTTCCACTGGACCAGGTTGCTCCACGCCCTGTCCAGCCTGGCCTTGGACACTTCCAGGTGCTCCAGTGCCACTTGGAGCTGTTCCCACCATGGATAAAGGATTCCCCGCTGCCCGAGAGAAGCCAAAAGCTGCTGGGTCCCCTTACCCTGAGGGCTGCAGCCCCCTGTGACCATCCACATTCCAGCCAAATCCACTGGGGATGGGAGAATAGCAGAATTCCTTAACTCCTTAGCAAAAGGTGGGAACAGCATATTATACATCCTCAGGGGAAAAAGCCAATATAACTAATTGAAAATTCAGGGTGGGACAGCCCACACTTAAAATATTCAAAATTGGGAAAAGTAGTACTTCATTTGATACAGCCTTGGAGATTGTTTGGTTTTGTTTGGTTTTGTTTGGGGTTTTTTTTTGTCGTTTATTTTTGTTTTGTGTTTTTTTGGTTGTTTTTTTCTTGACAAAGCCACAGCTGTTTAAAAACAGAGCGACAAATAAAGTGTATTTTGGGATGCTGGAAGAACGGAGTGCTAAATTCATGAGAATTCTGTTTTCCCTCCGATGAGACCAACATCAAAAAGTCTCGCAAAAACTATTTCTAAACAAGGTTGTTAGCTCTGATATTAGAGATGAGCTCCCTGCCGGTTACAAGCAGGAGTAAATTACTCACGGAACAAAACCAGGGAGGGGACCCCGTCAGTTCACACCAGACTGGGGGGCGTGGGCACGGCTGGGATGCTTTCAAATGTTGTTTCCTAGGAAGATGGGAAAAGCCTGGAAAAGCTGAAGGTTTCGGGGTCCCGGTGGGGCCGAGGCGGGGCCGGGGGCGGGGCCGGGGGCGCGCCCCGCTTTAAGAGCGGCGGGGGCGCTCCTGGGACAGACCGCGCCCGCTCCGACCCCGCAGCGCTCCGGTAAGGGCTGCACTGGGGCTGCACTGGGGCTCCACTGGGGCTGCACTGGGGCTGCACTGGGGCTCCACTGGGGCTGCACTGGGGCTGGGGGGTCTCGGGGTGAGGGGTAGGGGGGCTTTGCCTCGGTGCCCCACGGTTGTGCATGTCCCCGTTTGAGCCGCTCAATCCCCCCCGGAGCGCAGCCGCGCCCCTAATGGGCTGCGGCGTTAATTAGTGGCCGCTCGCCGCGCTGATCGCTCCATTCCTGTTCTGTGCCCTCGCTCCGTCCCCTCGCAGAGCGGACTTGGGGCTTGTGAGGGGAGTTTGGTGGTTTGGGGCATTCCCGTGCCTCCCCAAACGGGGAATGCAGCGCCCGGAGCGTTCCTCGGGATGGGGACGCTTCGTTTTTGTGCTTGGAACGAGCGACAGTAGCGACTTTGTGCTTTGGAGTTGTGTAATTAAATTGAGTGTAATCTACTGGGGGCCAGAGATGCTCCGAGGGCTGGAGCCCCTCTGCTCTGGAGCCAGGCTGGGAGAGCTGGGGGTGTTCTCCTGGAGAAGAGAAGGATCCAGGGAGACCTCAGAGCCCCTTCCAGAGCCTAAAGGGCTCCAGGAGAGCTGGAGAGGGACTTGGGACAAGGGGTGGAGGGACAGGACACAGGGAATGGCTTCCCACTGCCAGGGTTAGGTGGGATATTGGACAGAAATTTCTCCCTTTGAGACACTGGCTCAGGCTGCACAGAGAAGCTGTGGCTGCCCTATCCCTGGAAGTGTCCAAGGCCAGGTTGGACGGGGCTTGGAGCACCCTGGGATAGTGGAAGGTGTCCCTGCCCATGGCAGGGGTGGAATGGGATGAGCTTTAATGTTCTTTCCAACACAAACCAGTCTGTGATTCTACGACAAACTCTAAATTTATCTGTGCTGCATCAGACTGGGAGAATAGCAGTTGTTTAAGGTTTTGCTCCCTTTGGGAACCTTTTCTCATAGTCATGCGGTTTCCCTTGTGCACATTCCCAGTGAGCTGAATTCACCAACACACAAATAAATGGTTCAGTGAACCGCGACTGTGCAAATAAAAAAATGGCAGAAGCCATGTTTGTCTTCAATTCATGATGCAAACGTAAACGTGATTTCCCTCAGCAGGGAAATGCTGTTTTGTGGGATTCTTGTTGGTTTTCACAGATGCATTTCTGGGCGGGATGTTCTCTCACACTTGAGCAGTCTGATTGTGATCATCAGGTTTCCTTTTGGTTGCAAAACTCAAATGGTGTTTAGAAATTCAATAGAAAACAACTCTTGCTTGTCTTTTGGACAAATACCTCGAGTCGTTTAAATTGTGGGCTGGTTGCTGGACTTAAGGCCATTATATATTAAAGCATAAAAGGTCCTTGACACACGGACTGGTGGCTTTGTGCAGTCTGATGAGGATTTTTAGTGAACGTCACCCCCTGTACCCTCGGGTGGTGACAGTCCCGTCGCTGACAGCTGCTGAGCTTTGGGTCGTTTGTGCATTGCAGGTAACCAAAGCACTCTTTTGAAAGAGTACAAACACCAAAATAGCTGAAATTTGACTGACACCTGGAAGCCTTACACATCCCAGAGGGGTTCTGAATTCTGACTTCAGTAAATCCTGGGGACAGACAGAGACTCTAATGCTGCCAAGTTATTTTTATGGATGAAAATACATTTAACGGCAATTTTGAGCATTTTCATCGTACAGTTGTGGGTTCTCGTGGCTGATCTTGACCCAGCTTCTGCTTTTGTTGTTGTGGTGTCCTGTTTTTTCAGCTGGCTCTTGTCCTGCAGTTCTGATCTCGCAGCTTTTCATGGTCTCAGGCTGCAAGGGAGGTTCTGCGTTTGAACCATTAGAAACTGGAAATTAATTTAAAAAAGAGGAGAGTCAGGGCTGAACAATTATTGGGGTCCAGGACTGCTCCTCCTATTTTAAATTCCATAGTCCTTCATTATCCCTCTCTGCTGTTTTGCTGAGTAGCTGCCTCAGTTTGTGAGGGGTTAAGAGATTTCCTGGTAATTTAATGTCCCGAGGACTTGGCATTGAGTTGCACCAGGGGAAGATTAGATTGGATATTAGGAAAAATGTCTTCAGCAAAAGGCTGGGCAAGCCCTGGAACAGGCTGCCCAGGGAGCTGCTGGAGCCATCATATGTGCCAAAATGTATGGATGTGGCACTTGGGGACATGGATTAGTAGTGATCATGGTGGTGGTGCTTGATGGTTGGACTTGATGATCTCAAGGGTCTTTTCCAACTGTAATGATTCCATGGTCCTGTGATGCGATTCCATGACTCTGTCACATTTTGTCACTCGTAACCAGTTGTTGGTACCACGTGAAGAAAGGTGGATGTAGTGGGGATGGATCAGATCCACATCCCTTCCCAGCTCTCTCCTGAGTGGGATGACAGGTTTTTCCTCTTATTTCATCATAGATATTTATTTTCCTGTGGTGCTTTGCCTCACCTGAGTTTTCACCCCCAGGACTGACACCATCCCCAGGAGCTGGTGCCTCAGCCAGGCACCATGACAGCGCTGTCCCCCAACCTGTCGTGCCACCACTCCATCGATGACTTCCGCAACAGCGTCTACTCCACGCTCTACTCCATGATCAGCATCATGGGCTTTGTGGGGAACGGCGTGGTGCTGTACGTGCTGATCCGCACCTACCGGCAGAAAACGGCCTTCCAGATCTACATGCTCAACCTGGCCCTGTCCGACTTCCTGTGCGTGCTCACCCTGCCCCTGCGCGTCATCTACTACGTGCACAGGGGCCAGTGGTTCTTCAGCGACTTCCTGTGCCGCCTCTCGTCCTACGCACTCTACGTCAACCTCTACTGCAGCATCTTCTTCATGACGGCCATGAGCTTCTTCCGCTGCATCGCCATCGTCTTCCCGGTCCGCAACATGAGGCTGGTGTCGGAGAAGAAGGCGAAGTTTGTGTGCATTGGCATCTGGGTGTTCGTCACCCTGACGAGCGCGCCCTTCCTGCGGAATGGGACGTACAAGCACGGCAACAAGACCAAGTGCTTCGAGCCGCCGGAGAACTCCCAGAAGACAAACCTCGTGGTGATCCTGGATTTCATCGCCCTCTTCGTGGGCTTCATCATCCCCTTCATCGTCATCACCATCTGCTACACCATGATCATCCGGACCCTGCTGCGGAACTCCCTGCGGAAGAACGAGGCCAACCGCCGCAAGGCCGTGTGGATGATCGTCATCGTCACCGCCACGTTCCTGGTGAGCTTCACGCCGTACCACGTCCTGCGCACGGTGCACCTGCACGCGCTGCGCCTGCGGGGCCCCAGCTGCGGGGACGCCGTGTTCCTGCAGAAAGCCGTCGTCGTCACCCTGCCCCTGGCAGCTGCCAACTGCTGCTTTGACCCCCTCCTCTACTTCTTCTCCGGGGGCAACTTCCGGCAGAGACTCACCACGCTGAGGAAGGCGTCTTCCTCCAGCTTGTCGCAAGCCTTCAGGAGAAAGATCTCCGTGAAGGACAAGGATGAGGAACCCTTTAGAGAAAGCCAGAGGGAGAATGAAAGGGCAGCAGTGGCCCCTTTGTAAGGAGATTAAACCTTCCCCTCAGAGCTCTGGTGGAGGATGGAGATCTCAGAACTCTTCCAGAAGGTGGGATGGAGGCTTGCAAGCCTTTGTTGCAGTTAAATAACTGTGGACAGTCCCTGGTTTGTGGTACTTGGTGGCAGAGCCACTGCTGGGGCTGGGCAGCCCCTGGAACCCCTAGAGCCGCGTGGGACAGAGCAGCCGCCACCAGCAAACTGTGGAGCTGCTGCTGAACTCCCAAAGCCCCTTCCAAGGCTGTATTTGGGCATTTGCTTCATTTCACAACTCTCCAAGAGCATTAATTCCCTGAGCCAGCGGGAAACGTAAACAAAGCTTGCGGCGGGCGGGGAGCTCCTGACAAACAACGAGGGCAGAGTTTTCACTGGATCTTCAAACGGCCACTAAGTTTTTTACACAGCGAGGCCGAGATGATTCCTGCTCTGCTCCCAGCTGCCTCTGGATTTCGGTTTTTATGATCATTATGTGTGTTTTAGGCTCCTAGGGCAGTGCCTTGACTGCAAATCGGGATGGGCCCCTCTCCCACCCCCACCGAGCAGCTCGAGATGCTTTGGTGGGCAGCACATTTGCCAGTATTTTCCCGATTTCTAGAAAAATCTGTGGGATCAGTTGTAAAATTGCAGTATCCTACTGTGCAGGATAACTTAGGAATAAGGATAAGAGGGAAACTTATTTCAGTGGGTCCCGAAGTGATGGCTGCACGATTCAGAATATCACTCCAGTTTTTGGGGAAGTTTTAGGTAAAAGTGGAGCTCTGCATGCTCAGAGTCAGATTTGCCTTTCTCAACTATTGGCTAAGGGTGTTAAATTAATAATAAATACAAATAAATCTCTCCAGGATGTTTGATCCTGTTCCAGAGTGTTCACCTCACCCACACCTGGCAGCAAAGAGGCAACACGAGGCCCTTGTAAAGATCTTTAGGAAGAGCTGGAGATCCAAAATCTGAGTCTGGATGAGATGTGATGCTGAAAAAACATTGGGCTGTGTTTCTTCTGTAAAGAAAAACGTCCAGCTCTTGGATGGAGGGAAACATTCCCGTACTTTTCCAGGGGATCTGCAGGAAGGTAGCACTCCTGCCTCTGCTGGAGCAGAGCCCGGCCGGAGGTGTGCGACACGTCCCAGCAGAAATAGAAATTCTTGCAGGATTAAAGCTCTCAGTTGGAGAAGGAGTTGATAAACGAACAGCAAGTGTGTTTGGATATGGTATTTATGAAGTTACTCGATGTTATCTTGAATAAAGAAAACAGTTTTAGTAGTCAAGAATAACAGTGAGCAAAAGGAGTTTGGCTTGGACAGGCATCTGCTGGAGAAATTATCTGCACAGATAATTAGAGTGTGAGTTCACAGCCCTGGCTCAGTAAAAGGCACTTAAAAAACCAAATTCACCTGCAGGACAAATGATGGATGTGAATTTCCAAGGAGATCTGAAATTCCTTTGTTAAATTTGAAGGATAAAGTGGCAGAGGGCTGAAAGCTGCTGCTGTAGAGGAGAGTTAGAGACCCCATAAACCCCCAGAGAGCAGAGACAAGAGTTCAAAGCCAGAACTGCAAATCATTCAGGGAAAATAATTGGAAGGATTTCCAATTTTTTCAGGGAAAAAAGTGGAAGAATTGGCTAAAACTCCTGTTCATGGGTCAGCATTGAGTATTCCACTTGTGTCTCCAGGCTTTAAAGGCATTGTGCAACTGTAAATAAAAATCCTCATGAGTTTCAGAATATGCAGGAATATCATGCCCATTCCCAAAGTTTAAAATACTGTACAGTAAAGCTAAATGTGTATATATATAATGTATATATTTCAAAGCATTTTTATTGTACCAGAGGTATTTTTTTAACCATTTGCCTTTTTTTATTTGAATAATGAGACAACGGTAATGGCAAAGGAAATGGCAGCTTTTTTTCTTTTTCTCTTTTTTTCTGTGCAATAGGAAAGCCTGTTTTAAAAAAACGTTCCTGAAAATGAAATGGAAACGTTGCAAGGGAAATCTTAATGCCTGCTTTTTGTGTGGCTTGTTATAAAGTCTCTGTTACAGATTCTTCTTCCCTACAATAAAATTTTACTTGCGCACAGCACCAGGGTGTAATATTTGCTTATATAATAATAATTTATGGTGGTGTAATGAACACTTAGAGCAGCACAGATGTTGCTGAGATGTTGGGGGAGTTGTTTTGCTCCAGCCAAACTGGCCTTTGCCGTAGCCCAACTTCCCTGGATTCAGGCCACCACCTGGAGCTGCTGTCTGGGGACCTGTTGGAGCCAAAACTTCAAGGGCTACCAAGACTTCTGATGGTCTTGGTAGCCCTTGCAGAGGTGGAGCAGGCCAACAAAAAGCAGCTGGAACCTGGATAAATTGGGATTTACAGAAAGAAAATGCTTGGAAGACACTTGGAGGGCAGGGATGCTATTGGTGAGGGGGATTTTTTGTCTGTTTTGTGTGGTGACACATCACAAATCCAGGTTGCTGCACAGAAAACTCTGCTGGGAATGTTTTCTCCTCGGCTTTTCCCAAAGCAGGTGCAGGGGCTGCAGGGGGGTGTTCGGTTACAAAGCTCCAGCCCAGAGGGGTGAGGAGGGACTTTGCCATCAGCTCCGGGTGACAGCCAGGCAATGTCCCTGCCCTGGGGACACAGAAAAGTGCCACCCTGTCGGCAAATAAGGAGTAGGAACCTGGAGAGAAAGCTGTGCAGAGAAACAGGAATTGTTACTGGGATGGGGCAAGTTAGGAATTGCGGTGTTTTTAGGGGCTGTACAGCGTGACAGGAGCTGGGAAGAGGGGACCAAGTATCACCGTGGTGCAGCGACAGAGACGCAGAGAAAACGAAAGTGAGTGGGTTGAGTTTTTGGTTGAAACTGGGCTTTTTTTCTGCTGCAGTTTCTGGTCCGAGGGTGTCCCCTAGTGCTGAGCCACTCCCGGAGCCGCCGCCTGTGGCTGCCGAGGTTTCCTCTTTTTATTTAGCCCAGCCCCAGCTCCTCTTCTGTCACGTTGTCCTGCTTCCTCTGGTGTTGACCCCCTCGTTCCTCCCATCCCACCCTGCCTATATTTTATTTCACAATCTTTGGGTTTCCCTCTCTGCCTTCCTTTTGGTTTTTCCTATTTTTCAGGATGGATGTTCCAGCTGGGAAGGACCCAGCCATGGGAGGACCCAGTGTCCTCCTCCTGCCTTGGGCTCCAACTGCATGCTCGACTTTGCCTAAAAAACGCTAATTTTCCATAGGATGACTGTCCCAGTATGGACCTGGGAGCTGGTGGTGAGTACAGCCCTTGAGCATCACCTCCTCGTGACAGTCCGGCCTGGGTGTGGCTGGGAGGGTCATTTCTGACCAAACCAGTACAGCTGTGGGTGAAAAGCTCTGCCAGACACTGGTTATCCATATGGGAATGGAATGGAATGGAACGGAATGGAACGGAATGGAATGGAATGGTCCTGGCTGTCTCCCACCAAAGGAAAGGGAGCTGCCACACGGGCACAGCTGGGAAGTTCAGAAACTGCCCATGGGACGTGCCCACCCTTATTCCATAAACTGCTTTCCCATAAAACTCCTGCAGGATGTGAGAAGCCAACAGCCCTTCAGTTTAACGAGCAATAAAGTCCAAGCACTGGCAATAAAGAGAGATTTCCTCTCATTCCTGCTCTGAGCGTGGTGCCTCCTGCCCCCCTTTCCTCCCCCCCCATCCCTGGGCATGTATTTTGGGGCTGGAGGGGCTCAATCCATTCCCACTGCCTGGATTCCCCAGGGATCTGTGCACTGAGAAGCTCTGGGTCCCTTAGCAGGAGTTAATTCTCGAGCTGAATCTTAATTTAGCATTTTTTTCCCCATTTCCACTGTGGTCTGATGTTAGGAGAGGGATTTCTCCCACGTGGCAGCAGGAAGAACACCAGGCCCTTTATCCTTCACCTACACAGGGTATGACCTCATTACCGGGGCAAAAATTAAGAAGCAAAAATGAAGGAAAGCCCATCAGATTCTAAAATACCATCAGCACTAAAATGTCTTTGAAACATTCAGTAAGCAATAAAATGTCTTAGAAACATTCCTGAAAGCAAACCCGAGGATGAAAAGCCCAGCCTGACACTTGGGGTTACAAATCCCTCTTGGGATCAGCAAGGTTGGGAACTCAACTCTGCTTCTCCCAAACTCTTAATTCCAGCCCTGCCAGCGGCCACACGTACAAACAACTATTTGGAATATTTGCAGACTTCACTGGAGGGGGAAATGTGCCCGTTTTGTTCCTGTCAATGTGGTTTCTTACGCTTCAGAGGAAACCAGGCTGCTCCGGGAGCAAAGCAAGGGCCCTTTGTTAGGTCAATAAATACATTCCTATGGATCTTCACTGGGTTGGGGATAGAAGGAGGTAGCAAAACCCCACGATTTTGATCATGAATAAAAACTCCAAGTCCAGGATCACTGCTGCAGGTCTCTGCTGGGGGTGGCAAAGACAGAGTTTGGTTCGGGTTTGGCCTGTTAAAATCCCTTTATTTGTGATGAGCACGACTCCCTGGGGATCTGCTCGAGTTTAATTTCAGCAAGGCTGAGGTCACTTGGGTTGTTCAGCCTGGAGAAGAGGGGACTGAGGGGAGACTCCTCAGGAGCTGCAGCTCCTCCTGAGGGGCAGCTCCCATCTCCACTCCCTGTGAGAGGGGCAGGACCCCAGGGAATGGATGGAGCTGTGCCAGAGCAGGTTTAGGCTGGATGCCAGGAAAAGCCTCTTCCCCCAGAGGGTGTCGGGCACTGCCCAGGCTCCTCAGGGCATGGGCACGGCCCCGAGGCTGCCAGAGCTCCAGGAGTGTTTGGACAGCGCTCCCAGGGACAGGGTGGGATTGCTGGGGTGTCTGTGCAGGGCCAGGAGCTGGACTCTGATCCTTGTGGGTCCCTTCCAGCTTAGGGTATTTTATGATTCTAAGGCTCCCTGCAGCCCCATGAGCCCCCCAGTAACACCTGGAGGGTTCAAGGACAATGTCACCATGTCCCTGCTGTGGGAATCTCTCTCCACACAGGACAGGAGGTTCCTGCAGGTGTTTTGTCCGGCCGGCCCAGGAGGCTGCAAAGGGCTGACTCGAAGCTGCCGGGTTTGGGAGCAGTTATTGCAAAAGGCAGCCTGTGGCTGGACTGTTAGAATTGCATCTGTCCCAGGATCACAGAGGCTTTATTTCCTTTCTGAGTAACCCTGAGATAGCCCCTTCTCTCTGCCCTGTCCTCCTCACGTTACTCACGGCAGGAAGCTGCTTACGTGAGTGAGGGCTGGAAACTGCTACGCTGCCCTTTCACCACGAATTTTCAAGGAAAATGGAATGAAAAGTTCCCCCAAACTGTCCTTGAGCCGCTGCCTCCTGTCAGCAGCATCTCCTCCCACACTCCTCACGTCCTTCGTCACCCCGACTCACTGTGCCAGAGGTTCACAGGACGCCAGAGCTGCTTTGGGTTCCTCCTCGCCCTTTCCCGGTGCTCAGGTGGGAAGGGCAGGGCAGCAGCTTCCCTACAAACCTGGAGCAGCATCCTCACCTGTGGGGAAAGGCTTGTGGTCCCCAGCTCCAGAGGAGAGACTGGAGCAAGGCTGAGACCCCTCGGCGAGGGCAGCCCAGCCCCAGTGCTGAGGTGGCCCAGACCTGTCCCGGAGAAGATTCCCAAGCCACGCACGAGGAATCCCAGGCTGGGCAGGACTGGAGCGGGGCAGAGGCTGAGCTCAGGTGGATTTTTCTCTCGGGATGCAGTGTGATGACTCCAGTCAGGGTTAATCACATCCTGTGGGAGGAAAAAGAGCCCTCAAGGATGTGAACTAATGGAACAGAGGTGCTGAGGAACGGATGTCAAAGCCATGGGGGACAGTTCTGCACATCCTCAGCTCCTGGGGTATATCCTCCTGGGATCTGTCAGGAGCCTGTTCAGATCCAAATTGTGCCACTCACACCAGCTGACAGCAGAGTTTGCTCCCACTGTAATTAAGACTGAAACGAATCAATCGAATCTGAGGTTGTTCTGAGGGTCAGCAAACGTCCCTGGTGCCTCTGCCCGTGGCAGAGGACACTGGAAGCACTGGGCAGTGCTGAGCAGGAGCATCCAGAGCCACAGAAAGTGGCACCAATGATTCAACTCAAATTAAATGTCGAATTATGGTAACTCTCCCCCATGGTGGGAATTCTGCTGATGAAACAACCCCAGCAAACATCTGATATTACACTGAGCTTACGTAAACTCAGGCACGGAGCTCATCAGCCTTCACAGCTTCCAGCGAGGTGCCCGAGCTCGTGGCCTCCTCCACCAGCACTGACCCCTCAGCAGAGCTGTATATTTTGATTTTTCCCTGTTTGTTTCTACTGGATGTTCCTCTGAAACAACTGTGCTCCAACAAGGACTGCTGGAGGAGGAGGCAGCTCTTACGCTTCCTACTCAGAGAGGGCACAATTCATGGGTAAAGTGACTCTCAGAAGGGAGTTGGGAAAAGTAGAAATATGGTCAATTAGCCATCACAGCTAGAAAAACAACACAGCCAGGGAAAATACTGCCCTCCCACGAGCCAAGGAGAGTGATAACAAAAAGTTAAAGCTGAGTTTCAACCCCAAATGTAATTCCATTACAGGCAAAAATATGTAAATGCTTCAGCCCCTGCTTTCCCTGGAAAACTGAAATTTCGACAAAATACCAGCTCTTTATCCAAACTACAAGGATTATGTCAATACAAACTGCAGGGGTTGTAGGGAGAGGGAGGAGATTTGGGGCTGTTTGAGAAAATAGTAAATTGGGGGATATTTTTGTTTCTATTTTATGTTAAGCTTCAGGGGCTTTTCCTTAAGTTTAGTGCAGCAACACCACAGGAGAGCACCACCGTGCCATCCCAGCTCACACACAGTTTGGGCTCCTTTTGGATGGAGTGATCTATATTTAATGACTTTTATGGATTGATTTTGCTTGATTTTTATAGAAATACATAAATAGGACGACCACGGGCAGCGGTGAAAAGGCAACGCTGATCAAGACCCTGATGTTGGTGAGGCGTTTTCTGTCCCCTCTCCCAAAGTTAAAGGGGTCAGGGCCCCCTAAGGAGGCGCTGACAGCATTTTATCCACCAGAAGGAGGATTTTCAAGCCATGTAACCTTTGAGAAGGGCAGGGATTAACAAATCCCGCTGAGTGACACGGTGACAAAAGGCCAGCCTTGCGCATGTCCCACACGCGCTGCCCGAGGACGCTGCTGGCACCGTTTGGGGAGAAAAGATGAAGTAACAGCAAAGAGGGGAAGTGAAAAGCAGATTGCTTCATTTTTTAATGAAACGAGAGTCCTGTAGTTCTCTCAAAATGTGTGTTTGTTTTTAGAGAAACATCTGGAACGGGCACTGAGGTGACACGTGTCACTGGGGGAAGGATTTGGTGGCTCTCCGGGGTGACCGGTCACAGGAGGCCATTCACAGGTACAAATATTCCGTGTCTGGAGGCTTTCCCCTGGCTCCAGTAGAAATGTTGAGCATGAATAAGATCAAAGAGGGTCATTCCAAGCTTTTTATTGCATGAGGTGGTTCAAACACCTTGTCTCAGGAGGTGGGAATGGGGCAATGCCATTGCTGGAAGCCACCTCCTCCCTCTCCAAGGCAGAGGAACTCTGGGATCAGAGGTCCCAAATCCCTTCCTGGCACACAGGAGTTCTCATCCCCCTCTCCCACCTCTAACACAAATCTGCTCTCCTCCTGTTGTGCTTATCTCACCCATTATCTCACCCCTAACAAGTCAGGACCCCTGAGTGCCCTGGGAAGTGGGAAGCCACTTATTCCCGGTGTGCAAGTGAAGCAGAGGGGCAGGGATTGATGCTGGAGCACCAGGCTGCTCTCCACCACCTTGTCCAGCTGCAAAGTTCATCCTGAGCTCCCCACCAGCTCAGGATGAGCACCAGAGGTGGTGGCCAGGAGCACTGCCCTGCAGAGACAGCTTCAAGGCATATCCCAGGAAAAGTCACAGCTCCGTACTCCGCTTCCACCTCCCTTTATTCCTTCTGCTTTTCTCACAGATGACTGGAAAATTCACAGCTGGAGCATCACAGACAATCTCCACATCCATCCCCATGGATGACTCCAGCTGGCAGCTGCTCCAGTCCCATTTGCAGCCTCTGGAGCCACCAGCCCCTTCTCCAGAGCAGGGGAATGGCAAAGGCAGCGCTCCTGGAGCAAAGCCTTTGGAAGGGCACCCCAAGCTCCCCGCTCCCAGCAGCCTCCAGCACCAGGCACAGCAGCAGGGAAGGCAGCGAGGAGGATTTTTCATAGCAAGAGAAGATGGGGAAGGTGGGAAGGGGCCAATTTGGGGGGTTTTTCTGCTTTCTCTCCTAAAGTGTCCTCGATAATTCTACTCGCAGGTTGTCTCCCAGAGATCTGCTCTGCCAGCTGAGAAATGCTCCTCATGCCTCCACCTCACATGGAATACCAGTGCTTGGACCTTCCCTCTGAGGGTGGGAAGCCAGATCCGTGCCAATCTCAAACTGGAGACGATTAGCCCCAAACAAATAAGTAGATTTCAGTAATGGACACAACGTGGAGGTTTCCTGGAGGAGCCAATATTTGAATTCTTCACAGCTGCATCTCTGCCTTTTGCTGGGTGGGTTGGGTTTTTTTTTTTCCTCTTTAGCCTGAAGTGCTCCCAACTGCCTCGTGCCATGTGGCTGCTTCTTATTTGCATCCCAGACCTGATTCATGGCTCTGCACTGATATAAAATATACCAGATATAAATATCATTGGGGCGGGGCGAGTCCCTCCTGCAGTGCTGAGGACACCGATCCGATGGGAAGGGGATGGTGCTCCAGCTCCAACGTCTTTGTGGCTGGAAGAGGAGCCCCCAACGCAGAGCAGGGGCCCCCAGGCCTCCATCAAGTGAAAAATAAAAAATAAAACAAAAAAAAAGGGAATGGAAACAATCATGAGGCATGGGGTTATTGTAGGAGAGAGCAAGTAAAAGAGGTTGTTTGGGGACAGGGAGGAAAATGCCAGATAGGAAAGAAATAGAGCTCTGAAGAGAGACAATGGAGAACTGGAGTGAAACAATTGAAGTCCCATGTGGACAGGGAGCAGGCAGATCATGGAGCACAGGCAGCTTTTCCCAAAGGTGCCGCAGCTTCCAGCACTCTCGGCCCAGGGACGGACACCAAACCTTCCATGCACAGGGCTGAGGGAAATTCTGGTGCCAATGTGATGGGAAGTGGGTTTTCACTCCCTAAAAGTGAGGTGGGGGGAGTTAAAACAAGGGCAGCAGCCAGAAAAACAAGTGAACCTGTGGAAAGGTAGGAAAGCTGCTCCATGTGCCCAGCAGGAAGGAAACAGCCCAAACAAAGGGATGAGCATCACATTACACCTGACACAGGAATACTTCAGGTTGTATCAGTCCTCACCTGCAGCTCCCCTGGATGTGCCCTTCAGAACAAGTTAAAGAAGAGATCAGGGTTTCAACAACTGAACCCTCAGCCTTTTGTCTGATGGAAAAAATCAATTCCAAATGTGGAGATTTCAATACAGACTGTAATTTTGTTACAATTCAGATTTATTCTGCTTGTTTTCTTTCCTTTTTTTTTTTTTTGTCCTTCCCCTCCTCTCTGTTCTCCAGACATTGGCTCTGGTGCCTGTTCTGCTCGCCAAAGACCTTTCACAGCTGAATTCCATGCAGGGAAATGAGCCCCTGCCCAGCCCAGGGAGTGAAATCCCCTGTTTGGGATAAAAACACAGGCTTCAGGTGCTTCTGTAGCATCCTGGAAATGTTCTCTTCATGCAGAGCAGCAGGAAAGCACATCAGAGATGGTTTGTTAAACAGCTTCACTCAGATTTATAAGAGCCTTATAAATGAACTTATTTTGGCTTTCTCCTTTCATCACCAGAGCAAGGATGAGGATCCTCCAGCTCTAACGTGTTTAAATGATGGTTGTTTTGATTTCTGAAGCTCAGGTTACCTGGAACTGTGAGCACACCCCCAGGTAAGCAGGCCTGACCCAGCCCGGGTGTCCCTATGACCGGGTCAGCTGGAGAACTGTCCCTGTATCCACCTGGGAGCAACTCTGCTCCTGAGCCGTCCCACTGCTGGCACGGCTGCTGCCTCCTCCCCGTGCTCTGGGGGTGCTGCAACGCCAGGGAGCGAGGCAGGATGGGCTCCATCCCCCAGGAGATCCTGTTTTCCCCAGCTGAATGTTCTGCCCGGGAGCAGAAGCCCCAGCAGGTGCCACGTTGCTTCCCAAGGCCTCTGCTTGGACCTGCCCGTTCCCAACACTTTCCTGAGGCACAGAGTTCTTCAGCCTGTTTGGATTTGGGTTTTTTTTTTTTTTCTTGTTTGCTTCTTGGCTCGGGGCAAGAGTTATAGATTTATGGGTAAACACAGCCAGTGTTTGGAACTGGACTGAAATGAGATGTTTGATTCCTATCGAGGCCTTTGCTGAATAAGTTGAGGAGAAACGGAGCAGAAAGACCTTGCAGAAGGTGGGAAAGGTGTGTGGGAGAGACCAGGCAGGTGTTCCACAGCCTTCTCCTCACGTGGTGGTGACAGCAGCTCCAGACTGGGGCTGAGAGAAGTGAGGAACAACTCCCCTACTCCAGGTTTTTACCATTTACAGGTATCCAGTGGCAAGGTGGGGGCTCCAGCCCTCCCTCCTGCACGGGAGAGGGATGAGAGCGAGCTCAGCTTTTCCTCCCTGCCCACAGAAAGATCTCAGTGGGCCAGGGTTTAATTCCCTTTTCCAAACAGCCCCTGCTGTGCTTCCAACGTGCAGGATGGGGCAGAGGGCGGTGTGGGAGCAGCTCGAGGTCAGGACATGCAGTGTTTGCTCGTGGGCTCTGCCACATAACGAGTGAAGGAATCATAAACCAGGTGTTCCCCAGCACTGAACTTCATCCCTCGCCACCTCCAGCAGCCACAAACACCGGCAGCGTTTGTTGTGGGCTGCGCAGGGCTTTTGGTTTGGTTTTTACGGTGACTTTGTGCCAACAGGTTTGTGGATTCGGGGCTGATGTTCAGTGGGATTTTATGGGAGGAGGTCCGTGCCAGGAGTTCCTGATGTGGAGTCAGGGTTCTCGGGCGGTTCTGGGTCCTGCTTGGAGAAAGAAGCACAATGTGCTGGTTTGGCCAAATTTGGAGGAAAATATCCTCTGATGGAAGGCAGGTTACAACTACCTCTCTCCTCACCAGGTTCGGGAAAAAAGAAATTTTCCTCGAAGGAAAGTGAAAGAGATAAAAACGATTTCTTTAACAAACACACAGGAAAAGGATAATGATGCTAAATAATGAAATCTCTTGCTATGGACAGAAACATGGGAAGATTTCAGAGTCTTTCTGTAGGTATTGTCTCTCTCCTCCTCGGAGCTGGGTCGGCGTGGGCCCACCTCTGGGCCTCGGGGGAAAATTCTCCCCTCTCAGGCTCAGTTTAAAGGCACAGAAAAGGCACAAAGTTAATTTCTGGGCAACAGAGCAGCGATAGGGGATACACATCATAAAGTCACCCCAAGACACACACAGACAGCAAAACGTGGTGTCCACCTGCACCTCCATCCCCTGCCAGGCTTCCCTGCCAGGCCATGCTGGCCTGTCCACACTGATGCCAAGAACCTGCATCTTCTTCCTAATACATCTCTTTTTTTGCTGTAAGGCACCACCAGAACTGAACCGGGAGTGAAAACCACTGAGAGGGCAGAGAGTCCTGGGCATATTACTGAACCCAGAAGAAAATCTCCAAACTTGGTGTAATTTCTTCAATCAAAATGACGTCAATTTTAGTGGCACAGAGGACAAAACTGGTCACGGGTGCTGGTACCACCCTGTGCCGGTGTCACCTGTTTGTCTAGTGAGTGTTTAATAGCCCTAAATCATTTCTGCTGGTGTTGATTTTCTTCTGTGGTTCAACAGCAAAGAAACAGCAGTTGGATGGGGCTTGGAGCAACCTGGGGTAGCGGAAGGTGTCCCTGCCAATGGCAGGGAGTGGAACTAGATGGGTTTTAAGGTCCCTCCCAACCAAACCATCCCAGGATTCTGCGATTCCGTGGAACAGGGATGAGGGCACCTGCAGAGGAGCAGGCGTGTCCAGGTGACCTCTGAGGAAAACCCCCTCTCCCAATGCCCTCCAGGCTTTTCCCATTGTGCTGCTTTCCAAATGCACAGCCCAGAGTGCTGGTTTGCTCCCTGTGGAGTAGATCCCCCGCTGGAGAGAACACTCCGGGTGTGGAAGGCGCCGTGCCAGCGCGCACAGGTGGAAAATCTGCTCCAGCACCGCTGTTTGCTCCCGCAGATGCCAGCGCAGCTCCCAGCACAGTGCTGCTTGAGGGGAGTGTGTTTGCCAGGCTGCCCTGGCCCGCTCTCTCCTGGGGAGCACACAGCAGCAGTTTGTGTTGGGCAGCCAGGGAAAACCCAGGGAATGCGTTCCGAGGCCGTGCTCCCAGCTCCCAGCGAAGGCGAGCGAGGGGAGGCTTTGCTAGACACGAGTTCAAATAACCATTATTTGTATCATTATTATTGTAGTCCAAGGATGGAAAAATAAACATTTTTATTATGGGTTGGAACTCAAACTCCAGGACGGCTGCTAATCCCCCGATAAGTGGGGTTTTGGCATGGAGGGGGGGGTGTGCATCCAGGTTTTTGTTGTTCAAGCTCCCCAACCCACGTTCAGACTGGGATATGTTGTAATTGCAATATTCTTCTTATCTTTCTTTTCTCCCCTCTCTGTCAAAGGCTTTTCTTTTCCACTTCTTTAATATTTTTCTTTCCCCTTGCCCCTTTATTTTTAACTCACCTAGAGCAGTTGAATCAGCAAATTAAAAAAAATGAAATTGCAATTCCAAATTTTCTAGTGGAAGAATGAGCATGTTTTTGGCACTGCCTCTTGCCATTGTTTTGTTAAGACAGACTCTCCTTAATTCCCCTTTTCCATTTCAGAGCCTGCCCTTCCTTCATAAACCCAGATTTCTCCCCATTTGTCCTCTCTTTCCTCCCTCCTGACTCATTTCCACTTCCCATTTCTTTTCTTTTTCCCTTTCCTTTCGCCGAGTGTTCTCTGATCTTATATTCTGCTATTTTTAATTCCTTCTTCTCAGGCCTGGATCCACCCCCGACCCGGTGCCCTCTTTCTCTCCAGACTAAAGGACAGTCTGGGCAAAAATTTCCTCAAAACCCAGCTTTTCCCAATCCAGTCACTGCCTCTGCATGTGGAACCTGCTGTCCTCACACGGTCCTTGTGGCTCTCCAGGAATTTCAAAATAGAGTTAAAGCTGCCCTCAGCCTTGTTCCATGTAATTCCTGACCCATTTAATCAGAGCCTTCCTCCCAGGCAGTTTGGTCACTGTGCTCCTCACGCCAAATATTCCTCCTGTGCGGCTTCTCCGTCTGGAACATCCCGCCTCTGCCTCCAGCCTCACCTCCCTTTCCAGCCCCAGCTGCAGAAAACAGCTTTCCTTCTCTGTCATCCCGTGGCAGTCTGGGTGTAGGCAGCAAACATTGGGTCATTTCTTTTCCATGCTGTGGGAATGGTTGTGGCACTTGGAGCAGTTGGGGTTTTGAAGGAGCCCTGGGGCCGGTGGGGTGTGGGCAGGTTTGAGATCTTTCCTCCCGAGGCTCACTGGAAATGAGCTGTGACTCCAGAAGTTTTTGCACCGCTTTGCTGGAACGACCAGTGAGCACCTTGCTAGGATACAAGATCCATTTTAAATGGGAATTGAAGGGGAAAAATTTGATTTAAGGAAAGGCTGGGGGGAAAGGAAAAGGATTTTTCCTGTGTTATTACCTACACTGTGTTATTACCTACAAAGGGATTCTTGTCCTTATCAAAGCTGGGGGGTCCAGGAGCTTTCAGAGCAAAGAATGCTCAGCATTCCTTCCCAAGGACCTCCTTTATTCTGGATATCAGGCACAGGACATCACCACAGGGGATCACAACCACCACCAGTCACAACTTGTAAGGTTTAGCTGGCAAGGGATAAATACCGAGCCTGGGAAGTCAAAACAGTCCTTGAAGCTCTGCTTGCAGCAGCAAAGTTCATTTGGTGCAAAGTGTTTCAGATTTCCAAATCCCATCTGGTGGGTCTCTTTCAGGAGATCTCCCAAAAATTAAGCCCAAATATTTCACTTCAGAATGAAATGCTCAGGGCACTGCAGACTAGGTAGAGCCTGTAGAGTTCTAAGATTCCTGAGATGGAGTGCTGAAGATTCCAGGAATTCTCTCAAAGGTGAAATTATTAACCAACTTTTTGTTCCTAAAGCAGGCCTGCACTCACCGAGTCCTGTGCTGGCCTGGTCTCCCACCTTTCCTGAGGTGTTCCCAGACTTAAATGGGAGCTGGAATTAAAGAATTCCATTTGGGATCACCGGTGAAATTAAGAGTTTAATATCAGGGACAAAAGCATGGTGAGACTCAAAACAGAGGAGCAGATTATTTTTCCCCTAAATCCTTGTCTGAAGGTTTCAATTTATTTTATAGACAAATTTATATGTTCTTATCAACCAGAATAAAACATGGGATGTGCTGATCCACACTGTTCCACAGGGAAAAGAATCAGGCCAGGAGTCACACGTGTGCAGGAAAACTTGTGGAAGGGGCAGAAAGAAGAGGAAATTTCAGTGCAGAGATTTTTACCCATTATCTTGTTAAGAGGAAAAGGTTTCTCCTGCCTTTTCCACCTGGAATTGACCATGGATTCAGCTACAAAATTTTGCTTTTCCGATGCAACAGGTTTTATGTTCTTTCGCTGTTTGCTCTCAATTAGCAGGGAATATATTCATCATTTTATGGGTCTACACGAGTAAAATAAATGGTAAACTTATTCTGAGAGTTTTTTGGCCTTTATTTAACAAGGTAAGCTATTAATTGCTTAAAACTTCAGCAGCTGCCAGCACTTCTGGCCTTTCTTTCTAGGGCCTGCTTGTTGAAAAAGATGGATGGGAATTTATTTTAGCCCTGTCCAGCACAGGGTGTTCATTATAGCAAACCAACCCTTTCCACCAGTCTCCAAAGAGAAATTCTCTGACATTAAGGGGCAATTTCTTCTATTCATCATAAAGTTTTCTGTATTCATTATGAACACATCTAAGATCAATCCAGGGGTAAACACAAGCCCATGCCTTTTAAAAGGTTAGTCTTTCTATGTCTATTATATGGATATATATATATATACATTTATTATATTGCATATAAATGTCAAGTGTGACCTTTGTCTGCTGTGATCCACGGTTTATGTGGGGCTTGTATAAAAGCACAGCTGTCACATTTATTTTACGTCCACACGGAGCTGAATTCCACACAAAATATCCCTGAAATCGCTGCTTTAAGCAAGTTTGAGGCACGTTTTTTAAAACACAGTAATGGAAATGTATCAGTGTAAACTGCCTGGTGGAAATAAGGTGAAGAGAGTAAGAATTATTTGTACATTAATTGCCAGGGGGAAAATGGATATGCCAGAGGGGCTCTGCAGCCCAGGAGGGTTTTTTTCAGCCCCTGCCCTTGATCCTGTTTGGAGCAGGGCTTGGGATGCTCTGAGGCTGGGCGTGGGAATGGAGCTGCCTGTCAGGATACACAGGATCATGGAATAACAGGAATATTCAGGTTGGAAAAGACCCCCAAGACCATTGAGTGGAACCATTCACCAGCACTGCCAAGGCCACCACTAACCCAATGCCCTCAAGTGCCACATCCACAGGGATCTTAAATCCCTCCAGGGATGGGGACTCCTCCTCCAGGATGGGGTCTCTGGGGTGGGATGGGTGACCTGGACAGCCTGTGCCAGTGCTGGACAACGTTTTCCACGGAGAAAATTTTCCCTAATATTCAACTAAACCTCTCCTGGCACAACCAGTGATGAAACTTCTCCTCCTTCTTCTCTTTGCCCACTCAGTCGGGATCATCCCCTCACTTGCATGCTGTCACCATTAATGCTTTTTGTGTCACGACACAGTTTTAGGGTTCAGACACGCCCTGTGACCCCCCCAAATTGTGAAGCTGGAATGGACAAAGTGGGAAACCCCCCACTCATCCTTGTCGTAGCACGGGGGCGATGGAGACTGGAGACCCCCGAGGGGGCCAGAACGCGGCTCGGTGACACAGGTTGAGCACTGGAGTGACAAACGGTGCCTGGGGGTGACATTGTCCAAGGGGGACAGACAGTGACATGGGGACAGTGTCCAGGGGTGACAGTGCCCGGGGGCGACGGGCAGTGCCCGAGGGGGACAGACAGTGACCGGGGGAACAGACAGTGCCGACGGGACAGTGCCCAGGAGTGGCGGGCAGTGCCCGGGGGTGACGGGCGGTGTCCGGGGGGCACAGACAGTGCCCAGACAGGTCACTCGCCCCCAGGGTGCCACCACCCCCGGCCCGTCGGGGCCGCCCCCCCGCGCAGCTTTCGGCGGGCACGCGTGTCCGGGAGCCGCGGATCCGCGCGGGCTGTGGTTGGCGCGCCCGCCCGCCCCCGGCCGGCGGCGGCGCGGCGGCGCAGGCGCGGTGCGCGCATTCCATGATGGCGGCGCGGGCGGGCGGCGGGCGCTGAGGCGGCGGAGCCCGCGGGGCACACGGTCAGTGCCGGGGGGAGCGCACGGGCACCGCCGGGGGCCGCTCCCCGGGGCCCTTTCCCCGCGCCCCGCTGCTCCCTGGGGCGGCGGAGAGCGGCGGTGCCCAGCCGGGGCGCGGTGGGCAGTGTCGGGAGCGGAGCCCCGCGGAGCGGAGGGCGGGAGGCGGCGCGGAGCCGGGCGGGGGCGGCTGGAGGGACAGGCTGGACCCCGGGGACGGGAAGGGTGTTCTGAGGCGGGGGACAGCCCGGGGTATGAGGCAGGTTCGGAGGGGGACGTGGCGCACGGGGCAGGTGGGGGCAGGATCCAGGGGGATCCGATGTCCCGGGACGTGGGGTGGGATGGGGTACCGCGGGGAGGATTGGGTGACCGGGATGAGATGGGGTGCTGGTGGTGGAATGGGGTGCCTGGGATGGGGTGTGGTGGTGGTAATGGGATGGAGTACCGAGGATGGGGTAGGATGGAGTGCCTGGGATGGGATGGGGTGCCGGGGGTGGACTGGAGTGCCCGAGGCGCACGGGGTGCTCGGGGTGCCGGGCAGGCAGGGCTCGGGGTGCCCGGGACAGACGGCCGGGGTCTGTCCGGGTGCGCTGCCCTGCGGGGCGCGGGCATCCCCCCGGGAGACCCGGCGGGTGCGGGGTACAGGGGTTCTGGGGAGCATCTCCTAACCGGACCCGCGGTGCTGGGGGGGGTGAGCGGGGACCCCCGGCTGAGCCTGCCCGGATGGGGTTAATGCCAGCCCGCGCCGCGGGTCGCGCTTCCCCCCGCCCGTTCCCGCTCCGCTCCCCAGCGCGCAGATTCTTCGTCTCCTTCTTTCCCTTTCCTCTCCTTATCCTCCTGTTTCTTGGGGCAGGAGGGGCTGCGATGTGCAGTCGTCCCCCCCAGGTCCCCCCTGGCCGCCCCCCCGTGCTCCCTCCCCGGCAGCCGCTGCCTGCGAATGCCACGTAGCCTTGTAGTTGTTCCCCTTGGCTGCTCCGCAGCTCCGGTCCCAGACACCTCCCCCGGCTCCTCCTGGGCTCGGGGCAGGGAGAGGTCACTCCTGTCAGCCCCTTCCTGGCTGGTGACCATCTTTTGCCCTCCCCCTTCCCGCTGTGCCCCCCCCCTGCCTTGGGGCAGCAGCAGTGGGGACCCCACTGGGGCCACTTTCTGCCCACTCCTATTTATGCCTCTCATAAAGGGCTGGGGACTTCAGCAGCGGGTGCTTCCCTTCGGGGGCAGTCTCCAGGGATTCTTTGCCCCCAGACTCAGCAGCCCCTCTGCCACCTCAAATCTGAGGTGTTCGTGTGCTAATCTCCAAAAACAGGACAATAATGCATTGCTGGCAGGTGTATTTGCTCCCTCCAGCAGCTCGCCCAGCTGGTTTCTGAGTTCCGTTTCTCTTCAAAACTTGGTTGGAATTTTCTGTAATTAATAATGGAGGTTTCAGTTTCTGTCCATTCTGCTGATACTTTATGTCTCCCTCTGTCCTGTGCTAGTTAAATTTTTTCACATTGGCTTTCCCTGCTGCCCGACTGGGAATATTGACACACAGATAAGTTCCCCAACAGCCTGCTCCACGTATGGCTGTGGCCTGTGATTCCTGATGTTTTCCTAATGTATTTATCTTTACAACACTCAGTTCAATAGGGAAATACTATCTCACTCACAGATGGAAAGACTGAGGCACCGAAATATTTATGGCCCAAGGTCACACAGGAAGTATGTGGTGAGGCAGGGAATTGAATCTAGATTTCCTGAGCCTCAGATTAGCATTTGAACCAGGGAAGCATCCTCTCTGTATTTTAAGCCAATAAATTGACCTTGGAGTTAAGATCCAGTGTAGAAGAAAGTACTTTGTGTTTGGTTCAGTATCTCTGTGAGTAAGAAGGAAAGCCCGAGTTGCTTCCCACACTCACATTCCTTCCCTTGGTTTATGTAATTTGTGAAAAAGGATAAGGTGGTAAAATGGGAAAGATGTTGACTTTCTCAGGGCTCAGTGTGTGATCATGGGTGTTGAAAAGCAGCCAGCTATTACGCTGTCCTCTCTTTTCGGGCTTTTTACCTTCCTGTTTCCAAATCTTGGAAACTTTTGGAGCGCTGTTGTTGTCTGGGAATCATTTGTTCTCAGCTGGGATCAAATAAATCTCATTTTCTATGGAGCTGAACTAATGCAAGTGAATCCCAGATCTCAGTTTGGGATCCTTCATGGAGCAGCCTGTGGATAAACAGGGCTGGTACTGATGTCTCCCACACCTCCTGGAGCAAGCTCTTACAAGTTATTCACTCAGCTGTAGCTCAGGATTGTTGCATCAAGCTTTTGGAAAACTTGGCTTTAGCTGGAATGAAGCAGCACTTCGACAATGCAGTGGAATGATTTCAGCTCCTTGGGCTGGGGATGTGCACAAATACCAACTTTCTCTGCTTGGAACAGCTCATTTTTGGTGGTGATTTGGTAGTTCATTTTCCTACAGTGGTTTTGAGGAATTGGATGTTAGGATGGTTTAAAACAATAACTCCTGGTGGATTCACCTTCAGAGAGAATAAAGATAACTTTGTCTACACAAATCCATTTCCTGCCACAAGCCTTGATCACAAACTGCACCTCTCTTTGATGTGCACTGACACCAAATCTGGATATAAATGTTCTGTATGACTCTTTTCATGACCTTTTGTTTGGCATTTTTGAAGGTTGGTGTTGGCATTGTGTTAACTGTGGGGCTTGTCCCACCCCTGCCAACAATTGTCATCTTTTATGGTTATTTTTAGGAAAGGTTTGGTGAGTCCTTAAAAAACCAAGATTTCACGTGGACTGTGCAGACAGGAAAAATTCCAGCATTCTGCTCCCCCATTCTGCCTGGTCTTGGGTGAATTTCATGCAAATTAAAATACATCTTTTAAGCTTGAAAGAGTGGCATTTTTATTTGGTGACTTGCTATTTCCACAATTGAGAAACTTGTCAGATTCAGAAGAAAATACGTGACTGGGAAGACATTCCTACAGTATTGTGCATCAAAGTTAGGAGCTGGTATGAAATATTGTAAGAATTCCTTCCCTAGTTCCACATTTTCTTAATTTCCTGTCATGATTTCATTGACTCGGAGAAGAATTTTAAAGTTATCTCTGAAAGCAGATGAGAAAACCTCAATATTAGTAATCCAGCAACAGGGAAGAGGCTTGAGGAAAAAAATTGCATTTCTCACTTCTAATTTTGGTCTGTCTGAAAGCATCAGGTCTGAACTCTCAGTATTTAAACCTGGGGTTGCTCAAGGCTTTAGGATCAAGGCTGGGGGATGTGGGAGCAGGAACCTGTGCGTTTTTTCACCTGTTTTTAGCACATTGTCATGAAGCTTCCCGAGGTCAAGATGGTTGGTTTTCAGCTGTTATCTTTGCTGCAAGCCAGACCTTCACTGAAAAGTTTTGGATTCCTGAGTGAGGAGCACACACTGAACTCTTTATTGCATTCTTGAAGAGCTTATTGTAAAAGCAGCGATAATTTATTCTTTCAGTGGTGCTAACACAATCCTTTCTGTGTATTGACCAGCACAGACAGACCACTGGCTCCCAGCCCTTCAGCCCTTTCAATCCTAATGTAAATCTCCCCTTGTTCCCAGGATCTTGATTGATGTGGAAAATGCCTCCTTTTGCCCAAGATTCACTCTGGGGCCTGATGCTTTATATTCGATATTTTTCCGGTGTCTCATTTAAAGTAGTTCAGGAGGAACATTTGTTAGGTTGAGACTTCAGAAGCATCTTCAAGTGATGTCATCGGTGTGACTTGAAGACAATATCACCTTTTTGGCGACAAGGACAATGGATTGCTGTGTAGGAGCTTCTCCAGGCAGCCTCAGGAGCCACCAGGACTGAGATTTCTTGGAGTGTTCCAGTAAAACTGCAGAACACACTGCACCTGCCTGGGTCTTGTCTTTAGAGATTCAGGAGGAATTTCTTCATGGAAAGGGTGGTCAGGCACTGGAAGGGGCTGCCCAGGGAGGTTTGGAGTCCCCACTCCTGGAGGTGTCCAAGGAAGGCCTGGATGTGGCACTCGGTGCTCTGGGCTGGTGATGAGGTGGGGATCGGGCACAGGTTGGAACTGGTGATGTTGGAGACCTCTTCTGACCTTAATAGTTCTGTGCAAAACGATATTGGGGATTGACTGATCCCTACAAAAATTTCCTGTGTTTGGACGGCCAAAAGAGGGCTCAGTGTGCAAATATTTTAGGAAGTGTTTTAGTGCTGGATGCAGCTTGACAAAGGTGGTGATTTTTGCATTATCAAATACAACATCTTCAGTGATTTAATGACTCCTGGAGCTGTTCATTTCCTTCTGCTGGAGCATCTTAGAGAAGCAGTTTCTAGAATAAAGCTGTGCTGCCCCATAGCAGCCAACTGGGATTGTATTTCCATCTTAATGTACAATTTATGTGTTTTTATGTCCCTTACCAGAAGATGAACGTGTGCATGACAATTTAAATTTTGGTATGTTTGATTTTTCTGTCTTTATTGCTGTGTAGAGGAGTACAGCAGGTAGAGCAGATACATAGAGTAGGTAACTAAGTAAATACAGTTATATCCAAAGGACTGCCCACTGCCTGTCCCCTCCCAGCTCCTGCTCTTTCCATGAATCTCTGGTGTTCTCTGCACCTTGTTTTCCTTCAGATTTCATGTTTGCCAAGGCACTAACATGATAATGTGGTGTTTTTTGCCTGCAGAAAGAAGCTTGAGGACAGCACACGTTGCTCACTCTGCAGCAGGCACTGGAACACTCACCAGGAGGAATTCCAAGTCAGGAGAGTGACAACGGTAATTATACAGAATTTTGGATTCTCCCAGATTTTATGGAGTGTTTGTTTTCTTACTAAGTCTCTTAAGTAACACTTCAAGAGGAAATCAGTGTATTTGGCAGACTTCTAAACTTCTAAACTTTTTTTTCTGGAAGAAATTTCTGGATGACTTCATATCAAATGGAAAAATTGAGTTAGGGAAGGAAGAACTGATTGAGTTCTTGAGGTAAGAAGAGTTTCAGGTTCCACAGGAACATTATTGATTTTTTAAGGTGGCAGCCTTATCTCTGTTTTCACATTTCTCTTTCTCCTCCCTTCACCCACTTAGCTGGAAGTTTTCTGTTGGAGAGAATTGCATAATTGGCTTTGAAAAAAGACAGTAAATTCTGTTTTTAGCCAAATGCATTTCCTGTGTAGAGAACAGCTGGAGTGGGTGACAGCATTCTGGTAGTGCCTTGCTCAGATCCTTTGGTTTTAGTTGGAGATCATGGAACTGAGTTCCTTCTCATGGAACTGGTCAGGTCACGGAATTGATCTGCTGGAAGAGCAGAAAGGAATCTGTCAAAAACTTGGGGAGGAATGTTGGAAAGCAAAACATGATCAGCAGTTGGATTTCATACAAGAGATAAAGAAAAAAGTGATAATCATGCTGTATTGCCTGGAGCTGTACAGGTGTTTCAGGAGGAAAATCATTTAACCAGATAAAATGCAAGTTTATAAATTCAGATGAAGTTTTTTAATCTGCTGTTCCGTGCCCTTTATTAAAGAACTTCAGCATTAATATCTTTCATGGAAATCAGTTGCTTTCAGTTCTGCTGAGTGAGGTATTCAAGTGACCACTGATGTGTCACTTGGGTTTGTCCTCTCCAGTGAGGAGTGAAGGCAGAGTTTGGTGTTTGCATGGGACGAGTTCTGGTGCTCCTGAAGGACTTGCAAGATGTTCATGTTGGTTTTGAGCAGATTCTGCTGTTCCAGCAAAAGCTTTAATCTGGTCACCCAGCTGTGTATTTTTGTCCATTTGGATGTCAGGGTGAGAATTATTTTGAGGAACTGTTTAGGTTTGGAAGCTATTATGTAAACAGCATTCTGGTGTATTGTAAAATGTCACTTTGCTTTTTAATGCCTGGATTTTTTAAAATATAAACTTGATTGAAACTTACATAAACTGTTATCCTTAGGTTTTTCAAAACTGCTGATTTCTGCTTAGGCAGTTACATAAAATTGTGATTAAATCCCCAAGCTTCCAGCAGGTTCATTGATTCGCAAATAAATATTCACAGCTCAGAAACAGACGCAAATGATTTCAGTGTGTTGCCACCCATCAGCTGAGCTGTGGCTGTGGTTCTGGGCTGGTCCTGGCCAGTCACCCAGACTGAGGGAAGTGTTCCTGCTCCAGCCTCATGGGGATGAGCTCACACTTGCGTTTTCCCCTTGCATTTTCCATGAACTAAAAAAATGCACATGGTCTGATGCCACGAGACTGCTCAGCTGTGGTAATTACAGTCATTTATTGGTGTGTTTTAGCCCTGGGTTTAAGTATAACCTGTTCTGACCAGCCTGATTTGACCCAGTGCTCAGCTAAAGTGTTACAGCCTCAACCTCTGGTGCTGTGCAAGAAAAAGTCTTCAGCTGCTGTATCAAAATAATTCCTCCTTGCTCAGAGTTTGCTTAATCTGCTCCGATTTGAAGAAATTCTTTGCTTTTGCTGGGTTTTTCTGCTTGGCTTTGAAGTCCTGGTTTAAAAGGGTTGTTACATGAGAGAGGCCTGTTTGTGCTGCATCCAGCGCTCCTGTGATTTGCAGATCAGAGCTGGTGGAAAATCAGCCTTTGCTTCCTTAGAGCCTGCAGAGACCTGGGAGCCAACTCCTGCTTGTGTTCCACCTGTGCACTCCTGATTTTCCTTCTGTCTTGTTGGGTTAGACAGCAGCTGACTGCTCTGAGCTGTCTCATGGTGGGGAGCCTTTCCTGGAAATTATGCGGTTGCTGTTGGTTTTAATAATCTGCGTGATTGCCCTCCCTGAGTCCAGTTTAAAGTAAATCCATTGGTGGAGGTACGGAATGCAGGCATTTGGAAAAGAGCTTTTGGATCACCTCTGTCTCATAGCAGCTGTGTGTGTGTCTGCCATCCCATAATTCTCCCTAAATTCATGGAGGTATCACCCAGCTCTGGCACTAACAGGGGCTCAGTTTTGGTGCTTTCCTGGCTCAGTCCCAGGAGGTTTTGTTCAAGTTTGGCATAGGACAAAGCAGAGCAGCCCACCTCAGGGTGCACTTAAATTCCCCACTTTTCCTGGTCCTCACTGGAAGATTCTTAAAAAAGCCTTTAGATATCCTTAATATTTATTCCTTGCCATGAGCTGGGTGTTCCTGGCTGGAGGGAGGGGCTGGGATGAACCAGGTGCTGTGGAATGATGTGTTCCTGTTGGAGGGAACGTGCCTGCACATACAACAGCCATTCCTTTGGGTTGCTTCCAGGCTTTCAAACAGAACTTTTCCCCTGGAATCTGGTAAATGGGCAGAACTTTTTTTGTTTTCAGTGAAAAAATTATCATAAAATGGCTTCAGTTTTACCTTCCACTTCATGACAGATTTGTCTCGTAGGGAGGAGTTGTGCTCAGTTATGCGGATCCTTCTCCTGAATTTCAGAGCCTTGGGAGCGCGTGCAGCTCCCTGCAGGAACTTGCAGTTCCCAGCTGGCAAACCTTGGCACGCTTGGAAACGCTTTGTTTCATCTGCCCAGCTCTGTGTTCCTTCCAGGTGTGGATTCCAGCTGCCTTTTTGCTGACCAGTTCAGGTCCAAGAGAGAATTCCAGGCACACACCAGGGCTTGTGCTCTGTCTTGTGCCTCTGGGCAGAAGTTTTTTGGGATTACTTTTCTGTGGACTATGGTGTCTGCTGCTTCCATAGCTTCCAAGTGATTTAGAGAACCATTTGGATACAGAATTTCCATAGTATATGGTTAGTGTGTAAACAAACTGGTTTTCTTCAAGGCCTAAAAAAACCCGGAATAATGTGGTTTTAAATTCACAGTTTTACACTTGTAAAATCATATTGAAAATAAGTACATTGTTAAATTGCATTTTAAAAAGGTTTTTTCATCTAAGCTTGAAAGTTTTTTGCTTTGTTTAGCTTTAAGACATTGAAATGAGCACCTTGGCTTATTCCAGAAAGTGTCACCTTCCTGACGGGTGGAAAAAAGGTAGTTTTACATTTAATTCTTTTTTTTGTCCCTTTTTTTTTTCTGTCTTTTTTTTTTTGGAACAACATTTTTTCAGCTGGAAAATTCCTTAATCTCTTTATTTTTTTAAGTTGAAATAAGAATGAAGCACCTTAATGGCTCAGTCCTTTGAGGTACTCAGTTCTTTGGAATATTTGTAGAAGCAGGATTTGGATTAGGACAGGAATATGACCTTTAAGGAACTCCTGAGTTTTGGTTTATGGGACTGGTCACTTAGGAAGCAGCACACAAGTGCTCAGAATTCAACTTTGCTTTTCTGGCAATAAGAGAAAAGCCATAAAAGAACTAAAACAACGAAGGAAAATATTTATCTAAAAGTTATGTCATGCCTGCATTACAGAAACTGTTATTGCCAACTTTACAGGCCTCCTAAATGAGTAATTCTGAGGACAGGCATGGCCTTAATGTGAGCATAATATTAAATAACAGCTCAAATCAAATCTAATGCGCTCTGGGCACTGACAGAGCTTTTCTGCCCAGCTCCCAGCTCTTCCCAGTGGAGTTTCTCTTGGGAAGAGCAGCAGAAAGTTGTGCAGCCCCTTGAAAAACGTGTGTAAGCCTGGAGGGTGGGCACTGGCCTGTCTGTCCCTGGAATCCTGAGGGATGGAGTTTCAGGCTGGAAAACAATCCCAAAGTGCCGGGGAGGTGCTGTGGGAGGGTGCAGGGGACAATTGTTTGATTGCTTTCCTGGCACGCTCCCTCAGGAACCCAATCCAGAGGGATGAGGGAGGATGAAAGTTGATAGGATCCCTCAGGTCGGTGGCCTTGGTGTGTTGGATCTGCTGTTTGTGGGTGGTTTTAGGGATTTTGGTATCTGGGAAAGGAGGGCTTCCATCCCAGTCTTAACCCTCCTCCAGGGAGAATTTTAGGAGCACTGAGGCCTGAGAGATGAGCCTTAATACTTAATTAAAAATCATGTGTAATTTGGTCAGTGCTAAAAGCAAACACTTGGAGCAGAGTGTGGAAACCTTGTCCTCTGCGTGTGGAGCTGGGGTGGATTTTGTTGAGGTTTTTTTGTTTTCCTGGGGTCACAGACCTCACCTGGGTCAAAGCCATCCCTGGATCAGGCTCTCTGAATATTCAGAATATTTGAGCCCATTTGTTGGGTAAATCATGAGGGACTTTTTCAGGTTAGCTCTCTGAATATTCAGAATATTTGAGCCCGTTTGTTGGGTAAATCATGAGGGACATTTTCAGGTGAGCTCTCTGAATAGTCAGAATATTTGAGCACATTTGTTGGGTAGATCATGAGGAACATTTTCAAGCTCAAGGCTGTGTTGCCCTCCTGGCTGGAAGCCAAACTTCCCACAAGATGCTGCGGCCTAATTCCCTCGGGGGTCGTTAGAAATGATTTCCAGGATTTTAATCAAAACATGGATTTAGTGGGGAACAGATGACTTACGGAGTGAGGGTGGTCCCTCCAGAGCTCGGGTTGTAACTGAGCTTCTGTTAAATCTCTCCTTGCCTTAATCTTGCTCAGAGTAAACCCGGTCCACCCAGCAGATCTCACATGTGGTCCTGGGGCACAAACTATTTTAAGATTGGGATGGTACCTCCAACACCTTGTTAATGCTGTTTATTGGAAAAGCTTGGGTAAGAGAGGGCAGATTGGGTCTTTTTTCCCCAATTTTTCCTGCTTCAGAATTGCGTGGGGCGTATCTGGCTTTTTTAGGAGTGATAATTAAGGTTGGATCGTTTTGGCAAGGTTATTCCTTAGCCTGAGGTTGGGAATGGCTTTGGTCTGGCTCCATGGTTGTTCTTTTTAACAACCTTTGGAGCTGAGTGATGGAAAGTTGAACTGACAGAGTGGAGTGTGTGTGAAATACTCAGAGCCTCAGTTTGCAGGAGATCTGGATTTTAAGGCATGGCAGTAACAAATAATATTCTTTGTCAGAGAACATGGGTTTTTCCTCCCACTTAGAGAAAATGTATTGGTTATACTTTCATGTATTACATAATATTTATAATACTAATTAGTAATTTTATCAGTATAAAAAGGTGTAAGTAAAGCTTTAGGTGTTTATACAATACTGCTTTTTTTAAAGAGCAATATGAGAGTAGTTTACCTCCTGCAATAAATGAAAATTTAGCATCAGGCTGGCAGGTTGCATAAAGCACTGAACCTGGAAATCAGGAAGTCTCTGCTGAATTTCAGGCTCTCCTTCCTGGACACATTGTTCTTTCTAACTCAGGCATACTGTATTTAAAAAAAAAATAGAGTCGCCATTTAAGTAATAAGCTCCTTGGAATAGGAACTTTCTCGTCTTAAATCCAGCACTTACTGTAATGAAAATGCAGCCTTTGGGACAGCTTCTGTCTGGGATTACAAACTTATTTTTCACTGTTTATGAAATCTGTTTGGTTTCTGCTCTGGACAGTGGAATGAAGCTGATCCACTCCTGTCTGCAGTGTTCCTCCCATTTAGTCTGTGTGAGATCTTTCTGGAGAGAGATTTTTAATATAATAGGAAAATACTTTAATATGAGACAACGGGAACTTTGAAACTTGCTAAATCCATAACGCTGCAGCACATTTGCTCAATAGATAATCTCACATTCTGTTAACATGACTAAAGGATACAATCCCAATGAAAAAGTTATTTTTTCAGTTTATTAAATTTTTCTTATTTTTTTATAATACGATTAAGAAATAAACAACCTTTTTGTTCTTCATGCCCTGCAGTAAATACTTGCAAATTCATTGTTAGTGCCTAAAGAGAAACGCATCTGTGAATTGTAAATTACTGCTGACTGCTCTAGAAACTCTTGATAAAACAGGAATGATGTGTTTATCCTGGAAAATTCTTCTGGCCATAACCTTTCTTCCAGATATGGCTGTGATAATTTTGAAGTTGTTTCTCCTGTGCCATTCAAGTGGAAGTGACAGAGCTGACGTGGTGCCTCATCCTGAGCTGCACGTTGGAAATGGCTAAAGGAGGCTTAGGAATGCTGGGAGTTCTTCCCAGAAGTTTACAAAACATTTATGGAGTCATTATGGTCGGAAAAGACCTCTAAGATCCCCAACTCCAACCATTTGTCTGTAACTGCCCCCATGCCCTGGAATTACTCATCATTCCACTTTGGATCCAAACCGGCGGAGACAATTTTAGAGTTTCCAACTGTCTCGTGTGAATCCCCGATGTTTTCCAGACTTGAGGCGGGATCATCCCCTATCAGACAGCCCTCACAAGCTCCCTTTGCTCCGCTGCATCCGTCAGGGAGCTTAAGAGCTGTTTTCCATGGAAATGGGAGCCCGGAATCAATGAACACTGAGCGGCTCCTCGGGAGCTGGCCGGGCTCCAGCAGCTCTGCCGGGGAGGAATTTGGGCTGGAGCAAAGGGAAGGCCGATGCTGGAGCCTTCCAGAGGCTCGGCATTTTTACTATGGCAGGAAGTGAGGTCAGGCCCAGCCGCTGTGGATGGGAATTGTTTGCTGGAAGGGCAGTCTTGGAGATTTTCTGTTTTTCTTAGAAGCCTTTGTAAGGTGAGAGTGTCCCTGGAAAATGCTGCCTTCTTTTGAATATGGGAACATGACCATGTTACATGAGACTGTTGAATTACTCCAGAACACTTCTCAGGGCCCATTTTTACAACATGGATTGGGTTTATTTAGTTTAAAATATGTTTTATTGGGAAAAATTACTGTATTTCAGCTTTTTAGGTGTGTGTGTGCTGAATAATCTTTGAAAACAAAAGCTCAAGCTATTTAACTTAGAAATGTGTTGCCCACTATCACTTCTTTCAGCTTCAGGTTTGTTTCTGAGATGATTAATCCAAATTATTTTATTTTTTTATGGCTCTCATCCTCCGTGGGCTGAATTCATCCCTCAGCTCAGCCCAGGTTTGGGAATGACCTTTAGCTGATGTGTAGTAGAACCATTGCAAAGAAATGAATCAGGCCAGAAGTGCCCTTGCAAAATGTAACCTTTCTAAAATTCAATCTGTTTAATTCCACACTGAGTCAAAAATCTCCAGGACAGGGTGACAAAGCTGTAGAGACACCTCTACAAATTCTGCTACTGATTCATATTTAATGAGTCACTAAACTTCAGTTTATTCCTATAAATTACAAATTTTGCCTGGTCTTTAATGCTTCCAGATGGGATTTTTCTTGCTTATTTTCAGTCTAGAATTTAAGATTTAGTGTATTAGCTCATCTCTAATGTCAGCGCAACCTCTGAATTCCCAGGACTGTACTTTTTTCCTTGTTTTTTTTTTCCCCCGACCACTTGAGTAGTTCCTGGGGATGATAAATCCCTCATTGCAAAGAACAGACCACGGGAAAAGCAGTTTGAGCTGCCCTTCCTGAGATTTGATGGAATAAGGTGGCTTTAGGGACCAAGCAGCTCTTTGATGCAGTTCTCCCTGTGGGTGGGTTGTTCCTCCTGGTCCATGAACCCCCCCAGCTGGATTTGCCTCTCCAAACTGACTTGGTTTGGGGTAAATCCAAGGCTTTAGAGGAAGCCTGGAATCAATGACACAGTTTCAGGGATGATGTGAAACTTGGGAACTTGAGAGTGTTGGTGGAGGAGAGGCTGGACGTGCCCCGGCCCCCAGGACCCCCAGATTCCAGGGCTTGTTCCCAGCATGGGCAGGAGGAAGGGGGGAATTCTGCCCCTCTGCAGAGCTGCCTCCAGCCCTGGGCTCCCAGCACAGGAAGGACGTGGAGCTGCTGGAGAGAGTCCAGAGGAGGCCACGGAGCTGCTACAAGGGCTGGAGCCCCTCTGGCTGGGAGAGCTGGGGGTGCTCACCTGGAGAAGAGAAGGCACCAGGGAGACCTCAGAGCCCCTTCCAGAGCCTGAAGGGCTCCAGGAGAGCTGGAGAGGGACATGGGACAAGGACCTGGAGGGACAGAGTGGGGGAAATGGCTTCCCACTGGCAGAGGGCAGGTTTAGATGGGATATTGGAAAGGAATTGCTCCCTGGGAGGGTGGGGAGGCCCTGGCACAGGGTGCCCAGAGCAGCTGTGGCTGCCCCATCCCTGGAAGTGTCCAAGGCCAGGTTGGGCGGGGCTTGGAGCACCCTGGGACAGTGGAAGGTGTCACTGCCCATAGCAGGGGGTGGAGCTGGAGGAGATTTAAGGTCCCTTCCAACCCAAACCATCCTGGGATTCCGTGGTACCCTGACCGGGGGTGTGGATGGAGGTGGGTTCGGGATGCTGGAATCTCCCCTCTGCCCCTGTGGTGATTGTCCTCCACCTTTCCCTTAGGAGCAGCCTTGCCCTGCAGGGAGGGCTGAGCAGGAGTGGATTCCCTGCTCCAGGCCAGGTGTGGGAGGGTATTGGGAAATGGCTTTTCAAGACAGAGCTCTGTCTTTGTTTTGTTTTGCAGGAAATTGTGCTGAGTATGTAATAACTTTTCAGGAATTCTCTTTTTATTTACCCAAATACCACCTACTTCCTCGAGTGAAATGGACACTTCGGGGAGGTGTATCTGGAAATTCATTTCCCTGGAAAAGTTTTACCTGTTGAAATGGGGAGGGGTTGAGTTCCACATTCATTGACTGTGTTCCCTTGGAGGGCAGGGTGTTTTTGCTGCTCTTATCAGTGTTTTCAAGGAATGAAGCAGTGCTCAAACCCCAAAATAACTTGTTTTTTTCCAATCTGTCAGGACGTCCCTCTTTGTCCTCAGTGTTCTGCCACTTGCAGCCACCCCAGCCCAGCTGCACAGGGAAATACCAACATTCTGAGCCAGGTGGAACTGCCCAAAAACCTCTTTAGATGGTTTTGTTTCTGTCACTACTTCTATTTTTTCTCTGACCGTATGGCCATTGCTACTGAGACACAAAATTGGCTATTTTTGGAGTTATCATTAACAGTTTAAAACCAATTGTTTCCTGATACCCTAAATCTTAAATTCTTCCTCTGAAAAATGAAGTTACAGCACTAAGCAAGCAGAAACTATGTGGAGGTGTCAATGTTAATTAAACCCTCCCTGTGTCATTAGGCAGATGAAGGGTTCTAAAAACCATAGGAATGTTGGGGCTCTGCTCTGCAATTTGTCCTAAAGAGAGAATTAAGTTCAGCCAAGGCAGGGGACGAGCACAGAAACTCTGAGCCTTTATTTGAAGTTGCAGAGGATGGCCACGGAAACTCTGAACCTTTATTTGAAGTTGCAGAGGATGGCCACAGAAACTCTGAACCTTTATTTAAAGTTGCAGGTGCCTTTGGGCCCTGTTTCAGAACACGTTTTTCTGCAGCTGCTTATTTGGGGTAGTTGAATTTCAATGCAGATGGAGTTGCCTTTTGGTAAAGGGGTTTCCCCTTTATTTTAAGTACTAATTTCTGTTTTCTTTGATATTCAGAGATTCAAGAAATTCATATGCATATATAAAATAAAGAATTTTCATTTTGCCTATGTTTAGTGAATTCGTGTTATGGCTCTTAAGGCTTAGATCCAACCTCAGAAAATGGGAGAGCTGTAGAGGAAGAAACCTTTGCCTGAATTTTGCTGTTCCAGGCAGGGATTTTTAAGTGGAATAGCTAAAATTTGTGTCCTTGGCAGAGGCAATTCCAAACCTGACGAAAAGGAGATTGTTTTATTCAGGAAACAAACACCATGCTAAGGCAGTTCAGTGTATTTATTAAGTGTATTTAGGCCAAACCTGGTGCAAATTTGATCTTTGAGGTCCTGTCCAGCCCTTGCACCTTGCAGTGATGTTTGGCTTCTTAAAATTGTTACTGGAGCAGCCCTGGAAAGCAATTTCCTTGTGAAAGGAGCTGGGTTTGAGGAAGTCTTCAGGAGTTTGCTGTGCTGCATTTTGTGGCTGTGATTGTATCTCTGATTTTGAGATGCTTTTGCAAAGAAGGAATGGAGGTTTTATCAGTGGATTCCACCAGATCCTTTACCTTGTCTTGATAACACAGGAAAAATCTGTAATCTCAGCTTTCTTACTGATTTTTCTGTACAAAATAAGTTAAAACCAGAAGAAATTATATTAATTCTGTTTCTCCTACTGTTTCTAATCTGCTGGAAATTGAGAGCTACGGGTACAGAATTAAGCAGTTTTCCCCTTTTTTCTTCCCCAAACACTGCCCTTTCCATGCTGCCTGTGGAGAACTGAACAGGGATTTGACATTTTTAAACATCCTGACTTGGTTCATGCACAGATTTAGGGGGGTGTTTTGTGGTTTGCTTTTTATTTTTAAGGAATCGGCCTCTCCTAACCACATTTTGCCTTCTGGTTTATGGGAGGTAATGGGAAAGGAGAAGGAAGTGTCAGCATTTCCTGTATCCTGTTATCTTGTGCTTTTTATGGATGCTGGATTAACTATACACTGAAAATTCCCTACCATTTGGAGCTTGTAGCTTGACTTGCTCTAATGACTATAATTAATTTGTGTCATGTGTATTTTGACTTGCTCTAATTACAGATTATTCTCTGGAAGCCCACGGCTCTGCAGCACTTTTCCATTCACATTTCTCCATGGTGCTCACTCAAAGATTTGGGGACAGAGTGGGGTTTTGTGTTGTTTGAGCTTTGTTTTCACCATGACAGATTCTGTATTGGAGAAATTGCACAGTTTGGGGTTTTTTTTGGTCATCACTTAAATGTAAAGGTGGTATGTGCATTATTTAGCCTAAAGCTTGGGGTCTGGAGTGGAAGCAGTTTAGGAATTTGAAGTGCAAATTTAGGAATAAATTGCTGTATAAATGTAAATTCCTCTACTGTGTAATTGCTGTGCTGAGGTACCGATTCCAGCACTCGTGGCAGGGCAAGCTGAATATTCCTGATGATTAAAGGGGAGAATTTGGGGAGAAGGATATTTATTGCTTACATTAAAGGCGTTAAAAGTGAAAAACAGGATAATATTGGACTGTTTGGGTGCACTGGGAATATTCTGAGTTGGCAGGGCCCCACAAGCCGAGTTTGTCAAACAAACAGGGAATGATTTAAGGAAGGGAGAGCCGGATCTGACCTTATCCCTGTGTTTTCTTGGAGCAGGTGGTTGAGGTGAGCAGGTGTCCATGAATGATCCCAAGAAATGATGGCTGACCAGCCGCCCCCCCTGGAAGCTACACCTCTGCTGAATGAAGTGCCACTTCTACCTCACATGGTCAACGGGGACAGCATCCAGCAGGCAAGTGAGCCCTGAACTGGGAGCACTGGGAACAACTGGGATCGTGGCTCCACAAAAACCAGGCAGCTCTGCCAGTGATCTGCAAAGCTGGGGAAGGATGTGGCTCTGAGCACTGATGTCAGGAGTTAAACAGAAGTGCAAATGGAGAGAGGAAAAAATCATTCAGCTCCAAGCCAGGGGACAGGTGTGAAAGGAGGGCTTTAAAATGGAGCTGCAAACCTCAAAAATCAAAGGAAAAATTAGAGGGTTAATAAAGGTTTTGAAACTCCTGTGAAATAATGAATAAAGATTAGCAAGGGTTTGCAGAGGAAATCTATTACAGGAAAATGAAAGGAAAGACCTTGGCTTCCTGGTTTTAAGTGTCTTCATTAATAATTACGGTGCAGTGGTGAAACCTGAGTGTATTTAGTTGAAACTTTAGAGCTGTGTTGGACACAACCCTTCAGAAGTCCCTGGTAGGATTAGAAATGTAAAAGGGGCAGCAGAACAATTTTGAAGGCCATGTGTAAATGGACAGTAAATGTGAATTTAGTGTTTGGCAGTAAGAGCTGAGTGCTTTGTACTACAAATACTGGGGGCTCTTCACATCCTTTGAGATCTGATAGGCCATAAATGCGAAAGTTTAAATGAGATCTCCTTCAGTTTGTCATTTTTGAAGATAAGAAGGAGAAATCTGTGTTGTTTTGGTTGTATGCTTGGAAAACTGGGCTTTATTAAAGAAAAAGTCCTTGTCTCTTTCTGCCTCAGACTCTGAAGTTGGAAGTACAATGAGTGTGTCTGGAAATTAGTAAAGTCTCTTAAGATATTTCTGAAGTTGTGGCATTAGTAGGTGAAATTTCAGCCCTGCCCAGCTGGGAGGTGACTCAGGTGTTCAGGTTTCATGAGGAAAAGAGATCAAGTAGATTTAATTGGGCCCTGTCCCCAGAGCTGTGTGTGTGGGACATGGAGGTGACAGTCACTGACATTTGTAGAACCTAGAGGAGACTTTGCAGTCAGGTGAGATTAAAGAAAATGAAAACAAAAGTGTTGTGTCGTGGAGATGCATTTGAAGAACAGATTTGAAGTTTAAACAGAATTAAAGAGAGTCTTGACTTAGAATCTTTATTAATGCAGAGGATTTTTAATTATTTCACTACCAGTGCTGTGGAGGACAGGGCTAATCCTTAATTATTGTACAGTGATGTTTCCAGAAATCAGACTTGTGTGTTTGGCCAATTCCATTTAATCCATTAGTTTCATTTCACTTTAAGATGAAGTTGGAAGTTTTCTGGAAGGGTTTCTGGTTTCAGAAATGTGTGTGAACAAGGGATGAAACCAGAGCAGTGGCTGATGCTTGGGAGCAGCTTTGGCTGTGCTGGTGCCACCAGCCCTGGAGTGGTGCTCGGGACACCTGGAGGCGTTGGCAGCTCCTGGGCTCAGCACTCCCCGTGTCTCACTGGGCTCAGATCCACTCCTTAGCAACGCTGGAGCTTCCTGGAAATTTTCCTTGTTGGAAGGTGGCTGGGGCTGCATTTGCTTCATTAATTACAGTGAGTCATTGCTCTAAGACATTGACTGTGCATTCCTGGAATTCCAGGCTCCCAACTGCTGCAGCCCTGTGATTGCACCACTCGATTGGGGTCCTTCCCTCAGTTCTCCTGAGCTGATTCTGAGAACTGGAGTTCATTGGAGTATTTTTTGAAGATGTGACACTCTCAGAGGCTCTGAATCTCTTAAAGGATCCCTTTCTTGCCTCTGAGTTTTGCCCTCAAAGATGAGCCTTTTCCTGGGGTCAGTCCCTGCCTGTGGAATCCTGGATCCCCAGCAAATCTTTTTCCTGTTCCTTGTGCTCTGGCAAATCCCCAGCCCATTATTGTCAGTTTTCTTCAAACAATTAACACCACTTCTCTCTTTACTCCAAGAAATTCATTAGCATTGAAGTCATACATTTACTTGTATTCTGAAGTGACAAATCTGCATACATTTCATTATTAATGCAAATTATGCCACTTTTAAAGGCATTCTCTGCCATCTCTCCTTCTCCTGGAACCATCATAAATACTACTGAGTGCCTAAATGGCCTTTTTAGGAATTTTGGTGGCTTACTTATATCCAGAAACAACTTGTCCACCCAAAGTAAAACTCCCCTATACAAGGAACATCAATTCTCCCCTACAAGGGAGGTTATGAAAAATAAAATCAAAAATGAATACACCAATATGCAGAAGCTGCAAAACCAGTGTTAAATAGCATTTACCAGTTTATCCTTGGAGTCTGTAATGCTGACAACAGTGAAACTGTGGTGCCTGGGGAGTTCAGGGAGCTCCGTCACTGAAAATGTGGCAGCACAGAATGGATTCATTCGTTAATGTCATGTGTAGCTCATTTTACCAGGAATTAAATGATGTCTTTAGGTCCCATCTACCTGCTACAACTGTCACTCCATGAATAGTGCAAAAATACTTTCTAAAAATTGAATGAAAGAAAATTATGCTGATTTTCACAGCTACTTGAACAAATACATTTTATTTCCATTTTTACAGCAGTGCCAGCTGTCACCAGGGTGGAATTTTAATTGTGTACTTGCAGTTCTTACCTGGCCAAACCCTTCTTTTATTAAAGGATTAGCTGTGTAATATCATAGATGTTACAATAAAAGTGCAGCTGCCAAAATTCCCCTGAGGCTGGGGCAGGGTGAGGGGATGGTTTGAGATCCCAGCACTGCCAGAGGAGTGAGGCTGGCACAGCTCCACTTGGATTTGTGTGCACGAGGACGTGGCCGTGTCCTGAGGGACCTGCAGGATGTCGCTGGGGGTTGGATTCCGTACACAGTTACACGGGGAAAACACACCTGGGCTTACAGGAGCTGCGGGGCAGGGGTGGTGGGAAGAGCCTGGAGTGCAGTGTGAATCTCAGGTCATTTATTGCCTCAGTAAAAGCAGAAAAAACAGTGTGGAACTGGAAATTAAAAGCTTATTTCATGTGTATCAGGTGAAGCACTTCTGGTAGTAACCAGAGAAAAAATACAAGGATTTTATGTCAAAGTATGAAGAAATCTCATTCTACCCATCAGTGTCTCATCTTCCTTTTTTACTCCGGGGGTGCCAAAGCTCTGTTGTTGTTTGTCTCTGAAGAGAAGGGGTTTCCCCCACAGAGAATTCCTAAAATTTAAACAGCCCCCAACCCCTCTTTTGTGTTTTGTTTCCTGCAGGTGATTCTTGTCCAGGTAAACCCAGGTGAAACATTTACAATTACAACTGAAGATGGACACATACAGTGCATTCAAGGTAAAGGGAAGCTGAAGTCATGAATCCAGATGTTTTGGTTCTAGAGTTGTTCCACTGGATTTTTTCTGTGATGTCAGATGTGTTTTCTGCACTGGAATACATCAGATTTTTCAGTTTGTGTCCAAGCACAAATGAGGCAGCACTGGGAAGCTGCCAGGATTCCCTGCATCCTGCAGATTTTCATTTCCAAAAGCTGAGTTTGCAGTGATCCTTGAAAAAGTGTCTTCCCAGGACATTAACACATGATTTATATGGCATTTAATCCACAATAATCTAAACAAATTTAACGGGCACTGGGACCTCCCTGTGCTGGAAGGTGGGGGAATCATTGCTCCACTCCGTGCCTGCAGATTCCTTTTTACCTTCTGGGGGAGTGATAGAAAATCCAAGTCAGGGCAAAATACCTCCTGTAAGTCAAGTTGAACTTACCAGTATTTCCATTTTTGGAGTATTTGTCACCATTTTACACGATATTAGATAAAATGTGTCCATTCTGCTTTTATCAAATCCCCTACAGGAATACTTCCCTTGAGCTTAACATGAAAAATAATGTATTTAAAGTATTTTTTTAAGTTCCTAGATCAGCTTTACTCCAATACCTGCATTTGCCTGCATTACTACAGATTTTTAGCTGCCACAAATTATTTCTACTGATTTTTGTGCAGTTAAAAAGACACTGTTGGACGAAGCGTGGTGGTTGGGATAAAGCCAATAATCAAACAGAGAATGGGATGCAATTCCTGATGTTTCAGGCTCCAGGGTGAGCTCCCACCTTTGGAAAAAGGTGTCTCCAGGTGGGAAAAGCTTTGGTTATTAAAAAGTGGCCCCTTGTCCTCCCCAGGTCCAGCACACGTCCCTATGATGTCACCAAATGGTTCCATGCCGCCGATTTTTGTGCCTCCCGGTTACGTATCTCAGGTACATTTATTTATCCTTCTCTTGCAGTGTAGTTTTTTGGGGGGGAATTTTAATTATATTTTTGTTATTTATTGATGATTTTAGCTGTGAAAAAAGCTATTTTCTCCACTGAAGTCAGCAACTATTTCTCTTTATTTTTGTGGGCTCTGTCACCTCTGTTACTGAGTAATGTTTGATCTGGTTTCCAGGATTTTTTTAATCCTACTCCCAGCAGCAAAAGACACTTTTAACAAGGACAGCTCTGAATTGACTGTCCGAGCTCCATGAGCAGGATCCACATGTTTATTTTTCATCAGTCCTGTTTGCAGAGTGAAGCTGGGTCATGTGAACAGTCCCAACTGGCTGCAGGTTTTCTATTTCAATATAAAAATTCATCAGAGTTTTCAGTGCCCCTTTCTTTACCCGCCCTGATCTCCTGAAAATCCAGCAAGGCAGCACTGCTGGAGCAGGGTGCAGAGTGTGGTAGTGATGCAAACACTGATTCCAGTGACGTGCCTGGGAAATGAGCAGGGCTCTGGGCTCTCCCAGCTTTGCTTTTCCACTCCCATGGATTTTCCGCTCCTGGGTGTTGTTCAGCCACAGCAGGTCAGACCTGCGTGTTGTTACCAGAGATACTCCCGGTTCCCAGTGTGGTTTATTTCTAAATTAATGCGTTTTTAAGGGAAAGAATTAAAACCAAATGTGGAAACAGGACTCATGTTGTAGTAATGTTGAAAATCAGGAGTGCTCTGAGTAGGTTTGAAACCTGTAACTGTGAGTTCTTGGGTTCTCCAGGCAGTTTCTTTTTGCACACAGGTGCATTTTGGGCTTCTGCTGTTCCTCAGTTCTGCAGGCCTTGAGGAAAGATCCCCGCAGACAATTTCTGATCCCCATGAAATGGAGCCCTCAGTGCAAACAGTGGGCAAAGCCCTGGCAGTGCTGAGCTGCTTAGGCTGAAAACCACATTTATTTGTTCTGTGTTTGCTGTCACCTGAAACCTGCAGGATTGGGTTGTTTTCCCTTGGTTGTTGTGACAGAGATCGACAAGTTGGAAAGCAGCTTTAAATCAGAGCTTGAGTTACTTGGACTGTTCTTGTCAGATGAGGGGATAACTTTGTGTTCCCAGTCTCTGGAGGAGCCCAGAGATGGTTCTCTTGGATTCTGCCAAAGTGGAGTGAAATGATTCAGGAGTGAGCAGGTTGTGGAGCCCCATCCCTGGAAGTGTTCCCAGACAGGTTGGATGGGGCTTGGAGCAACCTGGTCTGTGGAGGTGTCCCTGCCCATGGCAGTGGGTGGCATGGGATGAGATGAAGTTTGAGGTCTTTTCCCACCCAAACCAACCTGGGATTCTGTGATTGTTCAGCACTTTGGGGTGTGAGGCTCAACTTCCCACAGCTGACTGCCTCAAACTCCACTTTATCCCAGCAATACATGCCTGGTTTCCACTGGAATCCAGTCTGATGTGCAAACCCCTGCCTCAGGTGCTGGGTGTGACCTGGAGCAGGGAAATTCCTTGTTAAACGTACGATGTTTTATGGGGTTGTCTCTGGACTCACAGCTGATTTTTCCTGCTTCCCGGCAGGTGGTGGAAGAAAATGGAGTTCGGAGAGTGGTAGTGGTGCCCCACTCGGGGGAATTCCATCCTTCCATGCATCCCCCTCCTCCCCCCCCTCCCCCCCACGTGCCCCATTACATGCACCACCCCCACGCCCTGCTCCCACCCCCCCCTCACCCCGTGTTCCCCGCCGTGCCCGGCACAGGAGAGCTCCCACCGCAGTTCATCCACCAGCACCCACCACCACACGTGTTCCAGGAGCAAGGTGAGAGCCCGGGAATGCCCCAAATCCCGGGAAGCAGCCGGGAGGGGCAGTGGGGCTTGGCCCTGCCTCCTCCACACATTGCCAGGGGTTGTGTTGCTAACTTACAACACCCCTGTGGATCAGGTACTCGCCACGTGCAAAGTGTGGTTGTGTAAAGCTTAAATCCTCTGTTTTCAAGGAGTTATGCAAAAGCAGTGCCTGATAAATGTTGTCTTTTCCATGCATCCCTACTTTTGGCACTGTAAATCCCACAGGAGTGGCTCCTACCTTTCCCTAAAACTCTGCCCTCTGAGTTTTGTCACAGCCTTGGCGTGAAGTTTATTGAAAATGCATTTAATTTGATACATGAATGCTTTTTTGGTTTTTTTTAGTCCCAATATGACTGAAAAGTGAACAAAAATAACCCCAAAAATGTTGTTATCTATAGTGGAGGGTGAAGTGCAAACCCACTCCATTTAAAAACTGAACAAAGCAATAAATCAGTGAAGAACTGGGGTTATGCTGAATTAAACCAAGCTCTAATCCTTATTTTATAATCAAGAGTTAAAACAGAAATTAGACTTAGTAAGACCATTCATTGTCTCTCAAGCTTAAATTGATAATTAAGTATTTTGACTCACTTTAGTGTAAAACAGCGCCCAGGCTGTGCTTGAAAAATTCAGTTTGGGTCCTAAATTTGCTTAATTTTTTGCAAATGTGACTGTAGCAGGGTGGAAAGGCAGCTGTAAAGCAGGATCTGGAGCAGCTGACAGGAGAAAGGCCCAAAAAATTCAGTTTAAAAAGACCCCAAACTCTAAAATCCCTGCACTTAAAGATGACAAAGCACAGAGAAGTTCCAGGGGCTCTTGTTTTTGTGATTTTTCCAGCTTGTAGATTCAGATGTCAAATGAATCATACAGAAAAATGAAGTAATTTCTCCCTTCTGTGCAGAACCTCGTTCCCATGGAAGGACAAACTTCATCCAGAGGGACGAGAGGAGTCTCAAAATGCAGGAACACCTCAAGAAGAGACTAAAGGACAGACAAGCCAGTGGCCACACCAACAATAAACTGAACAGCCCTCCCTCCTCACCACATAAAGTCCTTAATTCTTCCAATGCCACAATTCCCAATGGGAATGGCAAGGCACAGCAAGGGGCAGTTGGAGCACTAAAGCAGAAGCAGATAGGAAAAACAAAGGGCAGTCCAGAGGCAGAGATGGGAGGTAGGTGGCATGGACAGGGGAAATCTCAGTTATTTTCTTATTTTCTCTAAATCCATTGCAAAACAGGTTCTGAAAAAGCTAGATTTATAAATTTCTTTGGCTGCTCAGGATTAGAGGAAGCCTGAAATCTGATATGGTTAGATTTTTTTTTTCCTAGAAATCATTGGAATATCAAGTTCTTTCATTTGATATTTATCAAATAAGGTCTTCAGGAAGATTTGATTTTAAACCTTTTTACTTCCCTGCCATTTCTGACCCAGGACTTACCAAAATTCCCAGTGAGGATGACCTGTAGGTACTTCCAGAACTTCTGGTGTCACTGTTTGTGGTACTTTTTGGTTAACTGGGAGTTACTTAAACCTTCAAGAAATAGGAAAATTTGAGCAGTTGTAGAGGCTGCTGTTTAATTAGTTCTAATTCTAGCTTTTTAATACCTCGTGGTTACTAAAAGCCTTGGGCAGTGTCATTGTCTTTGCTTTGGTTTGAGACAGTGTCAGGCTTCTTCCAAACTGGGAATGTTTTGCCATAGAAATTCCAGGAAAACACATAAGACGGAGATAAGATCTTATTGTCATTTTATTAACACCTTTCATTTTTGGAGGAATGTTTTCGTGTTGTCAAAGACAACCTATTTCTGCTCCATTAGGAAAAGATCCCCTTTGTGCAGGATGTACTAAAAGGGTTTTTGTAACACTGTTGGTTTTGGATAGTTGGTGTTTCTGCCCCTCACGCAGCCAAAACAAACAGGGGAAATGAACTTTGCACAATAAGAACCATTGTTCAAGTCCTAATGAGGCCAACTCCATCTCGTGGTGGCCTTTTGGTAACAGCCTGCGTTGCTCTCAGGCTTTGGGATAATCTGGTTTGTGTTTAAATTGCAGAATCTGACACAGAATCCAAGAAATGTGATACTCACTTGAGCATTGGCAAGCCAGTCGTAAGTATTATCCTTAAAATCCCATTATTTCCTGGGCCTGTGCTTCCTATAAAATAACTTGTGTTTTGTCAGTCCCTTTTGCTTGGTTCTTAATGGTTTATTTTTTTAGTAGAGAAGATAAATGCAGTTTAGCTGTCAGAGTTTATGGAAATTCACTATTTCTCAGTTTGCCAGTGTGTAATCCCAGAATATTCCACTGTTGCAGTTTTCCAGTGTACGTGAGGGCTTTACCTTGCAAACCAGGGGCCTGCTGAGCTCTTGGAAGTTTGTCCACTCTTGGAACCATCCTTTGCTCAGAAGAGGGGATTTAGGAATATTGAGGATAAAATTTACACAAATAGATCCTCTTTTTATGTTATATTGAGAAATTGGAGCAAATATTTGAGTATTTAGAGGCTTACTTAGGAAGGTGGAGTGTGATGAGGGTAATTTAAATGTCTGTGTTTGATCTTGAGCGTGTTTAATGAGCTCTTCTCTGCATTATCCACACAGCAAACAGGGGTTGTGTTCCTTTGCACCAGCTTTTGAGGGGTTTTTTGGTCCTTTAGTCCTTTTTCCTTGCTGCTTCTGACATCTGTACTTAAAGCTACCACAGGGCTGTCTTCCCCTGGGCAGAGAGAATTTGGAGTGTGGGAATTAAGCAGCAAAAAAAATCGGACAAGAGATTTTGAGTCTTAAAAACAGAACACCTTGCTGTCCTTCGGATCAGTGGTTGAATATTGTGTGAGGGAGCTGTCAGAAAATGAGGTGTCTGTGCCTAAATCTGATCTGGGGTCCTGCCCAAGGCTCCCCAGCTGAACATTTGCTCCAAGTGAGTGATGGAAACATTGATACTGGAATTTTCTCTTCCTGCCCCGGTGTGGTGTTGGTTTGGTGTTGGAAGGGAAAGCCTTTAGTAATGAAAAGAGGAAATCATTGCAATCCAAAGAATGCCTCTATATTCCCACTCCAGAGGTAAAGAATTCCTCCAGTGAGGAGCTTCCTAGGCCAATTAGCGACGCCATGTTATTGACTAATTAACCTTTTCTTGCAGAAAGCAAACTTACTTGCATTATTTATGCTTTTAATAGGTTTCTGATATACAAGCAAGATCAGCCGTTCTGTCCTGGAATCTCCCAGTTAGTTCACAGAATGGAGAGAGCCATAGTCATAGTCCAGCAGCATTTACATTTGAAGTAGCAATATCCAACAGTGGTAAAAATGGAAAATTTAAATCTGTCTATGTGTAAGTTTAGTTTCTTCCTTTAAGCACAATGTTTAAACCATTAACCAATCAGCAATCTCTCTATCAGGAGCTGTTTGTTGACTTGCAGACCTTCCTACTTCACATGAAATAAATTTTAAGTAATGTCACTAAAGAGTTACGTGGACAGTGGGAAACTTAAATGTGCACTACGTGGTTTTGCTTTTCAATGAGCTTTGAGCCCTGAGGTTTAAGAAAGAGCTGTAACTCTGCTTTCTGTTTGTTTTTGCCTTTTCACAGTGGGGAAGCATTAACAATTACACTTCCTGATCTCAGACCAGCCACTGATTATCATGCCAGGTATGCTGCTGGGAAGGAAAGAATGCTTTGGGGGATATGGGAATTACAGGATTATTGTGGCTTCATGGAAAAGGTGTGACACAAACAGTTAAGGAATACTCTGAAAACACACCATGCTGTGGACGCTGGGTTTGCTATCTAAATTCCCATTTATCTTCTAATTTCATTAAAATATCTCCTCATTTTCTTCCCTACCACCTTCTCTGTCTCCTCAGATTTCTCCATTACAAACATTTTTCTAGAGCAACACTCTGTAGATTGTTGTAGGCTGAAGTCAGTGGTAAATGAAATAATTTAGCCTTGAAATTGGGTCTGAAAGTCTGACTTGTCAGCTTGGTTTACAAAGTTGCTTGTCTGACCTGCAGCAGTGCAAGCAGGGAAGGGGGAATGGGCTGGAATGGGAAGTGGCATGGGATGATCAGGAGTAAATGATCCTGACTGGAGGTGTTGGGCTGGCCAGGGAGAGAGCAGCTGGTGAAACAAACCAGGGGAACAGTGGGAAGAGTTACACTCAGTGCTGGGGCACTGGAGCAGATGAGATTAAAGATTCCCTGGAGCAAACTCCTGCTCTGAAGCTGTGGAGGAGTTCTGAGTGTGGGAAATGCTGGGCACAGCTCCACCTGCACAGTGTGTTGTGTTTTCCACAGAAAGGGGCAGGACTGCTGCAGACATGAAACAATTACTCTGAAAAATGGGATTTTATGATTTAGCCTGTTTTAGTGGCCACACTCCTGCACAAGTGTTGGCTGTATTTGAATTTTAAGGTGTTTTTAGCAAAAGGCTCATTTCCAGTCAGGTATCCTGTTACCATTTGGGAACACCTGCCATAGTTTCCATCCTGCATCCCACGTGTATCTCAGCACTGAAATATCTCACTGTGACAGAGGGTAATGGCAGAGTAAATGAAGGATGAGAAATGGGGGTTTGGGGTCAGCAGGTGAACCCATGTGACCCCAGCACTGCTGTGTGCACGCACCCTGAGCCGCTGCTTGGGATTAAATTCCTGAAGCTACCAGCTCTTCCCTTAAATTTCCAGGTGCCAGTGCAACAACCACATCATTAATTACCCTTTGTTTAGAGTTTCAGCAACCAGCAGTTCCATCAAAGAAACCATTTCAGAGCTGGTGAGCTTCACTACAGAGAGCTGTGAGCCAGACTGTCCAGCTGCCCCAAAACTGATTAACAGAACCAAAAATAGCCTGAGCTTGCAGTGGAAGGTAAGAACCAAATGTGGGGCTGAGTGAAGGTGAGCAGAGCACTCTGCTGGATTCCTGTGCAGTATATTTAAATCAGCTTGGTCAGTAATTTATTGTGTACTGTAGGTGTTGCCTTTTAAGTTGCTCAGTGAAGATTGATAATGAAATTATTTCCTTCCTCTTTCTTTCAATGTTTGCTGAGTTTCTTGCCTGCAGCTTTAGTGTGACAGAGTTGGTAGCAAGGCTCTTCTGAACTGGCAGACGAAAAAATTGAGTATTTATATCTTTGCTTGAGATCCTGGATGATAAATAGATATGACTTAATGTTCTTTTAGTTATTCTGACCCATTCAGACTAAATTTCTTTGGATGGTTTTATAGATTCTCATTTTTAATCTGACTTCTGATTATAACCACTATCTGTGAAGACTTTTAGCTGTGTTTTCTTGAGTTTTCATATTTTTCTTATGATTATGCTGAAAAATGCTAAATGACTTCAGTGAAATTATTTGTATAATCTGTGCTTAGAAAATTAAGAAGTTCCCATTTCATGTGTCAAGTGTTGTTTGTGTGAACCCTTAGATTGCTCAAGCAGGTGGTGAGCACACAGTGCGAGGCACGAGGAAGAGAGCTCTAAGAATATAATTTGCTTTCTTCATAAAATAAAACCGTTTATAAATTCATATTTTAAACTATCAGAACTAAAAGAAGTAGCACAGCAGCCTTGTTCTGAGAGGTAGTTGGAGTTTATCATATTCAATGTGTAAAAATATTTATAAAAGTACAACCACTTGATTTTAACTCTTTTTTTTCATTGTTTCTTTATTTTCAGTCCTCAAATGACAATGGTTCCAAAATAACTAATTTTCTTTTAGAATGGGATGAGGTAAGAGCTTTTCTAGTACAAAAAAAAAGTCATAATGACATCTGTAGAGCAATTATACTTAAAAATACTCTTTGCTTAGGCACAGCTGCTATTTTGGTGCAACTCTCCTGACGATTTTAAAGGGACAAATGATCAGTGTGAGGGGACAGTGTAAAACTGCCTCGTTTGTCATCCAGAGCATCATTGGTTCCTGTGTTCTCTATAAATGGATGCGCATTTGGCATCTTTGGGAAGGGTCATGAATCTCCTTCAGCTCTTGAGCATCTTGCTTAGATGTATTACAAAGGGATAAATGTGTTTTCTTCCAAAATGTGTTTTGTTTTCAGCTGCAATGGTCTTGCCACCATTTGATCAGATCTACAGTACCAAAAGTAATCAGATATCTCAGTCCAAATGTGGTTTATTAGCAAGACTGCCCGGGGTGACCATCAGCAGGCTCAGGATAACCATGACACATTAGATTTGGCATTTCCAAGCCCCAGTAATTTCTTTTTGAATTACTGTTAAATGAGTGAAATGACATTTCTGGTGGGAGGTGTCCCTGCCCATGGAACGAGATGAGCTTTAAGGTCCCTCCCAACCCAAACCCGTCTGGGATTCTGGGATTTAGGAAGATGTAGAGTGAAGAAGGTGACCTTGGCAGGGATCAGGGAGTGACTGTGGATCTCCCTTTTTTCCAGGGGAAGAATGGCCCCTTCAAGGAGTGCTACTACGGGCACCTGAAGCAGTACAAGCTCACCAGGCTCACTCCCTCCACGAGGTACTCCCTGAGACTGGCTGCTAAAAACGACATTGGAATGAGGTAACCAGGAGCCCAGGGGGTACCAAATGATGGATTTCCCCCTGGATTTCCATCAGCTGCTGCTCACCCTTGTTCAAAATCTCCTCCGCAGTGGGTTCAGCGAGACGGTGACGTTCGGCACAGCCGGGGTGGTGCCGCCGGCCCCAGCGCCGCCCGCGCTGCTGGAAGCAGGAGTGACCTGGATGGCCCTGGCATGGAGCCCTCCTGCAGGAGTGGCCTCGGATGACTCCCTCACCTACAGCCTGGACATGGAGGAAGAAGGCTCTGTGAGTGCTTGGCTTAGTGTGGAAACTTTGTAGTGCTGAAATAAAAATTAACTGGTTTTTTACCTTCTGATAAATGGTCGGCAGGTATTGCATGGGATTCATGGCAGAGAGAGAAAGTATTGCATGGGATTCATGGCAGAGAGAGAGAAAACATTGCATGGAATTAATGACAGAGATGAAACATTGCATGGAATTCATGACAGAGATGAAGTATTGCATGGGATTCATGACAGAGAGAGAAAAGATTGCATGGAAATCATGGCAGAGAGAGAAAACATTGCATGGAATTTGTGCCACAAAGCATTGCATGGAATTCATGCCACAGAGGTCAAATATTGCATGGAATTCATGGCAGAGATAAAGTATTGTGTGTAATTCATGGCACAGAGGTGAAGTTCAAGCTAAAAAAAAATGGGATTGACCCACTCTGGGTTTTGTTTTATCTTAAAAATCAGTGGCTGTGTTCATCCTTATTTTCCCTCCTTCCCAGGGCTATGGATTCCAGCCCCAGTACAATGGAGATGAGCTCTCATGCACTTTAAGAAACCTGAGGAGGAGTACATCCTATAAGTTCAGGGTTTGTATCATGGTTTGTTCCTAATTTCATTATTCATTCCTAGTTTCCTGGGCTTTGGCATTTTCCAACAAATTTTTCAACTTGATATGGAGACAGCAGGAATTCACCTGTTGTCCCAACAATTACCTGTTGTTAGAGCAGGTTTTGGTGAAGTTCAAATCAGATTTTTTGCACCACCTAATTTTGGTTTAAGCGGTTGTCTTTATTTTGGTTGGTTTTTTAATAGATTTTTTTTTTGATCAGCAGCATGTTTATCCTCATGTATTGTCAACATATGTTATTGTAATTAAACAAACCATTGATTCTCTATTCTGTTCACTCCTCCAACAGCTCTTTGCCTACAACAGTGAAGGAAAAAGCAGCCCCAGTGAGGTGGTGGAACACAGCACCAAACCTGACAGACCCGGAGCCCCGAGTAAACCTGTTGTAAAGGGCAAGATCCATCCCCACAGTGTGAGAGTCACGTGGGGTAGGTGCCTTGGGGTGTTCAGTGCTGCTGGGGTGGGGACAGCCTCTCTCACATTAAATGAGAGGGAACTCAGGCTGATTATTTGTCTGCAGGTATTGTTATTGCAGGAGGAATACTCAGCATTGCCCAGAAATGGTTTATTTTGGGGCTGTAGTACCCCAGTGCTGTTCATTCATTTTAGGGAAGCGGTGACTGCTGTGATAATACCCTCTGGGTTTACTGTGATGCCGAAATAATTCTTATGTTCACTTAAAATAAGAGCTGATACCTGAAATTGGAAGTGTTTTCCCAGTTGCTCTTCCTGGCATAATCGTGATTAATAATAGGAGAAAAAGTGCTCTCAAAATTGTATTGTGAATAATTGAGTACACTGGTTTCTGTTGCTGGTTGACTTTTCTGTTTGAATGAATGTGAATATGTTCTCTGGAAAAGCTGATAACAAAACAATGCCTTGATATTAAATCTTCTGTAACTTAAGGTGTTGATTTCTTTCAGAACCCCCCAAGGATAACGGAGGATCAGACATTTCTAAATACTTTTTGGAAATCTCCGAGGCATCAGTTGGTAAGGAATCACCTTTGGCTACTGATGCAGTACTGAGGCTCCATCCCTGGAGGTATTTAATTCACATTTAGATGTGGGACATGGTTTAGACTTGGATTTTGGAGATGTTTTCCAACCTAAATGATGCTTTACTCCAATCACTTCTGATTTCACACATGTGTGTTGTGTTATACATGTTCTCTGCATAATTAATCATTTCAAATTGATTCTGTCTCTTGACTACCTTAATAATTGTGTGAGAGAATTTTCAGGTGGGTTTTTAGAAAGGTTTGGAAGTGTAAAGTGCTTTTCCTTCCCTCAGGAGGGAGGTGGGAGCCCATTTACAGCGGAGCCCAGCGGGAACACGTCTGTGACCACCTCAGGCCTGGCACTTCCTACAGACTGCGAGTGTCCTGTGCCAGTAAAGGCGGGGAGAGCCAGGTGAGCAACAGGAGGGGAAAGGTGATCTGCAAACCATTTCTGTTCATGTTTGAGCAAAATGCTTTGTGTTTGTGCTCTGCAATGACCTGTGTCCCTGGCAGGCCTCTGATGTCACGACTGTCACGACGGCGGCCGTTCCCCCCGGGCCCTGTCCCGCCCCGGCCCTGGTGGGCAAAGCCAAGCCCAAGGAAATCACTTTGCAGTGGGGTAAGCACCAGAGTTTGAGTAAAACGCTGCTCTGATTTCAGTCATCCAAATCAAAAGTCTTCAGGGGAAAAAAATAGGAAAAATAAAAATGTAGAGATGCTGTCCATGGCCTTAGGGTTTTTTTGGGCTTGGGGTGGGGGTTCTGGTTTGTTTTGTGGGATTTTTTTAAGAAGACCAAATTTCTGTCCACCTCTGGTAGGGTAATACAGTGAGACTTAAGCAGACATAAATATTTTCCAGGGAGAAAGCTTCCTGCCTGCCCATTACTGACACCTGCTTGGCGATTTAAAAATCAGCTCCTGTTTTCTTACTGTTATCTCAGTAAAGGAGATAAGCAAAAATTAATGAAGATACACTGTTTGGTGCAAAAAACAGGGAAAAAAATGAAAAAAAACCCTGATTAAGGCCATCTTAACCTAATTATCAGTATCTGGGGGGAAAAGCAAGCTTCTTGAAGTGTTTCTTCTCCGATATATGACAAAAAGCCTGCCCTAACAGGGAATTCAGAAATTAATAGGAAAATCCAATCTCTTTTTGTTTCCCAGGTCCCCCAGCTGTGGATGGAGGCTCTGAGATCACAGAGTATCTCCTGGAGATGGCCAGCTCGGAGCAGGATGAGCACAGGGTGGTTTATCAGGGCCCAGCAGCTGAGTTTGGAGTGACCAACCTGCTTCCAGGGAGAACCTACTGCTTCTGGCTCCGGGCAGGGAACAAAGTCGGGGTAACCACTGCGCTCACCACATCTCTGTGCTTGTACACAAGGGACAGGAGTGACAGTGCTGAGGGGGTTTTTGTAGCCTGTGTTGTGTGAACCTCGTGATGTTTGTGCCTTTGGAAGTGTTGGATGTGTTACCCCCAGCTCAGGCTCTGCAGATGGTGGGGTGGGAACAGCATTGTGTGGAGAGGGGTGTGTGCAGGCCGTGCCAGGTTGGGACAAGGGTGGGATAAATGTTGGTTGCATAAAAGTCTTTGTTAAACAGTCCCCAGCTGCTGCTGGAAGGCAGATCCTTGCTGGGGGAGGGAGGAGTTACACAATGCTGGCAGTGGGAGGATCTCAGATATCCTGTGGGAGCCAGGCCAGCTTCAAGTACCTGCAAGGAATCTGAAACTGAGCCCTGAGCTCTGCTGTTTATTTCCCTGTCAAGTGAAAAAATAGTTTGTTTGCTTCACTTGCACATCGCTTTTTGCCCCAGTGCTGTTGCTGTGTTCATGCAGTTGTGTTTTCCTGCAGTTTGGCCCCCACTCTGAGAAGGCAGAGCTTTGCACTGCTCCAGGACCCCCTGAGCAGTGCTGCAAACCCCTGATAACCTGCAAAAGTGCAACTTGTGCTGTGGTGTCGTGGGAGGTAGGTGTTGGTGGCTTCCAGTGCCACCCAAATTAGTGTTTGGCTTTTAGAGCTGTAGGGACACATTTATGATACACAGAAATGAGAAATTGTGTATGTAGAGCTGGAATATTTTAAGCCCATTTCTTTATAGATGTCTATGTTGGGTTTGTAAACTTTGGGAGTTATTAATTGTAATTTTAACTGGACAACTTGGGTGACGTTTAATCCTCCTTATGGTGTGGTAATTAATATATAGTGGATTAATTATTCTAAGTGGTAAGAGATTGAGAGTCAGTCAAAATTCTGGTGTGAACTGTGGTGGTGTTACAGCCACGTGTCACCTTTTCACTTCAAATCCCTTGGAACGGACCTCAGGTTTCAACCCCAGTGCTTCCAAAGGTTGGATTTGGTGATCTTGGAGGTCTTCTCCAACCTTTTCTGTGACTCTCACCCAGTGTCTCAGTGTAACAGAGCTGCCCCTGGGTGCTGTTTGTGTGTACGTGCAAGAGCTGAGCAGAATTTCTCCGTCACCCCACAGAGCCCGGTGTGCAACGGAGCAGAAATCACCGAGTACAGGCTGGAGTGGGGCCAGGTGGAGGGGTCCATGCACATCATCTACACTGGCCCCTGCCAGAGCTATGAGGTCAAGGGGCTCACACCTGCAACCACCTATTACTGCAGAGTCCAGGTAGGAAAAGCCTTTTGGTGCCACTGGGCACTTGCAGTTTGGGGAGAAACTCCAGCTAGAGAGGAATAAAGTCATGTGCTGTCACCTGCTCATGCAGTAGAGAAGGTAATTGGGAAGAACACTTCCCCTTCTCCCCAGTCCCTCCTCTTTCCCTGTGTCTGGAAGAGTTTAGATCCAGTGTGCTGTGAAATACCAGATGCTTTGCCCTGTTGACATTTTATTCAGGAGGTTTTCCACTCTCTTCCGTGTTGCTTTTAAGACGGCACAAAAGGCTGTGAGAGCTGTGCCTGCCTGGCTGGAAAACAGGGATTTGGTAACTGCTCTGTGGTTTCTTTCAGGCTGTGAACGTGGCTGGGGTGGGGCTGTTTGGGGACACGGGCGTGGTGAGCACCCCCCCATCGGTGCCCGCAGCCGTGGCCGTGCTCCACTTACTTGAAGAGGATCAGATGGAAATTTCCCCTCCTTTCTCCACGTGCCTTGCAATCCAGTGGGAAGAGCCCTGCTGCCACGGGGCAGAGATCACAGGGTACAACATCGAGTATGGGGAAAAGCAGCTGGTCACGGTGGGGAGAAACACAACCCATGTCCTTGAGAATCTGCTGCCTGACACCCTGTACAGGTAAGAATTCTTCTGAAACCACATTTGTAGGATTTAAAAGTCCTTTGAGGGTAGTGCTTTAAATTTTTGGAGCAATTTTTCATGCAGCTTACAGACTGTTTGCTTGATGCACCCTGCAACTCCAAAAAAACCTCCTAAAATTGTCATATCGAGACTCAAACCATGATGTTGGCAGGAGTGAGATCGTGGGTGGTGTTAAGGTTCACATTCTGTCCCAAAGCCAAGACTTTAAGGTTTCTGGGTTTACAATTTTTCATTGGGATGTTCAGGCATGTGGCCAAAAGAGGATGGATGGACAGGCAAGAGCAAAGCAGGTGTTCCCGTGACCTCAGTCTTGATTAAAGCTGAATTCAGATTTAATTTCTAACTGCGTCTTAATTGCTTTACTGTTTGGAGTTATAGTCTGTACACATTTTGTTACCCAGCACTTTTCCTGACCATGTGGCTGCTCTCTCCTATTCCCAGGATCAGGATACAGGCCATCAACAGCTTTGGAGTCGGTCCTTTCAGTCATTCCATGAAAGCCAAAACCAAACCACTACCTCCTGACCCTCCCCACCTGGAATGTGTGGTCTTCAGCTACCAGAGCCTTAAACTGAAATGGGGAGAAGGGCCCAGCAGAGCTTTAATTCCCAACCCTACACAATTCAACCTGCAGATGGAGGACAGGTTTGGCAGGTGAGACCAGCAGACCATTAAGGACCTTGTAGTTTTACCACTTCATGTCAAGTTTTTAAGGTGTTTTATGTTACTCTTCCTTCTCTTTGCACCACTGAGTCATTTGGGCTTCCCAGAGTTTTCCCTTTTGTTTGTGGTTTTGCATCCCATCTTCCAACCAGAGATGCTGTCAACAGCTTGCACTTCTGCTGCTGCTTGTAAACAGTGAATACTATTTAAAGAATAAATACCTTACCACCATCCTCTGCTGGCAGGGTTATTTTTGGACATTCTAAAACAAAGTCCAGTCTGCATATAAGAAACAGGGGTTGGCCAGCTGTTCTTTACCTGGAAATTTCAGTTTAATTTGGATATTCAAGGGTTGTTCTCTTGATTCGGAGGAGTTGGGGTCTGCAGCCTCAGCGGGATGCCCAGCAGGGCAGGGGAGAAACTTGGGACACACGGAATGCAGCATCACTTCTTTGTCCTTAACTCAAATCCGGGTGTTCCACATCTGATACTGACCTTTGGTGACTGCTGGGTAACTGTGTGTGTGTTCTGTGTCCCCCAGGTTTGTGACAGTCTATAATGGTCCCTGTCACACCTACAAGGTGCAGAGGCTCAGCGAATCCACCACGTACCATTTCCGCATCCAGGCGTACAACGACGCTGGCGAAGGAGCCTTCTCGGAGGTCTGTGCTTTCACCACCACCAAGTCTCCACCTGCACCTCTCAAAGGTGAGCTGACACTGCCCTGGCAACTGCTGCAAGCACTGATGGGCAGGATTGAATCCTACAACCTGACCCTCAGCCAGTCTTTGCAGGGACAGAGACACAAACTCGCTCTGAGGGACTTTGTCTGGGTATGAAAAGGGCTCTTCTGGTGTGATCACCTCCTGCACTGCAGCTCTTCCACCCCTGAACTGAGCATTCCTACCTTTTCCCAGCTGGAAAGGCATTTTGCAGCACTATCCATCAAAGTTACAACAGTGTGTAGGCAAATGAGGGCACAGTTAATTCCTCTGGTCTTCACTTTTTAACGTGGACGTTAAAGGTCATCATTAAAGTCACTGTGAAGGTCAGAGTGCTCGGTGCCTGCAGCAAAATTAATTGACTGAACCATGGTTAGAACATAATTTCAGCTCTGCACATGGACAGAAATGCTGGTTTCTGTAGTGCCTTGAAAGTGCTGCTCATCTCTCCAAACATCATGGGCTCATCCTGGCAGCTCAGAAAGACCAACAAGTGTAACCTACACAGAACACAATCAGTATTTTTTAAGCTTATGTCATCAAATAGAAGAAAAAGAAAGAAACAAACAAATCTTAATTGCTTAAACTTATTGGAATGAGTTGCCTCTAAGCATGACAGCTGTACATTTGTAGACTCCATTGTTCTTTTTCTAAAACACCAACAAATCACTTTATTTTCCAGCACCCAAAGCGATTCAGCTGGAAGAAAACACTTTTGAAATCACATGGGAGCCTCTACAGCCGATGAAAGGAGATTCTATTGTTTACATCCTTCAGCTTGCTGCTGGCAGAGAGTTTGATCAGGTACCTTTTATGTAGCTTCAGGAATGTGAGGGGTTTTTACTGGGAAAAATTATTACAAAGAAAAGATGTGGCTATTTCTTGTGGAAGGCATCCCTGCCCATGGCAGAGGGTGGAATGAGATGAGCTTTAAGATCCCTTCCAACACAAACCATGCTGTGATTCCATGATTTGAAGGTTGAAATTCTGTTTGGGGAGGTGACAGGGAGACTTTTCATTTCAGAAAGTGTGAAGTGGGTGAGCACTGGTTTATCCTGTTCTCCCAACAATTCCTTTGGCTCTTGGATCTTAAATCTGCTGGTGTGTGGTACCACTGCCTCTGTTAATGAGAGAGTCCACACTGGTGGAGGAGCTGTAAGGAAGAAAATGCAGGATGATTTTTTTCCTCCTTTCTGAGCCTTCCAGCCCAGATGAGGTGTCAGTGTGGGGTGTGGCAGGAAACTTAAATGAATGATGAATTGGCCAGAAATTTTAGCTGCCATTTTAGGAAGTTGGGTAGAGGAGGGCGACTCCAGGATGGAGCAGGACAGGCAGTTCCAGGTGCTGCTGATGAGTGAGGCGCTCCTGACTGAAGCGGCTGCTGTCCCCTGCAGGTGTACAAGGGCCCGGAGCCGTGGTTCCGGCTGCCGGCCGCGCAGACGAACTGTGAGTACCGCGCGCGCGTCTGCGCCGGCCGCCAGTGCCACGACCTGCCGGGCTGCCCCGAGCTCTATGGCCCCTACAGCCCCAGCACCGTGTTCTGCTGCCAGCGCCGCGAGCCGGGCCCCGCCGCAGCCCAGCCCAGCGCGGAGCTGGCGCAGAGCGGGAAGCGGCTGCGCGAGGAGCGCGTCATCGCCATCGCGCTGCTCTGCGGCTTCGCCGTGGTCGCCATCCTCTTCGCCGTGGTCATCCAGTACTTCGTCATCAAGTAGGGCAGAGCTGGCCCCGCTCAGCTGTCTGTACAGAGCTCTCTGGGGTATTTATGGGTAGTTCAGTGGAATCCTAGCTGGGAGCCCCTCGCTCCGTGCGTTCCCGCTCCTGCTGCTGGCTGCCGGCGAGGCTGGCTTGGCAGATCCTTTCCAAATGCTGGACACAGATTTCCTGTAGAAAGGGTGATCCTGGGGCCTCTGCAATCAGGGTGAGCTGTTAGAGAACAGCTATCGGCTGCCTTACGGTGCGCACTGGGGGGGTGTGCACGCCCCTCCTCTCTCCCCATCCCAGCCAGTTGGAGAGGGAAGGCATTGCTAGAACAGTCCTTTCCCAGCACCACCAGAGCAGCGGGAGGCGATGGCTGTTCCATCAGGTTTCGCTGTAGTTTGATATCCATGAAATCCAGCAGCACAAGTGCTTGAGCTTAGAGCAGAACTGCAGAGCCTACTAGAGCATACCACATTTACTAGACTGTAGAAGGAAAGCAGAATATTGACTTAGTGATATTACTACTTTACAGTTATTTTAATACTTGGGATTCAGTAATAATCATTTCAAGTGTTGGAGTAGAGGGTGCCAGGGATTTTTAGGGTTTTAATCCAAACCAATGCCAGCAGGACGTGGCGCTCTGCCGGGCTGCCCAGGAAAGGCTCTGCCCGGAATGTTCCTGCTGTCCTGAGCAGCTTTGGCCCAATCCACATTTCACTCTCAGTGCCTGAGAGAAAAGTAATTCCCTGTGCAGCGTGCTCAGAACAGCACAGGAGTTGTCTTTAAGGAGAAAGAGTGCATTTATGATAAATGTTACACTATTTGGCTCAAACTGAGCAAATGTTTTTGTACTATTATTAACCTAAAAAATAAAAAGTTCAGCCTGCTTTGGGTGCCCTTCTAACTTAACCCCAACGAGCAAATTGTACGTGAGAGAACTCTTTTTAGATAACGTTTATAAAATGTTTTAAACTTGCTATCCCAGTGGTAGCAGCTTCACATTCCATGGTTTTCCTGTTGGGAATGTTCAGCCTGCTATGAACTTGTCTGAAACTCGTCCTGGTCGGCTGGGGGATATTTTTGTGGACACTGTGCACTACATTTGACTGTTGTGTTCCATCTGCTTGTGAATCCCTGAGGAGGAGCCTGGCAGCTCCTGGCTCTGTTAGATCAGAGCTTTTGAAAGCTGGAACTCACAAATTTCCAATGTTTCAGGATGGGTCTTGCCAACAGCGTTTGGAATATGCCACAGAACGGTAGATTTAGGGTATTTTGCAAAGTCTGTGGCTCCGCTTGGGCCATCAGAGCGATGCACTTGTAGGTGGGAGGGTGGATGTGACAGAGCTACAGGCGGCGTGTTTCCAGTAATTAATTAATCACTTTAAGGGTCTTTCTCCTACAGCAGTTGAGGAATAACGTTGTGTTAGAGTTTGAGGCATTGTGTTGTATTTCGCATGTGGAAAACCTAAATTATGACCTAGTATCACTTAATCCTCTTCACAGTAGATTGATGGTGCAATCTGAAATTAATCTTTTCGAAGTGTACTCTTCATTTTTGTACTCTATTTATTTTGATTAAAAGTCCTGGAAAGAAAAAAAATGTATGTTTGAATGTATTGTTCTACTTGTAGCAGAACTTTAAGTTAATCATTTATTATATCATAGAAATCTTTCCCTCCAGTGTCAGAAAGAGTTTTATACAGATATTAGTCTTTAGTTTGCAGAAGAGTTTACAATCTGTCTTTATTTTCCTCATAGTCTCCCTTTAGCAGATAAACTGCCTGCAGCAAATCTCCGTTGCCAAAGGGTTCTTTCTTAACTCCTTAGAACCAACTTGCAGAGGTTTATTTGGCAATAATAGTCCTGATCATTTAAAAGAGAAATTAGCATCACAGAGTAAATACTAACAAGTCACGACTGCTAAAAAATGAAATTGAATCCGTTTGTAATTGCCACAAAATGCTCATGTTTCCAGAAAATACCCGGGATTTATACTGCAGTACGGATTTTCCATCAGCTGTTGTCCATTCCAGAAGGATGTACCCTCGTGGCATTAATGTATTTTAGGTATCTTCGGTTTTCTTGTATTGTCATTTTTGAGGTATCTCAAACGTATGTTAAAGCTGCCATGCATTGTATTACTAAATTGTAACTATCAAATAGATAATATATTTAATACAGCCAATAAATAATACAAATGTATTCAAATTTGACTCCGGGCTCCTGTGGTTTTTGGGATTTAGTCTTACTTGTGTCATGTGTGATTTTAAGGGGAGGGAACATGCTCAGTGTCATTGAGAGCTGAATTAACTTCTCTTCCAGGAAAATGGAACCCTTGGAATATCACTTCCATTTCCCCTCGTGCTGCAGGAAGAAGGACCTGCGGTTCCCAGGTGAGGTAGAACAGTTTTTTGATGCTGGAAATGGAATTGTTTGGGGCTAATTAGCAATTTTCCATCATTTTGTGTTGACTCAGGGCCTTTCCCCCTCGAGCTCTACCCCAGCATTTGCTGCTGAGTGTGGAATTTCTCCTGACGGTGCCTTAATGATCTGATGAAGGTAAGATGGGAAAGGCTTTATTTGACCATCAAGTCTTCCCATAGAGACAGCTGGGCACTCAGCCTGGATTTACTTTCCACTTCAGGAAAAATCAGGCATGAGGAACTGGAAAACGCTGGGGTGGAGGAGGCAAGGGGAGTGGAGGCCAGTGTGAGGGAATCCCAGAGGAAGGCTCTGGGAAGCTGGAAGCACACAGCCAGAAGGAGTAGGGACACCCAGCAGCAGGATGTGTCCTGCCACAGTCCTCAGAAATTCCTCCAGAACCCGGGAATGGGGCTCTGGCAGAAGCGAGAGAGGTATCGGCTACAAAACAAACCTCCTCCGCCTCCTCGGAGCTCAGCTCTTTGCAGCTCTTCTGCTCCCAAGGACTGCTCAAAAGCCGGAGTTTTGTGGAGCCAAATCGTGTGGGATTGGGGCTGGAAAAGTCAGAGCTGAGCACAGGCACTGCATTGTCCGGCAGATCCCGGCTCTGACGTTAGGGAGATTGCTGCTGCCCTTTCCAAGAGCCAGAAGCTCTGGCTGGGGTTGTTCTTGAAGATTTAGGCACTTGGACACCTCTCAACAAGAAAAGCTGTCCTCTGCCAGGGCTCTGCTTGGCTGCACCCTGAACACTTCGACAAATCCCATCTGGGAAGAAATCCCCAGTGAAGTTTCATAGAGTCATGGAATGGTTTGGATTGGGAGAGACCTTAAAGTTCATCTTGTTCCACTTCTGCCAGGCAGGGGTACCTTCCCCTTTCCCAGGTTGCTCCAAGCCCCATCCATCCTGGCCTTGAACACTTCCAGGGATTTAAAATTTATGGGATTTAAATCCTGCACCCTGAGCAGAGCCACGTGCCCAGGCTGTGCTCCCCATTTCTCCAACAGATGATTCCCAGCTGGCCGGCAGCTGCCTGGGATGAACGACCTGCGGCGGACGGAGGAGTCGGCACCGGGCCAGGACACGCCGTGACCCCATTTCCTGTTTTCCGGTGCTGAAAACAACCCCAGTGTCTGAGCAGGGAGGAAGGGTGGCTGCTCTTCCATTGGGCCGGCGTGTGGTGCCCATGGAATGTGTCTCTCTGCATTTATCCTGGAGAAAAGGAGGCTCTGGGGGGACCTTGTGGCTCTGCACAACTCCCTGACAGGAGGGGGCAGCTGGGGGGGATCGGATTCTGCTTCCAGGGAACAGGGACAGGATGAGAGGGAGCGGCCTCAGGCTGTGCCAGGGGAGGCTCAGGTTGGACAGCAGCAGGAATTTCTTCATGGAAAATGTTGTTAAACATCAGAACTGCCCAGGGAGGTGGTGGAGTCTCCATCCCTGGAGGTGTCCAAGGAAGGACTGGATGTGGCACTCAGTGCTCTGGGCTGGTGACAAGGTGGGGATCGGACACAGCTTGGACTCAATAGTCTTGGAAGGTGGTTCCCAGCACAGATGTGCCCCACAGGACTGTCCATGGGGAGAAACCTGAGTCGCCAGGAAGGCATTTGTGGCCCTGGGGACAAGTGTCTGTCCTGTGGGAAGTGGCTCTCCCTGTCTTCTCACTGCTGCTTTCCTGGCAGAAATCCTGCAAGTAGCTCCTGGTTGTGCTTCCCAGCCTGGAAAGTCACCTGTGGGCTGGTGGGGAGGGTGGCACAGGGGGGACAGAAGAGTTTAGGGATAAATCCCAAGTCCCACGGAAGTGCAAACCATCATTTTCTTTCCTGCCCTGGGAATGAATGGTGTGACAGCCCACAGCTCCATGTGCCAAGTTCCAGCCTGATCCCAGCCTGTGAAAGAGCTCTTCTCCCCCTCTTTCCTAAAACAAGGGGAAAGAATAGTGGATTTTATTTGTTGTCTAAGGTCAGTGTCTGGAATTCCTCCTCCTTCCCTCCTCCCAGGATGTTTTTGTGTAACACACTCTGACTCATGGAAGTCAAATGACTTGGCCTCGGAGCTGCCTCAGCACAGGGATTCTGGCACAGGGATTCTGGCACAGGAATTCTGGCACAGGAATCCTGTGCCTGCCCCTTGTGCTGGGTGAGGGTTTTCCAGCTCCTCCAGGCACTGCTGGAGCTGTGGGGCTGCTCCTGTTCCCCCCCAGCTGATCCCAGCACCCCCAGACCCCCAAACCCAAGTCAGGGCTGGGATGTGTCTCCATCCAGGTTGGCTGATCCAGGTGCTGAACGCCCTCCTGGGTGTGGATGGGGAGCTCCTGAGTGTGGCCACTGCTGGAGTGTTCTGCACAGCGGATCAGAAGGAGCAGCTCTTGGTTTCTCCCTGGCTGAGGAGCTGGGATGGGAGTCCCCAGCATCTCCTCTTCCTCCAGACCTGGCTGCAGTCGGACCATCCCGGATAATAACAACCCAGTGCAACTGCTTCTGGAACGTTGCTGATCCCCTGGCTGACAAAATGACAACAAAAGTTTGGTTTTGGTTCTGTTTTGCCTCAGAAAGTGAGAAACTTTGACAAAACTCATATGGAATGTGCTCTAAATGTCTTCCAAATCCAGTCAGCTGCCATGTAAACCAGCTTTAAAAAGCTTTTAAATTTGCTTCCGAATTGGAACCTGTTATTTTCAGAACAGTGGGAACACACTGTCATTTTTAGTTAATCCTGGGAATGCTGGCAATTTGAAAAGTGGCTTCAGAGCTGTTAATGAAATAACAAAACATCCCCTCCTGCATCGCCACAGGGCAGATGGGCCATCTGCAGCAGAGGGAGTGGGGAAAGGGTCACTGAACCCAGCAGGTTTGCTCTGTGCATCAGAATATTTATAGTAAAATGAATTTCTGCCCTGCCAGGCCGCATCTCCGTGGTAACCGCGCTAGGCCGCGTGTCCATGGCAACCCTGCTAGGCCGTGTCTCCACAGTTAGGCCGCGTCTCCACAGTAACGCCGCCCTCCCGGCTTCCGTAGCCGCGCCCCCCCCCGCGTCACGTGACAGGAAACTATGGAGGCGGCCAAGATGGCGTCCCCCAAGAGCGCCCCTAAAGATGCGCAGGTACCGCGGGGCTCGGGGGAACCCAGGCGGGACCGGGGGGTAACGGGGGGCTCGGGGGGCTGAGCGGTGCCTGTGTCCGCCCCGCAGGTGATGGCGCAGATCCTCAAGGACATGGGCATCACCGAGTACGAGCCGCGCGTCATTAACCAGATGCTGGAGTTCGCCTACAGTAAGCGGGGCCGGGCGGGAAGTGCGCGGGGAAGCAGGGAAGTGTTGTCTGGAGCAGGGAAGTGCTGTGTGAATCCGTGTTTCCGCGGGGGCTCCCCTGTCAGACTCGGTGACCGTGGAGATCTTTTCCAGCTGTAGTTCTGTGGTTTTTTAAAAGTAAACATAGAATCACAAATTCCGGGGTGGTTTGGGTTGGAAGGGACCTTAAGGAACATCCATCCCACTCCCTGCCATGGGCAGGGACACCTTCCACTATCCCTGGTTGCTCCAAGCTCATCCAACCTGGCCACAGCCTCAGTGCCCTCACAGGGAAGAATTCCTTCCCATTATCCCATCCCATCCCTTCCCAGTATCCCATCCAGTTCTTCCCAGTATCCCATCCAATGCCTTCCCAGTATCCCATCCAATTCCTTCCCTTTGTCCCATCCAATTCCTTCCTGTTATCCCATCCAATGCCTTCCCAGTATCCCATCCAATTCCTTCTCTTTATCCCATCCCATTCCTTCCCGTTATCCCATCCAGTTCCTTCCCAGTACCCCATCCAGCGCTGCCCTCGGGCAGTGTGAGCAGTGCCCAGACGCCGCAGAGTTTTCAGTGCCAGCCGAGTGGGATCGGGATCGGGATCGGGATCGGGATCGGGATTGGGATCGGGATGGGGAAGATTGCATTGAAGCCAGCCTCAATCCAGAGCCTGTTTCCCCCAGGATACGTGACCACGATCCTGGAGGACGCCAAGATCTACTCGAGCCACGCCAAGAAGTCCAGCGTGGACGCGGATGACGTGCGCCTGGCGATCCAGTGCCGGACTGACCAGTCCTTCACGTCCCCCCCGCCCCGAGACGTGAGTGCAGCCGGGACTGGGCATCCCAGAGCAGGCGGGCAGGCCGGGACACGGGGATGGGCCGGGACACCGGGATGTGGCGGGATACAGGGATGGGCCGGGACACAGGGATGGGCCGGGACACCGGGATGGGCCGGGGCACCGGGATGGGCCGGGGCACTGGGATGGGCCGGGACACGGGGATGGGCCAGGATACAGGATGAGGCTGGGACACAGGGATGTGGCAGGATACAGGGATGTGGCGGGACACAGGGATGAGGCAGGACACCGGGATGTGGTGGGATACAGGGATGGGCCGGGACACACGGATGAGGCTGGGACACAGGGATGGGCCGGGACACAGAGATGAGGCTGGGACACAGGGACAAGGCTGGGACACACGGATGTGGCGGGACACACAGATGAGGCTGGGACACAGGGATGGGCCAGGACACAGGGACAAGGCTGGGACACAGGGATGAGGCGGGACACAGGGATGTGGCTGTGTCTCCGCAGTTCCTGCTGGACATTGCCCGGCAGAAGAACCAGACGCCGCTGCCACTGATCAAGCCGTACTCGGGCCCGCGGCTGCCACCCGACAGGTACTGCCTGACTGCCCCCAACTACCGCCTCAAATCCCTGCAGAAGAAGGTAAGGATTGCTCAGGGATTGGGGATTCACCGTCGAGGGGTTGGGAATGGTGTTGGGATTGCAGATTTCCGCATCTCTGAAAGGTGTGGGTGAATATTGGCCTGTGCGCGTCGGTTTGGAGCCAGCGGTGCTCTTTGTCTCCAGGCTTCATTTGCAAATTGTTGTTGGTTAATTTTAAATGGAAGTTTTTAAAATATGGCAAATTTTAAAATATGGGAAAATTTAAAATGTGAGAATATTTTAGTGTTAAAGAAATGCTGCAGAATCCCAGATTCATTGAGGCTAGAAAAGCCCCCCAGGATCACCAAGTCCAACCTGTGCCTGATCCCCACCAGAGCACTGAGTACCATGTCCAGTCATTCCCTGGACACTTCCAGGGATGGGGACTCCATCTCCTCACTGGGTAGCCCCTTCCAGTGCCTGACCACCTTTTCCATGAAGAAATTCCTCCTGATGTCCAGGAGGAACTGCTGGGTTTAATATCAGGTTGTCGGAGGCACAAGTCAGGCTTTGGTGTAGATATTAAAGGGTATTTTCTATTTCCACCTCAGTTGTTTCTGCTTTAGAGGGAAGATATTTCCTTTGCTGGGAAGCACAGAATGCCTCAGTGGGGTTTATTCCAAGCCATTCCCTGATTCCCTGGTTCTCTCCCCACAGGTCTCCTCCACAGCAGGCAGGATCACGGTGCCTCGCCTGAGCGTGGGCGCTGTGAGCAGCAGGCCCAGCACTCCCACTTTGGGTAGGAAACAGCTCCACTGGGGTTTCCCACCTTTATTTTAGGAAGGAAAAATAGAGAGGAATAATTTAAAACACTTTTCAACTCCTGAGGGAATGTAAAGGGGCCGCCTGACCTTATATTGTTTGACAGCATCAGGAAGTTAATTTAATAAATCCATTTAATCTTTATTATTATAGTAACATTTATACATAAATGCATTACAGATGTTCTTTATTTGTGAGAAATTCTTTATGTAAGGGACTATTCAAGAACTTTACTTAAATTTAGGGTTGTTTGCCTCAATGCCAGCATGGTGCTGAATTAAATAGCACTGGGAAAGATCCATTTTTAAAAGGATCTTAAAATTTAGGGCTGTGCCTTAAAAGTTAGTGTGTGTTTATAGTCTGGAATTCTGTAGGGCTGCAGTAAATGTGGGAAAATGAGCAAATGTGCAGCTCTGCCTGGAAATCTGACTCCTTGTATCCGGTGTCATTGTGTTCCTGGGCATTCCCACTGTGTCTAATAACAGGTGCCACTTGGGAAGGAATTTTAGGAGTGTTTATGGATTTATTTTGGTTTTTTTGTTGAACTGCAGGTACCCCCTCAGCCCAGACCGTGTCAGTGTCAGCTAAGGTGGGAGCGCCGGTGTCGCTGGCGGGGCAGCGCTTCACCGTCCAGATCCCGTCCTCCCAGCCTGCTGGGAAGTCAGGTATTCCTGGGACTCCTGGGGATGGATACGGGGATAATCACACAGCCACAGGGGGCTTGGGTTGGGAGGAACAAGCTCATCCAGTCCCACCCCCTGCCATGGACAGAGACACCTTCCAAGCTGGCCTGGAGCACTTCCAGGGATGGGGCAGCCACAGCTGCTCTGGCCAAGCTGGTGTGGGAATTGCTTCCCCTCTCCCTCATTCTGGGATCTTCCAGTGTTAATTCCCATTCCCAGCACAGCAGTGGCAGCCAGAACATCGCCATTCTGGGCAGCTCCCTCACACCCTGGCTCCTGTTTCCCTCTCCCCCTCGCGTCCTCACCCCCCCAGCACTTCCCCATCCTCCCTCTTGGGATGAGTCCCCTGGGACGTTCTGGCAGCACGGCGCTTTATTAGCCGGGAACGACGCAGGGAAAATGCAGGGATCACTCGAAGCTTTCAGTGAACTCTTTCCGTGGTTCCCACAGCCACTCCCACCACTCCCACGGTGCAGAACGTCCTGATCAACCCATCCCTGATCGGCCCCAAGAACATCCTGATCACCACCAACATGGTCCCGCCCGGCGCCGCCGACCCCAACCCGCTCAAGAGGAAGCACGAGGACGACGACGACTACGACGCCTTGTGAGGGCCCAGAGCCCTTCCCATGGGATTCACAGGAGCCCTTCCATGGGATTTACAGGATCCCTTCCCATGGGATCCACAGGAGCCCTTCCATGGGATTCACAGGAGCCCTTCCCATGGGATCCACAGGAGCCCTTCCATGGGATTTACAGGATCCCTTCCCATGGGATTCACACGGACTCCAGAGGGTGGGAATGGGTGGGAAGGCCCCGGATGGGCCGTGGGAGTGTGGAAATAAAAGCGGAGAGTGTTTGTAACCCGGCCTTGGTGTCTTGTGCACACACCTGGGGGAGGGGGCAGGGGTTTTTCTATAGATTTTCTATATATTTTTAATACATGATTTTTTTATATATACATACATATGTATACATATATAATTTTGATATATACGTATGTTTCATCTATATGTATGCATGATTTTATATATATAAATATATATATTAAGTACACACAGATGTATTTGTGCACTCAAAACTCTCCCAGACCCTTAGTTTTCATATATATACACACACATATACATACATCTATCTATTAATAATTATATTTTTATATCCATATGTATTTACACACACACATATATAAAATATATAGAATATACATTATATATAGAGAATACACAGTAGTTAATTAGGCATGCACACGAACAGTTCATATATAATATATCAATTATACATCATGTATACATTATAAAGTATACAATGATATATGCTATATAATTTAAAACATATTTTACATAATAATATATAATATATAAATAGCTTTTGCCTATGCCATCTGTATCATATACAAACACATAAGACAAATACAAACACAAACCACAAAATATGTAGAATATAGTGTAAGAATATGGAGAATATACCCTAGTTAGTTATGCATGTTTATTTTATACATTATATTTTTATTATATATGTCATTATGTATGCATTATATATCATAATCTATAATTTAAAGCATGTAAATATATATTTTCTATAATAATATATATAAATTAATTTTGCATATATATAACATCTCTAGCGTATGCAACACAATTAAATATATAAAATACATAGACTATAGATTAAGTATAGAGAGAATGCACAGTAGTTAATTATGCAGGCACAGAAACTTCATATACATTATATATATGTATTTACGTGCGCATCATATACAGTTATATAATCTACTGTATAATGTAAAGCATATAATTATATATTTTATATCCCAATATATAATATATATCAATAATACAGATATATAATGTATAAACATATAATTACATATAAATATCTATAGTAATACATATAAATATATGACAATTCATGTAATATATATCAATGTCTTTTGCATATATATATCGTATATATATGCAAAATATATATGCTATATATATTTTTATATATTATATATATTATTATATATAATACCTTTATATAAACACCTTTTATGTATAATATTCCTATACACTTGTATTACACACCCACCTATTAATGATTTCCTCATTTCTGTAGGTCCATGTTTACATTCTCAGACCCCCTCCCACACCAATGTTTAAGTTGCAGCACTGAATATTTGCCCATATGAACCAAACAATGTGGATTGTTTTAATTAACCACATCCATGCTCTCACAGACCCTGTTCTCACAAATACACTGCTCATATATAGATATATATTTCTGTATAATAGAACTATACCTGCTGAGCTTTTGACAGGATACCCTCCCTTTTCGGACCAGGGTGAGAGAGCAGAGGAGGCTGCTGTTCTGCTAAGTTCTTTATTTCATAGTCTCATAGCTTCTTGCAGGCAGAGTTCGAAGGGGTTACATGATAAGGCCAAACAGCAGCAGCAGCAAAACAGCAGGCAGAAAACAACTGCTGCTTCTTCATCTTCTTGTTCTTGTTCTTCTTCTTCTCCTTGTTCTTCTTTGTCTTCTTCTTCGTCTTCTTCTTCATCTTTGTCTTCGTCGTCTTCGTTGTTGTCATCTTCATCGTCGTCTTCGTCTTCTTCATCTTCTTTGTCTTCGTTGTCGTCTTCGTCTTCTTCGTTGTCTTCTTTGTCTTCGTCTTCTTCGTCATCTTCTTCGTCGTCGTCTTCGTCATCTTCTTCTTCTCTAAACTTACAGAAGTGTGGATTACATTTGTTCATCGACCAATGAAATTGACACAAGATTCTAGTTTTTCTTTTCTTAACCTATGCTGGTCTAATTCTAGCAGTTGTAAATCTTACACAAGTATTACATAGGTATTACACAGATTTGCGTGTACAGTTTCTATCAACTCTTCATGTGAACACTGCATCTAAAAAATGTGAGCAGTGTAGTTCCATCTATGTTTTGTCTAAAGTAAAGAAATTCTGTGAAAAGGTAATTCTGCTGCAGTAAGAGCTGTGTTTAAGGTCTCTTTGCTGCAGCTTTTCAATGTTTAAGGCACTTAGCAGGTATTTCTACTAAAAGTTAAAAATCTGTATTTCTATTTCACTTTAGTGTGACTTCAGGTATCTCAGCTTATCCAAAGGTTTTAATTCAACCTGTGCTTTGGCTTTCCTCTGGGCCTGGGTCCAGAGGAGCTCTCACTCCAACATGTTAAATTTAAAAAATATTTTATATTTATGTGTATAAACAGCCACGTCTCTAACACACCCCTCAGACACTCGTTTCCATCTCTAACAACACCTCCTAGAGCTGTCACTGGTATTACATTGATGACTGTCTCAGCCACCATTCTCTAACCATTGTGGGTTTGGTTTGTGCTCCCACAGCAGAACATTATTTATGATCACAGGTTCCACATGGAACCAGCCCTCCCAGCCTGGTTTCTGTACAGCTGGGTACCTGCACCCCGCACAGGCTCACACCCCGCCTTTTTCAGCGCCTCTAGAGAACAGAATACACCAGTGTAGCTATTCTGTGTAACATCTGCAGTATATTACCTTATATATTCCATACCAGGTGTTGTTTAATACAAAATAGGCGTACAAAGCACAGTGATAATGCACAACAGTCCTCATGTGTATCAGGGACAGTTGTACTTTATACACACACACACATCTACAGCTATACCTCTATCTATATATATCTTACATCTATATTTTATATAACTATACAATTTTTATATAAATATATAATTTTAATATAAATAATGCCTATTTTACATGTAATGCATATTATATAGTGCTGTACTTATATATTTAAATATATAATTTTATACAAAATTATATATTCATACAATATTTAGTACATATTATATTTTGTATAAATATATAATTAGGTAGAACAGTATATATTACTTTATATTATATATTGTATAATGTATAGATATTTAATATACTAAATATAAGAAATACATTATCATATCTATTATATTTTTATAATATAATTTTTATTTATTTATCTATAGTGCTATATATATATACACACCAACATGTAACACTGGCCTACATAATGCTCATGTATTCTTTATCTTTTATATATCAAACTAAAATATATAATATATATAATATCTAAAATATTTCTATAAATATATAGATGCCTCTCTAAAATATCATATAGAGACAAATATCTTACAGAGATACATATTTGTATAGAATATGGAACACATAAATATATATTATATAAATAAATGTCTCTCTTTCTAAAATATCTTTTATATATATAAATGTCTTAGAGAGAGATGTTTATATATATTTTTTTAATATATAATATATTTAATTTATATATATATGTGTATATTCCAGACACATATTGGGATGCTAATATATATATATGCATATGTATATGTATACATACACATTAAATATATAAATACATATTAAATATATTATATTAGAATATTTAATTATTTAAATAGATTGTTAAAATATTAAAATACTAAATATTACATTAAATGTATTATATATATTTTTATGTATAGATATATAAATACATATATAGATCAATAAATATGTATAGTGAATATACAGTAGCCAATTATGCTTATAGATAAATACACCTATTCTCACATATATACTATTCAAATATGCATTTATATAGATATTTAGATAACATGTATTTATATTTGTATAAATATATATAAATAAAATATGTACATATACATATTGGATGCTCTCTCACACATCCACAATTTAAAAATAATAACATATACAAATATATTTCCACACAGAATTATGTTCTGCCTACTGCTGGCAGGTAAAAATGTGCATATATTGATTATAATTAATATAAAATTAATCGTATAAAGCAATTTTAAACAATAGAGATATGATAAAAATATAAAATATTGTATAGAACTATATATTATTTCATGTATAATGTATTTCCCCAGGCACAGGGTGGGATTGTGGGGGTGTCCTGTGCAGGGCCAGGAGCTGGGTCCATGATCCTGCTGGGTCCCGTCCCACCCGGGCTATTCCAGGGCTCTGATCCAAGTCCCGGTGCCAGCGGGCCCTGGAGCGCCCGTGGGCAGAGCCGGGCCCCGGCAGCCCCTCTGCCACCTCTGCCCCCTCCCAGGGGATGCTCCCTCCTCCCGCAGGACGAGTTTCCCTCCAGCCCCGCTGTTTGTCCCCGAGCACAGATTTGGTGTCTGGGCTGTGTCTGCTCTTCAGCACAAAACTCCTGACTCGGGATTGAGCCTAAAGAGGGGGGAGTGGGCTGGAATGGGAGGGCCTGTAGGACAGGATGGGATTTGGGATGGGACAATCTGCTATTAGGGCATAAGCCTTCAGAACTTCCACGCTTGTTTAAATCACTTGGAAACAGTTTACAGCTCTCAGGGCCTTATAGGCTTGGAATGCAGGGAGAGGACTCAAATCCAGGGTGAAGTGGGATTTTGGGAGGGAATTCTTCCCTGTGAGGGTAGAGAGGCCCTGGCACAGGTTCCCAGAGAAGCTGTGGCTGCCCCATCCCTGGAAGTCCCCAAGGTGAGGTTGGACAGGGCTTGGAGCAACCTGGGATAGTGGAAGGGGTCCCTGCCCATGGCAGGGGTTGAAAGTGGATGATCCTTAAGGCCCCTTCCAACCCAAACCATCCTGGGATTGCCTAAATTGGCAGAGGCCTCATCCAACAGGTAAAGAGAGTTCTCAGGTCAGGGAAACTACAGCCCAAATCCCACACCCCTGTGCACACCCCAGGGCACCACCATTGGCAGTGAAGGAAAAAGAAAAATAAGTTATATTTATCACCTTTTCTTTCTGCTGAGACTCAAAACTTAGGGCTGAGGGCAAGGAAAAGCAGCAGAACCTTGTTTGGGGTGTGTGGATAGAAAGACCTGAGCAGGGGCCAGTGGTAGCAACACCTGGACTGGTTTTGAGACCAAGTTTAAGTGCAGAGAGCCCAGGGGTGCTGGGGGTTGTGCACAATAATTCCAACTCCAAGCCAGGTTTCTTTAGTAATTCCTTTATTAAAACTACACACCAGAGTTAAAATCCCTACATTATTCACATAGATCAGGTTTCTAAGTTCATAGAATAAGAACAGTCCAGCAGCCAAAGGGGTCAGAAAACCTTGACCATTTCAGAGCTGCTGGTTTAAGACTTCAGCCAGGGCCTCCTTGCTCCATGGATCTCCCAGGGCAGCTGGAAAAGCTCCTTCAGGCTCCACGAGAAGAGGCAGGAGCAGATCTCCAGTGCAAAGGCAAAGTTCATTCAAGATTACAGGTGAAACCGTACCCAGCGCTCACAGCGGGAGGGTTGCCAGAGGGAACTGGCAACAAGCACCTGGAAAATCACCTCCATTCACTCCAGGAATTCCAGAGGAAAGATTCTTACCCTCCCCCTGGCCCCAACACACAAATATTTACAGAGACACGACCAGCAAGAAGCAGAGTTTGACTCCCTTGCTGAGGGCAGGAGCTGCTGCTCCAGCAAGAGATTCCAACTCCCTCAACAGTCACCAGGAATGTGGCCTAAAGGGATGGGAAAGCTCCAGGTCAGTTGAACTCCTCCTTGATGGGGGTGCAGCCTGAGAAGAAGCTGATGTTGCTGCTCAGCATCCTCTTCTTCTTCTTCCCAAAGGGGTTCTGATTCTCCCGGCACTCCTCATCCCTCCCGAGCAGGGAGGCAGCAGCGCTGGGAATCTTCAGGAGCACCTCCTGGTCTGTGATGTCCTGCAGGACCTGTGGGAAACAAGGAACAATCTCTGCAGTTAGTCACGGCTGCAGTGCCCCTCCAGAGGCAGCAGGACACAAAGTGCCAGGCCAGCCTCAAGAGTTGCTTCATTTGTTTTACTCAAGACAAGAAAAAGACGAATTTTTTGACCAAATATCAAGATTCAGCAGGAAGAGAGAGCAGTTGGAACAGTGGGTTCCCATGGGATAAGGGAATTTGTTTAGCTGAGGCAAAATGAGATGTGCCAGGTCAGAGAGCACAACAGCTTAAGGTCACTTTGCACATGGACACGTGGTTTTACCCTGCTCCTCACTTCCCCCCTCTCCTTGCTGAAGGTGCTGCAGGCAAACGTGCCAAGCCTGTGGCATCATTCCAGTGTGGAAACGTAGGAATTCAACAAACTCAAAACTTCCACATGAGCCGCCTGGAGCTGTGCAGAGTGTTCCAGCAGCAGCTTCTCCTCTGGGGTGATTTCCCTCCAAGACCCCTCATTGAGCAGCTCTGCTGTCCCTGCTCCCTGGGAATACCTTTGAGGTTGGAGTGACACACACAGGCTGGAAGAAGCTCTCTCCTGCTTTCACCTCCGTGGGGTCTTCCAGCTTCAAGGACCCTTCTGAGTCCCTTTTGTGCTCCTCACATGTTGTGGTTTCCTGAGGGGCAGCAGAGGGTGAAGCTCTTGTAGAACATCCTTCCCTTCCCACCACAGCCCCCTGCTCTCCAGCTGGGAAGTATTCCACAGGATGCTGCAGCTCAGGCTAGGGCTCCATAAAATAGGCAATAATTAAAGCACTGTGGGATGTCCCTGCTCCACATCTCTGAGATCCAAGAGCAGAATTCCCATTAGGAGCAGCTTCGCCAATGAACATCAGTTTCTCATGGACCTTCCTGCTGCTACAAACCCCTCCTCAAACCATCCCTTCCCTTCTTAAAAATAAATCCGGGAATGAGTCGAGGTTTTGTGTTGTCTGAAGCCAAAGACACAACTTTAATTTACTGAGTCCAAAAGGAAAATTGAAATTATTTGTCCTCAGATTTGTGGATGAGAAGTGGGAGCAGGAAAATCTCTGCTGTGAATCTCCACATGACTGCGCTCAGTGGCAGAGCCTGGTCCTGCAGTGGAAAATTGTCCTCAGTTACCAGAGAGGCGCTAATTAGTGACATTCACAGAGCTCCAGCAAAGTGCACGTGCTCTGTCTGGACAAACTACGCTTGTGTGGGGAATTATCCCTTCATCCAGCTCTGCTCCAGCCCCAATCCAGGCCCTGCAGCCCCAGAGGCACCCCCGGAGCCAGCGGCACTCACCAGGCCCCGGTCCCTGTTCCTGCACGTGGCCGCGGCGCAGCTGCAGCTGTCGGTGCATCCCAGCTTCTGCTTCCTGCAGCCACACTGCCTGTTCCCACAGCGGCCCTTGCACGAGCACTGCGGAGGGAAGGGGGATCCAATGGCCAGGATGCTCCTGGAATGCTCCAGCTCCCACCAGCTGTGGCATCTCGAGGACAGGGACACCCCCAAGCTGCCCCAGAAGTGTTTTGCTGCCAGTCCTACCTCCCAGAAAAATTCTCTTCCTAATATCCAGAATAAAATCCTTCCACCTACAGATCCACCTTCAGGATCTACAGGACAAGCACCTTCAGTTACTCAGTGCCTCATTTCAGGTGATCCCAAAGGATCCCAGCTCCTGTGCCACACTACCACAAAAGGAGGGAGCCCCCACCCCAAAAGCCTCAGGAATTTTCTGAGCCACAGGCTGAAGCTCCAGACTGACACAGACAGATGGAAGCTGAGGCTCTGCCAGGACTGGAAGCTGCAGATTCCCAGAGGGAACAGGGACCCACAACAGGCCATCCCTTTTGTTGTTGGTTTTTTCCCTAAAATAGGCTCCCTGCAGGGATCTGGCTGCTGTTGGGGCTGTTCCTGAAGCAGAGGCCAGCTCAGGCACAGGCAGCAGGACAGAACACATCTCTCATGGGAGAAGGTGACTTGGACAGGGAAAACCTGTCCAGGAAGGTGTTGCTGACTGCAGACAACCTTTGCTGTGTCTGTGGCAAGGTCACAAATATCCCAAGGCACCCAAATAACCCATTCCTGCCACTCTGAGAGCAGTGGAGACACCACATCTCCCTGCTCCACACCCAATCCTTGGACACAGCAAGTGATTCCCTAGCAGACACTGGATCAAGGGCAGCTGGATCTTACCCCCATGAGGTTTTTCCTTGCTCCTCTGCCTGCTTTCCCAGGAAGCCAGTCAGAATCATCCAGTTCCCCAGAGTCAGAGAGCAGCTCCTCCACATCCACCTCGGGGCTGGGTGCCCGGGGCTTGGCCGTGGTCTGCCGGCGGCTCTTGGGCTGCAACACAGGAGCACGAGGGGTTAGGCTACCCAAAAATCACACTGTTATATTTTATTAATAATTTTTATATTTTAATAAGGTTTTATCAGATTTTATTAAGGTTTTCAGAGTCCCTCAGAGCCAAGAAGGTTGTGGGGTGAGGGAGGGGAAAAAAAAATCCAATTATCAGGATTGAAAATTCAATCAATTTAAACTATTGATTACAAATCCTTGGAAGTCTGAGTTGTTGTCACATCACGTGACAAAAAACAAGTGTCACACTCCTGTCCAAAGAGTTTTAAATCATTTCTTCCTCCCAGCACTAAGATTAGGCTCTTTGCAAAGCAGCAGACCTTGCTGTGACACACGTGCCTTGATCCATAATTTAAAGACTGGGAATACTACACAAAAACAACCTGGATTGTGGAGGAGGATACAGAGTCAGAACTGCAATGAGGAAACAGGTTTGGGGGTTTGTTTGCTTTTTTTTTTTTTAATCAAAAAACTAATGCAAGGTATTTGAGTGTTCTGGAAAGGACAGAAGGGGCCACTTCAATGAGCAGAACTTCAGTGAGCAGAACAAGTGCCTGGTGAAAGCAGCTTGGGAGAAAGAAAAAAACCAAATTATCAGTAGCCAAGACTAATTTGGCAAAGAATTCAGGTGCCATACAAACTGTGCAGCCTCTTACTTTGGGTGGAACATAATCAAAAGAAGAGTCTGGAGACTCAGGTGGCCTTTGCTGGATGTGCCGGAGCTTCTGGCCACTGGCAACTTGGAGGAGCAGCAGTTTCTGTCAGAAGAGACAAGAATCAGCTCTGCAAAACCCATACACCCAACTGCCACAGGGCTCTGGTGTCTGTACAAGGCTCTACCTGTTTCAGAGTGTCATTTTCCCGGAGCAGTTCCTGGTTCTTCTCACACATCTCCCTCATTTTCTCCAGCTCTTCCTCCTGTTTGCAGGTCAAGAGGAAATTTATTCCATTGGAGAGAAATAAGAGAAAATCCCCCAGGGTTATTCCAGCCTGCACAGCAACCACCCCATGCAGGCTTCTGCCAAGGGAACAGAGTCCTCCTATTCCAGGGATCCCAGAGGATCCCAGCCACTGCACCTGGAACCGGAGTCGCTCCTGCAGCTGTTTCTCCTGCTCGTTCAGGGAATCTTCCAATCTCTTCTCTGCTGCTTCTTTCTGCTGGAATTGGCTGAGCAGGTACAGAACCTAAAAGCAAGTTGGAATAAGCAGGAGTGAATTCCTGAAAGGAGCACTTGGCATCAAAGTCCAGGCTCAGGGAAACTTCCTGCCACTTCCAGCACAATTCCCCCCGACCTGCTTGAGAAGTGATCTTGTGCTCAGGTGTAACATCCTCACTTAAAGCAGGAGGAAAGTTACTGAACAAACCAATTTGCACAGGATAAATACAGGGATTTCTTTGGCTTTTAATGGACCATCTGCAAAAAATCCAGCAAAATTTGACTTGATATTCAGCACCAGCTTCATTTCAGCACATCCCCTTTGCCTTTCTCTCTGAGCAGACCTGGAGATCAGTCCCAGACTCCAAGATTTCCATGAGCTGAGATTCACCTTTTCCTGGTGTTGCTGTTCCTGCACCAAAATCTGATTTTGGAAGGCTGTCTCCAGCTCTGCTGTGTGGTTTCTCTCTTCCATCAGCATCTTCTGCACGTCAGAACAGCTGGCCTGGCTCTGCTCCAGGCTGCTCTGCAGTTTGCTCTCCTGCACTTTGGAGGAGACCAGCTGGAAAACAAGAGCAAGGGATGGCTTGGGCCAGGGATTCCCTGCTGGGCCAGGTGCTGCAGTCTGGAGGGGAAGCCTCCCTGTAACTTCCAGCCACCCCAGGAACTTGGCCAGCCCTCAGCACCAAGGAGGCCGGGGAGATTCAGAGCCAGACACTTTGGAAGGGCAAACCAGGGAGCTGAGGGTGTTGTTCACAGCTCTGAATTCACCTCCCCTTCCTGCACCACTCGGAGTGTTTTTTTCACCCTTTTCCTTTGATTTCCAAGCACCAGGGTGCAACAGGTAATTCTGTCCTGCAGTTGCTCTTCCCCTGATCCCACAACAGCCCAATTCCTGCTCTTCTCCATCACCAGTCTTGTCCAAGTTTTTCCCAGCTCGACACCAATCCCACTGCTCCCCTGACCTCAGCCAGCACTGCCCTCGTTTCCCTGCTTGTTCAGGAAGGATTTTTAGGTACTTTCTCTTTTCCTCCTCCACTTCTGAAATTTGTCTTTTCCCATTCCCATGCAAGTCACCCATAAGCTCAGCTTTAGCTGCTATCTCCAGACCCTCATCTATTCCACTTCCCCCTTCCCTGTTTTTCAGATTTCATTCCCCGGTACAGAATATTTTAATACAAACTTGTGAGGGGAATAAACCTCATCCACTACAGGAGGGCTCCGCTCAAATTCCTTTGGTCACTTCCTTTCATTTGTGGCTAAGCAGACTTAGAGCCTTTGTTTTTAGGGATAAAAGAGGAAAATCCAAAGTTTACCTCTCCCAGGAGATACTTCAGAGCACATTTGGCCTCCAGGATGGTGGCAATGCTGTCCCAGCGCTGCTTGGCCCGATCTCCATTGTCTGCATCCAGGAGTTTCTGCTGCAGATCTGCTATCTGGGCACTCCTGGGGAAGAATCCAGGGATTTGGAGTTACAACACAGGAGAAAACCAGGGCTGGTGTCTGGGCTAACGTTACTGTTCCCAGAATATTAAGTAAAATAGTTTAAAATGAGATTTTTGCTGCTCAGTAGAGCACCTGGAGCCTGTGTTGCTCCCCTGGGGAGTTTTGCCTCCACTCCACATTCCCAAATAAAAGTGGATGTTTTTCCCCCAGAAGTGCTCACTAACAGCTCAAAACCCCAGTTTAAGTGACTGAGTATTTTCCCCACATTTTGGAAAAATTCCAGCCAGGAAAACCCACGCCTTTCCCTCATCATTTCCAGCGTCAGTCTGCGTGTTTTTCACCCTCTTCCACCTCCCAGGGAGTTGGGACGGAAATGAGGGAAAAGCCAGAGGCAAGGCTGTGTGGATGGGCTGTGTGGCAGTGCCTCACCTGAGCTCCATCTCCGTTTCCAGGCTCTCAATCTGCTTGGAGATGGAGAGATCCGTGTCCGGGGCCTGCAGGTCGGCCAGGCAGTACGTGCGCCTCTGTGGGATCACGGCACGGATCCGGGGCAGGAACAGGGGAGGAAATCCCACAGTTACAGACATCCCAGCTGGAAAAGCCTCCAGGCATCTGCCCACAGCTTCAATTCCACTGCTCCTTCCCAAAAGCCTTCGCTAAGGGGTGTGAGCCACTCACATCCCTCACAATCCTTGAGGGTAGAAAAGCTCCCCAAGAGCAGAGCCCAACCATTCCCCCAACACTGACAGGTCACCCATGTCCCGAGTGCCACATCCTGACGTTTTTTGGACACTTCCAGGGGTGGTGATTCCACCACTTCCCTGGACAGCTGCTCCAAAGCCTGACTGCCCTTTCAGGGAAAAAATTTCCCTTAATTCCATTAAGTAACAAGTTCCTTCAGCACCTCTTGTCCCTGATGTGTCAGAGGACAAGAACATTAACCCTTTCTCCCACAAGGGTAGCCAAGGATGGGCTCCATCCCTGCCTCCTGAGGGAACAGGCCAAGTAGGAGTGACAAATCCAATATTGCTGAACAGCCAGAGGTGTGGGGTGGGAAAAGCGGAATTTCCCTCTTACCCGGAGCTTTGGAGGGGGGTTTTCTCCAGCCTCCTTCTTCTCTTTCAGCTGAAGGAGCTCCTTTGCCAGGATTTTCCTGTCTTCCAGCAGGTCTGCCAGGTGTCTTCGAGCCTCTTCAGTGCTGACAAGAACCTCGACTTCATTTGCAAGCCAGCTCTGGAAAAATAACCCCCAAAACCCAGCGGTTGATCTCAAGTCCAGGACTGAATCCTTCTCCGTGAAGGCATTTCAGAGAAACTGAATAATCCCAATGCAACTCCCTGCTCCTCCTGCTGTGCTCCAGCCACCAAGGCCAGCAGCACCCACCCCAAATCCCAGTTTGCCCAGTGCTGGGATGCAAAAACGCTGTCACGCACTTTGACTCGTGCAGCAATTCCTTCCATGCCCCGATTTTGGGTCTCCTTCCGTTTATCCGCCGCCTCCTTCTGCTTCTGCAGGGCATCCTTGAGGCGTTTGTTGGCAGCTGCTGCCTGGAAGAGATTCCACAAGGAGCTGAACAGGGTCTGCAAATCACCTGCAACAGCTGGAAACACCAGGGATTCCCAGGCCAGGGCACGCTGGGACCGTGACAGCACAAGGTTAATAAATCTCAATTTATCCTGGTTTAACTCAAGGACTCCTGGCCTTGATTTATTTCCTCTGCTGCCATTCCTCCTTTACAGAGAAGCTGCTTCTAGGCCTGAACGTAGAAGAAAACACCCAAAATGAGGGGTTAAAGATGCGTTTCTTTTACAAAGCCAGCCTGAAAGGATTTGGAACTGCAACCTTGTAGATCCACCAGCCAAACTCATTTCCCACATCCTACCCTGGGCATCTGCATGGATCTGCCACAGGAGCCTGGGACTCAGAGTCATTTGGTACCCAGAGGCATTTGGCCTTTCAGGAGCAAATTTGACTGGGACGCCTCAAAGGCTATAAGGCAGAAATGGGATTTCTCCAGAGAGAAAAGCTTTTCTTTCCAGCCTCTAAATTCCTTTAAGGAGCAAATTTAACCGGGATGCCTCAAAGGCCCCAAGGCAGAAGTGGGGATTTCTCCACAGAGAGAAAACTTTTTCTTTCCAGCCTCTAAACTTCCTTTAAGAGGTTTCTGTGTATCCTGTTCCTTCCTCCAGCCCCATTTGGCAGACTTTAGGGATTGGATGGGAATTTCCAGGAGATGCTGGCTCCTCACCTCCTCTGTTTTGCGCCGAAGGACATTGGCCTGTTTCTGGAAATCCCTCTCCAGCTTGAGGAGCTCGTATTGCCTCTTGCGGTCCTGCAAGGAAAAACAGCTGGAAAAGTCACATTTTCCATGACAAAGGAAAGGCTGCAGCCCCAGAGTTCCAGCCTCCTGAGGCACAGAAGGGCAGGAATTGCTGACACCAAACTCCAGGTGTTTGCTGTCCTCTGCACTCAGCCACCACAAGCAGCTGGATTTTATTAACCTGCAGGTCCAACATTTCTTTGGAAGTTTAAAAACCTCCCATGCTGGGGCCAAACCCTACAACTTTAAATCCTTCAAATGTTGGCTATTTTTGCCTTCTGCTTTAGAGCTGATTCACAGCTGTAGTGAGCTTGAAGATCTCCAGCCAGGAGCAAGTTCAGGTGGTGAAAGGTGGCAGCCACACGAGCCAAGCTCCTCTTCAAAGCATTCCCAGCACTTTTCCAGTGCTTTAACTGATGCTTCCCAGTTAAACAAACCTTGCAGCACCCGTTTGGAGGGAGGAACAGCGTGAGGGGCTTGTTTGCTCACCTTTTCCTTCAGCTGGATCACTTCCTTGTCCTTCTGCTGCTTCCACTGCCTAAATTTCTCAGTGTCTTCTTTCATCTGACGCATCAGCTGCACCCTTTGCTGCTTCATTTCCTGAAAAACACCCGTGGCTGGAAGAATGATCCAGGATTTACATTCTGAGGGGGCTTCAACCTCCATTCCCCCCCGTGCCTGCCAGGTGTGGGGAGTGGCAGGTGGGAAATCTGAGAGTGCTCCCAACACAGGACACTCTCAAAGTACTGAAAACCAGGGATGTTTTTAGGCATAAAGGGAAGACCAACACAGGCACAATTTAGGGAAACCAAAGTGGAGTCAAATGACTTGACTGAGGCAAGAAATCAGAAGTGACCGAAGATACTTTGGACTTATTTTCCTCCCAAATCTCAGTAGTCACCTGCCTATTGTGGTCATGTCCTTTGAATCTTGACAAAAACTGCTATTTTCAGTCTGACTAAACAGAAAGTGGATTTCTGTCTAGGATTTCTGGGATTCCTGTTTGGGATTTCTGGGACTCCTGCCTGGGAGCTGCTTTATTTGGAACTGGCTCAAGTCAGAGGTGCCTGTTGGGATGATTACCCTGATCTCCTGGTTCAGTTTGGACACCGTGTGCTCCGTGGATTCCTTCAGCTTCAGGAGCTTGGATTGCTCATTCAGCTTCTTCTTGAGCTCGTTGATCTGTGCTTCCAGCTCCTGGAGCCTTTTCCGGCGCCGTTCGCTCAGCCTGGAGAGAAACCACAACAAATCCTCTCCAGCTTCAGAGACACCTCATGAAAAACGTCACCTCTGTCACCCTTGCTGCTGCTGAAAGCCCACAGGAGGCTTCTCTGCAGCTCCTGGCATGTTAAAGGGACACTTTTACATCAAAAAAGAGCTTTCACAGATCACAGAAGTGCAAGACATTGGATTTTCAGGCACATTAACAACCCCCAGAGCTGCAGGCAGAGCCCTCTTACTTGGCCTGGTTGATGTCCTTCTTTGCCATGTGCAGAGCAAGGACCAGTTCCTCCTTTTCCTTCTGCAAATTGCTGACCTCCAGCTCCAGATCCTTGATATTGGTCTAGAAAGGACAAGAGGAATAAATCTCCGAATAAAAACCTTGAAAAGACACCCTGAGGCAAAGCTTTAAGACAGAGAAACCTTGCAAAACCCCATTCCTCTGCAGCAGGCTGATAAACCACCTTATCTAAGAGCAGCGTGAGGGTCACAGGAGCTGGTCCAGCACCCTCTGGAGCTTTGGTGTGCCCAGAGTCACTGTGGCCACGTCCTGAACAAATCATTTCAGAGATGGGAGATCCCAGCACAGCAGGGAAATCTGCCCAAGGGAGCAGGGATCCAGTTGAAGGAATAAACAGACCCAAATCAGAACAGGCTCCTGAGGACAGATCTCCTCCCTTCCCTCCCCAGCGTGAACTGGAGAAAACAAACTGAACAAGGAGGATTTCAGCTTTACCTGGTACTGGGACTGAATGGGCCCCAGCTGAGAGTCATTTTGAGACATTTTTTTGGCCAGGGCCTCTTTCAGAGTCAGGGCTTTGTTGAGCTCCAGCAGCTCCCTGGAGAGCTGTGCCTGGCGCAGGGCGTGCTGGGTGCTGAAGTCGTTGGAGGCTCTCTTGGATTCCTGGCCCACTTCTGCTTCCTGCAGGAGACACAGCCATGAGGAGAGGCCAATGCAGAGCTCTTGAATTACATCATCTCTGTTTCTACAGAGCACTTCAAATGCGTTTTTATGTAAAAAACTAAATATTCAGAAACGAGAACAGCTTCCTGACCGTGAACACATCAAGTTTAAAACAGCACAGACAAGAGTGATGATTTATCAAGCATTTGGGCTAGAAAATTAGCAGGAGGAAGCAGATAAAAGTGATGAGGAGATAAAACCGTGCCCCAGTGAGGTGTGCACTGCTGAGCCCCCCACTTACACCTGCAGAATCCTGTTCAGCGTTTGGCAGCTCTGCAGCAGCTTCCGTGGTGGCAGCATTTTCACTCTGTTGGACAGAGAGATGAGAATTTGGGTGAAAAGAGAAATATGAAGTAAAAGGAAGGAAATAACAGACTGTTGGCACATTATGGCAAAGCACAACATGATTCTCCTCCGGCCAGAACCTCTCTGGAAGGAGGAGACCATCGTCCTCCTCCTGGAGGAAAGGGAGGAAACTCCTCCTTGTCTAGTTGGAAAAGCCATTCCTTGAAATCCTCCCTGAACTCCAGCACTGGGAGCCACCTCCTCACAGGAGAGGAGAGAGGAATGTCCAGTGAGGGAGAACTGAAATTGCTCCATCAGACAAAGCCTGGAAGCTTCTATTTAACAATTTCAGGTCCCTGCAATTTATGTTGTCCATAAAAATCACCAAATGTACAACACTCCATCCAATTAAGGGATTGTAAATCCCTTCTAATCTCCAATATCAGGTTTTTTCATGGAGACTCCTCCTTTCACCCCCCCCAGGAGCAGCACAAGTGGCCTTTCTGCAGCATTAAAGCACAACAGGACAGTTTTGAAGAGGATCTCAACAGTCAATTCATACTTTTAATTCCTGGGCTCCTTGAGGGAAGTTGATGGAGTGGAATCCCAGATTTCCTGAGTAACTTGACACAACTCCCCACTCCCTGCCTTACCTGCAGCTCAGCCAGCACCTGCTGCAGATTCCGGATCACCTCTACATTTTCCTTTAACTCCTCATCTTCCACAGTCTCCACCAGCTTCTGCAGATCCAACTTGCACCTGGAAACATGGGAACAAGTCCATGGCACGTGTGTGTCAGAGTTTGTGTCACACATGCCAGGGAGGAACAACTTTCCCCACCCAACCTCTGAATTATTTCTGGCTGAACAAACCCCAGCTGATTGGATCCAGTTTATCCCACTAAAAACATCGAATTCCCAAGGATGTTTTCCCAGGAGAAGGGCATGGGGACACTCACACAGCATGGTGCTGGAGCTGCTCTAGCTTGGCATTCATCTTCTCATTTTCTTGCTCTGTCTAAGAGAAATCAGAATTATATTGAGTTGTAGAAGATAAGAAGCCAGGACTCAGCTGATTAATTTGCAGCAGAAGATTTGCAGTGTGAAAATCAATGCACTGAAAGATCTTTCATGGTCAGGGCCACCAGTTTGGATTTAACAGCATTTTTTTCAGGGATGGACACTGCAGGCAGCAGGAAAAAAAGCAGGGTGGGGAAGGAAGAGCACAAGTGTGCAAACACTATTTAAAATATTAAAATATTTAAAATGTTAAAAACTGAAAGATTCAGGTCTCCCTTTCCCCACTCAAGTCACAGACCTAAATGCCAATAGATTCTGGACGGCTCTTGGTTCTGACTGACTTGGAATCAATGTGAGAGGAACATTAAAGAGAGATTCCCAATGTGCCACAGGGACAGGAGCTGCTGTTGGTTCATTCCCAGCAATTCAGAGCTCTCCTGGGACAGCTGAACTTACCAGGATGATCCTCTCCAGCATCTGTGCTGTTTGCCCAGCAGCCTCACTCAGCCCCTGGCTCAGCTTCTGGTTCTCCTCCTGCAGGGATTGGTTCTTCTCCATCAGGGACTGGAGGCTCTCCGAGGGGGCCAGACCACTGCAACAGCGAGGAGCAGTTTGGGTGTGAGCTGGGCTTTGTGACAGCACTAAAGTCACCTCCCAAACAATGATTATTCCCTAAATAATTTACAATAATTAGCCCAAAATTGTTTGGGTGGGAAGGATCTTAAGCCCATCCAGTGCCACCTCTGCCATGGGCAGGGACACCTTCCACAGACCAGGCTGCTCCAAGTCCTGTCCAAGCCTTGGACGCTTCCAGAATGCAGGAAGAACCTCCAAACAGAGGTTGTGAACTCCATGCACGTGGTTTTGAAACATCTCCAGAACACAACAGCTGCACAATCCAACTCTGTCCCAGATTTTGTGCTTTTAAGGATAATGGAGGTGGAGCTGCCCCACCTTTAGGGGTAGAGGGGTGAGGAAAAGAGGGATGGATGGGGCCAGAGACAGGTATTTATTCAGGAGGTGGTTCCTGGTTCCTCTTTTATTTCCTCCAACAGATTTTGCAATTTTGAGGTGTTTGCTACAAAACTAAATATCCCAGGGGATTCCAGTGAGGATGACAAAAAGAGGGGGAAAAAAGCAACAATTTGTTCTCCCCTCACTCCATAGCACTGCCCAGAGCTAAGGAGATTCAGAGACTTCTCTGGAGTGGGATAAGCACAGATCCATAGGACATGAAATAACAAATCTTACTTGAGAGACACGGGCAGGGTCCCTCCATGGGCCTGGAGCAGCAGCACCTGCAGCTGCTGGACCTACAAAGACAAATAATTATTGCTCGTAAATGTAGCAACTCCACGGATCCTGGGTCTTCCTGACTCACCTGCTCCATAATTCCCACTTTACCACTGCCTGTGGAAAGGAGTGGTGTAGTTACAGTATTTTGAGTCATTTACTCCTCAAATAAAAGGTTCTTCTCTTCCCTCTGGGATCACCTCAGGGAAAACTCTTCCCCTTCCCACTGCTGGGCGCAGGCAGGAGATGCCAGGAAGGCACCAAACCATCCCTGCATTTCTAATTCTGCCTGTAGCCCACCAGGCAATGATTCGTTGGGTGGAAGGGAAATTTAAACCACAGCAGCTGCTGCAAAATGCCAAGAAATATCCATATATTCCCTTCCCAGCCACCTCCAGAGATGGAGCAATGCACATTAGGGATGTTTTGCATATTTTGGGAGGTTGTGCCTTCCCTGGGTGTTTGCTGAGCTCAGAACCAGAGGGATACCCCAGTACCTGCTGCTTCAGCTGGTGCAGCTCAGCTGCCTGGGGGTCCACGTTGATGATGGGTTTGTTTTTGATCTTCCTGGCCCTGTCAGCGTAGCGCAGAGTGTTCAGGGTCTCCTCCAGGTTGGAGTCTGCCGGGCTCACACAGGCGATCATCAGCGTGTGGCTGTTCCCGCCCAGGGAGTCTGGGGAGGAAAAGAAACAACACCACAGCTGTCAGAGCAACGACGACAGTGAAGTGTCACCATGCAAGGATTCCAACCCCCAAAACGCAGATTAAACAGCTGGACTTTGGTGCCACTCATTACTTTCTCCTCTGCCCACTCAGTTCTGTATTAAGGGGGTTTTAAAAGCCAATGTCGGGCTTTGAAACCAAAGATTTCATCCCAGAAGCCCCAGTTGTTGCCCTAATAAATCATTTCTTTACGTCATTTCTAGCCTGGTTCTTTCAGGTTTGCCCCTCCCTTCTTTCCCCCAGTAACAAGATCTCCATGAATACCCAGAATTTTCTCCAATTTAAGGAATTATTGGCTAAGAAGAAATAACAAAGCTGCATGGAACTTCATCCTTTGGTTTTACACAAATTGGCTCCTTAAAGCTACTGATCAGGGAAAAAAAAGGGACCCACATCCAGCCCAATCCAGGTTTTTAATGAGCTACTTTCAGACATGGAAAATACTGAAGAGCTTTTGCACCAAACGATGTAATTACCATAAAAATCCCAGCAATTTCATCACCAAAGCTGTGCCCAAATTAAAGGGTAATTTCAATAAAATGCATTAGAAGACAAATCACAGCTATTGAAAAATAAAGACCAGATATTCAGACCAAGAAAACAAATCCCAGGGAAGGCACAGACAGCTGGAGCTTCATTCTGGCTGTGACATCACCCAGGGAGTTGCTATAATTAAGGTACAATAATAGATCTCTGCTCCCAGACTTCTCCTCCTCCTTCTCCCCACCAAAAATATGCCCTGAATTTGTCTCATTTCCTCCTGTCACACCAAGTGCAGGAGAGCAGCACTCGTTTTGAGTTCATCTCACTGCATTTGCAACCTAAAATAAGAGTCCAGGAAAGCTCTGGCTTCAGCGAGGAATTAAATAAATGAATCCCTTTGCAGCAGCAGCTCTGAGCTGTGAGGTTTTCTGCTGCTTTGTTATTTAAAAAGCACCTGTAAATTTAGGCTTTGTCATCATCTTCTCTCACCTTGCAGCAGCCTGGTCAGCTTGGAGTCTCTGTAGGGGACAAACCCCCCCTTTTTATTCTCATCTCCCAGAGCACTGATGACATTCCCCAGGCACAGGAGGCCTCTGTTGATGTTGATTCCTGCAGACAAAGCTCACAGTGAGCACAGCCACCTCAACAGCTCCAAACTCCTCGTTTCCTGCTCTTATCAAAACTTCAACAAGGTTAAAAAAGCAGATTAAAGGGTTAAATAAGTGCTTTGCCCTTTTAATAACTCCCAAGTGAGAAGAAACCCAAACTCCCCCAGACCCAGCCCACAGACCTTCTTTGAGTCTGTCTCCCTCAGCCTTGGTCTTCTTTTGTCTCTCAGAGCCAGCAAGATCCACCAGGTGTAGCTTGCAGTGAAAACTGCAGTTCCTAGGGCAGAAAGAAACTGTTTTACTCTCCCAGGTAAACTCCCAGTTGGAAAAGGAGCAGCTCAGGAGCTGAAAATTCAGGGAGCCAAAAACTGAACTGCCTCGAGAAGCACAGCTCAGGACCGGGATGAGGAAATTTTGGGAAAGTAACTCTTACCAGCTGCACCACGACACTCACTTGTCATTTTTCTTCTTCTGATCAATGCAGATGGTGAAGATGGCATGGGATCTGGAGGACTGGGAATTCATGGCCGTGGATCCCACAGTTCTGGAGTTGTTCCCCTGCTCCAGGCAGGACACGGTCTCTTGGGCACAGGTGACACTTCTTTCTGTCAACCCCACAATCTATAGCCAGGAAGGAAACATTGCTGATCCTCTGCTTCCTCTTTGTCCCACCTGGGATCAGAAAAACCTCCCTCTGCCTCAGACTGTGCAAGCCCATTCCCAGGAATCTGTGTCACCTCCAGCCAGGGGCCTGGAACGGAGACTTCCAGAGAAAACTGCTTCTGAATTTCACTTTGGGAACATGGAATCACAGCACCTATTCCTAAACACCCCCCAAATTCCTCTGCCTGCTCCAGAGCCAGCTGGGCTCCAGAGACAAATCCATGGATACGCCAGGCCAAGCTGGGAGCTGTGCCAGTCACAGGAAGGGGGAAACTGGCCGATGGGGTGAGGATTTGTGTGGATAAAGTGATGGAGAGGCAGCTCCCAGGGACACAAACCATGGAGAGCATGAGCAGGAGGATGTGCTCCTTGGCAAGCTGTGCTTTCCCTGAAGATCCATCCCCCCGATCCCTCTGTGCTGCTCCCAACACATGGATGAGCCCATCCCACTGCTTTAGGGATGACAGAAAATGACACCTAAACCCCTCCAGTCCCCAGCCCTGCCACCCCCTCCTGCTCCCACAGCCAGCAGGGCAGACCTTGATGCCTTCCTTGGGATCCTCCCGGATGCTGATCGGGGAACGCTCCCGAGAGGGGCAGAGCAGGTCCAGGATGTCCTCGTTGTAGATCTGGAAGCAGCAGAGGAGCAGCTCTGAGTTACCAGCCAAAGAAAGGTGCAGTTATGCTGAAATTAGGGCTAATTTGGCATCACATTCTACTTGTGTCCCCTTTAGGGAAAGATACCTTGGACCAGAATTCTGTTCCTGATAAAACCCCCTGGGCTCTTAGGGGTTGATATAGTCAGTATCTGTTAGCTGAAGGAGGTGGCCTCAAAGCTCCCTTCAGTCATAACTTGACATAAACCAAACTTTTACCTCGAGATAAGAAACTTTGAGGACAAAGTCCCAATCCTGCCTCTGCTGTTTCTCCTCGAAGAGCAGCTTGATGACCCTGGGGATGACCCCCACGCTGGGCTCATGCTCCTGGTTGGCAGTGTAGGTGCCTCCCATGGAGTAGGTTTTCCCAGATCCTGTCTGTCCGTAGGCCAAGACGGTGGCATTGTATCCTGGGGGAACAAAGGGCACCCAGATGAGTCACATGGGGACAGAAAGCTGCATTTTTGAAAACCACCCTTCCAGAAAATCCTCAGTTTACATCAGCTTAAGTACAGATCACAGTCAGGAACTTAGAGGGGGGAAAAAAAAGGGCAATGAAAACTCTGTAAAGCACAGATAAAATGATTATTCTAGCTCTTTTTTAAGACTGGATGTCACTTTACTACAGCTAAACAGAAACACAGCACAAGTTCTCTGCCATCCCAGCTCCACTGCAGCACCCCCAAACAGTATATTTATCAATTCATTGTGCTATTCTTAAAGAGGGACAGGGACTTTTTATAAAGGCTGGAGTGACAGGGCATAGGGGAATGGCTTCCCACTGCCAGAGGAATATTGGGAAGGAATCCTTCCCTGTGAGGGTGGGGAGGCCCTGGCACAGGGTGCCCAGAGAAGCTGTGGCTGCCCCATCCCTGGAAGTGTCCAAGGCCAGGTTGGACGGGGCTTGGGGCAACCTGGGCTAGTGGAAGGTGTCCCTGCCCATGGCAGGGGTAGCACTGGGTAATCTTTAAGGTCTCTTCCGATCCAAACTATTCTGGTATTCCATGGAAACTGCCTTATGCAGGCAGCCTCGGGAACCAGAGGGCTCAGAGAACACACCCCACTCGTTTTGTGGAGCGGAGCCGGTACCAAACGGGCAAGATCTGGGACAAACCTTTGAAGATGCCTCGGACCAGAGGCGACACCGCTGTGTTGAAAACCTCCTCCTGCTCCGCGGACGGGTCGAACACGTAGTCGTAGGTGAAGGCCTTGTCATTGCCCACCACGACCTGCGGAGGAGAGGGACGGGGCAGCGCTGGTAACCGCGCCCGGGCTGCGGGATCCCCGGGAGCCCCTTGAGCCTCACCTGCGGCTCCCCGGGCACGAAGGACAGGCACATCTGGCAGCCCTCGCTGGTCTCCTTGGGCACCAGCGGCCGGCAGCGCAGCGCCACGCGCACCGGGATGCCCTTGTCGTCCTCCCGCACCATCGCCAGCCTGCGGGACACGAGCGCCGTGAGGCGGGCCGGGACACGGGGCGGCGGCTCTGCCGGGGGAGCGGGGGTGAAGCGGCCCTGCCCGGCGTGTGGGGTGGAGCAGGGGTGGAGCGGCCCTGCCGGGGCTCGGGGATGGAGCGGGAGCCCCGGGCCGGGAGCGGGGGTGGAGCGGGCCCGGCCTGGCCCTGCCCGGTGTCGCGGGGCGGCCGCGGGACTGACCTGGAACCGCCGCTGCCCGTGCCAATGGCGGCGCCGCAACGGCCGCCGTTCAAACCGGGCCGCGCGCCGCCTTGGCCAATCACCGAGCGGTGTGTCAGGAGGGGCGGAGTCCCAGCCAATCGCGGAGCCTGTCGTCACCGAGGGGCGGGACAGCAGCCAATCGCAGAGCGATGCGTCAGGCGGAGGAGGAGTCAACCGTGGGGTGGGGCGGTACAGCGTGAGGGGCGGAGCGAAGGACGGGGAGGAACCAATCGCGTGCGGCGCGTCAGGCGAGGGGCGGGGCCAGGGGCGGGCCGCGGCCAATCGCAGCGCGGTGCGTCCGCGGGGGGCGCGTCCCGGCGGCGCGGCCGAGCGGTAGCATGGAGGGCCGGGTGCCCTACGACGACTTCCCGGTGGTTTTCCTGCCGCCCTACGAGAGCCCGCCCGCCTGGGTCCCGCCGCACGAGGTCAGCCCGGGACGGGGGGAGCGGGGGGACGGGCCGGGGGCGGCGGCGGCGGCCGCGGGGCCCCGCCGGGCGGGGTTGCCCGGCGCGGCCCCGGCTGAGCCGCCGCGCGTCCCCCGCAGCGCGTGTATCACCCCGACTACAACAACGAGCTCACGCAGTTCCTGCCCCGCACCATCGTCCTCAAGAAGCCGCCCGGGGCTCAGGTGAGGCGGGCGGCGCCGGCCTGGCGCTGCCTGGGCGCGGTGTCGCGTTCCCGGACGCGGTTCCCGGAGCGTTTCCTGGCATAGAGCGCGCTGGAATTGCGATATTCCCGACTGGCAGCGTCCTGGCACAGGGAACTGCTGTGACAGGCGTGGGGCGGGCAGCGTGGCAGATTCCAGGCCGGTGGGCAAGGGGAGGGGTTGTTCCCGAAGTGGTATCTCGGGATGTGGAGCTGCTGGGGAGTGGGAGCGGGGGTCCCTCAGGTGTTCCCGGTGGCAGGAATTAGGAAAGAGGGACTGATGCTGCTGCCGGGCTGAGCACTGCAGCACCCACGCCTGGGATCCATCTGGGAGACAGAGCAGGGAGAAGGGTCCTGGGCAATTGGAAGGGTCCTGGACAGGGAGAAGAGTCCTGGGGAATGGGAAGAGAACTGGGCCAAGGGAAGGGTCCTGGTGACTGCATTTCCCTGCTGGTTTTTCCCACAGCTGGGCTTCAACATCCGGGGAGGAAAAGCCTCGCAGCTGGGAATCTTCATCTCCAAGGTGTGTCCATCCTTGTGCCATTCCTGCCCGGACCCTGCCTGTGCCCGTGGGAGCTGCTGAGCCGGCCGGGTGTGCAGGGAGGCTCTGGCTGCCTCACACCCCCCCGAGCTCAGGGCTGGGATTTGTCACAAAGCCATCAGAACATCCTACACCACTTCCTGGTTCTCTTCCCAGCCCCTGGAATTGCTCCCTGGGGCTGTGTGGGAGGGGAGCTGTGGGAGATCCGCTGCTGCCATCCCTGCTCTCCCTTCCCAGGTGATTCCTGACTCGGACGCGCACAGGGCCGGGCTGCAGGAGGGGGACCAGGTGCTCTCGGTGAACGACGTGGATTTCCAGGACATTGAGCACAGCAAGGTGAGCGCTTGGATGGGGAATCTGCCTCCTTCCAGCCTCTCAGCCCAGCGCAGAACCCATGGAATCCTCTTTCCTTGTTTTCCAGGCCGTGGAGATCCTGAAGACGGCGCGGGAGATCACGATGCGTGTCCGGTACTTCCCCTACAGTAAGTGCCCAGCCCAGGCACCTGGAATGCTCCTTGGGAAGCAAACTTCCATAAATCCCTGCCAATTCCACCCGAGTTTAGCAGCCCACGGTCACCGACAGTGTTGATTTGAGATCAGGCACCACGTCAGGATAATGAGGCCTAGCTTCATCTGCCAGTGTTGGAAAACTCGGAGAGCAGGAAGGTGGGATGGTCGGGGAATGGAAAGGTTAATTTAGAGCTGGAGAAGCAGCTCATTATCCTTGAATAACACAGGGATGAGCTCTGGCACAGGTGCCAGCGGTGGATATATCTCCCTAAGGATATTTGAATTGTGAGTGAAGGGAAGGACTGGGTTAACTCCCAGTTTCTCCTTCTGTACCCATTAAGTTCCAAGATTTAAGGGATTAAAAAAAGGGAGAAGCCAAGCCAAACAAGGATTCTTCATAAAATGGAAAGCGGCCATTAAGAAGAAAAGCCTGGAGCGGGGGAAGAGGAGATTTCAAACAAATAACTTCAAACCAATCCTTTTGTTCTAAATGCCCTAAAATCACTTGAAATTATTGGTGGGGGTGCACTTTTAAAGCCAGAGGGTCTCAAACGCTGCCTCCATTTGGAAATGTGTGTTTTCCTGAACATTTTGTGTAATTCCCCCGGCCATCCTCTCCTTGTCCCTCCCTCCCAGATTACCAGCGGCAGAAGGAACGGACAGTTCACTAACGGGGAGCTTCATCCTGCCAGAACCTCTCCACTCTTCTTTCCCAATGTCTGAGATGACTCCTCACGTTTCAGCTTTCACTGGAGGCACCACTGTCCTGCACAGGATCAGCTCTTTCCCACGTGGAGGGATGCCAAGGGGCTCATTTGGCTGGAAGATGGACAGGGATTGAGGCTGTGCTCCTGGGAATGGGTGTTGGAACAAGCTGGTGTGAAGCGGGTCCTGGGGGGCAGCTGCTCCAGCACGATCCAGGTTTTAGCAAGGCTTAAATTGAGTGAGTTCTGGGCTGGTTCTGGATCCCTTGATCCTGGATCCTTGGTTGTTGAGCATTCCTGAGCAGAGCACGGGCATTGTCCTCCAAGAAATCCACCTGTTCCACCCTCTTGTGCCATGGAATTCTTTCCTTCTCTGTCCCACCTCTGCTCTGCATTGCTGGGAACTCCAGGAGTAAAGTCCAGCCGCAGTCCGTGCCCAGCTCTGGCTGTTTGTGCCTGTTTGCTGATAAAGACACCACAATACAGGGCTGGGATGTTTGGAAATGTTAATTACCAAGGAAACGTTAAGTATCAGCAAATCCAGGAGCAAATGCCTGGTGGGATCACGCTGTAATGGCTTCAGGACAGCCTTGGCTCTGGCCTTCTCTTCCTTGTGGTGTTTTCCACTTTTTCTGTATAAACAATCAATAAATCAAGTACAGCAACCCAAATTTAGCTTATTCCCACTCAGGAAGTCTGGGTGGAGGTTGGGATGGACCCACCCTCAGCACCATTCCAAGGAAATGCTGGGACAAGGCTCGGCTCCAGCCACCCTTGCAGCCCACAGGAGGAAATTTGGGATCTGCAGCTGTTTCAGGGTTTTTTTCCACTGGCTCTGCTGGAAGTCAGCCCTGATTAACCTGGAGGGTGTTCCAGCACTGCCAGGAAGGAGCAAGGCAGGACTGTGGCTATGGTGGCACCAGCACAACTCCAGGAGCAGGGCAGGACACTGAGGCAGCCTGGGGGCGAGGAAAAGACACTGGAAAAGAGATTTTCACTCAGAATTAACTTTTCCACCAGGGGAATGAACATCCTGGAAGCCCCTGCAACACCCCGGGGAGGGGAAGGAAAGCTCTTCTATCACCTCTCTGGTGTCACACTGGTTTCCCAGAATCTCCGTGTTCCATAGGGAAAGAGGAGCTCTCTCCACAGGGAGCTGCAGATACAATTTCAACGTTGAATTTGTCCCTCCTGCTTGAGAGCATTCCCTGGCAGGAGCTCCAGGAAGGTGTCCCCTGCCCCGGGCAGTTCCTCCCAGGGAATGACTCAGGTGTTTTCCTGCTGACCTGGCTGACAGGAAGGAGTGGATTCTTTCCCAAGGCACAGTCGTGTCCTGGGTATGTTAATTAGCAAAGCATTAATGCCACCACAGTCCACTTCATCCTCCAGAACTCAAGCAGTTCCTGATTCCTGGTGGGAAAACAACAGCTCCAGCAACACTGGATTTTTTTTAGTGACTTACAAAACTGAGCTGAGAGGCACAAATTTATAAAATCATGGAATGGTTTGGGTGGGAAGGACCTTAAAGATCATCCACTCCCACCCCCTGCCATGGGCAGGGACACCTCCCACAACCCCAGGCTGCTCCAAGCCCCATCCAGCCTGGCTGGGGACACTTCCAGGGATGAAGGGAGCACTGCCAGGGGTTCAGGCTGCAGTGACTCCCTGGGCAGGGAAGCAGCACTGGCAGAGGTCCTGCAGGTCCTTCTGGAGCAGCAGGATCAGTCCCAGGCGTGGTGCAGGGCAGGGCTCAGCTGAGGGCTCCTCTCTGTGCTCCTGGCTCCCTTCAGACTCATGTTTGGATCCACAGGGTCCTACTGTTATCCCAAAATAGGGATCCTTCTTCCCAAGCTTTGCTAACCTCCCCCAGGGCTGAGATCGTTGAAGCATGTCCTGCCCTAACCCTCAAGCCACTTGTCCTCCCAACACCTGGACATCACTTCCAGCTCATTGGCTGCTCAATTTCTTGGATTAAATCTCCTTTTTTTGCTGATTAGGCTTGAAAACAACAGAGAGCAAACGTCAAAGAGACTTCCTGAGAAAATCGTTACATATTCCACATTTTGCAACAAGTCAGCAAAGTCCTTTCTCCTCCATCCCTTCTCCTCCTCCTCCATCCTTTCTCCCTCCTCCCTCTTTCTCCTCCTCCGTCCCTCCTTCTCCATTCTTCCTCCCTCCTCTGCCCTTCCTCCACCTCTGTCCCTCCTTCTCCTGTCCTTCTTCCTCCTCCTCCTCCATCCCCACTGAGGCCAGGAACGTCCCAGCTCGGAACAAACCCCTTTGAGCCCCCCAGCCCCCTCGCGGCAGCAGGAGAGCGCGGTGTTGGTGAAATAACTTTATTTATTTAGTGATACACTGTGGCTGTGTCACACAGTCCTTACTCAGAGTTACAGTCACACTTACTCGCTACAGCTACAGGACAGCGGGGCCGGACACACGGCAGGAACACATCCAGAAAAACAGTGGGAAGGGAACTATTGGATTCCACTAATTACCCCCCGCCCCGGAACTGGGGTCTCCCCCCCTCCCGCCCCGGTCCGTGACCCGAACAACACGAAGGGACAGCAGAGCTGCCTGTGAGGAGGGACAGCAACACCTGTTCTACAGACACGGACACCGACACCAGCAATTCCCACAATGGGCTATGTACAGGGAATGGGATCAGCTTCCCGACGGGGGCGGGGAGGGGGGAGTCACATCCCAGCTTCCTCCTGCGGCCAGCTCGCCCGGAGGGGAAGGGACTCCGGGGCACTCAGTGACCTGCTGCCAGCCCAGGGCTGCCACATCCCAGCCCGGGGCTGTCCCCTCCCGCCCCCAGGTGCGCACACGGTGTCAGGGACCGAGGGACACCCTGCCAGGGGAGGGGAGGAGTGGCACTGACCCCCCCACCGTGGTCACACCGTGGTCACTGTCCTGCCCCCAGCATCCTCCGTGTCACACAGGCCAGGTGGGGAAAGGACAGTGAAATTCTCCTCTCTGCCAACTGACAAACCAACTTCTGGTGGACCCAAAACCCCAGGGAATCTCTGAAAAGCTCTATGAATTAATTCAAAAGCAGGTGCTGGGGGAGAGGAGGCAATTCCCAACCTCTAAGGTTGGGAAGTGGCACCAGAATTCCCTTCAGCAGCGTCCAATCCTCCACCCACTGTGACAGGAATTCCCTGCCACTGCTCCCCCCAGCTTTGGCAAAGGTTAAAACTCCCCCTGGAGTGAAACAGCTGCTGGTCCCATCCCAGAGCATCTGCTCCAAGGGCAGAGGCAATGGGAATGATTCCAGCAAGCAGCAACCTGGGAATGAGAGTGGAATGTTGCCCTTCCCTCTGCTGTGGCTCTCCTTCTCCATGTGAAGCAGCTCCCGTGAGGAGGAACGGGAGAATGGAGACCAGGGAAGGAGCCTGGCGAGCATCCACGACTCCCAGGGCAGGTACTGCCGCCGCAGTGATGGATTCCAGGCCACTGTTTGTTTCCAGAATCCCTGAGGATCTCTCCCCACCCAGCCTTGGGCTGCAAAGCCTCTGCTCCCTCCTCCTCCCCCACATCTGCAGCCAACACTCACCAACATCCTCTGGATGGGAAGAGATTCCAGCCGAGGGGAGCAGGCTCTGGGATGTTCCTGCCCCACAAACAGGAGCAACAAGGCCAAAGCTCTCAGAGTTTGGGGCTTTCCGGGGCCCTGTGTGACACGAGGGGCAACACTGGGAAGTTGTGAGCAAGAGTTAGCCAGGATCATCCACGGAAAGGAGAAACCAGGGAGCTAACGGGGTGTGTGCCCTGCGGGAAGCAAAGCCTGGGAACAGGAAACCTGCAGAGTCCAAAAAGGCAAGTCCAAGTGACCGGTTTAAGGAGCAGCCTTTCACCAGAGGAAGTGGGGATGCAGGACAGGGGGCTGGAGAGGGCAGAGGGAGGATGCAAGGCAGGAGGGAAGGTGGAAAACCCACCCCCCAAAGCTTCATTTTTGTCTTCCCTAACTCGGCAGCTTTTCCATGGCATTCACAAGATACATCTGAGCAGGGAGGCTCCAGGTGGGAACAGGGGGAGAAAGGGAGGAAGAGAGAGAGAGAGAGGGAGAGAGTGTGAAGGGCACCGTGGTGCCAAAGTGCAACAACATAAAAAAATAAACTCAAAAGACAGGACACTCATTCTGCACTCAGGGCTCAAACCATGCAGTGAGAGGGGCGGCCGGGGCTGCTCCCCACCAGCACACAGGGATTCGCTCGCTTAGGAATGGTTTTCCAGCCCCAGAGGGGTGGCAATGAGCGGGACGTTCTCCGGGGAGCCCGGCCGGGCGGGGGTGCTGCTGGCAGGGGCTGTTAGCAGGAGCACCCGCTCTCCGTGACTGGCTGCTCGGGGGGCTTCTCTAGTTTGATGTCAATCACTGCAGGGGCAGTTAAGGAATCACCCAGAACAGCATCTGGAAGGGTTGGTTGGTGTCTCTCCATGGCCTGCCTGCACAGGGTTAACTGCAAGGCCAGGGACGTGGTGAGACCTCTCAGAGGATGGACAAAAAGAGTAACAAACTCTGGCGTTTTAAAACTGTGCAAATTCCAGCCTCAGTTCAACTGGAAAGCAGAACTTGTGCTGGCCATTAGTTGTGTACATTCATATCTAGCCCATAAACAGGGTCACACAATTCCATTTGGGTTTGGGTTGGAAGGGACCTAAAAGCCCATCCAGTCCCACCCCTGCCATGGGCAGGGACACCTTCCACTAGCCCAGGTTGCTCCAAGCCCCGTCCAATCTGGCCTTGGACACTTCCAGGGATCCAGGGGCAGCCACAGCTTCTCTGGGCACCCTGTGCCAGGGCCTCCCCACCCTCACAGGGAAGGATTCCTTCCCAAAATCCCACCTAACCCTGCCCCCAGTCAGTGGGAAGCCATCCCTCCTTGTCCTGGCACTCCAAGCCACTGCAAATATTCCTCTTCCATCTTCCTTGTCAGCTCCTTCACGTCCTGGAAGGCCCCAGTGAGATCACCCCAAAGCTTCTCTTCCCCAGCCTGAACAATCCCAATCCTCCCGGCCTTTCCTCATGCCAGAGCCACTCCATTCCTCTGCTCATTTTGGGGCTCCTCTGGACACACTCCACTCCATGTCCTGTTTCAGCCACATCCCTGCAAAACCCATCCCCACAATGTGCCAAAGAAAGTCAGTAAGCCCAACTTAACACCAGATAATTGCCCAGTTCCATGGGAAAACAAGGATACTGTCTTCTTTGCTCTTCTCTGGTGTGCTGTCCATCCCAGGTAAGGCAGCAGCCACACGGCGGAAAAGCTGGAAAGCAGCAAGAGAGAAGCTCAAGGCTTGTCAGAAAAAATTCCCGTTAAAAACATTGTTCTACAGCAGGACTCGGAGTCTGAGTTGTACAAAGTCCTTAAGGGGGTACTTCAGCAGGCAGTGACCAAAAACGCCGTGAGAATTTTATGTAGGAAATTTAACAGGTTTGAAAGAACTTACTTTAAAGAACTTGTTCAATACCTACAAAACCCACAGTTTTATTTTACCTGCTCCTGCTTGAAAAGAACACGGAATTAATTACTAACATTTTCCAGGGATTCATGGAATTCCCTCCTGCACTCACTAAACATCATTTACCATGTCCAGCCTCTGCTCGTGCACACAGGTGCGCATCTGGGCATTTCTGATCACTCACCTGGCACTGAATATTCCCCTGTGGAATAACTGAGCTTTTACAGCCCAGCCCTTCAGGTCGGTCCTGCTGCCCAACACCCACTCCTGAGCTGGTTCCAGGGAGCTGCAGTTACACTGGGAAGGATGTGCTGGAGCTGGGAAGGGCTGTTTATCCCCAAAAAACCCGGAAAATGGCTTTGCATAATTTCTCAGTCAGCGTTTGGAGCTCGTCCTGCTGCCCTCACACAGCGCGGACACTGCCAGGCTGCTGGACTCCGCTGCACCAAACACCAGAGCAATCGCTGCTGCTGAGGATTTTCCTCCCAGCAGCTGGGCAGGGGCTCCTCAGCCACCCCTCCAAAGGGTGCTCCTCGGGAAACCAAGGTCCCAGCGAGCTGCTGGAGTTTGCAGCCTTCAAGTTCCCCCCACGAACACCCACTGGGCAAGGAAGGCAAAAGGAGATCAAATCGAACACTAAAGCGGGTTCGATCCAGACCAGCCACAAAAACTGAGCCCAAAGCCTCCTAATCCCACTGTGAGGTTGTACCAAGCTGCTGGTGTGCAGCAAACTCCTGAGGATGTTTCCCAACTCCCTCCAGGGCTCACAGCTCCTTGTTCCAAGCTCTGTCACATCCAGAACAATCCCTGAACCAGTGGAGATGGGAGTCACAAGCAAGAGGCAAAGGGCACAAGCAGAAATCTGAGAAATTCTGCTTAAAACAAAAATGTAAAGGGTTTTTTTTTGCTGTTTGGTTGATCAAACACTGGCACCTGGACAGTCCCTACCCTTTGAAATATTCCAAACTCAGCTGGAGTTAGGTCTGGGCAGGAGGGTTGGAAGGGATGATTTTCAGAGATCCCTTCCAGCCTCAATTCTTCTAAGATATTCCAAGATTCTCTGGCTGACAAACAGAAGGAGGAACTTCTACTCCAGTGCATCAGCAGAAACAATTCTCCCCCCGATGTCAGCAGTGATTTCAGCAAGCAGTGCATTGACTGTGGACCAAACCAAACCAAATTCCAGCTGACTGGCTACACAAAACAACGATTTTCCCCTTTCCCATCCCTCAAGCACATTCTGGAGTGAGTTCTCCTTTCTTTCAAGGTTTAGCTTTGACAGGGAATCATTGACTCAACAGGAAAGGAGCTTCCACTACACAAACCAAGAAACATCTCAAGGGCTGGCACTAAACAGGAGGAAATTCCTGCAGGGTCACAAACCCCACCCTGGAGCAGACCCAGGGCAGTGAGGGACAGATCCCTGGCTGGACAACAGCACACAGATGTACCTGTTTGACATTGTACCCAGTCTTTGCACTGGTCTCAATGAACATCACATTCAGCTCTTTGGCTCTCTGTTCCCCTTCCTCTGTGGTGATTTGCCTGGAAAAGGTGGGAAAGGGAGACACAAGGAACAGGAGCAAGAGTTAGAGATGGCTCTGAGTGAGTTGCCACTTCCCCTCCAAGAGGGCACAGCCCACCTCAGGACCCTCAAGGCTGCACCACCCTCCAGCTTGGAGTGAAACCACCTCAGGGAAGCTCCCCAGGGAACACCTGGAGTTGTGGCAGATGAGCAGCACAGGATGAAGCTTGTGCAGAACGTCTGAGCCTCATCCACAGCTTTCCAGGGAAGGAAAAATCCCCACACCAAGACAGGGAGTTTCCCAAACCTGACAGAGGGAGTGTTGTGAGGTGACACAAAGCCTCCAGAAAGGCTCCAGCAGCAGGGACAGTGCAGCAGCTTGGGAACAAGCACCTGGAATAGCCCCCCTGAGCACCATCCTGTGTCCCACTAAACCCTGCTTCAGCACTACTCTCAGTACACAGCACATCCAGCTCTTGGGCTCTTCCCTCACCCTCCTCTACAGAAACCTGTCTCCAGCAATGGGAACAAATCCCAGAGCACAAAAACCAAACCAAAGGAGTCCAAAAATGAGAGAAAGAAAACTGCAGGGAGAAAAAAAAAAGAAACAACAAATCAGCCACCAACTGAAGCGACACTGAGTGGAATGAAAAACTTAACAGGCTGCACTGAACAGGAACAGGGCTATTTTTAGTGCAGCTTTTTGGCATCAGAAGTTGCCTCATCCCCGGTTTTATCAGAGGATGAATGGCTCCCCTGTATTCTGCCTCAAAAACTGTCACCTTTGTGACACCAGAGGTGGCTTTGTCGAGCCTTACAGGCCCAGAATTTCAGCCTCACACAAATCCAACTTCCTTTGAAAAGAAAGGCAAGGCAGCTCCTGTTACTGACACCCGGATATTCCCTTCCCCATCATTCCAAATGCCAGCCCAGACCAGGACTGCTGTCACATTCACCTCCTAAAATACGAATTTCCAGTGCTGCACGAACTTCAGCTGAAGCTGCTTCAAACCATTTTCTGGTATTTTTAATTCTTCCAGGAGTGCTGGGCCAGCTGTTGTGCACCATCAGGAAATACTCCAAGGCTGAAATGATCCCATTGGGCTTTCCAGCTTCACACAAAACTGGATTTTGACAGGAATTAGAAATGCCAGGTTATTCAGTCAGGGAGCTGCAGTTATTCCAAGCTCCCAGGAGGGCATGGGAGAGGCTCAGTGGTCAAAATCCAGAGCTGGCTCAGGGAGAACATCTTGGATTTTGCTTTTGTGAATGATTTCACAGACACACCATGAGTTCATCATGGAATTCTTAAGCAAAATGAGCTGGACATATTTTATTGTACTCCTGAAGCCCTGAGCAGCAAGTTTTAGGAATACTTCCAAAGTGCAAGGCACAAAATGCTTCCCAGTGAAGTGGGAAAAGCCAAGTAGAATTATCCCTGCTTTTCCTGCTGGGCATGAAAACTAAAAACCTGCATGGCAAACAGCCAGGGATGTAGGGGATGTTGGGACACAAAACCACCAGAACCACAGGAGAAAATCCACATCACAACACATCCCGAAGGAATGTTCAACTGCAGGAGTGAGTAAAGCTGGGGTTAGAATTTAAAATGTGGGAATGTCCCGCAATGGAACACTCAGATCACTCTGCCCATCATCCCAAGAAACAGAGTGAGCAATGATACTCAAATAAAAGTGCAAGACTTTGCTGAGAAAACATGAATTCCATCTACAAATTGTTCTCCTTTGATCAGGAAAGTCTTGTGAACAGCCAAAGGACAAGGATTTGATCTTTTAAGACTTTATTTTGCTGTGAGATCCAGGTGTTTTTCCCAGTTCTACCTTCCTGAGGTGATCTTCGCATCAGATCAAAATCCCCTGTGGTTTCAACCCCTCACACATCCCCTGACACCCAAAGCCCACATTTTTGGAGTGTGTGAGGCCGTTTCAGCTGGAAGGGTTGGAATTGCCTGGTTTACTCTATCTTCCCTTTGCCAACTGCTTCTGGCACCACCCGCTAAAATAAAAACCTTCCCTTATCTCCACTGCTCCTGATACCTTCCTAAGGAACAAAAATCTCTGAAAATATTCAACAAAATGATTGTTAAATCACCAGTCCAGAGAAGGATTTGAAATAGGAACCCAAAGTAAAGCCTGTGCTCTTCTAAAAACCCATTACATTGGTTATTTTGGTTGAAGTGCTGGAGAATTAAGAGTTTTAAAGCAAAACGCTTTATGGCACGTCCCAAAACATTAAGTCTGTGTCATTTTAGGAGTCTAATTAAACTTTTGGGTCTCTTGGGGAAGTTTGGGTTTTGCTGATCTGGTTTCCTCACACACATTCACAAGCTCAGCATGTGCTATGTGTGACACGAAATTTATACTGAGAGAAATTGGTACTTTTAGATCGATCCTACAAAAGTTTGTGCTGCATTTTAACAAGGAGAAACTGTCATGAACTTCCAGCTGCACATGCAGAGAGAGAGAGGGAAATTAGTGGAAATCAGCTGATTTCCTTGCTTTTTCAGGCAGCTTTTAGCCTTTACCTCAGTGTGAAAATGAAAATCAGACAAAATACCCCACTGAGAAAATGGTGTGGAACCACTTAGGTAATTTTTTTAGGTGGGTTTAGGTGAGTTTTAAACTATTTGTAGGAGAGAAAAGGGAATAAGTTTTGCTGAAACCAGAAACGTGAATTTCCTGACAAGCAAATGCTGCTGTGTTTAAAACCAAGCCTTGTTTTAAGCCCAGACTGGCCCCAGTCCCAGGTGGCTCCGGGCAGGGCAGCAGGGCCCAGTTTGCCCCGTTACCTCTTGTCTGCCAGGTCGGTTTTGTTCCCCACCAACATGATGATGACATCACTGCCTCGCTCTGTCCTGACGTCATCGATCCACTTGGAGGTTTGCTGGAAGGAATTCAAGTCTGCAGGGAAGAATGAAACAGCAAAGCTGAGGGTAAAACTCCTTCAGGAGAGGGAGAATGCTTCGCTTGTACTCAGGTGCTTCTCCAAACCTCCCCACCCCACATAAATGATTTCCCGCCCAGACAGAAAAACAAGGAAGGGGGGAAAACATTTCTGATTTTAATGATGTTTTTGCAGAACTTGTGGCTGTAACTCCTCAGTTCTGCTCACATGGGGTGTTTCCAACAAGGACACAGCAGAGCACCGCTCCCCTGTGCTGTCACAGGGCCACACTCACTTGTGATGTCATAGACCACGACGGCGATGGTGGAGTCGCGGATGTAGCTGGGGATGAGGCTGCGGAACCGCTCCTGCCCCGCCGTGTCCCAGAGCTGCAGCCGGACCTGCTGGGGCCAGCCCGGCCCACCAGGGAGAGGAGAGAGAGCAGGAAAACCTTTAGGGAAAAGGCCACTTCCACACCCAACTGCAGCAGCTGAGGTGACCTTGTCATCTCGCCCCAAATCCAACCACTGCAGAGCTGTTTCCCAGATCTGTTTGTAAAGGGCTTTAATTCCCTCCTTTGCTTGCCCAGAGATCCTGCTATTCTCAAACATCTCTAGGATTTGGCTGCCACCTCATTGCTGGGGGTAGCCAACAGTACAGAACTGATCCCCCAGGATTATGGATGGGATCTCCACAGGACTTGTAGCCTGGAGCATCTCTGATCAAAGCTTTTGGGGCAATTCCCACAGCACAGACACCGGGCAGGAAAACAGCATCCAACCTCCAGCATGGAGCATCCAGGTGATGGCAACGGGGATTTTCACGTGAGATTAAAGCTTAAATCCCAGCAGAGACGAGAGCAAATGCTACACACTGCAGGGTTCAGGTGGTACAAAGGGCATCGGGTTCTCCCTTCTAGAGCAGCACAGGAGTCACAAAGATGCTGGGCCAGGTAGACTTTGACCCCAAACACAAACTGTTGTTATTATTATATATTATATATTATTATATATGACAGCTCCAAGGTCTGGGACCTGCCTGGCTGAACCAGCACTGCTCAAAAACTCCCCAAACACTCCAAACAAAAAGCTTTCCACACTACGAGTGCCTCCTTTTCCTTCACCCCACAGTGCCAGAAAACAGGATTGCTCCTCATTCCCAACAGTTTCATGGAGGCAGCCACTGGTTCCCAGTTTACAGCTGGGAATAATCCCAGCAGGGAGGCAGAGCACTGGTTAATGAGGCAGCTCATCAAGAAAAAAGCAGCTTCCCCAGGACCAATGACTGCTTGTTTAGAAGAGGAAGAGAAGCTGATAAAGCGCAGGGCTGCAGCCAGATTCAAAACATCATCTTACCTACATCAGGGAATGTCGAGCTGATGCCCTGGGGCTTAAGGAAGATTAGGGTTTATAGCTAAAGCAATTAGCTCTTGCTTCATTTTGAAGGCAGGCTTGATTACAGGAGCAGAAGCCAGGGCTCTTCTCCATCCCAGGAAACTCAAGGTGACAAACTGGGAGCACCTGGGCAGTGTCACAGCAGAGCTGGAAGATCAGATTGATCCCGACAGCTCCTGGACTTCCCAAGCTTCCACATCCTCCCTGGACAGTGCTGTTACACTGGAATATTCACCAGGAACACTCACCCAGGTGGTGATTGAACCACCCCAAACCTTCAGACTCACAGGCAGAAGGCAACTGGAGGAAGCACCACAGAGCTGGCCCAGGTAATTGGTTTAATTGGTTTAATTTTGTGCAGGGTGATGCTCTTTGAGGGAAGGTCTCCAGTGAGCAGGTACCACACAGACACCCCTGAGGTGACCCAGGTTTGCTGCATTTCTACAAGTCCAGGTTTGTGTGCACCCATTTTAGAAGGGAAAATATAAGTAACCACTGTGGGACACCAGGAATGAGCCCAGCCTCCCTTAGGAACAACCTTCAGGAGGGGTCTGAGCTGAGTATGGACTCTCCCCATGGATCTCTCCACCTGCCTTTTGGGATGTCCAGCACATCAACAATAACGAAACAATTTCATTGTGCCCCCAGAAGTACCTGAGCACGTTCCTTCTGCAACACATGAGAACATTAAACCTCTCAGTCACTAAGAGCAGTGAAAAAATGAAATTATCTGCAAAGATCAGCCCATTACTGAAGAATGATGAGATCAGCTGTCACTTAATTACTTCTGACATGGCTGGGAGCTGTTAAGAACAGCCTGGACTGGCAAAATGTTTCCAGCTGCCTGGATAAACAGCATCTTGTACCTGTACAGTGGGAAAAATGATGCCAAGCTGTGCATCCTGCCCCACTGCCTCAGCCAGGAGAGTCCCCAGCACAGGCCACAACCTGCACATCTCAGTGCTCCCCACACAGGCCAGTTTGACATCATTTGCACCAAACCAGGAATTCCCCCAGAATTCTCTCCAGCTTCAGGACTGGGAGAAAGACCAGGAAATTGTTTGCCCTGAATAGTGAGGATAAATCATAGCCTATTGTTTGCTAAGCACTTCAGCTTAGCAGAGTGAAACAAAAGCCTGGTCCTCACTCTAAACTTGTTTGTAACAGAATAAAGCTGGGCCAGAGCTTTTCCACCTGTGCTGCTTTCTTTACTGAAATTTATATAAATCCTGATACTGGAGATTAACAAAACCCCCACCAGACCAAGTGCGATCAACAGCAAGGAGTTACAATGAAATAATTCTCTTCATGTTTTCCTATCTTGTACTAAAACATTCATGTCAACAGTCACAGAGAATTTCCCTCTAAGCTTGTTTGTTCTTTAGAAATTGTGGTTGTTGCATCTCTCCTCTTTCAAAAGCTCTCTCACGAATCTCCAGGTCTCTTGTCCAACTAAATGGGAATCTTGAATCCTCCTAAGTCACTCCACGGCTTCTATTTAAAAGGGTCTTGTCCTGTTTTACCTACTCTGACAACGTTCCTTTGCTTTGGCACCTGCAGCTGTTACTTGTACAACCTGTCTCATTACCCAGAAATGAAAAAAAAAATCATTTTGAACTTAAAAAAATAAAAAAACAAACAAGAAAAACATAAAGCTTTCCAAAGGCTACCAACAACCAGCACAGACACGGGAATTCCCAATCCTGGGAATGGGCTGTTTTAGTTCCTTTTAGGTACCACCACCACTTCCAGAGTAAAGATACGTGTTAAAAGCAAGGTCCCTGCAGACCCTGGGCTCGATACCTACTTGTGACGCCAAAGACAATGAGAGCCACAGCAGAGTCACGGATGGAGCTGGGAATGAGGAACCTCTCCTGGCCGGCTGTGCCCCACAGCTGCAGCCTGATCTGGGAAATGGAAAAGTGTAGGGGAAGGGGAAAGGGAACAGCAGGAAAATGGAGAACAAAACCAAAACTCAAGTGAAATAAAAATAAATAAATAAAAATAAGTTGCAAAGCAAAACTAAGGCAACAAAAGGAAAGTTCAAATGGAACAGAAACATGAAAAGAGGCAGAGACACTTCCCGAGGTCTGGGAACATCCCTCCCTCCACACACCCGGGAATATCTCACACATACCAACACCAGAAACCAGGAGAGCCCTAAAATCCCTCCTCACAGCACCTGCTAACAAGGGAAATGCACAGCCAGGCCTCAGGGATCCTGCCGGAACAGCCACACGAGCAGCTGGCCAGATGTGGCACTCCTGCCCCTACGGACCACCTCACCCCGGTCCGGATGATCCCACTGGAAAACCGGAGGTGGTGGAACACACAGCAGCGACCACCCTCCAGGCTGGCTTCTCCTGCCCTGCAATCCAGCAAGGCTGGGAAGATATGGACACACAGAGAAGGAAATACTGCTCAGTCTCTCAGGAATGACGGGAACTGGCACATGGATGTGGCTCCTGACAGCCAGGACTGAGGATGGGGCTTCTGGTGGCTCCAGCTTGCTCAACGCCACACATCCCAGTGCTGGGAATGTCACACAGCTGCCCTTCCTGGGAGATGGTTTTGAAGAATCAAATGTATTCCACATGTATTTCATGGGATCCCAGAATGGTTTGGGTTGGATCTTAAAGCTCATCTCATTCCACCCCTGCCATGGACAGAGACACCTTCCACTGCCCCAGGTTGCTCCAAGCCCCCTCCAACCCAGCCTTGGACACTTCCAGGGATGAGTATCCCTTCTGCTGGCTTGTCCAGGCCATGTTTAGAGCTGGGTGATGGAGCACAGGTACAATTTCAGGACGCGATATTTGCTCTAAGGCCACATCGAATCCACCAAAGCACACATCCCAGCTGGAGGCTCAGCACTCCTCATTTCCAGCCCAGAAATCAAAGCCTATTGCAAAATCCAGCATTAAGCACATCTGAGAAGTTATTCCAGTGTCTGAATTTTCCCAGCTTGTTTGCTTGTATCTGTCCCTCCTCTTATCTACACTCCACACCTCTCTGTTATTTGAACAGGCTTTGTGGGCTCTGTGGACCACTTACATAACCAGGAAAGCTAACAGCATTCCAACATTGGCAGGAAAATGGAATTTTCGGGACAGCAGGGCAGCAGGTGAATGACATCCTGACTTACACACCCGTGAGAAACCCACAGCGCTACAACAGCACACAGGCATCCACAGGTGTCAAGCAGCATTCCCAGGATCTTTGCCTTACACAAAAGGATAAGGAAGGGCTTTTCTAAGAGTGAATCATTGGTAAAATGGCAGAGAAGCTCTCAAGAAACTCATCACACACGCTGGGAAGAGACTTCTTTGGAAGCAGCAGGCCCACAGCTCCACACAGGAGTGTCCCCTGCTCCCCACAGCTCTGTCACACTCCTCACACAGCAGTAAACTGGGAAAAAGGCAAATACTGGCAAAACATGAGCAAACCCAAAAATACTGAGAGGAAATCCAGGAGAAGGGGATAAGGGGTCTCTGTGCAAACAGGAATCTCATGCAGGCTAAATCCCAAATTGCTTTATTGCAGTAGGTCAGAGCTGTGTTACCACAGGAGCTTCCTAGGGGGAGGAACAAGGTCTAATCATGAAGGACTTCAAGACTTGGAACACCAACTCCTTGGCTTTTTATTGGCTTCAGGAGCTGCACTGGATGATCCATGTGGGTCCTTTCCAGCTCAGAATATTCTGTGGTACCTGAGGTCTGCTCAGCCCTTTGCATCCTGACAATCCCAGACGCAGAGCTGCAAATTCTGGGAGCAAGCCACACCTAAAGCAGGTACAACAGGCAGCACATTCCCTGGGAAATGGCCATTATCCAGCCCCAGTTTTCCATGGAAGATTCTGACTTCCTGATAGAGGTATCAGATCTCGTACCAGTGATGGGATTCAAGCAAGGCTGGTTCTCTGGAGGCTGCTGGGGGATTGCAGCAGCTGCTGGAGGAAGGGGCAGGGGGAAGAGCCCTCCCAGCCATCCCACCCCCGCCCCACTCACCGTGCGGTCCTCCAGGTACATTGTTTTGGACAGGAAATCAATTCCAATGGTTGCCTGGAAAGAGGAGAAGCATTAGGAGCTGTGATTCGCCTTCCAGCATCCCCATCTTTCTGCACAAATTCTCAGAAATGTTCACAAACTCGATGTGAAGCTGGTGAAGTGATTTGCCTTCAATTGCCTTCAACTGAGGTGATAAAAACAAAGCAAATCTGGGGATCTGCACCAGCTGCATTTCACAGCGTTCTTCAACACTTCTCAGCTCCACAAGAACCTCGAAGTCTGGATTTTAACCTCAGACATTCCTGTATCTCCACACAGATCATATCTGAGCTGGCAGCTCCTTCTGGCCTGCCCCAGTTCAGTCTGGTAAGAATTATCTTGTTAGAAATACCCAAAAGGTAGAATAAATGAGATCTATAAAATACGGGCAACTGAAAGCTAAAGAGCCACGTTTATCCAGGCCCCTCCACTTCAGCATGAGCTTCCAGTGACACTGAGCAGCTTCATTTCCCCGGCAGGTCTGCATCCACTCCCATTCCCACTGCTACAGCAATTGCAGCCCAAAGGCATTTAAAACAATGCACTAAGCTGGGTGCACCCCCAGGCACTTCAGTCAAGGAGCTGTCCCAGCCCATCAGAACCCCAGGAAGGAGGAGAGAGCTCCTGATGTAACAGATTTGAGTGTTGTAGGCAGATTATCCCCACTCTTAACACACACGGCTTGTGCTGGGAGGGTTCCAGCAGAACATGGACCACTGGATAATTGGAAAAGAGCAACACAGTCAGTTTTGGGAGGGAGAATTTATTTCTGGGAGGTCTCTTTTCTAACCAGGCCACGCTTTATAACAGCTACAATAAGCAATAAATAAATCTATGAGAGCATCTTACAAGAGTCAGGAAAAGAAAGGAAGCACAGGAAAAGAAAAAACACAGGAAGCACGAGAGGATCCAGTTCCAGTGAATGACTTGTCCTCGACTTCAAATCACCCCAACCTAAACCAGAAACTCTTTCAGGCTGAATTAAAAGATAAAGCCCTAATCTCATCTGCTTTACAGATATTTGATATTCCCCCGAAATATTTCTGAGTGCCTTTGATGCAATTAATTCTTCCCAAAATCTTCAGGCCTCTTACACATCTTCTGCTTTTCATCTGCAGCCTCTTCATCCCCACCCCCCTCTTTGCCTGCCAAGACTTCCCTGGCTTTTCCTATCTTTAGTCCTTTAGTCAAAAAATAGGAATAAAAAAACTGAGAGACAAAATATACCAAGCTGACTTCTGGCAGATCCATCTACACACTCCAGACTCAACTATTCCAACTTAAATGGAAGCTCTAAAGATAACAGACACCAAGAATGTCAGAAGATGCTGGTATTTTATTCATTCCTCATTTCCTGAGGCTCCCATATCCATCACCAGAAATCCTGACCGTCATCTTCCCATAAAACAATGTTCTCTCTGTTTTCCTCAAGGCTTCTCACAGAATCTATCACCCATCCAAAGGGGATCTACCCCATATCCAAAGCAGATCTACCCCACATCCAAAGCGGATCTATCCCACATCCAAAGGGGATCTACCCCACATCCAAAGGGGATCCACTACGCATCCGAAGGGGATCCACCCCGCATCTGAAGGGGATCTATCACCCATCCAAAGGAGATCTAAACCTTGCTGCCTTTCTGGACACTGCGCTTCCTGACATCACACTGGATGCTTTGATTTAATCACGAAGCTTCATCTCCATTTCAGGGCACATTTTAACCTCTCGTCTGATCTTGAACTGACATCTCACGGAGAAATGGGCTCCCAGGCATCAATGTGAACAGCAGGGAATAGATTTATCCATACACATATCTTTAAAAAGCAAATAAATATGATCACATACCTGGTATGTATTGTCAAAACTGTCATACATAAACCTGGTGATCAGGGAGGTCTTCCCAACTACAAGAGAAGAGAAAAATTACTTTCAAGCAGCAGTGGAAAAAAAAATTAGCACTGCTTTGGGAGTGGCACTGATCTGACAGCAGCTGCCAATCTCAGGCCATTCCGGCTACACCTTCCTGGGAAATAGCCAGCTGGAAACTTCATTCCCAAAATGACAGAGGCAGATCAATCTCTGCAGGTCCAGAATTAATCATGGAGATAACATGGCCCTCAAATCAGGTGTGTGGAAAACGAGGAACCGGTTGTTTGCTTTGGGCAAGCAATAAATCTGCTTTGTTACCCTGTTCTGCTCCTTATGTAATCCCCAAGCTTGGGACATAAACATCAAAACAAAGCAGGTGATACCCCAGATGCTGTTCTGCTGCCTCTGGCTGCATGGAAAAGCAACATTCCACACTCCCAGCCTTCCTTCGTAACAGGATTTTAGATACAGAGCAAACTCTGGTGGTTTGCTTCAAAACTTTAAATTTACATCTCCAAATATAATCAAGAGACGAAGTGCAGAACTGACAAGAAGTCAAAAACAAAGATAAAGCTCCAATTCTTGCTCAGGAAGCTGGAGGAAGCCAAGAAAAATTCAAAGGACATGGATGGAAGAGGAAAGAGGAATAAATTGCCCAAAAAGGTTGTGAATTTATGAACACTGGAGAGGGTTAAAAACAGATTAGACAAATGCCTATCAGCAGCAATGTCAATCCTGCATTGGAAAGGCTGGGAAATTAGAGAACTTCTGGAAAACCCTCCAAGACCTCCAGTCCCGGGCTCCAGGAGAAGCTGAGCAGTAATAATCCCAGGATGGTTTGGACTGGACGGGGCCTTAAAGCTCATCCAATTTCACCCCTGTCATGGGCAGGGACACCTTCCATAGCCCGGGTGGCTCCAAGCCCTGTCCAACGGGCCTTGGACACTCCCAGCGAGAAACACCACGATTCCAAGGAAAACACACAACTCATCCATCTATTCCCAGGGAAGGGGCACAAAAGGGAGGCCATTTGAGGCAAAACAAAACCCCCGCGGGTGGAAGGGAGGCCGCGGCCAGGGGGGCAGCGCAGCCGCCGGGAGCCCCCGCAGCTCTGGGGCCGCCTCCCCGCACGGGCTGCGGGCGCACTGCGGGCCCGGGAGGGCGGAACGGAGCCCCGGCCGATGGGAAGGGCTGGGAACGGAGCCCCAGGCCCCGCCAGCCCCGCCCGCGGAGGCCTCAGGCCGGGCCGCCCCTCCCCGAGCCCGGCGGGCCCCGCAAGGCCCGAACCGCGTCCCCCGGCCCGGGCTCAGCGCGGCCTCGGCCCCGCACGGCCCCGGGCGCTCCCCCCGCCCCGCCGGCCCCTCCCGGTTCCGCCCGGGCCCGGCCCGGCGCTCACCGCTCTGCTCGCCCAGGAAGACGAGCTTGAACTTCCTGAGCGGGTTCCCGAAGTCGCCGCCGCTGCCGGGCGCGGACATGGCGGCGCGGGGGGGCCGAGCGGGAGCCGTGATGGGGACAAGGAGACAGCGCCGAGCGCTCCGGTACCACCGCCCCGCGCGTCACCTCCGCCGCGTCACCGCCGGCCCGCCCCGCGGGGAGGTGCGTTGCCATGGCGACAGGGGGCGGGACGGGACCATGGCAACGGCGAGGGCGAGGGCCCCGGTGCCGGGGAGGGCGGTTGCTATGGCGACGGGAGGGGGTTGCCACGGTGCTGGGGAGGGCGGTTGCCGTGGCGACAGGGCGGCCTCCGGGGCGAGGATGCTGCGGCTTGTAGCGGGATGTGCCCGGGCTGTAGCGGGGATGTTGTACCGGGAGTGGAGCCGGCTGTACCGGGATGCACCCGGCTGCAGTGTGGCGGGACCCCGCTGTACCGGGGGTGGGTGCCGCAGAATGGGTCTGGCTGTACCAGGGATGGTTGTACTGGGATTGGACCCAGATGTACCAGGATGCATCCAGCTGGAGCTTGGATGGGCCCGGCTGTAGCAGGGATGGGCCCAGCCAGGACTGGCTCCACCAGGTCCTGCATCACCTCATCCACCCCTGCACAAAGGCACCATCTGCTCCCCCCAGCACAACACGGAGCCTGCACCGGGCCACCGGGTGGGTTTATTGGTATCAGTGTCACAGAGCTGTGCACAGCACGGGCAGGTGACAGCCACGCTGGTGACGCGCTCAGCCGGGGCCATGGCACCTGCCCTGTCCCTGTGCTGGCACCCATGGGAACAGGGAGCACCGTGGGGCCTTCCAGCGTGGCGGTCCCGGGATGAGCTGCAGCAGCTCTCACCACCACTACCAGGGCTTTGAGTGGGTGCCGGGAGCCTGGGGAGGAAGGGGGACCTATGGGGACTGTGAGGGGCTAAGGGGGCTGTGCCAAGTGTGGCACAGCGGGGACACTACAGGTGGCTGCATCCCAAACTGGGGCGTGGGGGGCCGGTGGCTTAGCTCTCCTCTTTCTCAGCTTCCTCCTTCTCATCTTCATCATCTTTCTCTCCCTTGAGCTTCTGGCGAGCAAATTCCTCAATGACAATGTCCTCCTCGCTGGAAGGGAGAGCAGAGCACAGTGAGCCCACAGGAGGAGAGAAAATCCCTGCTGAGCCCAAACCCTGCTCCTAATGGGGACAATGCAGTGGCCACTCCACCCTGTCACCCCACAGGGAACACTCAGGCCACTGTGAGGCACAGCCTGGCCCCAGCACACAAACCCAGACCCCATCACTGCGAGCCTGCGTGACCAGAGGAGTTGGGCCTGCAGCTTCCGGTGGTTTTTAAGACAATATTTTGCATTTCCAAGGGAAAAGAAGGGAAGGAAAACAAAGAGCTGAGTTACCTTCTGGAGAAAGGTGAGCAGCAAGTGACAGCAAGGGAGAGCACAAAGTGAAAAGTAGGGGAGAAAACGGAAAAAAAGAGTCAGCAAAAGAGATTCCAAAAGCTTCGGAATGTGAAATGATTTGGCAAAACCTACATGGAGTGGTGGTGGGTAATTCCAAAGATTTCCTCTTTGGAAGCTTAAGTAGTCTCACTGAGCTGGGAAAAGGATGGTGTGAAACGGATAAGTGTGAAATCCTGGAGCTGCAGCCTGGTTTTCCAGGCCCCAAATCCCAGTGCCATGTCCTGTTGCAGGGTGTAACCAGACCCAAAACCTTTGGGGTTTCACAAGGCAGGGCCGTGGCTGTCAGGAATGTATTTGGCATTGCAGCTTCCCAGAGGAAAGCAGCCCCAGCTGTGGCTTCAGCTGGAATAAGATGATGCGGAAGGATAAGAGGCCTCTGATGCTGGGGAATGTGCAGGGGCACAGGGATGTGACTTCCAGCAGCCCAGGGATCTCTGTGTGGGGACCAAGACCATGGGGATATTGTGTCTGGTGGTGGCATTTGTGGCTGGAAGACACTGCCAGCTGCTTCTGAGGGACAGGGCAAGGCCTGGGCTTGCAGCTGCTGTGGTGGCAGCAAGAGGAGTTGTCAAATAAACCCTGGAAGTTTGCAGAACACATCCCAATCCCAGGATTTGATCCCTCCTGCTGCATCTGGGAGTGGCTGCTGTGACACAGGCTCAGGGCTTTGAGATCTGGGTGTTTTAAACCAAGGATGTAACCTCAAGCTGGAATGTCACACCCATCTGTGATGGATCTGTGTGGTTTGTGTGTTAGAGGGAACATCTCTTTACCTGGGCTTAGCTGTACTCCAGTGAAAAGCACAGAAAGAGAGGGATGGGGAGAGAAAGGTTGTGCAGGTTAGTACAGAAAAGACATTTCAACTAACAGCTTTCCTTAGTGCTTGTGTGTTTTCCTGGAAAGATGGACACTGGGAAGTGTGCTATGGGGAAGACATCTCCCACCCTGCTCCAGGACACAGGGTGGGTGCAGCACAGCCAGACAGCTGTGCCCATCCCATGGGAAGACTGCTCCCACCCCACTCCAGCACAGCTGGACAGCTGTGTCCATCCCACGGGAGAACTGCTCCCACCCCACGCCAGGACAGCCGGACAGCTGTGCCCATCCCATGGGAGAACTGCTCCCACCCCGCTCCAGCACATCTGGACAGCTGTGTCCATCCCACAGAGGGCAGAGCAGGGCCCTTGGCACTGAGGCAGCGGCACTGGAGTTGTTTTCACCAGCTCCCCGCTGAAGCAGAAGTGCCTCTTCCCCGCTGATTTTTGGCAGCATCCCACACACAACTCACAGTCATCGGGCTTTGGGTGCATGAGGATGACGGGCATCTCCACCCCAACATCGCTGGAAGGAAAAGCAGCTCAGTCAAGGATCCTGCCCAGCACAGCCCCGTGCTCAGCCCCCCCAGGCAGCCCCCCTTACCTGGCAGTGAGATCCCCCAGGATGCTGTGGCAGCAGGAGAGAAGGGACAGAAATGAGCCAAGGCAGAGGAGGGGAGGTATTAGACTGTGCTTTATACTGAGGTGGAAGACGGTTGATAATAGGGGTGGTGGGGTGGGGGTCAGAGAGCAGCCCAGTGCCCGCAGGGGAGCAGGGCAGGGACGAGGGGGCCCATGGTGTGAGTCCCCTCTCATTTCCCCAGGGTACAAAATCCCCCAGCACAGCCCAAGACGATGATCCCTGATTCCCATGCCCACGGAGCCTCACCCTCCTCGGGACACCACCAGGTTGACCTTCACTTTGTAGGACACCAGGATGCCCAGCACCTCCTTGTCCATGCCGGGTCTCAGGCTGTGAAAAAGGCAGAGGGGAACAGTGAGGGGGCAGTGCTGCCTGCAGACCCCATCCACTCCCCCCACGGCCGTTCCCAGGGTTTATCTGTGTCCTGCCACACGTGGGATGCACTGGGGTTTAGCAGGAGAGGAAAACAGGAGAAGAGAGGGGAGGGCACTTCGGTGAAGCCACAGAGCAGCTTCTGGAGGCCCCTTCCAAGAAAACGCCCAGCTCTGCAGAGGGATCCAGGAGCTTTGAACAACATTGGAACTGGGAAGCTACATCTCTCCTATGGGATGGAGAGGTGGGTCTGTGACAGTGTCACAAAATGCCTACATTTTCCAGCTGGATGGGGTGGGCTCAGGGGCCCTTGGTGGGAGCCCAGGGCATCCTGAGCAGGGGGAAGTGGGGGGAAGGCGTGGTGAGAGGCAGGGGGAGCCCACGCAGCCCTTACAGGGTGGTGGAGGCCAGGTTGGTGTCCTCGTGCTTGAGTTTGCCATCGAGAGCGAGGCCTCGCTTCTGGCGGTTGGATGAGAGCAGGGGGGTCACCGAGTACGTTTTGGTGAAGGTGGAATTGGCGGCCACAGTCTCACTGGAAGGGTGGGAGAGGAGAGCTCAGAGCCAGCCCCAGTCTTGGGTGGCTCAGCACCACAGCAGACACCTGTGCAGGGCCAGCCCTGCCCTCCCCACGCAGCTTCTGGGCCATTTCCTCCTTTCGTTCCCTCCTTTCGTTCCCCTCTACAACCACTTCTTTTTTCTCCCCTCCGCCTTTGCTCCCTCCCTCCTCGTTCTCAGTGGGTCAGAGGCTGTGTCTGGCCTCAAAAATGCAAAGTGAGGAGATGAAGAAGCTGTGCACCTTCCCCAGGGACCTTCCCAGCCACCAGCAGCTTGTGCTGGGGGGACGGCCTTCCCTCTCCTCTGCTTCCTCTGCACCTGCTCTTCTAACCCAGAGATTTTTGCTGCTTGGTGTAAAACTGTCACATCCCCTCTCCCCATCACTCTCCCATCCTCCTCATTTCTCTTCCTCCCTCTCAGAGATGCCACATCACTTCCAGCCCCTTGTCCCTTACTTTATCTCCTCGGTGCACACAGTCTTCATGTATTTATCCAGGGAATACAGGACCACGTCTGTGATCTGTTCCACTGGGGACAGACAAGGGGGAGCCGTGTTGGTGACGTGGCAGGGACTCACAGTCCCCTTCTCTGACAGGGAGAGGTGCTGGGACATGCCCCTTCTGCCCCCTCTCACCTGTGATCTTAATTTTTTTCACAACCTTGTTGGTGGTGTTGTTGATGTTGACGGTCACATTGATGGGTTCCCCGTGGTAGTAGATCTGCAATAGGAAGAGGCTCAGTGATGTGACCAGAAATCCTGGTCCCTGTCCCTGGGGGGACAGTGTCCCTACTGACCTCCCTATCCAGGGAAGCTTCGAGGTGCAGAGGCTTGTCTGACATCATGAACTGCCGGGTGGTCTCGGCTTTCGGGGCCGGCCCCATCTTCGTCGGGGCGAACTGGACCTTGCGGATGATGAGGCGCACAGAGTTCCTGTGGGGACAAAGGCGGCACCCCCAGTGTCCCCCACAGTGTCAGCAAGGCCTTCAAGGGGTCACAGGGAGTCTTTGTGGACATCACAGTGTGTCCAGCCAAAGGGTGCAGCTTTCAGCTGGCTCTTAGGACATAACATGGGGACCACTGCCCCAGTTTCAGGCAGAGTTCCCCATCCAAGCATGGGCTGACAGAAGGTCCTCAGCCTGACCCCTAAGCTGGTCACCCCAAAAAGATCTTGTGGTTTGGTTTTAGGGCCATGGGGCAGGAAAGGGATCCCCTGAAAATACCTTTTGTGAATTTTCTCCTCCAGATTTTCAGCACAAAATCCTTTGACCTCGAAGTCCACACCACAGGCCTGGGGGAACATGTATGGTCACTGAGCAGGAGGGGCTCAGAACTGCCTGAGCTTTAGGTTCTGTTCCTTTCCTTCCTACCTTCCTTCCTCCACTGTATTCCCAGAGATCCTGGCGCTGACTCCTCCCTTCCCACCCCTCACCCCATGGGCCATGAGAATCAATTCTCATTTTTAGCACCCCAGAACTCAATCCCCTGCCAGGGAGGACAGTCCAGGGGACACAGGCTGGGGACAGCAGCTCACCTTTCCCACATCATCTGGCCCGGGCTGGAGGGTGATGGAGCAGGGCAGGTTGGTGGCAATCTGGGCAGAGGAAGAGAGAAAAAAGGGAATAAAGGGCGTGTCCAGAGCTGAACCTCGGTGACACCACGGAGCCGCGTGGCCAGGAGGGGCTGAGCAGCCCTTACCTCAAAGGTGAAGGGGTAGGCATTCTCCCCAAGCTTCTTCATCAGCTTCTCCTGCAGAGGAGTGAGGGTCTTGGGGGCCTGGTCCGGCACGGGCGGGTACAGCTGGGTGGTCAGCACGTAGATGTCCTTCCTGAAGGTCAGGCCGATCACGTCGAGGTCATCGCGGCCGTAGCGGAAGGCGCAGGTCAGCGTCACATACACTGAGCCAGGGAGGAGGGGCAAGGGTGGATGGAGGGAAGGCACAGGGGGTGAATAAAGAGGGAAGAAAAACTGTTTCAAAAACTCTTCAGCAGAAATGAGACTTCTCAGGACCTCAGACACTAAATATGAACAGGATCCCTTGTGTCCTTTGCTGCCGTGGCCCCGAGGGACAACGAGCTGTAGGTGACACGGAGCAGCTTTAACCTGAGCACAGTCCCAGGTTGCTGCTGAGCTTTGAACTGGTTCCATCCCCTCCCCTCACGCTGTATTTCTGTATCAATACCTTTCCTGTCCTTTAGGTACTCCGGGTCGATCAGGCAGACACCATCTGCAAACAGGCAAAAGGAGAAAGACTGGTGAGCTCAGCTGCCTGGGAAGATCTTTGCTAAAACACAGCTTTTTAAACCCAAATAATCCACTTTGAAGGAGACTGAGAGGAGGTGCTGCCAAGGGGGATGGCGATGCCTCCTCCAGCATCTCCACCAGCAGCATGGCTGGGTTGTTTTGCGAAGGGGCTTTGTCCCTTTCCCCAGTACTCTTCCTAAGGATACTTGCAGGAAAACACGGCGTTTGCTCCTGCTCTACCAGCAGCCCCCAGCACTGGGACTGGTCTCCCCAGCCTCTCCTGCCTGTACTTCTCCCTCAGTGCTGGGCACAGCCCCACTCACCTACAGTGTCCACTGAATCCACATGATCCACAAAGTCTCTCTTCCCCAGGTAGAGGGAAAGCTGGAGGCAGCACATGGGGAAAGGGAGGAAGGAAACGAGTTAATGTTTGTCATTGAATTGGCCCAAATTTCAAAGCCCTGAGTTGTGCCGTGGGGTTTGCCACCAGGCTGGGCCGGAATCACCTTTAAGGGGTCCTATCAGGGTATTTTTTAATGTCTGTTTTGAAAAGCCACTCCTGCAGTGACTCATGGCAGGTCTGAGAATCAATCAGATTTCAAAGGGAAGGCAGACGCAGCCTGGATCCTGTGGGTAGATCCAGCCTGGAGGGATCCAGCACAGCCTAAACCTTTGGCTGGCCACAAAAGGGGACAGAGCACACAGACTCACCTTGCTGTTGGGGCTGGTCTTCTTGAAAACCCTGTGGAGAAAACAGATGGATGTTTGGGAATGCCTTGGACAAGGCTGGATGGGGCACAGGATGGATGCCCTACAAATGCGGTGCATCACCAAGAGCTATGCCAGCGTGTCCTGTCCCTGGGGAATTCCATGTCCTGCAAATTCAGAGCCAGCCCCACCCTGTGTATCTACCCCAGGATGTGCTCCTGAGCTCAGGGCGACCATGCAGGAGTGGGTGGATTTTGTGTCTTAAGGACAAGTGAGAAAGACCAACACAGAGAAGGGGCTGTGTTGGCTCCATGACAGCTCCATGGGAGCTCGCATTCCAGCCCCTGGGAGCAGCAGGTGGGGGGAGCTTGGGTCTCACTTCCTCCCTCTGCCCCTGCCCTGCAGTGCCCTGCTCCATCCCAATTCCAGATAAATAAATCAATAAAGACACTTACTTTGCTCCTTCTGCCATTTTAAGTCAGCGCAGGAATCTCCAGGTGGAAATCTGTGGGGAGAAACAGGGAAAGCGCTGGATGAGGTCCTGGGGAAGAGGCAGCCCCAGCCATAGCCACCATCCAACATCCTGCACGTCCCAACAAACTGCAGAGCCCTCGGGATATGGCACTGCCACCTTTGCAGGGCTCAGGAGCTCCAGGTTTGGCTTTGGAGCGGCACATGGGAGCTGAGCCAGCTCCTTGTTCCCGGCCAAAAAGGTGATGGAGTGTGAGAGAAAAAGGGAGAGTGTTGCCCCAGAAAAGAGGAAGCACAGCGGTGATTCCCAATGGAGCAGGTTCAAGACTGGGAAAGGCAAGAAAATGATCCAAAGGCCTTACAGAGTCTCAATTTCAATGATTTTTCCAGACTGCTGGAAATTTTCTGTCATGGCTCAGTGGTAGGAACAGGCTTGTTTTGTCCTGTCACCCACAGGAAAGTGAGGAAAACACTGGGAGAAAGGTCAAGGGAAGCTCAGCTGCCCCAAGGAAAGAGGAGTCTCAGGGCACATGATGCCTCCATCCCCATGCCTTTATGCTGGGAGTGGGGCCGGAGCTGCCCAGCCCTGCCCCAGCTCTACTGGCTCGAGCCTGTGTCCAGAAGGAACCTGTAAAGATCCCACTGATCACCGGCTGATTCTCGGGATATTGGATGGGATGAGCTCAGCCTCTTAGGGATAGACAGCTCTGACATGAGCGCAGCTTAAGCCCAGGCAGGATTTTAAGCCCCCGGGGCACGTGGACAGAGTTTCCTCTGTACACAACCACAAGGAAGCTGGTGAGAGAGAAGAAATGGCCATGGGGGTGAGGGGATGAGTCTCTTCCCCACAGGAAGACAAGGGAGTAGTCCCAAGCTCAGGATCTTCGAGGCCCTTGGGTGCTGTAGGGTGTGAAGTTTGGGCATCCTCACAGGGTGAGAAGGTGCAAAGGGAGTGGGAGCAGAGCTTGGCCCCCTCCAGACTCTGGGAATTGGGGATAAGGCAATGAAAGGCAGAGGGGAGAAGAGCTGAACTCCTGCTCTGCATCTCCCAAGCCCCAAAGAGGGGACTCGGACCCTCCCTGGCTTGGCTCAGCTGTCACATACCACTACCCAACCCCTCTGCCATGTCCTTTGGCCACGCTGGAATCCTTTTTGTCCACATTTTTCCCATTTTTCAACCATAAACCACCCTCCTTCCAGCCGCAATCCAGCACCAGCATCCCTGCCCTGAGTGTTTTCCAAACCCTCAGAACCCCGAAGCACTGGCAGGGCTCAGGCAGCAGCGCAGGCAGCACTCACCCGGCAGGTGGACGGACAGACAGACGTTCTCCTCTTCCTGTCCCTCTCCCAGCACGTCCCTGTGCCACCCAGCCACTACGGGCTGCTCCCAGTCCTGCAGCTGCTTATATCTCCCCGGGCTGTCCCTCCCCTGGCATCTGATCTCGCCCACTCAGCCCTGGCCAGGGCTGCAGGGCGGGTGTGTCTGTGTGTGAGGGCTCCGTGGGAGAGGGACTTGCAGGAAGAATCCTATTAGTTGATTAGTTGGGGAGACGCTTCATGAGTAAGAGTGGGCTATAAATACATCTCTTGCTGGAGCCCTGGGAAAGCAGCTTAGGGGGATTGGCAAAGCGGGCTTAGGAGCAAGGTGATGGTAATTGAGGTGGAAGCTCTGCTCCTGGTGGGAAGGGGTGTGGAGTCCCACAGGGGCTCTCTGCAGCTGCTCCCATGGCAAGGGGAGATGGGCCAGGCCTGGACATGGGGTTGGATGGAGATGGCAGAGAAGGAGTGATCAGCCTGGAGTTCTCCCTCCCTCGCACATCTTCCTGGCTGGATAACGGATGGAGGCACAGGCAGCTTCCTGCACGGCCAACATGCCCATGTGGTCAGTCACCTAGAGGTGACCTGCTGTAGCCCAGGGCACACAGGACACCCTCCCCACTAGACACTGTTGTACAAGATGATGGGGTGAAGGCAGGATTCACCCTCCCTGAACCATGAGGGAAGGACCAGCCACCCCTGGGGGTGGGACACAGAGCTGCCACTGTCCCCAGCACAGCCTGCCCAGCCCAGCATCATTTCATAACTCCCAGGCTGGCCTGGTCTGACCCGATTAGAGCATCATTAACTCCAGGTTTGCTGCTGTAGAGAGAAGACTGTGGAAAGCCCAGAGTGGCTCTACCTTATGGCTGCCAGGCAAGCAGAATTCCCACTGGAACCCTGTCCCAGCCACAGCCATTGTGTGGGATACCCCTCCCATGGGAATGGCCGTGGGACGGACTCTAGGGATGGGGCACAAGGACAGCCCAGGGCAGCTACGAACTGCTCCAGCAAGGCCCCACTCATCCTCCTCACTTCCACCATCCCTCAAGCCCTTCCTCTGGGGTTGCACTTGGTTATGGCTCAACCCCCAGAGCTGAGCACCAGGATCAGGATATCCCTGCTAGGAGCTGTGCCTCCTCCCAGGACCCTGTGTCAGCTCAACAGCCTTTATCACCTGGGTACCAACTGCCCTCAAACACAGCTCACCTGTTCCCCCATGGCCACTGGAAGCCACCCTGGCATGCCAGCCCCAGCAGCCCCACTGCCAGGGCTTTAGCTGCCAGCACACGTTCTCCAGGGCCAGGACCTGTGATCTCTTTAATTGCACACAGGAGAGCTGCTTAGGTTCCAGATTAACGGGCACTATTTCTGCCACAGTCAGGGGGACACGTGAACTGTGACCTTCACACTGGCAGGGGAAAGAGGAGGAGGAGGAAAAGGAGGAGGAGGCAGCCCCACCTGGACACCCTCAGCCTGGCCAGGGCCCCCAGCACTGTGACCAGGGCATCTAATCCTGAGCTTTGTTTGTGGCTCTTCGTTACACTCTTAATGAGGACCCTGTGACCGGGGCCACTCCCCAGCTCTGCAGGGTCTGCACAGTGTGGTGAGGATGGACAGCAGGGCTCCTCATGGGCCCCTTCAGCTCAGCCTAAACCCAGCTGGGTGGATTCAGCCCTGCCCAAGCTGAGGACTAGATAATTCCCCTCCCCAAAACAGTGGGGAGATGGTCAGAGCCCACATCCCTTCCCACGTTCATACCGTGCTCCCAACCAAGCACTGCAGAAGGAAGAGGGGTTCAAAATAGGGAAATGAAAGAGGCCTTCTTCCTTTTTCCTGTGTAATGAATGGCCAGAGGCTCCTCTCATCTCCTCATCCCACCATCCCTCCAGCTCCACGCACTGTGAAGCACAGCTCAAAGAGCCACTTCCAGAGGGGCAGGACACCAGTGGACGTGGGGCTGGTGTAGTGTGGGGGAGCTTGGCTTCATCCTTCTGTCCCGAGGGACAGTGCCCTGGAGCATGCTGCCTTCCCAGGGAAGGGCCGTGGGGCTTTCTGCATCCGTAGGGTCTGGAGGGAGCCTTGGTGCAGCCAGAACCCCTCAGCAGTCTGGCCCCAGTGAACCCACATTGCCCTCCCAACCTCACCTGTGCCCAGGTGCTGGCACAGCTCCCAGGTGCCTCTGGCACAGTCCCAGCTCCGCCCCTGGCACTGCACACCGCAGCCACCTTACATAAACACTCAGAGCAGGCACTGCTGATTTCCCAAAGCCCCTCAGAGCTCCAGGGCTTCCTCCCCTGATCCGGATTAAGCGGCGTGGACGGCATTAATCGGCAGACAGGCTACTCCGCACCTGCCAGGAATTACTGCCGTGCTGTTAAGCAACAGAAGCAAGCAGCACTGATGAGACTGGGGCTCCAGCAGGATGGGGGTCTCCAGCCCCACACAAAGCTGCCACCTCTGTGTATCCCCATGGCAGGTGCTGGGCAGAGCTGCACCTGCTGCTCTGTGACCAGAACCACCAGCCCAAAATCAAGTGTGTGGCCCAACTTCTCACAGGCCCGGCCACAGGTTCCTCTCGAGGCTGGGAACCCAGGAGGAAGCCTCGCAGGGGGTTTTGGCACATCTGTGCTGGTGGGCTGGGGCAGGACGTGGCGGGCACAGTCCCTTTGCGTTGTCCCAGGGCTGCAGGGATGTGCAGGGGTGCCAAGGGTGGTGGACAGCCAGGAGCGTGGCTTGGCTCCATCCTCATCCTCATCCTCATCCTCATCCTCATCCTCATCCTCATCCTCCTCCAGCAGGACTCTGATTCTCCAGAATCTCTATCCCCCTGGAGCTGCCAGGCACTTGGACAGAAGACGGTGGCTGCTATTCAACTGTAATTAATTGCTGCTAATCACCCTGGCAGCTCGAGCCACTGCACGCGTGTGCCCCCGCTCCGGCCCGGCCACGAGGAGTAAAACCTCTGCGGCTGCACCCAGGAGCTGCGGTGCTGTCCGAACCCTGTCCTGCTCGGAAAAGTCTCCCTCCTTCTCAACCCCTTCCTGGAAGCCCCTGAACCCCAATTCCCTCCCACCTGCAGGCAGGGCACACACAGGTGGGGTGACATGAGCGCCACTGTGGGTGCCCGGTGCCCGCAGCAGCCTCTGCCAAGGGCAGAGCTCGGCCCCAACGCGGGCAGCAGGTCCCCAGGAGTGGGCAGCCCAACCCATGCCCACCGCCCCAGACATTTCAGGGGCTTTCAGCCATCCTGCACCACTGGCAGTCCCTTGTCCAGGGGGTCTGCCCATCCCTCACCCCCGAGGAAGGAGAGCAGCGGGAGCCGGTGGAGGCGGAGCGCGCTCCGGGAGTGGCCCCGCTGTCCCCGCCGTGCCGAGCCCGCGTGGCCGCTGCCTTGCCCCGGTAGCGGGGCTGGAGGAGGAGCGAGGAGGCCGCTCGCGGGGCTGGGGAGAGCGGGGCGCACGGAAGGAGGAAGAGCGCGGCCGCCGCGGTGCCGAGCGGGGGAGCTCTGTCCGCGGGACGGGGACCGAGGGCATCGCCGTGGGCACTGCGTGACCCCGAGCTGCCGCCCCGACGGGCAGCGTGGCGGGCAGGGAGCCGGTGTGACCCACCGGGGGAAGCCCAGCAGCATCAGCACTCCGCTCTCGCTCGGCTGAACCCCAAAAGCTCAGCTCGCTGCCCACAGCACCCCACAAGAGCCCCGGGAGCCCCGCACGGCGTCTGTGAGGGACGGTGAGTGTGTCGGGTGAGGTCGGACCCCTGGGTGCCACCAGCATGGCCTGTCCTCGCCGTGCACCACCGCAGGATGGTGGCCCAGGGCCACATTTCCTGTGACCCCCCACAGGAAGGATCCGCTCGCTGATCTGCCCCCCTGTTCCCTGCAGGCTGGAGCCTCCGTGATGAGGATCATCCAGACCTCCAGCCTCCTCCAGCTGCCCGCCTGGTGCTCCTGCCACGCTGCCTGGCCGCAGGGTACCCCGTCCCCATGAGCATCACCTCGGTGGCTCCCTGTCACCTGCCGGGACCTGCAGCCAGCACGGCGCTCGGGTACCAGGGGCCCGGTGTCCCTACGCCACCCGCTCCTTTACTCGCCCCAGCAGCCCCCGTGACTGTCAGCAGCCCCTGCTGAGCTGGATGCGGGGCTGGGACGGGGACACGGCGCAGCAGGATGGCGGCAGCAGGGTGGTACCACCGCGACATCAGCCAGGTGGTGGCCGAGGGGCTGCTGGCCAAGGCCGGGCGGGACGGCTCCTTCCTGGTGCGGGACAGCGAGTCGGTGAAGGGGGCATACGCCCTGTGCCTCCTGTGAGTCCCTGCCCTGCCTCTGCGTGTGGCTTCTGTCTCTCGTCCCTTGCCTGCCTCCCTCTGTGCCCCTCTCTGCGCCAGGCACTGCCAAAACCTCATGGAAGAGCCATCTGCAGGGATGCCAGTGGGGTGAGTGGGGTGGCAGCTCCCTGGCACTGGGGTTTTGAGTGATCCCCAGCTCAGGCCAGTGGAGAACCCTGTGTCCTCGGGAGCGGGATGAAGGCTGGGCCCGCAGCCCTGCCCAGCACCATGGCTGCTGAATGGATCACCCCAAATCCAGGGCACATTGAGCTGTCTGGAGCTGCCTGCTGGCCTGTGAGCATCTCCCACGCTGGGGCTTTGGGGCTACGACCCCCAGTATGGGGCCTCTTGCCATCCCTACACCTGGAACCAGGTGTGCAGCCCCTGAGAGCACTGCTGCCTGCACCCTTCCTGCCGCCTGCACCCTTCCTGCTGCCTGCACCCCTCCTGCTCTGCCCCCTTCCTGCCTGCTTGTCACACGTCAGGTTTGGCAGGATGCACCCCCTTTCCTTCACTGGCCTGGCCCTTTTTGTGGGACAAACTGCAAATACGCGGTGCCAAAGGGCACCAGGTGTGCGGGGCACTAGCCAGAGTCCAGGTTGGTGGCACAGGGTGGTGGCACGGGCAGGGATGTGCAGTGGTCGCACAGGCAGCATGGCAAGGGCTCTGTCTGGCCAAAAGCCACGGAGCCACGGCGCTGTGGGTACCCCAGTGAGTGCTGCTGGAGCCACGGCTGTCCCACGCTGTTTGGAAGCATGGAGACACTGCACATCCTCCCACAGACACCGAGCTGAGGGTGATGATTTATTTCTGGAAATGCTCGCTCAGTTCCTCTCTCTGCAGAGGAGATGGGGTGTTTGCCTCAGGGCCGGGCCCCCAGCGCTGCCACGGTGCCGTGGGCAGCGGGCTGGGGCCCCTCACCTGCTCTCTCCAGGTTCCAGAGGCACGTCTACACCTACCGCATCCTCCCCGATGACGAGGGGCTGCTCTCCGTGCAGGTGGGTGCAGGGGGGTGCATCCCCGGCCCTGGGCGGTGCCTCGGAGCCGGGCGTGGACAGGATGCAGCTGTGGAGGGCCCTGGGTGCTCGTCCCCCTCCCCGGTGCGGTGCCAGCAGCCTGCGGTTTGTTTTCTGTACGAGCTGCAGGATGCGGGCACCTCGCAGCCACTCCTTCAGCTCAGGGCCGTCGGAGGCTGCCTCCCGACAGCACAACGCATCCTGACACTGTCCCTTCCTGCCACTGAACCCGTCACAGCCTGTCCCCACGGGGTCTGTCCTGGCCTCGCTTCCCCTCCTCGAAGTCCCCTCAGGGTTTCTCCTGGTTCCCAGCCCTCTGCAGCTGCCCTTCCTGCCCCCTAAAAGAGCATCCTGGGTGTCCACAGGGAGAATCCCTGTCTGCTGAAAGAGGCTGATGTCCCCATGCTCCTCCATGCTCTTCACCCCACGGGTCCGGTGTCCAGCAGGCACTTCCAACTCACCACGGGCGCATTTTGGGGGACAGACCCCCTGGACACGGCAGGCTGGGGCTGCCCTGGCACAGGAGGGGATGTGATGGTGCTTCCCCTGCTCTGCCTTCCCAGACCATCCAGGGCATCCAAGCCAAGTGTTTCCGCACCCTCCCCGACCTGATCGGTGCCTACCAGCACCCCAACAACGGGCTGGTGACCCCCCTGCTGCACCCCGTGCACCGGGCGAGGCCGGACGAGGACTCGGGTGAGCCGGGGAGGGGCCGGGGGCTGTGCCAGGCTGGGAGAGGGAAGGATCCCGCTGACTGGTGACTCTGCCCACAGACGGGGAGGATGCCCGAGGCTGGGGGCACACGGTGCCGTGTCCCGGCGCTCCCCCCTCCAGCCGGACCCACATCCCGCAGCAGCTGCACCAGAGGCTGCAGGAGCAGGTCCACAGCAGGTAAAGCACCCCTGCCCGCTCTGTGCGGTGGGATGGGCATGCCAGGGGCGATCTTTATGTCCACCCCTCTCCCAGCCCGGCCAGTGACTTCATGGGCTTCATGGCCGAGTACCTGACCCACCACGTGCAGCTGGACCTGGAGGCTCTGTGCCACGGGCACCCGCAGCTGCGGCACCTCAGCACCGCACTCGCCACTGCCTGCCGGGCACTGCACAGGTCAGTGGCCTGGGGACAGTGGGGTTGGAGCGGGGACATCCCCCGGGGCCACCCACCTTGTCCCCGTCCCCTTTCTGTGGCTGAGAGTCGCGTCAAGGCACGGAAACGCCCACATCGCCTCCCGCCCGCTTTCTCCTCCCCTGCAGTGAGATCGACTTCACGCTGGCGGGTCTGGAGACCCTGGCCAGGGTGTTTGACCCCCCTGTGTCCCCTCGCAGCCCGGCCAGGGAGCAGGTGAGTGCCCCCACAGACCCCGGGCACCTCCACATTTTGTGGTGCAGCCCGGCCTCACAGCGAGGAATGCACAGGGTCAGCGCCGCTGTGCTGCTCCAAAAATATCCATCCTCCCCTTCAGAGTTTCCTGAGCAGCGATCCAGACCTGGAGCTGCTCCTCAACAAGATCTCCACTGTCAACCACCTCCTCTCTTCGCTGGAGAAGAAGGTGCCTGACCCCACGTCGGAGGCACAGCTACCCCTCCTCTAAATCAACCCCTCTGTCAAACCGAGCTCTGGCGGCAGCACAGCCCAGGGCTCCCCGCTGGCCCAGTGCCCCCAGCACAGTGCCCGTCTCTCTGGCAGGTGCTGAAGTCGCTGCAGGAGATGGTGACAAGGCACAACCTGGCACTGCCCAGCGCGGCCGTGGCCCCCCCACCAGCTGCCAAGCCCCTGGCCGTGCAGAACTTCGAGGTGAGGCTGGGGACACGGCAGGACCCCGGAGTCACTGCTGGGCAGGGCAGGTGTGAGGACAGCTCCGGAGCCACGTCCCTGTGTGCAGGTGAAGGTGGGGAAGTCCCAGCGTGCGGCCCTGACGGTGGACGTGGAGTCGGGGACAGTGACCGTCACCAAGCGGGGCAGCAGCTCCCCGGAGGAGGTGATCCCACAGGATAAAAGTAAGGGGCTGCTGCATCCCTGCTGGCTGCCAGTGGGATTTTGGGGGCTGTAGGGTACCCTGCACAGGCCTGATGCCACGGGGATGGACCACATGCCCTGTCACACCCCAAGCCCCCGTCTCACACTGCCCCGTGGTGGGAGGTGGGGGCCACCATCGCCCCCCTGACCCCTGACACCCTTCAGTCCTGCAGCTGATCAAGTACCAGAGTGTGCAGAGCAAGGTGAGGCTGGTGTGTGCCCGCGACAACCAGAAGAGCCTGAGCAGGGACTTCATCTTCCCCAGCGCGCGGGTGAGCAGCACTGGCCGTGCCCACGGCTTGTCCTGGGGGAATATGGGGCCCTTGGGAATATGGGAAACAGCAAATCAGGGGTCTCAGGGCTGAGACTACCCCTGCAGGCCGGTTCCTACTCCTGGGGGTGATGTCCACCTGATTTTGGGGTGCTGTGCCTCCCATCTCCCTAAGACACCCTCACCACCCCGCAGAAGCGAGAGGCCTTTTGCCAGCTGCTGCAGCTGATGAAGATCCAGCACTCCAACCTGGACGAGCCTGAGCTCATCTCGGTGTATGTCGGGACGTGGAACATGGGTAAGGAGCCAGGAGAAGGTGGCCTTGTCCTGGGAGGCTGCTGTGGCTTGTTGTGAGCCTGGGTGGGTTTTGGGAGGCGTCCCAGGAAACCTCAGGTCTGAGCTGGTTGTCAGTGGGAGGAGGAGGCTGGAGAAGACGCCAACCTCACTGCTTTGGGCTTTGTCTGTCCTGTCGTGATCCGCTCACTTGGAGGGTGTTGGGGATACAGAGGAGCTGGGATATCACGAGAGTTTTGGGCTGTAAATCCCTGCAGCAGTCTGGGATGCACATGGCTGATCCATGGGGCTGGCACGATGCTTCCCACGCCCGGCAGCTCCCAGAGACGGGCAGGGCCTGTGCTGGAGAGGAGCTCGGGAGCCTGGCACGTCCCCTCTGTGTGACCTGTGTCCCTGCCCGCAGGCAGCACGCCCCCACCCCGCTCCCTGGCCTCCTGGCTGACCTCGAGGGGCTTGGGGCACACGCAGGACGAGACCACGGCCTGCATCCCCCACGACATCTACGTCATCGGCACCCAGGAGAACTCCCTGGGCGACCGCGAGTGGGTCGAGTTCCTCTGCGCCTCTCTCAAGACCCTCATGGCCATCGACTACCGAGTGGTAACAGTGGACACAGCCTGGGCCCTGGCAGACCCAGGGGGCTGGGCACCAGCAGCCACTGCCCCATGGCTCCTACCCCAACCCCCAGGTCCTCCTCCACCCCAAATCACCCCAAATCTGTGCCCCACGGACTCCATGAGTGCCATCCCCAGGAGTCAGGGATGGGCTGCTGACCTACCTGCATGTCCAGCCCCATCCCCATAGCTGTGGGGCAGGATGGGGGCCAGGCAGGCTCACCCCCTGCCCCACCACAGGTGGCCCTGCAGTGCCTGTGGAGCATCAAGATCGTGGTGCTGGTGAAACCGGAGCATCAGCGGCGCATCAGCCACGTCCACACCTCCAGCGTGAAAACCGGGATCGCCAACACACTGGGTAGGGATGGGATGGGGCAGGGAGATGACTCCGAGGGAGGGGACAGCCTGAGGGCCAGGACAGGACCTCTGGGCTCCCCCAGAGCTCAGTGATGGCACATCCCTGCAGGGAACAAGGGAGCTGTGGGCGTCTCCTTCCTTTTCAACGGGACCTCCTTCGGCTTCGTCAACTGCCACCTGGCCTCTGGCAGTGAGAAGACCCACAGGTGATGCAGGGATGGGGAGGATGGGGCTGCCCCGGGGCAGGTGGGTGTCTCAGGGGGCTGGAGGTGCCCTGAGGGGCTGTGGGGCTGTCCCTGTCCCCAGCTGGGAGGGGCAGAATGAGGGTGAGGTGTCCCCGGGGTGGCTCACACGGTGCTGCCGTCCCCCCTGCAGGCGTAACCAGAACTACAGTGACATCCTGCACTCCCTGGCCCTGGGGGACAAACGTCTGGGGGGCTTCGACCTCACCCTGCGCTTCACTCACCTCTTCTGGTTCGGGGACCTCAACTACCGCCTGGACATGGACGTGCAGGTGGGACCCCACAGGCCGGGCCGGGAACAGCAGGGGAAGAGGAGCCCTGGGGGTCACCGTCCCTTCCCCTGGCACAGGACATCCTCACCCACGTAGTCAAGAAGGATTTCCAAGCCCTCCTGGCTGTTGACCAGCTCAGCCTGGAGCGGGAGAAGAACAAGGTGTTCCTGCGGTTCAGTGAGTGTGGGGACAAGGGCGCTGCTCCTCCCGCTGGGACAGCGGCACCAGGGTCCCCACTGCCCTCCCCATGTCACCCCTAGCTCTCAGGGGCCCTCTCTCCTGGCACAGCCCTGCATGAGGTGCCCAGACCCTGGGAGACCTTGGCGTGCACCCTGCCAGTGGTGGCAGCCATTGGTGTGAGCCTCCTGTGGGGACCATGATACCCCGTGGGCACAGGCAGGGACCATGGCCCCCATGCCACCTGCGTGTCTTGATTCCAGGTGAGGGTGACATCTCCTTCCCTCCCACGTACCGGTACGAGCGGGGCACCCGGGACACCTACGTGTGGCAGAAGTCCAAGCCCACGGGGGTGAGTTCCAGAGGCCTCCCTCCAAGCAGGACATCTCTGGGGACAGGGACAGCAGGGTGCTGAGGGGGCTGCCTGGTGATGCTCAGTCCCCGCATCTTCATCAGCCTGTTCCCTCCCAAAACAGGGTCTGAGCAGGAGGGAACTCACTTTTTGGGGTGCTGGGATGCTGGGCTGGGGGAGCCAGATCCGAGAGGCCACTGAACCAGCAGCTTTCCCCATTTCCAGATGCGGATCAATGTCCCCTCGTGGTGCGACCGCATCCTCTGGAAGTCACACCCGGAGACCCACGTGGTCTGTAACTCCTACGGTGAGTGAGACCCCGGGGACAGAGCAGCCAGGGGTAGCCAGTGCCACCCAGGACCCTGGGGCTTGGGGACTGTCCCCCAGCTGCCCCTCCCACCATCCAGGCTGCACCGATGACATCGTGACCAGTGACCACTCGCCTGTCTTTGCCACCTTTGAGGTGGGAGTGACGTCGCAGTTTGTGCCCAAGGAGGGTAAGGGCTGGGGTCTGTCACCCCCTGGGCCCAGTGTGGGGTGAGCCCTGGCACGCTCTGACCTGCCAGGACCTGCCTGTAGCTCCCGGCTCCAGCCCCGAGGCGCTGGCCTGCATTGAGTGGGAGAGCATCGAGGTGATCCTGAAAACCACGAGCCGCAGCAAGTGCTACATCGAGTTCCACTCCTACTGCCTGGAGGGTGAGGGGGTGCCTGGGGTGCGGGGTGTGGCTGTGGGGCTGAGCTGGCCTGGCTGGAGCTGTGTCCCCCTCTGTCCCCCACAGAGGTGCAGCGGAGCGGGGAGAACACCTTCCAGAACTGTGACATCCCTGGATTCCTCAAGCTGGGCTGGTCCTCCAAGCATCTGCCTGTGGTGCGCAGCCCTGGAGCATCCTCATCGCTCCTCTTCCCCATCCCTCTCACTGGCTCTGTACCCTGAGCCCCAAGGGGGGCCGGAGCTGTCACCACACCCCAGGGCAGAGCCACCCTGTACCCCCTACCCTGCAGCAGCCTCCCCCGAGCACCCCCTCTCTGTGCACAGCTGAACCCCATCCTGCCCGACCTGGAGTACCTGGGGGACCAGCACCTGCTCCTCAGCATCAAGGGCGTGGAGAGCTGCGAGTCCTACGGTACGTGGGGATGGTGACACTGGGGCCACCATGGTGGCGTGGTGGTGCCAAGCACAGCCCGCCGGGTTACAGCCGGCTGGGTGTGAGGGTGGCAACTGGAGCTTGGCAGGAGGGACCGTGGCACCCACCCTGCTCCGGGTGCTGCTGCACACAGGGGGCTCCCGTGCCCCCCGTGCCCCGGGGGCTGACGCTGTGCCCACAGGCGAGTGCTGCCTCGCCGTGAGGTCAGCGATCGGCACCACGGCCCAGCAGTTCGAGACCTTCCTGTTCCACCGTGGCGAGGAGACGGGCTCCGTGCGCGGCTGGATGCGGGTCCGGGTCCCCCGGGGCCGCTGCGGCACCCGCGAGAGGCTCTACGGTAACGGCGGCCACACGCAGCCCCCTCCCGGTGCCCTGGGCTCGGGGACACCCTGGGCCACGTCGCCCTCTGGCCTCCGGCCGTGGGGTGAGGCCAGACCGCGCTGTCTTTGCAGAGTGGATCAGCTTTGAGGAGGAGGATGCTGAGCCGGCGGCAGAGGCTCCGGTGTGCCCCAAGCCGCGCCCGCAGCGCCTCAGGTACCCCAGGTGGGCTCAGCCCTGCCGGAGCCCCAGAGTGCGGGGATGCTGAGCCCTTTTCCTCTCTGTGCTTCGCAGGAGCCGCCCCCGCAGCCTCCCGGAGCCGGCCACCGGCTACACCAACCCCGCCTACTTCATCTTCGAGGGGGTCCCCAACGCGTGGCTCCCGGCCCCCGGAGCAGCCCCCAAGAAGCAGGCAGAGGGCACGGCCGGGGGGCAGCGGAGCCGGAGCCCCGCTGGACCGCGGGTCCCGCTGCCCTCAGAGGAGGAGCCGTGGGGTGGCCGGCCCCGCTGTGGGCCACCGAGCCCGTCCCGTGGGTACCCACTCAGCCCCCCCAGAGTGGGCCACCACAAGAGACCCAAGTCGGCCATCCTGACGAGGGACACGGCGGGGCTGGGCGACTGCTCGCTATATGTGGCCACTCACCTGAGCCAGCTGGACCAGGTGTCACCGCAGTGCAGGGGGGACAGACACGAGGTGCCACTGCGCCAGACCCACCACGCCCTGGAGCCGCCGCCGCGGCCCTGCCGGGAGGTGCCGAAGCCCCTCGGGAAGCGGGGAGCGCTGGGTGCTTTGGAGCTGGAGGCTCAGGCTCCCCCTCCCGCCGACCTGCAGCCCGCCAGGATGCAGTGACAGCTGTGCCACCCCTGGGCACCTTCCCTCCTGCTCAGCCCTGCTCAGACGGTGCTCCCGGAGGACTTTCCCTTCAGCACAATTCCCGAGGCCGCTGCGCTGGTTCCTTACAGGATTCCTTTTGCTATCACTATCCAGAATAAAGCGTCAAGGACCGAGTGCGTGTTTGCACATCTGGTTCTGCACAAGGGCAAGGAGGGAAAGTGTCGAGCCAGGTGGGGAAATATCGGCTCCCGGTGTCCTGGATGGTCCAAGAAACTGGCCCCCACCTCCTCCTGTTCCATGGGAACCCTGCGCACCGAACCCTCGAGGCTGCCCTTGCCCATCGCAAAGTTCTCGGGTGTCACAGCCCTTGTCCCCCCCGCTCTTCTCTGCCCGGCACAGGAAGCGGGGCACCCCCCAAAAACACAGGGACACCCCGACCCGGCTGTGCGACACCCGAGGTGGCCCCGGTTTTGGGAACACGATGCTCGGGCTGGCCTCAAGGTGGCAGTGGCCGCCTTTGTCCTCAGGATTGCCCCGCAGGGCTGGGGGCCAGCGGGACAGCGCCGCGGGCTGCGGGACCCCGGGACCCAGAGGGGCAGGGGAGCTGCCCTGCGGCGGGCGAGGGGCCACGGGACCCAGGGATGGGGGGCTGTGATCCTCGTGGCTGAGGGACTGTGGTCCCCATGAGTGAGGGGCAGTAGTCCCCATGGGCTGAGGGACACAAGCTGTGGGTGAGGGACTATGGACCTCGTGGTTGAGTGACCATGGTTCCTACGGGTGGTGGGATGTCCTACGTGGGCGGGGGGACACGGTGCCCAAGGATAAGGGGCTATGCCCTCGCGGTTGAGCGGCCGTGGTCCTCCTGGGCAAAGAGCTGTGACCCCACGGGAGAGGCCACCATGCCCCATGTCCGGGGGCTGCAGGTGGCACAAAGCCTGCGAGGGCAACAGAGGGACGGGAGCGCAGTGGGGCTGAGCCCTGCGGCAGCTCCTGCCTCCGCCTCCTCCCGCCTCCAGCCCTGCCTTCCCTGGGCACTTTGCTCCCGGCCGCGGGAAGCGGGAGCGGGCACACTCGGCACGGCAGGGCACGGCCAGGGCCGCCGGCAGCCCCCGGCATGGCCCCGTCCCGCGTGGGGAACAGGCTGCCCCCGTAGGGGCCCCACTCCTGAGAGCCGCCCAGGTCTGCAGGTGAGCCGGGGCAGCCCCTGCCATGGTCACGCAGTCCCAGCTGGGCTCCGGGGGCGAGGGACAGAGGTGGGATCTGCAGGGCTGGACGGGTGCAGGGCGGGAGTCAGCCAGTTCTCACCAGCCCTCTGCCACCCTCAAATCCTCCTCTCTAACACATCACCTCCTTCCTCTGTCACTGAGGGCCTTCATCCTTCCCAGTGTGGCCCCCTCCTCTCCTTCATCCTCCTTTCCATCCCCCAAATCTCTGTTTCCTCATGGGTTGAAGCTGCCGTGGTGCTGCCGTGGCTCAACCTGACACCGTGGCCTCCTGCCCATTCCCAGCGAGGTGGGGGACAGGGACAGCCCAGCAAGGGTGGAAGGGAACCCTCTCCCCCACCCTGCCCAGGGTCACCTCGGGGCAAGGGATGGGGTGGACAGGGAGGGAAACACCCAACCCTACTGGTGTCCCCGGGGAGGTGTCCCGGCAGAGCGTGCCTTGGCTGCTCTTCCAGGCGAAGGGAAGGATTGGAATTAGGTCACATCCCCTTGTGCCGGGGCTTTGGCTGCACCAACCACGTGGCGATTAGGGACAAGGATCCTTCTGCAGGATGTTTTGCATAATTTCCCCTTGTTTTGCAATTTCCAAGGGCTTAGGCGAGGAGAAAAGCCGTTTTTCCCATGCTCCAGCAGCAGCCAGTCCCAGGCTCACCCATCCCTTGGCAGCTGCTCCAAAATCCGCTCTCACCTCCCCTCTCCGAGCTCCTGCCTGCTGCTCCATGATCCTCAACACCACGATTCCCATCCTGTCCCACCAGCAGGTCTTTGTCTCCGGGGCAGAGTCTGCTCTGGTGTTGTCCCACTCATTCATTTTATTGGAGCCTTTCCAACATCTCCATGAATTCCCAGGGCTGGGGGAACCCTCAGATCCCACCGGGACTGGTGCTGCCAGTGGGGCCAAAGGACCATTCTGGCTGGGCACGTCTGCGGGAGCAGGAGCCAGGGAAAGGCTGCCATTCCTGTGGCCAAGGGCATCACGTGCCCTCAACATGTGTCCCATGGCTGGCCCCTGCCCCTTCCCACCGGCCCATGGCTATCGCTGCATTTTCCAGGACTCCTGGCTGCTTCCTGGGGAACACCAGGGGCCAGTCCATAGGCACCATCCCTGGGGGATGTGCCTGCCATGGGCAAGGGATTCCCCAACGCTCCTTGTGCATCCACAAAACGGGCAGAACAGGAGCATCACCTCTTCCTGCAGGACCTTCCATCTCCCTGCTCCAAGTCCTCTTCCCGCAGCACCTTCCGTCTCCCTGCTCCACATCCTTCCCCTGCAGTGCCTTCCATCTCCTCCTCCAACAATCAGTCCCAACTCTCGGCTCACACCTCGATTCCTCCTCAAAAACCCACAGCCAAGGATAGTTTTGCTTGGAATGTCTGCAAGGAATAGGAATGGAGAATGGGGCTGGTGGTGATGTGTCCTCAGGCTGGACTGATGTGAATCAGTAATTTCAATCACTGATTTTGGTCATGACTAAGATGAGGAAGCAAGAAACCTGTTGAGATATAACTTGCCAAATGTCATCTTCTTCTGCATTTCTCTTTTTCGGTGGTTATCCTCAAAGGAATGTGCTTGGGAATGGTTAAATCCCGCTGCTGACTGTGCTCAGGCTGTACCAGCTGCCAGAAGCTGGGTGCCTGTGCTCTCCTCCGAGCAGCCCAGCACTCCACAGCTGCTCAGGATTTTTCCTTATGCATTTCTCACACTTGATAATTAATTTTTATTTACTGTCTTCTCCATATCTTGTTTGGTGACCTCTGTCATGGACACTGATTTGGGACACTGAACCTGCAGCAGCTCCGCTCTGGTCAGGCTCAAGGCTTTGTGCTCCCTTGCACTCAGAGTTTGGAAGAGGAAACTGAATCTCCTGGTCCCTCATGTCCTCAGCAGCTTGGGGACATGTGGCTGCTGGCCAGGACCACCACTGGCACCTCGCTTGCAAGCTCAAGTTTTCCTACCGCTTGTTTTCCCTCCTGGCTCTGTGAAAACAAACTAAGTTGTTCCCCACTGTTAATGTTTGATCAGGATCTGCCTGTTGCTCTCTGAACTCATCCCTGCAATAAAGGCGGGAGCTGTGGCGGGCCGGGAGCCGCAGGCTGTTGGATGTGGGCCTGGAGCTCAGCCCGCAACTCAAACAGAGCCCCGGGAGCGCGGCCGGAGGGGCCAGGCCCCCGCTGTCCCATCTGCCTGCTGAGTCATTTATGAGCATCTCTGTCAACCCCGGGTGTCTCTCCAGGCGGGGTGTGGCAGGGATGATCCCACAGATACACCCTGCGGGATATTCTGCTGAGAGAAGCCTGCTCATCCTCACGGCAAAGGGAAACGTGAGGGGGATGATGAGGGAGCCAAGGGATGAAGGAGCCTGAGAGGATGTGTCCTTCCTCCTTGTAGCACCAGCTCCAGCCAACGTGCATCCCTGAGCCCCAAGCCCTCTGTCCTGGTGCCCGTCACCTCCTGGGTGAGCTCTGGACAAAAGGAACAGGAGATGCTTCAGCATTCCCTCCATCAAATACGGTTTTGGCTACACCTTCATCTCCACCAGCAGCACAGCAGCTCCTGCTCTCAGGTTACTCATCCAAGCATCCATCCTCCATTGGAGGAATCGTTTCACCAGGGATGGTGGAGGATGTGGAGGGGTCAAGGCAGAGGCAGCCCTCACCAGTCCTTTGCTGGACTCCATGGTGGTGGCAGAACCTCCCTTTTCCCTCGAGAAGAGAGTTCTGAGCTTTGACAGCTTGTCCTCATGCCGTCTTCCCAGGAGTTCACACATCCCAGCCTTTGATCCTAATGCAGTGCAGGAGGGAATGTCCTGCCGGTCTTGTGAACTTGCTCTGCCTCGAGCTGGAACGTGGCTCTGGCAGCTCCTCTCCACAGGGCTCAGCTCGTCCCTTCCCTACGGACAACGCCCGGCAGCTCCTCGCTGTCCAGGGACACTCTCTCCCAAAGGCTCCTTTAACAGCCCCCCCAGGATTTCTCTGGGTCACAACATTCCCCCAGACAAGCCTTTCTTCTCCTCCTGCCTTTCTTCTCCCAAGGAGCCCTCCGGGAGCAGCGGCATTGTCAGGATGGTGCCAATTAGGCTGAGGCAGCTTTCAAGAGGCTGCGCTGGCCCCGGCCGGGGGCTGCTGCTGCTCATCAAGGCCTCATTGTTCGGCGGCCGTGGGGCTGTGCCCGGCGGGGCCGGCGCGGGGCTCTGTCCCCGGCGCGGGGCTCTGTCCCCGGCGCGGAGCTCTGTCCCCGGCCCGCTCCCGGCTCCGCGCGGCGCGGCCCCCCCTGCGCCGGCTCAAAGGGGTGATTAATGGGTGATTAATGGGTGATTAATGGGTGTCAGTGCAGGGGCTGCGGAGGGGAGGCTTTGCCGAGCGCCCCCTCGGCTCCCTGCAAGGCCCGAACGCGCGAGTTGAGAAAAACCAGAAAACCATCAAAGTGGCCGGAGCTCCTGGAGGGGGAGAAAATCTGTCAGCTTTGGCTCCCTTCCACGCTTCGTGCCTGACAATGGTCGGGATCAGTGACTTGTGTGCTTTTATGAACTGCTCCCTAGGTCTGGCTGGCAGAACATGGCCACTCCGGTGAGGACGTTCCCAGTTGCCCTGTGGACACCGACATCAGCTCCCTGGCCGGGAGGGAACACCACGGCGGAGCCCGAGGCAAAGTGTGTCTTCAATGAGGAGTTCAAGTTCATCCTGCTGCCTGTCTCCTATGGCATCGTCTTCGTGGTGGGGCTGCCCCTCAACTCCTGGGCCCTGTGGATGTTCATCTCCAGGATGAGGCCCTGGAACGCCACCACCACCTACATGGTCAACCTGGCCCTCTCGGACACGCTCTACGTCCTATCCCTGCCCACCCTGGTCTATTATTACGCTGACCGCAACAATTGGCCCTTTGGGACGGTGCTTTGTAAGATCGTGCGGTTCGTCTTCTACGCCAACCTCTACAGCAGCATCCTCTTCCTCACCTGCATCAGCATGCACCGCTACATGGGCATCTGCCACCCCATCCGCTCCCTCAAGTGGGTGAAGACCAAGCACGCCCGCATCATCTGCGTGGCCGCCTGGCTCGTGGTCACCATCTGCCTCATCCCCAACCTTGTCTTCGTCACCACCAGCTCCAAGGGCAACATCACCCTGTGCCACGACACCACAAAGCCCGAGGAGTTTGACCACTATGTGCACTACAGCTCCTCCGTCATGGCCCTGCTCTTCGGGGTGCCCTTCCTGGTCATCGTCGTGTGCTACTGCCTGATGGCCAAGCGGCTCTGCAAGTCCAACTTCTCCAGCCCTGGCCTCCGGATGCCTTCCTACAAGAGGCGCTCCATCAAGATGATCATCGTGGTGCTCGTCGTCTTCGCCATCTGCTTTGTGCCCTTCCACATCACCCGCACCCTCTACTACACCTCCCGCTACTTCCAGGCCGACTGCCGGACCCTCAACATCATCAACTTCACCTACAAGATCACGCGGCCCCTGGCCAGCGTCAACAGCTGCCTCGACCCCATCCTGTACTTCATGGCCGGGGACAAGTACCGGGGGCAGCTGCGCCGCGGGGCTGCCCAGCGCCTCCAGCCCGTGCCCACCCTGGACCTGGCCCTGGTGTCACCCTTCACAGACAACGTCACAGACGGCAGCCACATCTCCAGTGTCACTCGAGGGACCGGGACCGCACGCAGCGGAGGCGGGTGCTGAGGGGGTCCCGTAACCTCAGCCCTGGGGTCCAGGAGTTGCAGCACCCCAGGGCCCCGTGTGGGCACCCCCAGGTCCCCAGACCTGAGCTGCCCCTGCCCAGCCCCACAGGGCTGAGGGCTGGAGGCCATGGGCTGGTCCCAGCCCTGCTCTGGGATGCTGTGGGAGGAGGGTGCTGGTGCTGGGCAGGGCAGGAGAGCCACCGGGCACTCATGGGCATGGGAAGGACACTGAGGAGGCTCTTTTGGGGCAGCAGGCTGGTGTTCCATCCCAGGGCACTCCTGGGGACACATGGGGCTGACAAGTCACTAAAGAGAAGGGACACCGGTGCCTCCCGGGGCTGACACAGCTCTTCCAGATGACTCAGTGGTGACACGCAGGGACCAGACTGAACCTGGGGACAAAGCCCACACTGGGCAGGTTCTCAGAGATGTCTCTGTCACACCACTGGCCTTGGCAGAGGGGGAGGGACATGGCCTGGGGGACTTGCTGCCCATCATCCCCAATAAAGCCCCTTCCCTTCTCCACACTCAGGCCTGGTTCTCCCTGCAGCACAAGGAAGAAGGTCAAGACACTCACCCTCACCCCAAAGAAAATCCACTGGGGCAGGTCTGGAGGGATGAGCCAGAGCTCCTGTGGTTACAGGAAGGTTCTTGGGAATTTCCCTTTATGGGTGTTTGCTCCTCAAATGTTTACCCAGGCCTTTTGTTTGACCAAGTGCCTGCGCAGAGCAGCGCTCTGAGATTGGTATCAGTGCTGTTGACTCTCCCACGCCAGCCTGGCAGGGATGGGACAGGGACAGAGCTGTCCCCACATGGGGAGCCCCAGGAGGGGCTGTCCCCATCACACCCTGCGAGTCCTGCCAGCACGTGCCTAAGAAAGGGGCACCCAGAGGGTCACTGGGGTGTCACGCCCCAGCCACTGCAGCAGTCACACACAGCCACATCCCACAAGAGCTGCCCAGGGCAAGGAGAGGGCCCCAGAGATGGCACATCCCAGCCCACATCCTTGTCCCACCCAGAGAGCCCCTCACTCACCCCTGAACTGAGAGCAGAAAGAGCAGGAGACCTCCCTCCTGAGCCCAGTTCAACCAGTAAGAGCTGCCCCTCACCTCCCATTATATCCAACGTGGCCCAGGTGCACCTGGGAGCTGCTCGGCTGCACCTGAGCGGTGCAAGGGCCCTGCCAAACACTGCCCCAGCTGGAGGTGGGACTGCTAGGGAGGGGACACGATTGGTGACAAGGGGACCCACACAGGCAGTGCAGGTGTACGACCACAGTGCTGCCAATCCCAACCTCTGGAACACACACAGACGGGAGCTGGGGGGCTGGAAATCTGTATTGGGTATGGAGACAGCAGGAAAGGCTCATCTGGGGCCACGTGGTCCTGGCTCAGGCCACATCCACAGGTCCCCAAGTCCAGGAGTGTCCCCCTTCCACCCCAGGGTGGGCTGTCCCCCCAGGCTGGTCCCCCTCATCATCAGGATGCCACCACAAAGACCCCACATCAATCTCTCCTCCCATGACAGCCCCTCCCTCAGCTTGTGGTGACCTGGTTATCCCAGGGGGACTGTGCCCATTGCTGGCCCCAGCCCCACACCAGCCCCTTGCAGGGGACAGCTGTGTCACCCACAGCTCCTCCAAACCCCTTGCAAGGGGGAGCCTTTCCCAATCTCCCCCTCGCTTCCCCCTCTGCTCCCACCTCCCGCTCAGGTCAGAGGAGCAGAGGGCCAGAGTGGGGACTGTGCCCCGCGTGTCCCCCATGCCAGGCTGGCTGAAATTCCGCCTGCAAGAGCCCTCGTGAGCCAGGACGGGGCCGGCGCTGGTGGCACTCAGAGGATGTGCAGCTCGTCTGACTCGGACAGCCCATACTTGGTCTTGTTCTCGTTGAAGAGCTTGAGCAGGGCACGGATGTAGAGCTCGTGGTACCGGTCCACCAGCTCCCAGCTTGGGTTCTCCACCCTGGGCACGGCCACCGGTTCCCCCACTGCTGGCAGGGGACGGGTCAGGATGGTGGCGACGCACTCGGCTCGTTGGGGACACAACCCAGGAGGTGCCTTCCAGCACCACCCACTGTGGGGTGTCCCCTTACCCCCGACCCTGGGGATCCCCAGCCCCGCCGCTCACCCACGGTGGTGATGGGCCTGGAGTAGGGCAGGAAGCCGCGGGACCGGCCGGAGGTGAGGCCGCGGCCGTAGAACAGGCAGGGAGCGAAGCCTATCATCTTCTGGAAGCGCCGCTGGATGCTCCTCATCCAGCTGCCCTCCTCAAAGACCACCTGGCGGAAGAGGTCGTTCTCCCCAAAGGAGAAGGAGGGGACGAGGAAGGCCCTGAGAAGGGGACATGTTGGGTGGTGACGGGGCTCTGGGGACCCCCGGGACCCGCGGAGGTGGCAGTGCCGGTGACCCAGCCCGTGACCCACCCGTGCCGCAGGGCCATGCGGACGAAGCCCTTGCGGTTCTTGAGGATGAGCGTGGTGACGCCGGGCCGGCAGGACAGCGACTCGGCCGCGCCGCCGATGACGATGGCCACGGCGTTGCCGGTGCCTTTCTGGGACAGCAGGTACCCGATGGCGCGGCGGGTCACCGGGCACAGCCCTGCGGCGGGACGGAGCACCGGGGCTGTGGCACTGCGGTGCCCGGGCACCCAACAGGGACCGCCGAGGGTCCCCCCGAGCGATGGCACCTGGTGGGACCAGCGCAAGGACAGTGCAAGGGCTCCCCCTGCTGCGGGCAGGGAGCGGGCAGGGGGTGCGGAGGGCGCGGGCAGAGCGGTGAGGGCACGGTGGGGACAGCGGGGAGGGAGGGCACAGGCAGGGCACGGGCAGGGTGTACACAAGGAGCGGGCAGGGTGTAGAAGGGGTGCAGACAGGGTGTGGGCAAGGCGCAGGCAGGGTGCGAGGTGAAGGCGTCGCTCAGGCACGGTGCGGGCAGAGCACCATCCCTGCCCTGCCTTCTCCCGGGAGCACCATCCCCCCCATGTTTCCCTCAGAGGGATCAGGGTCCCCCGGACCCCCTGCCCGTGGGCACTGCGGGCAGAGCTGGGCAGGAGAAGGGCGGGCAGGGGCTCGAGGCAGCCCCACCAGAACTGCGCGGGGCAGGCACCGCTCACCCCCACTCATCAGGTACTCCCGAAACACGGGCAGGCGGAAGTTTCCGGCCAGCGTGGTGAGGAAGGAGCGGATGCCCGGGAACAGCTCCTCGAAGCCCGTGGAGCCCGTGATGAAGTTGCAGAAGGCGCCGACGCAGAGGATGCCGTGGGGGTGCGAGCCGATGATGTAGTTGTGGCTGGGGGACAGGTCGTGTGTCTTCACCAGCTGCGGGGACAAAAGGGGTCACGGGGACGTGACCGTGGCACCGCCTTTTGGGTGGTCCCATCCCGTCCCGGCCGTACCTTCACCGGGAAATAATCCCGAAAGTGCTTCCACACGGTCCATCGCCGCAGGCACGGCAGCCTCCTGCCACCTGCGAAGCCGGGAGGGGCCACAGGGGATGACGCCCAGCCCAGCCCAGCGGGCAGCAGGATCCCAGGGAAACGGTCCCCGCGGACCCGCTGCTTCCTTCTTCCCACCGTGGTGCTGGTGATGGGGGAGCGGGGGGAAGGAGCAGGGCGGGTGTGGTGCTCCCCATTTTCTGGGAGGGACCCGGAGAAAGGGACTCCACCCCCATCCTGCTGCAAAGCTGGAGGAAGGGGGACACGGCTGCCCCACCTTTCTCTGGCGTGTCCCAGTCGAAGATGATCCAGGCCAGGTAGAGCACGGGGACGAGCCAGAGGCTGGTGAACAGCAGGTAGATGAGAAGCAGGAGGCTGACGGTCCCTGCGGGAGCCGGGCAGGGGGTGAGCGGCTGTGTGGCCCCCCTGGGGACCCCGGCAGCCCCCCACTCACTCACCCAGCAGCAGGAAGCTGAGCACCCACTGCAGCACGGCCAGGAGCTGGAGTGCAGAGCGGACGTCGCGCTGCGAGGGCCAGGGCACGGCCAGCAGCGTCCTCAGGGCAGTCTGGATGCTGGCCCGGCTGCCTGCGGAGAGGGGGACACGGCCCCCGCCCAAAACAGCACGGCTCGTACTCGAGCGGGGCCACTGGGCTGCCGGCCAGCACCCAGTGGCACCGGGAGGGAGGTGGGATGGGGAGGATGAGCAGCTGGGGGAGGAGGGATGGGATGTGGGGGGTGGAATGGAGGATGCTCCTCCCCAGGGAGCTCTGGACCATGCCAGGAGGTGGCCCTGGGCAATCAGGGCTGTCCCCAGAGCAGGGAGCACCTGGGCACCCCCAAGGCCAACAGCTCCGCATACCAGCGGGGCCGAGAGCAGCGGCACATCCCGCTCCATGCCCAGTTCCCAAAGGACAGGACTGTTCCCATGCCCTCCTTGGTGTGCTCAGGCTCACAGGGGATTTGGGGTTTCTCAGCTGGCACAGCAGGGAGGCACCACCCCCAGCAAGTGCCAAGGCCAGCGGCAAGGCCGAGCCAGGGTGGCCAGGGGTGGCCACCCCACTGTGTCCCCACAGGGACACACCTCTGGCAGTGCAGCCACGCCGCTCCCCCCGCCACCCCTTCCCTCCAGCCGACCTTGGTGAACCATTAACCTCCCCGGGCTGGGAGCCAGGATCCAAACTCCAGGCACTGCCCCATCCCTGCTCCCTGAAATGGGCCCGAGGCGCCGGCCCTGCCAGCGCAGCGCTCCTGGCCAAAGGTCCCCCACACCAAGACCACCCCAGAGAGCCACCCCAGTGTCACAAGAGCCTTGTTTTCTTGGGAAAACAACCCCAAATCCGCATGTTGGCCAGAGAGATGAGCAGGGGGCCATAGCAGCAGCCCTGTTCCTGTAGCTCTCCAAGCCAGGGACCCCCGGGTCAGAGGAGAACCACCAAGCCCTGGCTCAGGAAGCTGGTGGAGGTTCAGTTCTTCCCAGCTCGATCCAAACCAGGAATGGCACAAGTGAAATAAATGAAACACTGGAGCCATCTCTGGCCCATGGGGAATTTTTCCAGCGAGGATTTTTTGTCCCTTTCTCCCATGCAGCATGCTGGGCTCTGAGAGATCCCTTCCATCCACCCCACATCCCCCAAATCCCAGCCACCTGCAGAACCCTTCTTTTTCCCAGGGAAGACACAGAGCTCTTTCCAGCAAACTTGTGCCCACCAAACAGTTGCTTTTTAACATCCTTTTCCCAGCTCCCATTCCAAAAACTCCATGGACGTCCAGAGCACAGACACAGAACACCCCAGGGCTCTGCTGCCGGCTCTGTCCACAGCGACAGGAGCCTCTGCAAACCCAACATTTGGAATCTGCAGGAGCATCTTGTGTGTAACATTCCCGAATGTCGTCCGAAGTTTCATCCCTGTGGAGCAACTGTGCGTTTTCCTGTCGAGTTATCCCCAAATCGCTCCCAACACCCCTTTTCTCCTCAGCACTCCCAAGCAAGCAGACAGCAGCGACAACCACCAGCTCCTTGCATTGCCGGAGAACCGGGAACCATCCCAACCCGTTTCGGGAATCTCTTACCGCTGAGATTCTGGGAGCAGGCTGCGATGATGGTTTTCATGGCGGCAGGAGCTCCGTGGTGCCGTGGGTGGGAAGGTGTGTTGGGCAATCAGAGGGCGCCTCCAGAGGCTTTAACCAGGTGACCAGAGGGACACCAGCCCTGCCGAGGGGAGGGGACCTGCTCCAGCTGGGATTAGCAGCACAGAGAGGAGCTGGTGGTCCCTGGAAGGGTCACACTGAGGGTGAGGCATTGCTGCCATGCCAGGCGGTTACCGCTCCTTGGAAAATCCCGGCTGCCGGTGCTGGCAGGGGCTGAATTCCTCTGGGAACGGTACTGCTGCATTCCCCTGGGAATGGTACCGTCCACGCTGGGGTATGTCACAAACACTGCCGTGTGACTGCCCCAGAGCCATCCAAAAATGTCATCCTGAAGCTGCACAGCCACCAGACCATTCCCGCTGCTCCCAGACCCAGGATGGGCACTCTGCCTCCTGCCCAGGAAGCCTGGAGCGCTGTCTGGAGAGGATTGAGGGGAAAAATTATGAGAAAGGGAAATAGGAACAGCAAAGAGTCAGCACTGAGGTGGGGCTGCAGGTCACAGCCCAAGGAATGGTGAGAATCCACAGGGAGTAAGTCCCTGAAGCTCCAGGATCCAGGATTCCTCAGGATCCTGCTCTCTAGAGGTGCTCCTAGGAATTGCTGGCTAGCATCAGTGCAGGAAAGGGATAAACACACCCGCAGGGTTGTGGTGGGAAAGTAAGAAACGTTTCCTGGGAGATTGGAACCCACAAACCCCTCTTGTGAATTGTAGGCACTCAGTACCTGGGAGAAAGGACCGTATTCCCTGTGGGCTTCCTGGGCGTGGACCAATTCCGAGGACAGGGATTGCAGCTCTCCTGCAGCCCAGCTGTGCCCAAATCCTGCTAATAGGAAGGAAAACCTCCAGATTGCTGCAGAATCCCAGTGTCCCAGGGTAAGGAGGCACTGTGCAGGTGACACTGCTCCAGGTGACACAAAGTGCCAGCCAAGCTTTGCTTTTCCATTCCAGTATTTTCACCAGGTTTGGAACAAGTCCATCCACAGCTACCAGCACACACTGGGCACTTACAGAGCTTCCAGCTGCGATTCCTCACCTTCCTGCACACACCTGCCCTGTGCCAGCACCCAGTGACAGGGGTGTCCTGTTCTCCCCCAGCCAGGAATGGTGCCAGAGGGATCCAGAGAGTTTTTTGCCCTTCAGGGGTTGTTCTAGAGGGTTTCAAAGAACACTGACTACTTTGTCTTGGAATATGGCACCATTTGTCCCAGTTCTGTCCCTTGTGGGCTCCATGAGAGGGTCCAGGGTTCACCCTCTGGAAAAGCTCAGGATGAAGAGCAAGGGAATTTCACAGCAAGAACGAGGCAGCACAAAGAGAGTTTATTTTGCTTAAAATAGAGAGAAAAAAAAATAAATACATCCACTCACAATACAAAGAGCAGTTTCCAAATCCATGGAGCTCCCCTTGGAGGCTGCCTCTGCCTGGGAGGGCAGAGGGAGCCTGACCCTCATGGAGCTGCCCCTCAGAGCTCTGGGGCACCCCCCAGCATGACCAGTGCCCCCAGTCTGACACGGAACGCGAACCAAAGCAAGGGGTCACGTGTCCTCCTGCCATCCTGTCCCCTGCCCATCCAGGGAATTCCCAGATGCTCCACCTATGTACACTGTATTCCCTCCTCCCTCTCCAGGCTGTTCTCCCAGGATCTCCAGGCCCTGCTGGCAGCCAGAGCATCAGCCCATGTTGTGCCTGTTGCCGTAGCCCCGGGGGTGTGTGTCCTTCCAGTCGTCCCAGTCCCGAGCTTTCTGAAGAGCTTCCTCATCATCTTCCTCCTCCTTTGTCTCCTGCTGCTGCTTCTGCAGCTCCTCGTCACTTGCACCTGCTGGAATGGAGGGACAGGGAGGAGATCCAGGTTCCCCAAAGCCCTGCTGGGAGCTGGGCTTGCCAGGCAGCAGGAGTGAGAATCATGTAATGGGCTGGGTCACAGGGGATCTTAAAGCCCACCCAGTGCCACTAGGGACACCTTCCACCATCCCAGGTTGTTCCAAGCCCCATCCAACCTGGCCTTGGACAGCCCAAGCACAGTCTAACCCAGTTGTTTTCCTAATAAAGCTTGGATTCTTCCATAGTCAGGGGTGTTCCGTACTGTGCACACATCCCTGTTTGCCCACCCCCTCAAGAGGCTTCCCAAATCCCCTGTTCCCATCTCTGTTCCATACCTGGAACCCTCTGAGGGGTGGACATAACTCCCTGCCTCTGGCGCTGCTCGTACCAGTCATTCACAGTCATGGCGGGCACCGCGGGATAGCCAGCTCCAAACACCCTGCAGTGGGACAGAACGAGCCAAAAACAGGCAATGGAACCCCCTGGAAGGAGCAGGAACACAGGCACAGGGCCATTCCATGATCCAATCTGGGCTAAGGATATAAGGATGGCACAAGGAGGGCTTGAGGAAGGCTTTGGGGTGACCCAATTGTGGCCTTCCTGTGCCTGAGGGAACGATGGAGAGGGCCTGGAGTGGTAGGACATAGGGAATGGCTTCCCACTGCCAGGGGGCAGGGTTAGGTGGGATACTGGGAAGGAATTCTCCCCTGTGAGGGTGGGGAGGCCCTGGCACAGGGTGCCCAGAGAAGCTGTGGCTGCCCCACCCCGGAAGTGTCCAAGGCCAGGACAGACAGGGCTTGGAGCAGCCTGGGATAGGGGAAGGTGTCCCCAGGACACCCCTGGGAAGTGAAGCCCATAGAAAGCTCAGGATAAATCATGTCCCAGCCATGACAGGAAACCTGGTTTCCATCCCTTTGTGTGCTTCAGGTGCCGAAATTCCTGCATGGATTTCAGGGTGCCACAAACTCAAGTGCAGACACAAAGGTACCACCTGGATTTCTGCACTCAATGGGATATTTTAGGCTTGACAGGAGAGCCCTGCCCCAAAGTGTGGTTGGATAATCCCAATCCATACCTGGCCTGAGCAGCATCCCGGGTGAGGATGAAGGGTTTCATCGGAGCTCTGGCTGGCCGGGAAGGGCCACGGGGACCTGCTGGAGCCTGGGGATACAAACAACAGTCACCAAGGAATTGTGGGGATGAGAATTCCCCCTCTGCTTCCCACTCCAAAGTCATTAAAGGTCGTGTAGAGGAGAAACACCTCAGCTCTCAGAGCAACGCCCCAGGATGGACAATCCAGGCCTGAACTTGGTTTAAATCAGGAATTCCAACTGTGCCTGTACAGGAATCACTTCCTGTGCCTCTGTGCCACCTGCTGGGGTCAGAGCAGAGCTGCCAGGGCTGAGCTGAGAGCAGAGCAGGAAATGTTGTTTATTGTTCCAGTGGAGCTCGTCATTCCACGGCATCTCCAGGACACCTCGGAGGAGCTGAGTCCCGCAGTGCCAAAAATGACCCCCCAAATCAGCCCTGCCAGGGGGCTGTGCCAGCACATCAGGAGCTGCTGTTCCCAGCAGACATCCCAGGTCACAGAAATCCTGGACACAACGTTCTGCACAGGGAATGCAGGTCTGTGGGAATGTCATTCCAAAAGGGCTGATAACACCTGGACACGCTGCAGACCAGGAGTGGAGGCTTGACAGAAACCACGAGGGTCTTATTTTAATTCCCAAATTCAATTGTTCTTCAGAATTAGGGATCTGCAGAACCCAGGAAAAGCCTTTGCACAGCCCAGTTCAGCTCTGATATTCCAAGCTCCAGCATTCCAGAAGGCCAGGACTGTGGGAAACGTGGCAGCAGAGCCCAACCCAAAACTCAGAATTCAGAATGAAGGAAACCCCACCAGCTCATGCTGTGATCAAGCTCAATTCCAGCTGGGAAGTCACTGAATAAAACTCCCAACACTGCCACAATTCCTCTGGGATTCATCCCCCCCATGCCCATCCCACAACACCCAGATCCCAGGAGAGCTCCCCCACCTGCCTGGCTGCATCCCTGCTCCTCAGGATCACCAGCTCCTGCTCGATGCTCTCAATCTCCTCCAGGCCGGTGCCGATCCATTTCTGGATCTGGAGGATGTAAAATTCCCGGATCTGATCCTCATCCGCCGTGCCGCTCTCCACAGAGCTGCTCATGGAGGCCAATTTGTTCTCCAGCTCCTTCTTCTGTTTGTATCTGGCTCAAACACAGCAAAATCAGATCATGGAATCATTTTTCTCCAGCCCAGCCCAGCCCTGGGGTCTTTACCACCCTTTCTAAGAGGTTCAACAAAATTTCATGGAGGTTGTGCTGGCTCCTGTTGGAATTTCAGCCTCTCCTGTCTGTTAAAAGCAGCTGTAAAATGACACTAAATTCAGAGGGGCCTCAGTGGTTTTATTCTTCTCCCAATTATTGAGGAATCCTTGGAAATCGAAGCCTTCCTGGTAAAATTAGGCAAGACTGGAAACATCAGAAAGCAGGACTGAGAAAAATCAATGGAATGGCTGGTTTGAGTTGATTCCATGCCACACAAACAGAATAAAACACTTTTCCAACTTCTGTCTCAGGTGGTTTTGTGTGTGAAGACTTTTTTTTTAAATATAAGTTTGGCTTTTTGACCTATTCAGGAATTAGTTATTAAAGGGGAGAGCCCCCTATATAACAAACTTCCAGGCTAAATTTATTTTTACTTTTTCAGGAATTAGTTAGTAAAGGGGAAACTACTCCTGTAAAACACTTCCAGACTAAATCCTTGTGTCCTCCTTCCCTCCGTTAGTGTCACCTGAAGAATGAGCAGTAAGAGCCAAGAACCTTTGGCAGCTGAGAGGACAAGGAGCACAAAAGAGTAATTCTAAACAAGAAACACTTCCCAATTAGAATATAAATTGTATTTTTCTACGTTTTTCTACCCAACTTTAAGCAGGTCCGGCCCAGTTTGGACCTTCCAGTGCTGCCACAATGAGCAATTCAGTGGCCAAAATCCCAACCAAAGCACCAAAGGCACTAACCACCTCTTTTTCAAGCTCTAATGAACCCACAGGTAGGAAACTTCCAGTTTGGAAGTCTTTGTGCTGCCAGCAGTGATTAAAGAACTAATGATAAGATTAATTATTAAAGAGCTAATTACAGGTTTTTGAGCAGTTTTTCCTCAGAGACCAGAAACTGGAGACACAAACACCCCTCCCCAGCCCTACCCATTAAACAATGAGCTGCATCTCTTAAAATGACATTTGATGATCAAATTATTCCAATGCCCAGGGAAGCTATTCCCTGTCCAACCCCACGCTGCCTCAGGCTCCCGCTCCTCCCAGACCCATTCCCAAAGCCGTTCCCACTGCACAGAGCCCACCTTTCAATTTTGGCTGTCCTGCTCATGGCCATGGCCACCAGGTTGGGCTGGGCGGGGTCCCGCGGGGCCGAGGGGCTCCCTGCTCCCTGCTCGCTGGAGGTGCCAGGGGACAGCTGGAAAGATCCCAGCCCGTAGCTCCTGCAGAGCCTGAGGAAGCGCAGGAAGTGCTCCCGGGCACTCTCCAGGTGCTCCCTTCTCCTGCTCAGGTCCACCTGCTTCAGCGTCAGGGCTCCCAGCAGCGCCGGCACCAGCACAAATTTCAGGTCGGCCGAGGCGATTTCCTCCAGCTCCTCGTTCTCGCTGCGAGGGAGAGACCAGGGAGTCCAGGAAAAAGAATGGAGATGGGAAATGGGTTGGAGTTATCCGGTGAGGAGCAGCTGAGGGAGCTGGGAAAGGGGCTCAGCCTGGAGCAAAGGAGGCTCAGGGGGGACCTTGTGGCTCTGCACAACTCCCTGACAGGAGGGGGCAGCCGGGGGGGGTCGGGCTCTGCTCCCAGGATGAGAGGGAACGGCCTCAGGCTGTGCCAGGGGAGGCTCAGGTTGGACATCAGCAGGAATTTGTTCATGGAAAAGGTTGTCAGGCCTTGGCAGGAGCTGCCCAGGGAGGTTTGGAGTCCCCATCCCTGGAGGTGTCCAAGGAACGCCTGGAGGTGGCATTCAGTGCTCTGGGCTGGTGACAAGGTGGAGATCGGTCACAGGTTGGACTCGATGGTCTTGGAGATCTTTTCCAACCTCAGTGATTCGGGGATTCTGTCCCGCTCCCGCCCTACCGCTGCCCTGGCCGGGGACCCTCCCTGTCCCCCTCAGACGCGTCCCCTGCGCTCACCTGAACAGCTCCAGCTGCGCCACCATGGCCGCCGCCCGCTGCAGCGCGTCCAGCCCCTGCCGCACCTTCTCCTGCACGGCCGGGGCTCCCGAGGAGGGCTCGGTGCTGGCCTCCAGCTCGTCCCAGAGCCGCTGTCCCAACGCCAGCAGCTCCGCCAGCCGGGGGCCGCCCGCGCCCGCCTCCGCCATCATGGGCCGGGAACGGCGCCGCCGCCACTTCCGGCGCGATCCGGAGCGACCGTACCGGCCCCGGCCGCCATCTTGGAGAGGTCACTGCCATAGCCACAACGTGGGGCGCCATCTTGGGGAGGTCACTGCTATAGCAACGACGGGCGCCGTCTTGAGGAGGGCACAGACACAGCCGGGACGCGGGCGCCGCCATGCTGGTGAGGGCAGGCTGAGGGGCAGCGGCCCCGGTGGGCGCCGTGATGGCCCCGCGCTCGCCCCGCGGCCGTGGAGTCCTCCGAAACCCCCGCGGCGGGCGGGCACGGCGGGCAGGCACGGCTCGGCGCGGCCAGGAGAGCTCACAGGCCTCCAGTGCCTCCACTCTTTTCCCTGCCAGGTCCTGCCTGGCGCACCGGCTCGCACGGGTCCTGGCAGGGAGTGCTGGGATGGAGTCTGGGAAAGTGGGAAAAAATGTGGATAATTAAGATAAATTGGCGGAAAGCATTCGTTCTCCCACTGTATAAAAGGCGTACACAGTGGAGATCCTTGAAAGTGCAGTGCTGGATGTCAATAAATACAAATTTGTTTAAGAACAGCACCTTCCTATTCTTCTCTATTATTTCTACAGTACAAGAGGGAGATGCGACCTTTCTCCTTTCTTTTTCATTTATTTCGCTCCTAAAATCTCTAAAATTCAACCAGGCATCAGGCAGTTAGGGTTAAATCTGTGTTTTTAGGAGCAGGTTATTTCCCTTAGAAATGCAAGTGATTGACCTGGCTATAAGCAAAGTATGGATGTAGCAACCACTGCTACTGCTCGTTACTGCTGAGTAATTCTAACTCATCCTCTGGGGATGACTCAGTTTATGATTTATCCTGTTTGTTTTCTTCATGCCTGTGTCAGATTGTGCAATAAATTGTTACTCACAGAGCCCAGGAGCGCTGTGGGTCCTCAAAACATGTCCGGCCCCAGGTCTGGGCTGATGGGAGGATCTCCTGGATGTTCCCAGCAGGATGGCAGCCCCAGGGTGGCTCATGGCCATGTCAGTGTCTGCTCTGCAGAGGAGAGAGTCCTGAGGCTCCCTCTTCACTGGAATGGCTGCCCAGCCTGGGAGAAGTCAAATCCTTCCCTGTGAGGGTGGGGAGGCCTTGGAATGGATTTCCCAGAGAAGCTGTGGCTGCCCCATCCCTGGAAGTGCCCAAGGCCAGGCTGGACAGGGCTTGGAGCACCCTGGGGTAGTGGAAGGTGTCCCCGCCCATGGCAGGGGGTGGAACGAGATGGGCTTTAAGGTCCCTTCTACCAAACCATCCCAGAATTCCATGATTCCAAGGGACGGAGAGCTGCTTCTCCTCCGAAGCCCCTGCAGCCCCTTTCAGAACTGACTTTCCAGCTACACCCAAAATTCCTTAGGCTGCAACTGGTTCCCCCTCGGGTCTTAAGGCTCTTACTCACCGTTGTTTGTCCCTGTCCCTCAGCTGAAGATCCCCACACGGACAATCCCTGTTCTTGTTTGTCATCCTCAGAGCACCACGACACTGCTGAACAGCCTGGGAATAAAGGAGAACAGAGAGGGAAGGGTTTTTCCTTAAATACAGGCATTTACTCATGTGTGTGTCTTGTGGTGCGATGGTGCATGGACCAACCATCCCAAAGGTCACGGCAACATCCCCCAAATATTCCCGGCAGTGTGGGCTGGACAGGGCTTGGAGCAACCTGGGCCAGTGAAAGGTTCCCTGCTCATGCCAGGGGGTGGAACTGGATGGGCTTTAAGGTCCCTTCAACCCAAACCATTCCGGGATTCCCTGATTCTGTGAGATGCTGATGCACAGCTGAGCCCCATCCTGGGCTTTCTCCTCCTTCTGGCTCAGCTCTGTGAGCAGCACGAGGAAAAGCAGGTGCAGGTCCTGATCCACATTCCGGTGGGAGCTGCAATCCAGGGCTGTGCAGGAGGAGTATCCCGACATATCCTTGAACACAGAGTCGTCCTTCCTCCAAAATACTTAATTACAAACAGTTTGTTGCCCTAGCTCAGATTACCCTCCTGGAATGAGTTATGCAGCATCCCTCAATGAATAAAGACATAAAAGGAAAAATAAATAAATCAGTGTTTTAACAGCAAAATCAAAAGAATTCATGAATATCACTCGCCTTCCTCCAGACTTTGTTGTTTGCACAAGTTTGACCAGCAACAAATAACCACGTTCACACCAACGCTACTCCCTTAAAACCCCTGGGGCAAACACAGGGATCGTTCCCACTGCCTCCATCCTCTGGCTCCCGGTTCCTGGGGGATGCTCCCAGCCCTGCAGATCTCACATCCCTGCTAATTCCAGGTGTGGGCCCGGGTCCCAGCTGCTCCCACTGAGAGCGTTGTCACAGAGCTGTCACCCCCTGCCAGCCTGACCCTTTGCACTCCCCAGCTAATTCCGGCGCCTTCCCATTTCCCGCAGGATTCCGGCAGCACAGTGACCCCTCCAGTCTTTTCCCAGCTCTTCCCTGTCGGGCTTGGAGTCAAGGAGGGAGAGGAGGAGTGGATTCTGCATATTCAGCACTTGACCCTGCCTTTTTCCCAGGCAGAAATTCCAACGGGACCTCTGTAGGAGGGGTCCCGACGGCTCCCCTGGGCATTCCTTGCTATTGTGGCTCCTCTGCTCTCCCCCAGGCGCTGCGTGTTTGTAGTTACCAAATGCAAATCACGTTTCCACCCTCCTGGCTGGAGTTCTCACTCCACAAGATCATTCCCGGTTTTTTCCCCCCTCACCAGCTCGTTTTGCAATGCTCGGCGGAGTTCGCAGCCGCTGCCGGTGCCACCTCCCTGTGATCTGGGATGCGCTGGAAGGTGGATGGAGGGAAGGCATCGAAGCAATCCTAATTTAGTACCTGCAGCCCTCCGGACACAGAAACTGCGGCTGTTTTGCAGCCTGGCCGCTGAAACCCCTTTTCCCGAGGAATGCCGGGTACTGACCCCTAATTGCATTTTAAAAGGAAAACTCGAGATAGCTTTTGGCCTTGGGCAGCTGCGGTTTTCCAGGCTCTCTGGGAAGGGAGATGGCAGCAGGCAGAGCCAGTCAATGGCACATTAACAGCTGATAACGAGGGTTAACTCCCTCCTGGCACTCCCTGAGCTCGGGCTCAACTTCCAGCCCCTGCATCCTCCCGAGCCACCTCCGACTCCTTCCCTGCTCGCACAGAAACCTGGAGCACATTAAGGGGAGGGGATGTTTTACTGGAAAAGCTCATGAATTGATTCCGTGACCCAGCAGAGACCATTAAAAATGATGGAATGGATATGGAAATGAGTAATCGCCCAGCTGGGCTCGGGCTGAGTGCGGCCAACTCCAGTCAATGGGAACCAAAAATAAAGCGGAGCTGCTGGAGCCTTCAGGCAACACTGGGAGCTGCAGGAATCCCATTTACCTGTCCTCCTGGTGCTGTGGAGTCTCTCCAGCACTTGTTTGGCCTCACCCGTTCTCTCCAAAGGCTGCACCAGCAGGAATCTCAGCCCGTCCAAGCGCTTGGCCAGATTCCGCCAAGGGAAATGTGGGAGCCCCCATCCCTGGCTCCCAACCCCTTGCTGTTCACACACGCCCTTGGCTAGTCCAGCCCGCGTTCCCAAGGGTCAGAAAATAACCCTGCACTGCCGCAGTTTCCAGCACCAGCCCTGAACCCCAGGCAGCCAGTTCCCAGGCAGCTGGAGACCTGAGGCAGCAGGGGATCAAACAGGAGCTGAGGCTGGCAGGGATCTGTAATTAAAGGCAAGTCTGGGCCAGTGAGAAGCAGAAAGTTGTAAGTGAGCTGGTCCTCAGATATTTGTAAGGAAAAGTATGGACATGGAGCTTTAGGGACACAGGGATACAGCCTCTCTTTCTCCAGGACCAGCTGGGAAGGACAGGGAGGAAAGATGGTCTTAGAAAAAGAGGCACAGAAAGCTGTAACATATTTATAACAAATTTATTTAGAAAGACACACCAGAATCCCACTTACAGGAAGTACAGAGACTAAAGGTTCTTTCTTGCTTCCCCAAGGCCCTGGAGTCGTGTCCCCTCTCCAGGCCAGAATTCCAACACACCTGGTCCTGAGAGGTGGAAGGAGTGGGCTGAAGACCTCAGTGGGCCAGAAGGAGGGGCAGGAAGGACAAGCCACGAGAACTTCACGTATTGAGTGGGCTCCCACCTCCACATGGGGACAGAGGCTGCAGTGATGCCATGGCTGGGTTGCTAACACACCCCTGGCAGGTGTGGGTTTGCCAGGCTGCCCAGTTTTGGCAGCCCCCAGGACCTCTCCTGTCCCTGGTGTCTCTGCCATCAACAAGAGCAGCACCATCTCCGTGCAAATGGGATGCTGCAAACAGCACTGGAGCAGCGTTTTCCCCTGAGGAGGAACATCCTGGATGAACCCACAGCAGAATCCTGCTCCCAAAGGAGCTGCCCGTGACCCCCTCACCCGAGGCAGCGTTCCGTTCCCGGTGGATAACTCTACCCCCTCCCATCCATCACTCCTGCCTTTCAGGCCACTGTCAGAATCCTCCTGCAAAGGGACAATGGCAGCCCAGGGTCCCGTTCCCCCAGGAGAAAGGGGCCTGTGGAATGATCAATGGCTTCTCCCAGCTGGAGACAGAGGGCTGGCCACTGACCAGCTGCAGGAGGGCAGCTTTGTCCTGCCCTGAGGTCTGGGTCGGAAGGGACTGGATGCTCCCCAAAATGTCTCAGTCTGAGATTTTCCGTGAGAGACCAGGCTTCCTGCAGAGCCTCCTCCTTGCTGGGGTCATCCCTTGGGAGGGGGCTCCTGGTGTCCAGCTGTGCGTGGTGGGTGCCAGCACGAGTCCTCCTCCTCATTTGCAGACGTGTCTCTGCAGGCTGCGCCGGCAGCGCCTGCACACCACGGAGCAGCACCAGCGGTAGCGGCAGTGGCAGCGCTCCGTCACCTCCTCCGTGTAGGTGTTGTAGCCACGGCCACAGCACAGCAGGTCACAGCTGTCACTGCCCACGGAGCTCCTGTTGCACGGCCTGCGGAGAGATGTGGCACCTGGGGACCTGCCCTCCCGGGCCCTGGCCTCTCCCAGGGCTGGTGTGCCCGGAGCAGGAGGCAGCAGGATCATGGAATCATGGAATGGTTGGGTTGGAAGGGACCTTAAAGATCACCCAGTGCCACCCCCTGCCATGGGCAGGGACACCTTCCACTAGCCCAGGGTGCTCCAAGCCCCATCCAGCCAGGCCTTGGACACTCCCAGGGATGGAGCAGCCACAGCTTCTCTGGGCACCCTGTGCCAGGGCCTCCCCACCCTCACAGGGAAGGATTCCTTCCCAATATCCCATCTAACCCTGTCAGTGGGAAGCCATTCCCCCTTGTCCTGTCCCTCTATCCCTTGTCCCAAGTCCCTCTCCAGCTCTCCTGGAGCCCCTTTAGGCTCTGGAAGGGGCTCTGAGGTCTCCCTGGATCCTTCTCTTCTCCAGGTGAGCACCCCCAGCTCTCCCAGCCTGGCTCCAGAGCAGAGGGGCTCCAGCCCTCAGAGCAGCTCCATGGCGTCCTCTGGACTTGCTCCAAAAAGTCCGTTTCTGTCTTGTGTTGGGGTCCCCAGACCTGGACCCAGCAGTGCAGGTGGGGTCTCACGAGACAGGGATTCGGGGATTCGGGGATCTGCTGCAAGCTCACCCCAGCCCATCCACACCAGCTTCCCAGGTTGCTCAAACCCAGCGGTACAGGCTCTCCTGGAATCAGAGGCTGGGTTCTTCCTACCTGTCCTGTGTCCCCAGAGAGCCTAGCTGGGGGTTTGGGGTGCAGTAGTCAGGAGAGTTGATGAGAAAAACCAGGTCCATCTCTGTCACTGGCCTGGCGTCCCCTTCCTTGGGGATCAGCTGCTTCCTGGGCCCCACGAGCCGGTGGGTTACCTTGAGGGCTGCCAGGTACCTGGATTTGAGGTCAGAGGCAATTTCACCCAGCTCTGGCAGCCCTTTCCAGCAGGTCTTCACTGAGCAGGAGCCTGAAACCCCATGGCATTTACACCTGGTATCCAGGGAGTCCCTGAGCACCTGCAGAGCACAGGGGAACAGGTGAGTTTGCCTCTCAAACCCCAGGGATTGACTCCCAAGGGCATCCATGGGAAGTTTCAAGGGATGAAAGAGCTTAGAGCTGAATATAAGGGGGCAATGAGGGGCTCAGCCCTGCTTCGATCCTTTCTGATAAGGACCTGATCCTTGGGGAACTTCCCATGGGAGCTGGCAGCAGGGCTGGGGGCTTCCCAAGCCTCACCTAGGGAACAGGAGTGGATGGAATCAAAAAGACTGGATGGACTGGGGAGCCCAGCGGAGTGGGGCAGGACGAGCTGTGTTTCCAGTGAGAAGGGTGGAAAGAAGCAGTGGGAGTACTGGTGTGAAGTGTCAGATAACTGGGAGTACTGGTGTGAAGTGTCGGATGTGCTGGCTGTGGAAAGGGTGTGGGATGTCTGGGAGTGGGCAGCAGTGCGGGGCGGGGGGTGCCTGCTGACACACTTTTTAACCATTTAGTTGCCTCCTGATGTTCAAGACATCCCAAAAACCTGGCTGGTGTCTGCTGCCTTATATCAGGGACGTCTGCCCCTGCTGCGAGGGGTGCGGGGCTCCATCTGTCCCACGGGGCTTGGACCCACTATGTGACCCCTGGGCAGTCCGGGGGGGCTCAGCCCCACGGTGTGCCCCACTGCAGAGTCTCGGGGGGCTCATTCACCCCATCCCAGACTGCAGCAGCCCTGGTGGGCTCCATATCCCCCACCCCAAACTGCAGAGCCGCGGGGGTCCCGAACCCACCGCCCGTCCCACGGCTCCGTTGTGCCGGTTCACGGCCCTGAGCCCGGGCGTGCCGCCGCTGCCGGCTCTGGCGGAGCCGTCGGTGAAGGCGGCTCCGAGCTGGAGGCCGTGGCTCAGGTTGTCCCCGCAGCCGCCCCAGCGGGAGCCGGGCGCGGGGGGCTCGGAGGGGCCGGGGCCGCAGGAGCACAGCGGGAGCTCTCCGGAGGCGCAGGAGCGGGCGATGCCCTGGGCCACGGCCGCCGCTGCCAGCGCGTGCACGAAGGCGGCTTCCCGCGTTCCTGCGGAGAAAACAGGGATATTTGCTTCCTCCCCGCCCAGCCAGACTCTCCTCTCACACATCTCGCAGTGCAAGGAGTTTCTTTATTTCATCTTGCAACAGGATAAACCCGAGGCCTCGCCGTTTTTATATTTTAACCTGTGGCCCCCCGCATTGCACTGCCCGTATCCAGCCTGTATCCGCACCTCTTCCCCCGCTTCTGTTGGAGCCCTGGCAGCTGCTTGAAATGGAAGTTCCTGTCTGTCACCTCCCCCAGATGGAAGTTGTGCAGGATTAACACCACGTAAAGGCAGGACATTTACTCCAAAACAGAAATCCGAGGCAGAAGCCCCCCGGGAACGCGCCGCCAGCCCGGGATGCTCCCGGGGCAGAGCGGGAGCGGCGGCACGGCGGGAGCAGCATCCCTTACCTGTGAGCAGGTCGGGGCCGAAGCTGGGGGCACGCTGGATGGAGGAGCAGTTCCACCTCATGTCCGCAAAGCTCTGCTGGCACAGGGCCTGCGTCCGGCGGGCGGCCCGGACGATGCTGGGCATCACCTCCAGGTGCCGGCGGCACAGCTGCAGCTGCTCCGGCACCAGCAGCCGGCAGTGCTGGCTCTCGTTCCAGGCCACCCCGCTGCCCGCCAGCCCGCTGTGGGGAGAGCTGGGGGTCACCGCGGGGCCACAGCGCACCGAGGGACCCGCGGGCAGCCCCAAGGAAGGGGAGATCCCTACTCACAGCCACTGGATGGCTGCGGAGAGGCCCAGCTGGCACAGCAGAGCGGTGGCAGCGGCGGCGGGGCGGCCCATGGCCAGGAATGGGGCTGGGATGGGGACTGGGATGGGGACTGGGAGCAGGGCTGGGGCTGCTCGGCCCCACCATCCCTTTTATAGCAGCGGTGGTGGCGGGTCCTGCCCCCCGGGGAGGGGAACAAAGGCGGTTTCGGTGCCGTTCACAGGGTTAGGGACAAGGAGGGGCTGGAGGGGGGTCCAGCTGTCATTAGCAGTGACCGTCCCCAAACAGCACCTGGGAGGGGGTTGAGGGATGAGCACTGCAGGATGTTCCCCCAGCACTGCCAAGGCCAGCACTGACCATGTCCCCAAAGTGCCACATCCACACGGATTTTAAATCCCTGCTGGGATGTGACTCCACCACTGCCCTGGGCAGCCCTTTCCATGAGAAATTTTCCCTAATACCCAACTAAACCTCCCCTGGCACAGCTCGAGGCTGTGTCCTGTCCTGTCCCTTGTTCCCTGGAAGCAGAGTCCGACCCCCCTGGCTGGGCCCTCCTTTAGGGTCAGCACAGGCCCATAATTTCTCTTTTTTCTTATTTTCTTTACAAAAAGCTTTAAAAAGCACATTTTCCTTGACCCAGAGGAGTGCACATCCCTGAGCTGGCACAGGCACCAGCCCTGAAGTGCAGACAGGAGCTGCCCAGGGTGCCACAGTCAGGGCTGGCATGTGCCTGTCACAAGGTGCATTTCTCGGGATCTCTCCCTCCTACAAGTACAAAACCAAAAGTGCTGCCTGGAGCCTGTGAGGAACCAGGTAGGCTGGGATTTTCCCAGAGGGGGAGGTGACATTTGATACAAGCCCAGCTGACCCCAGGTCTTGGAAAGGGTCACAGATTGAAAACCACTTTTAAGGCTTTCAATTTCTCGCTGGCTGTGCTACTTCCCCTCTCTCTGGAAGGTGCTTTTCCTTGACAGAACCAAACTGGGAGTTGGCTGTCACCCCCCCCCCGTGACCTCTCACCTTGGCAGGACATGCCTGGATGGTTGATCATTGTCCCCTCATGACCTTCCTTTGACTTGGGATCCTGTGCACTAAAACCGGGACCCAGGGCTTGAGCTGTTGTCCTTCCCAAAGGCATGCAAACCCTGGGGATGCAAAGGCCATGGCTCACTGTGCTGGAGCAGTGGCCCTGGAGGAAGGGTCCCAGGTCACACCCTAATCCCAAGCAGTTACAAGGGGATTGGTTAAAGGGCGGAGAGAAAAGGAGGGACACAGGGGTAACCCAAGTCTATGTTCCCTAAACACCAAATCCCATGTTTTCGGATCTGTCCCTTGTGGCTTCCAGGTAAACGCCTCCTCAGGGTGTGGATGGGGTCTTGTTTTGGGATCTGGAGGATCTCCAGGGGTTGCCAGGACAACACTGGGGTTGGATGGCAGCTGGGAAAGCACCTGAGTTCCCAGGGGGTTCAGAAGCTGTGAGAGCAGTCAGGAAAAGCTGCTGGAGAGCAGGAATGCAGAGAGGAACCACTCCAGGGTGGACTGGCAGGAGGGAATTCCCTTCACAGGTGATGGGAGCTGGGATCAGCACCAGGACAGGGGGGCTTAGTCCCACCCCATCCCTTGCTTTGGGATGGGAGTTCACCCTGGTAACTGGGCAAGGGGAGCAGTGCCAGCACAGGGAACTGTGCACCGATGTCACAGGCTGCCACCTCCCACCAGAGGTATTTTTACCAATCCTTCTTCACAGGAAAGTTTTGCAATGACTGAGGAGGAGGAAAAACACAAACCCTTCCTTTTAAAGCAAAGCCAGCCCTCCTTTGAACGTCAATTCCTCTTTTTAGCTCAATCCTTGGAAGAACCGGAGGGTGAGTGCTAAAAATACCCCTTCCTTCCCCTCCCAGGCTGGGCTGGCTCTGTGGGAAGGAGGGAGGCAGGAGGGGATTCCCAGCCCAGGAGAGGCTTCCCTTCCTCAGATGGGGCTTCACTGGCACCAGGGAGACCAAAGGAGCCAGAAGAACATTGGGAAAGGTCCCCCCCACCTGCTTGGAGTTGGCCATTCCGGGGACACAGGGAGGGGACAGCTCCAGGAGGGGCTCAAGGGGCAGAGCTGGTGCTGGGTCGGAGCTCCTGGGCTGAGGCTTTAGTGGAGGAACAGCAAAGAGTTGTCCTGGACGGCCAAAGGTTGGTGTCCCTCACTGCTGGGACTGCCAAAGCAAACACCGGTGAGTGTTTGTGACCCGTGTGAGCACACGGCGTCCCCATGCACTGTCCCAGCTCCACATGGCCTGTGGCTCCCAGGCTCAGGAGGGGCAGCTCCAGGGACCTTCCAGGGGTTCCCCTGCCATCAAAGTGTCCCCTCAGAACCCGGCGACCTCGGTTCCCCACCCGACCCTCACCTACTGACCGACCCCATGAGCAGCCACATCCCTTTGCGTGGAGGCTGTGCCAGTGCGGCGACAGTGACGCAGGGGGTGGTGGCACGTGGTCATGTGGCACTGATGTCCCAGCTCCTGCCATAGCCCAGGGGCTGGGGATGAGATTCCTGCTGCTGGTGGACACTGGGAGCATCCCGTCCCCTCTGGAGCCTGGGGACAGTGGGACAGTCACCCTGGGTGGCAGGAGCCCTTCCTGCCCTGGAGCTCTGCTTTCCTTCAGGGAAACCGTCCCCTTCCTCTTTCCAGAGCAGAGCACGGGACAGGTACCGGGAACAGGCTGGGGGTGGCAGGGACCTGATCCTGCAGAGCCACCTCCCAGTGTCACCTGTCCCCACAGCCACACAGAGTCCAAATCTGGGAGCAGGGCCAGCAGATCTGCGCCTGCCGTGAGGATACAACACGAGGTGACACTTGCTGTGACAGAGCTGTGCCCACGGCAGTGTCCCCGTGCAGGCAGCCCGGGCACAGCCGGGAGGGAGGACCCAGCTGCAGAACATGTGGCAGCATCTGTCCCTCCCCAGCCCAGGGAGGTGACACTGCAGGGCTCTGCAAGGAGGGGGGGACCCAGGGGGACACGTTCCCCATCTGCCACAGCCCGAGGCGCCTCGGGATGGAGGTCCCAGCCCGGCCAGAGCCTCTGGAGAGGAGGAAAAGTGTCATGAACGACACGCCCGGCCTTGCCCCCGGGCTGGGAAGAGCTGCCGGGGAGCTGTGCCAGTCACGGAGTCGCTGTGGCAGGGAGGGATAATGGGAAGCAGCCCTGCGGATGGGAGGGACACAGGGTGGTGTCCTGGAGGTGCCACCAGCCTCTTGTCCCGTCCCAAAGCCACAGGGAAAGCGCCACACTCACCAGGAGCACATCCCAGGCAGCCGGAACATGGCATGGGGATGGGCCTTGATGAGATCCAAGGGATTTGGGAGTGGGCACTGCAGTACTATCAGGGAAAAGAAATGGTACCTCCAGCAGCCCTCTGGAAGGGGATGTACCTTCCTCCGGGTGAAAGGATGCCTTATCTTCTTTATCTTATCAGGACTGGGGAGGTTTAGGTTAATTGAGGCTCTGTCTGAACACAGAGGAGGAGGAACAATCTCCTCGCTCTGCCAGGCCCGGGTGGCCTGAGGAGAAAGATCTGTCAGGCACTTCCCAGGATATCCTCCAGCTCCTGCAGCAGATGAAGCTCTGGATCATGTCCAGGGAAAAAAAAAGAAGAGAAGGGGGAAAAGAAGAACTGCTGTAATTGAAGTGAGTTGAGGGAAGGTGATTTCCGCCCCGGTTAGTGAAACAGCTCGGTGGAAATTTCTGATAAAAATCTATTCTTCTTTGAAAATGCAGATCCAGGGAAATGTGAAGGCTTTCCACTGGAAAGAATGAGTTTTGCTGGATTTCTCAACCAGTTCTCTAGAAAATTTGTCAATGGTCACAACATTTTAATCATTGCTGCTTTTTTTGTCAGACCAAAATTTACACTCCCGCCACCCTCCAGCCTGACATGAAAATGCAACATTTTTGGCATCACCGCTTTATTTGTTCAAAATTTAACATTCTACAGATCTTCTGCCCTCCTTTTGGATCAAGAAAATGCTGGAGATGCCAAGACACGCCTGGGATAGGGAAACCATTTCGCCTAAAGCACGGGAAGCTCCGGATGAGGAGCAGTGCAGAACTCAGGACGGACCCCGGGTTTCTCTTGGCCTCGTGCTGGTTCTGGGGACACGAATGTGGTTTGGTGCCACCTCGTTGTCCCCTGGGCCAGCACAGCTCACCCCATGCCCTGCTCCTGGCCAAGCTCTTCCTAGGGCTGGGAGAAGGGGACATTGCCCTCGGATTCAATTCTTGGCAGATCCATGTGACCACAACCTGGAATCCCATTTTTCTTTGAGCTGGGAAAGCACACGGACATCAATAACGGTGATAACCCAACACCATTGCCCTGGTTCATTTTCCACACCCTCACAGCCCCCCCTTGGCCTGGGAAGTTCCGCCTCTTCCCCCCTTACCCTGGGCTTTACACAATCCTTAGGCTTGGAAAAATCCTCTGAGATCAAGTCCAGTTATTTGGGAGCCTTTTCTGTGGCGAGAAACCAGCCCCAGGATTCTCCCCCCCCTATTTTTAGTACATTTTTCAGCAGATGCTTCAATCCCCAGAGAAACTCCAGGATCAGCAGCCACCATCCCCAAGTGCTACGGCCCCGAAGGGGTCAACCCCCGCCAGCTGCTGCTCCGCGGGGACACGACACTGGATAAACACGGCCGGGGACACTCAGGATGCCCGAGGCAGCGCCTGGCACCGAGTGCCGGCAGCACATGGTGTCCCTGAGCACCCGGTGGTACCGTGTCCCCGCCCGTCCCCAGTGTCCCCGCCCGTCCCCAGCTCCGAGCCTAACGCGAGGAAGATGCCGGTGGGAGCGGCAGCACAAAGGGCAGGACATCTCCTGGTGACACGAGTGAGAGGCACAGCCTGGGGAGGGGTTAAACGAGGAGCAGAGGCCACAGAAATGCACCAGAAACACCCAGTGAAGGCACTTTGGGCCCCGAAGTGTCCCTGCAGTGCCACCGAGCGCTGGGGCAGGAGGCTGGCACGGCATCAGGGACTTGCTGAGCTCACCCACCTGCTCTCCCAGCACCTGGTGGGCACTGGAAAAGCAAATCCCCGCCCCAGGGACAGTCTGAACTCACCTGGGGACACTGGGACAGCAGGTTCCTGCCCCAGGGAGCTCAGGTGCCACCCGAGGACAGGGGACGCACTGCTGGGGAGAAGCCCCAGGTGGGCACAGCAGCTCCTGGGACACTGCATGCCCAGAGCCCAGCTGGCTGCGGCTCCCCAGGGACATCGGCTGGGGACAGCACGGGGGACGGAGCCGGGAAGCACCGGGATGGGAGAGCACAAGGGTTGTGGTGGCTGTGGCACCGGGACTTGTGTGACCCGAGAGGGACACGGGAACAGGAGCTCCGAGGGGAAGGGGGTGTGTGGGAGCAGGAGACCCAGCAAAGAGCAGCCCTGCAGTGGGGGCTGCGTTTCCTCCTGTCCCCTGCAGGGTGGTGACACAGTGACAGTCTCCCCTGCCATAGCCACTCACTGTGACAGGGCACAGAGCTCTGGACCAGAGGGAAACTGAGGCAGGGGTGGAAATGTGGGGGCCACCAAAGTCACCAGGGGTCCTGGAGCTGGGTGCCCAGCAAAGGACAGGAAGCTGAAGCCCTGACACATTTTACACCAAAAATGCCCTTTTTCTTCCCAGTAAAACCATGATAAGCTTGAAAGAAAAAAAAAAGGAAGAAAATGAAGTAACTGGGATTTTAAGTAACTTCTAAACCCTTTTGTTCCCACAGCTCCAACCCACCAGGTGTGTGTGGAGGTGACTGGGCCCAGCTGGGGACTTCCGAGGTGGAACCAAACGGATGTGAAACGTTAAAGGTTTCACTGCAGCCTCGGTTTTATCCTTCCCGGAGCTGGCCCAGCCCTTCAGGTGCTCCCACACTGCCCTGGGAAGCTGGACAGGTCACTCAAGGGACAGACACCACCACACTGTGACAGTCCCACTCAACACCTCCTCCTGCTGCCTTCCTGAGCTGGGGTCTGAGCCCCTGGATCATCCCTGGCTTTGGGGGGATGCTCAGAGGGTGCCAAATCCATCCAGGACCATGACTTGGGCAGCACTGACCCCGTGCTGGGACCAGCTGCCTCTGCCACTGTCACCTCAGGGGTCCTGGCACCAAGGGTGGGACATCTCGTGCCGGCCAGGGACAGCACAGACTCCCACTTCTCCTGTTCCCGCTGTCCCAGTGGGTGAGGACAGGGTGGAATTCCTCCTGGCATCCGCAGCAGGGAAAGGCAGCAGAGAGGTGGGCAGGGTCCCACAGAACCCCCCTCCCTTCCCTGGCACTGCCACCACCAAGCACCATTCCCATTCCCATTCCCATTCCCATTCCCTGGCTGCTTCTTCCTGGATGAGGGAATGCTGCAGGAACAGCAGCAGGGATTTAGTAGAGCTATTAAACTTTCTTAAAGGGGCTACTGGGCAAGCTGGGAAACAGCCAGGTGGCCCCAATGGAGACAGTTCCCATCCAGCTGAGCGTGATGTGGAGGAAGGCGGGTGAGCAATGCAGCCAGCCCAGGGCTTGGGTTCTTGTGCCGAGTGATGGGAATGTGTGATGGCACCCCAAATCCCACGTTTAATTCCTGGCAGGGATCAGAGAGGATGGGGGAATCTCCCTTTGGAGAAGGGGAGGTGGCTCAGAGCCCAGCACGCCCCACGCTCCCGCCACTGGGTTCTCAAATCCCGCAGGTACCAGTGAGAACTAAACCACAATAATATTATTAATATTAATATTATTAATAATCATTAGAGTTCTGACCGATGGCTGCAGGTCTGGGCTACACTTTGGTGATGCTGTCAGGGGGCCTCTCCTCGGCTGGCCCCTCTCCTTTGGGATGGGGCTGGGAGACTCCCACCCTGTTGCTCCTGAGTCCCGCACATCCCGGAGCCTTCCGCCCTTTCCTCAGGAGGCAGAAAGCCCAGGCACCGAGGAGGGAAAGGCCCATCAGGGCCACGAGCAGAGCCAGGGAGGCAGTGCCCTCGGGCTGGGGACAGATCCAGCGGGGACTGCCAGTGATCCTGGCCGAGATATTCCGGCCGTGCTCCTGGAAGGCACATCGAGCTTGGGGCAGGTCCGGCACGGCCACGCTGGCCGCACGCAGCGTGTCCAGCCAGCCCAGCGAGCAGCAGCTCCAGGGGTTCCCAGCCACGGACACGGCCCTCAGGCTGCGGGACCAGCTCCCGAGCTTTCCCAAGGTCTGCAGGTTGTTATTCCGAATGTCCAGGCTCTCCAGCGGGGAGCAGGAAAGCCCCGAGGGCAGCATGCTCAGGTGGTTGCCCGACAGGTCCAGCACCCGGAGCGTGCCCAGGCAGGGCAGCGCTGCCTGGCTCTCGTCCATCTGGTTGTCCCTCAGAGAGAGCTCCTGCAGGGACAGCTCCAACCCTCCCAGCGCTCCCGTGGGCATGGACAAGTCCCTGTTTCCCGACAGGTCCAGGGAGCGCAGCAGGGTCCGGTTGAAGGCGTAGGGCTGCAGCCTGGAGATGTTGTTCTTGGACAGGCTCAGGTGCTTCAAGCGAGGCACGTTGTAGAAGGGGGTGCAGGTGTCTCCAGGGGCTGACGTGTGAGAATCCCCTCCCAAATCCCTTCCCTGGTCACTCCCCTGGCTCCCGCAAGGCTGAAGGCTGTTGGACCCCAGATCCATGGATTCCAGGTGAGGCAGGGAATCGAAGAACCAGCGTGGCAGCACGCGGAGGGCGTTGCTGTGGAGGTCCAGCGAGCGCACAGACAGCTCCGTGCCACTGGAGACAGACTCCCTGGCCACATCCTGGAGACAGTTCCTTGCCAGGCTGAGGCTGTGCAGGGCGCCCAGGCTGTGGAAGAAGGAAAATGGGAACAGCTCCAGGCGGTTATTGCTGAGATCCAGGTCAGCCACGTGTGTCAGAGCGGCCGCGGGATGCACGGTCCTGTTGAACCTCTGCATCTCCTTGTAGAGCAGGACGAACTCCCTGGGATGGGGTGAGCCTGGGAGCAGGGAAGCAATGAGGTTGTTGGAGAGGTTTAAGTGTGTGAGATCATGGGCTTTGGGGAGCTCTGGAAACGAGAGGAGTCTGTTATGGCTCAAGTCGAGCACTCGGAGCAGGTAGGGCTCCGCTCCCTCCCCGGAGGAGAACAGCTCCAGGGCGTTGTGGCTAAGGTTTAAAACTCGCAGCTGTGTGAGGCTGAAGCCAGAGATACAGTGCAGGGAATTCAAAGCCAAGTTCAGCACCTCCAGCTGTTCCAGAGGCTCAAAAGCTCCCTCCTGGATCTCCATGATGTAGTTGTTGCTGAGGTCGAGCTGGCGCAGAAGTGGCAAGCTCCGGAAGGTCCCTGCCAGCAGCTTGGTCATCGTGTTCCCGGAGAGATCCAGCACCCTCAGGCTGGTGAGGTTGCTGATGTACCAGCTGGCCATGTGGCTCTCCAGGTTATTCACAGACAGGTCCAGGACCTCTATATTCCTGAGCAGATGGAAAGCTTCCCCGTTAGCCAAATAATTCCGGTCCAGGTGGTTCGATCCCAGGAGGAGTGAGCGCAGCCGAGGCAGCTGAGCCAGGGCGGTGGCTGACACGGCTTCCAGCTGGTTGAAGCACACATCCAGGTACTCCAGCTGCCCAAATCCTGGCATGTTGCTGCCTGACAGGTTTTGGATGAAGTTGTTGGAGAGTTCAAGGTACTTAATTCCTTGGCCAAGCTCCTTGGGAAACTTCCGCAGGCCAACTCCTTTGCAAGACACCTTCGTGGGGCTCTGTGGAGAGACAGGAGAGGTGGGAGTGAGGGGGGGCTACAAACCACAGCTCCAGGCGAGCCAGCTGCTGGCCAAGATGGGCACGAGAAGTGGGAATGAGCACTGCTCCTCCTTCCCAAGCCCAGCTGGTCCAGAGCATCCCTGATTAGTCAGAGCAAGGACGCTGTGTGGGCTCCACCTTTCCTCTTGCCCTGGTTTCCTCTGGAGCTGGAAACCTGGATGGGGAGCAGCTGATTTCTTTCTGGGGCGACAGAAACCTGCTGTTCCCCATCCAGGCTCCCAACTGCCTCACCAACATCGATTGGAATCCCTGCACTCCATCCTCTGAGCACCTCAAGGTGGGACCTCAGGCAGGGACCTGGGAGCGTCTGGATGCCGGGGACCACCTCACAGGAGACCAGCTCGAAGGCAGGAAAACAGAAGAGTAGCTGGGAAAGTTAAAGAGATGGAGGCTGGAGGGAGGTGAGAGCACAGGGAGGAGATTCAGAGGGATGCTGGCAGCCCCAGCCACGCTGCTGGAGCCATCCCAGCCCAGGTGCTCCTTGGAAAACAGCCTTACCTGCTGGCACAGCGCGGGGCTGGGCCTCGCCTCCGGGCTAGCCCGGGCTCTGAGGATGGCCGGGAGCAGCCAGAGCAGGAAACATCCCCGAGCAGCCCAGAGCATGTTGGGCTGCGGGCGCCGCCAGCCCCGTCCCGCTCCTGCGGCGTCGCTGGCAGGCTGGGCAGGAGCCAGGCTCGGCAGGAGCCAGGCTCAGTATAAATAGGCTCCAGGATGGGATGGGGGAAGGAGATAAGGCATGTGGGTGTTCGTAGCTACGGAAGTGGGAAAAGGAAGACATCAGCCCGCAGAGGGGGGAAAAACGGCACAAAGCCACAGGGAAGGGAAAGAGAAACAGCGGGATGGGGAGGAGGCAGCTCAGGTGACCGACTGGATCCGCTGTGACATCAAATGCCAGGAGGCAGAGGTGGCACGTAGGAAAGCTGAGAGGGTTTGAGGGAGTTTCCCTGTGCCAGGGACAGGCTGTGCCAGCTCCCGGGACACCAGGGGCAGCTGGCGAGGGCTCTGCAGCCGTCCTGAGCCGGGGACAGCTCCTGGCTGTGGGATCACCTGACTGTCACACCCGGGCAGTGACATTCCCTCCCCATCCCAGCACAGCCCAGCCGAGGGGACTCTCTGCCCCTCTCGGGAAACAACAGCTTCCCAGGGCTCGCCGCGCCTTCCCAGCGGGATGTGCAGAGCTGGAATCCCCCTCCTCCTCCTCCTCCTCCTCCTCCTCCTCCTCTCCCTCCCCAGGGGTTTGCGGTGTGCAAGCGCTGGGCTCCGCGCTGTCACACCCCGTGTCCCCACCTGGGCTGCCGGGTCACCTCCTTGCCCAGGGCACGAACCAGAAGGGAACTGTCCCTGCGGCAGCTCCAGGTGGGATCTGTGCACCCGGAGCTGTGCCCCACCCACAGGGACTTTTTTTTTTGGGATGGCATCTCCTTGTCCTTGTGCCACCTAGTGCTGACACACTCCTTGGGGACACGCCCCTCCTGTTTCACGGGGCACTCTCCAAAACGCACAATTTGGGGTTTTTTTGGCTCAGTGTGGCCAGTTCCATGTGACGGAGCGACTCAGGCTGCTGAGGGGTTGTTCAAGGATGTGAAGTTTCAGCCATGGAGCTCATGCTCTAATCCTGGAGGTGTCTGGCAGGAAAAAAATAATACATAGACATAAAAAACATAAATAAATAAATATAGATTATTTTTATATCTATACACACAGTTACACGCCTGGAATGTTACCCCTCACCCTCTGACAGCTGGCGTGGTGGGTGACGCTTTGTCACCTCAGGATGTGGCTCAGCCTCGAGCTGGCCTGGTGTCCCCAACATCCGGGGCAGGCAGGGCAGCGGTGACAGCCCAGGGACAGCGTTTTGGGCTGATGCCCCGCAGTGCCGGGGCTGCAGCTGCGAGCACACAGCACATCTGTGCAGATGTGAGCTCCTGCCAGGGAAACACCCACCTCCGGATGACCCCCCGGCCCTCCCGAAAGCGGAACCGGCCCTGGGCGCGCTCCAGCCCCGGCATGACCGGCCCTGCCACGCCCAGGGAACCCCGGCCTGTCCCCCTGAACCCCAACTGCTGGGCACGGGTCTGCACCGTGACACAGCCCCCGTGAGCAGCTGAAAAGTCCCTGATTTGGATCAGGGACTTCTGCAGAGAATCCCTGGGCATTTGCATCCCAAGGCTGTGAACTCCCCTCGCGGGACCGCCGGGTGTGGATTGGACCCGGCAAACACCGAGAGGCTTTTCTTGGATCATGATAAAGGCAGAGCGAACCACATGGCCTGAACACGGGGAGATCTGCTCTGAAACCAGCTCTCCTGTGCTTCTTGGCCTTCCTGCCCTTCACGCTGGCTCCCAGGGCTCCAGCAGGACCTGTTGGAGAGATTCCCTGTTCCCTCCGAGGCTTTTGTGGGAGAAGTCTCCAAAGGATGCGAGGAAAGAGCAGCAGGACTGAGGTGTGGAGGGAGCAGGGACAGAACCACCTGCCCAGGTCACATCCCTACCATGGGTGATGGGAACAGAAGGACACCTGGTTATCCAAGTCCCTGGGATCTGCCCTTCCTCCCATGCATTCCCAGGGCATTGGGAAGGTGACTGCTAACTCTGTCCCTGATGAGGGGACGGTGCCTCTCCCACCCCTGAAGGATGGAGCTGTCCCCTCACAAAGCACAGCCAATGCTCTGCTGTGCCCATACAGACCTTCCATGGGAGCTCCTGGTGTGGCTGGGGAAGGACATCCCACCGGGAACATCGAGAGCAGGAAAAAGCTGTATTTGCCAAGGCCACCTGCAGCCAGCTTTTCTCTGCTCTCCAGCTCCAATTCCATGTCTCCCACTCACACTTTGGTTAGTGCGAGCACCAGAAAAAGCCTGTTAACACATTCCGTCAAGGAATTGCTCCCTCCTGCCCTCCTCCTGCATCCCAAGCATGCACCAGAGGGAACTTCCATGCAGGAATTGCTCTCTCCTGGTCTCCTCCAACATCCCGAGCGCACACCAGAGGGGACAGCAACACTCCAGCCTTTTACAGAGTGAAGGGATTCTCCCTCTGCCTCCCCCTGCCCGCAGCCACGGAGCACATCCCAGATCCTGCCAGCGGGGGACAAGGAATGCAAACTCCATCCCCGGCTCTCCCAACCCCCTGTTATTCATGGCTGCCCCCAGCCTTGCTGCTCAGGCCTGTTCTAAAGCAATCCTGTTAACGATTTGCTTCATGTTCTCACTGTACACAGTTGTCCCGCTTCATTCTTGTCACAGGAACATGTCCCTCTTAATCCATTTGAAAGGAAAGAAAACCACAGAGCCCAGCGAAGAGCCCCCAAGGCTCTTGCCCTTCCCACATGTCGAGGCTGAAGGGAGGAGAAGCCACTAAAAAGCCAGAGCAGCCCATTTGTCATGCAGTTGTTTCCCGAAGCGCACGGCTCCTGTGAATAGCGAGGCCGCGGCCAACGCTGCTGCCCCGAGGAATTTTTGTCTCCCAATAACTGCAACACTTGGCAAGGGACATCACTCGCCAGGGATGGAGCCAGGAACGCTCCAGGCAGGGCGGGCCCTCCGTGGCCACAGCACAGCGCTGGGACACGTCCCTCCCACACCCTGCAGGTGACCACGAGCCACCTCTTCATGGAGCCATCACCGAGGTCGTGGAATCACAGGACTGGGCTGGGAGGGATCTTACGGATCAAACAGTGCCACCCCCTGCCATGGGCAGGACACCTCCTACTATCCCAGTTTGCTCCAAGCTCCATCCAGCCTGGCCTTGGACACTTCCAGGGATCCAGGGGCAGCCACAGCTTCTCTGGGCACCCCGTGCCAGGGCCTCACCACCCTCACAGCCAGAAATCCCTTCCCAATATCCCATCTAACCCTGCCCTGTGGCAGTGGGAAGCCATTCCCTGTGTCCTGTCAATCCTTGTCCCAAGTCCCTCTCCAGCTGTCCTGCAGCCCCTTCAGGCACTGAGGCCCCCAAAACCTTCCCTGCTCCTGGCTGAAGGTGTCAGTTTGGGACTTGTCCTGTTTCTACACAGGCTGCAACTTCACTCCCCTCCTGAAAGAACAAACAGGCTCTGGAAAGAAACACAGGGAAACAAAACCCAACCAAGCCAAGTAAGCGTGAGCCAAGGGCTGACACAACAGAGCAATTTGTGCCTCTGCCTCAGCTCCAGAGCATCTCACGGCTTTAGGTCTCCCCAGCTGAGGGGAGGTAACGGGACAGAGTTGCTCAAGAAGCCAAAAGAAACAATAGTGTCCCAGCTCCTCTATTAGTCACCAGAAATCGAGTTATGACTAGACTCAGCAGGGCTCAGAGAAAAGAAAAAGTGGTGACTTCATGCTGGACAAGATTTTAAAATCCCATTTTTTTTCCTTTGCTAAAGTCTCCATCACCACTTATTTTAGGTAGGAGGGTGCCAGAAGGAAAGGGGTGGGGGGAGGAAGGCTAAAAACCACATCTAAAAGCAGGACAGTTGCTATTAAAACAGAAAAAAAAATCCTGTTTGAATATTTTATTCTTAAACATAACAAACTTCCTCCGAGTGTTGTCACAAGTACTTGTGGCTGCTCTACGTGGCTCGGTGAAGCCTGTAGAAATGTGTTCTGGTTTGCAAAATATTAATTAAAAAGAACAAAACAAAACCAAAAAACCAAAATGAAAATACCCCCAACCCAACTCAACTTGCTGTAACAGCAGCAGTACTTGAAGGCAGCCCCCGCTGGGGCAAGGTTACCTCTGGGGTAAGGGCAGGAGCTGAAAGGAGCAGAGGCCTGGACCCGGGAATCGGCGTTTTCTTTGGGATTTGGTGGTTTCTGGAATGTGGAGGCAGTTTCCTATCTGCTAAGCCTGCTCTAGTTATTCCTCTTCCTCTCGCACTTCCTGCTTTTGCTTCCAAGCTCTAGGTCGAGGCACTTTTCCTCCCCCTCCTGAGGATGAATGTAAACACCACTGACCCTGTCTCACCCACCTCCCCCTGCCCCCAGCCCTTCCAGCTCCCCCTGGGAAGGCAGGAAGCCAGAACCCCTTCCTGGCTGTCGTTAGCGTGCACAAGCAGGAGCCTGGCTGGGATTTTGGGACAGGAGTCCGTGTCCTCCCGCTCCCGCCTGGGACGCTCTCGCCAGTGCAACATCCGAGCAGAGCCCCCAGCTCTCCCACCAAGCCTCGTGTGAAGGTCACAGAGCAGAGTATCAGTGCAGTAATACTTGAAATACTGAGACAAGGCACACCCAACAGCCTTTCCTCCTCACAACGCTCTCCCCACCAGCGTTTCGGTTTGATCCGAGTCTCCCCGCGAGTCACAGAGGACAGTTGTGCTTCCTGCATTCACACATAGGAATAAATAGCTCTGGATCAGTTTCCTTTATGGCCGGATTACAGAACCCCTGAAATACTGATACGCTTTATGAACAGCAGCACTGTGCAGTTCCGTGGGTATCCTTGGCCACGCCAAGTTCCTCTCTAGGATGCCGGTGCATCTCCCAGGCGGATGGCCCCAAAGAAAGTCGTGTGCTTGCTCATGTTGATGGAGATGTCGGCGTGCACCATCTTCACGGCGATCTTCTGCCTGGCTTTGAGCAGGCACACCCCGGCCGTGTAGCAGGTGTTGAAGTTGGTCTTGCCGGTCTCGATGCTCCGAGTGCATTGCAGAAAGGGCTTCTCGTCCACCACCACCTCGTAGCTGGCGAAATCGGTGAAGTTGATGTAGTAGACCTGATGTGGGGCAGGGAGAAGAAAGGTGTCAGGGACGGGATTGGGGCGTGGGGAGCAAGTGCAGCGCCCTGGGGGTGTGTGCAGCCCCTCCTGGCCCCAACACCTGCACTCACAGGTGACTTGTGCGAGGCAGGAAGAGCCCCAAGCCCACCAGGAACTTCTTTTATTCCGCTTCAGATTGACCCAAGCATGCAAAACCCCCTGAAATCCATGTGCCTAAGGCTGAGCTACCATCCTGCTGATTCCAGGGAAGGGACGCACCTGCACAGAGCCATGCAGGGCCCCCTGTGTGCTACAACAGCTTCTCATCCCACACACAGACAGACACGTTCCACTGAAGGCCTCTTGCACTTACCTGGCCAGTCCTGCTTCCTGGTGCCAGGAGCCTCCTTTAGTGGTGACATCAGAACTGCCCTAAGGTGCACTGGGAGCTGCCTCCTGCGTAACTGGACTCGGTGCTTGCACAGGCACGAGCTACTACAGGGAAAAGGCTCTCCCAACCTCCATAGCTTGGAAGGAAATCACCTCACAGCGTTTCTACTGATTGAACTCCCTGATTTCCAAGGCCCTGTGACTCCACTTGTCCTCACTTAACCCTCTCCCACTCTCATTCCCAAGAACTGCAGGAGGAAGACCTGTCCAAGGAGAAGTCAGTCTCAGGGAGATGCTTCTTCCTGAGAGAGGAAATCCAGCCCTTTTGGAGGCAGGAGCTGCCTGAACACCGAATCCCCTTTTTTTTCCTTGGTGGACCACTAACGATGAGGCTTCAGTGGCCCAACACTGTGGCCAGCAATCAGCATCAAGCACTTGGGAAACAATTATACTTTGGCCCATGTGGAGTCATATTTTCTGTCCCCATCCAAACTGGACAGGTGTCACCAGTTCCACGGAAGAGCACCTGACATCCACGGCTCACTTCACCCCAGAACCAGTGCTGGGGTGGAGCTACACGGAGCAGGGAGAGGCAAACAGAGTCACCTGGGATGGAATCTGGCCAAACCACCTGGGCTGCGAGTCCAGAGTGACACAGCTCCAAAATAACCACCGATGACGAGCGTTCGGGCCCTTTAAAGCACTGAGCCCAGGGCCCTGCCTGCAGGGAGGTTCGGAAGGCTCAGGGAGTGACCGCACGGACAACTGGAGGGACAACCCCGGGACTGGCGGGTGTGGGGTGTGCTTTCAGTGACTAATCCCTGGCGGGCGGTGTCCCGGCGGTGACAGGGGTGTGACGCTCCTCCCCACACCCATCCTGAAGCGGCTACAGCTCCGCACGAGCTGTTGGCATTTGGTTGTTGTCTGGAGCCCTCTCGTGGTTCATGCAAGGCTTCCACCGGAACACAAGAATAGGAGGAGTTAGCCTAGGACCGTACTCACTTCTACCTGACTATAGATGAAGTATGTGCCGTCCACCAGTACCTCCAGCTCCCCACTGCGGGCATGCAGCTTAAACACCTTGGGGTTCAGAGTGATGCGAGACCAGTCATTGAGGACTCCACCTGAAAGATCTCAGTATGAGAAAACGGCGGTCACTCAGTACCCGTCAGGAGGAACAGCGCAGGAGCAACACAAATACAGTCACAGCACGACAGAGAGCAGGGAATTCGGAGAGGGAATCCCAGGCTTGCACACTAGGGAGTGGGAGCAGGGACTCCTCTCTAGCTCTGAGCACACCACGGCTTGTGGGGTCGCCTGTCCCTCCAACCTTCTGTGTTCTCATCCTCAAACCCCCGCACAGGGCCTGTCGTGCTCTGCTCATCCCAGGGCTGGACACCGACCTGCCTCCTCCTGACCCTGCAGCTGAGCTTGTTGGATCCCTATTCCCTATTGTGTCCATGGGAATGGTTATCAGGGAACCATCATGGAAAGGGTTGGGTTGGAAGGGACCTAAAAGCCCATCCAGTCCCGCTCCCTGCCAGGAGCAGGGACACCTTCCACTAGCCCAGGTTGCTCCAAGACCCGTCCAAGCTGGCCTTGGACACTTCCAGGGATCCAGGGGCAGCCACAGCTTCTCTGGGCCCCCCGTGCCAGGGCCTCACCACCCTCACAGGGAGGAATTTCTCCCCAATATCCCATCTTAATCCACCCTCTTTCAGCTTAAAGCCATCCCCCCTTCTCCTGTCACTCCAGGCCCTTGTCCCAAGTCCCTCTCCAGCTCTCCTGGAACTCCTTTAGGCTCTGGAAGGGGCTCCCTGGAGCCTTGTCTTCTCCAGGCACACAGAGAGCAGCTTAGGGTCACACGATTGATTTTAATTCTGGTGTTCCTTGACTTCACCATTCCTGACTTTGTCATTGGGATAATTTTAACAAACCCTTTTCCATTACAATTCCTAAGGTTTTTAAAAGCCAAAATAACAACAAAGTAGGAAATTGCATCATATCACAACACAGAACCCCTAACTGGGGTCCCTCAACACAGTCAGGGATTTATGGATCCACCACCCAGTCCTCTGGCACCGGGATAACCGGGACAGACTTAGGGACAGACTTTGCTGGGAGCCTCAAACCGAGCCAATCTCTGTAGGTGCCTCAGTTTGTCAAATCCCACTCTCTTCCTCCCAGTCTCCATCTGCCTCTCCTCTCCCTGCCCCCAGCTGGAGCTCGCCAGACTGGCAGCTGGACAGCATTCCTGGCTCCCAGCTCTGGATTGTTCCCGAGCAGCAGGGAAGGACACTCACAGGGCATTCCCGCTCTTAGAGAGCAGCGTTCCCTCTGGAAACCCTCAGCATTCCCAGTAATGAAGGGATAATTGCTTTCTGAACGTAAGCAAGCAGCATCTTTTCCCTCACATTGTTCCTGGGAACGGGCGGTTTCCTTTTAATTTTGGGGAGCTGTAAGCGAACGTCCCTATCCATGAGAAATTCCAGCTGCCACTGCCCACGCCTGCCGAGAGGGAAAGCTGCCTTCCCACAGCAGCAGTGGCCAGCCCTCCTCGTCCTGTGCGTGAGGCAGGAATTGGTGCACAGGGATCCTGCAGCCCCTTCCTGCTGCCACCACCCCTGGGAGCCCTCCCAGTCTGGGATTGGGGTAAGGATGGATGGATGTGGTCCCTGAGGAGCTGCATGTGGGGACTCAGGGAGGGGACAAGGCAGCTCCTCTCCAGCACAGCCAGAGCAGGGAGGCAGGAGGTGATGAATGAGCCCCAGCTGTTGGCAAGGAGAGCAGGAACTTGAGGAGAATTTGGATGGGGATCCGGGAAGGAGGAGGAGGAGAGCAAGGAGCTGCCTGCGGATGGGAAGTGGCTCGGCAGGATCTGGGATTCCAGGCTCTTGGTGGGGGCAGAGATGCTCAGGGGATTCCAGGAAGAGCTGGTGGCTGGACACCTCTGTGTCCTTACACCACTGTGCCTTCCCTGCCTTAAATTCCTGGGAAACTGGAGGAAAATGGGGATGAGACAGGACAAGGATCCACTGAGGGCTTAAAACAGAATGGGGGGAAAAAAGGCCTGGCCATGGAGGGGCTGGGGAGGCACAAGGTGTACCTGGAGGTCAGGGAGAAGGGAGAGTTAGTGGGATGGAATTACTGGGATGTACAGAACAGGGATAATCTGGGAGATAAACAGGAGCTCAGGGGAAATGGGGATGGAGACTCCACACAAGACTCTTCTCAGGGGGTCTGGGCAGGGGTATTGGAGGGCAGGGATGGGCAGGGATCATCTGGGAGCTGTGTCACAGGATGGATTGGGATCCAGGTATGAGGCCATGGGTGCAGGGAAAATCTGGGAGCTGTGTCATGGGATGGACTGGGACCCAGGAATTCTATGGGTGCAGGAGGGGCTCTGCCCAGTTCCCACAATTATCAAGAGATCCTTACCATTCTTCACTTGGATTGCTGAGCCTTGGCCTTGGAGATGGACCACAGCTGGCTGCAAGGGAGAGCACAGGGATTGAGGATTAGTGGGAAGCATCACGCCAGTCCACAAAAATCCCCCCCAAAGCTGGGTTTTTCCATGGAAAGATCAACCCACCTGGATGTCTCTGGAGCTGGCCTTGTCTGTGGCACCTGCAAAAGGCAACTCCACATCATTGAAGAGGAAGGTTGAGTGAAGAATCCCATAAATAAAACTTCTTTTATCCCAAAATAACCCTTAAACCCCCCTACAAATAACTTTTTTTACCCCAAAATAACCCTGAAGCCCCCATATAAATCACTTTTCTTACCCCATGATAACCATTAAACCTCTGTTTTAACAGGAGGAGAGGTATGGGGTGCAGGTAATATTAAAATACATAAAATAGATATATTAAATATTAAAAAATATTAAAAAACACATAAGGAAGAAAAACATTCATCCAACATTTCCCTCTTTTATTCCCAGCATTTCTGTCCAACCATCAAAATTCTTCGTTATTCAACAGGTTTCTACTAGAAGGAAAAATTGCACAACTCATTCCCTGATCCAGAGTGGGAATAAAACCTCTTGGCTTCGAGGATGCCAAGTTTCCCTCTGCAGATCATTCATTGCATCCCCTTCCCTGGGAGCCAAATCCTAATTAAAGAGGAGATGCCTGTGGCAGCACAGCCCGGAGCTGAGGGGCTCCTGCTACTCCTGGCCATTCAGAGCCATGGAATCCCAGAATCCCAGAAATCCAGGATGGTTTGGGTTAGAAGGGACCTTAAAGCCCATGCAGGTCCATTCCCTGCCAAGGGACACCTTCTACAGGTTGCTCCAAGCCCTGTCCCGTGCGGCCCAGGACAGCCGAGCCCTGCCCCAGGCCGTTGTGCCATCGCATCCGGACACCCCGGTGACATCTCCGGCATTCCCAGCTCGGAGCAGAGCGCACGGACGGATCCTTACCTGAGGGGCCCTGCACTCCGGGTGGTCCCTGAGGGCCCGGCGGGCCAGGGGGGCCGGGCGGTCCCATCACGGTCGTGCCTGGAATCCCGGGGATGCCGGGAATGCCGGGGGGACCCTGCGGCCCGGGAGGCCCTGGTGGCCCTTGGGGGCCGTTGGGCCCCGGAGGACCGGCCTTTTTACCTGGAAAACACAAGGACAGGCGTCACCTGGGGCTGTGGGGAGCGCTTGGAGCTGCAGGAAATGGGAGATTGGGGATGGATCACTCCTGGCTGCAGGCAGGGATGAGGAGGAGCCCCAGGACAGCTGGGGTGGGTGTCCCACAGCTGCACACCACCAGGATAATGCTGCCAATAGGGCAGGACCGGGTCACCACCCTGCAGGCTCCTTCCCATTGGGAATTACATTTAAACGAGGCATGGGGGCTCTCCAGGGCTGGAAGCTCAGGGGGTCTCTTCCCACAGCTCCGGTCACAGCTCTGGTCACTCTGCTCTCAGCATGGGGTCAGTCCTCAAATCCCATGCCCTGGAGCTGGTCACATCCTTACAGATCCGGGATGATCTCTGGATACAGTCAGGATGCTCCCAGAGCGCATTCCAACGCACCCAGGCCAGGCTGGAGTGTTACTCCAGATGAACCACTCCACGGTTACTCAGATTGCTGGGTTTTGATGGAAAACAGGGATAATCCTTCCTACCTGCTGCACACTAGGATTAGGAGATGATCCCCATGGCTTGGTCTCCTCCAGAGGGCAGTTCAGAGCTGAGCTCCAGCTCCACTCCAGCGTTGCTGGAGGAGCCCCTGTGCTGCTTGTGCCTCAAAATAATTCAATATTTTGGGCTTTGGATGGAGGGAGGGGCTCAGGAAGGACTAAACACATCCAGGGGATGGAAGCACTGGAGAACTGTTACAATCATAGAATCCCAGACTGGTTTGGGTTGGAAGGGACCTTAAAGCCGATCCAGTCCCACCTCTGCCATGGGCAGGGACACCTTCCACTAGCCCAGGCTGCTCCAAGCCCCGTCCAGCCTGGCCTTGGACACTGCCAGGGATCCAGGGGCAGCCACAGTTTCCCTGGACAACCTGTGCCAGTATTTTACCAGCCTCGTGGTAAAAAACTTCTTCCCTACCATGATCCTCAAACACCTCACGTGTCCCAAGGAAGAGAAATGACACAACCACATCAGGAATGACTCCTACATACACAGAGTGGGACGAAACAAGCTCTGCAGGGAAAGCCTGCTCCCTGCTCTCCTGATTTTCTACGTTCCTGACAAAAGTGATGTTCTTTTGATGTAGTTTTTAAAACGCCACTTTGGAACAGCTTTTCTGCCAAGGAGCATAAATGGAGCAAAATCGCTTCAATTGCTGCCACAAGGTCCCCAGTAGGACAGAATTAAACTCGTTTTTAGATGACAGCGGCAGTTGGGATATGAAATTATGGTTGTTGGAATAGCTTCTGAGTACATTTATGTACTTGTTTCTCTACTAATATCCATCTTTGTAATGGACAGAAGTGTAAGGAAAAATCCATCTGTTTTAGCACAGGAGTAGGAATCTCTGGATGGCCACCAGCCAGGAGCAAGGGCACAAGGACATCAGGGTGGGACAACTGTGGGTGTAATTTAGATGTGCAGAAAATGAAGTTAAAGCAAGCAGGGGTGAGCAAAGTCACACTGGTGTCCTATAAAAAGTGGGAAAAGGCTTCAGGGGACAAATGTCCACAGCAGTATTTCTGTCCAGATCAGCAGCCATGACTTCCAACCTGAGCTGGCCACAATCCAGCCTTCCTCTAATCCAGTACTCCTCCTCCTTGGGATGATGGCATGCTTTGGAAATGATCCCCTTGAACCACACCCATTTTCCCTAAATCACACCCAGCTCCTCTCACTGACACGCCCCCCCAATCCAGGCCATCCCAAGGGAGGATTGCAGACAGGGAGCTGGGACTGCTGCTGCTGTCACTGCAGGCTTCCCTTCCCAAGAGGGATGCACATCACAGCTGGTTTAACTCATCTGCCTCCGAAATCTGCTCTGCTACTCAGGGAGCTGCTGCTTCAGCAGTGACACAATCGCTCATCCCAGCGACACGTTCCTGTGCCTTCCCCTCCCTCAAGGCATTTCAACCACTTCTCTGCATTAACAAACCTCACAAGACAAAAAATATTCCATTTATTATCTGATAGCTCCCTTATCAGGTCTCCAAGGAGGGTCAGAGCACCCAAACCCCAGCCTGCCAAGTCTCCCGTGTCTGTACCCACGGGCTCCGAAACTCGGAGCAGGCAGAAGCAGGGAGTTCTCCAAAACCCTCGCTCATCAAACAATGAACTGGAACTCTAAAAAGAATTAAATGTGACAATACCATAAAATTAAGCTACTTTATACAGCTGTATGCAATCCAGCTCCATGAGATCCCCCTGCCCCTCTGGAATTGCTCTGGAGGCTGCAGCCATCAGCTGTTATTTGTCGGGCTGACTGAACGCGGGTTGAGCTTTGTTAGGACAAACATCTCCAACATAAAATTTTACGCTGCTTCTCAGAGTAAATACAAATGAAGTTGCTAAGTGTGGCCTGTTCCCACCCCTCAGCTGTGGCTCTGGAGTTTGCACCCAAGGATTAAAGCCATTTGATGCGCTATTACAGTAGCACGGACATGGAAAACTCGGCTGCTGGGATCCTTGGATTCACTCAAGCTCCTGGTAGCAAATGTGGGACCCTAAGTGTGGGACCCTAAGTCTTCCCAGCAGTCCTACAGAAATAAGGATGGCATCAGGAACCCCCCAAACAGGGCTGCCTGAACAACCCAAACCCCAGCAATCCTCTGCAAACTGCCTGAGGAACAGCATCAACTCCACAAAACCCTGAGGGCAGAGCAACACCCAGAAGGGGCTCATAAAATGATAACTCTGAGGTTAACACAAGGAAAAGAGGGATGCAAAGTGTGTCCGCGCTGAGTTTGGTGGGTCTGAAGGAGAATCCAAGCTGCAGGTTGGCAGGATTGGGATGGATTTTGCCAAGGCTGGCAAACAGCAACAGCCCTTGGTATTTGGCACTGACTCAACTCAACTCTTCCATTGGAGAATGTTCAGGATTACTTCTGTACAACATAATTAACTTCCTTCAGTGTTTAAGGCAGTTTTAAGGGGTGCTTGTGGGTGTTATTCCATCCTGGAGAGGGAAGCTGCCTTTGGTTTCTCCCTCGTGTTTGCCAAAGAGAATTCACAAAGCACAGAAAGGAGAATTCAGTTAAAACTCAAACTTACCCTTTTTCTTGTTTTTCACTGAACTTGGACCTACAAAGGGGGGGAAAAAAAGAAAATTAGCAAAATTCAGGGATAATTCCATCAGAGAAAATCTCCATTGCCACTTTGTTTTCCAAGTGGACAATGGATGTATTTGTGACCCATGCAGCAGCACAGGAATGCTCTCAGCTGAGAGCAGTAACCCGAATTTCAGAGCATCACAGAGTGGTTGGGGTTGGAAGAGACCTTTAAAGATCATCTGGTCCAACCCCCTGCTGACTCCTTGTGAGCCAAGTTGTTTAAAAATAAGAATAAAACCCTAAAAAACCACAAAAGCAAAGAATTATTCTGAACTGGCTGTTTGAAACAATGGGAACCCAAACCTCCTGAGCACAGAGAGAAAATATTTACAGTGAAGCTGAGAAATGACAGCACTTTGTGAGCAGAGGCTGAAGTGTGAAACATGTTCCACTGCTTCCCCAAGAATTCATCACGGATGGGAATGAACTGCAAAAATCCCCAAATACTCCCTCGCTACTCATCAGGGAAATCCCTCTAAAACCTGGGGTTTAGCATAGCAATGACTGAAATCACCTTTAACTGAGATAAAATTATAACCAACTGAAGGTAATGAGGTTGCTTTGAGTCTGAGGGGGTGGAGAAAGGTAAATTCCCAACAGAAGAGCCTTTTTCCCATGGACAGTTAGAGGAAAGGACCAGAGAAATTCCCCATCAACCTTACTGATGCCTTTCCAACAGGAATATTGATTTTCCTACATTGTGCTGTTGGGTCATGGGAAAATGATGGTATTATCTATTAAAAGACATTATCTCTAAATGGTATTATCTCTAATTTTAGGGAGAAATTCTTCCCTGTGAGGCCCTGGCACAGGTTGCCCAGAGAAGCTGTGGCTGCCCCATTCCTGGAAGTGTCCAAGGCCAGGCTGGACGGGGCTTGGAGCACCCTGGGACAGTGGAAGGTGTCCCTGCCCATGGGGATGAATGAGCTTTAAGGTCCTTCCAACCCAACCCATTCTATGATTCTATTATCTAAATGATAATTTCTGCTAATCTACTATTTTTAATTAAATTTTTATAGTATTTTTTATAATATTCACAGGTTGGACAACACATGGGTTCCTAACAACGCCATCCCAGTATCCCACTAGGAAGCCAGACCAGACTGCAAAACCTTCTAGGCTGCACAACCAGGCTCCTGATTCTGCACTTCTGAGCCCCACCAGTCCTCGCTGTAGCCACCAGCCAGTGAACAACATTAGAAGAAGAAAAAAAATCCCATTTAAAGATCCCAGCCCATCCCAACCCAGCGAGACGCGAGCGGCTGTGCCTTGGCAGCCCTCGGAGTCACGAGAGTTTATTTCATGTTCCATAGATCCCACCATTAGCACCAGAACCAGAGTGAAAGTACAAATAGCTGCGGCCAGCCAGACACATTTGGGCTGGCTGGATCCAATTAGCTTCAAAGATGACTGGGAGGAATGAGAACCACATGGGATGTCAATGTTCGCAGTCTATATTACAACACACGCATCTGTTCCAGGCACGGCAGAGAGAGATGTTATGGATCTGCAAGTGGAGCTTTCGACAGACACAAAAATATTCCTGACACGAGGGGGGAAAAAAACCAGGATTATTAAGCTTGGGAGCTTCTGAGTCTCTCTGGGGTTTGCATCTGTTCGCCTCCCGAGAGCAGGGGGGGATCGTTTAATTGGAGTGCGGAGCTGAAGCTTCTGATACAGAAGAATTTCCCTCGGTTTTGCTCAAAATGGGAAGTTCATGAGCTACTGCTCCATTTAGGCTAAAATGGTAATAAATTGCTGAGTCTAAGCTGAGGGCCACCAAAATTTCAGATCAGTATTCCCCTCAGAAGTAAAGGTGCTGAGGCACAAGGCTTGAAAACTTGGCTTGATGGACGTTGTCCCAACATTGATGTGCAGAGGAGAAAAATGGTAATTAAAAAATCCTTTTTGCCAAGGTTTTCAGAGGTCACAACCCAATGTTTAAACATTAAATTTGTTAAAATATTTTAAAATACTTTTCAAAATATTTAAACATGTTAAACGCAGTGGTTGAATACACAGATAATATCATTATAATATCATGGATGCCCCATCCCTGGAATTGTCCAAGGCCAGGTTGGATGGGGCTTGGAGCAACCTGGGATAGGGGAAGGTGTCCCTGCCCATGGCAGGGGAACGAGGTGAGCTTCAAGGCCCTTCCCACCCAGTCCAGTCCGGGATTCCATGATATACCTGACCCACCTCTTAATTGATGGTTAAACACCTACGAGTTAAGCAAACCTGAGTCTTTCCCAGACTCTTCTCCCACACTGCCAATCCCACCTCCCCATCCGATTCCTCCAGTGGAAAGGCCCCAAGACTCAAAGCCTGTTATCCAACCCACGTTTATTTACTGTAGTTTCATGCAGGCCTTGATTCCAAGGATAGTCTAAGAGAAAACTCTGCTTTTTCCACTCCAAGATGTGGACCACAGGTGTATCCACCACGTTCCTCCACTATACAGGCATATAAAAAAACAAATTACAGGCTATCTTCTGCTGCTCCAGAGTCTACAGACCTGCCACCTTCATGGAGAAGGAAACTGGTTCGACTTGAAGAATTCCTGACTGATCGATGTCTCCCATCCCTGATTTCAGGGACTTTGCCATGCTGCAGTTGAGGATTTATTCCAGTCTCGATGGGATTCGAGAGCAACCCAACCTCTCAGCTGTTCCCTTGCACCTCTTTTTCCTTCTTTATGAGAATAACCTTGAGTGCACCTTTCTGCGCCTCATGAATCCCTTTCCATATCCATCAGGAATGTCCTAGAGATCCAGGTGGTCCTGTCTGCTGGGATTGAATGCGACAGACACCCAAGCACAGTTATTCTTCCCAACTTCTGTCCTTCTTCCCACTAATCCCACCTCTCCCACCCCCTTTCCACGTGCTCTCTGCTCTCCTTTGAGGTCAAACCAGGCCCAGACCTTGGGAAGTCCATTCCCTTCTACTTTTCCCATCTTTCAACTGGAATTAAATTTATGTTTAAACTCTGATCCCTCCGTGAAGGAGCTGCCAGCTCTGTTCACCCCTTGGTTTAGGGGGAGGGAGGTTGGCCGGAACTGTTAATACAGAAAAGGATTGGGAGAACAGGACAGGCTGGATGGCTTTGAAGGATAATAAGCATGGAATGAGATTCAGTCATACAAAATATACAGTCCTATAAAATATATATACATGGGAAATAATAAAGTGTTCCGGGGGATGCTGGAGGACACCTGCACGTGCTCAGCTGCTGCTGCTCAGCCAGGCAAGGCAGAAACACAACCCTTAAACAGGAATAGCTCTGGAAAACATGGGGAAATCCTGCTGCCACTCAGTGAAGGAGTGAGGAAATCCTAGGAGCAGTGAAGTCAATCCTGATCATCTGATACAGAAAGATGAATTGAAATGAGAAGAATTCCTCAGAAAGGCTCCTGGGAAGGGCAAGAAGCGGGCAAGTGAGCTTGCCTTGGTGGCCATCAATGCTGGGAAAGGGGTGAGAGCACCACTGGGAAAGGCTAAAGAAGGAGAAGACCTGCAGGGCTTCAAGGACAGCGCTGGCACATCCAAATTGCTTCCCAAGACCATTGAGTTGGGAATGAGAAGGCTCCCAAGGAAGAGCACAGGTCTCGAGGGGATCTTCTGGCTCAGAGTGAGCCCTCCTGTGTCACAGGTCACAGCTGGAAAGTCTCTCCAAAGTCCATCAGTCCCTTTGGAACGTTATTTTTGGGATTATTTTGCCTAACCACTGAAGCCATCGCTACTGAAGCTGCCACTTGAAACATTCCAGATACCTGATCTACTCCTGCTATTGATATTCCCTTTCCCTGGTTTTCCTGTAGGAAAAGCCCCTGACTCTGCTGCAGGAACTCGGGCCAGCTGAATCCCTCACGACAGGACAGGATTCCACCAGGAAAGGTGGAGCAGGAATGCTGCGCGCTGGGCTCCGGACACCCTGGCTGTGAGCAGTGCTCCAGAGCTTGACTCCTCCAAAAGCTGATTTTCCACAACTGCTAGGAAAATAAAAGGGGAGGACATCAAAAAAGGAGGGAATGTCAAGCCAGCAAGAATGGTAAACCTGGAGGGAAAAGTACAAGCAGGAAAGATGTCTCTATATGATGACAAAAGACCCCCAACCCAAACAGAGCCACCCCAAGTGGAAGGCTCCAAACAATTCCAAGCCACTCCAAGGAATTCCAAGTCCCTTCTAGCAGAAGCACTTTGGGTTCAGATGCAAACACCTCACTTGAAGCTGAGGAAAACATCTGCAAGAGATGAGTTTTTGGTGTGCAAACCCCCAGCTGTGGCCCAGCCAGCAGCAGAAGACATCTCCCCATGCTTCAGGGAGCAGGTTCCAGCCCCAGCTCCTGCAGCCCTACCATCTGCTGGATCACTTCCAAGGCCTTCAGAAAAATCCCAGATGGTGATGCAACTCAAGGATATTACATGTGACATGTTTGCTCTTAGCAAGATTAATAGAGTTGACTTTGCCCCCCCTCCAATCTCTCTTTCTGCACGCTACACACTGCTATGATTTACTATAAATACAGAAATATCCCAAACTTCTTTAGGACATCTGCTGATATAAATAGGATATTAAAAAACCCCTGCCTTCCCTTATTAGCTGTGTGTGTGGATTAACAAGAAATAGTTTAAATTCCTGCCAAACAGTTCCAACTGGTTTTATGGACGGGAACAGATCTTTGTAATTACGCTGATTTTATATCAAACCTATAAAAGGTTGACCATTATAGGAATGAGTCAAACAAAGGATACACCTAAGGAGGTACTGAATGTGCTAGAATTCCCAGTTGCCAAGAGCAGGACAAAGCCATGGAGTGCCACAACCATGTTTTAGCAGCATCATTTGATTCAGGACATGACACCAAGTGATGTCTTCAAGGTGTTCATCCAGTTTGGGAAAGGTACACAGCAGCAGCCACCACTTTTGGGTATCCATCCATCCATCCATCCATCCATCCATCCATCCATCCATCTCTCCATCCTTTGGAGACTGTGCCAACCTGCTTTCAGCATTCATCGGGAATTATTGATCCTTCTCCTATTTCCTAGCACTGAGTTACTATGGAATACCCTCCATCTTCCTACCTAAGTGTGACTCTGGCTTGGGGACATGTAAGATCAGATCATTCAACTGAGGCACCTCTGTGCATCTATCTCCACTCTGCCCTGGGAGATGAGAGGATGGAAGTACTGAGGAATTATCCTCAACCCAGGTTACAGATCAGAGACAAAATCCTGGTGGTTAACGAGATGTTGGCATCATCCAGAAACACCACATCACTTCTGACTCCTTCATAAAATAAACATTAAATTATTAAGTCACGAAATCATGGAATGGTTTGGGTTGGAAGGGACCTTAGAGTTCATCCTGTTCCATGGGCACGGACACCTCCCACTAGCCCAGGTTGCTCCAAGCCCTGTCCAACCCGGCCTTGGACACTTCCAGGGATCCAGGGGCAGCCACAGCTCCACTGGGAAATCTATTCCAGCCCCTCACCAAGCTCACAGGGAAGAATTCTTTCCATATGTCCAACCTAAGTCTCTCCTCTTCCAGTTTGCACCCGTTTCTCCTTGTCCTGTCACTACAGTTCCTAATGAGGAGTCCCTCTCTGGCTTCCTTGTAGGTCCTTTCAATCACTGAAAGTGGTGGAATGCCCATTCCTGGAGGTGTCCAAGCAAGGCCTGGATGTGGCACTCGGTGCTCCGGGCTGGTGACAAGGTGGGGATCAGTCACAGCTTGGACTGGATGATCTTGGAGGGCTTTTCCAACCTCAAGGACTCAGGGATAAGTCCTACCCATCAACCAACCCCTCTATCCCTATTGGACCAACACTAAAGGTGGAAAGAGCAGCTCCGGTGTTCCCTGAGATTCCAGGCGATGATGAACCTCCTGCCACCCGGGATGTCAGTTTTCCCAATGAACAGGAAACCTCCAGAACTCGGCTGTTGCCTTTCCAGCACTGGTGCAGTGACATTCACTTCATTCCCATGAGTAGGAGAAATGTAAAACTTTTAAAATATTTTTAAGTGTGGGGTTATTAATGCCAGATTCCAGTGGATTAGGGAAAGAGGGATGTTAGCTCCCAACACATGCCTAATCTAGAACATGTGGTTTCGGGGGAGGTTTGGAACCAATATGTTTTCAACATTTTCAGGAAATTTGGTCTATCCAGATGAAAGCTTCTTGGACCCTACTGAACTATCAGTCAGTGACACAAACACTGAAACAAGAGGAATTTTTTCCCTTTTCCCTGAAAAAGAAAGTGCTTCTTCACCAACTCCAGACAGAAAGCAACGGGGCTTGAAGAGCAGCTTTGGGATTATTACTCCAGAATATTTAGAAAATATGATAAATGATAAATCTAGGAAAACATCCCAGAGGTAAATCACATCCTGTGCTACTCTGGAATTCTGGTGTGTCTTCCCAGGGTGGTTTTTTGATGAGGAAGGGGAATCTTCTGCTGAGAGTGGAGGAAAGGTGCTGCCCACACTTACAGGAACCCAAGTCAGGGGTATGAACAAGAACTAATTTCAATAAATCTGAATACAGGGAATATGTTTTGTAAGGGAATGGGGATGGAATTCACGGCACAAAGTAGGGGAAGGATGAAACACCACTGTGGGATGTGTGAGTCCATAGGGCAGAGCCCAGGGCATTCCAGCTTTCCTCAGCCACCGCTTTTCCTTCTCTCCCTGCTTTTGTTTCAATCTTGTTTTAAAACTCCTCAAAATTCACGCACGAACACAGCCACCCTTAATGGTCTTTGCCTGGTTACACATTAAATTGAGATGGCCCACGACAGCACCCCACAAACCAGCGTTGCCTCCCTGTCCTTAATCCGATGGGATCTTGGTCCCATGCTGTTCCCAGAGGGCCATCCCAGCCTGCTCCACCTGCACAACACAAGCCCTGAATTTCAGGAGCCTTTGCTTCATGTCCCCCTGTCCCCTTGTGGAGTGAGAGGCTGCTGAGTCCCCAGAAATGGCTCGGGGACAGTGACACTCGTGACCCCCAGCTGGACTGAACTGCCCCAGCCCAAAGCCGGTCTCCTCCAGCCTGGGAGATCAAGGACAGTTTGCAGCTCATTTTGGACTCCTCTGAGGCACTCCCTTGGCTCCATCCAATTTTTGAGGCAATTCTTCATCTCTTTGATGGACTTTTCATGTGTCTCCAGGGAGTGTCCTGCACTGAGGTCACTCCTGGGGCTGCTTGGCCACAGGGTGTGAGAAGAGCTCGTGTCCCGACACCAAGGGCTGGGAATCATCTCTCATGTGGTGGCTTAGGGATGAGAGTGGCCTTTGCTGCCTCCCTGCTCCTCTCCTCGCATTCCACCAAAGGACAAACCTCCATCCATGTGTCATCCAGATGAGCAGATGCTGCTCCAGGAGCTCCATGGATCAGTAGCCTGCTCCCTCCCCACTCCTCTGATCCCAAACACCAGCCCCCAGTTCAAGCTCATCGGGCTGAAAACAAACAGAGAGAAGTCACAGCTCATCCCTGGAATCCCTGGAGCGACATGAGATGCCAAAGAGCCACAATCTCTCTTCTCAAACAGCTTCAGACCACGTAAGCTCTCATCAGGAACAGGTTTTTTTGCTGTTGAGAAAGTTTTTTTTCTCCTGCCAGTACTCAGAGTTTTTTGCTCTGTTTGACAAAACCCAGGACTCCTCAGGGAATAATCTGGTGAAGCTCCTAAGGACAGTTAAACTCAAATTTACAGCTAGGTTGTGATCTAGTTTATCCTGACCTTTAATCATACTCAAAGGAAAAAGATCTGATCCGATGGTCAGAACTGAAGTGTGAACAGGAGACAGACCTAAGGGACAACCACTCATCAACCTGATTTTTGCTCCAGGTAAAGGGGACATGGGGAGCAATCCCCCAGCTGGAAAGGACAAAAGGAGCAGGTTGAATTAGCTGTGCTCGTGCATTCCACAGGTTTTTCCACCTTCAGAAGGACGATGGGATTCAAAGGGCACCAGGTGCTGTCCAAAGGGAGGTGAGGTAGAGCCCCACCAGCCCCGTGCATCTCCTTCCTAAGGGCTTTTTGGCATGAGGGAAAATACAGGTGTAGGGTCGTAGGAGAAGCAGGATGGAACAGCACCTGTCCTTTAGAGGTCTGTCACCTCCGCTGCTGTCACCTCTGCCACGCTGCTGGTCCCATTTAGGAGGAGAGGCTGGATTCAGTCACCTCCTGGGGTTCTCTCCCCTCTACAACCTCAACTCTGCTCTCCAAGAGCCAGATTTTCTCTGCTGAAAATCCCTCCTCACTTCCTTGAGCAAGGCAGACGTGTCCCTGCTCACTGCAACGGGAATTTCCAAGGCTTTACAGGACACAAGGAACAGCCAAGGTGATTTATCTCCTCCATCCCATCCAGATCCACTTTGGGATCAGTGGCAAGGCACCAGGACAGGCTGCTGGTACCAGAAGGCTCTAAAAAACCAGCTCCAGTCTCTGAGTAGGTGCAAGAACACCACAGCACAAATGTGGTCACGAGCAAAGACAAAATCCTGCTCCCAATTAACTCCAGAGCCACTGTTGCTGGCAAAATCCTCTTGCACTGCCTCCTCAAAAACACAAAAAGCCAATCAAACAGAAATCTCCACCCTCCTCAGCTCCGCTCCCACATCATCAGTCCCAGCCAAGTTCCTGGGGTTCACACCAGAACCTGTGGCCATCATATTTCATTTTCCACCCTCTGGCTGCCTCTGGAAGGAGGATGTGATGTGCCTTTTGTTTCCCTTCAGGCACTTCGGTTGGATTCCAAGCGCAGAGCTGACAAACAACATTCCCAGTTCTAATTCGAGGATCCCAAGGCTTTTTTTGGCTGCTGGCTGGAGTCACCAGGCTGCTTTTCTATCCACCACTGCACCCTCTTGCTTCCTTTATCAATCCCACATATTTAAATCCAACAATTTGAAGCGTAGCGTTACAGCTGTGTTTTTATTTTGTTTGTTTTATTCGGTTGTTGCCTAACACAAAACACTCTGACATTTTCAGTCACATCCCACTAAGATAAACAACGAACATATGTCATGAATTCCAGCAGAAATGATTCCCAAGTGGGGCAGCAGCAAGGTTTGAAGCGGGAGTACAAGAGGCTCTCCCGAATTGTTTGCTGGATGTCTGAAATGAGCTCTTCCCGTGGTTATCCATAAGGAATCGAGGGCAGGTGGGAGGAAACCTCTCTGACTGTCCCATCCCTGCAGAACTCGATATGTTTTTCCTCCTCCCGTCCATATTCCTGCCTAATTGGATGGAAAACCTCCATGGCATTGAGCAGCTGCCTGAGAACTGATGGTTTAATTACACGGAAAAACGCGGGATCTATATCCAAGGATCTACCCACGTGCATCCACACATACCTACAGCTGGATGAACCTAAAAACAGGGAAAAGGGAGGGGGAAAAAAAGGGGAAGAAGGGGGAAAAAGAAGGAAATCCAAGAGAGATCCCATCACTTGTGGGAGGATTTGGATGAATTTGGTAACGGGGGAAAAGAAGGGAAAAAAGTGGGAAGAAAGGAAACCCAGGAGAGACTCTACCACTCTTGGGAAGCCCAAGTGAAATCCCTGCAGCAGCTGGGACACAGGGAATGCTGCCTGGCTCAGCCAACCCTTGCACCGATCCATTGAAACCAATTAAGGCACTTCCCCAAATCCTGCTGGAATTAGTGGGATCAGATAGGACTCCAGCAATGTCTCCATACATCACAGCCAACAAAGCCCTCATGAAAACATTCAACCTCAGCCTCATTCACGGCTTTTTCCCTAAAGAATTCCTCACTGGAGCTCTGCAGCTCTGGGCTTGTCTTTGGGCTGGTGCAGCTGCTCTGTGACAGCCGAGAGGGTTCCAGCGAGTGCCCAGAGAGGGCACAGTGAGGACAATCACAACGGCCACCACCAGAGCAGCAGCTCCAGGTTTGGCTGTTCACAGAATCCCAGGAGAGCTGGAAGGGACCTCTGGAGATCATCCAATCCAAGGCAGGGTCACTCCTTGGAGCAGGTGACACAAGAACATGTTCATATGGGTTTGGGATGTCTCAGAGAGGGAGACTCCACACTTTCCCTGGGAAGCTGTTCCAGAGCTCTGCCACCCTCAAGGAAGTTCTTCCTCATGCTGAGGTGGAACTTCTTGTGCTGTAGTTTGTGGCTTTTGGACATTGCCCCTTGTCCTGGAGCCCGGCACCATCCTCTGACACCCCTTGGAGATATTTGTATGGGTCATGAGATCCCCTCAGCCCTGCCATGACCCCCAGCCAGAAAAACAAGCTTATTCATCCCAAAATCTGCAGAAGGAGGATCCCCGTGGTCGCTGGAGCAGGACCTGAGGGGGGGCTCAGGTGGGGAAGGTGGATCTGATCCAGCTCTGCACCAGTTCCTCCACTTGGAGCGACCAGACAGGCCTGAAGCACGTGCTGAGCCTGCAGAACCTCCCTGGCTGAGGGCTTTTTCATCGAAATCAAAGCTCAGCTGCAAATCCTCCAGCGGGGAGACAATGGAGCCTCTCATGCTGCGGGAAGGGAGCAGCAGCTTCCAGAGGAGTCCGGCATTTCCAGCGCTCGGTGCAGCTCAGCTGCACTCACGGCTCAGCTGCAGCCACATTCCTGCCCCTCTGGAACATCTGTTCTCCTCTCATTAGTGCTGGCCCTGTTTTGTAACACAAGGAACTCTGTGAGATTCCTGAAGCTCAGTGTTTGACCTGGGGCGTTCCGAAAAACCCCGGGGTCTCAGGAGTGGAATTCAGACGGAACCACCAGTCACTTCCAATAATGTCGCTCGCTGCTCAAAGCGCAGCTGGAAAAGGAGCTGAGCTCTGGTCAAGTTTGAGCACAGCCCCGGGGAGCTCAGAATCCACCCACAAGTGCAGTCAGGGCAAGTGTCTGAAAGTGCCACCGAGGTGACAATGACCAGAGAATTCCTTCCCATCCTCAGCGACTCCAAATCTCAAAGTGGCCATCCCATGGCCTCATCCCAGCCAGCGAAGGACAAACATCCCCAGAGCAGTGCCAGGGATGGACCAGATCAGCAGCACCTCATCACAGCTTTGTAAACATCCAAATCACGAAGCAGAGTTTCTTCTGGAACAATCCAGATCCCGACTGGAAGGGCTGCTGAAGAAGCCAAGGGGCAAAGGGAGGTTGTGGATGGGTCAGGACACACCGACCATTATTCCACTGTGACCTCTGTGAGCCGGGACAATTCCTCACCCTGGACACCACACAACCAGGCTTGTGCCTCTCCCAGCTTTTCCTATTTAACACCAAACTGGGGCAGCGACACAGCAGAGCTCGGTGAGGAATCCTGGGCTCCAGCAGTTAGAGAATCATGGAATCATAAACTGGTTTGGTTGGAAGGAACCTTAAAAGCTCATCCCATTCCACCCCCTGCCATGGGCAGGGACACCTTCCACTATTCCAGGTTGCTCCAAGCTCCATCCAGCCTGGCCTTGGACACTTCCAAGAGCATCCCCACGGTTTTTCTGGGCAACCTGTGCCAGGGCTGGAACCGACACCTAAACACCACTCTGGGTTTTTAGGAACAAGACCTTAAACAGATCCCTGTTATCATAAGCCTGGGAATAACAGGGAGACAGAGATATGTAAATAAGATGCAGCCTTAATTTTATCACAGCAATAACAAATACTGACAGCAACATCCCAGGAAAGGGATGAGCTTATCCCCAAAGATTAAAACACCACATTATTCCCGATTTCTCCCATTTAGGGGGAAATCACTGAGAAATTCTGGGGGAAATCAATGAGAACAAGCACTTTGTGGTGAGCCTTTCCTTCTGGGAGCGTCTCCCGTGCTCCAGGATCCAGGAAATGTCCAGTATTTACTGCGTGCTCATCACCATGGTTTCGGAGCACAATAAGGCTCTATCGCCCTGCATCCATCTGTGTTTCTGGGAATGCCGGGGCTTTGGGAATTGCACGGGGCCGACACAAAGGCACCCATTGTTCTGGAGGCAGAGGGACGAACCTGCCCTTTCCACGGGAGAGGAAGCCGGCAGGAAAAGTTGCTATTGTGAGCTGGATATTGAAAAAAAAACACGGAAAAAAAGTCCTATTGCATCGTCAGTGCTGCCGGGTCGGGAAAGGGGGATGGCTGGGACAGGGCACCTGTGGGACTGGGGCTGTCCAGGGGGAGCCAGGCACCCCCAGCCAGGCTGGCAGCAGCCCTACCTGCTACGCCATCCCAAAACCATCCAAAATCCTCCTAAACCCACCCTGAAAGCCAGGCTGGCATCAGCTACCTGCTAAACCATCCCAAAACCATCCAAAATTCTCCCAAACCCACCCTGAGAGCCAGGCTGGCATCAGCTACCTGCTAAACCATGCCAAAACCATCCAAACCCCATACTAAACCCACCCTAAAAGCCAGGCTGGCATCAGCTACCTGCTAAATCATCCAGAAACCATCCTAAACACACCCTAAAAGCCAGGCTGGCATCATCTACCTGCTAAACCATCCAGAAAACATCCAAAATCTACCCTAAACACACCCTAAAACCATCTTAAAATCACCCTAAAACCACTCTAAAAGCCAGGCTCTGGTATGAGCTACCTGCTAAACCATCCAGAAACCATCCAAAATCCACCCTAAAACCACTGTAAGAACATTCTAAACCCACCCTAAAACCATCTTAAAACCACACTGAAATCACCCTAAAACCACCGAGCAAATCCTAAGAGGGTGAAACTGGACCCATGTAGCTGGAGCATCACTTCCAAAGCTCCAGGTAGGAGCAGGGATGGGGAAGAGCTTTCAGTCCCCCAGAATTTCATTTTCCTTTCAACCCAAAGCCATTTGCAGCGCTGGAGTTCTCCTCCAGGACTTTCCTCGGCAGGAAGAACTGCCAAAGTAGTAGGAACCAAATTGTTGTCAGCTTAAGGCCAGCCATCTGCTCAGCCTCTTCCCAGCTGCCATGCTCCCAATCAAAGCCTGGAGAACAATCCCTGATGTTTCTCACCAAGCTCAATATGAAAAAAATCTAGGAAGGGAAAAAAAACCAACAACCCAACAACCCCAAACCCAAAATGCAAAAAAACCCCAGAACTCAGGAAAGCAGCCTGGCAGGGATCTAACTGGGAACAGAGATGAAAGTAGGAGAAAAAGAAACTATTTTATTTGTTTAAAACAATGTTTTTTAAAGAGTCCTATTGACATCTGCTTTGTAAATGCTCTGTCATTATTTATAACCTCCAGAGCACGGAATTGTCTCTGGAGTTACAACCATGCTACTCCCAGATTTTGGCTTTGTTAGCAAAGAGCCAGCAGCATCTTTACTGGCACTCTGGGAATAGAGATCTAACATTTCATACCCAGTTTATTTAAAAGTGGACTAATTTAACATCCTTGATGGTTCCTTTTAGCACAACTGTTGCTAATTAGCAGCTCCAGAATGATTTGTTCATCTGGGAGCAGCGGCGGTTCCACGGCAGCATAAATACACCAGGGCAAAAGGGAAGGAGGGGGAAAGGAGAAAACAGGGAAGAGGCATTGGAGAGGGGCAGGTTTTAGGGAATTAAAGGAAATGAAGCGACAGGTGGAAATGGGAACACCGAGGAGAAAAGCAACAGGAAAAAGAGAGAGGAAAAGGATAATCCTGGGCCTTGAGAAGCTGGAAAAAATCAGTGGCAGGTTTTAAAGCTGGGCAGAAGTCGGGTTTGGTGGCATGGACTGGAAAGTGGCTTCGAGATGATGATCCCAGGACTGGGACAGGCACCAGCCCCCAGTGATCGGCCGGGATGCCCCAGGGCTGGAGGGATGCAGGGACAAGGAGAGGGACCTCGGCCAGGACACGACCTCGGCTGCTTCAAGTGGCCCCGGGGCACCGTGGGTGCAGGGCCACAACCCAGAATTAAGCAAAGCCAACCATAAAACATGTCAGGGGTCAGAGGGCTGAAACCAGAGTCCTCCAAGGAGGAGTCCCTGAAATTCCAGAGTCATGTTGGGGGGTGACAGGATCCAGTTGATGGCTTTGCACCCAATTTTCCTTGCATTTTTTAACAACGAGGCACCAAAGCAGCTTTGCTGCTCCCATGTCTCATCCCTGTGGCTCTGTGCTCCGGGCACAGCCAGGGCCATCACCCTCCCCTGGCCGCACGGAACCAGCTCTGCCCTGTCCCAAATCCACCTCTTTCACAGCAAAAAGCTTGAAAGCAAATCCTGAAAAGAAAAAGCTTTTGGGAAAGGAACCGTGTTCTCCCTGATGTTTATAAATCATCAAAGCCAGCCCCTTGTTGGTACCAGGATGAGCAGGACTGGAAGAGCCAGGAAGGGTCGGAGCAGCCTCCCTCCAACCCCAGCCTCCACGCTCGGATCACTTTGGTCTTTCCCTGCATGTGTAAAAGCACTTGAAAGTTCATAAAATTAATTCCAGACAAATATTAGCGAGGCCTCAAGTGGAAAGCACATCTCCTTCCTTCTGGGAATTTATAGTTCAGCCACTTTTATCTTCGGGAGGCTCTTTGGAGATCAAAGATTTGATCAACTTTCCCTTTGCGAAACTCACGAAGAAAACGGTGTTATCAGGACCATGACATGATTTTATTTATTAGTTTAATGATTCATTGCCCTGCTCTGACAGCAAGACTCCTTCACGCAGGTCTAAAACAAACAGCCTGAGTTCCCCAAGGCCGTGGCTCTGTTTGTTTCTCGATTTTATGGTTGTTACAAGGTCAAGCCCTGCCCTGACAGCTCCCACTTGTTAAATGCAGCTCTAAAACCACCACGGGCAAACACAGGGCAACCACTTGCCAAAGCCAGAGGGACAGAACCTGTCACTCTGGCAGTTCTCCCCACCTCCATCACCTGTGGGGTCAAAATCCCTGATTTTCAAAAAGACACAAATAAGAGTCACAGGATCAGTGAGGTTGGAAAAGGCGTTCCTTGGACACCTCCAGGGATGGGCACTCCAAACCTCCCTGGGCAGCCCCTTCCAGTGCCTGGCCACCCTTTCCATGAAGAAATTCCTGCTGCTGTCCAACCTGAGCCTCCCCTGGCACAACCTGAGGCTGTTCCCTCTCATCCTGTCCCTGTTCCCTGGGAGCAGAGCCCGATCCCCCCCCTGGCTGCCCCCTCCTGTCAGGGAGTTGTGCAGAGCCACAAGGTCCCCCCTGAGCCTCCTTTTCTCCAGGCTGAGCCCCTTTCCCAGCTCCCTCAGCTGCTCCTGGTGCTCCAGACCCTTCCCCAGCTCCGTTCCCTTCCCGGGATTGGATAAGTGGTGGAAGTGCTCTGCACTTCTGGAGTGACTCAACTCTGAGCATCCAGGGAACATCAAGGAAATCTGGGAAAGGACTGCCAGGCATGAAAGGACAACACTGGGCACAAGGGTGATGGGCAAAACCCTTGTTAGACACCAACCCTGAAGCCTCTCTTTCTCTCCTCGGCAGCTCTCTGCACATCTGGCAAGGCAGAGGCAGCCTGAGGCACGAAGTTAATCCCTCCCAACATCTGCCGGCAGCGCTCCACCGACACCGCTCGCCTCCAGTGGGAACTTGCTACTACACAAGCGACTGGTGAAGACACTGGGATGCATTTCAAGGAGACTGGGAAAAGGACTGGGATGCTGCCTGAGCCATCTGAGCACCAGAGTGACACCAGCTCCAAAACTGATGGCCCACACTGGGCTGGAATCACTCAGGGAGTCTGTACCAAATGCATCAGACTTGTCAGCATTCCAGGGAAGAGGAATCCAGGGAGTTTCACCAAGCTCTTTCTTGGAGCAGAGCCACAGGGAAATGCTTCTCCACTGTGAAACTGTGAAGGTTTCAGGGGAGATGGGAAACTCATGGAGCTGGGCTGGAAAACTAAGAATGATAACGGAGTCAGCACTCGGGCTTAGCCGCACACAGACCACGATTCCATCAGTTCTGTCCTGCTTTCCCTGGCATCCAGTCCTTTCTCCTCTCCTGTAAAAGGGGACCTGTGCTTTCCTGCAGTAGGGAAGCATGGGAGCTCTTCCAGGAGTTCATGCTCCTGTCTTTGTGTCATGACAATCATGGAAAGCCAGGACTGGAAATCAAATTCCTCACAAAGAAATCAGGAACCTTTCTGCTCTTTTAATCCAAGCTTTGTACATATTTGCCTTCCCTTCACACGGGCTTTGACCCCACCTGAGACTCCACAGCAACGCAAAACCGCCTTAGAGCAGTCACCAGTTCGGGATGCAGATGTTCCCAGCTGTTTGTTGGATTGTGAAAAGCTCCTTGATGATTTTAAGCAAAGCCGGGTGTGCAGGGCAACAAATAAAGGCAAACAAGTACAAATTAAAGCCTTAAACGATCACAGTTCAAGGAGTCAAGGACGGAATTCCTAAACAGCATTAATTCACACAAGCCCTACAGTTGCAGAAATCAGAACTCCTGGAATTCCTCATCTGGGAGGGAACCAAAATCAGGGAGAAGCTGAGCAGGACTCACCGTCGGGCCCTTCGCTGCCTTTACTCCTTTTATTCCGACGGACACGTCTCCCGTCTTCTCCAACGTGCAGCTTCTCCTCGGGGTGAAAGAAGTTCAGCAAGGCCAGCTGCAAGAAAAGGGACAAGCTTAAGCATCTTTGCATGGCTGGTTTAGCCAGGCTGAGAGATTGGAGCCTGGATGCCAAATCCTTCCCATCAGGGACAGGGTGGGAGACGCGAGATGGCTGCTCATGGACCTCAGCTCATCCCAAGGAGATGTGTCCCTTTGGAAGAGGTCTAAGACTTGGGAAAACTCCTCCTGAGGGGTTTCAGCACGGAGAATCCTTCCCCCAGGAATGGGGGACTGCAGGCCAGGGCTGCAGGGAGATCTATGGCTGGAAATAATCAAACACCTCAAAGGCCGACGCGATAATTCCTAATTTTTCTCTGCAAAACTTGCTCAATACTGGAGCTCCTTCTCCAGCATTACTCACTGCCAGTAAGTTTTCCCTCTCACAAGCTCTCCTCTGCAAGCCTCATTAGCTACTGAGATTCAAAGGTCTTCAGGGAGCTTTAAATCCAACTCAATATGCCACATAAATTAACACTTTAAACCTACAGCAACATTTGTAACACGAGCTTTGCCAAGAGGCAAAAATTTTATGTAGCGACCTCTTATTCAGCGAAAAATTGCTGCTGCCTTAAAAACTCTTTAACAGATCAACATCCACGCCCAGAAACTGGAATTCGGGGTTAGAAACCAGAATCCCAGCTCATCACCAGCGGCTTTTTCCTGTTATTCCCACTTCATAAAAAAGGGAATTCAAAGATCAATTAGGGACCAAACACCTTCTGTGCGTTACTGCACCCAACAGCCAGGTCTGCTCCCACCAGGATGGGGTTTTCTTGCCGAAGGAACCCGATCGTTATTTAAGCTGTAAATACACAGGAAAACCAAACACAGCCCAAGACAAGATCCAGGAGGCTTCAAAAAGCAGCCCCAAAGGTTATCGAGCTCATCATTGTTCTGAGAACAAAACCTGGGGCATCAAAAGCATCTTTGAAAGGGCAGAGGAGAACAATCACCTCCCCTGAATTGCCGGGCTCGTTAAGCTCCAGCCCATAAAAGTCCCTATCAAGAGCAATAATCGCTAAAGGCCCTCGGCTTTTCACAAGCCCCAGGGCTCTCGCCTCCCCTCTCCCTGCGCATTCCCGAGGTATTTCCCAGGCACAGCTCCCCTCCCAACCTCAGCATCCCAGGCCTCCACTCAGATTTTACATCTGCATTTTGCTTTATTCCAACAAGCTCCGGTGCAGTCTCCCAAATGGAAATGATTGGAAACCCTCTGGTTTCCCAAAAAGAACCCTCCAAAGCGCTTCCCAGATTCCCAAACTGTTGCTACTTCCTTCTGTCTCTGCACAGGCAGGTCTGCAAAATTCCTGGGTGTTTGTCATTGCAGTGATGCTGTGGCTGAAAGGACCCCGAAACCCTGTGGGGTGACCTGGGATCAGTTTCCCAAAGTCTCCCTACCAGGCTTTCAAACATCCCTAGAAAGCAACGATGGGTAAAACTCACCTGCCAGAGGGAGGCCAGTTACAGGGCTGGATGGAGAGCTGAAGGCTCTCGTTTACAACAAGGAGTAAAGGGCGAGAACACGGGGCACAGCTCCCTGTGCCCACATTCCCAAAGCTCCCACATCCCACTGCACTGCCCCAGGTGTGGAACACCGGAGCGGGATGCTCCTGCAGGCACCACCAGCACCTTCCCTGACACATCAGAGCAGAGCAAGGGATGAGAATAAGTGAATTCTTCTTTAAGCCCCTTATTTAACTCACGCTGAAACACTGCAGCACTAATTGAAGGAACAAATTGCTTTATAATTCAGGTTAAAATGTCAATGAAATCCTTGGCGTGGCTTTGGAATGCTGTTATTGCCCGGATCATCACTGGAGTTTCACAGAACAGGGTGAAATAGAGGCTGTCCCTCCAGGCTGAACAACTCCAACTCTGCTGCTCTGCTCCAGGTTTTAATCTGATGTCACTTGTCACTGAGCACTCAGAAAAACATTAAATTTTGGTTAAAAGTAATCTGTCCATTCAACTTTGTGTTTCTAGTCAGAAAGAGAAATGACAGTGAGGGTGAGTGATTAAAACACACCTTTTACTTAGGAAATAAACCCATAAAAGCAGCTTGGGACACTAATTGTGACCACAGCAGCTGCTGCTTTGGGACAACTCCCACAAAACAGTGTTTTCCAGGAGCAGTGACACACCAGCACTCCACACTCAACCTGGGAATGGACACAACTGGTGTGAGCAGAGGGAGGGGCCAATCCCTAGGGAATACCTTCCAGAGTGCTTTGAATTATGCAAATAATGGCACTGACCCTCCGGTGACTGGCACGGAGGGGTCAGGGGTCCGGCTCGGGATGGAGGGAATGCTCAGACCCCTGGGAAGGTCAGGGGCAGGGAAAGGGTGACCAAGCCTCTTGCAGCCATCTGAGCTCCCGAAGGCCAAGTCCCTCTCTGGGACTCAAGGGCTCCGTTGTTCCAGGGCTGCAGCTGCCCGGGGTCGGGGGATGCCCGGCCGCCGGCTCGGCCATGAAGGGCCCGTCTGTGTCCAGCTGGGAATCGTGGCCGGCACCACTCGGATGCTTTTTCCATTCACCCCCCACGAGATACCAGTAATATATTGGGAAGAAATTCCTCCCTACGAGGCCCTGGCACACGTTGCCCAGAGAAGCTGTGGCTGCCCCTGGATCCCTGGAAGTGTCCAAGGCCAGGTTGGATGGGGCTTGGAACAACCTGGGACAGTGGAAGGTGTCCCTGCCCATGGCAGGGGGTGGGATGGGACGAGCTTTACAGTCCCTTCCCACCCAAACCTCTGCATCATCCCTGGGCTCATGGGGCACCCTGACTGTGGCACCTTCTGGGGAACTCTAAAAGGAATTCTTACCTAGTCCATGATTTCACTGAAACTCCTCATCCTCAAAGTCACAGAGAACTGATTCTCTCAGCCTCTGCACTTGTAGAGCCAGAGAATTTTTGAGGAGTCCAGCACACACAGCTTCTTTTCTGGGAGCAGGTATTTTCCCTGCACAGTCTGAACAATCCCCATTTCCCTCCTCCTCCAACCTAAAGCCCTCAAATCACCTTTAATTTTAGAAACACCATGAATTTAATCAAGAGAATCACTATAGGATGCAAAAAGGTCAAAAAGCCAACACAGGAAAAATCCCAGGGGAAGCCATTCCTCAAAATAACCTGGGAAACAATAGCGCAGGCACCGCTCGCCGGAGGGAATCGGATCTGCCTTGGTTTCTCTGGGCAAAATAAAGCAAAACAAAAGCACACAGAGCTGGTTTTCCCTGCAGAACCTGCCTGGGAACATTGGACAAAGCTGCTGGAGGATGGATGCCAAGGGAGCACAGTGGGAACTCCCAAAATAACGGGGCCTGTGGTCACTCAAACTCATTTGTAGGATGGACATTCCGCACTCTATGCAAGTAAGGATAAAGAAAGAAAGGCATTATCATTTTTCATAAAATAAAATATTACTTGTCCTGTCATTCCAGGCCCTTGCCAAAAGTCTCCTGAAGAGCCACAGGACACGAAGGGAATGTATTTCCAATGGTCAAACAGCTTGAAGTGGAAAAATACAACCCAACCTACACAATGTTGCACAAAAGGTGGATTTTGTCCTTAGGCAAATTACTAGGAGGAACAAGAGTCTCCCTCCTGCAGAACTGGGAAAACACTCAAACTTTTAAGTGCACGAGGCCTTTTAGGTGAAAAGTGAAAAAAAACCCAAAGATTTTCTGCTTCCAACAGCTCCCAATTGCTCCTGACAAAGCAAGTCCAGCCAAAGATCTCATCCAGAAACCCACAGCTCAATGTCTTAAAGCACCTGCGAAAATAAGCATGAACTCCCCCACTTGCACGAGTGTTTAACAGGATTGTCAAAGTCAAGTTCCCTCTTCCTTTGCAGTTTGGGAGATCATCAGTGTGAGGAGCCTAAGAACCAGCCCAGGCTCTGCTGCAGCATTCTCTGCAAGCAGTATTGTTGTTTTTCTGGTGCTCTCAAGGTCAGCCTGTGGTTCAGAGGAGCAGCTACTTGAATATCAGCCCCATTGTCCTCCAGAACTTCGCCTCTGGTCACACGTGGTGCAAAAAGAAATGATCAAGTAGATAATTTATATTACACCAGCCCAGAAAGAAGCTCGGGGAGTAGCTTTGCTTTATTGAAAAGAAACCTCATTCAACATATTTTAAGAATTGTTTTTGTCATCATTTCTTGCTCCTCATAAAAATGCAAGGAGCAAACGAGGGAACAATTCCCATTTCAACGTGACAGAACTTTGACACCGCGTCTTGTCTGCAGGACAAGCCACAGCCCTGCCCGCCAAACTCATGGAATGTGATCAACACCATGATGGGGAGGACCAGAGATGCAGCAGAGATGAGACAACCTGCAATACCCACCTTCCTCCCCAAACCTGGGATTCCCAGCTGGCTGTGGGAATCCTTTCCAGGGCTCTGGAGCAGGCTCCTCACCATAACAAACCCCTTCCATCAGCTTTTTCTGTGTGAAGCTCCAGTTTGGTCCTCACCTTCAAGATGCCCAGAACTCCTCTGGTCCCTGTTGTTTCATCCCTCTCATCCTTCCCTCACAACGCCAGCCACATTCCTGCTCTTTCCAGCTGTTCATCCTGAAGCCCAAGATCCCACAGGCACCATCCTTCACCTCGGAGTTGACACGAAATCCCAAGCTGCCCTCATTCCAGTCTGCACTCAAGGATCCTCACCAAAGTTTTCAGACCCAACAGGGACCTTCAAAAGCATTTTCCACCCAAAGCTGTTCCATAATCCAGAAACATCAGCGATGCTAAGGAGTTTATCCAGGTGGGAAGTTTGGCTGGCAGGAGGGATTGGAGCTCTGGTCCAGGCAGGAGCTGTAACAGCAGAGCCACCTACCTCCCAACACTCATGAGGAGCTTCACAAAAATGACAGCCAAGGAGTTGAGGGAGTATTTGACCACTAGAAAACAGAAATGACCTTGGGCTTGGAGATGGACCATGGAATGCCATGGATTGGGAGCACAGCACCTGCCAGCAGGCAGGAACTCCCATCTCAGCACACCTACACCCTGAACATGCCCCCAGTGCTTTGGGAACAGGATCTGAGACACTGCCAATCTGCTGAGCATCCCTGTCCCTGGGTCTAAAGCCTCTCCCAAGGACTGTGCAATCCCCGTTTGGAGAAGGCCACGGAATGACACTCTGGGTCTTCCAAGCACTGCAGTAACAGACAACCACTGGAGACCAACAAAAGAGGAGGGAGCAGGTTTTCCCAAGATTTTATTGGCATTTTACCTTCATCACCCAGGAAAGCCACTGTGTTTTGCAGCACAGAACCCTAAATCCAACTGCCAGTTCTCAGCCCAAGCCAAAGCGATGGACACAGGGAATTAATGGCCATCAGAACAATTAACACACCTTATAAACTCCCCTTCAGAACCAGACCCTTCCCAAAACCTTCTCTTTCCCTTCCTCCTTTCCACGTGGAACAGAGCTTTAAGCAGACCTGTGACAGCGGTGATCACATCCTGCAATTCCAAGTCTGAAAAGGAATTTTCTCCTTTCCTCTAATCCAAACCTTTCCCAGCCCAAACTCAGCTTAGTTCAATAAGCAACATCCCAGATATTTACATTTCCACCGCTGATCCAATTGAACACACCACTTGATTTTTGCTTTCATCAGCTCAGGGAACCTAGAGCAAATGCAGGTGCACCTGGAAGGTAAGAACATGGCAGAGGCAGCAGGGGGGTGGATTTGCTCCTCATCGGAGAAGGAAGGTTCTAGCATTCCTTCAGCACAGAGAGAATAACCTATGGAACCCTGAGAAACACTTTCTGTCCTAAACCTCCATAGAAAATTGGTTTCAGCACAAAATGGAACCAGGTCCACAGTCCGAATCCCTGGATTCCACACGCCCCACAACCTTCCCTGACTGTAGGAGCACCTCTTCACTAAACTTGATCCCAAACCAGCATCACCTCAAGCCTGGAAGACCACGATTTGTTTAACAAGGCTGATTGTCCATGCACTTGCCTAAGACACCTTTCCCTGGAGCTGCCTTGGGCTGCAGAGGAGCTGGTGGCTCCCACAAGGACTTTGATGGGGGGACAATGCCACAGAGGTGGACACAGCTCCAGCTGAGCAACGGCTGAGGCTTCCCATTCCTTACACCTGCTGGCACTGAAGGGAAAGCTCAAACACAACCCAGATGTGAGGAGAACAAGGTCAAAGCTGAGTTTAACACTGCACATGAAGACACCTGCAGTGAATTTTTTACTGGTAGCAGGAGTAAGAGATTCCTGCTGCAGGCTCTGGGTCCGGCACAGCAGAGCCGAGGGAAGTTCCTCGCTGGGAACAGGCTGGTTAAACGCTGAGAAGGATCAATGTCAGCAAGGTAAGGAACTTAAATCAGTTCCTTTTGCCTCCCAAGGAAATCAAATTTAGCTGTGAAGCAGCACCAGGCAGGGATCTGCTGTCTATTAGCAGGAATTCTCAGTTTTTCACATTTTAATTAGCTTTTGTAGCCCTTTTCAGGCCCATTTTCAGCCAGCTGGGCTACGCCCCCCTCCAGATGGAGGTCATGGGTTCTTCTCCTGCATTCCAACAGCAATTCCTTCCTGATACGAGCAGTTGCATTCCCAAAATATTCAAGCATTTTATAAGACATGGCATACACTTGATTTGGGGGAACCCAACTCTCAGCGATTCCGTATCAGCCATAGCTCCTCCTCCTTTCTCTTTCTCCAGCTGCACCTTTGCTCTTGCTCCTCATGACCTGGAGCTTCTCAGCACATCCAGGACAACATGAGGTCACCAGCACAATCCTCCTCAAAGCCAGAATCCCTCTCAAAAATATTCCCCAAGTCAGGAGCTGCTCCAGCAAAGAGCTTCATGGCCCTGCTGCTTCCCTTGGCGCACCTCCGTTCCCTGCAAGGTGAACAACTGGGCTCTTTCCAGCCTGCAACCACCCTGGGGGCTCCTCCTTAAGAGAAAAACTCCTTTTGCCAGGTTTGAAAACGCTTTTAGGAATACCTGGAAGGTCCTGTTAGCCATAGCAGGAACAATGACCTCAACCGCTTCCACAACCAACATAACATGGACCATAACGGGCACAGGGACTTATTCCCAGAGGATGCTTTGGATGATCTCCACTGAAGGTGCTTCTCTTCCACCCAGCTCCTTCAACTCCCACCAATTCCAGTTGTTTCTCATGAGACAGGAACACTGAAATCCCAACATCTGGGATGAGCAGCTGATTCAATGACCAGTCCCCTTTTTGAACCCATCTCCAAAGCAGACAAACACTCCAGGGGACCAAGCCACCTCTTCCTGCAGGAGGTGACCAACCAGATCCTGCTCTGGAGCCTTCAATTGGAAATGTGGCTGCAGCACCCAAATTTATGGCATTTTTCAGTTCTCTGGTATTTTTCCTTTTATCTCCATTCTACACAACCCTGTTGCCTGGGGTGGGGCCAGCTGCAGCAAAGAATTGGTTTGGGTCCACTCATGGAGATGGATCCATACGGGAGAAAGTTACAGGAGAACATCTGCCAGACACTGGAACCGAGGAACTTCATTCTGCCCCTGCTCTCAGGCAGCCCCTCCTATCTTTTTTTGGGGGGGGGAATCTTCAAAAATTTTCATATTTTTTAAACCTTTTTGCTGTTCAGATAATCGAGCTGTTTAAGGAGGTATCCAAGGCCAGGCTGGATGGGGCTTGGAGCATCCTGGTCTAGTGGAAAGTGTGCCTGCCATGGAAAAGGGGTGGAATGAGATGAGCTTTGAGGTCCCTTCAAGGCCAAACCATCCTGGGATTCCATAATTCTACGATAAAGTTTTGAAAACATTTTTCTGTGCTCCATAATAAACCCAACACTTCCTGTCCAAGCGCATTTTTCCCCCTTTTCAGCACAAGGGCTTTCAAATCTTCTTTTCTCAAGCTGGATGTTAAATTTGGCCTTCAGCGGGGATTAATTTTTATGACATTTTATTGGAAGAAGAAAAACGGAAGGGAAGGAAACAGGAGGAGGGAATCAAGTAGTCCAAATCAAATAGAACTGAAATGAAAACAAGTCTGCTGAAAATGTAACACCCACGAAATAATGCATCCATGAAATAATGTGGATAAACAGTCCACTGCAGCAACTGGGAAATAATCCAATTATTACCCAGCCGTCCACTTTGAGGGTGAAGGTTTTAATGGCGATTCCCACACCTGCAGGGATGCATGGAATTGTGGTGGGAGACAGTGACTGCCTGCTTAATTCTATACAATAATCTGCTCAAATAAATTACGCTCTGCTGCCTAATTAATCAGATCCCCTGCAATTAACGTCAAGGAGCCAATGACCTCATGCAGACAGGATTAAGAGCTCTGCAAGGCTCCATTCCGGGCACAGCCACGGGAACAAGTCCCCGCAAGGCAGGGCCGGGTGCGGTGCCAGAGATGCTCCTTCATGCGGGAATTGCAAAACTCCGGATCCTACAGGGACTCCTCGGAAGCAAACGGGACACAGCATGAGAATGGGGGGAAGAGGGAATGTCCCCTGGAGCTCTGGATCCAGGGAGCACCAAGGGGCTTCTCAGCACGTGGCACCGGAGAAGCAGCCTCCAGGTAAACATCCTCCTTCCCAAAAACTGGATTATAGAAATGTGGAATGGTTTGGGCTGGAAGAGACCTTCAAGACCATTTGGCCCAGGTCTCTACCATGGGCAGGGACACCTTCCACCAGCCCAGGTTGTTCCAAGCCTCATCCAACCAGGCCTTGAATATTTCCAGGGTTGGGGTATCCACCTCCTCTCCAGGCACCCTGTGCCAGCGGTGGTGCAAACCACCCTCATTGTAAAAAACTCAAATTCTGCTGCTGTTTAGCCCCCTCCTGGCCTGGCTTCCCCTGCCTGTGTGAGCTCAGCAGCAGGAATTGTCTCCTCTGGAAGCGAGGACACCTGGAGCAGCTCCCACAGCCGTGGCACCCACTGAAACCACTGGTACGAGGAGAAAACAACACCCCAGCACTTCTGGGACAGATCCTTCCAGAAGCAAACCCGTGGCAGCCTGACCCACCTGCCAGCTGTGCCATCTCCTCGCCCTTGGAATGTGCTCTGGGATATGTGGGCAGCTGAGGGACTCAGAGGAGGCACACGGGATCCCTGATGGCTCCGTGGAGTGCCCGGAGCGGTGCCATGGGATCGACCGTGAGCAGCGGGCTGGCTCTGCCCCACCATTCCCTGTGCACTGGAACAGCACAGCCCTGAGCTATGAGGGATGAGCTGGATCAGAAATGCCAGAATGTGCTGTAGAAACTCTGGGAGGAGTTCAGGAATGTGAGCTTTCCACAAGCCGCTATCTCACAGCCGGTCCCAGCACCGTGCGCATCCCCGGCCGCCCCTAGGCCCAGCTTTGGGGCCGCCAAACCCAGCTCCACTTGCTGCTGCAAGCACCAGACGGTTCCTAATCAGAACAACATTCCCCACTCCCTCTCCACATGGCAACAGCTCCGTTTTCCATCCAAACAACCCATCCCCAAGCCCCCACGGCCTGGCCAGCGAGCTCGAGCAGCTGGCACGGCACGAGCAAGTGGATCTTGAAGCTGAGCACAGGAATTCCATTATCTTCCCAGCAAACAAACCTCAACTAGGGCATTCCTGGGTCTCTGCCTGCGGGTGGGAGCCGCGGCGGCCCCAGAGCAGAGGCAGAGGTGTGAGTTTGTGCAAGCCAAGCCTTTCTGAGCCGGGCTTTGAAGTGCAGAGCCCGACGCACGTCTTCAAACAGCGCCCGAGGCTGCACAGCAGCATCGGCTCAGCGGCTCCCGCCATGCGCCGCAGCCCATCCAGATGTTTCCAGCCAGGCAGCCAGGCCAGCTGCTGCACAGCTGCCTCGTGTCGGGCTGGGGCAGCTCTTGGGAGGGAGCAGCGCTGGGGAAGCGCTCGCTCAACATCCCCTATGACATGTTCTGACTTTGTGAGGCTGGAAGCAAAAAGTTTTGTGCTGTCTGAGTTGCTTGTTGAGAGGAGTTTAAGTACGGAAAGTAGTAAAGGATTTAATATTTCAGCTCCTGGATGCTGCTCGTGCCTCTGCAGCAGCTGCTTCTCCATCGTACGGACAAACTGAAGCAGTGGGAGGTTAAAAAAACCCAGAAGGTTTAAAAAACCGGAAGGTTGAAAAAAAAAAAAGGAGCCACAAAAAAATTTTCATGGACAGGTCCATACCCAGCGGCTAAAATGAGGTTCAACTGGCTTGGACTATTTGGAGCTGGCCAGCAGCTTTTGACCCGGGAAAAGGGACAATTCCAGCAGCAGAGGGCAGGGAATTCAAGACCACAGGATCCCAGACCGGTTTGGGTTGGAGGGAGGCTTAAAGCTCATCATGTTCTACCCTCTGCCATGGGGATACCACATGAGGTTGCTCCAAGCCCTGTCCAACCTGGCCTTGGACACTTCCAGGGATCCAGGGGCAGCCACAGCTCCTCTGGGCACCCTGTGCCAGGGCCTCCCGACCCTCACAGCCAGAAATCCCTTCCCAATATCCCATCTAACCCTGCCCTCTGACAGTGGGAAGCCATTCCTTCTCCTGGCACTCCAGGCCCCTCTCGAAGTCCCTCTCCAGTGTCCCACAAAACGCCAACACACACCTTGGGGTGACACATGAGCTGGGGGGGTCTCATCTAGGGCACTCCACACACTCACCAGTGACAGGAAATGCTGCTGTGGTGAAGGAAAATTAGGAAAACAACCCCCTCCTGCAGCCAGGGACTATTTTCCTACTTCTCTGTGCGAGACAAGCGGTGACATCGCTCGGGGCTCAGCATAAGAAAAAAAAATAAAGTACTGTTTACAGACAGAATTTTGCAACTTCTCCAAATGTCATCCTGGGTCATATTTTGCCCGTGATGGGGACACAAAACCTGAGGGAAACTCTAAAGGCTGTGGAGCCCCGGGGTGCTCCCTGCGGCTCCCGCCTGGACACGGACATGGAGAGGCAGCACCACGTGCTGGAGAAGGACCCACAAACCTTCTGAAGGCTTGAAACTGAAGAGGGATGGAAAATGTTTAACTTTTGCCAGGAAAAAGTATCAAATATATCCTCCTAGGATTTTTCAGACAGCTTGGTTTGGGTTTGTTTGTTGTATTATTTTGGGGGTTTTTTTCTAAAGTTGAAACTGGTTTCCTAAATCATCCTGGACAGACAAACAACCAGGGACATCACACAAGTCAATACCCAAACAAAGATGAGTCCACTGGTCAGCTTTTGCTACAAATTGAGTGGATTAAACACTTTATTTTTCAATAATGACCAGCCATGCTGCCTGCAGAGCCCAGGAAGGTCAAAGGCAGGATCTGCCAAAAATCCCATTCCCAAAGAGCAACAACACCAGGGACCAGCTGGACCCATCACTGTGGGATTCCCCTGGGGTGATCAGGTCATAGTATTTTATTCCCCTGACCCCTGGGATCAGCCAAGCTGGGAAAGGCTCCCACAAAATAGCTCCAGACCAGAGGGATATTTTACCATAACCTTAAATAAACAAAAGCAGAGGAGAGAGAGGAGATGCTGCCGGGAACTACAAAGGGGAACTGTAAACACAACAGCAGATAAAGCAGATGGATGTTTGAAACAACCATTCGCACTGGAGAAAACACATGGGATCCGTCCCCAAGCCCGCAGGGAATGAATTTACTGCAGCCAGAAACCACGTGCTGCAGTCAAATTTCCATTTATAACCATTACCTGCTAAGCCTGAAAAACCCACAAATAAAATCCAGGGCAGCAGAAATTTGTAACGTTGCAACAGGAAAAACCAAATGACTGAGGATCCCATGTGGAGAGAAGGATACTGGGAATGCTGCTGCAGAGAGCTCAGGGTGCCCAAGGGCAGAAATGCATCTGGTGGTTTTAATTCCCGGAGAGCTCGGACACGCAGCACCCAAAGGAGAGGGAAATGCTTGGTCTGGATCCCATCAGCCTCAGTTCTGACTCTCCTTTTGTTTCTCCAGCAGAGAAAACAATTTGATTTTTATGATTAGCCTGGAGAGGTGCAGGGTGGAGGTGGGAAGTGAGTGAGCAGAGCAGGAGCCAGCCTCTGGTGAGAGATCTTCTGGAAGTAGCAAAGCACAGAAACTACCAACAAAACAGCCTTATAAAATGGATTATTTGGGAATGACACCACCATTTAACGATGGTATTTTGGTAGCAGCTCCCATTCCCCCGGCAGCACCTTCACCTACAGCTTGTGGCTGAATTTTTAAATTTAATTAATTAAACCATGGCCAGGGAGGCAGGAGGAGAATGTGTTGATTTGGCCCAGAGTCAAATAACAGATGCACACACTGGACTAATTGAGACACGCTTGGCACTACTGGAATATGCCAGACTCCCAAAAAAGCCCATTCCCCACTTCCCTTTGCTCTGCCTACACATGGCAGCTCCTCACACAGGGCTGGGATTAAAGGGGGAACATTTCACCAGTGCTGGGAAGGGATCCTGAGGTACATGCGTGATCCTAGAGAAATTCAGGGAATTAATGAGCAGCCTCCCCTCATTCCCAGATGCTCCCATATATCACCAGGCATGGACAGCACAGTCAGACAACTTTATGCACCAAGGTCACCTTTCAAAAGGAGAAGCCACCCAAGGCCTCTTTCAACTTTTAGAGTCGAAGAAAAAAAAAGAGAAAAGGAGAAAGAACATCTGAAAGGGATGAAACCCCAGAAGCACAAGTTGTAACCCCCCAAAATTCACCTCGCTGCTAAAAAACAACTCCCCATGGCCTGAGCATGCAGAGCTCCCTGCACCTCCTGAACCTGCTTCCTTGTGGGATGCCAAAAGAGCTGTCAGTTCTGCATTCCCAGAGGAGAGGAAGGATTTCTGAACCAGCTGTCTGTGTGCAGACACGGCTCCAGCAGCAAGTCCCAACACCTTCCCCTCCGGCCCTGCTTTCTGGCCTCACCCACAGCCGTCAGGGGCTCTTTGTCAGGCCCCGAGTGTTGACAAATGCTGTTCTGCACAACTCCCCACAACGGGCAGCAACAAAAGGCTGGGCCGTGTTCCTGTGGATTAGCTGCTCTCATCCCTCTAGCCAGGAGCTGTGCCTGTTCCGTGTGTTCATCGGGAGAATTCCTCAGCCAGGCATTAGGCAGAAAACCCAGGGAAAGGCGGCAACAGCCACAACAAACAGCGGCTGCTCGTCACTACCCCGCGCTCCAGGGGAGGCACGAGGAGACCAAAAGTGGTCCTCAACTACAGCCTCAAGCTGTGCCAAAGGAGGTGCAGGCTGGACATCAGGAGGATTTCTGCACGGAAAAGGTGGTCAGGCCTTGGCAGGAGCTGCCCAGGGAGGTCTGGAGTGCCCATCCGTGGGGGTGTCCAAGGAAGGCCCAGATGTGGCACTCAGGGCTCTGGGCTGGGTGACAAGGTAGTCACCAGATCTTGGAGAGCTTTTCCAGCCTCAGTGGTTCTGTGAAATGAAAAAGCAGCACTTACTGCAAGCAGAACACTCCAGGCAGGGAATGTGTGAGCAGGCAGCAGTGAAGCTGCTCCTCCAACTTTTTCCTTGGTTAACACCTCCAGCATCTCTCCTGAACCCTCAGCTGTGCTGCAGCTAAAGCTTCACCCATGTTCCAGCATCTCCTCTTGACACCGATGCCAGCCCCTATCTTTTAGCAGCAGTTATTCACTGACAAGCAGATTTTGAGACACTTCTCACGTAGTACTGGAATCTTTCCACTGACAGTCAGGGCAGTCAGCTCTTCCCATCACAACCAGACCAGGAAAACTCTGACCCAGGGAAAAGGAAAATGTACTGGCACAATCTGGGTCACAAACTCTCAAAGCCAACAGCACAAGATCAGTGTCCCCAGACTGGTTTGGGTTGGAAGGGACCTTAAATTTCATCCAGTTCCACCCCCTGCCATGGGCAGGGACACCTTCCACTGTCCCAGGTTGCTCCAAGCCTCGTCCAACCTGGCCTTGGACACTTCCAGGGATGGGGCAGCCACAGCTTCTGTGGCTCTGTGTCCACGGAGATGTCCATGGCCATGGCACCTCCCCTGCAGAGGCAGCTCCCAGCTCATGGGCTAAGGATGGACAGTGCCCCTACCCCAAAAACCCAATAGATATATACAATATATACATATAAATGTAAATATAAATGTGAATATAAACCTAAATATAAATGTAAATATAAATGGAAATATGAACAGCAGCCTCTTTACCAACACTTCCCAAAAACTGGTACAAAACCAGTATAAAACCAGTTCCCTCCCAGAGCAAGGCTTCGCTTTCCCATCAGCAATACACACACAACCCCCCAATACAAACACAACCAGATCTGAGGCCATCACTCAAGCCTGGCAGATGAATAATGTTGGGAATAATCCCTTTAACAGTTCTGCTCCCCGTTTCCCTCCTGTCCCTGCCCAGACACGCTCCAGGCTGAGCTGCTCTCCTGGGCTCTGATGTGGAGACACAGAATCCCACACTCACAGGATGGTTTGGGGTGAAAGGGACCCATTTGGGGTCACCTTTGTCATGGGACACATCACCTGACCAGGGATAGCAAGCCAAAAATTCAGTCTCCACTGCCTGAGCCAAAAAAATCTCACTCCAACCCCCCCAAACTCTGACAACATTGCTCCCAATGCGTCATTTCCAAACAAAAAGAGAAGCCAGAGGAACTGACAGTAAATACAGGGAGAATCTGTTCTTAAAAAACACTGCTGGAAAAAACACATTTCAAATTCAAGTCCTGTGCCTCCGACATGTAACAGCAGCATGTCATGTTACCAAAACCTTCTAATTTGAAGTGAAAAAACCCTAAATCACATCATTATCAAACTGCAGGCATTAAATTCCATGTCTTCCCTAATTTCACGACTTTCCTTTTATTCATCACTGATTAACACTGCAAACCCCAGCAGAGGGCCCTACCTGGCCCTTTACACTACAAAGCAACAGAGAAGAGAGGGAAAAAGCTTTATTCCTGCTTCAAAATCTCCAGTTTGGGCATGACAAATCCCTCCCAAACCAGCAAAGCTGTGCTGGCACAACAAGATGCTTCTTCTTCCCAGTTTATTCCGAAGTCAAACAACTAATGCTAAATTAATTCTTATTTTCTGTACAGCCAATGCTCAGCACCTGCAGCAGCCAGTGGGTGAAGGGCTGGATTTCTCCTGGCAAACCAACCCAAATAATCAAACAGAGAATAAAAATAGACCTAAACAAGACACGGACCTCATGGATCCTTGAACTTTTAGAGGTTTAGTTGGGAAAGAGTGAGAAGCAACCAGTGGAGCAATAGGAGGCAGAGGTAAAAATAAAAATGCTTAAAAAGAGAGAATAAACCAACATGGAGAACCCTCTGCTGCAGTGACAGGAATTAATTAATTAATTGAAAAATGGAGTTTGTGCATGACCTGCCCAAGAAAATGTGATTTCCAGCACTCTTCCTCGAGGTGTCAGTGCATGCCAGCTTTATTTCTTTTAAAAAGTTGCTTTTAGTTCACTTATCTCAGTTTTTCCATGTCCTCTACACAGGCAGGTCCTTGGTGGTGGTTTTCACCCTGATCCAGGAGGGATTTCAGGAGGAAATCCAGGAGGAAAAGCCACTTTAAGGTTATCAAACTGCCCAGGAGCTGGCAAAGACCTGAAGCTTTCAATCTGTTCCATCACCACCCCAATTTGCACCCTACAAGCCTTTGGGACAGAGCTTTTTTGACTCTTTTTAAGCTTCAAAACCCAACCTGTTGGGGAATATCCTCTACGGCAACACCTCACTGAGGAAATTTCAGACAAATCCCTTGGGACGCAGAGCATGAACCTGTGGATGATCCTCCAAACCCCAACCCTGAACCTCATAGTCCAGGGAGAGACACAGATGTGCTAAACTCTCACAGTTTATTTTCTGACCAGAATTCCTGCTGGATCAGCTCCCAGGAACCCACGGGGCGTAAATCCCGGCAGCCCCGACCCCAGGGAACACGCGCTCCCCCCCACGAATGTCTCCAGCAGCTCCATCCCAACTCCTGCACCACTCCGAGCCTCGGTCCCAGACGCTACAAATTAGTTCTGACTATACAAATCCCAGCCATAACACCAAACCCCAAATCCCAAACAATAGAAGGGAATCTAAACCTCACCCAGAGACCATTTGCTCACAATATAATTTTTTATAATGTTTGCTGCATAAATCAGAGCAGAAACGGCCTGGGTTTGATGACTTCATTTGGGGGTGGATCCGGTGATGCCTCTTTTAGCGCCATAAAAGACTTTTCCAGAGCCACCTTGCGTGCTCTGCAGCAGGAGCGGATGTACTGCCACAGGAGCCCCTGGAAAATGCCTCCAGGCCCTCAGAAACGGCCAGGACACAACGCAATCCCCAACTCCTTCGCCCATGGATCAGCCTCAGGTTGATTTTCCAAACTATCACGGAATAATCCCGGAATGGGTTGGGTTGGAAAGGACCTTAAAGCTCATCTCATTCCACTCCCTCCACACCTTCCACTATCCCAGGATGCTCCAAAACCTTGTCCAACCTGCCCTTGAACACTTCCAGGGAACACTTCCATCAATCTGCCTCCATCCCAACCCCTCAGTGCCTCCAAAACAGTTGCCAGAGCATGGAAAAATGGAACAGATGGACAGTGAAGCCACCATCCTTCCTGCACGCGTGCTGCTGGCATCGGCTGACGCAGGATTTCAGGACACCTCTCCCACCCAAAACAGTCGAGTTTCCCTTCAGCAGCCTGGTCCAAGTGAAATCCTGGTTTTCCCCCAAGCTGCTCCGGCAGTTTGGGATGTCTTTTTTTCATTAAATCCCTCCTTCCAAGCTGAGAGCTTTTCCTAAATTTAATTTGAGTGAATCACTTTCTTGCCAAAGGAAAAAAACAAATCAAAGGTTTATTCTGATGCTATTGAATTCAATGCCTGCAAATTTAATTTCTATCTGTACTTTTGTTTAAACATTTTATGGTGTTAATTACAACAAACCATGCAAATTAGGCTGCCAGTGGAATAAAAGGCCTGTTCTAACAGATAATAAATAGCTCTCAACCATAAGCTCATTAAGATGCTGTTCAAGTGCATGCTCTGACTCCCAGGTTGAGATCAAAATCTGCATCCTAAAAACAGGAGGATCTTTGGGGCAGCACAAGCTGCTGGCACGGAATGTTGCATTCTTTCCAAAGGAAGATCCTGGAGCAAGAGGATGGTCTGAAATCCAAACCCTCAGTGTCTGGTTTGGGGCTCCAGCAGAGCTATTTCAGACAGGTACCACGAATCCTACACACTATTCCTGCTTATCCGTGAGCATTTAAATGCCACACTTGGTGCAAATAAATTATTTTTTCGGTTGAATCGTGGACATCCTCCAAGCCCTGCTGCCCTGATCCCCCCCTTAAATCCATAGAGAAAACCAGCTGAAGTGTCAGACACATTCCTTGCAGTCCCTGCAGAAGCTCAGCACCTTTCTGGTCTTCCACAAGGTCCCACTCCGATCACCCCAAAGGGGGTTGGAGCCCAACACGGACCAAGGAGATGCAGGAGGGATGGAAAGACCCGAAATGGTTCTGTCTTTACAAAACCTGGGAGAGATTCCATGGATATGGAATGAAGTTTTCCCTGCTGGCTGCAGGTCAGCCTCAGGATACGCAGGATTTTGAGGACATCTGGTTGATCCTCCCCTTGTGATCCAAGAGCCTGGGAGAGAGGAAGGTTTCCTGCCAACACACTTGTGAGCCTGATACGCTGCTGACATGGAGCCAGACAGGACTTACCACTTCCAACCAGGAGCAGGTGATCTGCTGACAGGAATTCCAGCAGCTGAGGCAGCCAAGGCTTCAAGAGATCTTGGTCTATCCCAGGGAAAAAACCTTAGCAGCCATGGCACACAGACACCTGCACATCCCACAGGGATGTGGGAATATCCTCCCACTCAGGAGCAGCCCAAGGGGCAGCTCCAAGCCCTCACCCTGCAGAGGGATGGCTGCAGCCACAACTGGGGAGGGATGTGGAGATCTGGAAAGGCATGGAAATACAGACAGTGAGCACGAGGAAAAGCTTTTCCTCACAGGGAGTGAGACAGGAATGTGAACACCTCGGTCTGTGCTCTGGACCTCACCACCCTGAACTGGGATCCATCTCCAAACTGGCCAAGCACCAAGATCCTGCCAGTGCTCCTTCCCTCCTGCCTTCTGGAAGGACACCAGTCCTAATGCCAGATGGAATTGTCCCCCTGATCCTCATGAGACGCAGCCTCAGCCTGAGGAACGTCCCTTTCCTCTGGGCTCACCCAGGGAGGAGGATGTGGAACGTCTCCATACTGACAGCTCCCAACACTACAGTCCCCATCCCACTTTTCGCTGGAGGCCGGGTGTGTCTGGAGCTCAGCTCAGCAAGGACAAACAGCTTTGATGCTCAGAGTTTGCTCCTACAGGGAATTATCCCCCCTCACTACCTGGGAAATGAACTAGTTAAAAACACCAATCACAAATCCAACAAGTTTATCCTTAACACCACCCCGGCTGTTCTATGGATTCAAACCATGTCCTGCCTAAGGAAAAAGATGGATTTACCACGGAGAGGAGACCACCACTCACAGCCCCTTCAGGCACCACCTCCCTGCTTTTCTCAGCAGAGAAATCCTGGGCAGAGCACCTCCAACCACAGATGTTCCAACCACACATCTGGCACATCAATGGCTTTCCTCGATCCCTCTGCATGGACAGCGACTCCTTGATCTCCTGATTTAATATGGATTTCAAAACAAAGCACAGGCAGGTGTTTCCCTCCACAGTTGGGCTTTTGGCTCTGTTTGAAAGGCCAGAAGAGCTCAGAGAGCTTTAGGCAGAGCTCTGGCTGGAGCTGGTGGCTCAGGGCCGTGCTCAGGAGGTCCAGCTGGAAAATGTTGGCTCAGCCAACTCTGCCACTCTGGCCACAGAGGCTCCTCAGCACCAACATCTTCTCATTTATGAATGGGGTGAAACTCTCCCCAACCCAACAATCTCCTGCTGCTCTTCAGGGCTTTTCCTGCGTCCAGAGGAGAGAACGGAGCTGGGAAAGAGTCTGGAGCACCAGGAGCAGCTGAGGGAGCTGGGAAAGGGGCTCAGCCTGGAGCAAAGGAGGCTCAGGGGGACCTTGTGGCTCTGCACAACTCCCTGACAGGAGGGGGCAGCCGGGGGGGATCGGGCTCTGCTCCCAGGGAACAGGGACAGGAGGAGAGGGAATGGCCTCAGGCTGTGCCAGGGGAGGTTTAGTTGGATATTAGGGAAAATTTCTCATGGAAAGGGTTGTCCAGCCCTGGCACAGGGGTGGAGTCTCCTGGAGGGGTTTAAAAGTCATGTGGACGTGGCACTTGGGGACATGGGCTAGTGGTGGCCTCTGCAGTGCTGGGGAAGGGTTGGACTCAACTCCAGAGGGCTTCTCCAACCTGAATGATCCTATGGTTGTCTGAAACAGAAAATGAGGCCAAATCCAAGGGAAAAGGGGCCTTTGAAGGTGAGATGGATGCACAGAGCAGCACTGGGCCCTTCTGGGGCCACTCAAAGGTCTGGAGAAGGTTGGGGCAGATCAAGCCAAGGGTGCATGGAGGGGTGAGATGCCTCCAGCTCCCATTCTGGAAACATAAGCCTCATTTATCCTTCCGGGAAAAGTATGGGCAGCCTGAGAGAGGTCTGGTAGGTTGGAGCTACAAAAGAGAATGGCAAAACACAGCTGAGAAGGAATTTTCCATTCAGCATTAATTAGTTTCCATTAACACCCAATTCCACGGCTCACTTTTAGAAGAAAAGCTCTTTTGTTCCACTTCCAGGGGCTGAAAAGGGCAATGAAGGGCTGAAAACGCTCCTCCCAGAGAAAGAAGAAATATCAAGGTTCATATTCCTGATATTCCTGGGGTTTGAAGACGTAGGGAAGTCACTTAAATGCAGAGTTTGGTCTCCTCCTGCCAAGTTATTTTGTCATCAATATAGGAAATTCCAGGGAAAAGCAGCAGCCGTATGAGCACCCTCAGTACTAAACTCCTTCCATACTTTAGGATAATTATTTGCAAAGAATCCTGGAATGGTTTGGGTTGGAAGGGACCTTAAATCTCATCCTGTTCCACCACTTGTAATGGGCAGGGACACCTTCCACCAGACCAGGTTGCTCCAAGCCCCGTCCAACCTGGCCTGAAACACTTCCAGGGATATAAAAGGAACGTCCCATACCTGGAACAAGGAAGGAAATCCAGTAGGATCAGATTAATAAGGAAATAAACAGAAAGGTGACTCTGCCCATCTTCCCTAAAGATCAACATTCCAAAAAACTGAAATGAAACAAATGCTGAGGGTTTCTCCTCCCCTCATTCCAAACCCTTTCATGCTGGATTTGAGAGTTTTTCAGGGATTTCCAGCTACGTGCAGTGCAGGGGATGGGAATCTCTTTCCAACCGAAGCGGCAGCAGCCGAGCCCGGGCACGAATAAAGAGGAGCAGGGAATGCTCATCCCATTTCCCAGGCAGCTCCCACAGGACAACACAGCAACACAGAGCTCATAGCCCCTCGGATGCCCCCCAAGAGCCTGAAGACAACGTGGGGCTGGAAGAGGCAAATCCTCAACCCCTGGGTGCCCCCATCCCCTCCTTGGGGCTGGAGATGCCCCACGGGGAAGGAGGCTCAGGAGGGACAGGGATGTACAAGGAAGGGCCCAGGAAGGACAGGGACACACATGGGAAGTTTCCACATCTGCTCCCACAGCCCAGGCACATCCAGCAGCTCCCACTCCCTCCAAACCCCGGCATGGGGGGCACTCCAATCCCTGGGCATCCCTGGAAAGCCACCAGGCACCACATTCCCTGCTCTGCTCCCTCCAGCTTGGCAGGTCCCACATATCCATGCGTTTCTACACAGCCCAAAATCTGCTTTGTTAGGGGTTTGGGGTTGGTTTTATTTTTTTGGTTTTGAGGTTTTTTTTTAATACTATGTTTAAAGTTGTATATTGTTCCAAAGTTTCCTTGTTTCATGTCATTGTTTGTTACTGTGTTTGAAAGTTGGCACATATTTGTTCAATTAAAGATTTATTTGCACTATTTGTTGAATAAAGATTATTCTTGCTAAAAGCTAAATAAAGTTTCATAAAAACTCACACGTCCCATAAACAAAATACAATGTCCCTTCCAAAAAAGCGTTGCACAAAACATTTCAAAATCACTCAATTCATTAGACAATAAATCCACACACAAAATAACCAGGCCTTGCCAGAATACATCATAAAATCTCATTACAACACTTTCAGGCCGGGGCTTCAAAGCAGGAACACAAAGGCTCCACCAACCCCTCAGCCTTGAAAAATCGCCGGTGGCATGGCCGGAGTGAGTCCCTGGCACCTCCCAAAAGCTTTGGCACCTCCAGCAGCACCCATGGGTGCCAAATCCCTGCCTCCTGGCTGCTCCGGGTGGCTCCTGGCCAGCAGGGCCCCACCCCACCCCATGGCCCCAGCGTGGTCGGAGTGGGGGTGCCGGGCATCACACCCCAGCTCTCCCAAACCACGGGAGCAGATGGAGAGCAGGGCTTCCCAAATCAGCACCACGCCAGCCCCTCTCGGCACTAAAGCAACAGAAGGAGTTTCCAAACCTGTGGATCCATCCAGATCCCGGCTGGGATGGTCAGTGACCAGGTTGGTGACGGTGACAGTTGCGAGGTGAGAAATAAATCCTTGAAGTCTGAGATGAGGTTTGGGGCAGAAAGTGCTGTTACAAAAAGCAGTTAGGCAACTCCAGCCATGGAAAAGCATCCCTGGACTCAGAATCGCTTCCAAAGGAAAATGGCAGCCCCAATGGTTTGGTTGGACCTGGCCAAATGCCAGCATTGACCATGGCAAAGGCACTGGCAGCACTGGCCTTTGTCACCCTGAGGGCATCTCGGCCTGGCTCTGAAGAGGACAGTGGCACTGCCACCTGCCCATCACACCAAAACTAGGATCATGGAATATCCTGAGTTGGAAGGGACCCCCATGGATCATCAAGTCCAACTTCTGGCCCTGCACAGACACCCCAGCAATCCCACCCTGTGCATCCCTGGGAGCGGTATCCAAATGCTCCTGGAGCTCTGGCAGCCGTGGGGCTGTGCTCATTCCCTGGGGAGCCTGGGCAGAGCCTGACACCCTCTGGGGGAAGAACCTTTTCCTAGAATCCAGCCTAAAGCAGTTTCAGGTAAACATTCTCTGCCCCCAAACCGAAGCTGTGCCACCACACACGATCCCTGTCCCCGAGCAGTCCTGGTCCCAGTGCACAGGAACATCCGGCTCTGAAAAACTGGCATTTTCATTTATGACTCCACAACACCTTGATTCTTCCCCCAACCAGAATCTGGATGTTGGAGAGGTTTGGAGTTTGTTTCCCTGGGTTTAAGTGCCGAGGGCTCCCAGAGAGTGATGGCCATGCACCGGCTGCGCTCCCTCCGGCACAAATCCCAAACTTTATGGATGCACTTATCCACTCCCCTCCGAGCAACAGCTGTCCATGTGGATTTGGTTAGTTGGGAGCAGCTACTCCACAGTGGCGCTGGAAGAAGCCCCCTGAGCCCAGGAGCCCTCAGCAAGTCCCAAAGGAAAGGGATGATGGAGCATGAAAGGTGATGGCAGTGCCCCAGCCTGGCCTGGCTGGGTGTGACAGAGCACCCGGGCTCTGCTGAGCAAGGAACACTCTGGAATAATGCCAGGAAGAACCTGCTGAGAGAGAGGGATGGGGCTATGGAATCGCTTTCCAAGAAAAATGGAAGCGGAGCTGGCTCTGCTGCCCAACAGCGAAGGGGAAATTCAGGAAAGGAGCAGAAAAGGGGGGTGGGACAAGATGATCATTAAGGCCCCTTTTGACCCAAACCATTCCGCGGTTCCACGATAAACAGAGACCACAGCACGGATGCCCCATCTCCTGAAAACCCAGGACACATTTTCCACCTGGAAAAGCTCCCTGACTTCATTAAAATCAGCTGCTAAAGCTCACGCCACAGGAGGAAGGACAGGGACAAAGGCAGCCGAAGGACAAGGACCCTTGAAATGGGTCGTGGTGAGAAGATCTGAGGTACACAAAGGTTCACAGGGTTAAAACTCTGCTTTTTCCTGCCTTTTCAAGCACATAATCACTTGCTTTAGTTGCTAGAGATGCCTCCCTCCCAGTTCTTGGGGAATATATTGTCTCAGCAGGCAGAGGGGGATGAACTCATCGTGGTTTCCCAATCCTGACCAGGGGCTCTGCGAGCTACTGGCAATACATATAATAAGTTATTATGCAAATAAAAACTGGACCCGGCCAAGGGAAATATGCTGGCTCTTCAAGTCCCATCTGCATCCCAGCAAGGATCTCAATGAACTTTAAAATCCTTATTGTCACCACAATGGGCAATATTATATTCTAGTTTGGATCTGTTCCTTCGGAGCATTAGCTCTCATTTGGAGATATTTTTAGATTTTCCTATCCCACTCCTCATTATGAAACACTGAGCTGCAGATTGATTTATTTCTTAAAAGCAAGTTGCTGTTTTCCCAATAACAGATTTAACAAATTTGTTCCACCTGTTCAGCTATGCTTCCAATGTCTTTTTTGTGGTTTCATTGAAGTTTTTTTTAATCCAAACCTCAAAGCCTCTAAACTCAGCATTAAAAGACAAGCTCAGCATCATCACTACCACTCACAATTCAAATGCTGCTCCAAATTACTGCAAGCTTTCATTTGTAAGTCGATACAGACACCAAGATTATGGAGCTTAATGGCTGTGGGCACAAACACACGCTCTTCCAAGGGCATTCTCCTACTGGAAATCCTGCCTTGGTGGAGCAGGGACTCGCTGGCTCAGCCCCTCCATCCTCCTCCCTCACCCCGGCTGACCCCAGCCCCCGATGGCAAACAGAGCTACTGAAACAGAAATTAAATCATCCTATATATTAAATAATCCTATACTCACCAGAGCCCCTCCAGTCCAGTGTTTTCCATCATTTTATGGAAGAAGCTGTGGTTGCCCCATGCCTGGAAGGGTCCAAGGCCAGGCTGGAGCAACGTGGGATAGTGGAAGGTGTCCCTGCCCACGGGAAGGGGATGGTCCCACCTTGACCCACCCCACTGCTTCTAAGAACAGTTCATTTCCTTGAACAACCTCCTTTTTGTGCAGCCTTAATTCACAACTGACCATGAGAGAAGTCTCAAAAGAATAATTTTTAGCTTTCCCAAACTATTCCTCAGCAAATATTTTAGGAGCAACATTTCAGGGCAGTGATTTCCTGGTGGGTGATGGGAATGCACAGGTGTGCACAAGAGCTGGCCAAAAATTCTGCTTCATTTATGTGCAAATGGCTCCATTATGGAGATTCCAGGGAGAAAGAAGAAAACAAGGATCCTGCAGGGAATAACCCAAGTTCTTCCAAACTGAGCATGTCAGCACTGCGCAGTGATAGCAGAAACCTGAGAATAATCATGGAGTCATTCAGGTTGGAAAAGCGCTCTGAGATCGAGTCCAACCATTCCCCCAGCACTGCCAAGGCCAGCACTGCCCGTGTCCGCAGGTGCCACACCCAGCTGTTAAATCCCTCCAGGGATGGGGACTCCACCACTCCTGTGCCAGGCCTGCACAGCCTTTTCCACGCAAGGTGTCCCTTGAAGCCTCTCGACCAACAGAGCCCAACCTTGCTGATCTTCTGCAGGTGCAACAATCGGCACCTCCTGAGCAGCCTGACAGGTTCTCCTTCCCCATGGACAGCTACCCCAGCAGATCTTGGTGGAAAACCCCACAAGGGGCCCAAACTCAGCCAGCCCCACGAGCAATTCCTGATCTCCGACATGAGCAGCACAATTCACTGGATGTAAAGATAAATCGAGTGACTCCTCATCCTCCTGCAACTCCAGCTGCCGCACACATCCCCACTGGCTCCCAGTCGACAGAGCTCCTTAAATCACTCACCCTGTGGGGTGAAGCCATGGCTACACCAAGCCCAGCGGAACCAACCAACCTAAAAGCCACCACAACAGAAGCTGCCGGGGACACGGGACCAACAGGGCATCGCAGAGAACATGGCCAATCTCTTCCATCTCTAAACCGCCATAAATTTTCCCCGCAGAAGTTCAAGATCTTCAAACCCAGAGAAGTGGCCTTAAAAAAACCCCAAACATCCAAGCAATTGCCCTGGGTTTTGTTCCATCTCAGGCGCCCGTCAGGCTGACACGTCCCGACACGAGAGCCCAGGGGCCAAAAGGGACACGGGGATGTCCAGCTCAGCCACGGCTCCTCCTGCTCTCAGACCTCTCCCCAGAGCACAATTCCCACGACAACCAACCTCTTTATAAGCAGGGACATTGCAGTTGGGTCCCTTTCGGGGTAAGACCAAAAGTAGAGACCAGGGAAGGCGGATTTCTGGAGCAGCAATAATTCCAGCTCTGTTCTGGGGACGGCGGGCATATTTCATGGGAAGATGTCAGCTCCTCACATTTAATGCTGACACTGTCATTTGCCCTTCAGCGAGAAGAAAGGCATGTAAGCAACACAAACCAAACTGAAATTTCCCCATTGCAAAGCATTCCTGCCAGGAATCACAATCCCAGTGTCATGTTTCTTATGCCCTTCCTTCCACAATAGCCCTCGAAGGCCGCACTTCCAAAGTTTTATTGCTCAGAATTCCACACGCCAGAGTTCACAGAGCATCCTGGACACCCTCTGGACCAGTTTCAGGCCTGTGCCTTTCTGCAGCAGAGTGAACTCAAGGGGAGCAGCTGGATCAGGACCAACATTACCACTTTATTCCTGATTTTTCGTGTCGCAGTGCCCCCGTTTCTCACAAACGCAGTTTTGCTTCATTCTCCAAACACACACCAGAGGGGTTGGTGGATGAACACGTGACACAACACCCTCACAGAGACATTTATTCCCATTTAACTCCCATTTATTAGCATTTAATAATACTTCAGACCAATTCCAGCCCCAGCACAAGGGGAAGCCCAGCTGGGGCTGGGGCTGAGATGACTTTCGGGGTCCCAGGAAGGGCTGCCCCTCCCACAGTCAATTTTTACTGCCCAACCCAAATGTTTTCCTTTAGTTGTTTCTAACCCACGTCTTCACCAGCCTCTAAGAGTCTCACAGAAATTAAAAGTTAAAACCCTTCCAACCCTAGTGTTTTTAAAACTCTGATTCAGGCACTATCTCACCACACTTGGCCTCGCTCCAGTTAACCCCTAAATGCCAAGGAGTCAAACAAAAAGCAAAAATCATTTATCTCCAAGCTGCATCTGCTGACAAACCCCGCAGTGGGGTTTTTGTTGCTATTGTTCTCCAGGTTTGGGCTTTTTGAGCACTTCATGATAAGAAAATTGTTCAGTAAATATGTCAGGAGCCCTTCCCTGTCAGCCGTCATCGCCTCGGGGTGTGATTGCTGTTCACAGACATCAAAATTTTTGCTATTTGCCAGATTTCAGAGAGCAAACTTGGATCCCCTGGGAGATACCTGGCGCTGCTCGTGTGCACCAGCAGCAGGAATTTTTAACTCCTTCAGGACCTGATCCAGCTTGAAGCCACACGGGATCTTCACAGGGATCTGACTGAAGGGTAGCTGCTCCAACCACCCCATGAACCCTTGTTAGCAGAATCATCATTTATAAATTGGGGTTTCAGCATCTTCAGAGATGGCAAAAAAAGTTTTGAGTCAGAAGGACCCAACAGAGAAGCTCATGGTCAGCGAGGTGGGCAGACACCAGCCCAGGGGTCTCTGGGGGTCTTCCCTTGAACCCATCTGCACAAATCCGGGCTCAGAAAGCCTTTTTTAGGAACAAGCTCTTTAATATTCCAGCCAAAATCCTCCAGTCCAACATTTAGGTACCAGAGGAGAAGAACTTGAGTTATTCTCAGCTTAACGTGACACCCAGCCCTCACCTCAGCAATGGGATTGCAGAGGGACCCCACAGCCCTCGTGTGAGGTGCTGCTGTCTGGAACGGGGTGAGGACGGAGGGAAGGGGATGAAAGCATCACTGGGAACCCCAAATTCCATGCCACTTCCAAACAGCCCAGTTATTCCAGAAAGCAGGAGAAAAGCTGCCCAGCAGCGTAGGGAGGAAAGAGTTGACAGCTCCTTGCTGCATCCAGCGTCATTTTCCTTGGCAAATCCAGGCTGTTGTTGGAAACACGCGCCAGACGCCGGGATCGGAGCTGAGCCTGCAGGAGCAGCGCTTGGGATTTAACACTTGAAGACCTCAACTTCCCAGAGCTCGTCCTGCAGCTCCATCCCAGCCAGGACACGGACACAGCGCATCTGGAGTTGTCCAAGCCCCGAGGCCGCACAAGGGAGTGTGAACGACCTGCCGAGCACCTGTGTGTGAAGTCAAATCCTGCTTTTATTAGGAATGTGCTGGCTCCCAGGATCCCCGGCAGTGGCACAGCGATTCTCCTGCCCCTCTGCTGCTGGTGCTGAGCCTGAAATAAGAACCAGCCCCTGGGGACACGCGGGAGATGCACCAGACTGAGTCTGGAGTGCTGGATTCCATACAGGGGATCCGGGGATTACAAGAGACAGCATTCCTGCGGGTGCTGAGCATGGAGGCTCTCCCATCTCCTAAGCAAAACCCACCCTGCCAGCAATAGGTCGGGCTTTTCTCTTGGTTTCAGCATCTCACCAGACACGCAGGCCAAGCCCAGCTGAGCCAGGATTAGTGCTGAGCTCCCAAGGCTCAGATGAAGCCTTCGGTTCAAGGACTTTTCCTGCACACATTCCCTTTCCAGAGAATGAACCCCAGGATGGATTGGGTGAGAAGGGACCTTAAATCCCATCCCATTCCACCCCCTGCCATGGGCAGGGACACCTTCCACTAGCCCAGGTTGCTCCAAGACCCTTCCAACCCGGCCTTGGACACTCCCAGGGATGGAATAGCCACAGAACCTGTGCCAGGGCCTCACCACCCTCACAGGGAAGGATTCCTTCCCAATATCCCATCTAAATCAACCCTCTTAGTTTAAACCCATCACCCCTTGTCCTTTCACCACCAAGTCCTGCACAGTTCAGGAATCTGTGCAGGAGCCGTGTTCTGAGCCAGAACAACCCCTGTCAACAACAGGAGAAAACCCCAACCTGGCAATAAAGACACTGCCCAAAAGAAGATTTAATAATCCTTTAAAACTGACAATTAACAGCTTTGAACTTTTTCTTCCTATCCTCCTAGAAAAAAACCCTCCTTCTGACCTTAAAAATCTGCCAGAATTTACACTGACAGCGCACAGGGGTAATTCCTAGTGGCTTCCCTTGACCTTGGATGGGATCTCCCCCCTTCCCAGCAAGAGTTAACACCCCAGACAGACAGAGCAAGCACCAACAAGCCCATCCACAGCCCCAAGGCAGCCAGCTACTCATTGAGTTCATTATCACTCAAAAGATACAAACAGCTGCAGTAGAAAACCCAACTCTTTTCTTCATCCTGCTCTCTAAATGCACCTCATCATCTGCCCGTCCAGCGATTCCCTGTTGGATCCCATTTTTCTGCCATAGGTTATGTTTTATGGGAAAACGTGAGAATTCAAGTTTTCCAGGCAGAGCCTTCCTGCAGCCACAGGAACAGCGGCAACTGCAGTGAAAAGTTAAAATAAACCCCTCATTTTTGAGCCTGAACTGTTCCATCCTCTTGGGTTGGCAACAGTTCCAGCTGCCAGCTTTAAATGCCTTATCCTATTTTCCTATCCCATGGGAAAATTAGAATAAAGTGCTGGTTATGGGTAGCAGTAGCTCAGCAACTTGTTTGCAAAGCTGAAGGAAATAATTGCTCCAAAATGATTTCCTGGATTAATTTCACAGAGCCCGGCACGTGGGGAGGACTGGAAGGATCACAAAGGTCTGTTTAGGCCATTAGTGCCTGCCCCACATCCCTGGCCCCACACTTCCCTGGGAAACCCGGGGAAAGCCACTGCCGCCTCATGGATCAGAAAATATAAGGAAGAATTCAAAGATTTAGTTATTTTTAAAAAATATAAATATTATTATCAAATAAGAATGAGATTCAAAGATTTGTATTTGATTTTTTTTTTCTGGACAGGGCACTCTGATCTTCTCAACTCTCTGGGAAGGAATGCCAGCATTATCCAATTAAGATAAGAAATGGGAAAAAGAGAAGAGACAACAGGGAAGATGCCCTGAGAAGCTGTGGCTGCCCCATCCCTGGAAGTGTCCAAGGCCAGGCTGGAACAGCCCGGGATAGTGGAAAGTGTCCCTGCCCATGGTAGGGGATGGAATGGGATGAGCTTTAAGGTCCCTTCCCACCCAAACCACACTGGGATTCTGGGATTAAGCAGCACAATGGGGTCTGTGCAGGACAACCCGACACAGCAGCTCCCCAACCCTCCCACCTGCAGGTGATTTACAACCACAGAGCTCAGAGCTTGTACCTGCTCCCAGGTGGATCTTACTTCCAGTGCCAGCTCATGGAACACCATCCATGTCTCCCCCCTCCGAGTGCTTTGTGCCTGGGGAGAGGCTGAAAGCCCAGAGGTGACAGGAATTGCAAAGAGGGATTAAAGGACAAAAGCGACACTCGGGGACAGCACCCCGCTGGCCCTGCACGGGATTTAACCCTGGTGTCACACAGGGATGCGATTTAACCCCTGGGACACCGGCACTGTCCAGGAGAGGAGCCAGGAGGGGTCTGAGCCCCAAGGGCCAAGCCAGAGGCAGCTCTGGCAGGAGGCGACTCTTCCCCAGTCCTCTCCTCCTCCTCCCTCCTGGGAGCATCCAGCAGCTCCCAGCCATTGTGGCCATGTCCTGCCACACCACGCAGCGACCACAGCCCCGGGCAGCACAAAGAACCCCTTGCACATCCACCATGGCAAAGCCACATCACACAAGTCACTGCCACAAAGCCACCGAGCCAGCGGCTCCCACCACGGCAAAGCCACGGAACACGGACCCTCCCCGTGGACATAAACCTGGACACAATGGACATGGGCCCTCACACCATGGAATGCAGACCATCCCCACACCCCACAAACCCTCCCCATGGACATGGGCCCTCACACCATGGAATGCAGACCATCCCCACACCCCACAAACCCTCCCCATGGACATGGGCCCTCACACCAGGGACACAAACCCTCACCACACGAGGCTGCAAAGCCACACAACTCAACCCCACACCGTGCAATGAACCCAATCCTGACGGGATCCTTCCAATTCAGCAGATCCTGGGATTCTACTGCAAGAGCCATCCCCAAGGAGCGCATCTCAGCTCCATCCCCAGAGCTGAGGTGCAGCCAGGCAGGAGGATGCTGGCAATTCCATTTGGAAGGTGTTACAGGGCTGGCACCCCATCAATGGGGTCCTGCATCGTTAGGACTTTGCACTTACAACAGCGTTTCATTTGGGCTTAGGGAAAGAGCTCGTTTCCATCTACACCCATCTGGGAGTGATTATTCCCGCTGTAGTAGCATCCAGGCCCGACTGGCATCGGCACCATTAGCACACAAACCCAGAGTTTAACGAGAGAGTGTTTACCACTGCAACCGCCCCATAAAGGCACTTAACCACGGTAAAACTGCAGCCAAATCTCCCTCTTAACCACGGTAAAATCGCATCCAAACCTCCCTGTAATTCCATGCTCGTGCACAATGGATCCTGACAGATTACACCTCTTCAGAGACACACTTCCCACTAACTCACTGCACGGAGTTTACTCAGTGCTTCGCATCCCCCGAACCCCTCACGGACCGGTACCTTCTGCAGCCAGACACCTCTAAAAATAACAACCTCCCCAAAGTGTTGAAAGATATTAAAATATAAAGCCATTAACATATAATAAGACTGGAATGAGAGCTCCGCATGCTCTGAAGCTCTCAGGGTTTGGCTTCAAGTCAAGAAAAATATATTGGATTAGTCTGAGAGCAAAATTAGGCTGGTGTGCAGTTTAATTAGCATTACAAGACACTACATGTGTATGGGAGAGCAGGGAAGATTTATGTTATTATGTGGTAAGAAAAATAATGTTAAAAGGTTAAAATAATATGGGGTTGATACAGCACTATTTACTCTGGGGTTAAGGGGAAGATAACTTTGGAATGCCACTGAATGTTGTTAAAAACCCAGGTTTGAGGGTTCGCCAGGGAACTCATCGAAAAATTGTGGAAAAACCCTGCAATTTGGTCACGGATCAGAAAAACACTTACTCTGGCAACAACATTCTCTGTCAAGGAACTCAGTAAGTGCTGATAAAACATCCTGGTCCTCACACAAAGTCACATATCCTTCACGGAATGAGCTGAAAATAGAAATAAAGGAATGCCAGCTCAGCTGTGGAGGAGACCGGGGAGCAGAAGGAAAGGCACCCTTGCAGCACCATAAATCTGGGAATAAAGACTTTGGGAAGGTCCTGATTGAGTGAAGATGCCCCTGCCCGTGGCAGAGGGATTGGACTCGATGGCCTTGAGAGGTCCCTTCCACCTCAAACCCTTCTGTGATTCCGCAATTCCCAAGGACCAGCCGGGCCGTTTCCACACAGCCAAAGGTTTCTCCTCACACCAGGAATTCACCCCACAGGACACGCAGGGATGCACCTCCAGCCCTCGGGAAGAGCTCCCACTGTATTTAATTTCCCAAGGGATGCAGCACGCCCCGAAGCCACTGCCACGCTCCTGCCACTCTGCAGCATCTCAACAGGAGGAGTTCTGGACTCAGGCCAAATTTTGCATGGAATATTCATAGGCACAGCAGCAGGAATACGAGAATTCGAGTTGCGAATGAAGGTAACCAGAGCCTGACATTTGCCACAGAGCTCTGCAGGCTCCCTTTATTGCCCTCTGAGAGCTTCCTCCAGCTACAAGTAGGGCCACAAAGTGGAATTTGAGGGAAACCCCACCATGAGGCACATCCCTAATCACCATCTTTCCTCTGCACACACCCAGCCTTTCCCTAACCCGGGATCAGAGCCCATGACATCCCAGCACACGGGCCCTGAGCAAGGGTTTAAAGGTCTGAGCCCACAGGACCCTGTGCTGAGGCTGCTCCTGGAGAAGCATTTCCAGCTCGAGCTCTGCTCAAAGCTTTCAGCATGCTGGGCAGGTTTCAGGAACCAGACACACAGGGATGAGGACGCATGGATGAGCTCCAGGTATGCTCAGGGTGGGAGAAGCCTCTGGAGCAGCCTCAACACCTTTAGAGCCTTTGTGCCAATCACACCAAGTGCTGTCTCTTATTCTGGAGCCAGAATTGACAGAAAAGGGCAAAATAACTGCAATTTCACAGCGGTGAGGGAAAGGAAAGGAAGAAATTCCTCCCTGTGAGGGTGGTGAGGACCTGGTGCAGGTTGCCCAGAGAAGCTGTGGCCGCCCCTGGATCCCTGGAAGTGTCCAAGTTCAGGTTGGACGGGGCTTGGAACAACCTGGGCTAGTGGAAGGTGTCACTGCCCACGGCAGGGGTTGGCACTGGATGGGCTTTGAGATCCCTTCCAGCCCGAACCATTCCATGACTCCATGAAAGCAATGCCAAGGTCAGGAATGCCGATGTGGGCACTGCTCGAAAGTGGGAACATCCCTCGTTAAAAAGGTGCGAAGTGGAGACCGAGAACAGACGCCCTGGCACCGGGAAGGTGAAATGCCAGCAAGCAAATTGCTGCTCAGCACATTTTTTCGGATGACTCAGCACCTCCCCTCCCTCCCCCCACCAGCTGCAAGCGCCTCCACAATTAGTTTGACAAAACGGATGGCATTTGATCCCATTCCCAGGCTTTGGCAGTTTTTATCCCCATCTCAGGACACTCTCAGGGCACTCACTTCACCCAGCATTGGCCAAAAAACCAAGTTTTGGCAGAAATGTGGCACGACACGGATTTGGTTGGAGAAAAAGCATGGGGATGATGCTCTGCACAGCTCAAATATTGCAAGGATGATTTTTTGACAGCAAAACACGATTTAATTTAGGCACAAAACCCTCTAAAGGGACACAGTGCCCTGATGTGGATCTCTGTGAGTGGAGCCCGCCTGACAGAATCCCTCTCCAATCCCACAGCACACCCATCCGGAGGAATTATTTGGATTTTATACCACCAGCCAAGGCTCCACCACTGCCCAAACCCTCTCTCACACCTCCGAGCCACTGAAGAGTCAATGAATTAAAGCAGCTCTAACAAACTCCTCATCTCGCAGCCAACGTGGTGATGCAACACCCGGCGGGTTCTGGGACAAAGATGTGGAACTACAATGCCTCAACCTCTGCCATGAAAATCTGCCCTTCTATCCCAAATGAGTTACATATTTGGATACCCTGTGAGATAGGGAAGCGGGGCGTTATCGAGCTGCCAAATCTCACTCCTGTCATGAGGTCATTTCTGGCACACAGCCAGGTGAGGTTTCAGCCAAAATCTCAGCGCTGACCATTGCTCCCCATCCTTTCCCCCGCAGTCCTCTTCCTCCTGCCTCAGGTCAGGAAGCAGGGGGAGGAAATAAAATAATTTAAAAATAAAGAAAATGGGTCAGGAAGAAGAGTATCTTTTGGGTTTAAATCAGTTTGTACAATCACAATGCACACAGTCAGCACTTGGCCTCTTCACCGAGGACACCTCAGCAGCTGAAGGACTTTTGAGGGCTCACATGACAATGGCCATTGGGATGTCTGGTCCCCCTCAAATGAATCCTGACTCTGACCATGGTCCCCAGGAGAGAAACGTCATTGATCACACCTCTTGAATTAATTATTTAGTAATTTCGGCCTAATTTATGCAACCATCACATGTATGGGATCACACTTTGGGTTTATCAGCAGCGCAGCTTGGAAAAGCTGCCAGGAACCCCACTCATACCCCAAAGCTTGACGATAACTTTCTAAATGAAGCTGTTTGCAAAGCGCTCGTTTCACTACTTTAATCACTGAAGGGATGCACTCACAGCACCCCGGGACACCCAAAGTGCTTGTTTTTAGCTGCACATCGACTCAAGGCAAAAAAATCAGCAAGAAACGGGTGAGCAGCACCACTAAAAATTCCATTAATCACACGTTGTCACAGCAGCCGTTCCCAACCCGAGCAGCTCGGGACGCTCAGCCTTCCTTCCCCATGTCCCTACCACCAGCAAACTTTCTCTCCAATCCAACTGCTTCAATGTGCCCCAAAGAATATTTCATCTCCAGCCTGACAGGCCAGATGTAGAATAAAGAAATAAATAATTAGCGTTACCTTATCTGGAGTCCGTCAGCTGCAGCGAGCGACGCTCGGAGCTCCGTCCGCATTCAGAGACAAATTATCTAACGCTGTAATTTATGAACGCCTCAAGTATTTGCCCTGGTATTTCATTATACACTCGCTGGAAAGAAGAGCTCGAAAGACTAAACAGATCCAGCACGATAACATGAAAGGCACTCCAGCCGCGCGCTATTCCAAGACAACCCAGGAATCCCAGCACGACATCAAACTGCTCCGGCTCCCTCTGTGTTGACACGGCTCGAGGGGCAGCGAGGGGAGAGCGCGGAGCGATGACCCGGGAGCTCGGCTTCCCTCCGGTTCAACGCTGAACTTGGATTTATGGTGGGAAGCTGCGAGATCCAGGCAGCGAAGGAAGCGCAAGCCCGGCTTTCCCGGGGGCAGCCGAGGCCGGCGCGGCGGAACGGCTCCCGCTGCCAAGTGGGAGGAAGAGTTCCAAACTCGCCGCTTTATCAAAGCTATTTTTGTCCTTCCCCCCACACACTGATAACCAGCGAGGCGAGGACCGCCGGGGTGCCGAGGCAGGGCTTGGCATCTCCCCCGAAACCCCGCTGCGACTCCGCGGCAAAGCCACCCGGCACCTTGGGGGAGCGGGCCATCCGCTCGGGAGGCTCGGAGGGGAGGAAACTCCTTCCTCCAGCTTATCCTGCTCGCAGCGAGGTTTCGTGCCTGGAAAAAATGAGCTAAGTTTGCGAGCGGAGGCCCCAGCTCCGCTCCGGCTCTCCCAGAGGCTCTCGAGACAGGCGACCCCCCCAGGGGCTGGGGACAGCGGCGGGGACAACCGGGAGGCTGCTGCCCACCTGTCCTGCACGGGCTGAGGAGCTGCTGCGGGGGGTACACTGAGGCATCACCCAAAAGATGATGCACCTGGGTTGGGGGAGAGTTAAAATCACGAACCCAGCGCAGGAGGAGGAAGGGAGGGGAGCGAACGGAGGCTGTGCGGGACCGGGACCCAGCGCCCACGGCGGGTGCGGGGCCGAGCCGTGCGGGGCTCCCCGGCCGCAGCACCCCGCGCCCGGGGGGGACCCCGCAAAGGCCGGGGCAGAGCCGCTGCCCCCGGCCAAGGCTGGGCTGTCGGGACACACGGCGGGTCTATCGCGACAGGGAGACGGCGGGCAGCAGGTGGAACGCAGGCGGCCCCGCAGCCCGTCACCCCCAGCCCAGGCGAGCTCCCCCCACACTTCACTCCCGCACCGCGAGCTCGGAGCTTTCTCCCTTTTTCCACCAAACACCCCCGAGGGGCCGTTCCGAAGCGTCCCGGGGCGCGACACCCGAGCGCGGGGATGGAGCCGGGGGATGGCCCCGAGCAGCGCGGAGCCCCCGCGGTCCCCCCGCCCCCGGCCGGACCCACCTGCTGGCGCCGCTCCGCGCCCTCGGCCGCGCGCTGCGGGCGGCCCCCGGCCGGGGCTCCGGGCGCTGCCGCCGTCCCGTCCCGGCGCGGCGGGGCCGCAGGCTGCGGGCCGCGGTCGCGGCGGAGCTCGGAGCGCAGCTCCAGGTAACAGCCCAGCGTCAGGACGTGCAGCGCCAGCGACAGCGCGAAGAAGCCGAGGAAGAGCCGCCAGCTGCCGCCGCCACCGCCGCAGGCGCAGCCGCGTGGAGCCGCCGCCGCCGCCCTGCGCTCCGCGCCCATGGTGCGCTCGGGCGGAGCGGCGCGGAGCGGCCCCAGCGCTGCTGCTCCCGGGGCGCGCCGGGCACCGCGGGCTGCGCGGCCGGGCCGCCAGCGCCCCGCCAGGGGGCGGGGCCGAGCCCGCGGGGGCGGGGCCGGGCCGCGATGGGGCGGGGCCGGGCGGGGAACGGGGCGGGGCCTGAGGGGAGAGGGGCGGGGCTCGGCCGGGACAGCACCGCCTCAGCGTCCGGCCGGGGGGCGGGGCTTGGACCGGGCGGGGGCGGGGTCTGGGCAGAGGGAGAGGTAGTGCGGGGCGGGGTATGCAAATTAGAGGGCGGGGTTAGTCTGGCCTGGAGCCACGCCCCGCTGCGTGTCCCGCAATCCCGATCCCCGTCCCGATCCCGATCCCTGTCCCGATCCCTGTCCCGATCCCGATCCTTCTCCCGGTCCTTGTCCCGGTACGGGCAGACGCGGTGATGGGTGGGCCCGTGCTCAGTGCGGTGCAGGAGGGCCCTGCCCCGGTTCCGATTCAGGTCCCAGTCCCAGTCCCGGCCCTGATCGCAGTCCCTGTCCCGGCCCACATCCCCGTTCCGATTCAGGTCCCAGTCCCAGTCCCGGCCCTGATCGCAGTCCCTGTCCCGGCCCACATCCCCGTCCCGATCCCAATCCCGGTGCAGATGGACCCGATTCCGGTCGCGGCGACCGCAGCCTCGCCAGTCTCTGTCTCTGCAGCCAGCGGAGGATTCCCGGGAGCAGATGCCGAACGCCACCGATCCCGGGCACAGGCAGCGTTGTCACCGCTCTGCCAGGGACACGGCCGAGCATGCCCAGGGGTCTGCGGTGTTTTGGGGCGGCTGTCGCTGCCTTCTCCAGCTTTTTAAGGATTCATTCTCACTGCTGGAAACTAATGGAACGGGGAAAACAGCCTGGGAAAGAGTGAACCAGAGAGAGGAGTGGGTTTGGAGAGGGAACCATAGAATCACACCTGGTTTGGTTTGGAAGGACCTTAAAGCTCATCAAAAGGAGCCGGCAAAGCCTGTGCTGGTTCTATTCCCAATCAGTGGGCTTAATTGATAGCGAGAGGGATAATGAGACGAATAAGGTGCTGTGTGATGCTCACAGGCCGCCAGGAAATTTGAATTCAGAAATTAGAAATGATCTGAACAAACTCGAGAGGTGGCCTGAAGAGAATAGGATGTGATTCGGAAAAATGAAAGGAAAGAAAGGATTAAATAAAAGGTGTTAATGGCAGCGGAGGAGGTGACGCTGCAGAGGAGGATTCCAGCTGGTTTTGGAGGATCAGATAATGCAGAGCAGCTCAGCAGCGCTGGGAGATGTCAGAGCCATCCCTGGATCTCTGGGAAGGGCCCTGCACCAAAGACTGTCACCAGCACATCCCTGGGATGGGGTCCTGGTGAGCTCCCCTGGGTGGGCTCCGACAGCTGGGTGGTCCCATGCCAGGTCTGTGCTCCCAGATCCCGGGGGCAGGGTGAGTTTCCCACGAAGCTGTCCCTTCCAGGAGAAACCCTTCCAAGTCCTGGAACACATTGTCTGGGAATTTGTGGGGTCTTCATCCTACGGATCACAGCCATAAAGGATCCCATGGTGGCCTTGTCCTGCCTTTGAGGAGGAGGACGACCTTTTCCAGCCCTTCCTGGCCTTGTTTTCCTGCAGTAGGGTTTTTTCCTATAAGTCCTCTGTCATAGACATGAAATTCCATGAGAGTCTCTGTTTTCATTTAAGAAAGAAATGTTTCCCTAATATTTGGGTAGAACAAAACTGGAAGCATTAAGTGCTGCCAACCCCAACAACTGAGAAGCAAAAAAAGCAAATAAACACAAATGAACCCGCTGTTCAAAACCCTGCAATTATTTTAGGAACATTTATAATTATTTGAGTGCTTAGGGTTGTTACTGGTTTTCATAGAATCACAGAATATCCTGAGTTGGAAGGAACGTGCAAGAATCATCAAATCCAACTCCTGCACCACCAAAATCCTGGTTTTCAAGATGAAAATCCCAACCCCAATCCAACATGGACCTACCCACACTTGCAGCAGCCTCATCCCATTTTCCAGTCATTTGTGTTACTTTGCAGGTGAATTTTAGAGGTCAGGTCAGCCTGGGGCTGGGTCAGGGAGAAGATGTGAGCTCTGCATTCCTGCCTGGATCTCATCGGGGATTTAGGCCAAATCCTTAAACTGAGGGATTTCTGCCTCCTAGAGAAGATCAGCATCCCACTAATTAAAAAGGAATCCCATGTGATGATGGAATTAATACGTAATTAACAAGTGGGATCCTCACACCCAGACCAGTCGAGCCCCACAGTCCATGGTTGCTGTTTCTCCAGGGTTTAATTTTAATTCCTCTTGTTCTGAGCATTCCTCCCCTTCCTCCGCCATCCCTGAAAAACTTCATTATGTGGATGAAGAACCTCACAGGCTTAAGTTGTTTTCCGTATCCCGCCCATGCTCCAAGGCTCCTGGTCCAGGAGAAGCAGGAGCCAGAGGGTGGGGAAGGTGCAGAAGGGACAGGGATCCCTGGTGCTCTGGATGGGAAAATAAAGAGCAGTGGAGAGGGTCCTGGGGAGGGTGGGCAGGGGCTGCAGAGGAGGAGAATGCACAGAGGACGGGTCTGGAACGACTTTTTCTCTTGATTCCCAAACTTGCTGGGCTTTTTCCAGCATTGCCTTCCCATCCCAGCAGGATTTAACCACAGGTGGGAGGAAGCTGCTGTAGCTTAGGAGATCTCCCTTCCCTTTGGAACGGGTACAACTCTCTGCACAGCACAGGGCACTCCATGGCAGCTCTGAGTGCCCCTCTCCATGTGAATTCCGCAGATCAGGGAACCTTCGAGTGATGTAAAGCAGCCTTGAGCCCATTCCCCGTTTACATTTTGGCAGCAGCTGCAATTCCTGCAGCCGCTGCAGAGTCGAGTTTAACATGTGTGACCTAAAAGCTTTGGAATTCCTGACTTTCTTTTGAGGAAAGCCATCCCTTGCTCTCTCAGTGATGTTCTCAACAACATGAGTACAATAAAGTCTCCTAAAACCTGAAATCCTGGCACTCCAACAGCACATCCACGGGCGTTTACAAGCCCTTAGGAAGGAGAATCCTGGTTTTATAGAGCCTCCATCCAGCACTGCAATCTCAATTCCTCTTCCTCAGTGAGATCCAAGATGTACCATACAATCTGCTTTGCTTAAGGCTGTGTTTTCAGTAACTGTGAGCTCTGTCCGTGCAGGAAAGGTGATTATTTGTGTCCAGCTGCTTCCATAGGGGCAGGGATTGAGCAATATGCTCATCTTATGAGAGCAAGATGTACTAAGGAATCACATTCATGGCTTTTTTCCTAGCTCTGCCAGGGACTCTTCCAAGATTTCCCCTCTCAGGCCATCGCTGTCTCTCTGATCATTCATCCGTCCTTCTCATCTTACTCCGTGAATTCTCACAATTAACATTTAGTTGCCCGGAGAAGCTGTGGCTGCCCCATGCCTGGAAATGTCCAAGGCCAGGCTGGATGGGGCTTGGAGCAACCTGGGCTAGTGGAAGGTGTTCCTGCCCCTGGCAGGGGGTGGAACAGGATGGGCTTTTCACAACAACAACAACAACAAAGCTGTATTGACTCTTGCTGGGCTCATTTTCACATTTCCCCCTGCACTGCTGATTTTTAAGGGCCAGCAGCACTTTGACACCTCGTTTTCCTGCATGGATCAGCCTTTGCTCTGTTTTGAAGGAAGATGAGGCCTGGCAGCCCCACGATTCCATCCAGGAGCACGCGGGAGGAGGTTTGGCCGAGGAGGCCGAGTTCAGCCTAAACACAACTTCTTGCAGAGGGGGTAAGGAAGATGCTGCTCTTGGTTCTGTTGTATGTTTATTTATATGTTATTTGGTGATAATGAGAACCAAATGTTTGGGATCTATTCAGTTCTTAAACTTTTATAGACTCATTGTCTTGATTCTCAACTGTGCAGCCGTCTCCGAGCCCCTGCCTCCCCCGGAATCATGGAAGTGCCGTCGGTGACCAGGCTCAGCTGTGCTCTTACTCATCCTGGCTGGAACAATGATATTCCACACCGCGTTATTCAACCTCCCCGGTGCCTCCTGGCCCTCTCATCCCGACCCCTCGGCTCCCACATCCCGGGTCAGCGCCGGAGCCGGCCAAGGCATTGTCCTGGGGGTGCCACTTTTGGGCTGCGCTGGTGCCAGGGAAAGAGGATACGATCTGTGCCTCGAGGAGCAGACGTGATACATGAAAGATGCTCTGCCAGAGAGCCCAGAGCCTGCTCTGCCCCTCGGATCACTCACCAAAAGGCAGGGAAAAGGAGGAGGAGGAGGGAAAGGAGGGAGCTGCACCCTAATGCTGAGCCTGACCAGGGACCACGGGGAGGGGGCTCCTCTCCCTGCCCCTTGGCAGGGGTTTCTCCCAGCTCCAGCATTCCTGGTGCCGTGGTCTTGTTGGGTCCTAGGTTGGACTCAACGGTCTCAGAGGTCTTTCCCAACTTAACTGATTCTGTGCTTTTCCAGGCCTGTTTGCCTGGGAGCACAGCTCTGGATTTGGGGCTCCCTGGGAAAAGGTGCCATCCCACAGAGCCACACCCTGTCCAGGTGGGACACCCCTGAGCAGATCCCTCCCCACCTAAAGCAGGGCCTGCTCTCACAGCACAAGGGTTTGCAGCAGCTTTGCCACACCCTGAGAGCCCCTTCCAGTGCCTAAAGGGGCTCCAGGAGAGCTGGAAAGGGGCCTTGGACAAGGATGGAGGGATGGGACACAGGGAATGGCTTCCCTCTGCCAGAAGTACATGGGATTAGCACCATATTGTGGGCATAGGAAACTGGAACCCCAGTGTCACCACTTGTGTCTTCTCCAGGCAGGGGAAGTTCTGGCAGGAGAGCTCCTGGAAGTGCCCTGCCCCAGGTTTGTGGCCCATGTGCCCATTTCAGCCTCTTTGGCTTCTACTTCTCTCTCGTTAGAGATGTAAATTCCTGGATAATGATTTGAGCCTGAAGATGTAATTTCTGCATTAAAAGAGACAAATATAAAGTGACCAAAATCCTTTGCAGATGGAGCAGGGCCACAGTTCCAGCCCCAGCATAGAATCCCAGGATGGTTTGGGTGGGAAGGGACCTTAAAGCTTATCCCACTCCCTGCCATGGGCAGGGACACCTTCCACTATCCCGGGCTGCTCCAAGCCCCGTCCAACCTGGCCCTGGGCACTTCCAGGGATCCAGGGGCAGCCACAGCTTCTCTGGGCAACCTGTGCCAGGGAAGAATTTCTTCCCAAAATTACGTCTAACTCTGCCCTCTGTCAGGTTGAAGCCATTCCCCCTTTTCCTGTCACTCCAGGCCCTTTTCCAGAGCTCAGTTCTGGTCTAAACTCAAACTTTAAAGCATTTTGGGTGAGGCAGGGCGAGTCCAGCGTAAAGAACTGAAGCCCTGGCTTTAAAAAGGGTAAATCCAAGGAATTCATATCAAAGCAGGAATAGTCATAAGGAGAACATATGGAAGTGTCTTTTTCTGCTCACAGTGATTGGAAACTGCATGCCCAGGCCCTGATCCAGCTACAGGACCCCACATCCGGGGCTTAGTTTCCAGGTGACCTGGGATTTCAGCGATTTCCAGCCTTGGGATTGTTAATGTGAGATGACAGCAATAACCAGGGAAGGAAAACCCCACGTGTTTGTTCTTCCCAGCGTGCCAGCACTTGTGGATTTAAGTGAGGAGAAAGATCACAAGACTCAGGCAGAATATCCTCCAGAACACAGCCCTAAAGCAGCAATTTCCTCTGCGGAGCCCATGTGAGATCAAGGCAGGATAAAGCAGTCCATGTGAGCCTGGCTGAGGGGATTTGGGAAGGGGCAGGAGCCATTTGTTGGGGATGGAATAGTAAAGATTAAATTGGGTGTTACAGAGGGACCTTTCCAGAGGGAACAGCTCCAGCTCCGAGTGCCATTTGCCTTCACCTCTCCTCCACGAGGAGATTCCTGGCTTCGGGAATGCAGCGTTCCTAAGCCAAACCCGCTGATAGGAACATGTGCGTTTCATCTCGGAATGAATAAAAAAATGATTGAAAAATAGCAAACCCTGTAATTTTGGTGGGGAATAATTCCCGTGCGATGGGAGGCAGCGCACTCTGGGATGGAAGGGCCGGTTCCTCTGGATCAATGGGATGGAAACATCTGCTTTATCTCACTGAGATCTGGAGAGGTAAGAGCTGACAGTTCTTTGTGGGAATCTTTGCTATCTCATTGTATATCTAAATTACATTTATTGATGTCCAACGTTGATGTTTCGGGAAATTCTCGTGGATCTCACAACCTTCTGTTTCAAATTCACAGTCTTCCACCACTCAAACTATTATTACTTTTACCAGTCCCAAGGGTGTGCTGGAGTCTCTTTGGTACAAATTAGAGAGGCTTTCATGAAAAACTCACAGTTTATGGAACAGAGGTTCCCACTGGCTTCCTGACCCCGAGGTAGTGACAGCTCCCACCGGAGCTTCACCCACAGCGGGGGTTTTAGCACCGTTCCCAACGTGGCTCGGGAGCTGACACGGGGTGAGGAACAGCAGTAATTTCCCCCAAGAGGGACAAAAAAAGCCAAATGTTGACAAGTTTATGAGTGCAAACATGTCAGGGGATCCCCTGGCAGCGAGGCTTTGCTCAAAGCCCATGCTGGGTTTACCTGGGGCTGGTTTTTCACCTGGGCTGGGCTCCCAGCTGTGAGAAAAGGGATTTGGAGGAGACAGAACCCATTCTGCAAGGAACAAGAGTAGGGTAGAAATGACCCAAAGACCCCAACCCAAATAATTCTATTTAAAAAACCCCAAACTCAACGAGTTTTGGAGAAATGATCAAGCAACACAGCTGAAGGAGAGAAGAGGCTGGTGGGAAGATGCTGAGACTGGAGGAGGAAGAGTCACAGAATCCCAGGACTTCCTGAGCTGGGACTCACCAGGATCATCCAGTTCAAGCCCTGGCCCTGCACAGACACCCCAGCAATCCCACCCTGTCCCTGGGAGCGCTGTCCAAACACTCCTGGAGCTCTGGCAGCCTCGGGGCCGTGTCCATTCCCTGGGGAGCCTGGGCAGTGCCCGACACCCTCTGGGGGAAGAACCTTTCCTGATCTCCAGCCTGACCCTCCCCTGGCACAACTCCAGCTGTTCCCTGGGTCCTGTTCCGGGTCACAGAGAGCAGAGATCGGGGCTGAGTGTGAGCCCTTGGTAAGGATTCCTTGGAAAAGGTGACGGTTCAAGTGCGAAGGATAAGCAGGAAACCCGAGGGAGGTGGAGGCAGCAAACCCAACCCTCCCCAGCTCTTTCCCATCAAGGGCTTCACTTCACTGCAATTAAAGCTGAGTTAATAAAGACATGGATTTTTCAGTGGACAAAACACGTCGGTGAAACCTTGATCTTCCTCAGGTACCAAAACAGATCCAAGGCCGTGTTCCAAAGGAGAAACCAGGAAAAGCAGAACAAGGGAGAAAGAAATCACCCAGTAAAACCCATCTGTAAAAACCAAAACTACCGCAGCATCCATGGAAATCCACACAAACCCACCTTCCACAGCCCCTCCAGGCTCTGCTGGGGCAAAGGGGCTGGAATGAAAAATTAATTGTAAGCTCTTACTTAACACAGATCTCGAGACAAAAAGAAGAGAACAAAGGAGTCCTCCAGGCAAAAAATGTGGAAAATGACGATCATTAATAACGTCAACTCCTCACTCCAGGATTTTCATCAGTTGGCTGAGGTGGCATCACATTGTCAAGTCACAAAAGCCATAAACACACCCAAAAAACCTGTTTGATCCCAGAAAAATAAATGCAGAACTCACCAACATGAAGAGCTCCAGCTGGAGTGTATCCAGAATGTCCACACTTGGAAAGGCCTAAAATCATCCTGGAGCTTCCTGGTAGGTGGAAAACACCCTGAAAGTGCCCTCCTGAGAGGAGGAATCCTCTCTTCAGGATTCTCAATCTCCCATGGTCAAGTGTTGGTGTGAAAAACAAGGATCTTAAGCAGATTTTTACAGCCATGTTTCTGGATTTCCATGAATCCCAAGTTCTCCCCTGCTCAGGGAGGATGGAGAAGCTTCAGGGGGTCTGAAATTGTTCAGAAATACACGTTGGAAAATGATCCTTTTTCTTTTCTGATAACCCACAAAGCAGGAGCTGGTGTGCCTTCTATTAAACTATAAACAAAGACATAAAAAAGGAATTCCTAATCCACATCCAGAAGGGCTGAGCTTCAAAATCCAGACCCCACCCAGGATTTCAGCATCTGGAGAGTCCCATCTCACACCTCAAAACATTCCCAGGCCTGGGCTTTGATTTGGGTCTGCAGCCCTTTGTGCTGTTTTCTCGGGGGTGAAGCATTTTCCAGGCTCTTTCCAGCAGAAATCTTTCCATGCTGCCCATTGCAGTTTTTATGGAGTCACGAGGCAAATTTACAGCTGAGAAACTTCTCTCCGGCCCCACACTGCCTCCCAGCTTTGATGTACACAGCCCTATAGCCATGAAAATTCACATCCACTTAACTCAAATCCCTGCTAATCAAATCCTTAGGAATCAGCACGTTCCTGGGTGGATTTGCAGCTGCTGCAGCAGTTTGGGCACCACGTGGCCACCAAAACCCTTCCCTGGGAGCTCAGGAGTGGCATCACTGCTCCCCAGGCAGGTTGGTGGGAATGAGAGATGGCACCAGGATTGCTGGGACACATCCTGCCAGCAGCATTCCCGAAGGAAAAGATCCCAAACACTCCCCTGAAAAGGCTGATGCTGCATCCCAACACTGGTTACCAGCCCAGGCCCCTGCAGGACACTTTTATGTAGTTCCTAAAGCCCAGCTGGGCCCTGGAGCTCTCAAACTGGGGCAGTTTAGGGCACACCCTGGAGGAATCTCTCTGGAATTGGGAATCACCTGGGCTGCTGTAATTTTCTGCAGCAGGACAACCTGGGGCACCCAAGGCTGGCTGGGGACAGGCTCCAGTGGGTGCTTTCCTGTCTGGGGGGCCAAGCACCTCTTCCATCCTCTCTGGGCACCCTGTGCCAGGGCCTCACCACCCTCGCAGCCAGGAATCCCTTCCCAATATCCCATCTAACTCTGCCCTCAGCCAGTGGGAAGCCATTCCCTGTGTCCTGTCCTTCCATCCCTTGTCCCACGTCCCTCTCCAGCTCTCCTGGAGCCCCTTTAGGCACTGGAAGGGGCTCTGAGGTCTCCCTGGATCCTTCTCTTCTCCAGGTGAGCACCCCCAGCTCTCCCAGCCTGGCTCCAGAGGGACTCCAGCCCTCAGAGCATCTCCGTGGCCTCCTCTGGACTCGCTCCAGCAGCTCCAGGTCCTTCTGATTTTGGGGTTCCAGAGTTGGAGGCAGCTCTGCAGGTGGGGTCTCACCCGAGCAGGGCAGAGGGACCGAATCTCCCCTTCCTGCTGCCCACGCTGGGGAGGTGCAGCACCCTCATTATCCACCTCCAGCCCCCCTCACTGTGACCCACCAGCCCCCCAAATTCCCCCTCCAGCACCCCCCACTCTGTGCCCTGGTTCTCCAGCATAGCTGGTGCCTCCCCCATTTGCCTCCTGCACCAATCTGCTTTTGTAAAACATTTATTTCCTTCCCCATCCAATTTCTTCCCCTTTTCCTGGTTTTCCTTCCAAACAGAGGGTTTCCAGCTCGGGATGGGGATGGCCACAGTGTAACTCCAGAGCTTTATCCCGTGGCCTTTCCCAGCCTGGCACGCAGCACTCAATTTGCAGCGCGGTGTCCTCGCTCTGTTCCATGCCGAGCTCTGTTGTCCAGAGGAATTAATTCCAGATCATGTGTGGGTGTGGACTTCAGCTGGGCAAAATTTGGATACCCTGGTTGAGTCATTATTGTCTGATGAATCTCTTGGTGACAGCCTTCGCCCCTATTGTTCTGAGGTGAGCCCCGTGGCAAGAAATGTGAAGGCAAGAAACAAAAGAATATAAAGAAAGGTTACGAAATCAAATTCAGTTAAGGCAGGGTTATTGTCCCTCCATCCCGCCTCTCTGGCCTCCAGTTGGGATTGGATTTGGCAGGAAAACAACCCCCACGGGACAGCGGCCGGGGTTTAGGGCAGGTTCTGGGGGGAGCCCGTCCCTGTGGGACCCTGGTGGCCCCAATGACACAGCAGAGACAGGGAGGAGGAGTTATCATCAATTCTTAACATTTTATTTCTTTACTGGGTTAAACAAGGAGCAGAGAAAACCTCAGCCCCAAAATACAACAGAACTGAAAGCATTACAGGTACAGAGACTATTGAACACAGAGAGTAGTAGGATAATATTTTAATACAACTGAATTATAGCATGGGATTGTGTTTTTGTTGGGTTTTTTTTGTTTGTTTTTTGTCAAACCAGTTTGGAAAATAAATGTAATAGGAACTAGTGCAAAAAAGTTCTAAACATGAAGCACAGTGTATAAAATGGCATAAGAAAACTGTCCCCTCGAGGACACAGTCACTTTCTTATGACAGAAGGGAGAAAGAGAAACAGAAGGGGGGTGGGAACAGAGGGAGGGTCTGGGAGGCGGAGGAGGAAAAGCTGGAAAGAAAGAGAAACCGGGCCGGGGACTTAGAAAGGATACTTTGACTTCAGCAATGTTGGTTTGTGTTTCACCACCACGCACTGGAAAAGGACCTCGTTGGGGCTGGGCTGAGCTCTGTCACCACCCACATGGCACAAGCACTTGAGAAGGGTTCGGGCACCAGCAGCCTGGGCTCTGCAGGGGTCGGGTCCCCACAGGTCCCCCGAGGCTCTGGGACACCCAGCCCAAGGCAGGGAGCCCCAGCTCGGACACGCTCCAGAGGGAGAAGGGCACGAGGGGCTGGGGTCTCCTCCTGCTCTCCCTTCCCACATCCCTCCTGAACGCGGCGTTGGCTCCCTCAAGGACCAGCACGTGGAATTTGTTCCCAATTCCCACCCCTGTGCTCGGACAGCAGCGTCTCCCTTTTGAAGGCATCCTGAGGCTGTGTCCGAACAGGAGGCTCGGAGGAGCTGGATTCAGTTGGGGTTGGAACAGAAAACCAAACCAAACCTCCATCAGAGGGATGGCTGGGGATCCCCAGGAATTCCTCCCCGGCAGCAGCATCTCCGGTTCCCATGGGGAAGGTGTCCCTGCATTCCCAAGGTGTTATCCCAGCCAGCTCAGCCAGGCTTCGCTCCAGCCTATTCCCACCACGGAGCCACCCAGCCTCCTGCCCTGGAGAAACTGGCTGGGTGCTATTTTAAGGAGAGCTGGTTGGAATTCCTTACAAATTGCTATTCTCTCCCAATCCGCTGCCGCCCGGTCCAACTGTGCGAGCAGAAAAAGTGTGATGGATTTTTTTTTTTTTTTGCTTCGTTTTCCTTCTGGAAAATGAAAGGTTTTGTGGTAAAGGGCTGTTCTGGATACATTTCTCAATTTGCAAAAATTTTAAAAAAAGGAAAAAAAATTGGTCATAATGATCAATCTGGCTTGTTTTGACAAGTTTCAAAATTTAAAAAAATCACTGTCTGGCTCTTTTTGTCTTTTTGTTTTGCAACTCAAGCATGTCCAGTTCCCAAATATGTTTAAAAATGGTAAAACCAACCCCAAATTTCATAAGCCAAACCTAATTCTTGGGGGTTTTTTGTTGAGTTTCGGTTTACAATGAGCAGAGTTGTCAGCTTTCTGGGCTGAAAAAGGATCATTCTGAAAGGCTAAAAAGGCTGGAAACTGTTCCTGGCCTTGCCTGGAACACAAGTCTTGGAGATGTGGAGCAGGAAAGGGTGGAGGAACTGGGCTCAGGAATTCACCCATCTCCTTCCCAGGCCTTTGAGAGGGGCTGAGAGCTTTGATAAAACCCCAACAACTTCTAAAATTAATTATTCCTTATTTTTTAATGATCCTCAATTAAAAACCGTCCATCCTCCACCAGAGCATTCCCTCTGCTCCCTTCCTCCTTCCTCACAGCGACACGCAGGGCTGGGAGGTCACCCAAAGAGCCACCTGGACCAAAAACACCCAAAAAGAGCTGCTAAAATCCTTCCATTCCCAGAATAAAATGGACTCATGGTGGGAGCTGTGCAGCTCCAGGGCTGCTGTGATCCAGGAGCTCCGAGCAGGCTCCTTCTGTGGGAGAAGAGATGATTTTGGGGTTGTGTGATGGTGGTACCTCCAGCTGGGATGCCACGAGCTGACTTTTGGGCTGAGAGAGACCCTTAACCATCCAACCTGAACACCAGACATGGCCCTCCCCAACTTTTCCAGCATAATTTAAGAGAGGTTTAAACCCCAGGGAGGGGAAGCCCCAGGGAAGCACAAGAAGCTGACACACGGAACTTCCTGCCTGTCTTGGGTTACAATGTAAGAAGTAACCAAAAGACAGGTGGGGCAGTGTTCTTTATCTTTTCAGTGACTCAGCCCTGATAACACCCTCTGGGGAAGCAGCAGCCACTCCCCGGGGGGCTATCTCTGCTCATGGACCATCGGGGTCTCACGGGATGACTCACAGAAATTACATCAGCCTATTGTGGGATGCTCCGCCCAGGGGGAGGAACCGAACATTCCTACCTGGATATAATCTGAGGCTTGGAACACCACAGCAGCACTACCGCTGGATTCCCAGAGGACAACAGCTCCATAACCACCACAGGACCTCCAGAGAAGGACCAGGTCCTTCTACAGGATCAGCGCTTCGACAGAACCACATCCATCACTCCAGCGGGACTGCAGCCACCATTTAATCGGCCTGCTACCACCACCCTGCCCAACAGGCTGTCAGGTTGTACTCTGACCCTGTCAGTGTTTCTGTACTACTGCCTTTATTTTAATTTTCCTATTAAATTGTAGTTCTGACTGGGAATCTCTCACTGGTTTGCTTTCAAACTAGGACATTTTTGGTGCCCAAGTGGGGCACTCCTGGTAGCGTGGCCGACGTGGAAGATGGTGGTGGCGAAGCGCAGCGCTCTTCCTTGCTGGGGGTTTACGCCGAGGAGTCGGACCCGGAGTCGGACAGTGAGGTTGGCATGGCAGGGAGCGATGAGGGAGCGCCCACGGGAGAGAAAGGAGGCCTGGTCTCAGTTGGTTGTGGAGCAGATGGCTTTACCTGCCCGGATGGGGATGAGGAAGGGTACCAAGAGGAGGATGATGAGAACAGCAGGCAGTCGGAAGATGATGATTCAGAGACTGAAAAACCTGAGGCTGGTGACCTAAAGAAATTCCCAGAAGTGGAGGAAAGAGATCCGCAGGAGCTGGTTGCTCCTTTTTCAGAGAGAGTGTGGAACATGTCTCCAGATGAGATCAACATCCCTCCTGAGCCTCCTGGCAGATGTTCTAACCAATTGCAGGACAAAATTCAAAAGCTGTATGAGATGAAAATGAAGGAGGGCATGGACATGAACTACATGATCCAGAGGAAAAAGGAATTTCACAATCTCAGCCTCTATGAATAGCTGGTCCAGTTTTGTTCTATTGATGAAATTGGTACAAACTACCCAAAGGACATGTTTGATCCTCACAGCTGGTCAGAGGGTTCATATTATGAGGCACTAGCTAAAGCCCAGAAGATTGAGATGGACAAATTGGTGAAGGCCAAGAGAGAACATACAAAGATTGAATTTGTAACTGGCACTAAAAAGGGTACAACAACAAGCGCTGCTTCCACAACCACCACAACATCCAGCACCACTGTGGGAGATGCCCAGAAGAAGAGGAGAAGGAGCGAGTGACACGTGCCGAGGAAGGATCTCATAGAATGACTCAGAAATACATCACCTCATTGTGAGATGCCCCATCCAGGGGGAGGAACCGAACATTCCTACCTGGATATAATCTGAGGCTTGGAACACCACAGCAGCACTACCGCTGGATTCCCAGAGGACAACAGCTCCATAACCACCACGGGACCTCCAGAGAAGGACCAGGTCTTTCTACAGGATCAGCGCTTCGACAGAACCACATCCATCACTCCAGCGGGACTGCAGCCACCATTTAATCGGCCTGCTACCACCACCCTGCCCAACAGGGTGTCAGGTTGTACTCTGACCCTGTCAGTGTTTCTGTACTACTGCCTTTATTTTAATTTTCCTATTAAATTGTAGTTCTGACTGGGAATCTCTCACTGGTTTGCTTTCAAACTAGGACACTGCCCCATTGCTTTTTGGCAGAATCCAGGAACGTTTCTGTCCTGACTTTGTCTCCACCAATCCCTACAGTCATTCATTCCCCTGGCGGAAGCAGGAATGGGATTAGGATGAATCACAAGATGAGGGTAACCTGGGCTACGGGACCTCACTCCCTTTGGCTCTGTGGAAATCATGGAATCCCACAGTGGTTTGGGTTGGAAGGGACCTTCAAGATCATCCAGTGCCACCCCCTGCCATGGGCAGGGACACCTTCCACAATCCCAGGTTGCTCCAAGCCCCATCCAACCTGGCCTTGGACACTTCCAGGGATGGGGCAGCCACAGCGTTTCCAGGCAGCCTCAACAACCCATCCCAAACCTCCACGTTCGGTGCCACCAGAGACCAGGAGGCACCTGCAGAGCTCAGCACGGGGACGCTTCATGGCCTGCCCCCGAAGGATCCTGCCCAGAAGCAGCAGATATCTGGGATTTTCCCTTTATTCCCTTCCTCCAGGCGGCAGCCGAGCATCTCCCGGCCCCGCCTGCGGCCCTGAGTGGCAGTGAATGAACTGCCCTGACATCTCCTCTTGAAGCAAAGCAAAATGTGTTGAAGAAAAACCAGTTCCAGATGTTTTCCCAGTGTTGCCAAGTTACTCAACATGTTCTGCTTTAGTTGTCAGATGCTTTCAAAGCGATTTCCCTAACTCCGAGCACGAATGGTGAGGGCTCTCCCTGGGAATCTTCTGCCTGGGGCTACCATGGATCTGTATTTTCATAAGAAAAAGACTCAACTAATGATTAATGTTCCCCAGAGGAAGCGGGGCCTTTCTTTGGGATTTTTCTTCAGTTATTTTTAATTAATTTGTACAACTGGCAGCTACATGAAAGTGCAAAACCCGGGAATAACGCTGGTCCTGGCTCCCGTCGCTCCTTCTCCCTGCCCACACCTGGAGCTGGTGGAGACAACTTCATCCCTCACCTCCCTGGGGATGAGAAACCCCCCCACCAGGGAGGAATCACTGCTTCCCACTGGGAATTTTCTCTGAGCAAAGAAAAGTTTGTCCACTGAAGGAAAAGTTGAGTTTTACATATTAATCCCAACACAGGGCACCTTCTTTAGGGAGAAGAGAGAAGATCATTGGACAAAAAGGACAATGGGTTTAAGTTCCTGGTAGGATAAATCATTTAGAGCTTGTGTTTTCCAAGGTGGCTTTGGGAATGTGGAAAGCATTTGGGATTGCAAAGGGCCCCTGCTCTGGTGGACACAGGGCTCAGGGTGAAGCATCCCTGGACACACAGGGCAAGGAAGCCCCTTCCCTTCTTACCCAGGCACATTCCCTCTTTATCCAGGCACATTCCCTCTTTATCCAGGCACATTCCCTCCTTTTCCAGGCACATTCCCTCCATGTTGTAGTAAAAATAATGCCAGTGGTGTTAAGTGAGACAATGTCACCGTCTGCTTCCCGGGCTGTTCTCTTGGAGAGCAAAGCCAGAGCGCTCAGGGATGGAGGATTAGGAGGTTGTAATGTCAGACCAAAGGCAGGAATTTTATCCAGCGGGCTCCTGATGATGGACTGCTCCATACACCGCTTCCAGCTGCTCCTGCTCTGGGAACAGCCTTGTCTGGATCTGTTTAAGGAGATTGGCAAAGTGTTGAATGCAGCATATGGTGCCCTAAAACCACAGAACTTATTGACAGCAGCCCAGACTCGCTAAAGAAAAGATCTTCCAAAGCCTCGCTCTGGGAAGACTCAGCACTTTCCTCCCACTTGCAGCAGGTAAAGCCCATCCTGTGCTCCCTCTGGCATCCTGTCCTCCTGGGAACACCCCCCAGGCGCCATGGCCTGGAAAATGCATGGATCTCCTGCCCTGGGGGCCTCCTCACTCCTGGTGAATGGGGCTCAAACCTCCCCAGTAGCCACCCCAGCCAGCCCAGTTCAGAACTGACTCCACTTCCCGATTCACTGGGATGCAGCACGTGCTCCTGGCCTCCCGAGGGAAGCCTCCAGCTGGTGTTAGGGAAGGTGGAACCATTTCTCACAGCTCCCAGCAGGTTATCCCAGCAAATCCCTGCCAGCACCCCCTGAAGATGACTTGGGCTGTTGGACCTCACTCCTGCAGCTCTGTGGAAATCACGGAATCATGGAATGGTTTGGGTTGAAGGGATCTTAAAGCCCATTCTGTTCCACCCTCTGCCATGGGCAGGGACACCTCCCACTGGACCACGTCGCTCCAAGCCCTGTCCAACCTGGCCTTGGACACTTCCACAGCTTCTCTGGGAATCCTGCATCACCCATCACCGCCCCCAAGCCTGGCCTGACGCTCCATCACCACTGGGACATGAGGGCCTCGGGGCAGGGAGAAGGACACACATCCCTCAGGATGGTTCTGGATCCGGATCCGGATGTGGTGCAGGGACTGAGGCCGGGCCACGCCGTGCCCAGCAGCGCTGCTCAGTGTCACACCACACAATGAACAGGGCCAGTGAGTCAGGGCCACTTGCTGACGCACCACACTGGGCTATTCTTCTCGCTCCCGATGAGTCGCTCCAAGATTGGACACAGCCTATCTCCTCGAGAGGCGCCTGGAATTAGCTTAACTCTTGGCAGTACAGGAGAAATCTAATTTCCTTTGGGATCCAGCTGTCTGGAGGCTGTGCTCCCTCCCCTGGCCTGCCTGGGAGCTTTTGCTCCTTGTCAGAGCAGCTCCACAACCCACTGCTCACAGAAAGCCAAGGAACTGGATCCCGGTTTGCAGAACTGCTCCATGTCCAACTGCTCTGATTGGTGTAAACTAGGCTGAAATTATGTGGATGTCATGACGAATAGTCAAATGAGGGACATCCTACTTTTTTGGGTGTTCAGCAAGGGAATCTGCTCGGGAAACACTCTCCATCTTCCATAAGCACCACCTCTCCCACCCCAAAAACCACGGGACAATGGGATCACAGGCCTTGTCTCTGCAGGACTTTGGGAACAGGCAACTGGTGGTGTGTAAACATCACCCCAAAGCTCTGAGATTCAAGTCAAAGCAGGAATCAAACATTCAGCTGCTTCTCAGAGCCTCTTTGGTCTGGAAATGGGCTGGAAACGTCAGGAAACCTGTGCTTCCCACGAGATGCCCGGTACTTCCTTCTTCCAGCCAGGCAGGAAGTAGCTTTGCTCATGGGGCTCTGCTCACAGGGCTCTGCTTGGCTTTGCTTCACCTCAACAGACTAGAAACCATAAAACTCCTACAGGTCATCAATTCTGGGACTTCTTGGACCCTCACAGGGATCTGGGATCAATTTGGGATGCAGCAGAACATTCCTCCTGCTCCATCCCTGTCTCCTGCAGTGACCCACGCAGGGCTCTGCTGTAGGTTCCTGTCAAGAGCCAGCCTGGAAACAGAGGCAGCATCCCAGCCCCTCTGGAGCAGGCGGTGGGTTCACACCCAACTCGTGACCTCGTGCTAAAACACCCCCTCTTCCTTCCCTGCCCACACCCAGGACAAATTCCAGCCCCTGGTACCCGGCCTGGAGGCACCACCTCGCAATGTCCATGCTGGGAACAGTTCTGGTGGGGGGGTGGAGAATTGGGAGTTTCCTAGGAAATGACCTGGGGATCAGATCCTAGGGATCTGATGTTTATTTGGGGCTGAATCCCTGGATATGCTGAGCTCAGGTTAAAAAACCACCCCAAGTGAGCCGAATGAGTCTGCACCAGCCAGCACCTTGCCCAGCCAAGTCCAGCTGGGCTCCCAGAAATTTCCGGATCTGGGGGCATCCATGGATTGAAACTATTCACAAAAATGCTCCTCCCTAGCTGGGCTTTATTAGTGCCTCTTTGTGTGGGAGACTCTCCCTCCAAGCCAGATTTCTCCAGCCCGTTTGCCCAGTCCTCCTGCCATCCAGTCAATGATTTGTAGCTGGGAAGCATGGAAGGATGCCTTTGGGATTCCCTGCATCCAACTGTTGCCACGTGGGATCCCTCTCCCTCACAGCCTGTGTGCTGCTGGAGTCACATCTCCCCAGCTCCTCACTGAGACAAGTCCCACCAGCCAGGAAGGACAACAAAAAAGGCTACACCAAATCATCAGGACACTTGGCAAAGTGGGATGTGGGAATGCTGGGAACATCCCTCCTGGTCCATGCCTCCTCCCTCTCCACCTCCTCGAACAGAGGAGCAGGAAAGGCCAGGCTGGAGGAGCAGGTTGGGATGCAGTGAGACCAACCCCGAGCGGTACCACAGTGCAGTGTCACAGCGTCCCACTCCTGTCCCCAAATGCCATCAGCGAGGCAGCGCCGCGCTGAGGACACTGCGCCCCACCAGGGTGGTTCTGCCCCGAGCCGGTGGCTTTTCCCGGGGACAGGAGCGGGCCAGGCTGTGCCGGGAGGTGCTGCCCCTCCGCCTGCTCCCTCGGGATTCACAGACCCAGGAGAAGAGGAACGAGGGCTGGGCCGACCGTCAACCTCGGCACGGCGCGGGCGGGGGAGACGCGGGCGCCCAAGGCACTCGCGGCAGCGGCCGGGGGACACTCGGCAGTCCCATGGGGACACCCTTCGATCCCAAGGGACCCCTCCCCTCGGTTCCCCCGCCCCGGTGCCGTTCCCGCCCGCCCGGCGCCTGCGGGGCCGGGAATGCTGCCCCTGCCAGAACCCTTCTGGCGCCGGGTCCCGCAGCCCTGTGCGCGTTTGAGACTCTTCACCACGGGGATGCCCCGCGCGAGCAGCTCTTGGGGGATGTGCGGGGGTGCGTGTGCGCCACCCCCAATCCCGTGCCTCCCATTGGAGGAATAGCATGTGCCCCCCTTATGGAAAAAGATCTGGCGTTCTCCTTGGAGGTCGGCTCTGCCCTCCGCGTCACTCGTCCCGTGCCACGCTCTCCTCCAGGGCGGGCGGGGCCTCCAGGCCGAGCCCTCCGGCGCCGCCGTGCACGCTCGAGAAGGACACCATGGTGTGGAGGAGCATCAGGACCAGCACGCACAGTCTGATCCTGCTGCTGCCGAGGCGAGACCCCGCGGAGACCGGCAGCAAGGACGGGGAGCGGGGCTGGTGGTACTGGTGGTACTGGTGGTGGTGGTGGTGGTAGAGGTGGTAGTGGTTCTGCCGCTGGTGATGGAGGTGGGGGTCGTGGCGGTGGAAATGGAGCGACTCTGACGCCGTGGATTTGGGGGATGTGTCCTCGTTGCTGTCTGGGGGGTGCTCGCAGGAGTCCCATTGCACCTCGCAGCACTTGGCCTCCTCGTCGGGCAGCTGGTTCTCCAGCAGCCCTGCGGGAAGGAAGGAAGCAGGAGGAGGGGTCAGCGCGACACTGAGGATGTGGCTGCGGAGGGAGAGAGCCCTGGTGCGTGCCAGCCGTGGGATGGGCACACCTGAGAACCAGGACAGGCAGACACCCCCTGGGACTGGCCCCCAGCACGTCTGTGAGCCTGCACACACCAGCAAGGTGAGCTCAGGGCTCCCCAAATCCTGCTCACAGCGGTCCAATATCCCCACCCTGCTTTAATCTACCACCTGCAGCTCCTTCCATGCTTTATCTTTCAGTCAGAGACTTTCACCTCCTGTGCTGAGATGTTGCTGTGGCCCCATTAACCCCTTACCCTGCACCTTTGGGATGGCCACGTTTCGGCATCGGGCAATGTTTCCACACTGCTCCTCCTCCCACTCCGCCCCGACAAGCCTTCCAAATGCGGGAAGCGGCTTGGAAATTCCCCAGGGCTCACCATCACCCCCCCTGTGCCCGGTGTGAGCCCGGCCCTCCTTACCCGTACAGATGAAGCCAGGCAAACCTCCATAGATCAGCTCGTCATTGTCCGGTAACACGAAGGGGCACCTGGTCTGCACCTCCAGGCAGTATTGCTTGCATGGGATCCGCTGCCGGCACTGCTGCTGGGTCACGTTGAAGTACTCGGAGCACAGCCACGCCTTGTAGACAGCCTGGAGGAAATCATGGAGGGGGACACGTCACTTCCCAAGCACTGGGATAGCTGGAGCACGGCAGTGTAAAAGGGGAAGGGAGAGCTCCCAGCTCTCATGGGAAATGTGTGTTGGGGTCACTTGTTGAACAGCAATGGATTCAAACAAGCCACTGGAGTGTCACAGTGGTGGAGCACGTCTATCCAGCTAAATCCACCACAAAAATAAAGCTACATAACCACATGGAATCATATTCCCTACAGAGAGGCACTGTGACAGATTCTGCCAACATCAGTGACCCAAGAGCTCAGTCCGTCACACAAAAATTCAAACCCTGCTTAGCACCCGTCCCAGAGCATCCCCTTCATCCCCAAAATACCCTGGTGCTCCCCAGGGTAGGGGAAAGATTCTTGTCTCCTCTAAAGTGCCTTGGTCCCCACCAGCTCTGGATGTGGGACATGGGACAGCAAAACAGATGGTCCTTACTGGAAATTTCCTGCTGGAAAAGCTGCTGGGCTTTGGCAGATGGGATGCAGCACACGCAGCAGCTGCACCTCAGGCCTGTCCCTCTCTGCCACCAAGTAACGCTCTCCTCACCTTCCCCACCTGGTCCTGGGAAAGATTCCCGATTCCCTAACATCTGGAACTTCTGCTGTGCCATTTCTTTTGGCTCAAGGGGAAAACTTCAGTTGTTCATTTCCCATGGATGTTCTGGCACTGGGATGTACCAAACAGCAGTACAGGTGTCTCCATGTGCTCTGTTCACCTTCCTGATGCTTCCAGCTGTGCTTGGCAACATTTCCAGAAGGAAGAGCACCCTGGGGCTTCAGCTGTGACTGCAAGGCTGTGCCACATTCCCTGCCTCTCCAGCCTGTCCAGAACTGGGTTTCCTCTTCCCTTCCAGCCTCTGTGTCCTAGTGCCCATTGCAGATAGCCAGGCATAGCCCAGATGGCCTCAGTTACAACCACATTCCCAAATTTCCCTTATCTCCCCAGCATCAGGCATGGGGGAAGTTGTTTGTCTCCACTGGCTGTAGCAGAGAGGGAGGGAGAGCTCCATTTCTCCTGGTGTGCATCATCCCTCAGGCTGCAAAAAACCTGTGGCACTTCCAGCTCATCCACGAACTCCTGTGGGCATGAGTGACAGCACCATGGTCATTCCATGACCACATCCAACTTCCTTTGAAACCATCTAGAAAGGGCTCCCTGTGATTCAAAGGGAATGAGTTTCCCTCCTCAGCAGGCTTGGAGAAACCCCATGCTCCTCCTTCCAGCTGCATTTTCATTTTCTGGAGGCTTTAAACCCATCACTTCTTTGTTTCACCATGTTTTCCATAGATCCTTATCATCGTTTGTTTGGCACGTGGTGGTGTCTCAGGATTAAAGCTGGTTGGGAAATTCTTGGCAAGTTATTTTAGTTGGGTTTTTTTTTTCCCTGGAAAATGCCAAATCATGAAACCCAGAATTTTCACAGAAGTGTGTTAGCTTAGGTGAAACTTTCATCCCAAAAACTTTAATGGGTACCAGGACACAATTTCTGGAGTGAACATTTTGGAGCAGTCCCCAGTACCGTGGCCCGGCCTTTCCCCTGGGATGTGGGAATGCAGGTGCTTGTTCTCCCTGTCCTGTTGGATGTTAATTACTGAGACACAGTGGAACAGCTCCAGAGGAGGGAATGACTCTGCAAACAGAGGACACAAGCAGGAGGGTTTCGAGGTCTGGATCTGCATCCCTGAACACATCATCCCTGGAAGTGTCCAGGGCCAGGCTGGATGGGGCTTGGAGCATCCTGGGATAGTGGAAGGTGTCCCTGCCTGTGGCAGGGAGTGGGTTTTAAGGTCCGTTCCAACCCAAACCACTCCATGACCCCATGATCTGCCTGAGCTGATTCCCCAGGGCTGAGGAGGAAGAGGCCATGCTCCACAGGGGCCACAACCCCCACTGCAACACGTGCCCTCCCTGATGGCCTCCACTCCCTTGGGGACAGTGTCAGGAGCAAGGGGACACAGGGACAGCGAGGACACAGCAGGACCCCTCAGTGGGTGGCGCATGGCCCTCTGCAAGCCCCGAAAGTTCTTCTCCATAGGGAAAGCAGGACCTGGCATTGCTGCTATGGAACCTCAACAGGATGTAAAGGAGGGTTAGAGAGCTCAGGGGACAGTGACACCTTACACTGATGGGACACAGCACCGGGGGTGTAAAATGGGCTCCAAAGCACCCACTGACTGCCCAGGATTTATCCAGACAGGACACATCCTTATTCCAATCCAAGGACTTGACAAGTCCCTGCCTGGACACGACGCTGTTGTTTCCACATGTTCCAGACACACTCCAGTGTAATCTGGAGCAGAACAGAGGGGGGCCTTACTAATTACCTTAATTATTTGGGCTGCCTTTAGAGCAACAAGGAGAGGGTATCCTGAGAACACCTTGACCCTTGGAGCATCTGGCAGCGAGGGGCTGGAGGAGCTGCTCCTTCCCCTGGTGACCATCCAGGATTTTGGACAGCTGTTATGGATGACCTGCTTGAATTTGAACTGGCTGAAGTTGGGTGGGATGAATTCCCTCCACAGCCATGAATTTTTCAGGATTAAAAGCCGGATGGATTAACTAAACCACAAGCAGCCTGTAGTTTAAAGGGGAATTATGACACACAAGGAGCTGGATGGGCATCACTGGTGTGCCCGGCCCCATCTGGGATGGACACCCTGAATCCATCCCTCCAGCTCAGCCTCTTTTCCAGCCCTCATCGCCTTAGGATAAACATCTCCATCAGTGGGACTTCCTCGTGTTTCCCAAGGAGGTTGTTTCACAGCACTTATCTCGCTGCCTACAAGTTTTCCTTCATACTTGACCTACATTTTTCCATCCAAAAGTTCACTCCCTTCAATCATTCCCTCCACCATTCCCTCTCCCTGCTCCGTGTTTACACATCTCTAATATTTGCAGATGTCTCATGCTCCCCCTTTAGTCACAACTCAGACGAGCTCGGCTGATTTACTCACTCCCATCTCCTGCCAGTCTTCTTCCCAGCTCCAACCCTCTCCCACGCTGCTTCCCAGATCCCAGTCACATCCCAGCTCCCACCTGGGCTCACGTGCAGCCCGGCATGGAGGGTACACTGGTGCTCCAGCAGGGAACTGTGGGTGGCAGCTGAGCTGTCTCAGCTCCGGATTTGGGTGGAATAAGCAGCCGGAACAGGAGATTTCCCAGAGCTTTGTAGGAAGCTGCTCAGGCTCATCCCGTTCTCCCGTGGAAACACAGCTGGCACAAGCAGGCTCTGCATGGATCCACACATTTTCCCCTTAAATGTTTGTGCTGATTCCCATCAGGGAAGTCTGGCAGAGGGTTGAGGTCACAGACATGGACATTCCATGAATTTAATGAAAATATGGAAGGAGAGACTGCAAGGAGCTGGTGATACCACCGGGGAGGGCAGAGTTGGAGCACGCATCCAGAACCTGAACCAGGATTCCCTGGGTGCCTTCTGCTTTTCCTTCCCTTTCCAGGGCACCCGTCTTCCCTGAGGGAAGCACTGATCCCAGCCAGCCCTTGCCATTCCCTTGCTGTGGATCCTCCACAGCTGCAGCAGGATTTCCTGCAGCTCTGCAGGATGGAAACTGCCTGTGTGTATTCAAAAACAGAGACATCCAAGACCTGCTGGTCCAACATCAGGGCTCTCCCACTCAACCGGGATCAGGCTGAGACATAGGTGGATTTCCAGGAGATCCCAGCGTCTTCCCTTCATGCATCCACAGAGATCCATGTCACAGGCAAGGAGCAAATTCTCTGGGATGCTCAAGGTTTGGTATCTCCAAGCTTACCCCACACAATCTCCTTTGTTCTGCTGTTAAGAAGGACATGTGAGAATTTAGGACAGGAAGAAATTGATTCCCTGCTTAGATCACCTAGGAAAGCTCCCTGCCCTCTCTGGATTCTTCAGGAAGCGGGCTGGGTTGCAATCAGCATTCCTGCCATTCTGGTTTGGCTTTTGGCAGATCTCCAGCCCGGCCAAGTAAATATAAGTGACCTGAACTCCAAATAGCTCCAGTTTGGTGCCCTCTTCCTGCATTTTTAGCTCGGAGGACTGGCTGTATGACTCCAAGAAAGCACACAGAATTTGGCTGGCTAGGAAAAGAGCCAACTTCAGACACCCAATTTATATGGAAGGAGGAGGACAGGCTATCTGTCCACATCAGAATTTCGCAGGTGGGATGAAAAACTTAATCATAAAAGACATTAAAAAAACCCCAAATTAATTGGATTTCCAATCGTGAATTAAGCTCCCTGTCTGCTCACAGTTCCAGCGGGATCTGGAAGCAGCAGTCAGAGGGACAGCGCTTTCACAGGGAATTCTGTGCCAAATGGGAGTTCTTCCCTGCCTGCACTATTCCCTTTGTCTCCTGTCAGTACCAGGACAGCATTTCCCACCAAACAGCTTTTCCAAAGTCTGTTTCCTTAGGATTTCTGCACAAATTTGGCCACTTCAAGGCCAGTCCAGTTGCTGCCAGGATGTTGGAAACACTGGCAGTGCCTGTGGAACCATCCCAGCTGCATTTCAGGAGAACCGAGGAGCAGGAATGGAGCAGCATTCTCGGGATACACCACCACTGCAGAGGATGCAGGGCTTGGGATAGTTTGGATGCCCACTGGGAATGCCAGCAGTAATTAACACAACAAACTGTTGTTTTCCCATCTGAACAGGAATCAATGCTGGGCGAGTCTCCCCAAGGAAAATCCTGCTAATGGCACAAATGTAACAAACCCTTCTCCTTAATTAGAGGCAGGGGTTGGGGCAGCATCCCCAGCCCAAAACCCACTTCTCTGGAAGGGGGAGATGCAGACTGAAATGGGAGGATAATGAGGGCAGAGAGGGAAATAGGGAGTTTTTCCCTACAAAATAACCCCAGAAGGAGACCTGGGAGTGTGCTTGGACCAGAGGTGAGGATCAGTCTGGAAGTTGGACTCTGCCATCACTCTCCTTCTTTCCCTCTTCTCATTGGGTGCACCCAGCTCCCAGCAGGGACGGCAGGAGAAATCCCTGCCTGTCCCTGCCAGACCCCTGGCCCGGAGCAGCCCACTCCCCTCCCGGAGCAGTTCCTGGGACTCACAATTCCATCCTGGCCTGAGAGGAGCATCTGGAGTGGCTGTGCCTCATTAATCTTGGACACAGGGAAATGAGCACTGCTAATGAGCCGCTCGGGCAGCTCTCCAAGCTCTGGCACATCAGGATGCAGCGCGGGAAGCAGGACAGGCTGGGGGGGGGAGAGAAGAGCCCCCTTGGATGGCAGAGGATTAAGGGAATGCTGAGGTCCAGGGCCAGCCAGGAGGAGTCACAAACACATGTGCAATGTCCAATTACCATTGTATTCAATTAACTCGGACAGTAACAATGTGGAGCTCTAAACCAGCTTTTTTAAGGCTTTTTAAAAAATTCTTCTTGCTATGGGCTGTTCCAACATCATCTCTGGAACAGCTGATTTTTGGTTTCTTTGATAGTTCTGGAGTTGTTATCCCTGCCTTGACACATTCACATGCTCTGGGTTAGCAGAGGGGGGAGAAAAACAGAAACCCAGCCCTAAACTCCCAACAACTGGGCAGGATTATGGGGTTTGCATTGTTTTTCCTTCATTTTTAATATGAAGTTGCCTTTTGCCTGGCGATGACAGCGCTGGAGCCGCAGCTCCTCCATTTCCCAACCAGGGGAGCCTCTCCCCATTGTACCCAGCTCCAGAGGGCACGGAGCGGTGGCTGCAGTGGGCACTGGGATGGGGCTGCCAGCAGGAATGCCTGGGCCATGGATGGGGATGGGGATGGACGCATGCAGGCTGCAGGGAAGGGCAGCGGTGGGAATCCCGACCAGAGCGGGTGTTCCTTAAACACCACTGGAAACTCCACATGGAGCTGCTGGGCTGGCTGGCACGTGCCCATTCCAGGCTCTCCACTACCCTGCAGCCTGCCCCTCTCCAGGGTTGGTTTTCCCAGAAGTTCCCCCCCCACCATCCCATCCATGACACCAGCCTGCATCCCGCTTGTGTGTTGTTCTAGGCGCAGCGGGGTCCGGATCCACCGACCAGGCTCATCCTTAGGGATGGTCCTGGGCAGTGGAACGTCCCCTGTGCTCCCAAACTGGGGCTTCCCACCCACATCCCGCAGGACCAGACCATATCCCTTGACTCAGTAATGAAGTCACTCCCAAATTACCAGGAAGCAACTTGTCAGAGCTACTTACTCACCACTCAATCACCTCATGAAGCAGCTGATAAAGTTTAAAACTTTTAGTTTCCATTTTAAAAATAAAGCATTTTAGCTTTAATTCCCAGTTCTTGGATTAAAGAGACTGTCTGAATGCTCCTTCTTTTAGAGGGAAAAGCCCCAAATTTCCCCCTCCAAGCCACTGAAACCCAGTGTGAGGCACACAACACCCCAAGTGCTCATTGTTCAAAACTAAGAGAAAACAGCTTTAAAGTGTGACCCTCACACACCTGACACACTCAACACCCAGGTAACAACTGTCACCCTATGTCACGATATCAGGCAGCTCAACACGTGCCTTGGGAAGAACTGGAGTGGGAAAGGACGGGAGAACCAGCACCCCAACGTGGCTGCAACCACATGCACACCTTCAGCACCCACAGGTGATGGGCCAGGGGGTGGCAGTGCCAGCTCCCAGCTCCGGGTAGGAGGTGGCAGTGCCAGCTCCCAGCCCTGGGAATGCTCTCAGGGGACAGACACCACAGTCACAGTCACCTCCTGGCTTTGCTCATCTGCTCATGGCAGCGAGGGCTGCTGCGTGCAGAGCCCAGGGAAAAGCCTGGTCTCATCTCAGCAGATGCCATGCTCCCCTTGGAACAAACCCAGGAGGAAGAGCCTGTGCTCGTGGCTGTACCGAAGCAGGAAACATTC